>CM035632.1:98770328-100020328 GCA_020496765.1 Gossypium stocksii | reverse complement strand
TAGTGTTAATAAGTGTATAAGTGGAAGAACCAATACGATCATCTGTTGTATTCGGTCTACCAAAGGACACATTGGTGTGTCCAATTAAGTGACTGCTTGGATCCATCAAGGGAAATAGCAATCGGATTTAAATGACCTGTGCGATTGAGACCGCTGGTCCGAGTTGGACCCTTCTAGTTTGCTAGGCTACCGGAGAGCAAAATCATGGATGCGTGTTTCATAGTTGTTTGTTTGGTCAGAATTAGTTGTTGGGCTTTTTTGCAATTAATTTACACATGGAAGGGTTGGTGGTCTGAGGCATCCTCAATTACTATAACTAACTTATCGATTGAAGGAGAATATTTGCTACTAAGGATCAGTTCAAAACTAGAGTAACAAATAAAGCCTAAAGCTAGAATTTCATCATATCTATTTATTCAATTCAATTTCGGTTTTGTTTATTTTTACTATTATTTTTATTTTAATTAATTTTACTTTTATTAAATTTAAATTCTCCTTTTTATTATTCTAATCTATGTAGAATAGACTCTACTCCATATATTACAATTTATTTACTGTTTAGGTGTACGGATGTTATTTTTGATGAATTCGACGTCCATCAAAAATTCTTAGTGAGTTATACTTACCGCCGAGTTCTAAATAGTTTGCAATCTCTAAAGTTGAAATGTGCAATGGTAAATGTTTCGGAAAATATTTGGAGCTTTCTATGGTAACTTAAATTCGTGATCATCTTTCTTTGGAAAATCCATAATCTTCCTTGCAAATCTGAGATAAAAAGAGAATTAATTCTATTGATTTCGGGTAAGGAAGAGGACATAAATAATCTGTTTTGGGAATGTGAACTTGCTAGAGTAGTTTGATTTAGAGACATAAGCACAAATTCAAATTCAAATTCAGTAAGAGATTGGATCATCCAGACAATAAAACTGGCACTAGCGGATGAAAATACTATGAAAGATGAGATTATAGGATTGCCCATATTATCCTATAGAAAATTTGGGGACACAAAAATAAAATAATCTTTAAAGGAATCAACCCTAATCCGATTGCAGTAATCAATGAAGTTTAGGAATACATTAAGATGACTAGGAAAGTTCACTTGGAATGAAGCTCCGTCAAACCGGAAAATTGTGTATGTTTCGATATAAGAACTCATTATAATTATATTTATAATTAATTTAATATTTCTTTTACAAAAATTGTCTATTTTATCTTATTTATTATGAAATTATATATTTTTTTACAATTAAGTAATTTCTGGACATCATTATTTATAATTAATCATTTTGATTAGTTAATAAATTATGAATGAAACTTATATATCATAAACACCAAATAATTATTGTGTTTACGTATATCATTATTATATCTCGTGAATTTAAATAAAATTTTAGTCAATGACTTATTTGAATATATAATAATTTTATAACATTTTGCATTTGGAAATAAAGATACAATTATCTTAAAACGAAGTGGGCCATAAATTTATAATTTATTTCATTTATTAAATATAGTCAATATCAATTGCTATTTTTAAATATTTACATTGTTGGACTGATTGTTTAAAATACATACACATGACTTGAAACTAGTTCTACTAAAAATATTTAAATATTGTATATCACAAGCTTTTCTATTTATAGTTTTAAAATAGTCAAATATCGACCATTTGAATTGTAAGTTACCTAATCTTAGAAATAGACATATTTGGCAGCCTCAATCATTACAACTAGTTTGTTCAGAAAATACGTAAGAGGTAGAAGTTTGCATTAGCAACTACAATCTTATCTTCTTATACAAATTCCTTAAAACCGGGAATTGATTCACAACTTGAATCTTCTTATGCTTTCTTCGATAATACCAATTGAGCTGTTTCCTTTTCCCTCCTTGCTAATCTTGCTTTCCTCCTTCCTCTTCTTGTCAGTCGTAGTTAAAATAGTAAGGAAAATGAAAATCATAGACTCAAACAAGAAGCTGCCACCAGGGCCATGGAAATTAACCCTTTATAGGCAACCTACATCAGCTAGTTGGCTCACTACCTCATCGAATTCTCAGAGATTTGGCCAATCAACATGGACCCTTAATGCACCTACAGCTTGGTGAAATTTCCACCATCATTGTTTCATCACCAGAAATTGCCAAAGACGTCTTGATAACACATGGCCGTATCTTCGCTGATAGACCTTATTCGATTGCTGGAAATGTGATTTCTTATGGTTCCAGGGACATTGTCATGGCACCATATGGCAACTACTGGAGACAAGTACGAAAAATCTGCACTGTAGAGCTTTTAACGGCAAAAAGAGTGCAATCCTTTGAATCAATCAGACAAGAGGAAGTTTCGGGTCTTGTGAAATATATATCTTCAAACCAAGGGTCACCAATCAATCTTACCAAGAAGATATTTTCCTTGACATATGGGATCACATCAAGAGCAGCATTCGGTAAAATATGCAAGGACAAAGACTCTTACTCAATAGTTGTGGAAGAAATAATAAAGTTGGCTTCTGGATTCAGTCTAGCAGATTTGTACCCATCGTTTAGGGTACTTGAGTTAATTAGTGGATTGAGACAGAAAGCCGAGGCTCAGCTTCAGAAGAGTGATGAGATACTTCAGGGCATCATTAATGAACACAGAGCCAATCTGGAGAGTGGAAGAATAGGTGAAGGAGAAGCCAAGGATGACCTGGTTACTGTTCTTCTAAAGACTCAGCAACTTGCTGATCTTGAATTTCCCCTTACTGACAAGGAAATCAAAGCAATCATTTGGGTTAGTTACGATTTTTTTTGTGCTATCGGATAGAAGATTTACTTATTAACTCAATATATTTTTATTAGAATCTTCATATTACAATATCTATATAACCCTTAACAAATTCGGAGCTTATGCCTTTTGCTTTAATCATTCAGAATATCTTCGGCGCGGGGGGCGAAATATCGTCAACGAGTGTAGATTGGGCAATGTCAGAAATGGTGAGAAATCCAAAGGTGCTAAAAAAGGCACAAAAAGAAGTAAGGCAGGTCTGTCATGGAAAAAGAGACGTGGATGACGCGAGTCTCAAGGAATTAAAATACTTAGCATTAGTTGTCAAAGAAACCATGAGGCTACACCCTGCTTTTCCTCTGTTACTTCCAAGGGAAAGTCGAGAGAACTGTGAAATCAACGGCTACCAAGTTCCTTCTAGGACTAAACTCATAATCAATGCATGGGCTATGGGGAGAGATCCCAGATACTGGAGTGAAGCCGAGACATTTTATCCTGAAAGGTTCGTCAATAGTTCCATTGATTTCAAAGGAACGGATTTGGAGTATATCCCATTTGGTGTAGGAAGAAGAATATGCCCAGGCATATCATTTGCACTTACTAACATTGAGTTGCCATTGCTTTTCCATTTTGATTGGGAGCTTCCTAGTGGACAAAACCATGAAGATTTGGATATGACTGAAACATTTGGTGTGACTGCGAGAAGGAAAGATGATTTAATTTTAATTCCAGCCACTCATGCTAATTTTTCTGTTAAATGACATTTTTCTTCCTACTCTTTACTATTATACAAATAATTTGTGCATTTAAGTTTTGGTCTTGAAAGCACAAACAAGTGAATCAAATTCCCTCTAAAATTTTAAGCCGTACTTTTATCTATCAATTTACGAGAAAAGATTATATAAAATAGAATTTTTGAGTAAAAGGAAAAAAGTGATTCTTAATTTTGAGTTATTTCAAAGTATGTCTTATATTTTCAATTAAAAATTGACACATAAACAATAAATTTATTGAAGTAAAAGTTTTATAAAGATATGGAAATAAATCAACATTTAATCAAATCATTAAACATAATTGAAAGAGTATTTTATTTTTAAGAAAAATTGTATTGTATTCAAATTTATAAGCATGAAATTTGAAAGAATCAGTAAGAAATGACGGTGAAAATACATAAGAAAAAAAAAATTGTAGGGCCGGTTCAAAAAAAATTATAGTGAATCATTTAGTAGTTTACTTGCCAAAATTATTAATGTAAGAATGGATATAAATTATAGTGAAAACCAATTTTAAATAATATAATAATTATAGTAAATACTCATGTAATATGTCAAATCCGACCTAGATGTTATGATCAAATTTGGATATGCTACTTAAAATAGTTGAAATTCTAGTTTTCATATATTTTGAAAAATATCATAGGCTTTCGTCACTTAAAAACCCATTTTAGTAAAAAAAATGTATTTGACATAACTATTTAATTGAAAAATTGTTTGTTTACATTTTCTAAATAAAACGAATTCTATGCAGCGGAAATTTTTAGATCATTATATTTTGGAAAATCAAGTTTGTTTTCTCAAAATCGATTGTTTGCAGGAAAACAAATATTTTCAATAAATCATTTTAAGAGTATCATGTGAAAATTAAAAATAAAATCCAAGACCAACACAGTCCCCAAAATAGTCCAAATTTTACAAAACAGTTAAACAAATCCCTACCCTCAACCACTACACATCATCCCCAACCATCCCTACACACCACTTAATGTCAATAAGACACTTTACAGAATAGTTGCAATTGAGCTGCCGGATCATTAGGCAATTTATAGCCTTTTTATAGAATCACTTCCTCCACATGTTATTACAACTCAACCCAGATGCAGATACAGAATATACTAAATATCATACAAATTCAGAGCAAAAGTTATACATGCTATAATTTTACATGCACAACATATCAGATACAAATCATGTACTTAACTTAATTATCTAGGTTTATTTATCATTCGGCAACTTAGTTACTCTTACATATAGTAAATATTATACTAGCAGATGTCCAATTTTCAAGTTTTGTCTGTGCATTTACCCATGTACCAGCCCTACAAAAGGCTCACAGTCGATCAGGACCTCGCGCATCAGAGTTTTGGGCCCACACACCCGTGTGACCCACACGACCCACACACCCATGTGGCCCACAGGGCCCAAATAGCCCAACCCGTGTGATCCACACGGCCTAACACATGGCTCACACATGCCCGTGTGGTCCACATGACCCAAATAGCCTAACCTGTCTGTCCTACATAGTTTGTCACACGGCCGTATGGCGTCGACAGTAAACTTTTTTGCCTTTCGTCGATTGTTGTTTTTCGTGTTTTTCAATACACACCTTAAACAATTCTAAGACGAAAACAACCACAAAGCGATCATAACCCAATACAAAAGGTCCCTTCACACACGAATCAATTTGCCAAAGGATTGTTAAATTCGATATTCCTATCCCTTTGAACGAAACCAATAGTACGAAGAACTTTGATCCAAGAAGGAGTAAATAAACTAACGAAATTAAACATTAAATAGAGAATAATGAAGGTAAAGGACTGGAACAGCAAGAACGCAACAAATAGAGAAAGTAGAAAGAAAAAGAAAATAAATAGGAAAAAGAATGAATACTGAACATGCACAAAAAATGAGAAACAAATTCTTGTTGAGGTTGTTATTATATTTTTTTAAATAAAATAAAAGAAAAGAATAGGACAAAAGTGAAATCCCTTGTAAATCTCATCTAACCACCTGATAACCAACCATCTTCTAAGAGTTTAAAACCTACATCAACACCACCAACTTGATAACTACCTTAAAACAAACAAAATAAAATCACCCCACTCCTTTGCAACAATTTAAACCAAAGACCTTCACCCACACTAACGCCACTTAACTATTAAAGCAAGTTCCAACTAATGACAAAATTCATCAAAACAAAAATTAAATATTTTGGGGCGTTACAACTCTCTGCCTAAAAGAAATTTCGTCCTTGAAATTTACCTAAGTCAAACAGATGCAGATACTACTATCAAATTGAGTCCTCAGGTTCCCAGGTGGCTTCCTCTGTGTCATGATTCCATCATAGAATATTAACTAATGGAATAGATTTCCTCCTTAAGAAATTAAGGTCTCGATCCAGAAT
Organism: Gossypium stocksii; assembly: GCA_020496765.1. NCBI lineage: Eukaryota > Viridiplantae > Streptophyta > Magnoliopsida > Malvales > Malvaceae > Gossypium > Gossypium stocksii. The sequence goes on along the minus strand of CM035632.1, from coordinate 100,014,384 downwards.
CTGAATCGACTCCTCCTCAAATGTCAAATTCAGTCCAGCCTCAATCTCTTTAACAGAAACAACATGAGATGGGTCAGACCAATATCACCTCAACATGAAGACATAGAACATCACGCATACGATCCAACTCTAGAGGTAGCTCTAACTGATAGGTGACTGGACCCATACATTTCAGAATCTGATACGGCCAAATAAACTTAGGGCTCAACTTGCCCTTACGTCCAAACCGTAGAACTTTCTTCCAGGGGGATACCTTAAGGAAAACATAATCACCCATAAAATACTCGATATCCCTCCTTTTCAAATTTGCATAAGACTTTTGTCTTTTAGAAGCTGCCTTAAGATGACCCTAAATTAGTCTAACTTTATCCTCAGTCTCAAAAACCAACTCAACCCCAAAACGTGTCGCTCACTTAACTCAGTCCAACATAGCGGAGTATGACACTTACAACCATACAAAACCTCGTAAAGTGTCATCTAAATACTGAACTAAAAGTTATCATTGTAAGTGAACTCAACTAACAATAGAAACTCCTTCCAATTACCTCGAAAATCGATAACACAATTCTGAAGCATATCCTCCAATATCTGTTTCACCTTCTCAGATTGTCCATTAATTTGAGGATGGAACACAGTACTAAAGTCTAATCTCGAACCAAAAGCCTTTTGAAGCTTTCTCCAAAGTCGAGAAGTGAAACAAGGATTTCTGTTAAAAATAATTGAGACTGGAACCCCGTGAAGTCTCATGATCTCTGAAACATATAACTTGGCTAACTTCTGAAGGGAGTAGTCTTTCCTAACATGAATGAAATTAACAAACTTGGTCAAACGATTAATGATGACACACACAAAATCCTTCTTAGTAGGTGTTAAAGGTAACCTACTAATGAAGTTCATAGTCACACATTCTCATTTCCATAAGGGAATCTTAATGGATTGAAGTAAACTTGAAGGCAACTGAGGCTCAACCTTAACTTGCTAGCATGTTAGAAAATGAGAGACAAAATCCACTACCTCTCATTTCAAACTAGGCCACCAGTACATCTTTTAAAGATCTCGATACATCTTATTTCCACCGAGATGCATAACATAAAGGCTACTATGTGCTTCTCTTAGAATGGACTGTCCTAAAATAGAGTCATTAGACATAGAAACTCGTCCTTAAAAACATAGAACCCCATCACTGTTTAGCCAAAAATCAGAAGTACTACCATCCTCAACCTAACAAAAATACGAAACCAGAGAATCATCCCTTAACTTTTTATCTTGAATCTGATCAATCCAAGTCGACTTAACTTGCAACTCGGCTCACAAACTCCATCATCAAACAGACTTAGAATAAAGTGTTTCAATCTTACTACACTCCTATTAGAATATGGTTTTACAAGCCTATAAACAGACATAGTCTACTCCTATTGTAATTATTCGAATTTGACATAGTGAATTATCTTCTCATCTACCCGTGGTTTTTTCCTGAAAGGGTTTCCACGTAAAATCTGTGTGTTCTTTAATTTTTTCCTTGTAATACATTATCATTATCGACATTCTATTTTTTATAAATTGGTATCAGAGCTTTTGAGTTATTCATCTCAATCACGATAATGGCATCTTTGAAGTATGAATCCATTGTTGGATCATAACACTAAATTTGTATTGTGGCAGATAAAGATGCAGGCAGTTCCTGCACAGATAGACTTAGAGGAAGCCCTACTAGGGGTAGATAAGATAGATGCCTTCGACATTGACAGAGGAAGAGAAAAAGTACAATGACCAAAAGGCGTTAACACAATTACATCTGCATTTGTCTAACTAAATTTTGTAGGATGTAATGAAGGAGAAGACCGCCGCTGGATTGTAGAAGAGGCTGAAACAAATATGTATGTCGAAAACTCTAACCAGCAAGTTGCATATGAAGCAGGGTCTTTATGCTCATCGTTTAGAGGAAGGTGCGTCTGTGCACGAACACTTAACAGTGTTTAAAGAAATTCTCTCAAACTTAGAGGCCATAGAGGTTTAGTATGATAAGGAACATCTAGAATTGATTCTACTTTGTTCGTTGCCCTAGTCTTATTCAACCTTTAGAGATATGATTTTATATAACTGCAAGTCCCTCGTAGTTGATGAGGTTTATGATTCTTTAACCTCGTATGATAAGTAGAAGCATTTTGTGGTTAAAACTGACTCTCAAGGAAAGGGTCTTATTGTTTGTGGGAGACAAGATCGAAATGCTGATTATGATTGTGTAAGAACACATGAATAAAATCCTCGCGATAAATTTAAAGGTAGATCAAAGTCTTCAAACTGAGGTAAAACTTGTAACTTTTGTAAGAAAAAATGGCACATTAAATCTGAGTGCTATAAGCTATAGAACAAGATCAAAAAGGAGGCTGCGAATTAAAAAGAAAACAATCAAAAAATTTTGGTGAAATTGATATTGTAGAAGACTGTAGCAATGGTGAATTTCTAGTCGCTTTTGTCAATAATTCTAAAGTGAGTGAGGACTGGATCCTTGTGTGGGTTGCACCTTCCATATGAGTCCCAATCAGGATTGGTTTACAACTTAAGAAACAGTGTCTGAAGGTGTTGTTTTGATGGGAAATAATGCTTCGTGTAAAATCACAGGTGTTGTTAAATTTAAGATATTTGATAGAGTTGTTAGAATAGTTAGTGACGTACGGCATGTTCCAGAATTGAAAAGAAATTTAATTTCATTTAGTACTCTTGATTCAAAAGGGTACAAATACATAACTGAAAGCGAGGTTTCAAAGATTTCTAAAGGTTCCCCCGTTGTGATGAAAGGGAAGAGAAAGACTGCCAAGTTATATGTCCTGTAGGGTTCTACTGTTACTGGTGATACAACTATCGCTTCTTCTTCCTTGCCAGATGATGATATTACTAAACTTTGGCATATGCGCTATGGCATCTGAGTGAGAATGGCATGACAGAATTAAGCAAAAGAGAACATCTTGATGGGCAAGGAATTTGTAAATTGAAGTTCTGTGAGCACTGCATTTTTGGGAAGTAAAAGAGAGTTTGATTCACCATAGGAACCCATAACACGAAGGAAATGTTAGAGTACATTCATTCTGATTTATGGGGGTCATCCAGAGTGCCTTCAAGAGGTGAGCTAATTATATGCTAACTTTTATTGATAATTTTTCTAGAAAAGCTTAAGCATTCTTCCTAAAGCAGAAAAGCGATGCGCTTTCCGCATTTATGTCTTAGAAAACTATGATTGAAAAACAGACAGAAAAATAAATAAAATAACTCCACACAAACAATGGCTTAAAGTTCTGTTTTTATAAGTTTAATAAACTGTGCAAGTCAAACGGGATCATGAGACACTTGACAGCTCATCATACTCCACAGCAAAACGGTTTTGCAGAATGAACAAAAAGAACGATTATGGAGAAGGTTTAATGTATGTTGTCAAATGTCAAATTACCAAAGTTGTTTTAGGCTAAAGTAGCCTCTACTGCATGTTTATTAATCAATCGATCTCCATCTATTGCATTGAGAAAATGACTCCACAAAAGGTATGGTCTGGTAATCCTGCTGACTATTTTGATTTAAAGATATTTGGGTGTCCTGCATATGCTCATGTTAATATTGAAAAATTGGAACCGAAATCCATTAAATGTGTTTTGCTTGGTTATAAAGTTGGTGTAAAATGGTATAATTTATGGTGTCCTGAAAATAGAAAAGTTGTCATTAACAGAGATATTGTTTTTGATGAAAGTGCTATGCTACCTAACTTATCTCTTAAGACTCTTCCAACAAAGAAAATCAAAACCAGGTGGAGCATCAGATTAATCTAGAATCTACAACAAAGTCGACTCCTTAAGCCAGTACAAAAATTCAAAATAGAGTTGCTTCTTCACCACAATACTCTATCGCCAGAAACAAACTAGAAGAGAAATTAAACCTCTAAAGAATTATGTCAAGGCTAATCTAGTTGTTTATGCTTTAAATGTGGCTAAAGATATAAATGCAAACCAAGAGCCATCTAATTATTCTGAGGCGGTTAGCTGTGAAGACTCAGAAAAGTTAATGTTTGCTATGCAAGAGGAGATGGAATCACTCTACAAAAATAAAACATGGGATCTTGTGAAACTTCCTAAAGGTAAAAAGCTTGTTCATTGTAAATAGGTGATTAAAAAGAAAGAAGGGACTGCAGGAGTTGAAAAACCCGGATATAAAGCAACTCTTGTTGCAAAGGGTTACAGTCAAATTCAAAGAATGGACTTCACAGATGTGTTCTCCCCAGTTTTGAAACGTAGTTCGATTCGAGCTTTGCTTAGTATTGTGGCCATGCATGATTTGGAACTTGAGCAGTTAGATGTAAAAATTGTATTTTTGTATGAAGAACTTAAGGAGGATATCTACATGCAACAACCAAAGGGTTTTACAGTATCAGAAAAAGAGGACTATGTTTACTTACTGAAAAAGTTCCTTTACAATTTGAAACAGTCACCAAGACAGTAGTACAAGAGGTTTGATTCCTTTATGAATTCTCATGATTTCAAAGAAAATAACTTTGACAGTTGTGTTTACTTTGAGAAAAACAGTGATAGTTCTTTTATGTATCTACTCCTTTGTGTTCATGACATGTTAATAGCAGCAAAGATAAAGGAGAGATAAGAAAGGTCAAAGCCCAACTAAGTGAATAATTTGAGATGAAAGATTTAGGATTAGCAAACAAGATACTTGGCATGGAGATTTTTAGAGATAAAAAAACAAGTAAATTGTACCTAAGTCAGAAGGGGTATATTGAGAAAGTTCTTTGCAGGTTCAATATGCAGAGTGCTAAGCTTGTTAGTACTCCTTTAACAGCTCATTTCATACTTTCATTGGCTTTGTCTCCATAATAAGATGATGAGATTAAGTACATGTCACATGTTCCATACTCTAGTGTAGTGGGATCTATCATGTATGCTATGGTTTGCTCACGTCTAGATTTATCATATGCAGTCAGTGCAGTTAGTAGATACATGGTGAATCCCAGTAAAGAACATTGGAAAACAATTCAGTGGATTTTAAGATACGAGGTACTATTGATGTTTACTTACAGTTTGGAAGAACTAGAGATGGAGTAATTGTGTATGTTGATACTGATTTTGCTGGAGACCTTGATAGAAGAAGATCTCTCACAGGTTATGTCTTTGTAATCGAATGTTATGCAATCAGTTGGAAAGCCATTTTGTAAACTATAGTTGCTTTGTCTACCACTGAAGCTGAGTACATGGTGATTATTGAGGCTTGTAAAGAAGCCATTTGGTTGAAGGGACTCTTTAATGATCTCAATAAAGACTGTAATAGGCCAATTTTGACCTAAAATAAATAAAAAACAAGATAAATAAATTAAAGTCCAAATCAATAGTCCATTTACACATTGGATAGCCCAAATTTCAAAACCCAAACCCAAAAGCCCAATTTACAAACACAAACACTAAGACCCATTACACATCAGGCCAAAAATTAAGAAACCCTAGCCCAATTCACATTAAACCTTAGCAGCAAAAAGAAAATCAGAAACCTATGCTGCCGCCACTAGTTTAGCCACACGCAGCCACCACGCGCACCATCATCAGCCACCGCCCATACCTCTGACACCTACAGAAGAAGTAAATGCAACACAACAAACACTCAAGAAGAAAACGACGAAGAAGAAAACAAAGAAAGCAGCAAAAGAAACAAACATAAATGACAAAAATATAGATGTAGAAAGTCGTTTAATCGGCTATAAAGGCCCAAGTCTGATCCTTTGTATTTTTTTATGAACACACTTAGAAAAATCAAATACAAAAGCTAAGAAATTTAAATTCAAATAGCAACCAAGTTTTAGATTAAAAGGTGATTTTCTTTTTATTATTTCTATTCATTTATCCTTCTCGAAAGCAATAACACATTTTTTTCAAAAATTTAAAAAATATTAAAAAAGGGAAAACGAACCTTCGATTCACCAATTGGACGTGCTTGGACGCCATCTCCTCCAATCTGAAGGTCGCCGAACCCCTAGGGTTCGACCAATGGCCATGTTGGAGGACATGGGGAACCGAGGGGTACTTTGGCACTTAGTCTCCCTTTTCTTCTTCTTTTTTCACTTTTGGGCTTTAATATTGGATTAGGAGAGTGAAAGCAACGAAAAAAAACTTTTAAGATTGCCGACCGCCGTAAACGGTGGTGGACCGACGACGGCGCAAGGAGGGTTTAAAATCCTAGAAGAGAAAATAAGGAAAAAGGAGGTGGGGCATTCTATTTTTTTTAAACAAAAGGGCTGCAGTCAAAAAATAAAAAAAATTACTTTTTAAAGGGCCATCAAAAGGCGTCATTTGGGGCCTTCTTCAGTGGCTCCAAAACAGCGCCGTATAGGCCAAACCTGCGTGACCCGACCCGTTTTGATGGGGATCCGCTTGTTTTTGAGGCCCAAATGGGCTATTTGCATGCGAGGTCCCTTCGTTTTTGTGATGTAACACAATCTGGTCTTTGCTTGTTTCTTTTATTTTGCCATATAATTTTTCGATTGATTCATTTTGGTCCATGATGAAACGCAGCACATAAAGGGTCTGGAACATTTGCTCTTCCGATCCCTGTTCCTTTGCGTGCATTCTAATATGGCCCCTATCCTCCTTTTAAACTTGGGCCATCAAATTTCATTTTGTTTTCAAATGGGTCCTTTGAATTATCAGGCTTAAAATGCGTGAGGAACTTAGGGAATAATTCCCTGTTCAGTCCCCTGTTGTTTTACGCATATTTATTTTGGCCCTGAGCTAAGTTTTTTTAATTTTGCAATTTATAGTTTAAATGCCCAATTTTATGTTGGTTCACAATTCAATCCTAAACCTTTTAGTTTCAATTTTTTTTAAAAAAAGTATTTATTTATTTTAAAACTTTTTTCCATATTTGATTTGATTTATTTAAATGATATTTATTTTCAATTAGTAATCAAAATGTTATAAACCCAAACTTGTTTATATTTATTTGTTATCTTTTTAACCCTTTTTTTAATTATTTATTTATTTTCTTGCATTTCAAAAGTAGCTCTTATTATATATATATATATATATATATATATATATATTTATATATATATATATATTGTGCGTTTTCTCTGCCTTTATTATTATTGTTTTGTTGTTAGTATGTGCATTATGATTATTACCATCATTATTAACGTTGTCATTATTTGTTGTATTATGCATATTATTGTTATATTGTAATATTATCATGTCTTGCGCTTTAGTGAATTGTTAGATTTATGTTGTATCCACATTCTTTTTCAATGTAATATTTTACATTTTAGCTGTTTTGATCATAATCTAATGAACTAAATTTATCATTTCAAACATTTATCAATTTCTACCTAATTTTGTAAAAAATGGATAAAATTTTAAGGCAATATTTTGTGTTTCGGAAAGTCGAGAAATCATACTCTAACTTACGGGGTTTCGATTTTCTCGTTGATCCAAAACGACTAAATATTCCTTTAAATTTCAAGGCATAATAATTTCAATAAAAAAGGGGATTAAAGGCAAACTTGTGTTCGAGAGGTCAAAGTATTGTTTCCTAACTTACGGGATGTGATACTTCGATATCTTGAGACGAGAGGATTTTTTTTACAATCATTTCGGTTTAATTCAAACGCTGTTAAAATTAGCATTAATAAAAAGGGATTGTTTTTTAAAAGGTTTTAAAGGTAAACTTGTATTCAAGAGTTCGAAGTATCGTGTCCTAACTTACGAGATGTGATACTTTGATATCTTGAGACGAGGGAATTTTTTACAATCGTTTCTGTTTAGTTCAAACATTTTTAAAATTAACATTAAGGATCGTATTTTAAAATTTTTTCAAATTTTCAACTTTCGACATTCAGACATTAAATAATCAATTAGGTACCAATTTTGGGCGTGACGAGGGTGCTAACCCTTCCTCGCACGTAACCGACTCCCGAACTCATTTCCTGAATTTCGTAGACCAAAAATTATTGTTTTAGTAAATTAAACCTTTTATTAAAACAATCAAATTTACGAGGTGACCCGATCACACCTCATAAAAAAAAGGGGATTGGTGGGGACTCCCATTTTCATTTTCAAACATAAAACTGACACCTTTTTCAAAAAATAGTTTCGACAGCTTGGCGACTCCACTGGGGACCAATAATAGAGTCAAGCCGAAAATTGATTATTTTATGTCCTTTTGTTGAAAGTTGAAAATCTATTTTAAATTTACGAGTCCTTTCATTGCATCTCGTACGTCATTTTGTGGTTTTTATCATAATCTGTCTATTTTTAAATGTTTGATCTCTATGCATATTGCATCATAGTGTCAGTTAATTTTACCCTTTAAGTGGGAATGAGAAACTATTCCTTCGTGAAGTTTTCACCTCCGCATAAGATAGTGAATCGCTTTCAGGATACATTCGTACGTATGTCTTCGTGAGATTTTCATCTCCGTATAGCCATAGGGAAAGTATTCCCCTGAACCGAACTCCGTTCGTATGAGCCTATAATGGGTAAGGATCGAGGAATCTATTGGTTCGGGTACCGATACTCTAGAACTGAACTTCATATAATGAGCCCTAGGCGCCAACCCTAAGTAGAACCACGTCGAACCTTAGTGGTTACCCGAATAGGTGCTTGATTATTTCTCGTTGCTTTGAGTTTTATCTTTTTATACTACTAACTTACTTTGTTTTGCTTTATTTTTTATTGCATGTCATTCCATTATAAAAAGGTGTTGATTCACATTCAGCTGCTAGGTAGAGAGTTTATCATGGAAAAGGGGTTTCTTGATAAAGTGGAAGATAACGCGACCGTCCAAATTTGGTCCGAGAAAATTCAGCAAGAAAAGGGTGAAAGTTTAACCGAGGGATATATGTCAGAATTATGGGATTTCACACGCATTAGCGTGACCCAGAATGATCTTCAAGAATTAAAAGAGATATGGAACCATTGGAATGACGAGATCAAGCAGCTCTTTTACTGTAATTATGGCGATCTACCCTATTTGCTTGATATGAAGGTAGACAAGCACTTATTTCGAACTCTAGCCCAGTTTTGGAATCCTGCCTACAGTTGCTTCACTTTCAAAAATGTTGATTTAGTACCTACTGTGGAGGAATACATGGCTTTACTGTGTTGTCTGAAGATTCAAGTTGACAAAGCCTATTCAAGAGCCGCTAATGTCCTAACCTTTTTGAAGAAATTGATGAATATTATTGGGATGAGCGAGCAGTAGGTTGCAGCCCGAATTAAGTAAAAAGGAAACAACAAGTGTATTTCTTAGAGGAACTTGAGAGATCTGTTTCAAGCACATCGAGATATGAAGAAGAGGGTTGATGTTTTTGCCTTAAGCATTTACGAGTTGGTCATCTTCCCCAAGACTTTGGGGCATGTTGATGAGGCAGTTTCAAATTTATTTGATCGGCTTGATAAGAGGGTCACACTTGCTCCTGCGATCTTAGTAGAAACCTTTAGATCCTTGAATGCTTGCCGAAGAGCGGGCGAAGGGAGATTCATTGGTTGTGCGCTACTTTTGTTGGCTTGGTTCTATAGCCACTTTTGGAGGGTAGAAAAAGTTTCCTATCGAGTTTTCTCCAAGAACTACTCTCCATTAAAGGAAATAGTGGCTATATCAAGAAGAGATGACATTCTAGAAAAAGAAATGGATGGCAATTCTCTAGAACCTACAAGCCGAAGAAGTTGAATGGAGGGCTCCATGGATGATCCCTGATGAGATCTTATACCGTTGTGGTGACTTTGACTGGGTCCCTTTGCTCGGGATATGGGGAGTTGTCAGATATGCTCCACTTCTAGTGTTAAGGCAGTATCAATCAAGGCAGTTCATACCAGCGACACAAGGTTTGGCTCAATCAGAATTTTCATACAAGAGTGACAATCATAAAAAGAAGGTTCGTGAGATGTCGAATGCTTGGAACCTGATAAACGTTAAATTATACATATTTTTACCCCATGTTTAACTTATATTTTGGATGGATTCTTATCAATTTTGTGAGAATTAGTGCTATTAATTCTTCCTTTTCATATCTTATACTCAGGAGAGCATAGGGAAAAAGAAAGAATGGAAAACGGGCCAAAAACGATGAAAAATGGGCCAAAATGTGCGAACAACACGGGCAAAGAAATGTCACACGGTCGTGCCACATGGTTGTGCCACATGAAGATCACACGGTCAAGCCCCCGACAAGCATGCCCAAGTCACACAGTCATGCCTCCACCGATAAAATCACACGGCCTCTATCGAAGTCACACGGGCGTGGCACACGGGCGTGTTCTAGTAGTGAGGAAGGGGAATTTCACTCAAATTGGGATGCTTAGAGGCTAAGAAAGGCCCCCCAAAAGCTCTATATAAAGACCCCATGAGGCAACAACTAAGATATACTTTTAGATACGAGTAGAAGCAAGGGATTACTCCAAATGAGAAAGCCGATTGATTCATCTCAGAAGTCAGAATTCTGCAGCAACATAGAGGATCTCTCTAAATTCCTTCAGGGGTTTTTGGTTTCTTTTATGTTTTGTTATTTTATATCTTCTGTGATGTTTCTCTTCTTTATTATGAACTAAACCTCTCAAATACTTGAGGGGGATGAAACCTAAGACAGATCTTGTTATTTATTTTTGATTTATTTGATAAATACTTGAATTGTTCTTAATTATGCGTTATTCATTCTTGATTTAATAATCCTAGGTATTATTTCAAGAAATAGATGTGCTTAAAGCAGAGGAGCAAAAATCCCTGTGATAAAAGTAGATCTACCATAATTAAGCGGAGTTGCATGCAATCCTAGACATAGGGCGACATAAATCTGCCGGATTAGGGTCAAACCTAATATGGGGTACCATAGATCAAATTAATGCAACCTAGGGAGTTAATTAATAAGGGAACTTTAATTAATAACTTAGGCCTAGTTACTCCATGCCTCGACGGAGGGTTTAGCATAATTTAGGGATCTCTACGGATCAAGTCAATTAAAGAAATCGTATAGTTCAAGAAAATAATAACAAGTGAAGTCTAGATGGATTCTCCCTTGAGTATTGTCCATATCAATCAGCTTTTCCCTAAAAGTTTTCCCAATTTACTCTTTGCACTTTCTTAGTTAGTTTTAGAATTAGTTTAAACAACTCTCTTTTATTTTTAGGCTAGATAATAGAAAGGAAGTAAGTACTAGTACTTTTGGTTCCCTTGGGTACGATAACTCGGTCTTGCCACTAAGCTATACTACTGTTCGACAGATGCGCTTGCCTCAACGTCGTGATATTAGTTAGTTTTGGTGTGATCAAGTTCTTTATAAATTTTTTTACTTCATATCACGCATATTAGAACCAAACCCGTAGAATGAAATGATTCACTGTAGGTTCGATAACAACCCCCGAGTATGATTGCTGGTAGGGTAGGAGAGTCAACGACAATATTCCCATGCCGAGTCAAGAAAATGCTCGGCCATTAGAAGAACATCTACGAGTAGTCCCGTCCGAGTTAGAGATTATTAAGCAAGACTTTGAAAAAAAGAGTTAGGAATTAGGAAAGAAGATAAAGTAGTTAGAGGAAGAAAAGATGCAGCTAGGACTAGATGTCGACATCCACAAGCTAGAGGCTAAGAAATTGAGGAAAGAAAAAAACAAGGCCGAAGAAGATTTAGATAGTCTAAAAATGGATTACAAGAAGCTGCGCATGTCGATAAGAACTGCTGGTTTGGGCAAGACATCAGAGCAATGGCGTCAAGAAATTAAAGAAGAAAAAACTAAGGCTGATTAGTGGGAGAAGAAATTTTAAGATGCCCAGATACAGGAGGCCACTCTAAAAAGGAGTTTGTTAGAGAGCCAAAATGAAAAAGAAAGGTTAAGAGCTCGAGTGGCAGATTTGGAGAGATCACTACATTAGCATCGTAGTTGTAACTCCGTAATCGAGTTAAAGGCCAGCCTAAGCAAGATTGAGGAGTTGAAAAAAAAGATAGATGAGCTCGAGACCGTATTACAAAATAGTAAAATTAGAGTCAAGCTCCTTGAAGCAAACAACGAGCATTGGAAAGAGCAATTCTACTATTCTCAATGTCAAGTGAGGGACCGGGACCATATTATGGGTGAAGCTGTAGCTTAGGTTCGAGAGGTAGCCGATCATCAGTAAACCTTGGTAGCTCAGGCTGATGTGTTAAGTTTAAAATATGAGTCGAAATCAAATTGTGGCCGAGACTTAGCTTGGCTTCTTAGAAAAGTTAAGGCCTTGGGTATTAGGGTAAGGTCGTATATGTAATTATCTACCTTATGTAAAGAAATTCGTTTTCTGGTAAAGTTGATTTAATAGAATTGAATCAAAATCAGCACATCTCTTTTGCATTCATTTCATTCATATACATTACATTACATCATATGCATTAAGTTTCATAAAAAGACCCTAATTAATTAAAATTGTGACAATTACCCTGGAAAACAATGAAAATCAACTGACTAAATATCGCTATGATACCCCTCGCAAAACGAAAGCAATGGATCAGAGACTAGAAATATTAGAACAGATGCAAAGAGATATGCAAGATCAACTGTAAGTACAGATGCAAGAATAACTAGCTAAAATGCAACAAGACATGAGGGACCATATGCTAAAATCCCAAAGAAACATGATGAACCAACTGGCCCTGCTATTAGCCAGAGGGCCTGATAAAGAAAAAGCCCTATGATCAATCCTAGTAATGACAATAAAGAACCTGCCTATCCTCCGGGTTTTACCCTAACAAACACACAAGCGCAGCTGGATGTGTAACCGCAATGGGTACCTGTCACGATCAAATCTCAATATCAAGTCGGTGCATCGCACCAATTAACTTTCCAACAGGCTCGGGTTCTAACCCAGGGATAATCCAACTAATTTTGTCGTCTCAAATCTCGATAATGTGGTAAAAATGAAGAAGGCAAGAGTAGATTTGGACAACTTGAGGACAGGTGCAAGTGGCTAAAGGAAAATTTTAAAGCAATAGAGACTGCTGATTACTGTTACGGAATCAATGCTAAGAACTTAAGCTTGGTCCCAGATCTGGTGGTCCCACTAAAGTTTGAAACTCTGAAGTTTGAAAAGTACAATGAGACTAGCTGCCCCAAGGCTCACATCAAAATTTTCTGTCGAAGAATGACGGGATACATTAATAATGACCAGCTATTAATCTACTATTTTCAGGACAATCTGATCGGGTTTGCAGCCAAATGGTACAATCAGTTAAGCCGTGCCCAAATTGGTTCATGGAAAGAGTTGGCTCAAGCTTTCATAAAGTAATACGGCCACATGATAGACATAGCACCCGATGGAATTACACTGCAAAACATGGAGAAGAAGCTGAGTGAGAACTTCAGGCAGTATGCCCAACGATGGAGGGAGGTGGCGACACAAGTCCAACCACCTCTCCTAGAAAAAGAAACAATTATGCTCTTCATCAATATTTTGAAGGCTCCATTCATCAACCACATGTTGGGAAGTGCTACTAAAAGCTTTTCAGACATAGTAATGTCTAGAGAGATGATAGAAAATGCGATAAGATGTGGGAAGATTGAAGTGGGGGAGAGCACCAAGAGACCAGCCCTAAGGAGAAAGGAGAATGAGATGAACAATACGAGAATTTATAACAAGAATTATTCAAAGCCAATCATTGTGAGCCAGCCGAGGGCAGTAACTACTAGCCATCAGGGCCCCTCGAGGCAAGAATCTAATCCAAGGCCGAATGCGGAAAGACTGTAGTTTATGCCCATCCCGATGACGTACAACGAGCTATACCAAAGTCTATTCGATGAACATGTGGTGTCTCCATTCTATCTGAAACCCATGGAACCCCCGTTCCCAAAATGGTATGACGCAAACGCCCAATATGAGTACCATGCGGGGACAGTAGGGCACTCGATTGAGAACTGCACTGCGTTTAAAAAGTTGGTCAAAAGATTTATTAAGTTAGGGATCGTAAAGTTCGACGACCCATTAGGATCTAACATGGCAAGAAACCCATTACCCAATCATTCTGACAAGGGGTAAACGCGATAATCGAGAATGGAGGCAAAGGGATCAAAACTAACGTGGCAACAGTGAAAGCCCTACTAAGATGGGTTTGGAAACAAATGGTAAATAGAGGTTTAATCACACGAGAATTAAAAGAGAAACCTGAATGAGCAAGGAACTATTGTGAGTTCCATGCTGAGAAAGGTCATGAAGTCCAAGAGTGTGTTGAGTTCAAGGTCCTAGTGCAAAATTTGATAGATAACAAGGAGTTAGAATTCTTTTAATATGCCAAAGGCTCGGAAGGAGAAGATGTATGCGCCTTAGAATAAGGGTCAACAAACAAGGCCTATAAGGGCAACCACCCAGTAGTTATCATCTCGTGACCAAGAGTCAGTGAAGCTAGAGCACAAATAGCATCGAGAGTCATAATTCAGAAACCTGTAGCTTTTCCTTACAAGGACAGTAAAAGGGTTCCTTGGAACTATGACTATAATGTGACGATCTCGGATGAGGAGAACCCGATTAACACTTCGGAGAATGGACAAGATGTGGGTTTCTATACACGCAGTAAGAGGCACTATGGTACCCCGATTACAAAAATTGAGCTTGTTAAAGGAAAATCTGCAATGGTTGAACAAAAGAAGGAGAAGACAATCAGACCTAAATCGCCTGTCAATGAACCAGTGACCAAGAAAGAGGCTAAAGAGTTCCTAAAGTTTCTAAAGCACAGCGAGTATAGCATTATGGAATAATTGCATAAGCAACCAGCTCACATATCGGTACTTGCCTTACTCTTAAGCTCGAAGACACACCGCAATGCATTAATGAAATTGTTGAATGAAACTTATGTCGCGGATGATATCTCTGTCAACAAGCTCGATTTTCAGGTCAATAACATTAGCCCAACACTTTCATTTTCTTTAATGATGATGAAATACCGTCCAGAGGCATGGGATCTATAAAAGCTCTGCACATTACCACCCGTTGCAAGGGATATACACTGCCAGGGGTGTTAATTGATAACGGATCGGTCCTGAATGTCTTACCTCTATCCACACTGAATAGGTTGCCTATAGATAGCTCTCACATGAAAACGTGCCAAAACATAGTGAGAGCATTCGATGGTACTGAAAGGAAGGTGATGGGGAGGATCGAGATACCTCTTTTGATCAGTCCAAACACATATGAGGTGGACTTCTTCATTATGGACATCAAGCCTTCTTACAGTTGCCTGTTGGGAAGGCCTTGGATTCACTCGGCCGGGGCAGTGCCGTCATCACTGCACCAAAAGTTAAAGTTGGTAACCGAGGGTAGACTGATAACAATAAACCCAGAGGAAGACATTATCGCGTCTATTACTAGCGACGCGCCATACATAGGGACTGATGATAAGGCAATTGAAAGCTTTTTTCAATCGTTTGAGTTGGTCAACGCAATGTTAATTGTTGAAGGAAACAAGATCCCAACACCCAAATTATCCAAAACTACAGGGATGGGCCTACGATTGACGGTAGAAAAAAGAGCATTGCTGAGAAAGGGACTAAGAAGATACCTCTAAGGAAGGATTAAGATGCCTACACTAAAGGAAAAACGAGACCTCTTTGGCCTAGGATTTAAACTAGATGCAAAGAAAAAGAAGGAGTTGGAGAAAAAGCAAGAGAGGAGAAAAGCGCATCTGCGCGATGAGGAGGTCAAATGGGAACCAATGACCTTTCCCTATTTATCTAGAACATTTGTTTTGGTAGGAACTATCTACCCTAAACAGAGGATGACAAGAGGAGAAATAGCGGAAGAAATGTTGGGAAATTCAAGCATTAGCGCCATATCCGAGGGAGGAACTGGAGAAGAGAATTTATCTAGAATTTGCCCGTACACTCCCGGAAGTGTTTTGAATAATTGGACCATGGAAGAGATTCCTGTAACTTTTAGATTTAATTCAAAGTAATGTTCAAAACACACTTATTGCTCTAAGCCTAAGAGCGATAAGAATCCTTTTGTTAAATAGGTGTATGTCCAAATATCTTTATTTCAATAAAATGCATCTTTGTGTCTCATTCTGAGCAAATATTCTTCTTTATTCTTTTCATTTCATTTAAAATATTCTTTTATTCTTTCCATTTAATTCATAACCGACAATGTAGATCACTATTCTTAGATTCTTTTATTCTTTGCACCTTTCTTTTCCCTTATAACAGGTCGCCAAATATCAATGATTTGAGCAGCGCTGCTACTAACTCAGAGCTTCCTTTTGAGCAAGATATGTGTATGGAGGATTCTTAGGATTTTGAAGATGACCAGGACTGTAACCTATCTCCTAATTTGTTGAGGATGGTTGAACAAGATGAGAAACAGATTCTACCTTACAAGGAGTCAGTAGAAGTTGTGAGTTTGGAAGAAGGGAAAGAGGTGAAGATTGGAGTAAACATTGTCGTCGAAATAAGACGAGATCTCATTGAGTTACTCCAATAGTTCAGAGATGTCTTTGTGTGGTCATATCAAGACATGCCCGGGTTGAATACTGATATCGTCGTACACAGGCTTCCCATAAAAGAAGAGTGCAAGCCAATTCAACAAAAGCTCAGAAGAATGAGGCCTGACGTCTTACTGAAAACAAAAGAAATAATTCAATGCTGGTTTCCTACAAGTAGTTAAATACTCAGAATAGGTAGCTAATATTGTATTTGTTCCCAAAAAAGATAAGAAGGTACAAATGTGTGTAGACTACAGGGATTTGAATAGAGCTAGCCTGAAGGATAATTTCCCGCTACCTCACATTGATACTCTAGTAGACAACACTACAGGTTACTCACTGTTTTCTTTCATGGATGGCTTTTTAGGGTATAACTAGATAAAGATGCATCCCGAAGACATGGAGAAAACCACGTTCGTAACCTGGTGGGGGACATTCTGTTATAAAGTGATGCCATTTGGGCTAAAAAATGGAGGGGCAACGTATCAAAGAGCAATGGTAACCCTGTTCCAAGATATAATACACAAAAAGATTGAGGTTTATGTCGATGACATGATTGCAAAATCCCGAACAGAAAAAGAGCACATACAAGTCTTAAGAAAATTATTCTTGAGATTATGAAAGTTCTAACTAAAGCTCAATCCAGCGAAATGCACCTTCGGGGCTAGATCAGGGAAACTGCTAGTATTCGTTGTCAGTGAAAAAGGGATTGAGATTGACCCAGACAAAGTCAAAGCTATACAAGAATTACCTCTGTCATGCACTCAAAAAGAAGTTCAAGGTTTTCTAGAAAGACTAAACTATATTGCCCGGTTCATTTCACAATTAACGGAGAAATGTGACCCCATATTCCGTCTTTTTAAGAAACACAATCCAGGTGTAATGGATGAAGAGTGCCAGAAAACTTTTGGCAAGGTTAAGTATTACCTGTCTAATGCTCTAGTACTGATGCCACCGAACCCAGATAAACCGTTGATGCTATACTTAGAAGTGTTTGAAAATTCCATGGGATGCGTGCTCGGCCAACATAATGAGTTAAGAAGAATAGAAAGAGCAATATACTATCTCAGCAAGAAGTTCACTGAATGTGAGACAAGATATTCACCGATCGAGAAATTGTGTTACGCACTAATTTGGACAACTCGGAGATTAAGACAGTACATGTTGTATCACACAACTTGGCTTATCTCAAAACTAGACCCTCTGAAGTACATGATAGAGTCAACTGCTTTGAATGGAAGAATGGCTCGATGGGAAATCCTACTTTCTAAATTTGATATAGTCTATGTGAACTAGAAAGCTGTAAAAGGAAGTGCGATAGAAAATTTTCTGGCCAGTAGAGCTTTAGAGGATTATGAGCCATTGAACTTTGATTTCCCGAACGAAGATCTGATTTATGTTGCAACCATTGATGTAGACTTTGAAAAAGGCAATCCTTGGAAATTAAATTTTGATGGAGCCTCAAATGTTGTGGGCAACGGAATTGGGGTAGTCCTAGTATCCCCACATGGAGACCATTATCCATTTACTAGTAAATTAGATTTCGATTGCACAAATAACATGGCAGAGTACGAAGCGTACATCACAGGTATCCGTGCAGCCATTGAACGTAAAATCAAAGTGCTAGAAGTGTATGGAGACTCTGCACTAATGATCTATCAGCTAAAAGGCGAATGAAAGGCTAGTTCTAGAATTAATCGAGGAGCTTGATGATATAACTTTTTGTTACCTCCCACGTGATGAAAACCAGATGGCTGACGCCTTGGTTACTTTAGCTTCTATAATTTATAATAATGATCGTACCAAAAACTAACTATTATCACGACTTTAAGGCAAGCGCACCTATCGAACAATAGTATAGTTTGGCGGCAAGACCGAGATATCGTACCCAAGGGAACCAAAAGTACTAGTACTTACTTCCTTTCTATTATTTAACCCAAAAATAAAAGGGGTTTTTATGAAACTAATTCTAAAACTAACTATGAATGCACAGAAAGTAAATTGGGGAAAAACTCTTTAGGAAAAACTGATTGATTTGGGCAATACTCAAGGGAGAATCCACCTAGACTTCACTTGTTATCAATTCTTGAGCTAGACGATTTATTCATTTGACTTGATCCGTAGAGATCCCTAACTTATGTTAATACCTCCGTTGAGGATAAGAACAACTAACCTTAGGTTGATTAACTAAAATCTCTTTCTAGTTAAAACCCCTAGTCTTGCATTAACTTGATCTATGGATCCCCTTATTAGGTTTGACCCTAATCTGGCAGATTTATGTCGCCCTATGTCTAGGGTTGCATGCAACTCCACTTAATTATGCTAGATCTACTCTTAAACAGGGACTTTTGTTCCTCTAAATAAGCACATCAATACTTGAATTAATACCTAGGATTATTAAAACAAGAATTAAGAACACATAATTAAGAACAATTCAAGTATTTATCATATAACTCAAGATAAAATAATAACAAGATTTGTCTTAGGTTTCATCCCCCTCAAGTATTTGGGGGATTTAGTTCATATTTAATAAAGAAAACATCTCAGAAGAATAAAAATAACAAAACATAAAGAGCTCAAAAACCCCTGAAGGATTGAAGGGAGATCATCTGTCTTGATGTAGAATTGCTTCTGGGATGAATCAATCGGCTTCCCTTGGAGTAATTCCTTGCTTTCACTCTCTGTGTTAGCAGAAATATGGCACTCTCTTGTGGGAGAAAAGGTGACCCTTAGAGTTACCTCCTAGGGCCTTTATATAGAGTTTTAGAATGCCTTTCTTAGCCTCTAAGCATCCTTTTTCGAGTGAAATTGCACTTCCTCACGACAGGGACACACCTGTGTGCCATGCCCATGTGGATCGATAAAAGGCTGTGGTCGGGCCTATTGATGGTGGCACGGCCGTGTGGTCTGGCCGTGCTTATCGGGGTTGGGCCGTGTTGGACTTTATGTGGCACGGCCGTGGGACACGGCCGTGTGGTGAATTCTTGGGCCGTGTTGTTTTTACAATTTGGCCCATTTTCTCTATTTTTGGCCCATTTTTCGTTCTTTTCTCTTCCCTGTGCTCTCCTGAGTATAAAACATGAAATAGAAGGATTAAGAGCACCAATTTCCACAAATTCAATGATAATTCATCTAGAAATTAAGCTAAGCATGAGGTAAAAATATGTATAATTTATCGTTTATCAAATACCCCCACACTTAAGCATTTGCTTGTCCTCAAGCAAAATCTCAATCCACAACCAAGAATCATTCTTCTCAACTCTCAATCTTTATCAATAATGTTTCAAACTAATTAACAAGTATTCATATAATAAAAATTCAATTAGAAGAACATTAAAGATTCAAACACTCTAAGTTGAGAATTTTATCACAGAAACATAGGTTTTCTCCCTTCTCCTAAGTAATTATCTCTCAATTAAAATCAACAAGAATTGACATCCTCACTAAAGATTCATTCTATCCATTCAAGGAGTTTAGGGTTCAAGAATTAAGCACTCTCTTAGTCAACCTGAAAAGTTATTGCCATAGGCTTGCAAGAAAATCAAATCTCCACCACTATAGATTGATATGATACATTGATCAAAAGGTCTTTCAATGGTTGTAATGGGGCTTTGCTTAAGGGTGTTGTCACAGGCTGAAAAAGAATGTTAGAATCGAGATTGAATTGAAAAATCATCTAGCTAGAAAAATCTCTATCACTGGAACATATTCCTCAAGCTAAGCCTTATGATGACATCATTCTAGCCTTGGTAGCCTTAAAATAGAAATATGCAAAAATGTTAAACTATGAATTACAACTGTACCAACTGTAAATAACCATTTTTTAAAAAAATAATTCAAGTACAATTCATTTACAAACTTTACAATCTGGAAAAGAGAATAAAGCTAGATAATAATTCAACTCAAATCTCGACAAAAATAGGGATCAAAGTAATTGAGTGGAATTCAACAAAAACGGGTTATGGGTTAATATTAGAGGTAAGTCAAAGAATGGGTTGTTAGGCTCAATGGGGTTCACTAGGGGTTAATTTGTGGAGGTAGGCTTTTATGGAGTAAGTGAGTTAAATCCTAGGTGCCTTTATCATCTCAGTGTATCAAATCAATGATGTGGTCTTGACATGCATAATCGAAGCAAGTTCTAGAATAACAAATCAGTATTGACTCGCTCAAAGCAACAAGAAAGGTAAGCACGAAAGAATGTATGCTCAAGAGGCTCAAAAATCTCACCAGAATTATGGCTTTTGATGTCAATCCTGTGAATTTCAAATCTAAAGATAACACTTAAAATTAGGGAAAAATATCCTATGAAAAAAATTATATTCTCAAAAACTTCAACTTATCATTCTTGATTCCCTAGTGTTTTAAAGTTTGAATAATCAAAGTACAAGCACCTATGTCTTAATTCTCAACATATCAATAGAAATCATAAATCAATCAGAATTAATTCCTAATAGGAGATTGAAGATAATGCCAAGAGTGAATGTAAGAATTCAAATTTTAAAGAATAATGCAACAAGTTAAAAATTTTCAGGGATTTCAAGGAGAATGTAATGACTGAAAGTAAGTTTCCCTCCCCCCACACTTAAGATGTACATTGCCCTCAATGTATAAAGAGACATTAGTAGCAATAGAAGCACAAGATCATAAGATAGGGAAAGGTATGAAACTCCCTGAGTTTTGGATGAATTTGTGAGACGGAGATTGGAATTAGAAGAGCCGGCAGTTGTTCCAGGGTTTTCCCATTTCTATATGGATATGAGCTGTAGAGCTCCTTTGAAACTGTGAAAGTATTTATCAGTCGTGGGGAATTTGGATTAATAGAATATGTTTGTTAGGGCCTGGCCGATATGAAATAATTAATAATAAAGAAAGAAAACAAATTAAGTTCTAGAAATACTAGAATTCAAATAATGAAAAAGATAAGGTGAACTAAAAATAAAAGTAAAAATAAAAAGGAAAAGAAATGTGAAGAAAAGAGAAGGTAAAAATAGAGATCAGAGTAAAAGTATAAATTAAAATAAAAAAAAAGATAAGAGGAATAGAAATCTCTAATCCTCAGATGGTTCGTGAGGTGGAGAAGGTGGTGCGATATGAAGATGCTGACAAATCTGCACTAAAGTGGCATCAATGTGATCAAATCTTTGAAAACATTATTGCTCGAATCATGTGAAGCGCTCAGCTAAGTCAGCGTGAGAAGCTGCCGCATGAACTGGCCGGTAAGGTGATGGTGGCTCAATTGGGCCCTCCTTCGGCGGTGGTGGTGGGACATCATCAGTAATGTCCTCTAGATCCTCGGCCCCTTAGATGAGTCAGTACTGTAGGGGGTCAGCCCCTGGTCTGCGCTGGATCATCCTCATATAGAGCACAGTCTGGATGCCCTGAGGGGACATCCGGCCGATCAGCGTATATAAGGATGTTTGGGCCGCGGTATTGAGTAGCCCGAAGTGGCAGGCCAAGCGTGTGATGTATGGGCCCATGGATGTCACTCCCCTACGATGCCTTTTCGTTTGATGCTGGATGGCATGGGTAATGAAGAATGCTAGGTCGATGGTGTGCGCATTTGCCAAGCTCCATAGGAAGTAGGCATCATGTGTGTTGACGATGCCGGTGCTTTCGCGTCTTCCCGTTAAAGTATTTGCGAGGAGGGCGTGAAGGTACCTCAAGGATCGGGCAAGGGCGGTCGCTTTGGTGCGACTAGGGTCACATGTGGGATGCCTTGGGGCGAGAGCGCGACAACAGTTGACTGGTGTGATATGGATGTGACAAGGAAGTGTGGGAAAATCCTCGTCGGCTATGAACTCATCCGTGTAGAGTCCTAGTGCAATTCTAGATTCGGGGACGCTCAGCTGACGCACCAATCCATCGAGGCAGAATTGAATAGTACCCGAATCATCATGGTTTGTCATTACCACTTGTAGATGAAATGTAGAGCAAAATTCTAAGGTTAGTTCAAGATAGGTGGGCTCGATGATGTTGAAAAATTGTTCCCATGGGTCGGTGGATAGTAGGGCCCAAATGGAGTCAATTCCTAAAGGGCGGCCCAGTCGATGAATCTGCCAGCTCCTAGAGGGTGGGCTCAGAGGATCTGAAATAACTTCTCTTGGGAGATCTGTAAAATGTGATGAATGGGTGTCGGCTTTCGACTGTAGGTCTCGACGAGGATGAACCACCTGGCCCCTTGCGTTTCTTTAAAGCAGGGGCGACAGTTCTCTTACTTCGTGATGACGACATAGTGCCTAAAAACAAAATGATATACATTAATCCTAAAAATTGAAATCAAATTACAAAGACTAATAGTAATAAGTATTTATGCTTAAATGAAACAAAACATATATAAGAATACTGATTTACTAACCTAAGTAATACATTCTATTTATCCTAAACATGTGAGTAAAATGGGTGTATTAATTTATACTAAGTGAGTATTACTCTAGATAATGAAAAGTGGCAAGCAAATAGGATTTTAAGTGGCATGGCATCTATAACATTCTAGATTGTTCATGCCAAAATCTATGAATTTCATTCCCTATAACTAGTGCAAAAATGAAATAAGACATATTATGAAGATAAAAATAGATAAAAGCATTAGAAACTAAAGAGAAAATTAAGAAAATAAAACCAAATGGATGATTAATAAGGCGTTGCACGGACGTGGAGGCATTGGGAGGCCGGCGGCAGCGCTGGGGAGGTTTAGGGTAGGTTTTGGGTGGGAGGATTTAGGGTTTTAGTGGAGGAAGATGATGATTAATGGCCCCTTTATATAGATTTTGGGTCACACGGGCATGACACACACCCGTGTGGCTCGAGTTTTGCCTGTGTAGTTCGAAAATCGGTGATTTTGGCGTACTTGGTTCGCGGCGCACGCCCATGTTGCTAGGGCGTGTTGAGGTACACGGCCGCGTCGCATAGCCGTGTCCTACAATGTTTGCTTTATCGAGGTACTTGGGATGTGGATTTTCTAATCTTGAAAGGTGATCAGCTGCCAAATTTTCGGCTCATTTCTTGTCTTTTATTTCTAAGTCGAATTCCTGTAACAATAGAATCCATCTTATCAATCGCAGTTTTGCATCAGTTTTAGTTAGAACATAACGAAGAGCAGAATGATCAGTATAAACGATGACTTTTGATAATATTAAATAAGATCTGAATTTATCAAATGCAAAAATAACAGTAGCAATTCTTTTTCTGTGGTCGTATAATTTGCTTGTGCAGCTGTCAGAGTTCTGCTAGGATAATAGATCTGTTGAAAGTGCTTGTCTCTTCGCTGTCCCAAAACTACACCTACTGCAAAATCACTTGCATCGCACATTAGTTCAAAAGGTAGATTCCAATCAGGTGAAATCATAATCGGGGCATTGACTAACTTTTCCTTGAGAGTGTTAAAAGATTCTAAACATTCTTGGTGAAAGTTGAAAAACACGTTTTTTTCTAGTAATTTCGTCAAAGGCTTAGCTATTTTAGAAAAGTCTTTAATAAATCTGCGATAAAAACCAGCATGTCCTAAAAAGCTTCTTATAGCCTTAACCGAATTAGGGGGAGGTAATTTTTCAATAATTTCAATTTTTGCTTTGTCTACCTCTATCCCTTTACTAGAAATTTTATGCCCTAGTACAATACTTTCTTGAACCATAAAGTGGCATTTTTCCCAATTAAGCACTAGATTTGTCTCTTCACATCTTATCAGAACACGTTTTAAATTATTAAGATAAAGTTGGAAGGAATTACCGAAAATCGAAAAATCATCCATAAATACCTCTATGATGTCTTCCACCAATTCGTTAAAGATAGCTAGCATGCATCGCTGAAAAGTAGCAGGAGCATTACATAATCCAAAAGGTATTCTACGATAAGCAAAAGTACCGTATGGACATGTGAATGTCATTTTCTCCTGATTTCTGGAGCTATCGGGATTTAGAAGTAACCTGAGAGGCCATCTAGGAAACAATAATACTTATGACCTGATAATCTTTCCAATATCTGATCGATAAAAGGTAAGGGAAAATGATCTTTTCGAGTTGCGTCATTTAGCTTTCTGTAATCAATGCAAACTCTCCATCCAGTGACTGTTCTTGTAGGTATTGGCTCCTTTTTATCATTGGATACCACGGTCATGCCTCCCTTTTTAGGAACAACCTGCATAGGACTTACCCAAGAGCTGTCAGAAATAGGATAAATAATACCTGCATCTAGAAGTTTAATTACCTCGGATTTTACAATTTCCTTCATATTGGGATTCAATCGTCTCTAAGTTTGCACCGATGGTTTATATTCATCTTCCATTAGAATTTTGTGGGTGCAAAAAGCAGGAATAATTCCTTTAATGTCAGAAATCTTCCAAGCTATAGCCTTCTTGTGTTCTTTTAATACTTGAAGTAATTCCTTTTTCTTTTCAGTACTTAAGTCTGATGCGATAATTACTGGTAATGTCGAATCATCTCCTAAAAATGCATATTCTAATTGATCAGGCAACTGTTTTAATTCCAATTTAGGAGGTTCATCAATTGAAGGTTTTTGTCTCAGTTCGTCATTCATCTTAATACTTTCATAACTTATGTGCCTTGTGACAAGTTCATTAGAGTTTAACTCCTTCATTACTTCTCTAACTTCAGTGGTGGCTTCATTTTCCCCTACCTTGAACAAGACACAGTTCCAACGTGTCTGCGAAAGAAATTGCCTGAAATTTATCTTGAACAAAATAATCAATTACATCAATAAAATAACAGGAATCATCTTGTTCTCTAGAAAATCTCATAGCATCATAGATTTTAAAAATGACTTCTTCTTCACCAACTCTAAGTACTAATTTACCATCCCCTACATCGATAACTACTCTAGCAGTAGCTAAAAATGGGCGTCCCAAAATTAAAGGCACCTCAATATCCTCATCCATATCAAGCACAACAAAATCAACCGGGAATATAAATTTATCTACCTTTACCAGCACATCTTCAATGATTCCCCTAGGGTATTTAATAGATCTATCAGCTAATTAAATACTTATCCTAGTGGGTTTTGGTTCCCCTAGACCTAGTTGCTTGAACATTTTGTAAGGCATTAGATTAATACTAGCACCTAAATTAGCTAAGGCTTTATCAATGATTAAACTACCAATTAAGCAAGGAATAGTAAAACTCCCTGGATCTTTTAGTTTGGCCGGTAGTTTATTTTGGAGAATAGCTGAGCATTCTTCGTTGAGTTCCACTGTAGCTAATTCTTCCAACTTCCTTTTATTTGTGAGGAGTTCTTTAAGAAACTTTGCATACTTCGGTATCTGCAAAATCGCTTCAACAAAAGGTAAGTTAATATGTAACTGTTTAAAAAGTTCAAGAAATTTACTGAATTGAGCATCTGTGCGGTCTTTCTTCAACTTTGCCGGTTTTGGTATGGGTGGTTTATATTCCTTAAGTGTTGGTGGAGTGTTTTCCTTGGGTTCTTCTTCCTCTACCTTGTCTTTTGTGGATTCTTGAACAGGCTTCTTTTCTGATTCAACCAGTATTTTCCCATCTCTTAGAGTAATTGCTTTGACATGTTCTCTAGGATTTGGCTCAGTGTTACTTAGTAGTCCACCTTATGATCTTTCTAATATTAATTTGGCAAGTTGACCAATCTGATTTTCAAGCCCTTGAATGGATGCTTGTTGGTTCTTTAGTGCTGTTTCTGTATTTTGGAAACGGGTTTCTGACACGGCCATAAATTTGGTGAACATCTCTTCAAGGGTCTGCTTTTTCTCTTGTTGTGGTGGTGGTTGCTGAAATGCCGCAGGAGGCGGTTGTCTTTGATTTCCTTGTTCTCCCCATGAAAAATTGGGGTGATTCTGCCAACCTGTATTATAAGTGTTACTATAAAGATTATTTTGGGGTCTAAAATTGTTACCCATATAGTTTGCTTGCTTGGTTTCCATGCTATGTCCATAAGAGGAGTAGTCTGGATTGAACGTATTTCCTTGAGTTGTGTTACACTGCATCACTAGTTGTGCCTGCGTAGAACCAAGAAAATTATCAAACTTTTTATTTAAAAGTTCTACCTGATTAGTAAGCATGGTGACAACATCAATATTAAAAACTCCTGCAGCTTTAGTCGGCTTTGTCCTCATGACTTGCCACTGATAATTGTTCAGCGATATCTCTTCTATAAACTCATAAGCTGCTTCTAGTGTTTTGTTGTTGATTGTTCCTCCTACGGTTGCATCGATCATTTGTCTTGTTAATGGATTCAAACCGTTGTGACAGGTTTGAACTTGTAACCACAAAGGTAACCTGTGGTGAGGGCACCTTCTCAATAGATCTTTGTATCTCTCCCAGGCATCATAAAGCGTCTCTAAATCCATCTGCACAAAAGAAGAGATATCATTTCGTAATTTAGCTATTTTAGCTGGATGAAAATATTTAAGTAAAAATTTCTCGGTCATCTGTTCCCATATTATGATTGAGCCCCGTGGTAGAGAATTTAACCATTGTTTAGCTTTATTCCTCAAGGAAAAAGGAAATAATCAGAGGCGAATGGCATCATCAAAAACCCCATTGATTTTACAGGTATCACAGAATTCCAAAAAATTGGTTAAGTGTGAGTTGGGATATTCATCCTGTAAACCATCAAACTGCACAAATTGCTGAATCATCTGAATAGTGTTAGGCTTTAATTCAAAATTATTTGCAGCAATAGCAGGTCTAATAATACT
This sequence comes from Gossypium stocksii, assembly GCA_020496765.1. NCBI lineage: Eukaryota > Viridiplantae > Streptophyta > Magnoliopsida > Malvales > Malvaceae > Gossypium > Gossypium stocksii. The sequence goes on along the minus strand of CM035632.1, from coordinate 99,987,241 downwards.
AGATTAAGTACCAGCCAAATTAGGTTTGGCATAATCATACATAGTACGAGGAGCATTATTTTGGTTCACCGGATCTGCGGCTAGTGCAGGAGGTGGTAGATTATCTTGATTTACTTCCATCTCTTCAATAGGTTCAGGCTCTTGTTCTTGTCCTTGTTCCGGATAATGAAGGCTTCATCTGATTTTTCTACGATTTCTGCGAACTGTAGTTTCTAAATCCTCGTCAAAAAGCAATGGTCCTCCTGGGTTTCTTCTAGTCATAAATTAGAGATACCTAGAAAGGAAAAAGCAAAGAGACTTAAAATAAATAAAAATAAAAATAAAAGCTGAAAATAAATAAAAATAGTAATTGCTAAATTAATAGAAATCGAGTTTTCTTAATATTTTAGTTTATCGGGAATGGCACCAAAAACTTAATATGCGTGATATGAAGTAATAAAATTTATAATAATGATCGTACCAAAATCTAACTATTATCACAACTTTAAGGCAAGCGTACCTGTCGAACAGTAGTATAGTTTAGCAGTAAGACCGAGATATCATACCTAAGGGAACCAAAGGTACTAGTACTTACTTCCTTTCTATTATTTAACCTAAAAATAAAAGGGGTTTTTATGAAACTAATTCTAAAACTAACTATGAATGCACAGAAAGTAAATTGGGGAAAAACTCTTTAGGAAAAACTGATTGATTTGGGCAATACTCAAAGAAGAATCCACCTAGACTTCACTTGTTATCAATTCTTGAGCTAGACGATTTATTCACTTGACTTGACCCGTAGAGATCCCTAACTTATGTTAATACCTCCGTTGAGGATAAGAACAACTAATCCTAGGTTGATTAACTAAAATCTCTTTCTAGTTAAAACCCCTAGTCTTGTATTAACTCGATGTATGGATCCCCTTATTAGGTTTGACCCTAATCCAGCAGATTTATGTCGCCCTATGTCTAGGGTTGCATGCAACTCCGCTTAATTATGCTAGATCTACTCTTAAATAGGTACTTTTGCTCCTCTGAATAAGCACATCAATACTTGAATTAATATCTAGGATTATTAAAACAAGAATTAAGAACACATAATTAAGAACAATTCAAGTATTTATCATATAACTCAAGATAAAATAATAACAAGATCTGTCTTAGGTTTCATCCCCCTCAAGTATTTGGGGGATTTAGTTCATATTTAATAAAGAAAACACCTCAGAAGAATAAAATAACAAAACATAAAGAACCTAAAAACCCCTGAAGGATTGAAGGGAGATCCTCTGTCTTGATGTAGAATTCCGCTTCTGGGATGAATCAATCGGCTTCCCTTGGAGTAATTCCTTGCTTTCACTCTCTATGCTGGCAGAAATACGGCACTCTCTTGTGGGAGAAAAGGCGCACCCTTAGAGTTACCTCCTAAGGTCTTTATATAGAGTTTTAGAATGCCTTTCTTAGCCTCTAAGCATCCTTTTCTGAGTGAAATTGCACTTCCTCACGACAGGGACACGCCTGTGTCCCACGCCCGTGTGGATCGATAAGAGGTCATGGTCGGCCTGTTGATGGTGGCACGGCTGTGTGGTCTGGCCGTTCTTGTCGGGGTTGGGCGGTGTTGGACTTTGTGTGGCACGGCTGTGGGACATGGCCGTGTAGTGAATCCTTGGGCCGTGTTGTTTTTACACTTTGGCCCATTTTCTCTGTTTTTGACCCGTTTTTCATTCTTTTCTCTTCCCTGTGCTCTCTTGAGTATAAAACATGAAATAGAAGGATTAAGAGCGCCAATTTCCACAAATTCAATGATAATTCATCCAGAAATTAAGCTAAACATGAGGTAAAAATATGTATAATTTATCATTTATTAATATTTATGAGGCTCCGACTCATTGTTGCAACATCAATGAAGAAGAAGAAAGGGATGATCACCCTTGGTACCAAGATATATTGTGATATATAAGGAATCATGAGTACCCAAACCAAGCAACTGAGAATGATAAGAGGACGTTGAGAAGGCTGGCCAGTGACTATGTCTTGGATGGAGAGATCCTATATAAAAGAAGGAAGGATTAGGTGCTGCTAAGATGTGTAGACGCAGTTGAGGCTAAGCAAATCTTGGAAGAGGTCCATGAGGGTGTCTGCGGAACACATACTAATGGTTTCACAATGGCTAGACAAATTATCAGGTTCAGATATTATTGGTCCACTATGGAAAGGGATTGCATCAATTACGCTAAGAAGTGTCATAAGTGCCAAATCTATGAAGATAAAATTCATGCGCCTCATTCACCTCTTCATGTCATGACTTCTCCATGGCCATTCTCTATGTGGGGCATGGGCGTCATTGGGCCGATCGTGCTGAAAGCTTCTAATTGGTATCGATTCATCTTCATGGTTATTGATTACTTCACCAAATGAGTAGAGGCCACTTCTTATGCCAATGTCACAAAGTCGGCGGTTAGTAAATTTTTGAGGAAAGAGATCATTTGTTGGTATGAGATGCTAGAAAGGATCGTATCTGACAATGCATTGAACTTGAACAACAGTATTATAGCGGAGGTCTGTAGTCAATTCAAAATCAAACACCACAATTCGTTGCCATATCGTCTAAAAATGAATGGTGCGGTGGAAGTAGCCAATAAAAACATCAAGAAGATAATAGGGAAGATGACTGAGACGTACAAAGATTGGCATGCCAAGTTACCATTTGCTCTTTATGCTTATCGAACATCAATCAGAACCTCTACTGGGACAACTCATTTCTCATTGGTTTATGGAATGGAGGTAATTCTACCAACCAAAGTTAAGATTCCTTCCCTTCAAGTCTTGTCTGAACTAAAGCTAGATGAAGCAGAGTAGATCCAATCCCGATAAAATCAATTGAACTTGATCAAAGAAAAGAGGCTAAGAGCTATCCGTCATGGTCAAATGTACAAAAAGCGAATGATGCGGGCTTATAACAAAAAGGTGCGCCCTAGAAAATTCCATGAGGGGGACTTGGTATTGAAAAAGATCATTCCCATACAAAGGACTTTAGAGGAAAATGGATGCCAAATTGGGAAGGACCTTATGTGGTAAAAAAGACCTTTTCTGGATGAGCTCTTATTTTGACTGAGATGGAGGGCAAAAGTTTGCCTAATCCTGTGAATTCAGATTCAGCCAAGAAACACTTCACCTAAAAAAAAGGGAGAGGCCAAGGCAAAAACCCGCAAATGGCACCTTGAGACCAAAGAGGTTTTGAATTGAAAACCCAAGAAAAGGGAAATTCAATTTTTTTATTAAAGATGGGGCACATGATAGTCTTGCTATTCCCGAATCAACAATAAGAAGGGATGCTACATCTTGGGGCATCAACGAAGTACTTTGGGTCTTCTAAAACATGCATTAAGTTCAAAGTGTCCTCAAGAAGTTTTGTGCGGAGAAGCTCATGCTGTGATATCTGAGGCATCTATTTTCATCTTATTCATTTTGTATCTTAGCAAAATTTGCTATCTTGTTCAATTTACTCATTTCGAGCTTCACTTTCAATAAAATTCCATCTTGTCCATTGTGATAATCTTTTCAAGCATTTTTCATTGAGATAGCGATTAATGGACTGGTAATATTCGTATAAAGAAAGTTTTGCATATTACTCTGAAAGTTGCTAAATGATACAAGGACCCGAAACGGGACCATTAGTTAAAACTAACCAAGTTCAGAGATTGGAAGCATTTGGAAAGAATAGCCCAAATTGTGATTATTCTTTGGGATTTTGTCAGAGATACCGGCTAACGAGAAGGCAGGGTAATACGGCAGTGATAAAACCTTGATGAACAAACGAGCATTGTTAACCCAAACATTTTTAAAAAAAGGGGGGTCATTCTCATGACATTCTGCATTCATGCAAATATCATTCACATACATCTAGTTGGGAAATTTTGAATCATTTTGGTCATGACATCCTAATCGTTTGGCATAAGTAGGCGTACAAAATAGATTCTACAGGTCATATTCCCCAAAGAATGGCGTAACAGATCAAAGAAACCATAAATCCTATACCTCTAAAGTTGCAGTAGGTATGATCAAATTCATCGTGGCGAATCTTATCCACTTGAAGTTGCTGTGGAGCAGATTGAAGCCACAAGTCCTATAACTCTAAAGTTACAGTAGGTCGAATCAAATTCATCATGGTGAATCTTATCTCCCTAAAGTTGTAGTGGAGCAGATTGAAGACACAAGTCCTATACCTCTAAAGTTGCAGTAGGTCAGATCAAATCCAACATGGCAAATCTTATCTCCCTGAAGTTGCAGTGGAGCAGATTGAAACCACAAATTCTATACCTCTGAAAATGCAGTAGGTCTGATATGTGTGATATGAAGTAATAAAATTTATAAAATATGATCGTACCAAAAACTAACTATTACCACAATTTAAGGCAAGCGCACTTATCTAGCAGTAGTATAGCTTAGTGGCAAGACCCAGATATCGAATCCAAATGAACCAAAAGTACAGTACTAACTTTCTTTCTATTATTTAACCTAGGAATAAAAGGGGATTTTTATTAAACTAAACTAATTATTAAACTAAGCTAAGGATGCACAAAAAGTGAATTGGAGAAAAAGTCTTAGGAAAACAGATTAATTTGGACAATACTCAAGGGAGAATCCACCTAGACTTCACTTGTTATCAACTCTTGAACTAGACGATTTATTCACTTGACTTGATCCGTAGGAATCCCTTAACTTATGTTAATATCTCTCTCGAGACTAAGAACAGTTAACACTAGGTTGATTAATTGAAATCTCTTTCTAATTAAATCCCCTAGTGTTGCATTAACTCGATCTATGGATTCCCTTATTAGGTTTGACCCTAATCCGGCAGATTTTCATCGTCCTATGTCTAGGATTGCGAGCAACTCCGCTTAATTATGCTAGATCTACTCTTAGACAGGGACTTTTGCTCCTCTGAATAAGCACATCAATACTTGAATCAATATCCTAGAATATTAAACCAAGAATTAAGAACACATAATTAAGAATAAATCAAATATTTATCATATAATTCAAGAGAAAATAATAACAAGATCTGTCTTAGGTTTCATCCCCCTCAAGTATTTGGGGGATTTATTGCATAATTATAAAAGAAAACATCTCAGAAGAATAATGATAACAAAACATAAAGAACCCTAAAACCCCTGGAGGAAATTGAAGGGAGATCTTCAGTCTTGAGGGAGAATTCGACTTCTGATATGGATCAATCGGCCCTCTTTAGAGCGATTCCTTGCTTCTACTCCGTGTGTCTTTTTATGGTGGCCTCCTAGGTTCTTTATATAGAGTTTAGAATACATTTCTTAGCCCCTAAGTAGCCTTTTCTGAGTGAATTTGAACTTCCTTATAACAGGGACATGCCCGTGTGCCACGACCATATGGTATATCGTCAGGCCATGTTCAAAACTATGGAGTGTGGCACGGGCGTATGGTCTGTCGTATGAATTAAGGTTGGGCCGTGTTCGAGCTCAAGGTGGCACGGCCATGTGACACGCCCGTGTGGTGAACCTCTGGGCCGTGTTGATTATTGATTTGGGCCTAATTTGCCTATTTTTCACCCGTTCCTTGCTCTTTTCTCTTCCCTAAGCTCTCCTGAGTATAAAACATGAAATTAAAGATTTAAGAGCATCAAATTCCACAAATCAATGGGTTAATTCATTCAGAAATTGGGCTAAGCATGAGGTAGAAATATGTATAATTTATCGTTTATCAAATACCCCTACACTTAAGCCTTTGCTTGTCCTCAAGCAAAATCTCAACTCACAATTAAGAATCATTCTTCTCAACTTATAATAATTATCAATAATGTTTCAAACTAATTCACAAGTAATCATACAATAAAATTTAATCAGAAGAACATTAAAGTTTCAAACACTCTAAGTTGAGAATTTTATCACAGAAACATAGGTTTTCTCCCTTCTCCTAAGTAATTTCCTCTCAATCAAAATCAACAAGATTTGACATCCTCACTAAAGATTCACTCTATCCACTCAAAGTGTTTAGAGTTCAGGAATTAAGTACTCTTTAGTCATCCTGAAATGTTATTACCATAGGCTTGCAAGAAAATCAAATCTCCACCACTATAGATTGATATGACACATCGATCAAAAAGTCTTTCAATGGTTGTAATGGGGCTTTGGTTAGGGGTGTTGTCACAAGCTGAAGAAGAGGGTTAGAATCGAGATTGAATTGAAAAATCACCTAGCTAGAAAAATTTCTATCACTTGAACATATTTCTAATGTAAAGCCTTTCTTTTGGATAATATTGTTTAAGAATAGCAGCTCAAAAATGGAAGTATGCAAAAATATTGAATCACAACTGAGGTATATATACGTTTTTTTAAGAACAAATCAAATACGACAATTTTAATATTTGTGGGCTTTACAAATCGAAAAGAAAAAGAATAAAGCTAGATAATAATTCACTCCAATCTCGACAAACATAGGGATTAAAATAATTAGGGGGATTTCAACAATAATGGGTTTCTGGTTAATTTTAAGTGCAAGTCAAATGAGTGGGTTGCTAGGCTCAAAGGGGTTCACTAGGGGTTAATTTGTGGAGGTAGGCTTTTATGGAGTAAGTGGGTTATACCTAGGTGCCTTTATCATTTCGGTATACCAAATCAATGATGTGGTCTCGACAAGTTCTAGAATAACAAATCAGTATTGACTCATTCAAAGCAACAATAAAAGTGAGCACAAAAGGATGTATGCTAAAAAGGCTCAAAAATCTCACCAGAATTATGGCTTTTGATGTCAATTCTATGAATTTCAAATCTCAAGATAATACTTAGACTTAGGGAAATAGCCTAGAAAAATTTAAATTCTCAAAAATTTCAACTTATCATGCTTGATTCCCTAATGTCTTAAGGTTTAAATAATCAAGGCATAAATACCTATGTCTTAATTCTCAACATATTAATAAAAATCATAAATCAATCAGAATTCATCCTAATAGTGATATGAGAATAATGCCAAAAGTTAGCAGCGAAAATTTTCAGGGGTTCTAAAGATAATGCAAAGAGAGAAAGTGAATTCCCCCCCACACTTAAGATGTACATTGCCCTCAATGTACAAAGATACATTAGTAGCAATAGAAGCATATTAGCATAAGATAAGGGGGAAGTGAAACTCCCTAAATTGGATGGATTCCTTGAGATGGTGGTGGCTATAGAGTGTCTGGGACAAAGGAATGTGTGGAGGTAGATACTCCGGTGGTGGTAGTGGTTGTAGTCCACAGCTGCTCTGCCGGAAGAGTATGATTTGGATTTGAGCGGTAAGGCTCCTTTGAAACTGCAAGAGTACTTAAGGAATTTTAGATATTTGAAGATTAGAACAATTACTCTTTAGGAAATGGCCAATAAAATGATAAAATTGAAAATTAAATTAAATTATTCAATAAACATAAAGATCGAAATAAAGATAAAGAAAAATCTAAATAATCTAAAGAAATATAAAGTTTAAGAGAAGGTAAAAATAACGATCAAGAATAAAAATAAAAATAAAGATAAGAGGAATAGAAAGTCCTAATCCTCAAATGGTCCGCGAGGTGGAGAAAGTGGTGCAATGTGAAGATGCTGACAAATCTGAGCCAAGGTTGCATCAATGTGATCGAATCGCTAAAAACATTGTTGCTCGAATCGTGTGAAGCACTTAGCTAAGTCAGCATGAGAAGTTACCGCATGAACTGGTCGGCGAGGGGGTGGTGGCTCAGTCGATGCCTCCTCCTGGGGTGGGACATCATCAGTAATGTCCTCTAGGTCTTCCTGCTCAGCAGAATGAGCTAATTGATACTGAGGAGGCTTGCTCCCATGTCAGCTCTGAATCATCCTCATATGTAGCATAATTTGGATGCCCTATGGGGACATTTGGCAGATCAAGGTGTAGGAGGATGTCTGGGCCGCGGTGTTAAGTAGGCCGAAGTGGCGGGCCAATCGTGTGATGTACAGGCCTATAGAGATCACGCCCCTACGCTGTCGCTCCGTTTGATGCTGGATGGCATGGGTGATGAAGTATGCCAGATCGATTACATGTGCGTGCGCCATGCTCCATAGAAAATATGCGTCGTGTGTGTTGACGATGCCAGTACTCTCGCGTCTACCCGTCAGTGTGTGTGCGAGGAAGGCATGTATGTACCTCAGAGATGTGGCGAGATTGGTCACTTTGGAGTGACTGGGGTCATATGTAGGCTGTCCAGGGACTAGGGCACGCCAGCAGTTTACTGGACATACGTGGATGTGGCGATGGAGCTCAGAAAGGTCCTCTTCCTCCATGAACTGCTCATTGTAGAGGCCTAGCACTGTGCCAAACTCCGGTACACTAAGTTAACGAATGAGGCCTCCGAGCCGAAATTATATCGTACCTGGATCATCATGTTGGCTCATCACCGTCTGGAAGTGGAATGTGGCGCAGAACTTGAGGGTGAGTTTGAGATTGGTGGGCTCTATAATTTGAAAGAACTACTCCCACGGGTCCATTGTTAATAAGGCTCGGACCTTGTCGCTAGCTGAACCTGCTCTAGTGCGGCCCAGTCGATGCATACTCCCATTCCGAGAGGTCGTGCCCGTAATATCTAAAATAACTCCTCTTGGGAGTTCTGCAGGAATTGGAGGAATAGGTGTCGGACTTCAGCAGTAGGTCTAGAAGACATCAGGCCCTTTGCGTTTTTTGGAGGTAGGGGCTGCAGCTTTCTTTCTGTAGGAAGTTGACATGATTCCTAAAGAGAAAACAAAATGGAAAAAGAAAATCATGCATTGGTCTTAAGTGAAAAAAATTCAAGTATTCCTAAGTTATTTAAACAATATAATTATGCTAACTAAAACTTACTAAACGAGGGTCAATTTTATTAATCTAAATACCAAATTTGATTCATCCTAAGCATAGAACTTCTAGCAAGAAAACAATGGCTTGTTTTTGTGGGTTTTTATAATCAATGTATTTCTAAAGCCTATTGCATGAGATAGATAAAAATGGCAGCCTAGGAATGATTCAAAGTGGCATTGTGAAAATTCTAGGTTAATCATGCTAAATGAATGAAAATCATGCAAATAACAATGCAAATAACTAAGGGAATCGGATTATTAACAGATAAATAGATAAAAGACATTAAAATTAAGGAGAAAAAGTGAGAAAAGAGAAACCAAATTGGTAGTTATGGGGCGGGGCACGATCGTGGCGAGGTTGTACGGGCGTGGACATATGGTTGAGGGCGGCGGCGTTACTAAGTAGGGCTGGTATGAACGGTGGTGGAGAAGGTGAATAGTGGGCTGTTTATATAGGATTTTGGGTCACACGGGCATGGCACACGCCCGTGTGACTCGGGGTTAGCCCATGTGGTTCAAATTTTAAAGATTTTCAGTGTCGGTTTTATGGCACACGCCCGTGTTTCTAGGGCGTGTTGGGGCACACGACAGTGTCACACGGCCGTGTCCTTCGGTGTTCGCTTCTCTCACGGCCATATAAGGGGTCACACGCCCGTTTCTGAATTGGCAGGTTCAACCACGGTCTCTGGGCACGGGCGTGTCGCACGCCAGTGTGTAATTTGACAGTGTCGCCCACGGGGTAAAGTCACCGCCATGTTCAATCTCACACGCCCGTGTATATTTAGTGCCACGCCCGTGTAGTGCTAGGCAAGTTCGCCCACGGGCACCTCGCACGCCTGTGGGAATTTAACGCATCCCGTGCTTGGGGATTTACTTTTGACCTTGTTTTCACACGACCATTACGTACGGCCATGTTTTATCTTGTTTTTGTCCCACGGCCTTAGGCACGGTCATGTGTCTGGTCGTGTGGGTTTGGAAAGCCTACATTAAAATTGAATTAGTTAGTTATTAAGTAATCAGAATTAAAGTATAAAGGAAATCAAAATTTGTTAGTGCTCGGGTTACCTCCTGAGAAGCGCTTATTTAGAGTCTAAGCTCAACTCTACTTGTATGTATCATGACAAGGGCTCGTGGAGCTGAAGTTCCTCTCCATTATTCTTAAACTCCTTACCTTTATAATGTTTAAGCCGATGACTGTTTACCTTGAAAGTGCCGTGGTTTGGATGAGTTACCTCGACTGTGCCGTATGGGAAGACAGTTTGAACAATGAATGGGCCTGACCATCTTGATTTAAGTTTTCCAGGGAATAGTTTAAGCCTTGAGTTGTATAGCAAGACAAGATCGCCAGTTTTAAACTGCTTAGGTTGTCTTCAATGATTGTCATGGCGTCACTTTGTGGCTTCCTTGTATAATCGTGAATTTTCATATGCATTGCAGTGCCATTCATCTTGCTCATTTAATTGCATTAGACATTTCTCACCTGCAAGTTTAAAATCAAGATTTAGGAATTTCATAGCCCAAAATGCTTTATGTTCAAGTTCAAATGGTAAATGACAACTTTTTCTATAAACAAGTCTATAAGGAGATGTTCCTATGGGAGTTTTGAATGCAGTTCTATAGGCCCATAAAGCGTCATCTACTTTTCTTGACCAATCTTTCATGTTTGTTTCTACTGTTTTCTCTAGTATGCGTTCTAATTATCTATTTGTTACTTCAACTTGTCCACTAGTTTGTGGATGATAAGGGGTAGCTGTTCTATGGTGCACTCCATATCTTTTTAACACTTTATCAAATTGAGCATTGCAAAAATGAGTACCCCTATCACTGATAATTATCCTAGGTGTTCCAAATCGAGAGAAAATTTTTTTAAGAAAACGTACCACCATTCTAGCATCATTAGTAGGTAAAGCTTGGGCTTCTACCCATTTTGACATGTAATCTACTGTACTAATATGTATTTATTCCCATATGATGTAGGGAATGGACCCATAAAATCAATACCCCATACATCAAATATTTCACATGAGAGTATATACGTTTGAGGCATTTCATTATGCTGAGAGATATTACCTATCCTCTGGCAATTATCACAAGAGGTCACATACATGTTGGCATCTTTAAAAAGGACGGGCCAGTAAAAACCTGATTCGAGTACTTTGTGAGCGGTTCTATTTCCACTGTGGTGTCCTCCTGTTGTTCCAGAATGACAGTGATCTAGATTTTATATGCTTCCGTCTTAGTGACGCATCTTCGAATGACTTGATCTGCGCAAATACGAAAAAGGAAAGGATCTTCCCTAAAGCAATTTTTCACATCAGCGAAGAATCGCTTCTTTTGCTGATGGGCCAAACATTTTAGGGTTATGTTAGCTGCTAAATAAGTTGCGAAGTTGGCAAACCAAGGAACTTCAGCTTCTGCTATGACTAAGAGTTGTTCTTCAGGAAACGAGTCATTTATTTCAGCTTTGTCGAGGTCCTTGAGGTGTGGATTTTCCAATCTTGAAAGGTGATCTGCTGCCAAATTTTCAGCTCCTCTCTTGTCTAGTATCTCTAAGTTGAATTCCTGTAACAATAAAATCCTTCTTATTAATCAAGGTTTTGCATCAATTTTAGTTAAAAGATAACAAAGAGCGGATAGTCAATATAAACGATGACTTTAGATAATAACAGATATGATCTAAATTTGTCAAATGCAAAAATCACAGCTAGCAATTCTTTTTCCGTGGTAGTATAGTTTTCTTGCACGGCCGTCAAAGTTTTGCTAGCATAATAAATTAGTAGAAAGTGATTGTCTCTTCGTTGTCCTAGAACTACACCTACTGCAAAATCACTCACATCACACATTAGTTCAAAAGGTAAATTCCAATCAGGTACAATTATAATTGGGGCATTAATTAATTTTTCTTTGAGAGTGTTAAAGGCCTCTAAACATTCCTGATCAAAATTGAAAAGCCATCCTTTTCTAATAATTTTGTTAAAGGTTTGGCTATTTTAGAAAAGTCTTTAATAAATCTTCAATAAAAACCAGCATGTCCTAAAAGCTTCTTCTAGCCTTAACCGAATTAGGGGGAGGTAATTTTTTAATAGTTTCAATTTTTGCTTTATCAACCTCCATCCCTTTACTCGAAACTTTATGTCCAAGTACAATACCTTCTTGAACCATAAAGTGACATTTTTCCCAATTAAGCACAAGATCCGTCTCCTCACATCTTATTAGAACACATTTTAAATTATTAAGACAAAGTTGGAAGGAGTTACCGAAAACCGAAAAGTCATCCATAAATACCTCCATGATGTCCCTCACGAGTTCGTCAAAGATAGCTAGCATGCATCACTGAAAAGTAGTTGGGGCATTACATAATCTAAAAGGCATTCTTCGATAAGCAGACGTACCGTATGGGCATGTGAATGTTGTCTTTTCTTAATCTTCTGGAGCTATCGGGATTTGGAAGTATCTAGAGAGGCCATCCAAGAAGCAGTAATACAAATGTCCTGATAGTCTTTCCAACATCTGATCAATAAAAGGTAAAAGAAAATGGTCTTTTCTGGTTGCATCATTCAACTTTCTATAATCAATACAAACTCTCCATCCAGTAACTGTTCTTGTAGGTATTAATTCCTTTTTTTTCATTAGACCAACAGTCATGCCTCCCTTTTTAGGAACAACCTGCACAGGACTTACCCAAGAACTGTCAGAAATAGGATAAATAATTCATGCATCTAGAAGTTTAATTACCTCGGCTTTTACGACTTCTTTCATGTTAGGATTCAATCATCTCTGAGCTTGTACACATGGCTTATATTCATCTTCCATTAAAATTTTGTGGGTGCAAAAAGAAGGGCTAATTCCTTTAATATCAGAAATCCTCCAAGCTATAGCCTTTTTGTCTTCTTTTAATACGTGAAGTAATTCCTCTTTCTCTTTAATTCTCAAATCTGATGCGATAATGACTGGTAGTGTAGAATTATCTCCCAAAAATGCATATTCCAAGTGATTAGGCAATTTTTTAATTCTAATTTAGGAGGTTCATCAATTAAGGGTTTTTGTCTTAGTTCAGCATTCATCTTAATACCCTCATAACTTCTATGTCTTAGAGCAGGTTTGTTAGAGTCTAAATCCTTTATCACTTTCTTTACTTCCGTGGTGGCTTCATCTTCCTCCCCACCTTGGACAAGACACAGTTCCAACGTGTCTTCAAGAGTGATTTCCTGAAAAGAGTCTTGAACAGAATAATCAATAGAATCAATAAAATAACAGGAATCATCTTGTTCTCTAGAGAACTACATAGCATCATAAATTTTAAGAACAATTTCTTCATCACCAACCCTAAGTACTAGCTTACCATCCCTTACGTCAATAACAGCTCTAGCAGTAGCTAAGAATGGGCGTCTTAAAATTAAAGGTACCTCAACATCCTCATCCATGTCGAGCACAACAAAATCAACAGGGAATATAAATTTATCAACTTTTACTAATACATCTTCAATGATTCTCCTAGGATATTTAACAGATCTATCAGCTAATTGTATACTCATCCTAGTGGCTTTTGGTTCCCCTAGACCTAATTGCTTAAACATTTTATAAGGTATTAGGTTAATACTAGCACCTAAATCTGCTAAGGTTTTTTAATATTTAAACTGCCAATTAAGCAAGGAATAGTAAAACTTCCCGAATCTTTCAGTTTGGTAGGTAGTTTATTTTGGAGAATAGCTGAGCATTCCTCGTTGAGTTCCACAGTGGATAGTTCTTCCAATTTCCTTTTGTTTGTGAGAAGTTCTTTTAAAAATTTTGCGTACTTCGGCATCTACGAAATTGCTTCAACAAAAGGTAAGTTAATATGTAACTGTTTAAAAAGTTCAAGAAACTTACCAAATTGAGCATCCATGCGGTCTTTCTTTAACTTTGTTGGATATGGTATGGGTGGTTTATACTCCTTAAGTGCTGGTGGAGCACTTTCTTTAGGTTTTGTTTCCTCTACCTTTTTCTTTTCATATTCTTGAACAGGCTTCTTTTCAGGTTCAGCTAGTACTTTTCCATCCCTTAAGATAACTGCTTTCACATGTTCTGTAACACCCCTAACCCGTATCCGTCGCCGGAGGGTTAGGAGGCATTACCGTATAAGTACAAAATTTGAATGAACTCTAAACGCATAGAACTCGGTTAAACCCTTGTGGATAATAATAATAATATGAAATGAAAGGTATGAACACATATATACATATATATATATACACATTTATGAATTCAATCCGATCTCAACCCTCATAAAGCCGAACATAGGAGCATACATATCAAACATAATTAGAAACCATTATACTTGTCAAATAACCAATACTATTCAAGTGGTAAAAAAAAATATCAAGGCTTAGCAAAATTTATGACCTTATTTACAAGAGCCGAAGGTACATGTGTAAACATATCATCTAAAGGAAATTCAATTTCATGACATTTTATACAGTGATCAAACATGCTTCCATGAATTTTACACTAAATTTCCTTACCTTTGCCGAATGTTCCTCACCATTTAACATTATCTGACATTTCATGCCTTCCTTTCTAATATAAGATGAGCAATGTCAAAGGACACCAACTAAATGCCATGCACTTATATGAATACATGTCGATTTCACATAGTTAACCAAGACTCAAAACTTAACCATCTTATCTTTGTTCAATCATTATTTCACTTATCAAACATCAACCATTGATACTCAAACATGCATAACTTTCACATTCACTCACAACCAACATAAACAAGCTCAAAATGTACTATATACATAAAATAACTTGGCAAGCCATTTTCGCATGGCTATACATATTTACATCATCAAAATGACACTTACTTACAATTAAAATGTCAAACCTATACATGCCATTATCGAAGTTTAGATACTAAAAGTACCGAGATGGCTTGGTTAGTGTAGATGACTTCGACTTTGATATTCACGAGATCGTAGCTAACGAACAAGATCTATAAAACAGAGAATTAAGAGCAACAGAGTAAGCATTTCTATGCTTAGTAAGTTTTAAGAAATGAAATCATTTAAGTGTAAAGCATAGTAGTATTAATACTTAACATCTTCTCTTTGGCCAAATATAAACATAACTAAATATACTACCATTGTTCATGCAAGGCATTTCAATTTTTCCTTAAACATAAATTCACATCACATAGATAATTTCGTTTTATCCAACAAGTTTCATCCTTTGGCCGAATACATCCAAATAAATTTTCAAGGATAGATTAATACATATATACATAATCATATATTCATCATACTTCACGCTTCAACTGAATATACTCAATACTCAAAGTCAATCTTAACATATTTCCTCCTGAATCAAAATTCATGTATCATAAATAAGCCATAGACTTTCATACAACTCTAAGCAATGGCCGGAACAGCACTATCCAAAAGAATAATCACAATTTAAAAACGAATCTAAATTTACAACTTGTATACGGTACGTACCTGACTAACTTAGGGTAGTGAGCATATTAGTTAAGATTTATTACGGCGAAAACCACATATTTCTAGCATGAATGCCTTCGGGACGTAGCCCGGATATAAAACCAGCACGAATGCCTTCGGGACTTAGCCCGGATATAACACCAGCACGTATGCCTTCGGGACTTAAAACGGATATAACACCAGCACGTATGCCTTCGGGACTTAGCCCGGATATAACACCAGCACGAATGCCTTTGGGACTTAGCCCAAATATAACACCAGCATGAATGCCTTCGGGACTTAGCCCAGATATAACTCACTGAACCTTTATGCATATTTATCCATCAAGTATACATTTCACAAGTCTATCACATTGAAATTTCATATGTTTCATTCGCATACAAGCACATAATGTATAACTTTCATTTAACATTCGGTCTATATGTACACAAGGATCACCTATCCATCTAATTATCATAGCTTATTTCTTAGTGATCATTCGGCTACATGCCTTATATACAACTATCTCATAAGCAAATTTAAGTAAAGTAATATCAATGGGCCATGATTCATATATCATACACTTATAACATACCATTCTAACTTTTATGCTAAACTTAATTACTTAAAACTTACCTCGTATATTTCTGGACAATTATGGGTTGACTATTCCGTGACTTTGACTTTCCCCTTATCCGATGTTGCCCCTCTATGCTCTTGAGTTAAGTTAAACAATTCAATTATATCAAACTTTATTCACACATCTCTATTGATAGTTACACTTTCATTCCAAACAAGACACACACATACTTCCTTTATCATACACATTCGGCCAAGTACAAGTACATCACAAATCACAACCAAGTCATTGATTAATTTAGGTATTCATAATTTTTTAATCCAACTCATTATTCATGACACAGCAATTAACAAGAGTCGAATATGTTAACACCTAAATGCTTTGGCCGTAAGTCATTTTCCATCATTTTTAGTACCTAATTTACACATTTGGTCAAACTCATATTCGGTTTAAGCTCACACTTATATGCCAACTTTAGCCAAATTTTCATGTCATCACTTAGCAAGCTCAAAATCATGTGGAGTTTAGTATAAATTTTCTCATGAACACTCATTCATTACCACTTAACAACAACTACATTTTTCCTAGTTTATTTTCACTAATGCCGAACCTAATGCACCTCAAAATACAAATTTTTGCTTAATCAATCATCTATAACATCATTTCTAGCCACATATATTCATCCCTCTCAAAATGGCTATCTATTTAAGCCTTGCATGAATCTAAACTCAATTTAGAAATCAAAATGGCCGTGGCTGAATATCCCATTCATAATTTAAATCACACAAACACAAATTTTGCATATTTAAGCTTACTAACGCATAATCACATCAATTTATCCTCATAGCATTTCTTAAGTACTCTATCTTACATTTCTATCATCAAAACCCCAAAAACTTCAAAATTTCTAAATTGTTTCAACCATGGCCGAAAGTGATGTTCACCAAAATTCCAAAAACCAACTCATGGGCTATGCCTTATGCCTAACCATTAACTAAAATTCAAAATTCTCAAGCAAAATAACATGAACACTTACCTTAATTTGAGACTACAATGGCCGAATGCTTCTTCAATCTCCAACCCCTTTTTCTCTTCCACATTCGGCAATGAAGAACAAAATAAAATAAATTTGTTGTTTTCTTTACTTTTATTATTTCTTATTTCATTGTCATTAAACCATTTTTATTTATATTAAAAATAATATAAATAACACATGTTTCATGCCATGAAATCATTATGGTTGGCCACTAAAACAACAAAAGGGAAAATTGACATGCACCTCCTAACCCTTAAGCCATGCACCAATTTGGCCACTTTTAATTTAACCTCACACATTTTCATTTTCTTACACATGAGTCCTGATACATAAATTTCACATTCAAACGGCACCAAGTTATAAATCAAATATTCACGCAAACAATTTCATAAATATTAGACATGAAATTTAGCATTTACTAAATTTAGTGACTCGGTTTTGTGGTTCCGAAACCACTTCCCGACTAGGGTCAAAACAGGGTTGTCACATGTTCCCTAGGATTAGGTTCAGTATTACTCAGCAAGCTACCCTGTGGTCTATCAGATATCATCTTTGCGAGTTGACCAATCTAATTTTCGAGCCCTTGAATAGAAGCTTGTTGGTTCTCAAGTGCTATTTCAGTATTTTGAAAATGAGTTTCAGAAACTGAACTTTTCCAACATCTCCTTAAGGTTTGGTTTTTTTTCTTGTCGATATGGTGGTTGTGAAATCCCGGAGGGGGTGGTGGTCTTTGATTTCCTTGACCGCCCCACGAGAAATTAGGGTGATTCCTCCAACCTGCATTGTAAGTATTGCTGTAAGGATTATTTTGAGGTCGAGAATTCTTACCCATATAATTCATTTGTTCGGTTTCTGTACTATGTCTATAGGGATGGTACTCTGGGTCGCTCTCTCCTCTTGGGTTTGAGTCACACTACATGACTGAATGTACCTATGTAGAACCAATAAAACCATCAATCTTTCTATTTTAAAGTTCTACCTAGGAGGACAGCATTATAACTACATCAATATTAAGAACTCCTGCTACTTTTGTCGGCTTTGTCCTCATGACTTGCCACTGATAGTTATTCAGTGACATCTCTTCTATAAACTCATAAGCTGCTTTGGGTGTTTTGTTGTTAATTGTTCCACCGGCGGCTGTATCAATCATCTGCCTTGTTGAGGGATTCAAACCGTTGTGAAAGGTTTGAACTTGTAGCCACAAAGGTAACCATGGTGAGGGCACCTTTTCAAGAGATCTTTGTACCTCTCCCAAGCATCGTAAAGTGTCTCCAAATCCATCTGCACAAAAGAAGAAATATCATTCCTTAATTTTGCTGTTTTACCCGGAGGAAAATACTTAAGTAAAAACTTCTTGGTCATTTGCTCCCATGTAGTGATGGACCCTTATGGTAAAGAATTTACCCACTGTTTAGCCTTGTTTCTCATGGAGAATGGGAATAGCCTAAGACGAATGGCATCATCAGAAACGCCATTTATTTTGAATGTATCCCACAATTCTAAGAAATTGGCTAAATGCGTGTTGGGATCATCATCCTACAAACCATCAAACTGAATAAATTGTTGTATCATTTGAACAGTGTTAGGTTTCAGTTCAAAATTATTTACAGCAATAGTAGGCCTAACAATACTAGATTCAGTACCAGTAAAATTAGGTTTAGTATAATCATGCATAGTACGTGAAGCAGGATTTTGATTGATAGGATTTGCGGCTACTACAGGGGGTAGCTGATTATCTTGATTTGCTTCCATCTCTTCAGTCGGTTCTGGCTCTTCCTCTTGACTCTGTTCTGGATATTGCAAGCTTCTTCTTATCTCTCGACGAGTTCAACGAACTGTCGCTTCTAAATCTTCGTCAAAAAGCAGGCCCTCCTAGGTTTCTTCTAGTCATAAACTAGAGATACCTGGAAGGAAAGAAAATTTAGTAAATAAAAATAAAAAATAAAAGTAAAAATAAGCTAAAACTAAATAAAAGTAATAATAGCTAAAGTAATAAAAATCAAGTGTTCCTAATATTTTAGTTCGCCAGCAACGGTGCCAAAAACTTGATATGCGTGATTTGAAGTAATAAAATTTATAAAATATGATCGTACCCAAAACTAACTATTATCACGATTTAAGGCAAGCGCACCTATCGAGCAGTAGTATAGCTTAGTGGCAAGACCGAGATATCGAATCTAAAGGAACCAAAAGTACTAGTACTAACTTTCTTTCTATTATTTAACCTAGGAATAAAAGGGGATTTTTATTAAACTAAACTAATTATTAAACTAAGCTAAGGATGCACAAAAAGTGAATTAGAGAAAAAGTCTTAGGAAAACAGATTGATTTGGACAATACTCAAGGGAGAATCCACCTAGACTTCACTTGTTATCAACTCTTGAACTAGACGATTTATTCACTTGACTTGATCCGTAGGAATCCCTTAACTTATGTTAATATCTCTCTCGAGACTAAGAACAACTAACCCTAGGTTGATTAATTGAAATCTCTTTCTAATTAAAACCCCTAGTGTTGCATTAACTCAATCTATGGATTCCCTTATTAGGTTTGACCCTAATCTGGCAGATTTTCGTCGTCCTATGTCTAGGATTGCGAGCAACTCCGCTTAATTATGCTAGATCTACTCTTAGACAGGGACTTTTGCTCTTCTGAATAAGCACATCAATACTTGAATCAATATCCTGGAATATTAAACCAAGAATTAAGAACACATAATTAAGAACAAATCAAATATTTACCATACAATTCAAGAGAAAATAATAACAAGATCTGTCTTAGGTTTCATCCCCCTCAAGTATTTGGGGGATTTAGTGCATAATTATAAAAGAAAACATATCAGAAGAATAATGATAACAAACATAAAGAACCCTAAAACCCCTGGAGGAAATTGAAGGGAGATCTTCAGTCTTGAGGGAGAATTCAGCTTCTGAGATGGATCAATCGGCCCTCTTTAGAGTGATTCCTTGCTTCTACTCCGTGTGTCTATTTATGGTGGCCTCCTAGGGTCTTTATATAGAGTTTAGAATGCCTTTCTAAGCCCCTACGTAGCCTTTTCTAAGTGAAATTAAACTCCATCATGACAGGGACACGCCTGTGTGCCACGACTGTGTGGTATATCGTCAGGCCGTGTTCAAGACTGTGGAGTGTGGCACAGGTGTGTGGTCTGCCTGTGTGAATCGAGGTTGGGCCGTGTTCAAGCTTAAGGTGGCACGGCCGTGTGACACGCCCGTGTGGTGAACCTCTAGGCTGTGTTGATTATTGATTTGGGCCTAATTTGTTCGTTTTTGCCCGTTCCTTACTCTTTTCTCTTCCCCAAGCTCTCCTGAGTATAAAACCTGAAATTAAAGATTTAAGAGCATCAAATTCCACAAATCAAGGGTTAACTCATTCAGAAATTGGGCTAAGCATAAGGTAGAAATATGTATAATTTATCGTTTATCAAGGTCAGATCAAATTCATCATGGCGAATCTTATCTCCCTGAAGATGCAGTGGAGCAGATTAAAGCCACAACAAGTCTTAGCTTCCTGAAATTGCAGTGGAGTAGACTGAAGATTACAAATCTTATTCCCCTGAAGTTACAATGGAACAAATTAGAGCTACAAATTACAAATCTCATCTCCATGAAGTTGCAGTGGAGCAGATTGGACTCACAAACCTTATCTCCTTGAGGTTGCAGTGGAGCAGGTTGAAATTACAAGTCTTATCTCCCTGAAGTTGCAGTGGAATAGACTGGATATAGCAAATCTCATTTTCCTGAAGTTGTAGCAGAACAGATTGAAGCTATAAATTACAAGTCATATCTCCTTTAAGTTGCAGTGGAGCAGATTGAAGATAGCAAATCTTATCTCTCTAAAGTTATAGTAAAGCAGATTAAAGCTACAATCGAATCTCTCTGAAAGTATAGCGAAGTGGATCGAAGTGCTAATTCTTATACCCCTGAAGATGCAGTAGGATGAAATCAGGCTACTCAAAGAAAAGAAACACCAAAAGTCAAGATTCGGCAAGACCAAGCGAAATTGGCCCTTTTAAAGTCTTTGCTCCATTCACGTTATACGACAATGAGCAAAAAGGGGCAACTATAATAGGCCAATTTTGACCTAGAATAAATAAAACACAAAATAAATAAATTAAAGCCCAAATCAATAGTCCATTTACACATTGGATTGCCCAAATTTTAAAACCTAAACCCAAAAGCCCAATTTACAAACACAAACACTAAGACCCATTACACATCAGGCCAAAAATTAAGAAACCTTAGCCCAATTCACATTAAACCTCAGTAGCAAAAAGAAAACCAGAAACTTATCTACCGTTGCTAGCCTAACCATACGTAGCCACCACACACGCCATCATCAGCCACCGCTCATGCCTTTGACACCTGTAGAAGAAGTAAATGCAACACAATGGACATGTAAGAAGAAAACGACGAAGAAGAAAACAAAGAAAGCAGCAAAATAAACAAACAGAAACGACAAAAATATAGATGTAGAAAGTTGTTTAATCGGCTATAAAGGCCCAAGTTTGATCCTTTGTATTTTTTTACGAACACACTCAGAAAAATCAAATAAAAAAGCTAAGAAATTTACATTCTAATAGCAACCAAGTTTAGATTAAAAGGTGATTTTCTTTTTATTATTCCTATTCTTTTATCCTTCTCAAAAGCAAAAACACATTTTTTTCTGAAATCTAAAAAATATTAAAAAAGGGAAAACGAACCTTCGATTCACCGATTGGACATGCCTCGATGCCATCTCCTCCGATCTGAAGGTCGCCGAACCCCTGGGGTTCAGCCAATGGCCATGGTAGAGGATATGGGGAACCGAGGGGTTCTTTGGCATTTAGTCTCCCTTTTCTTCTTCTTTTTTCACTTCTGGCCTTAAATATTGGATTAGGGGGTGAAAGTAACAAAAAAAAGACTTTTAATATTGCCAACCACCGTATACGGTGGCAGATCGGCGACGGTGCAAGGAGGGTTTAAAACCCTAACAGAGAAAAGAAGGAAAAAGGGGGTGGGGCATTCTGTTTTTTTTTTAAACTAAAGGGCTGCGGTAAAAAAATAAAAAAATTGCTTTTTAAAGGGCCATCAAACGGCGTCGTTTGGGGCCTTCTTCAATGGCTCTAAAACGGCACCGTATAGGCCAAACCCGCGCGACCCGACCCGTGTCAATGGGGATCCGCGTATTTTTGAGGCCCAAATGGGCTATTTGTGCACGGAGTCCCTCCATTTTTGTGATGTAGCACAATCTGGTCTTTGCTTGTTTCTTTTATTTTGCCGCATAATTTTCCAATTGATTCATTTTGGTCCATGATGAAACGCAACGCATAAAGGGGTCTGGGATATTTGCTCTTCCGATCCCTGTTCCTTTGCGCGCATTCTAATATGGCCCATATCCTCCTTTAAATTTGAGCCATCAAATTTCATTTTATTTTCGAATGGGTCCTTTTAATTGTCAGGCTTAAAATGCGTGAGGAATTAAGGAATAATTTCCTGTTCAGTCCCCTGTTGTTTTACGCATATTTATTTTGGCCCTGAGCTGAGTTTTATTAATTTTTCAATTTATAGTTTAAACCCTCAATTTTATGCTGGTTCGCAATTCCATCCTAAACCTTTTAGTTTCAATTTTTTTTAAAAAATTATTTATTTATTTTAAAACTATTTTCCATATTTAATTTGATTTATTTAAATGATATTTATTTTTAATTGGTAATCAAATTGTTATAAACCCAAATTTGTTTATATTTATTTATTATCTCTTTAACCTTTTTTTTAATTATTTATTTATTTTCTTGAATTTCAAAAGTAGCTCTTATTATATATATTGTGTGTTTTCTCTGCCTTTATTGTTATTATTGTTTTGTTGTTAGTATGTGCATTATGATTATTACCATCATTATTAACGTTGTCATTATTTGTTGTATTATGCATATTATTGTTATATTGTAATATTATCATGTCTTGCACTTTAGTGAATTGTTAGATTTATGTTATATCCACAATCTCTTTTAACGTAATATTTTATATTTTAGCTGTTTTGATCATAATCTAATAAACTAAATTTATCATTTCAAACATTTATCAATTTCTACCTAATTTTATTAAAAATGGATAAATTTTTAATGCAACACTTTGCGTTTCGGAAATTCGAGAAATCGTACCCTAACTTACGGGGTTTTAATTTTCTCGTTGATCCAAAACGACTAAATATTCCTTTAAATTTCAAGGCATAATAATTTCAATAAAAAAGGAGATTAAAGGCAAACTTGTATTCGAGAGTTCAAAGTATTGTGTCCTAAGTTACAGGATGTGATATTCCGATATCTCGAGACGAGAGAATTTTTTTACAATCGTTTTGGTTTAATTCAAACGCTTTTAAAATTAGCATTAATAAAAAATGGATCGTTTTTTAAAAGGGCTTAAAGGTAAACTTGTATTTGAGAGTTCAAAGTATCGTGTCCTAACATACAGGATGTGATACTTCGATATCTTGAGACGAGGGAATTTTTTACAATCGTTTCTGTTTAATTCAAAGGTTTTTAAAATTAACATTAAGGATCATATTTTAAAATTTTTTTCAAATTTTCAACTTTTGACATTAAGACATTAAATAATCAATTAGGTACCAATTTTGGGCATGACGAGGGTGTTAACCCTTCCTCGCACGTAACCGACTCCCGAACCCGTTTCCTGAATTTCGTGGACCAAAAATTATTGTTTTAGTAAATTAAACCTTTTATTAAAACAATCAAATTTACGAGATGACCCGATCACACCTCATAAAAAAAGGGATTGGTGGCGACTCCCATTTTCGTTTTCAAACATAAAACCGACACCTTTTTCAAAAAAATGGTTTCGACAAAGACCTTCAA
This sequence comes from Gossypium stocksii, assembly GCA_020496765.1. Classification (NCBI taxonomy): domain Eukaryota; kingdom Viridiplantae; phylum Streptophyta; class Magnoliopsida; order Malvales; family Malvaceae; genus Gossypium; species Gossypium stocksii. The sequence goes on along the minus strand of CM035632.1, from coordinate 99,963,477 downwards.
ATCAGCACAATATTTTGTGACAGTCAGAGTGCCATCTTCCTTACAAAAGATCAAATGTTTCATGAGAGAATAAAACACATTCATGTTCGATATCATTTTGTTCGTGATATTATTGCTCATGGTGATATTGTTGTGAGCAAAATTAGTACTCGTTAAAATCCTGCAGATATGTTGACTAAGTCACTTCCTATAACCAAGTTTGAGCATTGCTTAGACTTGGTTGGTGTTTATTGTTGAAGTTAAACCCTTAAGGGGTTTTATGGAAGAGGTGGAGAACTTGTTCGTTGAGAGTTCGCGATGAAGAACATGTTCATTGAGAATTAGTGTCAAGGTAGAGATTGTTAGAATTAAGTGACTCGAATCCTTATTTAAATAAAATACAGTAGTAAAATAAAATAAAAGTAAAATTCATATAGAACTACACTTCTTTTATTTTATTTTAGCATAAGGTTTTTTAAACCTTATTAAACTCCATCTATTTGATATTTATTAGAATAAGATGTTTCAATATTACTACACTCTTATTAGAATATGGTTTTACAAGCCTATAAATAGACATAGTCTACTACTCTTGTAATCATTCAAATTCAACATAGTGAATTATCTTCTCCTTTGCCATTGATTTTTTTCCGAAAGGATTTTCACGTAAAATCTATGTGTTCTTTAATTTTTTCTCTTTTCTTTGCGATACATTATCATTACCAACATTCTATTTTTTTACAACTTGGTAAGATTGATTGGTGACCCTTGGTTTGATTTATATATCACGAGATTTGAGACTTCCTCTTGTCTAATCGATTCAAAGGATTGCACTCTTTTTGCTGTTAAAAGCTCCATTGTGCAAATTTTTCGTACTTGTCTCCAATAGTTACCATATGGTGCCATGACAATATCCCTGTAACCATAAGTAATCACATTTACAACAATCATATTAGGTTTATTAGCGAAGATAAGGCCATGTGTTATCAAGAACTCTTTTGCAATTTCTGGAGATGAAACAACAATGGTGAAAATTTCACTAAGCTGCATTCACAGTCCATTTGATCGGCCAAATCTTTGAGAATTCGATGAGGTAGTGAGCCAACTACCTGATGTAGGTTGCATAAAAAAGGTAATTTCCATGGCCCTGGTGGCAGCTTCTTTTTGGAGTCTATGAATTTCATTTTCTTTACTATTTTAACCACGAGTGACAAGAAGAGGAAGGAAGAGAACAAGATTAGCAAGGAGGGAAAAGGAAGCAACTCCATTGGTATTCCTAAAGAATAGGATTTTCAGCATAAAAGGTTTCAAGTTGTAAATCAATTTCCGTTGAAAACGTTTCCTTTCTTACGTATTTTCCAAATAAATTAATTGTAATGATTAAGAGTTCCTACCTTTTTTATTTCTGGATTAGCTACATTATTATTCAAATCCTATTTTCAAAAGTTGATTTATACAAATATAAAACTATAAATATAGAAGTTTGTTGAAATTTTACTTTACAATATTTTAAATAATTTTTAGTATAACAATACATGAATTTTCTGTTAAAAGTTAATAGCCTATGAGATAGTTTTTCGATTAATTATTAATTCAATAAAAAAGGTGAGTGAATACATACTAATCAATAATTTTAATTTCACTGTTATAATAATTAATTTCACTGTTACTATTATTTTTAACCTTAGTCACGATAAACATACCACTCTTCCCACATTCTCTAATCAAATCTGAGCAATCCTTAAGCGGGGTACTAGAGGAATGGAAATCATCACAAGGTTTGTTTAAAAAATTGACAGCCATCAACGAGTCCATTTCCACAATAAGCTGATGGATACCGAGACTTTTGTTATGTGTAACCCCTTACGAATGCCCCATTGTTCTCCCAACCATCAACATAAAACCGTGTATCCAAGCTCCCCTCTCATTACATATCAAACCACCAGCAGAGGCTCTCCCGTACGAACTACACCATCAGTATTAAGAATGAAAGAACCAGGTTGGGAACCCAAACCAAAACCAAAATATACCACAGTAAGCGTTTTTAGTTTTTCGTTTTATAATTAGATTTATTTTTCAATAAATTCAATTTTTCAAGAGAGTTATCTTTAATTTCTAGCTCATATAGAGAAATTAATCTTCTTTAGCGAAATATCAATAAAGTTTTCATTATGTTTATTAGTTTATGAATAGAGCCCAAACTCTAAGCAAGCCGAGAGTTTGAGAATAACAAAAAAGGTCATGTTAGTTGAAAGCTAGAAAATGATCAATTTTTCTTATTCCAAAACAGATGTACGAATTCAATGAAAGATTTATTCCTATAAATAACGCAACTACTCAATTTTAAAAATTATAAAAAAAAGATAATTTTAATTGTACAACAAACTCGATTTCTATACCAATTTTTTCCAACATGGTCTAATGATCCTCAATAAAAAGATGAACACTTGATTTTATTTCTGCAAACGATTGTTGGCGCCAATGGTCCAAGAAATAGTTTGTTGTACTACTTGTGTTTTTTAATGTCCCCTTTTTTGAGCAAAGTTTGATCCTGGTGGTAGGATGGTCTTGATTGGCTGCAACATGTTAAAAGAGGCACAAGTTTTAAAGCTGTTTCTTATGAAAATGGCCTGTACTATATTGCCAGCATTTGGTACCAAAGAAACTTAAGATGCTACTCGTCTGATATAGAAGGCCATCGGCTCAGCTCCTTCACTTCACTTATTTTAATATAATTTTAATGAAGTATGGAAAACAATAAAATTAACTGATATTTTTATTTCATAAAAATTAAATCTTAATAATTGAATCACCGCTTTTAAAAATTATCGAAAGCTATAAATGTAATTCACTTTTTTCAACTTTTGAATTCTTAGTTTTATATATAAAATATTATAAATTATGTAAAACTAATGTAAAATTGAATACATATATTCAAAGATGTTATATCTTTAATGCTAAAAAAACAATTATACCTTTAGATAAGGTGAATGTCAGTCATTAATTTAATTACATCGTCAATTGAGTTATATTTGTGATTATTTTTCTAATTGATTTGAATCTGAAGGAATTATTTGGGTTAGATTAATAAATTCTTTTTTTACTCAATTTTAAGCACGTTCACAATTATTGAATTTAATAGCAATTCAGATGAATATCGAATCCACTAAAAATAAAAATATTTTAGGCTTAAAATAAAAATCACGTCTTGAACAACTATTTATCTAAATTCAATAATTATTTAAAATTTATTTAAAAATTGTTAAGAACTATAAAAAAATATAAAATTAATAAAATATTTAAAATTTAATCTTAATTTAAAATAAGTAACCATCACCAAATCATAAATGCAAAATAATAGAATCCATACTTTTTTCTTCACTGAACAGTATTTGTATTTCATGTCATTTACTTTTTATTGCCTTTTTGTATTTTTTTATTTAAACTTATATCATATTTTCTCAAATTGGTACACTTAGCAGTGGAGAAGATGCACATCAAACAACTACTTAAAACAAAACTTCCATTAAATTTCACATATTCTTTTAGTTAAGGGTGAGCATTCGACCGTATCGAACCGAATCGAATGAAAAAATTTCGAGTTAATCAAGTTGACAAATCATATTTTATCATCCTAATTTGATTTGAATTTTTTTCGAATCGAGTCGAGTGAGATGGAATTCGAATCGAATATATTTGTTGGAGTTAAATTTTAAAAAATAATTTTGGGTCCTTGTAACCACTATCACCCACCGTAATAAAATTTGTCCACTATAGTCAAATTTTTTATTAACTTTCATGACCTCATAATTTATTTATTAATCTTTTATATACGGGTTAGCTTCTTTGCTTATTTAATTATTTCAATTATCTTCATATTCTTGTCAATATCTATTTTGGAATTAAAAAATATATTAAATGTAAAAATATGATATTTTAATAAAAATTATTTTAAAGATAAAATGTGAAATTGATACCAATACAAAATTTTAACATAAATATTTTATGGCATCATTAATAATTCAATTTTAATATAAATATTCAATATGACTAAACAATTCAATAATATTAATAATATAAAATGTGAAATTTAATTTAATAATATAAATAGTAGATATAAATAAAAGTATTACTATTTATGTTTAGGGATTTTTTTTGGATAATTTTGATTTTTTATTTGGAAATAAAGGGTGAGAAGTAAAATTTTAGGGGGAAAATAAAAAGTTTTAGGGAGTAAAATTTTGAAGGGAAAATATTAATAAAAAATTTGGGAGGGATAGGTTTGGGGTCAATGGGGGATGGGATGGAAAGAGAGTACAAGTTTTAGGGGAAAATGGGAGGGTGTAAAAAATTTGGGGGAAAATAAAAAGTTTTGGAGAGTAAAAGTGTGAGGGAAAGTAAGAGGAGAGTAAAATTTTGGAAGAAAAATATTAATAAAAAAATTAAGGGGGATGGGTTTGGGGTAGATGGGGGGAGGGATGGGAAGAGAGTAAAATTTTAGGGGAAAATGGGAGGGAGTAAAAAATTTGGGGAAAAATAAAAATTTTTGAAGGTTTTTGGGAGTAAAATTTTGGTGGGAAATGGATTTGGGTAGCTGGGGGGTTGGAATGGGAGGGGAGTAAAAGTTTTGGGGGGAAAGTGGGAAGGAGTAAAAGTTTTGAGGAAAAAGTAAAAAAGTTTAGGAGTTTGGGGTAAATATGTAAAGTATTATAGTTTGACATTCGAATTATTCGAGTTATTCGAATTCGAAAACTCAACTCGATTCGAACTCGAAATTCGAAAAAAATTTGAGTTGACTCGAATAACTCTATTCGTTTAACTCGGAATTCAAATTTTTTCGATTTTTTTCGAATCGAATCGAGTTTTGCTCACCCCTATTTCTAGCTATTTGTCATCCCAAATTTTGTTTATATTTATAGTAACTCATCACAATAATTATTAAATATTTAAATAAATTCTAACTCGATGATGATGATTAATTTGTAATTTAAATATTTTCAATATTTCTTATAATTCTTAATAATTTAAAAAATATCTTTTTTATATTTTTTATAACGAAAAACTATTGGTTTTTGTTTAAAAAAATATTTTTAGTATTTTAAAAATATTTTTAAATATTTGCTGAAATGTGTTGGGCAAATGTTCCACGAGGCGAAATAGTGTGTTTTCTAATGGCCCCCATTTTCAGCAATCATTGATTAGCAGGATGGTCTTCATTATTGCTAGCTTATGGTACGAAAGAAACTTAAGATGCCACTCGTCTGGTAAAAGGACCTCCGCTGAGCTCCTTCACTTGATTTATTTTAATATAGTTTCAATGAAATACGGAAAAACATAATTTTAATTGATATTTTTATTTGATGAAATTTAAAATGTTAATAATTGAATGATGTATTTTAAAAACTATCAAAAGCTACAAATGTAATTCACTTTTTACAACTTTTGATTTCATAGTTTTATATTATAGATAATGCATAATTGTAAGATTCAAATAATATTATAGCTTTAGATTAGATTTTTTACACGTGCGATGAATGGATTCAATAATTTTTATGATTGGTATGAGAAAAAATACAAACTAATTATTCAAAAAAATATTGTTAAAACTAATAAGTAACATGCAAAACTATCAATTTAAGAACTACAAAACATTATCTAAACACCATTTAACAAAAAATTTAATTAGGTTTGATAATTCATTTATATTGTAATAAATATTTAAATAAAATTTGTTTTTTTCCTTAAATTAAACTGTGCAAGCTAAAAATATATAGATATGTTTCAAAAATATACCAAAAGAAGTAGTTTTAAATTGTAATAGTATTTCATAGTTTTATAAATTAATTTATTTTTTAATATAAAAATTAAAAATATAATATTTTAAAAGTGATTTAAAATGTGAATTTAGGAAATTTTTGTTATAACATTGTTGGTAAATGTATGTTTAAAAGGGTATGAAGGAGCAAACTTAAGGAGAAGGATAAACTCATAATTGCATCCCATGGCTGAATTGAACAGATAAAAAGCATTGGTTGGTAGCATCATAAAATAAAACAATTTCTTGCTACAAACTTTTAACTTTATTTACATAATAAATGCTGAATACTTTTATGGCAAAAATCAATACGATGTAAGGAGGAAAACAGTCATTTAAATTATAAAACTAATTTAATAAAATATAAATTCCTACATGAAAATAATTAGGAAATAGTACTAATGGACTCAAATCAAAAACAAACATAAATAATTTATTTGTTTTTGTAAATAAAAGGTAGGATTAAATTGGAAAATATTAAATCTACAAATATCCCAAAACATAAGAGTTTTTTATCCTCAATCAACAATTCTTGATTTTATTTAATTTATTTCTTTTTTGTCATAATAATTATTTAAATATTATTATTCAAAATCAACCCTACATAATTTATTAATTAAAATTAAGATTTGATTAAATTTTTGTTATTAATATCTTCACCTACAGAAATTTAATTAATAATAAAATTAATTATTTTAAATTTATAAATAATATATATCTTTGAAATAATATTATTTAAAAATTTTTGAATATTTAACTGTTTTATAAAATTAAATTTTGATCCTTTAATATGACTTTTTCTTAATTGTTAAAGTTTTATTAATTTTATAAAATCATGCATAGCAGAGTTTGTAATTAAATTATTTTAAATATTTAATTTATAAATTATTGATATTATTCAAATTAATAATATATTATAATTTCAAAAGTATATTCTATTTTAAAATAACAAAAAGATGAAAGTAAATATCACAATAAATGTGTCACATGTCAATAAATTAATCCTCTATATAGCATGGGGAAAAGGTTACAAACAATTGAAAATCGAATGTGATAATTCACTTCTTATTGAATCCTTCCTTTTCGGTAGCGCGGTCAATAGTAATATTGCAAAACGTCGGTTAATCAATGGATATCTTATTTGAGATTGGAAGATAAGAATTCGACATATTCCTAGAGCTCAAAATATGACCGCTGATCAAATGGCGAAATGCGTTTATGACAACTCTTTGAGTCTGAAGCTTTTTGAAGTCCCTCCAAGTTCAGTCAATGAGACTCTACATTTAGATAATCATTTTCTAAATATCAATATCTAAGTTTATTGTTTTCACTTAATGTTGTTCATTTTCTACTAAAAAAAAACAATGTAATATATATATGAATGATAAGGTTGTTAATTATAGTAAGTTGAACAAAGAAATAGAATATTCAGAAAATGAACTAGTATTATACCCTAGATTCAATCAGTACAACAATAGTATTTATACAAATGTGTATGAGTAATTGTTGCTAACAATTTCACTTAATAGCATAACAACCTATATAACAAACCAACAATAACAGACTAACAAAGTCCTTTTTCTATACTCTAACATTCACCCATCTTCCCGACAGGTAAAACTTGAAGAAGACTGCGAAACCGAGCAAAGGTCGATACAGACAGTGGTTTGGTGATGATGTCAGCGATCAGATCACAAGCACACACCTCACCAACAACAACAGAACCATCAGCTACCTTTTTGCGGACAAAGAATAGGTCAAGCTTGACATGTTTGAACTTAGAATGTAAGATGGGATTAGCAACAACTGCCACTACACTAGAGTTGTCACACCAAATAGTAGGTGGATTGTAACAGCCCGGTTTAGACCTTAGTCAGAATAGTGGTTTCGGGACCACTTGTCTGAATCAGAAAAATATTTAAATATTATTTTTCGTGTTTATTATATGTGAATTAGCATATGTGAAAGTTTCGTATGAAAATTTCTCCGTTTGAGTGCTTAATTTGCAAAAAGGATTAAATTGCATAAAAGGAAAGATTAGCATGTTATATGTTTAATGTGTTTATTTGAGTTGGCTTTTGAATATGATGGCCTTAAATGATAATTAGACCATTTCAAAAGGTAGTGGACATTTGTGGCCTTAATATATGTGTTTTATATGTTTAATTATAAAGGATAAATTAGTAAATGGTATATTAAGTTAATTAAAATAAAAGAATTATGAAAATAATGCCATTATCTTTCATTCACCACCGAATTTTAAAAGAAAAATGAGGGTTTATGAGCTTTGTTCATTTGGTCTTGGTCAAGCAAAATTAAGGTGTGTATTTTGATTAGTTTTTGATGATTTTATGTTTTTGAAATTGTTGTTAAGTTTACTATCAAGCCCATGTCTCAATTTTAGAATTTGATGAAGATTTGGTGATGTTCCATTGTTGATTTTGTAAGCTTTGTGAAGTTAATTGGTGAAAAATGGAAGATATGTGATAGATAAATATGTTTTGTATTTGAATTTTTGATAAAATTGAGTATTTGGGCTAAATTGTGAAAAATGAAAATTTGGAGGACTAAAATGTGAAATAAATGAAATGTGTGGACTTTTATGAGTTATATGAACATTCGGCCAAGCTATGGTTTTAGTGAATTTTGTGTATTTTGTGAAATAAGGACTAAATTGTCAAAATGTGAAATTTGAGGGCTATATTGTAAAATGCCCTAAATATATGTTTTTGGATTGAATTGAATGACTTGTTGAATAAAAAGGTTAAATTTGAATGTGTTTAGATCAAGAAACAAAGAAAATGAAATTAGATCGAGTAAAGTTGAAAGTAGTCAATTAGCCGTTTTCATCCGTACAAATTCGAACGAGGTAAGTCTATATACAAATAAATGTGTTAAATTGAATTATTATTGTTTAAATGATGATTGAATTCTGTTGAATGGCTATGAGAATCGAGTATGTGAAATCTGAGATAAATTTCGAGTATGTGACAATTATCCAAAAAGCCCCGTCTGAACCTTAGGAATAGCTAGGATACATATGTCATGACATAGGATCCGATATGTGATTTCGTGTAAGACCATGTCTGGGATATCGGCATCGATATGAGATTTACGTGTAAGACCATGTCTGGGACATTGGCATCGTATTTGATTTCGTGTAAGACCATGTCTGGGATGTTGGCATCGATATGAGATTTACGTGTAAGACCATGTCTGGGACATTGGCATCGTATTTGATTTCGTGTAAGACATGTCTGGCACAGTGGCATTGAAATTTGATTACATGTAAGACCACATTTGGGACATTGGCATTGTACGATCTTTCTGATTTATCTGTGTATCCTATTTCATTCCATGCGGTTCAACGTGAAATTCTGAGCAATGTATGACTATGTTAAAGTAGATCCGAATCAGGTATGTTAATATGTGTTCAATATCTATTTATGAAAGGTAAGCATTTGTGCCATTATTGATTTATGATATATGTATAAGCATATGAAAATGAAAAGGTTATATGTAAGCAAATGAGTATGAATTGGTTCATGGGATACCTATGTGAAATAAAAATGATATTTTTGCTAATGAATTGATTTATATATGATTCTTGAGTTGAATTTATTTGTATATGGCTTACTAAGCTCTTTGTAGTTTACTTTGTGTGTATTTGCATTGTTTTATAGATATCGAAGCTACCGGAAGCTCGGGGATCGTCGAGGATCATCACCACACTATCAAACCTTGTTTTGGTACATTTTAGAAAGTGTAAATGTTAAATTATGGCATGCATATGCTAGAAGTCTTTAGAATATGTTTTGAGATGTATATATGTTATGCCATGTGATATGGCTAACTAACAGATAGCTATATGTTTGAATTTGGATTATGATATGTGATGCTTTTTGGTATGTTTTATAGTGCTATTATGGCCAATTGAATTATGGTCATTTTGATATATGCTTGGTTGTGGATATGGTAAGTTTTGATAAGTGAATGTATGTGATACTAATGAGTTATGAAATGTACACATTTCTAGGTTTGTGGCTTGAGAAATTGGTATGGTTTAGTGTGGATAATGAGCATGAATTGGTTGGTGATATTTTTGGTCATATTGATGTATGTTTTGGGCATAAGTTTGGCTGAAATTGTGGCATATTTGATGCATATTTGTTGCTTGTAAGGATGACCAAAAATAGGTGGCAAAGTTGGCTTTTCGAATGGCCTATTTTTGTCCACACGGGTAGAGACACAGGCGTGTGTCTCGGTCGTCTGTAACACACGGTCATAGTACACAACCGTGTGTCCCCTAGGGTACCCTTTCGAATTAAGTCAATATACCCTACAGGATTGACACGGCCTAGACACACGGGCGTGTCTAGTGGCCATGGGTGGCACACGGGCGTGTTATGTGACCGTATGTGCAAGTCAGAATGTATGCCCTGTTTTGCCATGGCTTTGACACGCAGGTGTGTCTAGTGGCGTGTGGGGCACACGGCCTGACCACACGGGCGTGTGACCTCTGCAACTTTGAAAAATGTTTAAGTTTTGAAAAATTTTCTAAGTGTTCGGTTTAGTGCCAACCTTCTTTTAATGCATGTTTAAGGTCTCGTAGACCTTCATAAGGGACTTATTGATGATGTATGATTATGATATGATATTGATGATTGTGAAATGTCTGAAAAAGTTCTAAATTGTCTGGCAATGCTTCTAACCCTAGTCCGACGACGGATACAGGTTAGTGGTGTTACATGGATCATTAGAGCGAAGTTGTAATTCCTTTAGCAAAGAGACTAACTAAGTAACATCACTGGTAGCCGCAGCTAGACTCTGATATTCTGCCTTAGCCATAGAGCAAGAAACAACTTGTTGTTTCTTAGAACACCAGTAGATGGGTGTGTGTCTAAAATACACACAGTAGCTCGTCGTTGATCGGCAATCATCAAAATCCAATCCCCAGTTGGCATCGGCATAACCAACCAAAGATAGTCTGTCAGATGGACAAAAAACTATCTCATAATCAAGAGTGCCACATAAATACCGTAAGATCCGTTTTAATGCAACCAAGTGTATAGTAATAGGTCCATGCATGAACTGATAAATACGATTTACAGTATATACAATATTAGGCCGAGTTATGACTTCATACTGTAATGCATCAGCTAGGGTCCTATATTCAGTAGGATCACTAAGACGATCCCCATCATCTTTAGACAAGACAGAAGAGCTAATCATCAGAGTGTGAACACTCTTTGCATTAGTCATGGAACTCTTGTTAAGCAGATCGTGGATGTACTTCCGTTGGCAGAGATAGAGACACCCAATGGACGATTGAGTAACTTCAATGCCTAAGTAGTGAAGATCTCTCATGTCTTTAAAGGAAAACTCATTATGCAATTACTAAACAAGTCGCTTATACGGTCAGGCATACTCCCAGTGATGATAATATCATCCACATAAACAAGAACATAAAGAGTGGAGTCAGTTGTAACCCGAACAAATAGAGATCCATCATATTTTAATAGGAGAAAATTGGCAGAAATGAGAAAACATTTCAATTTATCAAACCAGGCACGTAGGCTTGACGTAGCCCATATAAAGCCTTTATTAGACGACACACCAAAGATTCTCCATTCAGACCATACTAAACATATCCAGGAGGTTGCTACATGAACACTTCGTCAACAAGATCACCATTTAAAAAGGCATTATTCACATCGACCTGAAGGAGCTGCCAACCCTTGGAAACTACAACAGACAATATGGTTCAAATAGTAGCAAGTTTAACCATTGGACTAAACGTTTCCTTGAAATCACACCCAGGTACCTGAGAACAACCTTTTGCCACCAACTGAGCCTTACGACGAGCAACAGTCCCATCAAGATTTTTCTTTACTTTGAAAAGCCACTTACACCCGATCACCTTCTGACTATGCCGTAATGGAACAAGATCCCAAGTGGAATTATTTATCAATGCATCATACTCAGCTTGTGCTGCCATTCGCCACTCATTAGTAGAAAAAGCCTCATCAATCGTGTGTGGTTTACAATCAACAGCTTCAACAAACATAGCATTGGGTTTAAAAACATCGACCTTAGACCGAGTAACTATGTTATGAGTATTTCCCATATGCAGAGGAACAGACTGAATATTTGAAGTAACTGTGGTTCGACCTAAGAAACTGAATCTTGTAGACAACGAAGAGAATTGGTGCGCTTCACGATTAGATCCTAAATAAGCCTATGGAACGCCTGAAGCAGACGATGTGGAACATGAGCTAAGAGGAAGAAATGAAGACTCAACGGGTCAAGCGGGCGAAGACTCCATAAGGCGACAAGAGAGAGACTAAACAAGATGAACATATGTGGAGACATACTAACTGGACTGAGATGCCTGGGATGAACCCTCAGCAAACATAGGGAACAGAAATCATTGTTCATCAAACACAATGTGGCAAGAAATAACTATCTTACCATCCGGTGTGAGACATTGATAACCTTTATGTTGTAAACTATACCACAAAACTGTACATGGCTGAGAATGAAAATCCAACTTGTAACGTGAAAATGGACACAGATATGAAAAACAATAACACCCAAATACTCGTAAAGGATCATATGTGGGGTTCTGTCCATGAAGAACATTATAAGGAGACTGACCTTTCAGAATTGAGGTAGAAAGTCGATTAATGAGATGAACAGCACAACAAAATGCATAACCTCAATAGTCTATAAGGAGAATTGCTTGGGCCAAAAGTATGAGACCCATGTCAACAACATGTCTGTGCTTGCGTTCAGCCACCCCATTCTGCTTGGACGTATGTAGACAGGACAATCTATAAAATATCCCATGAGTCGCCAAAACGAACGCGAACACACGAAACTCTCCACACCAATCAATTTGAAATTGTTTAATATCCCTCCCAAACTAAATTTTAACTAACCTCTGAAATTGAACAAAACAATCCACAGCCTGAGACTTACGGAAAATGAGATTGATCCAAGTAAAGCAAATACGTATGTTAATAAACGAAACATAATACCAATTACTTCCATAGGTAACAGACGCAGGCCCCCATAAGTCAAAGACAATCAAAGCAAAAGGATCATTATATTCAGTAGTAGAGTTTGGAAATGGCAATTAATGGGCCTTCCCTTTCTAACATGTAGTACAAAAATTATCAAGGCAAATTTTATTGGAAACAATATTACATTTATCTAGAACAGATTTAATAACTGATAAGCGTTAATTTATACATATTTTTACCTCATGTTTAGCCTATATTTTGGATGAATTAGTATCAAATTAGTGAGAATTGGTGCTCTTAACCATTCTTTTTCATATCTTATACTCAGGAGAGCCTAGGGAAGATAAAAGAATAGAAAACGGGCCCAAAACGGTGAAAAATGAACCAAAATGCACGAATCACACGGGCCAAGAGGTGCCACACGGCCGTGCCACACGGGCGTGCCTCACAAAGCTCACACGGACAAAGTCCCGACAAGCACGGCCAATATACACGGGCGTGCTAAATCACACGGCCTCTGTCGAAACCCACACGGGCGTGGCACACGGGCGTGTTCTAGTCGTGGGAAAGACGAATTTCACTCAAATTGGGATGCTTAGGGGCTAAGAAAGAGTCCCCAAAACTTCTCTATATAAAGATCCCATGAGGCAACATAGAGGGGGCCTTCTTCCCACTTTTACACACCCTCTATACTCGTTTCCTCTCGTCTTTCTGCCACACCACAGGTAGAAGCAAGGGATTACTCGAAGGGAGAAGCCAATTGATTCATCTCAGAAGCCGAAATTCTGCATCAACATAGAGGATTCTCCTAAATTCCTTTAAGGGTTTTTGGTTTCTTTTATGATTTGTTATTTGATAACTTCTGAGATGTTTTCTTTTATCATTATGAACTAAACCCCTCAAATACTTGAGGGGGATGAAACCTAAGACAGATCTGGTTATTTATTCTTGATTTATATGATAATTATTTGAATTGTTCTTAATTATGTGTTTTAATCCTTGAATTAATAATCCTAGGTATTAATTCAGGAATTGGATGTGCTTAGAGCAGAGGAGCAAAAGTCCCTGTGATAAGAGTAGATCTACCATAATTAAGCGGAGTTGCATGCAACCCTAGACATAGGGCGACATAAATCTGCCGGATTAGGGTCAAACCTAATATGGGGAACCATAGATCGAATTAATGCAACCTAGTGAGTTAATTAATAAAGGAACTTTAATTAACAACTTAGGCCTAGTTGCTCTTCACCTCGACGGAGGGTTTAGCATAGATTAGGGATATCTACGGATCAAGTCAAGTAAATAACTCGTATAATTCAAAAAGATAATAACAAGTGAAGTCTAGGTGGATTCTCCCTTGAGTATTAATCATATCAATTAGCTTTCCCTAAAAAGTCTTCCCAATTTACTTTTTCTTTTGTTTTATTCTTAGTTTAGATTTTAGAATTTAGTTTTAAACAAATCCCCATTTAATTTCTAGGTTAAATAATAGAAAGGAAGTGAGTAATAATACTTTCGGTTCCCTTGGGTACGATACTCGATCTTATCACTAGACTATACTGCTATCGATAGGTGCGCTTGCCTTTAAACGTCGTGATATTAGTTAGTTTGGGTTTGATCAAGTTCTTTATAAATTTTATTACTTAGTATCGCGAACGTGGATATCAATAACAGAAGCAGAAGGATGACCAAGTCATTAGTGCCATAAAGAAAAAACATCACAGCTGTCAAGATGAGTCTAAAGTCCAGTGTTGGCAACAGAAAGAGCCACAACAGATTGAACAGAAGAAATCAGAGAAAAATGGTAGAGCCTATCACGAATGTGGCCCTATAATAAAATCTCCTGAGTCTTGATGTCCTTAATAACACAGTAAGTTGGATGAAATTCAAAAAACACATTATTTTCAGTAGCAAACTGAGACACAAGAAGGAGATTCTTCCTTATATTTGGCACACACAAACTATTGGAAAATGAAGCAATTTAGTCTGCATAGGTAAATCAAAATGACCAACGCACGAGATCTTGGTAGTGTAACACCCTCTAACCCTAAATCATCTCCGAAACAGGGTTACAGAGTATTACCGAACATTACAGACTATTTACAATTAATGTACAAATAATTAGCATACATACTATAATTAACTCAATAAGTCCCTTTAATGGACCTTTGAGGCCGAAGATACGTGTTAGAAGTGAATAGGGACTTTTTCGAATGCTCCGAAAATTTTTCGTAATTTTTTTATGTATGTGGACTCAATATAACCCCTTTATAATCATCTAACCAACCTTGTAATTTTGAACCGCAACCAATCCAAAACAAATATCACAATCCACACAATTCCATAATCAAACACACCTAAATCATGCCTAAAACATCAACTTAGTAATTTACTAAATAAACATTCACATATAACATTTAAATTGAATTAATAAACTTCATTCATTCCATTTCAAACTTGTTACCAATTGTACCAATTATCTCATGATAACTCCCTTTCTATTTCATTAAACCAAGTATCCAAACCATCATTTTAAATCATTTACAACCAAACTACCTTGACTCATACTTGTAACCTAGGTACATGCCACATTTACCAAAAAGAAAAGTTACATCGCTAGGATTTCTTCTGAGATCAGGATTGCTCTGGATGCTAAACCGGGACACTTGACTTCTACTGACCTGCGCACAGAAACAGCCGTACGCTGAGTATGGATATACTTAGTGGTATTACCATAATTCAAATTATAATAACAATTAATAAATTATATATATATCAAACATGTAACAACATAATTCATAAACACTAATTCATACTTTAACTTTCATTTCTCAACAATAATAATTCATCAATTGATATCATATGTCATCAATTTGAAATTCAATCACCTCATGAACCCTTGGTTCATTCTTTCTATCTCATATCTCAATTTCAATTCACATTTCAATTTACCATTCAACTTTTTCATTTCATTTCGATGGCTCAATCAATCAAATTCATTCAATTTATCATTTCATTTATTTACCCCTATTAACAAGACTCGGACCTTGGCGGATACATGGATCCAACCAAACACTCCAGAATGGCACCCAATGCCTCATCGGATAGTTCGAAGCAATAGTTGAACACTCAGTGTCTCATCAGCAAAGCCGAAGAAAGTTGGTACCCAATACCTCATCGAATCTATCTGAAGTAATATGTGACACCCAGTGTCTCAACGCCTTGTGGTCGAAGTATCCCTGAACACTTCCAATCCTATGGCATGCCAACTATATCCGACTTAGCCCGACTAGTTAATAGGGTTTCCAAATCACTTTTCAATTCCAATTTCACTTCTCATCAATATACAATTCAATTCAATTTCACTTTCTCATCAATATGCAATTCAATATCAATACTTATCGATCTCTTAATTCAATTTCTATTTAGTTCAATAATGATACTTACCTTATAATTTACTTACCATACATAAAATTTAAAATTTGACATTTAATAATAAATAACTTGAATTATAGTAATACAAACCCGAAATTCTCGATTTACTCCTCGTTAATCTTTTCCTTTCCCTTCTGAGTCGATGCCTCTGGTTCTTTGTTATGAAAATTAAAATAATTTATAATAATTAATACAATATTAATTCACATTAAATACTTGAATTTCTATTCAATTTCTACCTTAATTTCTATTTAGTCCTAACTAAATTTATTTATGTTTCTATCTCAATTCATGCTTTATTTCCATCCAATTTTCAACCAAAGTAAAATTTAACTGTCTAATTTTCATCATAATTTCTTGCAATTTAGTCCCTACTATGCAAAACTTATAACTTAATTTACAATTTAATCCTTTAACTAATTCCAACTAGAAATTCTATCAATTAAACCCCTAATTCAACAATTTGTTCAACATGAATCATGTCCAAAAATCTAACAACTTTCAAAATTTTAACTTAAACTCAATAGTATTTTGTTCTAAGACTTCAAAAACATCAAAATTAAAAAAAAAAAAAAACACTTAATTGACTTACCAAATTAAGCTTAAAACTTCAAAACCCTAGTTTTTCCTTTTTCTTTTCTTTCCTTTTTTCTTTCCCCTTGTTTTAAATTGCCTTTTGTTTCTTATTTCGTTTATTTTATTTGTTTAACTATTGTTTTGTAATAATAATAATATAATATGATATATTTATAATAAATATCTATTACTTAAATAAAAAGTAAATAAACATATACATTACAAATGTTTGCATATATATTATTACATTTGTATACTATCATCACCATACATTTGTCATTATTTTATTTTATTTATTTATAATATAATAATTTTATAATATAATTATTATAAAGTAATTTAATATACTTTATAACTAAATAATTTATTTATATAATTAAAACATAACAAAAATCTAAGATTTTTATCATGTTTGCCGCCTTATTTTTTACATTAGGTATAATTGCCTATTTGGTCCTTTCTATCTTCTATTCATCTATAATTCAACTTTCACCATTATTTCAATTTAATCCTTTTTCTTAATTATTCCTACTTTAGTCAAATTCACCTAACTAAATCCTAATTAAGCACACAACTAGTTTCGTAAATATTTTTAATAAATATTTTTAATAAATATTTACGAACCCGTTTCATTAAGACAAAAGCCCGATAATGTATTTTTTTGATGCCCGTGAATTTTAGGTCATTACAGGTAGGAGTTCCATCACCCATTAAGAGAGAAGATGTAACTGAGTATGGTGTGGACTCATTCAAAGCAGAGGCCTCTAGGCAGACATGGTGCGTAGCCCCTGAATCTGGATACCAAGACGAAGTCCCTAGAGGCATAGGAATATAAGAATCATCATTATCAAAATTGGACCCAAAATGAGTGGCATTGACATTGGACCCAGTAGAGTTGGAGATATCAGACACATGTAAATCGAGTATTCAGGCCAACCCAATATACAGATCTGACCCAGTATAAACACGAACCCTTGGTTTGGTCTGCCAAGGAACACACGACCCATTATATGGCCTAGACGCAGTATAGGCACCACCATCTGAAGGCCCAAGTCCTCATCCATGACTAATAGGGCTTACAAACTCTACACAGTTAGAAGTTCGCTCATTTGGAGGAACACTAGCAGTCGGCCCAAGTGAAGGAAAAACACCCCCAAAGTCTTGGCTTGGGCCAGATGGCCTAGCATGCACGAACAGCCCAAGATGTTAGCCAAAATCAGATGGCCTAGTGAACCTAGCCACTGGCCCAAAGTGTTGACCCGAGTCAGGCATGAACTGAAGCCCACTACCAAGCCCAAACTGCTGGCTTAACCTAGTATAAAACCTGAAAAGCATGCCTACTCCATCACCAAATGTAACAAAAGGGTTATGTGAAACCCTAATGTGTGACATATGTGGAGGAGTCGTAACAAACGTATGACCACCCCACTAGCTACCAAGAAGAAAACCTAGCAGCGTCACCGAGGAAAGACCATCAAACTGACTAGAGACCGTTGACGGAAACAACAAACCAACGTCCGAATCTTGTCCAATATGATTGACCAGATTTAAAGCCCGTGCCACCGATGTTGGACCACCGTAGTTGCAATTATAATGGTAATAACAATGTTGAGCTAAATGCCCAAACCAAACATAAATCTGGCATTAGAGTCTAGACCGAAAACCCCTCCCGCGACCACCAATAGGGGGACAACCACCACGCATAAAGTCCACCACCAGTGGTGACGGAGCAGCCTCCACCAGATAAGCATGAAGCGGCACCTCCCGAACCACGACGACTCTCATACTCCAACAGTACATCAATAAAGTGTTGTAACGATAAAGCTTTCGACGAGAACGATGCTAGGGTGAGCATGGCATCGAACTCCAGTGGCAAGCCCGCAAGCATAATCTCCACTTTCTCCGCCTCTGAAATTCAAGATCCAGAAGCCTCGATCAAGGTGGAGGTATTCTAGATCTTTGCTACATATTCCTTTATCAACATATTTCCTTTCTTAAACGAGTGTAAATCATGGTGAATTCGAGATAACTTGGCTCCTATGACAGCGACAAAGAGGCGAGTTGTAATGCTCCAAATGTCGCACGTCGCCCTAGCATCTGTAAAAGAAGATAAAAGTAAATGACTAATAGTATAAAGCAACCAGAATGCAAGTAACCTATCTTGCTGCACAAACGACGAGGCATCCAAATTCAAAACCAGAGATCCCTCCGGAGACGGCACAAAATGCAGCAGAGCAAGTAACGTTCGTTCCAAAAAACCAATCAATTCATAACCTTTAATAATCAAGCGAATATGCTGCAGCCATTGAACAAAATTTCCGTCATCCAACTTGACAGTGTCATGGCGAGGAAAAGATTGAATGATCTGAGCACCAGTGAACGTCAGACAACTATGATCAACAGAAGCATAATCAGCAGAAGCAGCAGAATCCATGGAGCACAAGAAAAGCAGGTCCCTAGGTGACTGATACCATGTTAATATCTATAGTAAGCTGAACAAAGAAATAAAATATGCAGAGAATGAACTAGGATTATATCCTGAATTCAATCAGTACAACAATAGTATTTATACAAATGTGTATAAGCAACTGCTGCTAACAATTTCACTTAACAGCATAACAGCATGTATAACAAACCAACAATAACAGAAGAGTCCTTTTCTATACTCTAACAAAGGTGAAAGTCACACATTCAATTACATCATTAATTTATTATCGGTAAGAAACTAAACTTGAAATTAAATTTATTGGAGCTAAGGATGACAATTCCGATGGCAAATTCAAATATCCGTGAATTCAGATATTAAAATTACTAATCACTATAGATTTGAAGGGGATGTGGATAAACTCCCTCGAGCATTCAATATCTAAATCCATTTTTTTTATTTAAATAACGGATTCAAATATCCACATAGCTGGTTATAAATAAATTTTGATTCTAACAAGGTTCAAACACATGACTTTTGACAATTAAAATTATGTTTTAATCATAAAAGCTAATCTTCAACTTTAGTCAGTTTACGCAAATTAATAAATAACATATGAAGATAAAAAAAAAAGATTTTCTAGATTTAAATATTTTAATTAATAATAAAATTAAATATAATAATTAATGATAAATATAATAACTTTAAATACATTTAAAAAAAATTATTTGAAAAATATATCTTATTTAACATCTTATTATCTTAAATCTCATATAGCTTCTCTTAAATATTCATCTTTTTTATCTATAAACTTAACTGAACAATGAGATGCAATCATCAGAATTTTTAGATTTGTGATTATACCTTTTATTATTTTCCCAACTTAATTAGTTAAATTATTTTAAACAAAAAATTAACTAATATTCATATAATTAAAATAAATATTATAATATAAATTTTTTTTTAATGTGACATAATTATATTTTGTACATATTATATTATAAAAATAGTATATGTACACTTAAAAGGACATATAATATATCAATTGTTATATAATTAAATTGTGAAAGTATAATAATTATTATAAAATTAGGATATTACAATATGCATTCTTCTATTAATGATGTGCAACCTAAACCTTAAACACGTAACTTATGAGAAGAATTTAATGTACAAGAGTCTCTCCAAATAAGTTTTTATCATATTCTAGTAGTACTCATTCATTCTTCGTTTTCCTTAACCCCAATCTATAATAGTGTGATTTTTAGTGGTGCTGAAAAAGGTGATTTCGAAACTCTATTTCCGTAAATCGAGTCTATAAATATTAAATATGAATATTTACGAAGTTTGTACAATAGTTTATTAAAGTTTAGTCTGGTAATTTGTTGAATTAATTGCTTAATTAGGGTACAAAGACTAAATTATAAAAGTCTAATCGCAATATACTTTTAATTAGTCAAAGATTTAGGGGTTTAATTTGCAATTAACTAAATGTCCAAAATGATAATTAAACCATTTTATAACATAGTTTAGTGGAATATGATGGAAGATTCCTTTTAAAATGCTTAATGATGGATTCAGCCTTTCAATTGGTAAGCTTAATTAAGTTTTTTTCTTCTAATTTTTATATTTTTGAGTTCATGAGAATTTGATTTAGTTAGCTCATGTATCAATTTAAAAAAATATTAAAAATTTTTAAACTTGCCATTGTTGATTTCTTGAAAAAATTGGTGTTAAATTTATAGATTTTAAATTTAGATTATGAAAAAAGACTAGAATGTAAAGTTTAATTGTTAGTTTTGCATATAAAGATTAAAGTGAATAAGATGTGAAATTATTGTGAAATTTTGGTATAAATAGAAAGTAGAGGGTCCCTAAAAGATGTAATTGGAATTAATTTTTAAATCGAAACTCAAAATTAAAAAATATTGTTATTTTAATTTTAGAAACTAAATTAAATAAGATGTAAAATCTTCCTACATATTCACAACTAGAGGTGTGCATGGGCCGGCCCGGAATGTGGGAGGGTTTGGGCAAAAATATAGGCCCGAAAAATGGGTTTGGACAAAAAATAAGGCCCGTTTTATGGGCCAGGCCTCGGGTAAGGTATTTTTTGCCCGGGCCGGGCCGAATTCACTAAATGACAAAAAAATCTATTTTTTTTTGTTTTTAAACGTTATTTTCTTGTTGTTTACTCCCTATTTTGCTATCATATTACTATTATGTTGCTACTATTTTGTTGTTATTATTTGGATATTGTATAAAACTTATTTTATTGTTAATTTTGTTATTATTTTAAAGGCATTTGTTAATTTTGTTATTATTTTAGAGGTATATGCTTGTTAAGTTGCATCTATCTTAATGTGATTTAAGTCTACATATTTTTTTTAAAATTTATTTTTAATTTGTTGGAAAATATTTATTTTAATTTTTTTAGTATTTTTGATGTATTATATATATTTAAAAATTATATAAAATAATATAAAAAATTAATACGAGCGGGCTGGGCCGGGCCTGGGTTTTAGCATTTTTATATGGGTCGGGCTTGGGCAAAATTTTAAGCCCATTTTTTGGGTCCAGCCCGACTTGAACCCTATGAATGAGCCTAAATTTTTAGTTGAGCCCGGCCCGAACCCACCCGGCCCATGCACACCTCTATTCACAACACAAGAACAATTAAACTTACCACCGAAAACCACACCTACTCTACCGAGGGTAACAGAAAAGAAAGAAACATGTTTAGAAAAGAAAGAAAATAAAATTAATAAAAACAAAATAGAATAGTGAAAGAAAATAAAATTAATAAAAACAAAATAGAATAGTAAACGGTAGTGTGAAGTGATTTTAGGAGAGAAAATATTTTAAAATAATAATAATAAAATATTAATATTCTTAACTTACTAAAATCTCATAAATCTGATTACTCTATCCTATCCAGCTATTAGAGTTCGAATCCCACCAACAAACTACTACCACGGGCAGCACAATAGATGAAATAGTAAAAATATTTTCGTTACACATATGGAGACTCAAACACATAACCTTAAGCAAATATTCAAAGCATTCAACTACCAAATCAAATCACTTGATACAATTTTATAAATTCATACATAAGAAAATTGGGGTGCTATAGTCTTTGTTGACAGCTTTATTGTGTTTTTTGTGGTTATTTTCTGACACTTAAGGTAATCATTAGAGAGATTATTGATTGTAATGTGAAATAATTGGGTGAGTGATTTATGACAATTTGGGTTGGTATTGGGGATGCAATTACTTCTTTATATAAGGGTAGATTAAACTTAAGCTAATAGATGATCCAGACAATTATGGAATAAAATCATTTAATGGGTGAAGCTTCGCAAACTTAAGACCGTTGTGTCTGAACTACGGTTAACAAATATTATTGTTAATTATCTCTTACTTTGCTCCTTGTGTTACTTTACATTTAATCTTTCTCTTTATTTCTATTCTAATGGTTGTTGGAAGCGAAACTATTTTTCAAATACAAACCGAGAGATTTTTCACGAACAAAGTGGAAGATACTATTGAAAATCATTTTGGGTACAAAAATCTTAAAATTATATTTACTTTTTTTATAATTTATATTTACTTCTCAAAAAGTTTTAAGGTTTTTTATAATTTTATAGAATATGTGAATATGGAGGGCTAAATTTATTATTAAACTAATAAAACAAAACCCACGTTAGGTTTTCATTAGGCAACTAATAGAAAAGTGACTAAAATATTTAATTTTTAAAAAATTAAGTAACTAAAACGAAAAAATAAATAGTCAGCAACCAAAATAGAATGAACCGAATAGTTGGGTGACTATTCTTGTATTTTACCATTATATATAATTTGTTTATATTTTCCACTATGCTTTTTTATTGACATTTTTCATTATATTTTTATATTAGAGGAAAATTAAACAGTCCACCTTTACTTAGACTGAGCTTTACAACTAAATTTATGTACCAAAAGAAAAGTTTTACGATTAAATTTCGAAATTTCGATTTCATTTTGCCACTAAGTTTTAATTCTTTTATTAACTTTTATTTCTCAAAATTGATTTTAAATGAATTAAAGGCCAATTTTTACCCAAAAAAACTCTAAATAGTTAATGATAAAAAAAATTAAAAATCAACATATTAACAAAATTATTAAAATTTAAGAAAATAAAATAATTTTTTATTTCATTTGAAATTTTTTTATAAAAACTAAAAAGAAAAGTTATCAATTCATTAAGTTTTAAAAAATATGGTTCTTTTATTAGTGATAAATCAATAAAACATTCAGGATGGGAAAGAAACTTGATTTTCTTAAAAAAAGTAGAATTTTATAAATCAAACATCGTTCATAACATTATCACATATGTCATCGATAGGGAACTTTTCTGGAGGGAATTGTATATGTGAATGTTTTTTGGTTTGCTAGCGATCTTCTTAAGAAGGAACAGTCAACCAAAGCATTTCAAGAATTAGATGAATGAAACAAAAATTTGAAAGCTCAATTGACTGTTATTTTTAGTTCAAAGGCTTTTTTATGCTTAACTGAAAAAAAAAAAAATATATATATATATATATATATATATACAGCAGGATCAAAACAATCATCAAAACTTTTTGGGTGATATCTGCTTAATAAATAGCATTGCCAAATTATCTCAGATCATTTACCAAAAAAAAAAAAAAAGAGAGAGAGAGCACAGTGTATGTATACTCTCACGGTATGTTGCAATATAATATGTGTACAAATCACAAAAAACGAAACGTAAAATGAGAAGAAATACAGGTAAATAACAATCTCCAGCCTCTCTCCTCTTACTTACACTGATAAAACCTATGTTACCCCAACTATTCAATTTTCCTCTGGTGTTGGTACACTTATATCAAACACATATTCACACAAACCAAGTTCCGACCCTTACCCTCCAACTCCAAGTAATATAGGCAAAACTAAACATCCACTTCCTGACTGCTTTAACAAGAACAGAAAATCCACAACTTTACAGTGGTATTTTTAGACAAAAAAAGAAGAAGAAAAGAATAGGTTGGCCCCAGATATACATATCGAGGCAAACTCCGAAAGACCACCTTGATAATTTCAAATTACCTGTTAGCTAGCTGACAACACTTTTCCTCTATTAATCCCTTGTAAGCAGATATTGAAAGCCTAAAATCACTACAAGCAATCAATATACTCATAATATAGAGCTTAGTTTCTATGCCCATTACCTGGTCGATCTAATTATTGGAATCAAAAAAAGCACCTCACTTTGACGAAGCTGACAATGAAGCGTTGTTGGGAATGCTTTTCGTCAAAAAGGGGAAATTAGCAATGCTTATTTTGCTCAAGTATTTAATTTTTCTTCTATCAATGTACAATGTGATCTAGGAATGATCTCTTACTGCATCACTAGTGGAGAGAATCACTTTATTAGCTGCTTTTGATGGTGGCCTATTGATCTTTTCAAGTAACCTACTGAATACTAGTTTGACAGGTATGCAGACCACTGTTGTGAGTCCAGATGACTCTGGTTTGATTGATCCCTCCATTTGGCAATTACAGCTATCATGTATGGGCTTAGATATGAGAGTATGTTCTATACCAATCGATGACAATGTTCTTGTTTTCGGGCTAGAAAATAAGCTTACTTTCTTTGGCAACTTTCTTTGTAACTGCCTGTCTGTAGGAGAGACTGGAACATGAGAGATGCTCTTTTTAACCAGGGCTGCACTGTGGTTGGGACTTACTACATTGTACTTCTTAAAAGGTGGTTTTCGTTCATGATTCAAGGAATGATATTCACCACCTTCATAACTGCCCAATGCAAATGGTCGGTGAGGACGTGGGACCCTAAAATTTGTCCTCTTGGCAGTCCTCCATGCTGGCGGAAGAGAAGTGTATCCATAGTTTATTAGCCCATTACTGAAATAACCATTAGCGGAGAGAAGAGTCTCAGTTGAATTGTCGTCTAGAGCTTCAATTTGAATGGGATGCCCTATTATTGCCTTCCCATCCAACTTGCTCATCAATGAAACTATAGGTACAGGTTCTTTCTGATAGCTTGCTTGGACATTCAAATCAACATCTATCAATATAGATCTTCTTTTCCCACCAAAATTACGATGGGTAGAAAATTTTGGATCAAAACGCCACACTTCATTCTCCCACTCGTTTCTCTCAGCAGCATGGTTTTCCCATCGCATGCCTTCCCAATCATGGATGTTATGATTGAAACTATCTCTACTTCTGGATGAATCCCTTGGCATATATAAAGATCCTGTCCCATCAAAACCAAACATTTGGGCTCCAAAATCTTTTGCACTCAAACCAGCCACATCAACATCATTGTCGAAGTCATGATTTCTCCAATAAGTCTGACCTAACAGCCTTTTTCTGAACATTCCTCGTTCTTCAGAATGTAACCCAGGAGCATATCCATCATAACCTCTTATCTCTGATGCATCCATGGATCTTTTTCCCAGATTCCGTAAGTTCCTTTTCCCTTTAAGCTGCCATTTAGACACCGCTTCATTCACAGAATGAGGATCATGAGGGTAAAAGCAAGACATCTCACCAGAAAGAGATGACTCATCAGACTCCCCCTGGCCCATGCTTCCACCTCCTAGTGTGTCGAGTCTTTGAAAGGCACCCAATCGAGCATCCATACATATAGTTGCACCTGAATAGAAAATAAGAAAATAATAAGAAACAATTATAAATGGATTACCACCAACAATTAGACAGGCCATGATGCTTTCCTGAATATACAATAAAATGGTAGCACTGGCATGTGGTTAGAACCATAGGAGGTCATAAGCTCCCAAAAGTTTACAAATTCCTAAGTTAGGTCAAGTTCATATATCTATATTGGCCCCCCAAATTTGTAAATCTTACATTAAAATTATGTGATTTACATTATTTTAGTGCATATTTTTATATTGGCATCCCAAATTAATGTAACTTTGCTCTGCCATCACAATAGGGTATTTAAGGATCAAGAAGGAGAAATTCTAATTCCATATCTAGCAAGTCAAAATTAGTTTCTGAATATGAAATTTGACCACTTCATAATCCTTATAATTTAAACTACAAATACAATAGCATCATGTGCAAAATATATACGTAAAGAATTTCAGCCAATGTAACAGAGTTATTTCAGCAGAAAAAATAAACGTCATAAGGACACATGAAATCATATACACCTTAAAATAATACACCACAAAAGAGAATCACAGTGCATCTTTAATTCATGTTGTTGATTGACAACAGATAAATCACTGTCCACTATGTCGTATGGAAACATGACCTGATACACCCTAAAGTAATAGACCAGAAAACAGAACAACAGTGCATCTTTAATCCAGGTTGTTGTTTAACAACAAAAAGTTCCCGTCCTAACCAATCTGAGGACTCAAAGAACATAACTGGCTGTACTGCAAAAACATCCAAAATTGTTCCAGAATCAATAATTTGAGAGAAAACTGTCTTGACAGGTATGTTTAATTTCACCACAAATGGTCTATAGAGAACAGTATGCAAAACATACAGTTTTCAAGATAAATCAAGTAACAGTGGAAGCAGGATTACATTACTGCAGAATATGCACAATCCTAATCGTAGAACATTTATCCGGGATGTAAGATGGTATTGCAAACATAATGCATGAAACTAGAATTAAGACTGAGAAAAATCAACCTGAGTGTGAAGTGATATCCTCATCCATATCTGGTTCAGTCTCAGACGAATCAGACTCTGACTCAGATTCAGAGGAAGTTGATTCAGAAGAACCAGATTCAATATCTTCCAAGAACTCACTAGAATCATCTTCAATCAAGAACCTATGAAAAGGATAAGAATCACATTCCAGAAAATGGGAAGGTGACATCTCAATTTGATTTCGAAGAATTTGTTTATAATCCAACACATCAAAAGACTCGGGTGGGAAGTAAATGCATTTGCTCCTCTTTGCTCGGAGAACACCTTCCATTCGCTGCTCTCCTGAAATAGAAGCAGAAATAGCACTAAAGTCATGTTGTAGAAAATGCAGTACTTCTAATTTTACACTACTCTGCAAGACCTGAACAAAAGGGCACCTCCAGTCATATCTCTTGACCAAAAATTCCTCAGTAAATCCCTCATGTAACCATTCCCCTTAATCTAAAGAAGATTTTACCATTAATGTGCGCAGGTCTTCCCATGCTGGGAACCCTTGTTGAAGGAGATAGAGTATCATCATCCAAAGCACTGAAAGATGTAAGCTTTTGCTTTGCACATGCAGTCTTGAGCCCCATATCCTGCATTTCTCTCATCCGAGGTATGATTTCAGCATGATCATTTTCTGAACTTGGCAGATTTCCAGCTTGATCTTTTTGCAAGAGTACAGGGCTACTCACTGTCTCACCCTTGATGGAAGTATCTTGATTCCTGGATTGAATTGATTTTGTGTTCCCAGGTTTTCCATTACTAATATCTGAACCACAAGAATCCTTCTTAGCAGAACCAGATGATTTACTTCTTGCATTAGAAGGTCTATCCAATTTTCCTTGTTTTCTCAATAATTCCTTCTCAAGTTCAAGCGCATGAAGGATAGCATCTTCCCGTCGAGCATATTTCTCTCTTTTCTTGGGTGGCACACCTAGTGAGGATTCTGCCCTTTCAATGCAATCATCAAACTCCCCACATCGAAATCCCTTCACACGCTTAGACTTTTCTAAATTGTACCAATCACTAAGAAGACAGAAAAAGAAATATATCTTACAAGTAGAAATAAAGTGAAAATGGAACATATTCCATATCATAAATATTCTAATCCAAATATGAAAAAAAAAAAAAAAAAGCTTTTGAACCATAACTTAGAAAAAAATGGAAAATCATCCATCCACAAAGGCGGAGTTTTTAGAATTCACCAGTGAGGTTAGCAAGGTCACCAGAGGGTATTTATAGAAATAAAAACTTTAAAAATAATAATATAAAAGGTAATGTGACATGTAGAAACATTCTAACACCACCTGTGGAATTTAAAAATTCCATCAGTGGTATATAGAAAAACAAAATCTTAATCCCATGAATTCTCTCCCAATAAATGACCACAGAAAAATAGTTGCAAAGTGATTGAAAGTGCAATCTCTAAATATTATATGCCTTCAAGTTATTTGCACATTTTCCAAATAAATTTACAGAATGAGAGAACTTGAGAAAAATTCCAGACCAATGAGGAGACTTGACTGGCAAGGATAACAGCTTGGATATGAAATGTAGAAGGGAAGGGAAGGGAAGGGAACGTGACAGTGTTTCCATATAACAGAAGAACTGTCTACAAAAAGTGAAATGAATTGATTTATTAAACCTAGGGGCATTCATTCTAAGATCAGAAATTGTCTACAATTGCAAAAAAATATGCAAAGCATTAATAAAGCAAAGCAATGATAATATTAGCTAATTCTCAGTAACCTGACAATCAAAATTGTATAACTAGAGGCCCAAGATATATGCTACTCCTTTCGTATTAACTTCAGACAGGCTAGTGGAAAGTAAAGATATTTTGTTGGCATAAAAACTTGAGAAAAGCATCAACTAAACTTATTATTCCGTACAAAGGCTTCAAATAACTATACAGATAATCTTTCTCCTAACATCGAAAATATAAAGTTTGACATGCATCTTCAATGGAAATGTAGAATACATTAATGTAGCATCTCTCACTCTAACATGGATAGAAAAGAAGCAATAAAATAAAATTAACACATATTTTTAGGCTCCACTGTTCAGAATAAGGTAAAAAGGGCCATAGCCAAAGCAATCAAAATTCAACAAGAATTATAGAAGGGATAAATTTATCGCCTCTTTAGCTTCTCACAAGTCACAAATAACAGACTAAACATTATTGTAAGATTAAATTAATTATGCCAGAGCATTACACTAGCTTTCATTGAGCAGGATGACAATATGATGTTCTGTCAAGAAAAACAACGTGAATTTGTGCGTGTGTGGTAGTTATAGTGTTAGGGTTTAACCAATAGTTTTCCATATTCTTTATAGGTACAAGTACAACATCCAAACAATAGACAAAAAGAAAATCTGAATGGACATTCATATTAGTCTTCCTCCCTCTTATTCTCCCTCTCTTTAAATGGAAATCAAATGGAAATCCAGATATGCGTCATTCAAACCCTAGAAACCATGCAGGATGGAGCTACAACTACCTATATTTTAGAACTTCCCGAAACCTTTTTGCAGAGTAAAAAGGACTTAGACTCTAGAGTAAACCATCAATCATTAACAACTTTCCTTCAGAGTAAACCATCACTCATTCACAACTTTCCTCCACAGTAAACCGTTACTCATTCACAAGTTCCTAAATACAGCAGAACTGAGTTCCATATTATAGTGCATCATCAAAATACTTTATCTGTCCTTAACATCTTACATTTGTAGAGTCATTCTCACCATTCGTTTTGCTCAGAAAAGCCTTAACTATCCACAGGTTAAGTTCATAAGAGTAAATATCACAGTTTCATTTCTTCTAAACTCTCGTAACTTGACATTAAATCACAATATTCTCTATTGTTCCAGTAGTTCAATTCTATCTTTAATACCTAGTACCTAGGTATATAAACATCAAGATAAAACTTATAATTTAAAAATGCTTCTAGTGTTTCTTTTGGAAAAATTAAGCCAACAAAACTCACATGTTAAAAAATAAATAAATAAGACTTACACGCTGGCATCCTCTCTGCCAAGAAGCTTGACTGGGGTTCCAGTCCTTGGAGATGCAAGGTGTGAAGCCGGTAACTCTTCAGGCCCCAGTATCTTCCCCGGCCACCACGATCCGTTCCTCCTGCGTACCCACACGATCGACCCGACTCCTCCTCCATCTAATCCTGCCCCATTCTCCATCTCTTTCTCTCTAAAATCTCTTTCCCTCTCTATCTCTACCCCTATTTCTGTATCCTCCGTACAATT
Source organism: Gossypium stocksii (assembly GCA_020496765.1). Classification (NCBI taxonomy): domain Eukaryota; kingdom Viridiplantae; phylum Streptophyta; class Magnoliopsida; order Malvales; family Malvaceae; genus Gossypium; species Gossypium stocksii. Next base: position 99,933,254 of record CM035632.1, on the reverse strand, counting down.
AACGGATTTCCCATCTATATCTATAAAAGAAAACAAAAAAATTTGAAATGAAAAGTAATAAAACTTAAATTAAAGGGTAGCGTAAGGGGGTTTCAGCCACCGGCGAGAAATAGGGAGAAACGGAGGATCCGAAGGTGGGAGAAACCGAGGGATCCGAACAGAGGGATCCGGGTGAGGGTTAGGGCTCCCATTCAGAAACTAGATTTGGGGATTTTGTGCATTTTATTAGCCTTATTTCACTAGTTGGTTTCGGAAGTATAATCATTTTCTCATTTTGGTCAAATTTTTTAATTTCAATTCGAGATCTAAAGTATAAATCACTTTTCAGTTTAATATCTAAGGAATGTCCTGTCATATTTTTTAACAAATGTTAAAAAATTTAATAACCAATCGCCATATAAAAACTTCATTTTTTCTTTTATTAAATGGATATCCACATTAAAAAATAGAAATAAATTTATAAAAATTAAGAATTATATAAAACTAAAAATATATATTATAAATAATTTGTAAAATAAAATTTTAAAAAATATATGATAGTTGTGTAGCGACGTAAAATTTGCTTTAGTAGCTTTGGTCGCTAATTGTGGCGATTTATTGAAACTTTGAAAATCGAATTTCGATTTTATTTAAAAGGGAGTCGCCACCGATCTTTTTTCTAGGTGTGATCGGACACCTAATAAATCATTATTTCAACAAAAATTATGTTTTGATAAAAAGAAAGGCGAGTTTCAGTCTACGTAAAAAATTTCCAGAGAAAAAGTAGGGTTCGGGAGTCGGTTACGCTCGGGGAAGGTATTTGCACCCCTGCGACGCCCAAAATTGGTATCTTAATAAACACGTGTTGTCTTGATTTTCAAAAATACGAGTTCAGTTTAAGTTTTAATCATGATCCATACAAAATACGAGAATTTTTAAATATTCGGTTTTTAGAAGGATGTCTCGTTTTAACACGAGCTGACGTGATTCATCCAACATAGCGACGAAATCACAAACTTAATGTTAAAATCAGTACATTGCCTTATTTTTAAAATTAATTTGAAATATGGAGCAAATATATTTAAAAATGATAAACAGAAACTAAATATGCAAATATTGGTACAATTAATGAAAAATGTTAACATAATATAGGTACATTAGAATCGTAATGAAATATTTACAATAAAAAAATGTAAAAATATATAATAACATAATAAGAAAATAATAATAATAACATGTACTAAAAATCCATACATAATAAAGTTAAGTATAATATGGTAATGAAAGTATTTATATATGTACAAATGTAACATTGAAAATATAATATTGAAAATAAATAAACATAATATTAAAATGCTTGCATGATATAATATTAAAAAAATATGTCATATAAATATTAGAAAGAATAATAATGTTTAAAACAACTATTAGTAACACATCATAAATGTATACATATATACATTAAAATACATACACCATAATAATGTTAAAAAGTAAACACGTGAGAAATATATATATATATATACATATTAGAAAATATATATATACGAAAATATATATACATGTAAAGGTAAATAACTTAAAATGTACGAAGTAACACATATAGAAATATATATACATAGTGATAGTATAAAGGAATATTAAAAGGAAACATGATATGCATAAAATTATAATAATAATATTTAAGAATAACATTATATAAAAGAAAACACATAGATGAAAAATATAAACACTAATAATAATAGCAAGAACTAATAAAAATAAACATGGTAATAAATGGCATTAACAATAGTAACACAATCGGTAAAAAAAAAAAATCAATCAAATTAAGTTGGAAAAGGACTGAAATCATAGCAAAAGTAAATATTAGGGGGCATTTTTAAAAAGAAATAAAGAAAACGGATTAATTTGAACGCGTACGGAAACAAACGGGACCTAAAGAACAAATCTCCCAAACATCTTAAACGCATAGCATAGTATGGGACCAATTTGCAAAACGCTTAAAACTTCCTGGCCGAATTAAAAGAATGAAACGAGCACGGGCCGGAGCCAATCGAGTATCAACGCAAAAGGGAGGGGCCTAAAGAACAAATAACCCATCACAAAGAAAGACGCGCGGATCCCCTGTATAGGGTCGGGTTAAAATCGGGTCACACCATAGCCAAATACGGCGCCGTTTCCACTATTAAGGCAAATAAACAAAATAAAACCTAAAAGAAACCCTAACAATTAAACACTCTCTTCTCCTCACACTCATTCAGCCGAAAAGGAAGATCTGCTTGGCCGTCCGATGTGAAGGCTTCCGATCGGCCAAAACGCCATGGAAGACGGCGATTGGCTTCACGCATGGACGGGATTGACCTAGGGCCCCTTAATTTCGGCCTCGAAATCCCCTCGCAGCTCCGACATCGGCGAAGAACGAGCGAATCTCGGTAGCCTTCGTAAGGTAAGTCTTTCCTTCCTTTCTATTTCTTTATTTTCTTGTACGCGAACAGAAAAAGGGAAAAAAAAAAGATTCAAGAACAAGAGAAAGCCAATCGAATCAGAAGAACCGATTTCTCCTTGAAAATACCTTCTTTTTTGGTTTTCTATTCAATATGCGGAGGGATCCTGGGTTTACAATCTTCTCTCTTTTCTTAATGCCAAAATTCCCCCCCATTACAATCGTTATTCTCCTCTTTTATATCTAAATACAACAAGTATTTTAAATCTATATTTGACACTGTTCGGTCCTGTTTACTGTCGCTTCTTTGCTGCCGTTTTTGTCCTTGGTTCTGCTTCTATTTATTGCCTACCACTGTTTCTTTGCTTCTGTTTTCTTTTGCTTGTTTGCAGGTTGAGAGAGGTGATGGACGTGATGCCTAGTGCTAGGCTGCAGGTGGTGTGCTTGAGGAGGAGCGGCAGTGGCAGAGGCCAGAAGACCCTAGGTGCGGCGCACCTAGGGTTTGTTCACTTTTGTTTCTTTTTCCTCTGATTAGGGTTAGGCTAGGTGGGCTTAGTTTTGGATTACTGTTTGGGCCGAATGGGTTAGGTTGGGTCAGTGTTTTGGGCTAATTGGTTAAGGGTTTGGGTTGAATTTGTATGGCTGATGGGTTTTGTAACGGGCCTGGGAATTTTGGGTAGTGGTTTAAATGTATTAGGGGTTTGTTTTAATTGTATGGGTTGGTTTGTAATAATTGGGTTAAGGGTTAGGCAAAATTGGGCTTACAACAAGTTGAAAAGTAATTAGTTAAAATATACAAATTTAATGGTTAAAATAGCCGAAAAATTAAAAGAATAATGCCAAAAATAGCCTCTAATGTTTGACCATATGCTCACTTTGACCTTTTATCTTTTTTTGGAGCACTTTTAACTCTTAAGACTTTTTTGTCAAATTAATCTATTTTTTACGGACATGCTGACTTAATTGTTAGTTGACTAACGGCACTGATGTGAAAGAAAAAAATTATTCTACGTTTCACACATAATTAAAATAAAAAGTATTCAAAAAATTATTTATTAAAAAATTAAAAACAAAAAATGTAAAACACTTGAATCAAATAATTAAAAAAAAGAGCAGAAATCTACCACTAAATTGATTCTCTGACACCTCAAATGCTTCCAACTTTGAATGAAGCCCGAACTCCGGCGGCAAAACTCCAGTCAAGTTGTTGTCAAAAACCTTAAAATCCCTCAAAGTAGGCAATCAACTGATACTTTCCAGCAATTCTTTAGTCAACTGGTTCGAAAACAAATTTAACAAATCCAATTGCTGTAACTTACTGAACCTTTGTGGAATTTCACTAGTCAAATTATTCTGGGAAAGATCAACTTCAACCAAATTCAAAGCATCAATGACTTTGGGTATTTCACCTGAAATATGATTTTTGAAGAGATACACATAAGTTATATTCTCAAAAGTAAACAAATTACTTGGAATTGGACCTTCCAAATTGTTTCTAACAAATCCAAATGCACTCAACTCGAAAGATTGTTGAAAATTTTCGAGATTTCACTGATTAAATTGGTTTTCATTATCATTCATCCATAAATACACCAATTTCTTCAAAAAACCAAATTCCCAAGTATTTCCATGGTGGAAAAGCCATTATAAGCTAGACCCAGAGTTTGAAGATTGGATAAATCACCAATTTATTTAGGAAATGTTCCATTAAAAGGGTTTTGGTGTAAATATAACGATTGCAGCGGTGGCAATCTATAATATCCCATTTTTCAGTAGTGTCAGAAATAGTAGTTTTAGGACCACAATTCTGATATGTGTGATCGTGTTTTAATACTTAGTTAATGTTTATGGAATTGTATTAGGGTTATATTAAATTTTGGTAAAAAAATTTAAGGTTTAATTAGTTAATTGAATAAAAAAGATTAAATTGTGAAAGACGCAAAGCTTGGTAATTAATGAATTATATTGACTTGATAGTTTAATTAATGATGTGGAGGGGACTTATGAAGTAATTTGACCATAAAGTTTATCGATGGACGATGTAAGGCTTGAAAATATGTTAAAATGCATGTTTAATTTTAAGGGCAATTTTGTAATTAAGTTAATATAGTTTAATAATTAAAAACAAAATTGAGTATCATCTTCCCAAAAGGGTTCTTCCACCAAAAATACAAAAGAAATCCACCATTTTTGTGCTAGCAAGATTTGGTTAAAGTTCCCTTTTGCATGTGAGCTTAATTTAAGCTTATTTCTTGTAATTTTTATGTTTTTGGAATCGTTGCAACTAGGTTCAACTAATCCATAGCTTCACTTTTGAAACTGTTAAGATTTTTGAAATGTACCATGAATGAATTCTTAGTATTATGAGATTAGAAGATGAATTAGAGTTATTAGTTGTTGGTTATCAGTAAACTATAAAGTTATTTTTGTTAGTTTTTGAGCAAAAAATTAAATTGATGAGATGTTAAAAGTGATAGGGAATTTTAGTGAATTTAGAATAAATGTGGGCTGAATATAGTAGGGTAAAAATTCAGCTAGCATGTTATGTTATAAAGTTTTGTTAATTTTGGTATTTTGGGGGTAGGGACTAAATTGTGATAAATGTAAAAGTTTAAGGAAAATATGTAATTAATGAAAAGTTAAGGGTTTTATACATTAAATTGAGTGTGAAATATGTGAATCTAATAGAATGTATTTAATTATTGTATAGATCAAGACACAAGTTATAAAGACAATAACCAAGGAAAGAGAAAATTTGCGGAGTAATCCTTATGTTTGAATCGGGAGTGGATCGTAGGTAAGATCATAGCATTTTGTTTTAGAATTGTGATTTATTTGTGTTTTAGATTACTAATTTCTAGTTAATTAATTTATATATAAATGTGAAGCTAATTTTGGTTATTTATATAACCATGTGAAATGTAAGTATTTATGTATACATTTCGGTATCCTTGATTGCACCCCTATTTGTACTTCAATGCCCCTAACTACACATTTATGCCTCTGTTTGCACTTTGGTATCTCTGACTGCACATTTGTGCCCCTGTTTTGCATCTATGATGCCTTTGAAAATGCAGTAATTACTGAGTATGTGAATCGAGCACTAGTGATTTAGACTAAATGTTATGGAGTCCTACGAACTAGTTATATACTTGTATGTACGATTTATTTATGGATTATTATATGGAATAGGTATAATCCTATTATGATAAATTTCTAGAGAAGATGTTCATTTTGTTTGGTTGATTGTGAGTTTGGTTGATCGTGAAAACAAACATACCATGTATTTGAAGATTAAGATGAGCATATTATAACTTTAATTGTTTATTTTAATTAAGTCAAGTAGATGTTATATTATGATCTTACTAAGCTATTTAAGCTTTTTTGTTTCTCTCATGTTATTTTGTAGTTAGTTGTAGGCTAATTGGATGGATTGATCGAAAAGCTCACATTATCCAGCCATTTTGGTAGCTTTTGTATCTCTTTTTGAGTTGTAGCATGTGTATATAGGTTTTGTTTGTAAGTTATTAATGTTAATGGTAATGGATGATTAAGAAGATTGTTAGCTTCTTTTGAGTATGTTTTATGTTGTTGGAATATGAAATCTTTTGTATAAATGGTAATCCTGATGTTTATTTGGTAAACTTTGTAGCATGTTCAAAATGTAATAATAATAATAATAATATGGCTAGTTTTGGGAGCTTAAATTGGAAATTGATATTAGACAAAGTCTTGTTAGATTATTTGAATGTTTAGTTATGAATTAGGTGCCTATGAATGGTACATTGGTTAGACACTTTAGGTTGATTATTTTGTCATGTTTAAAAGTGTATTAAGAATGTTTTGATTATAGGAATGTATGTGATATTAGTGTACCTTGTTGGGTAAGATTTGGTATTAATTGACTTGAATTAGGGGTTAAACGGTGAGTACACGGTTGTGTGTGCTTTATTGTTTTAGGTACAAGTTTTACACTGTTTAAGACACGGTTTAAAACACAGTCGTGTGTTTCAAGTCAGTGGATTACACGGTCTAGCACACAACCTACGACAAGGCCGAGTGTGCCAAGTTAGTGAGTTACACGGTTAGACACACGGGCTGGGACACAGCCATGTGTCCTTATTTTGAATGCTCACACAGTCTGAGCTATGTCACATGGTCGTGTGACCCCTGTTTTTCAAATTTTTAATTTTTTTTGAAATTTTCTATTTTGATTCGATTTAATCCCGGATTGTTCCTAAACTATTTTTAAGGTCCCGTAGGCTCGATTCAAGGCCCATAATTGTATTTATACCATGAATAGATATTGTTTGTTATATGTTTATAAATTAATTGTTTAAATTTTCTGAAATAAAGTGAAATGTTCTGTTTTGATCAGTAACACTATATAACCTTAATCTGGTAATGGAAACGGGATAAGGGTGTTACATAATCTCCCAATACTGGGTGGAATATTCCCAAAAAAATTATTATTATTAATATCAAGGAAACAGGAGTTGATAATCGTTGAATATTGTAAGGGATTTCACCAACAAAATAGTTTTGAGAAATGTTTAGTTATTAAAGCTTTGAACAATTGTAAAGCGTAATAGGGAATTTGCCAGGGCTGAAATTCAAGGAAAGGTTGAGGAAAGTGAGGTTTTTGAGGTCGCATATCTACAGCGGAATCATTGTCATGATTTTTTGTCACCAAGGTAGAGTTCGGTGATGGAACTGGTGATGCAGATTATCTCCAGCCAATCACAAGGCGAAGATGATGAGTTATATGAAGAAATGATGGTGGATTGCCCATTTGCTGCTTAATGTTGAGAAGAATGGTTCATTTATTGTGGTTTATGGATTATGGATGAATCATTATGATAATAACAAGATGATGATGATGAAGAGAAATGTGAACCGAGTTTGAGACATGGGAACCAAACTTTGAAGCCATTTATTAGTTCTGATTTGGTGACAAAATAGTGCCACATTAGCATTTAATTTCATTTGGACCGCCACATCAGTGGTTAATGTTGATTGTTAGTCAACTAATGACCATATCAGCATGTCCATTAAAAATAGACTAATTTGACAAAAAAAAAAACTTAGAGCTTAAAGTGCTAAAAAAAAAAAGATAAATGGTCAAAGTGAGTAAACAGTAAAATGTTAAGACTATTTTTGGCATTTCTCCAAAATAAAATGAAAAGTTAAAATAAAATTTTTAAAGTTGAGGATAAATAAGTTATTATACCTTTATTTTATGGCAGAATTGGACTAAATTAGCCATATATGACAAAAATAAAAGTTTATTAGCGAAATATGCATTTTTTGAAAATTCAGAGAAATTGGTTGTTTTTAAAGAGAATGTGGGAAAGCGCGTCCAACTGGGCACACTTTCTCTTAAGCTATACTTTCTGACTTTTAAATATAATTAGTTTTTTTGGTCATATGATTAAATGTTAGTGGTTTTTCTTTAAATCCAAGTCTGATTCCTCTCTCACTCACATTTATATTTTTTTTATTTTTTAAGCTTTTTATATCTTTAATTAATGTTTTTAATATATTAACTCTTTTGGTTAAATAGTTAAATAATAATGATTTCATCCTTGAGACCTAAGTTCAATTCCCCTAAGTCTTTTTTTTTAATTAATAAATATATTGTTTTAATTTTTCTATTTTTAATTCATCTTTTTAATTAATAATTCTGATAAAATCAAATAATAAATATGTAATTATATAATAAAATATATATTTTACAAATATAATTGTAAATGCCCAAATTTGACCGGGCCTTAATAATTAACAGTCCAAATCCAATTTTACAAGCCCAAAAACAAAAGAGGCCCAAATGGCCAAAACTAAAAAAACCCTAAATCCCATTACCCAAAATTTTCAAAAAAAAACAAAAAAAAAACCTAGTTCCTAAGTTGCCGTCGCCGCTGTCAGTACGAATATTGCCCCTAACACCTTGGGCACAACTCCCATAATTCGTTAACCTCGCTAAACCTGCAAAGAACACAGAAATAGCAAGACAATGGTAGAGAAAAAACATTAGAAAGAACACGCAAAATAGTAGCAGAAATAGAAAAAGAAAAGAAAAAAATACTGTAAAATCGGCTATAAAAGCCAAACACCCGAGCCGGACACCTGATGTAATTTTTTACACACAGAAAATCAAATACAAAAATTAGCAATCAGATATAGATTCGAAAACAAGTGACTTATTTTCCTTTTTTTGTTTTATTATTTGAAAACAAACAATAATAAATACATAAAAAATAAAAGAGAGAGAGGAAGAAGAAGGGTTCTCACCTACTGTCCACCCTCCGCAGTCGTCGAGGTCGACTTCTAGTGCCCCGAGTATCTCAGAACCGATTAGGGTTCCTACGAGGGTTTGGAACGAAGCGAGATCGAAAGTTTTTTTCTTTTTTTCTCTTCGTATTTCATTTTCTATTTGTTTTCTTTTCAATTTAAAAAAAAAAACAATCAGTTTGGTTTAGATCGGGGTTTTTAAAAATATAAAAAAGGGGACCTTTAAGTTTTTCAGCGCCGTGGACGGCGAAGCTATGGTTAGCCAAGGGATGAATTCAGAGAAAAAAAAGAAGGTTTTCAATTTTTATTTTATTTTCAGGGGCTGAAGTAATTTTTTAACTTAAATAGCAGTAGTGAAAGGACACCGTTTCACTTAGCCCCCCAAACACCCAAAACGGCGTCGTTTTGGGGGCCAACCCAAAACCCGACCTGCAAGTAGCTAGGGTTCGCGTGTTTTCTTAGCGTATGGGTTATTTTCGCTGTTTGCCCTTGTAACACCCCAAATTTTCTTTAATTTTGACTTTTTTGAATTTGTGGCATGAAAATTTTTTGAATATGTCTTTACAATAATTTAACATAAATATGTGTCTGCTTTAGTGTTATGTGCTCCGAGTGTGTTGGGGAGGTCCCAAGTTCAAGTTAAGACTTGGGCTGAATTTTGGGTTTTTAATGAATGAAGCCTTAACTTTGGCTAATAGGCTTATAAGTAAAAGTTGGTTAAGTTATGTCAGAGTGGGCCCGCTGGTTTGGTGGTTAAGGGGAGTGCTAAGTGTGTTAAAGGTCTTCTGTTTGAATCCCAGAGTGAGCGTGAGTATAATTTTTGCTGCAAGCTTCGGCAGGAGTTTGAATTTTAGTATAGAACTGAGTAATGGGGAGTGGAGGAGTGAATTGTGGAGGACAATAAGGATTTTGAGTTGTCAGGATACCCTAGATTACCCAATTCGGTTTTACACTCCCACTTTTCCAAATTCTTGCCATTTTCTTCCTCTCCTCTTAGCACCTTTATGCCACTGATTTTTCGTCTCCTCTCCTCATATCTGCTGCTGAAATTTCTTTATTGTTTCTCCCTATACCAATTATTTTTTTCCTTGTGATTGATCTAGTGTTCTGCGTGGGTCGTACTTTTGGTAAGTAGTATTTCTCTTTTGGAGCTATCGTTGAATGGTTAGGACGTTAATGAAGGTTTGTTTTACTATTGATTATGAGTCAACCAGGAGGTTGGAAATCAGTGAATCGACGATTTGAAGCGGAGTTATGTTCGTCAGTAGGGGTAAGCCAAATTGTGGTTTTTGCGTTTAATCAGCTTAGTCTTCATTTTGGGTTTCTAAAAGGTTGTACATATTAAATGTAGGTCTCAAAATGCTCGGGATTGTATTAGCATCGAAAATGAACTAGGTGTGTACTCTGATTGCACAGAAAACGAGTTTCAGTGAAAGCCGAAAAGTAAACTGTCGACGCCACACGGGCGTGTGGACTGCCCGTGTAGAGGCCGTATGGCGATACATGGCCGTGTGATCAACGAACCAGGCCATGTGCACTCGACACGGGCATGACGGACACGGCCGTGTGAGGCTAGCGAGGCTATGTGCGAGACACGGGCTCCGCCAATTAAGCCGTGTGGGCCACACAGGCGTGTGAGTCTACACGGGTGAACCAACGGGCGTGTGGGATTTTAGGCCAAGGCCAATTTGGGCCGTGTAGGCCACATGGACGTGTGGGCCCACACGGGTAGGCCACATGGGCGTGTGAGCCCATTTTTCTGATATGTTCTGTAAGGTTGCATGGGTCGCCCTAGTCAACTGTGACCTGTTGTAGGGTCGGTAAGGACATCTTAGACCTCTTTTCTGTGATCTGATAATATGATGCGTGATTTAAGCATGTGTACTGTACTGTTCTGGATCTCGATATATGTGTTAACATGTTATACGTAGCATATGTTTTGATATTGTACTGGATATGAATATATGACTGCTATTCTGCATATTAGCATGCCATGACATTATGTTGCATTGCATTGGGGTAGGATTGATGATGAAGTGAAGGAAGTTCTCAAAGGCTTCTAGCCAGTATCTGGCAGCTATGCTGCATATATCTGTTATATGTCGTTTTACGGTACCTTATGGTGTGTAGAGTTAGATGGGTTGATTTTATCCCCATACTTGGTGTGTAGGGTTGGGTGGGTTGATTTTATCCCCACGTGGTTGTAGGGTTGGATAGAGATGGTGTGCAGGGTTAGTGGGCATGATTTACTGTTATCTGATCTGTTTTGATTCTGTATCTAATTGGGCTTAAAGGCCCTATTATACATCTGACTCTGTTCTGAGTGGGCTAAGGCCCATACCGTTTCTGTTAAGGGCTCAAGCTCAAATTATGATTGTTTTCTTATATCTGATTACATGCATGCTATACTGTGGGGATGTACACATTGAGTTTACGAAAACTCACCCCTTTCTATTTTAACTGTTTAGGTAATCCCCAACAGTAGGCGGATCAGTGCAGCGGAGGGCTCGACGGTGACCACTGCTAGATTTGTTTTGGTTTATGACTTTAACACTTTTTTTTTATTTATTGATTATTTCATTATTTAGGGATTATTTTTGTAATATGGACTTGGACTGTTTTTAACTTTATTTGAGTTTTTAATTGTTATTTATGGATCTTTAAACTGCAACGCCTCAAAAGCTTCGTTTTTCTAAAAAATTAACTAAGAGCTTCCGCGTAAAAGAAATGAGTTTTAAACAAGGAAGGAATTCGTGATTTTCTAACTTAAGTAAAGATAATAATTGGAATGATTTTTATCTTGTCAAGACATTTCTAAAAACACTATCATGTGACACCGCCATATTCGGCCATAATGTCTAGGCCGGGTTTGGGGCGTTACAACCCTTCCGCTTTTCTACCCTGTTTCAATTTAATCTTGTTTCCTTTTTTTTTTCTTTTTAATTTTACCCTGCGATTTTTGCTTTGTTTCATTTCATTCCATCATGAAACAATGCGTTTGCAGGACTGGGAATAAATTCTCATTTAATCCTCGTCCATTTGCACGCATTTTATTTTGGCCCTAATTTCTTTCTTTGTCTTTTAAATTTGGCCATTCAATTTTATTTATTTTTTAGTTTAGTTCCTTGACTTGCCAAAGGAAATGGCACACTCAGTAAGGTTAGGGATATTTTCCTAGTTAATCCCCATTCATTTTTGCGCTTTTCATTTTAATCCTTGATTCTGTTTTAATTATTTTATTATTTACAGTTTACCCCTCTAATTTTATTTTCAATTAAGTCCTTCATTTAATTTCAGCCTTTTCATGGATTTCTTTTTTTCTTTTTTTATTATTTGTTTATTTATTAGTATTGTCTTTTTTATTTAAATTTCATATTATCCATATTTGTTTTATATATTCATTCATTTATTATTCTATTACCTTTTAAATACTTAAATTGAATATTATTTATATGCATTTTATCTATTTATTTATTTATTTGTTTTACCTTTTAAACATTTAAATTCAATGTTATTTATTATTTATTTTATCTATTTATTTATTATTCTTTCACTTTTTGTAAAATATTTTAGTTGGATACTATTTATACTTTCTACTCATTAAGCACATTTCATTTTCATCCTTTCTTTTTTATTTATTTATTTTAAGTTATTTTATTCATTTTGTTGTTGGTGCCTTAAATTAATATTCTTATTATTGCTACATTCATATTGTTATTACCGTAATGTTTATCCATTTATTTGTTATTTATCATTCCAATAATTCGCCCATATAGTCGTTTTATATCATTTCATCATCAGTATATCATATATTAGGTTTAGAAATAATTGGTTTGTTTTTACACCATACCCCAAATAAGATAAATACGCATTGTTTTAAACATTACATTTGTATTCAAAAAGGAAAAAACTTTAAAAATAGGCAATGGTTTGTATTTAGAGATTCGAGAAGTCATACCTAACTTACGAGGTTTCGATTTTCTCGTTGAACCTAGATGACCGAATATCCTTTAAAATTAAAATACATGAGATTTGATTAAATAATAAAATAAAGGGAAAGCTTATTTTTGAGTAATCGAGGTGTCATATCCTAACTTACGCGATACGGCCTTTTTGTTACTTCGAGATAAGATGTCCTTTTTACACGTTTTAATTTATTTAAGAGGTTTTACTAAAAAAAATACATTGATACAAAGAGGAACCTTATTTTTAAACTCTTTTTTCGACACTAAGACTTTAATTAATCAACTAGGTACCAATTTTGGGCGTTACGAGGTGCTAATCTTTTCTCGTATGTAACCGACTCCCGAACCCGTTTCCTGAACTTTGTAGACCAAAAATCTTTGTTTTAGTAAATCACATTGTTTATTAAAGTAATCAATTTACGAGGTGATCCGATCACACTTTATAAAAAAGGATTGGTGGCGACTCTCATTTTCATTTTTGTTTTCTTAAATAAAAAGTCGATTTCAAAAAAAAGGTTTCGGCAATCATTACATTAAAAATATTTGAAATTAATAATTCCTTTATATATATATGATATAAACATCAACTAATTTTTTTATATATTTTTCTTTATGTATAATATTTATATGTCAAATATTTATTTACTTCACATATATTGTGTATGGTGAATATTATAAAATCAACAATTATTTCAAATATCGTTATTTTTTCATCTACATTGTAGGTATGATATTTTAAATATTTTTATATATAAAATATTTCAATTAATTATTTCAAATATCATTAATATTTTAAATATGTATATAAAAATATATAACACTAGAGAATTGAAAAGTAAATATTACTGGTATAATCTTTTATTTTTGGCTATATAATCTATTTAGCGGCGAATTGAGTGTAAAAGCGTGCGAAACGTGCATACGCATTGGACTCCATCGCTGGGTTGTGTTTGCCAACTCCAACCCCGGTTTGAATCTGATTTTCTATGTAGCGGAATTGGGCTGGGTTTTTATCGAATTGAAAAAAAAAATCTTAATAATTTGAATTACAAAACTCAAAACCCAGCATCAGATAGTCTTAAAATGTTAGACTAAAGTCTTCAAGTTCGGTTTTACCCCGTAATATCATTAGCAAGCAAACCAATTCAGGTTGCAGCTCAATTACAAACAGATATTCCACGTAGTATCGCCATCATGGAAGAGTGAATGATAGAAATAATTCTAGCAAACCAAAAAGCAGAAACACACATTATAACCATGTCTTAATCCTATGCCCCTGGTGAGGATGTGCTAGATCCAACTGATTTCCAGAGCTTTACCCAATCCACCATGGCTTTAGCTGCACGAGCAAACATGGGATCTTTCGATCCTAGCTGCTCTTTAACAACATTTGCCACCTCAGCTACACAGTCCTCTGTTGTTGTAGCTTCCCGTGACAACCTCACCGACTGAAAGAAAGGTACGACTTCCTCCATCAGCTTCACACCCTCCCATTCTTTTCTCAAGCTTGCTATAGCATCACCTCTATCATTTCTCCAGACATATGGCATCCCAGTTTTCACACCAAGTCCCAGGTGATCGCATACAACCTTAACACACATCCCACTCCATATGTCTTCCATTGTTTCCCACCTAAACTTACCTTCCCCACCCAACCTCAAAGACGGAAGCAAGGCAGGTCCAATCACCTCCCGATTAAAAGCGATGTTGATTCCGCTAATAGGCATCAGGGTTCTGGCTGGAACCGTCAGAACTGCATCAACATATCTGGAATTCCTTTCTTCAGGCTTGAGGGCTTGAGTAGGTGCATCATAGTCAGCTAAATTAAGCCATAGCCCACATGACAAAGCACATTGTACCCCACTCCGAAGACTGAATGGGTAGCCACGAACAAAATCTGCACCTTCAGTGAAAGGGTCATACAGAGTGTTAAAAAAGAATGGTGTGGCCGGGGTTGTAAGGTTAGTAATATGCTGGGCAACAGCATCCACCAAAATGCCTTTATTGTCCTTGGCTGGGTAACAGTCATCATCCACAGAGATAATGAACTTCTTCCGAGAAATCAGATAGCCAAAATACCGGCATGAATAGCCAGAGAAAATGGTTGAAGTAGAAGTACCCACAACACGATCTATTTCAGGCTTTTTATAGACATCAAGGTTAAAGCCCTCTGGAATTTTGAGCTCCTCTTTCAAATCAGGGTCTTTAACAATTATGAGATGAAATCGAGAGAATATAGGCCTCCACTCATTCATGAAAGATGTCAGGTCAGGACGTAGTGCTCCTATAACAATATCAATCTCATCATCCTTAATTGATAGAGACATCTTGCCAAATACAAACGTCAACAGAATTCAGAATACTCAAGCCTCTTAAAATCAGCTTCGTTACTCTTTAGACCAAGCTACTGTGTATTCCACTGATTAAACTAATCTCAGAATTTCTTGGAGCATCCTATGGAGGGAACAAAAATCCATCGGAAATCAGCTCAAAACTCATTTGGAGAGAGGGAAAAAAAAATCTGAAACTAACTTACTGGTAGGAAGGACAGGGGTAACTGTAACTTGAATGTTTAGCGCCTGGATAAGTGAGAAGACCTCGTCCTTGCCAGTAGCTATGAACAGCTTAAGAACTCTCTCGGTTAGCTTTCCAGCTCTCAATGTTCTCTGCTAGAATCATGAGAATTTATCTTAACTAAATGAATGCAACTAGAACCAAACAAGAGTTACATATAATATAAGGTTACAGAGGTAAGATTGACCCATAAATCTAGTCAGAAAGAAAAATAATAACAACGAGCTGAATTGTTTTTCAATTATTTTCAGGTTCAAAGGATTTGAAAGACAAAAGGGAAAACAGAAAAGAATTTAGAGAACTCAAATGAGGTTAATTCAGCAATGTATTAAATTTATAAACAGGGAAAAAGAAATTATCATAGCAAAGAAAATTAGTAAACAAGTGGCACCAATAGCAAAATGTTCAGATCAAGTGATCCAAAAGACAAAGTAATCAAATCGAAGAAACTCAACTTAAGGGTGAGACTTGAAAAAATAAAAGAAATGCACTTTAATATTTGAATTAGATAATCAAAGGAAAATTGAAATTGCAGAAAACAGACTAGACAACACAACAATAAAATTATCAAGTACGCTCTGAAGACTCAGCCATATCCCATCAAAATCAAATGACTCAATTTCCCCATACATACATGCAAATCAACACATGAACAACTCATAGCTTCACATAAAAAGAAAAACCCAAAAAGTAATCAAGAAATTGAAACTACCCATCTATCCAAAAGGCAAGAAAACTCAAAGAAGACAAGAAAGAGAAGGAAAATTTTACCAAGAAGAGTTCGATGAGAATGTGATCAGGAAGAGGAGAGAGATCAGTGATATTGGAAAGGTTATGGACAGCAGAATCTAAAGTTAGAGATAGCAAACAAGGCGGGGTTCTCATTCATTTAATTACTACTTTCATTCTCATTAATTGATATTTTCTGAAAAACAAATAAAAAAAATGAGATTCTTGGATCTATAACTATAAATTATATGTATAATTACAAAAAAAAAAATCATATAAACATAAAGAAGAATTGGTCCAGGTTCTTGATCCCCTTTTGCAGTATTGAAGGCGATAGATCTGCAGCGGTTTCTCCGTCCACCGTGTTTGACAAATTTTTCAATTCGTCATCGTCAGACAAACTCGATGTTTATCTTCACACGTGTGGAATTGGATTGGGTCGGTTGAATCATGGGCTGATAAAATAATGGTTTCTACTTGAGTTATCCTTATCATCAACTCATATTTTAATTTCAAAAATGGGATACGTCATCCAATCCAACTTGAGAGGAGGTTTTAATAGACTCACTTGTATCCGAAATTCTTAATTTAAAATTTAAATTTAAAAGATAAAATTTTTCCTTTCTTAAAACATCAAAATAAAATAAGTCTTTTTCCGCCTGAAAATTTCCGCTAAAAATATTCATTTATTATTCATTATATAGTTGTTATATAATATGAGATCAAAAAGAGGAAATGAAAAGATCCGTTTTGTATATCAATAGATGAAATAAGAGTGTTGAAAACAAGACAAGGATTCTCTACAATGACATTGTATGCCAATTGAAAGGGATGTAGCGTAGCTTGGTAGCGCGTTTGTTTTAGGTACAAAATGTCATGGGTTCAAATCCTGTCATCCCTACCTATTACTTCTCTTTTAAGCAGTAATGAGAGAGTCGTTTTAGATTGATTAAAATTAAGCATACATAATCTATCATTTTATCATATTATATATGATATATGATAGTATAGTTGTGCGCAATGTATTGGGGTTATAAAATAAAAGAATCTTCCTTTTTACAGTATTATTTATTATGATAAGAAAGCAAGTAGTAGACATCATATCCTTGTAGACGAACATATATAAATCTTTATAGGTAAACTATTAAAATAGTCATTTTTGTTTGCCTCATTTTACATTTTAATCACTGAGCCATTAATTAT
Source organism: Gossypium stocksii (assembly GCA_020496765.1). Classification (NCBI taxonomy): domain Eukaryota; kingdom Viridiplantae; phylum Streptophyta; class Magnoliopsida; order Malvales; family Malvaceae; genus Gossypium; species Gossypium stocksii. Next base: position 99,916,070 of record CM035632.1, on the reverse strand, counting down.
AGTTAATGGTGTAACGACCAACTAACGTGGCACGTTAAATCATCATTTCAAATGAAAATTTTAGGTTAAATTATACAATTGGTCCCTATATGTTTTTTGTTTTGAGTAATTTAATTTTTTCCTTTTATGTTATTTTAACTTTCTTTTTTTTTTCCTTCATTTTCTTCTGCATCTCTTTCTGTTTTCCTCCCTTCAATTATTTATGTCAGCAACTGACAATGACTGGTTGGTTCGAAAAAGGAATGAACAATGATATAAAGCCACTCCAGATAGCATAAATACTTAGGTGCATGATAGCTGAAGGTTCCCAAATACGAATAGAATGATGACGAGTAGCCATGTCGGGATCCTAGTTTGAGAGGTCAAAATATGCAATCTTCGCTTTGAAGTCTTAAAAAGAAGGACATTGCTAGATCTCCTATCTTTGTGGATAATCGAAGGTTGAACCTTTTTGTGCAAATATTCCAATCCACTTGCCGTATCAACTAAAATTCTTACTCTCTACATCCAGTCACAAACTAAACCCGGTTGTGCCCTTCCTTCATGTGATTCCCAAAAGCAAGAAACAAAAAATGTCAAACTAAAAGAGCTTAACCTATATGCACAGATGTTTTAATAAATAGAAAACATAGAAAAATTACGTTAAGAGAAATGGAGAAGGGAGGAAAACAGAAAGAGAGGTAAAAGAGAATGAAAAAAAAAGAAAAAAATGAAAGTTAAAAGAATATAAAAGAAAAAAAAATTAAATTGCTCAAAACGAAAAAAAATATAAGGACTAATTTTATAAATTAACCTAAAATTTTCATTTAAAATGATGATTTAGTATGTCACGTCAACTGATTGTTACACCGTTAACGATAATTATAGGCTCAGTGACTAAAATATTTTAACACGATAACGTAAGTGGCTAAAATGTAATATTTCAAATATAAATAATTAAAATGTAACTTAAACAAGCAAAAGCGACTATTTTAATAATTTAGCTAACCTTTATACTTGAGCCCTCAAATTGTCTTTTTATTCTGTCAACAACCGTTTTTCATTTACTTTTATGTTTTTAGTGGCTTTCCCTAAAAAAAAAATTGTTATTAATATTTTTGCTTTGTTCTTTTTTGCTACATTATTTTTGCTTTGCTAAAATCATATAAAAATAAAATTTAATATTAATTTAATTAATATTTTTAAAAATAATAATTATTTTTAATTAAATATTATATTAATATTCTATAATAAAAGCCTTTTAATAGTATCGGAATTTTATTTATAGGTATATAAGTAAATTTTTTAAACTAGTTATTTTAATAAAATTATACCTCTTATTTGTAAAAATGACAAACTCAACAATATAATGAATGACAAAAGTTATATTTATCAATTTAAAAATTTCTCTAAATTCGTAATATTATATAAATTATAGAAACTTGTTGAATTATCTATTCAACAAAGAATATTTATTCTACAAACTTTTTCTTCGATGAAGAATATATATATATTTTTACTTTTTAATGTCATAAAATTATGCCTAAAGTAATTTCTCATTTGCTGTCTTTTGTTAATAAAAATAATGGTTGGAACTTCAGATTTTAAGTAATTCTTATTGATCCATCCTCACTCCAAGTGAAAATTTAGGCTACAATTAAGACTCTTTTAATAACTTAATTTTTAAATTTTAGTGATTAAAATATTGGGTAAACTGTCAAAATAATAACTTTTATTTGTCTTAGGTTACATTTTAATCACTTATTTTTGTAATGTTACATTTTAGTCACTTGCGTTATCGTGTTGTAATATTTTAGTCACTGAGTGTTAATTGTCATTAACAATGTAATAGTAAGCTAATGTGACACATTAAATCATCATTTCAAACAAAAATTTTAGGTTAAATTATACAATTGGTTCTTATATTTTTTTCGTTTTGAGCAATTTAAAAAATTTCTTTTATGTTCTTTGAACTTTCCATTTTTTTTTCTTTATTTTCCATTCTCTTCTCCTTCTCCCCCTATTTTCTCCATTTCTTTTAATATAGTTTTTCCATGTTTTCCATTTGTTAAAACTAGTCCCTATATTTTTGTTTTTTTGAACAATTTAATTTTTTCTTTTTATTTCTTTATTTTCCTTTTCTTATTCTCCTTTATTTTTCTCTCTTCTCATATTCTTCACCGTAGAAACAATTTTTACCCACCAAATAAATTTAGTCATTGTCTCTTTCACATGATTCCTAAATTGAATTTCATTGAAAATCGAATATCAATCATTCTTAATCAAATCTCAATTTGAATATAATCTAATTTTAAAATTAAAATTGGATCTAACTAATCAATATAAAAAAAATCACGTCATTAATCAAATTTAAACATAAATTGAATTCTTTATATTCAAAATAATTTTTTTTCGTTTCCAAACTTTATAGAATCGTGTAGATTATTCCTTTCTTTTTTTTTGATGAATAAAATTAAGCAAACGATAAAATTTATCTAAACCTTCTTGGATATTCCCAAGCAAGCTTGATTGGGAGCCGAGCATGGATGAACCGAAGAGAGAAAGGGAGCATGGAACCAAACTGGTTTAGGTAAAATTGAGGATAAGTTTCATATGGTGGTCATCTTAGTCATTGAGAGTGTAGAGCTTATTTGAAGAATCCGTGAAACAACGTAGTTTCGAGAAGGCAAGAATGTTGTAGGTAAGATAGATAAGGTGGTCGTGGAGGTTGGTTAGGAGGTTAAGGGGACGGGCTCAAGAAACTTTGTTGAAGGTGGACTGCCATTAGTCACAACTAGCGGGGTATTCAAGTGAGACGAGTTTGTGGATTAGGTCATTGAAAGATCCAAATTGGTTCCTTAAACCGATGATGGATGATAAGGGTTTGTAATTTTGGGGTGAGAATATGTGAAGTGATTTTTATTCTAGTTTCAGCTCTCACCTTCTCTTTTGTCATAAACATAAAAAAGTTTTAACAAATGAAAAACATAAAAAAACTACGTTAAAAGATATGAAGAAGGGAGGAAAACAGGGGGAGAAGCAGAAGAGAATGGAAAATAAAGAAAAAAAGGAAAGTTAAAAGAACATAAAAGAAAAAAAATTAAATTTCTCAAAACGAAAAAATATGAGGACAAATTATATAATTTAACCTAAAAATTTTGTTTGAAATGGTGATTTAACATACCACATCAGCTTACCATTACACTATTAATGGTAATTAATGAATCAATGACTAAAATGTTACAACACGTTAACGTAAGTGATTAAAACATAACATTTCAAACATAAGTACCTAAAATGTAACATGAGAGAAATAAAAATGACTATTTTAATAGTGATGATTATTATTATGATTGTAATTATTATCATGATAGTATATGTTGTTACTGAAAATTTATTTTGTTTATTTATGCATAATTTAACTAGTTAATAGCATTGCAGATAATGAGAATCCAACAAATATTGATATATTCTTTAAATTCCCAAAAATTTAGTAATCAAAATAGTAATACATATCATAATAAATGGCAATTTGCTAGCCATGAAAATAGCCTAAAAAACTAGTAAAAGGTAAATAGTTTTGAATGATGGAACCAAATCAGGTGCACCAAATAAGAAATGGGTAGTTGACCTTAGGGCGAATTTATTTATTTTGTTCTATGGTTTAAGATTTTAAAATGTAATAAATAATCAGTCCTTTTTGTTCATGCTTTGCTTAATCTTTTCTGCATTTTGTTTAATAACTTCCTTCGATTCATCGGCTTTTCCAAACATATTGTCTTTAGCCTTTTGAGCAGTCTGTTTTGCTGAGTCCCATGCACTTTGCGCTTTGCTATTTGTCTTCTTGTTCACCTATCAAATTTTGTGCCACAAAATTAAATATAATATAATCCCAAATACAACACCAGACTTTCACCTTCAAAACTACGTATCCAAACTCTTCATTTTCTAAATATTTGTGTCTGATCCGAAACATGCAATCCCATAATTACCTGTAAAAGTATCATGAAGGTCCTTTTATACAATGAGTTGAATTATATTTTATCTTTCTACTCAAAAAATAGTAAATTAATCTCTATATATTATATCAAAGAATAAATTGGTCTTTCAATTAAAAATTACATCTATTTCTACGTACCGTCAAAGATTGGTCCCCATACGGTAACATGAGGTACACATGGAACACCACATGTCACTATTTGATTGTTCTGTTAGCAATGCTAGTTTTTAACAGTAAAAATGAATAAAATTTTTAATAGAAAAACTAATTTGTTCTTTGATCTAATGTTCATGAACTAATTTTGTCCATTTTTAAGTATAGTGGCAAAAATATAATTTGATACTTAATACAAATTTCCATGGTATTTTTACCGAAATTACTTGAGAATATATATATATATATATATATATATTTATATATATTACTTAATTGGTTAGCAGTCGCATGAGTCCTAGATTTCATGTTCCCACTAACCTCCTTTGCTTCATTAACTCCTTGTTTGACAGTTTCCTTTGCTCTCTCACATGCTTGAGCCTCTTGCTTTGAACTTGCCTATGCCAAATGAAATAAACCCAATCAATATTTCCAACAAAAACTTACCTATTAGAACCAACAATGAAGCTAAAGATTAAAATGAGAAGAAAAAGAACAACATTACTTGAATATATCTTCGCCTAACAGCTGAAGCAACTCTACCTCCAAATTTGCCTACATTGATAAGTTTCTTAACTGGGTTTAACAAAGCCATTTTAGTTTATATGAACTTTGGCTTGTGTTCCCTTTATTTGGATGTTTTGTTTTTGTTTGAATTTATCGTCAACTTCTCCTTGCAAAGTGAGTATTTAAGGAAGGAAATAGTGGTGTATGTTGGCTGTCGTGAGAGTAATTTCTGAGAACGATTGGATCAAAAGATATACCTTGTATAGTCAAAGAGGACCCAGTCTTATAGGGTTAACTCAATTTTCCATCTCACGTACATTTGTTCCTACTCAAATAATAAAAATATTATTGCTTAATACTGGACTGGCCTATCTAACTCAATTTTAAAATATATTTAAATATTTTCATGATTTGAAATAAATATATGAGGCTAGCTTGATTTTGAAATGTTTTATTGCTTGATGTAATCAGGAAAACTACTTTATTCGTGTAATCTTTTTAACTGAAATTTTAAAAAGTTTAGGATTGTTTTACGAATTTATTATTATTGGATTCAATTTCAATTTTTCAAATTTAATTTTGTATTTTATATCAAAATTTATGCATATATCCTATCTCATAATCTTAAATTCTAATTTTTATTCTCACTTATGCATCACAAATTGATATACACAATCTAAACAAATATTCCAAATCACATACAAATAACAACCAATCTGACTAATGTGGGAAGCCCATCAGGACCATCTAATGCGGGAAGTCTGTTAGGATTATCTTTTGTGGAGGTCTGTGAAGACTATCTAATATGAGGAAAGTCCGCCAGGACTATCGTTGCAAGGAAAGTTCACCAGTACTATCTGGTGAATAAGATTCCACAATATGACTGCTGATATGAGTATAGAAAAAGGGGTGATCTATTATTATGAGAAGGACATTGTGCCTGTATTAGCAGATAAGGTGAGGCAGATATAAATTATGACGGTCCACCGGACTATTCTTACAAATTTGCACCCATAGTAGTTATGGAATTCACTTTGATGAGAGATGCAGGAGAATTTGAGGATTCGAATTTAATTTTACAAGTTCTCCAAGAATGAGTCTGTAACACCCCCTAACTCTAAACCGTCGCCGGAACAGGGTTACGGAGCATTACCGGACCTATTGAACAATTTACAATTTATATTCAAATAAATATCAAACGTGATATGAAATAATCATAAAGTCCCTTAGATGGACCCTTGAGGCCCAAAATACGAGTTAGAAGTGATTCAGGACTAATTTGGGTGCTCAGGGAATTATTTATTTATTTTATTATTATTATTTTTTGTGCGAACTCAATATAATCCCTTTATAAATATCTAACCTTCCCTGCAAATATCAAACCGAAACCAACTCAATACCAATATTTGAACCAATACATTTACATACTCAATATACCTAAATCATCTCTAAAACATTGACTTATCACTTAAATCCAATTATAATCAGAATGGCATATAAAGATTAACTTATAAATTTCATTCATCCATTTCAACTTAGTACCAAACTTATTATTTATCACTTAGCATTCATTTACCATTCAAAACATACTTATATCATCACTTACAATCAAAAACCACATTAACTCAAAATACAACCTAGGTACATGCCGCATATACCAAAATAAAATATACATCACCAAAATAAAATACACACACACACACACACACACACAACCTTACAACACATGAACACATATAGTACCAATTCACACTTTATCTTCATATCATATATATCCATAACAATTCAATTTAAGTAATTATCAATTCAATATTATAAGCATCACATTTAGGTACTAATAATCTATTTAGCCTTTAGTTCATTCAATTTAATCTCATGCTTCAATTTCGTATCACAATTCCCTTTATATGCACAATTTCTCATTTCTATTCAATTTTTGTCTTATCACTTATTTTACCCCTATTAACAAGACTCGGACCTTGGCGGTTACACGGATCCAACCAAATACACCAGAATGACACCCAGTGCCTCATCGAATAATTTGAAGCAAATAAGTGACACTCAGTGTCTCATCGGCCTAGCCGAAGTAAAGTTGTACCCAGTACCTCATTGAATCTACCGAAGTAAAATAATGACAACCAGTGTCTCATTGACTCGAGGTCGAAGTATCCCCGAACACTTCCAATCCTATGGCATGCCAACTATATCCGACTTAGCCCGACTAGTTAATAGGGTATCGAATCACATATCAATTTCACTTTCACTTTCAATTCAATCACAATTCAGTTCAAATTTAATTCAAATATACTATCAATTCAAATTCAATTCCAAATTCACATTTGTACTATCATTTCTCAATTCAATTTTCATCCAATTCAATATTAACACTTACCTCATATTTACTAACCAAACACTCATATATCAATTTAATCATTAAATAATAAATAATAACTTGAATTATAGTAATACAAACCCGGATTTCACAATTACTCATCAACAACTTTCTCCTTTCCTTTTTGTGCTGATGCTTCGGTTTCTTTGATAGCTACGAAAATAATAATAATTTACACTATTAATTACAACACTAATTATAATAATAATTGAATTTCTATCCAATTTATACCCTAATTCCAATTTAATCCTGATTAACTCATTTACTTTTCTCACTCAATTCATACTTTATTTCTATTCAATTTCCTTCCATATTCTACTTAACTATCTAATGTTCATAATAAAACCCTAATTTAAAATTTCTTTCAATTTAATCCTTCAATCACAAAACTTATAGCTTACTTTACAATTTAATCCTTTAATCAATTCTAAATAAGAATTTTATCAATTTAATCCCTAATTCAATCATTTATTCAACATGAACTATACTAAAAAACCTAAGAACTTTCAAAATCTCAACTTAATTTCTACAAAACTTTGTTCTAAAACTTCTAAAACATCAAAATTAAGTAAAAATGACTTAATTAACTTACCAAATTAAACATCAAGCTTTAAAACCTTAGTTTCTCCTTTTCTTTTCTTTCTCTCTTTCCTTTCCCACTTTTGAATGGCTTTCTCTGTTTTATTTCCTGTCTTTCCTTTATTGGTTTCTTTTTCTTATTTACTTTATAATTATAACTTAATATATATATATATATATATTAACTACTTAATTTATAAATATCTATTTCATAGCAAATATATATGTTACAATTGTACATTACCTCCACCCTACATTTCTCTTGATCTAATCTATTTCACAATATAATAATATAAGAATAATAAATAATAAATATCTATTTACTTAAATAAAAAATAATTAAATAAGAATATTACAATTGTGTGTACATGATTTTCACACTTGTATTTTACTATCACCTTACATTTGTCAACTTATTAATTTATTCATTAATTTAATAATATAATATCAATTAAATAATAATAAATATAATAAATATCTATTTAATACACAAATACATATATTACAAATGTACATTTATACATTGTTACATTTTTATATTATCATCACCATCCACTTGTCATGAATTTAATTTATTTATCATATAAAAATCTTTTAATATAATTAATAATCATAAAATATCTTTATACTTAAATTATAAATAAATTATATATTTAAATTACAATTGTACAAATATAATTTTTACACATTTATATTTTTATTACCATACATTTGTATTTATTTAATTTGTTTCATAATATAATATAATTATAATATAATCAATTAATAATAATATATAATATATATACCTAAGAAAAATATCAGATTTTTCAATCTAATTGCCGCCTCAATTATATCAAATGGCATATTTTTCATTTTGGTCCCCCTTTCTTTTTATTAATCTATAATTCAATTTTTGCCCCTTATTCAATTTAGTCCTTTTTCCTAATTACTCTTAATTAAGCTAAATTCACCTAATTAAAACTTAATTAAGTTCACTACTAGACTCATAAATATTTCTAATAATTATTTACGAACTCAGTTTGCTAAGGCGGAGGCCCGATATTGCACTTTTTCGTTGCCTGTGAATTTTGGGTCATTACAGAGTCTGGTGCTAGTAGCACATCATAAGCTCGAGTCCATTGAACAGGCAATTTGTATAGGAGTTATATCATAAATATGATATTCCACTAGTTTCTTTGGGGACAATATAAGGGTATTCTCCTATACTTCCGAAATGAAGAAATTGAATTTGAAAGATAAGTTACTCTGCCACGACTGTCTTATACATACGATTTCACAAATAAAGAATTTACTATTAAGAATCTGCCTACAAGTTATGTAATTCAAATATATAACCATTAAGAGTGGATTACTTGATTGTGGATGTAATCGCCCGTTTTTCAGTAGTGTTGGAAATAATGGTTGTGGGGCCACAAATCTGACCAGTAAGTTTGTAAATGTTATTATTTAATATTTATGAGTCAAATATAGAGTCATAATAAATTTTAAATTGGAAATTTATGCTATTTGAACGAATAATTAGGTTTAAGTGGTATGACATTAAAGTCAAGTGGTTTTAGAAAATGAGGTATCGGGACTTCGTTTCTATAAACCAAGCCATAAATATTTTATTAAATATTTACGGAGTGTTATTAAGGTTGTAATAAACTTTTGTTAAGAAATTTGATGTTTAAATGATTAATTAGGTGAAAAGGATTAAATTGTAAAATGTGTAAAAGTTAAGTTCTATTAGTTAATGGGGTCCAATGGCTATGAAATCTTAAATTGATGGACTAATATTTCAATTATACCAAATATTAGTGGACAGTTTTGGGTAAGTAAATGCTTGAAATTTGATTAACTTTAAAAGGACAAAATTGTAATTTTATAATTAAATGAAATTAAAAGAAACAAAATGCCTAAAAAGCTATCATCTTCTTATTTTCTCTAATACAAGCCGAAACCTCCATCAATAGCTTGGGAAAGCTTTCGGCTAAGTTATTCTTGCATGCATGGTATGTAATCGTCACCCGTTTTTAATAATTTTTATGTTTTTGTTATCGTATTAGTTTAATCTAGCTAAACCAGGGGTCAATTTGTTAAATATTCAAATGTTATGGAATGTGCCGTTGATGAATTTGAGATGTTTTTGAAATTTTATGGTAAAATCTTAAGCTTGGTTGCTAGATAAGACTATTTTGTAAAGTAATTTTTGGTAATTTTAATGTTTAAGGACTAAAATGTGAAATTAGTAAAAGTACAAGGACTTGCTATGAAATAACAGAAAATATGGGTTTTCATAGGGTTCCAAACAATTCAGCTAAGCTTGAAATTGAATAAAAATGGTTAATTTGCATGTTTTGTGGTTAAGGACTAAATTGTATAAAAGTAAAATATTGGGGGCAATTTTATAAAAATGTCAAAAAGGACTTAATGCATAAAATGAATGGATTTTTTCTATTATAATTAGTGAATTGAATGGAATTATTATTTTAGATCAAGAACGAGAGGAAAATCGAGAAGAAGAGGAAAATTACTACATAGCCCCTATACTTGTTGTTACTGCAATTTAGTCTGGTAAGTTCGTATGAACTGTAATCTTTATAATTTTATTTAAATTGAATGTTTACTATGTTGTTTTTAATGTAAATGAATCAATATATATATGAATGTATCAATATTATGATGAATTGACGGATAACGAGTCCTGGTTGAACCTTAAGAATTCATAAGATACAAATGACATGTCATTAGGGATTTCATGTTTCAGGTACTGGTCTTGAATGTCCTACTGATGGTTGAGGTCCTGCATTTACTGCAGATTCTCCATAACTCATGTGAGCAGCATCGTGTAGCTTACATTCTGACCCACAACTCGTGTGAGTGGGCCCATTTCATAGCTCGTGTGAGTATTGATGTAAAGGAAAGGTTATGATTATTTGTAAAGGCACACTTCATGTAAGCTTTCCCGAGTATCTGGTGTAATTCTAGATGGTTCAACGGGTAAGAAAAGGAATGAAACAGTAAGTGACTTAATGGAAAGGTTTATGACTATATGAAAGGGTTGTTGATGCTTATTTAATGTATCTTAATTCTAGTTATGATGTAAATGAGTTTATATGTGTTGTAGATGAACCTATTAATATGTGAGTTCAATGATGCTTGAATAGGCTTATGTTAAACTCATGGCATTGGTAATGGTTTATATTTAATCTCTGAATTGTAATATTGGAATTTGTAAGTAAGCAAATGGAATGAATCATGATCGTATTGAATTAAATGTTATGTTTATACATGGTTGATTTCATATGTATCATGAACAGGTATACTAACTTGTGGGTTTGGTGGTGTTGTATAGACTTTTATTAAGCTTATGGCATTGGTAAAGGTTTATACTTATTCCATAAATTTCATAATTGAAATGGTAAGTTATGTTTTAAGTTTATATGAGCTTACTAAGTATTCATTCCTTACGTAGTTATTTTCCTTGTTTTATAGATTATTGGAAGCTAAATTTGGTTAGAAGCTCATCAGACACCTATCACACTATCCAGTAGACAATTTAATAATTTTTTTAGTAATTTGGTTAAGGTTTATAATGGCATGTATAGAGTGGTTTGTAGTGGTGTTAATGGTGTTTAGCATGTATAAGCTTTGGAAAGCTATGTTGGTTTTGTAACGCTCCGAATTTTGGGCTTAGAAGTATTGGGCCTTCAGTTTTGGATCGATTAAAAGGCGGTTTAAATAATTCAAATGTGTGATTTTGGAGTGTTTTGAGGGTACTATGAAGTCCCGGGTTCAAGTTAGGCCATAGGAAACATTTTGATTTTTAGCCTTAGTGAAACCCTAATCTCAAGTGGTATGACTCTTAAATAAATCAGGGTAAAATAAGGCATAAAAAAGAGTGTGGTGTAGTGGCAAAGTGGCGCCACTTAGGGGACAAGGAAGTGATGCCATAAAGGAAGCAGGGGGCCAAGGTTCAAGTCTTGGCTCTTTCAATTTATTTTGGTTTTTCTTTTAAATAAATCTGGAAGCGAGTAGGCGGGATTTAAAGTTAAATGTGTTGGACTTATGACACAAAGGAGCTTGTGTCCTAGTGGTGGTGGTGTGACATGGTTATTGAGAAGACTATGGTTCGAATCCCTTTGCATGTAAAGGTTGGTTATTTTGCTAATGCTTTAGTTTTGGGGGATTGATGGAGAATCCCACATCGAGAAGCCAACATGAGAATAGGTGAGGAGCTGGCTTTAAATAGAGCAAACCATGAAGAGAGTAGGCATACCTTTCTTGGCTTATCCCTTTCACTTTGTAGCGTGTTCGTTGGATTAGGCATTGGATCATTCATTGATCTGTGTGCCATTGGGTCACGGTAGTGGTGGCCAAAGTTGATCAACACACTCCTTGGGAGTCAAGGGTGCGATTACTGTAGGCTTTTGGGTATAACAGTGTTCGAAGCTCAAATAAACCTTAGATTCCTATCAGGTGTGTACTTCTAACCCTTGTTTGATAGGCCGGAATGGGTCAAATAGGCCCGACAGGCCCGTTGGCCCAGATAAGTAAAAATTGGTAGATTGATAATAAATGACGAGCTGATAAAGTGGGTTGTTTGGCTTGGAATAGATTTGGGCCTGAGGGGCCATATAAATGTGAATGGGCCTGATGGGCCATATAAATGTGATTGAGCCCAATGGGATATTCGAATGTATGTGGACTTGATAGGGTTAGGTAATGGACTTTTAGGCATAGTAACTAATGATTGCTTAAGCAGACATAAAACTTAATTAATCAATTAAGTGTGACTGTGGACAAGTCATAGGGTTGAAGTGTGGCAATGGGTATATGCATGTCTAGGATTGGATCTAGGGAGAGCTTGGTACTTAAGCGGTCTTAATGACTCACCTCCTCTTCTCTGAAATCCTACCTGGTGCATAGTATCTGTTCACTTTAGCCAACGAGGACTTGTTGACGAGCTAAGGTGCGTAATTAGACCCATAGTGTTAAGAATTTACAAAAATACCCTTGATTTGCAAAATTATCGAATTACCTTGATTTGTAAAATTATAGAAATACCCCCGATTTGTAAAATTATCGAATTACCCTCGATTTGTAAAATTACAGAAATGCCTTCGATTTGTAAATTTACTGAATTACCCTCGATTTGTAAAATTACAAAGATACCCCGATTTGTAAAGTACTGTTTTACCGCCGATTTGCAAAATTACCAAAATACCCTCGAATTGCAAAATTACAGAAATACCCTTAATTTGCAAAATTACTGAAATACCCTTGAATTGTGAAATTACCGAAGTACCTCTGGATTGCAAAATTATCGAAATAACCTCAGATTACGAAATTACTTAAATACCCTTGTAGTGTAAGATTACCAAAATACCTCTGTAGGGTAGAATTACCGAAATACCCTTGTAGGTTAGAATTACGATTATGTCCTCGAGGGTAGGTAACTGTTTTGAAATTGTTTTAAGCTATGAATGTGAGTGTCTTTCGTAAGCATGCTATGTGATCTACATATTAATGTATAGGCCCACCTTGGACTATGTAAACGGGCTTTTAGGCACAATAAATTTGTAACTTTCATAATAGTAACTTAAATTCTTCGAATAAATATAAAATTGTTAATGGGCTAGAATGTGTACCTGAGCCCACGATGAGATGATGATGACCGATATGCCTAAGGGCAAAATGACTAAATGCCCCTGTACATCGACAGCCTTGTTTTTAGCTTTTTTCGAATTGCATTTTCAGTGCGTTTCGTGTACACACCTAGTTTATTTTCGACGTTAACGTTATTCTGAGCACTCCAGAACCTATAATCGTTAATAGGAAGCCCAAATTCAGTCGCTTAACACTAATTGTTACGAGTGGATAAATCCCGAAATCTAACGACAACCTTACCTTCTTCCACAAAATGGCGATTCCTCACTGTTTAGAACGCCAACTAGCAGTCCATAGAATTTTGATTGACTCCTAACAGCAAACAATCTTCATTAAAATGTTAATCAACTACTATAACACCAAGAGTGACTGAGATCACTTACCGAAACACGCTAATCGCAAAGATGTGCAAAACGACAGAAAAGAACCCAAAAATAATGATTTGAAAAAGAAGAAGAAACAACAGCAAAAGGGAAATTTGGCTAGTTGAAAAGAAAAAGAATATGGACAGGAAAAACAAGCCAGAAACGTCAGTGAAAGAGAAAGTTTTTGAGAAAACTAAAACCAACCAGATAACCCCTCATTCTCCACTACTCAGTATTAGATTCAAACTCAAACTCCTTTACAGCACACAGCAAAAATTAAATCCTCCATGACAAATCGAACACAAAACCTCCTACAATTTAACACTCTACTCAACCACCAGACCAGCAGGCCCTTTCTGTCCTATTTTTACCAACATTTACTTATAAGCCTAATTACCAAGGATAAGGCTTAATTCAAATAAAAATCAAAATTCAGCCCAAGTTGGAGCTTGAACTTGGGACCTCCCCAAACACTCCCAGAATACATATCCACTACAGCAGACAATTAATTATGTCAAAATAATGCAAAAACAATTCAAGAAATTTTCATGCACAACAAATCACAAAAGCCGAAATTCTGGGATGATAAACGATAAATTGTACATATTTTTACCTCATGTTTAGCCTAATTTCTAGATGAATTATTATTAATTTTGTGAGAATTGGTGCTCTTAACCCTTCTATTTCATGTTGTATACTCAGGAGAACATAGGGAAGAGAAAAGAACGAAAAAGGGACCGAAAACGAAGAAAATAGGCCAAAGTGTGAAAACGACACGGCCCAAGGAATCACCACACCACGGCCGTGCCATATGAGGTCCAACACGGCCCAGCCCAGACAAGCACAGCCAGTCCACACGGTTGTGCCACCCTCAACAGGCCCACACGGCCTCTTGTCGAAATCACACAGGCGTGGCACACGGGCGTGTCCCTATCGTGAGAAAGTACAATTTCACTTGGATTTGGATACTTAGAGGCTAAGAAAGGCATCCCAAAGCTCTATATAAAGATCCTAGGAGGCAACTCTAAGGGTGTACTTTTTTCTCCCAAAAGGAGCGCCATATTTCTGCCAACACAAGGAGTGAAAGCAATGAATTACTCAAAAGAAAGCCGATTGATTCATCCCAGAAGCCAGAATTCTACATCAAGACAGAGGATCTCCCTAAATTCCTTCAGGAGTTTTTGGGTTCTTTATGTTTTGTTATCTTATTTCTTCTGAGATGTTTTCTTTATTAATTATGAACTAAACCCCTCAAATACTTGAGGGGGATAAAACCTAAGACAGATCTTGTTATTTTTCATTCTTGAATTATATGATAAATACTTGAATTGTTCTTAATTATTTGTTCTTAATTCTTGGTTTAATAATCCTAGGTATTAAGTCAAGAAACTGATGTGCTTAGGCAGAGGAGCAAAAGTCCCTGTTTTAAGAGTAGATCTACCATAATTAAGCGGAGTTGCATACAACCCTAGACATAGGGCGACATAAATCTGCCAGATTAGGGTCAAACCTAATAGGGGGATCTATAGATCGAATTAATGCAACCTAGGGGTGTTAACTAGAAAGAAGCCTTAGTTAAACAACCTAGGATTAGTTGTTCTTATCTTTGACGGAGGTATTAACATAGGTTAGGGATCTCTACGGATCAAGTCAAGTGAAGAAATCGTCTAGTTCAACAAGTTAATAGCAAGTGAAGTCTAGGTGGATTCTCCCTTGACTATTACCCATATCAATTAGCTTTCCCGTGAGTTTTTCCCCAATTTACTTTTTGTGTATTCTTAGTTTAGTTTTAGAATTAGTTTCATACAAACCTCTTTTACTTTTAGGTTAGATAATAGAAAGGAAGTGAGTACTAGTACTTTTGGTTCCCTTGGGTACGATAACTCGGTCTTACCGCTAAACTATACTACTGTTCGATAGGTGCGCTTGCCTTAAAATCGTGATATTAGTCAGTTTTTGGTGTGATCAATTTTTATAAATTTTATTACTACATATCACGCGATATCAAGTTTTTGGCACCGCTGCCGGGGAACTAAAATATTACGAAAACTCGATTTCTATTACTTTAGCCATTACTATATTTATTTATTTTTGGTTTTTATTTATTTTTATTTTTATTTTTATTTTAATTTTATTTTAATTTTCTTTGTTTTTTTTTCATTCTAGGTATTTCTAGTTTATGACTAGAAACAACCTAGCAGGACCATTGCTTTTTGACGAATATTTAGAAGCGACAGTTCGCAGAACTCGTAGAGAGATCAGAAGAAGCCTACATTATCCAGAACAATGATAAGAACAAGGGCTAGAACCTACAGAAGAGATAGAAGCAAACTAAAACATTCCACCACCTCCCGCAATAACGCGCAACCAGTGAATCAAGATGAAGCTCCTCACACTATGTATAATTATGCTAAACCTAGTTTGGCTGGTGCTCAAACTAGCATTATTAGACCTGCCATTGCTGCTAATAATTTTGAATTAAAACCTAACACTATTCAGATGATACAACAATTTGTGCAGTTTGATAGTTTACAGGATGAAGATCCAAATTCACACATAGCCAATTTTTTGGAACTTTGTGATACTTTTAAAATTAATGGCGTTTCTGATGATGCCATTCGTCTAAGGCTATTCTCATTCTCTTTGAGAAATAAAGCCAAACAGCGGTTAAATTCTTTACCACGAGGCTCAATCACTACATGGGAACAGATGACCGAAAAATTTTTACTTAAATATTTTCCTCCAGCTAAAACAGCTAAATTACGAAACGATATCTCTTCTTTTGTGCAGATGGATTTAGAAACACTTTACGATGCCTGGGAGAGATACAAAGATCTTTTGAGAAGGTGCCCTCATCATGGATTACCTTTATGGCTACAAGTTTAAACCTTTCACAACGGTTTGAATCCTTTAACAAGGCAAATGATCGATGCAGCTGCAGAAGGAACAATCAACAATAAAACACCCGTAGCAGCTTATGAATTTATTGAAAAGATGTCACTGAATAACTATCAGTGGCAAGTCATGAGGACAAAGCTGACAAAAGCTACAGGAGTTTATAATATTGATGCTGTCACTATGCTTACTAACCAAGTAGAACTTCTAAATAAAAAGTTTGATAATTTTGTTGGTTTTATGCAGGCATAGCCAGTGATGCAGTGCGACGCAACCCCAAGAAATATGTTCAATCCATACTACTCATCTTATGGACACAGCATAGAGACTGAGCAAGCCAACTATATGGGTAACAATTCTAGACCTCAAAATAACCTTTATAGTAATACTTACAATGCAGGTTGGAGAAATCACCCCAATTTTTCATGGGGAGGACAAGGAAATCAAAGACAACAGCCTCCTCCAGGATTTCAGCAGCCACCACCACAACAAGAGAAAAAGCCGAATCTTGAAGAGATGTTCACCAAATTTATGGCCGCATCAAAAATCCGTTTTCAAAACACTGAAACGGCACTAAAAACCCAACAAGCATCAATTCAAGGGCTTGAGAATCAAATCGGACAACTTGCGAAATTAATTTCAGAGAGACCACAAGGTAGACTACTAAGTTACACTGAGCCAAATCCCAGAGAACATGTCAAAGCAATTACTTTAAGAGATGGGAAAGTACTAGCTGAACTAGAAAAGAAGTCTGTTAAAGAATGTCCAGGAGACAAGGTAGAGGAACCCAAGGAAAACACTCCACCAACACTCAAGGAATACAAACCGCCTATTCCATATCCGGTAAAGTTGAAGAAAGACCGTACAGACACTTAATTTGGTAAATTTCTTGAACTTTTTAAACAATTACACATTAACTTACCTTTTGTTGAAGCAATTCGCAGATGCCGAAGTACGCAAAGTTCCTTAAAGAACTTCTGACAAATAAAAGGAAGTTGGAAGAATTAGCCACAGTGGAACTCAACGAGAAATGCTCAGCTATTCTCCAAAATAAACTGCCGGCAAAACTGAAAGATCCAGGGAGTTTTACTATTCCTTGTTTAATTGGTAGTTTAATTATTGATAAAGCCTTAGCTGATTTAGGTGCTAGCATTAATCTAATGCCTTACAAAATGTTCAAGCAACTAGGTCTAGGGGAACCAAAGCCCACTAGGATGAGTATTCAACTAGCTGATAGATCTGTTAAATATCCTAGGGGAATCATCGAAGATGTGCTAGTAAAGGTAGATAAATTTATATTCTCTATTGATTTTGTTGTGCTTGACATGGATGAGGATATTGAAGTGCCTTTAATTTTAGAACGTCCGTTCTTAGCCACTGCTAGAGCTGTTATTGATGTAGGGAATGGTAAATTAGTACTTAGAGTTGGTGAGGAAGAAGTCGTTTTTAAAATCTATGATGCCATGAGATTTTCTAAAGAACAAGATGATTCCTGTTATTTTGTTTATATTATTGATTACTTTGTTCAAGATAATTTTCAAGAACTTTCTCTCGCAGACACGTTGGAACTGTGTCTTGTTCAAGGTGGGGGGGAAGATGAAGCCACCACTGAAGTTGAGGAAGTAAGAAAGGAGTTAGATTCTAATGAAATTATCACGAGACATATAAGTTATGAAAATATAAAGATGAATGATGAGTTGAGACAGAAACCTTCCATTGATGAACCCCCTAAATTAGAGTTAAAACAACTGCTAGATCATTTAGAATATGCATTTTTAGAGGAAGATTCAACTTTACCAGTTATTATCGCATCATATTTGAGCATTGCAGAAAAAGAAGAACTATTCCATGTGTTAAGGAAGCACAAGCAGGCTATAGCTTGGAAAATTTCAGATATTAAGGGAATTAATCCTTCTTTTTGCACCCACAAAATCTTAATGGAAGATGAATATAAACTATCGGTGCAAGCTCAGAGACGATTGAATCCCAACATGAAGGAAGTCGTAAAAGCCGAGGTAATTAAACTTCTAGATGCAGGTATTATTTATCCTATTTCTGACAATTCTTGGGTAAGTCCTGTGCAGGTTGTTCCTAAAAAGGGAGGCATGACTGTGATGTCTAATGACCAAAAAGAGTCAATACCTACAAGAACAGTCATTGAATGGAGAGTTTGCATTGATTATAGAAAGCTGAATGATGCAACTCGAAAAGATCATTTTCCCTTACCTTTTATTGATCAGATGTTGGAAAGATTATCAGGTCACATGTATTATTGTTCCTTAGATGGCTTCTCTGGTCACTTCCAAATCTCGATAGCTCCAGAAGATCAGGAGAAAACGACATTCACATGTCCATACGGTACGTTTGCTTATCATAGAATACCTTTTGGTTTATGTAACGCTCCTGCTACTTTTCAGCGATGCATGCTAGCTATCTTCAACGAATTCGTGGAAGATATCATAGAGGTATTTATGGATGATTTTCAGTTTTCGGTAATTCTTTCCGACTTTGTCTTAATAATTTAAAACGTGTTTTGATGAGATATGAAGAGACAAATTTAGTGCTAAACTGGGAAAAATGCCACTTTATGGTTCAAGAGGGTATTGTATTAGGACATAAAATTTCTAGTAAAGGGATAGAGGTAGATAAATCAAAAATTGAAACCATTGAAAAATTACCTCCCCCTAATTCAGTTAAGGCTATAAGAAGCTTTTTAGGACATGCCGGTTTTTATCGTAGATTTATTAAAGATTTTTCTAAAATAGCTAAGCCTTTAACAAAATTACTAGAAAAAAACGTGCTTTTCAACTTTGACCAAGAATGTTTAGAATCTTTTAACACTCTTAAGGAAAAGTTAGTTAATGCCCCGATTATGATTTCACTTGATTGGAATCTACCTTTTGAACTAATGTGCGATGCAAGTGATTTTGCAGTAGGTGCAGTTTTGGGACAGCGAAGAGATAAACACTTTCAACCAATTTATTATGCTAGCAGAACTTTGACAACCACTCAAGCAAATTATACTATCACAGAAAAAGAATTGCTAGCCGTTATTTTTGCATTTGACAAATTCAGATTTTATTTGATTTTGTCAAAAGTAATTGTTTATACTGACCATTCTGCTCTTCGCTACCTTTTAACTAAAACTGATGCAAAACCTCGGTTAATAAGATAGATCTATTGTTACAGGAATTCGATTTTGAAATAAAGGACAAGAAAGGAGCTGAAAACTTGACAGCAGATCACCTTTCAAGACTAGAAAACACACAACCCAAGTACCTCGATAAAATAAACGACT
Source organism: Gossypium stocksii (assembly GCA_020496765.1). Classification (NCBI taxonomy): domain Eukaryota; kingdom Viridiplantae; phylum Streptophyta; class Magnoliopsida; order Malvales; family Malvaceae; genus Gossypium; species Gossypium stocksii. The sequence continues at coordinate 99,896,247 of CM035632.1, read as the reverse complement.
TGTTTCCTGAAGAACAACTCCTAGCCTTAGCAGATGTAGCAGTTCCTTGGTTTGCTGATTTTGCAAATTATTTAGCAGCTAACATAACCCCAAAAGGGCTGACCCATCAACAAAAGAAGCGATTCTTCACTGATGTGAAAAACTACTTTTGGGAGGATCATTTTCTTTTTCGAATTTGTGCAGATCAGGTTATTCGAAGATGCGTTGCTGAAACAGAAGCATACCAGATTTTATATCACTGTCATTCAGGACCCACTGGAGAACATCACAGTGGAACTAGAACTGCTCATAAGGTACTCGAATCTGGCTTTTACTGGCCTACACTTTTTAGGGATACCAACAAGTATGTGACCTCTTGTTATAAATTCCAGAGAACAGGTAATATTTCTCAACATAATGAAATGCCTCAGAGTTATATACTTTCATGTGAAATATTTGATGTATGGGGTATTAATTTCATGGGTCTACTCCCTACTTCATTTGGGAATAAGTACATCCTAGTAGCAGTAGATTATCTGTCAAAATGGGTGGAAGCCCAAGCCTTACCTACTAATGATGCTAGAATGGTAGTACGATTCTTGAAGAAACTTTTCTCTCGATTTGGAACACCTAGGATAATTATTAGTGATAGGGGCACCTATTTTTGCAATGCCCAATTTGAAAAAGTTTTAAAAAGGTATGGAGTACACCATAGAACAGCTACCCCTTATCATCCACAAACCAATGGCCAAGTCAAAGTGACAAATAGGGAACTAAAACGCATCTTAGAGAAAACAATAGAAACAAATAGAAAAGATTGGTCAAGAAAGATAGACGATGCTTTATGGGCCTATAGAACTGTTTTTAAAACACCTATAGGTACATCTCCCTATAAACTTGTCTACGGAAAAAGTTGTCATCTGCCATTTGAACTTGAACATAAAGCATTCTGGGCTATTAAATTTTTAAACCTTGATTTTAAGCTTGTAGGTGAGAAAAGATTAATGCAGTTAAATGAGCTAGATGAATGGCGTTGCAATGCCTACGAGAGCTCACAACTATATAAGGAAGCCATGAAGCGACGTCATGACAAACGACTGAAACAACCTAAGCAGTTCAAAACAGGTGATCTTGTCTTACTCTACAACTCAAGGCTGAAACTATTTCCTGGAAAACTCAAGTCAAGGTGGTCAGGTCCATTCACTGTTCAAACTGTCTTTCCATACGACACAATTGAGGTAACTCACCCTAACCACGGTACGTTTAAGGTAAACAGCAATAGGCTTAAACACTATAGAGGTGAGAATTTTAAAGATAACAGGGAGGGGCTTCAGCTCCACGAAATCCCTTTGTGATACATCCAGGTAGAGTCGAGCTTAGACTCTAAATAAGCGCTTCTCGGGAGGCAACCCGAGCACTAACTTAATAACTTTTCTTTTTAATTTTAATTTTAGTATTTTTTATGCATCAACTAACCCTTTTTAATGCAAAATTTTAGGACCACACGGCCATACCCACGGGCGTGTCCAAGGCCGTGTGAACACTTAAAGCAGAGACACGGTCGTGCACCCAGGCCGTGTGTAAACAAAGCACAATTTTTCTAAAAACACGGGCTACCGACAAATCGACATGGCCATGCGACATAGCCGTGGCAACCTTTCAACTTAGACACGGGCTTACACAAAGCCACACGCCCGCGTCCTTAGACCGTGGCTAACACTGTCGATTTAGACACGGCTGTGTAACCACCTACACGACTGTGTGAATAACGAAAACCTCATCGCAAACGGCCGTGCGACCTGTCATACGACCGTGTGAAAAGCGAACGAGAACGCAAACGGCTATGCGAGATGGCCAACACGGGCGTGTACTTCGAACCAGGCACGCTAAAACCATCGAATTTCGAATCACACAGGCAAAACCCGAGTCACACGGGCGTGTGCCATGCCCGTGTGACCCAAAAACTATAAATAGGGGCCACTATTCAGTTTCTCCCTCACTCAAACCCTAAAATATTTCTTCTCCAACCACCATAAATGCCGCCGTCGGTCCTCAAGACACCACCACGCTCGTATTGGACAATCCCACGCCCGTGGAAAGTGTCCCACGACCGTTCAACTCCTTGCCCACGACCGTGCACCTCTTCTATTTGGTTCTATTTTCTCATTTTTCTCTCTAATTTTTACTAATCTATTTATTATTTATTTTTATATCATGATTATATTTAGATTTAGAATTAATTCAAGCATGGAATTAGTTACACTAGGATGAATAATCTAGAATATTATAAAGCATTTCATGATTGCATGCCACTTAACATCACACTTGATTGCCATTTTTCTCATACATTTAGTATAAATACATTCTCATGTTGCTTCTTTTTGACATCATGGATAGATTATACTATTTAGGTTAGTCCACATTTCATTCCAGATTATTTTAGTCATATTGTCATTTAAAGCATAACTATTTTTTCTATTTTCCATAGTTCTTGATACAATTCAATTTCAAGTCTTAGGCCTAATGTTTATTATTATTTTTAGATATCATGTCGTCATCACGTGGTAAAAGAACTGCTGCCCCACCTTCCAAAAAACGAAAGGGGCCCGGTAGTTCATCATCGAGGCCCACCTCCGAAGCTCGCCATCTGTTCATAACATTCACCTAGACCTCCCAAGATAAATTATTTTAGATTTTACGGGAACGCACCTTGAGCGCCGGTCGATGCATTGATTGAGACGCGCTAGAGCAAGTCAACCTTGCTAATTCAGTCCGGGCCCTACTAATGACGGATCCTTAGGAGTAGTTCTTCCAGATCATAGAGCCCACATACCTTAAACTCACTCTAGAGTTCTGCTCCACTTTCCATCTGCAGACCATCATGAGCCAGTTCAATGACCCCGGCACGATCCAATTTTGCCTAGGAGGTCGTGTACGCCACCTTAGCATACCAGAGTTTGGCTAAGCTCTCGGCCTCTACACGGAGTAATTTATGGAAGAAGAAGACTTCTCTACGCTTTCTCGACGCATCCACCTCAAACCCGTAAACTATTGCCTAACATCGCCCCTGGTTTTCCCTCCTACGACCCTAGTCGCACAAAGGCTACCGCTCTCCCCCCGCCATTAAGGTATCTTCATGCTCTTCTCGCACATACTTTGACAGGTAGACGGGAGAGCACCAGCGTCGTCAACACTCATGATGCTTATTTTTTATGGGGCATAGTGAACGCGCATGCCATCGACCTCGCCTACTTTATCGCGCACGCCATGTAGCACCAGACAGAGAGGCACCATAAAGACGTTATATCCATGGGCCCACACATTACACGCTTGGCCCGTCACTTCAGGCTCCTCAATACAGCGGCCCAGACATCCTCCTACACACTCATCGGTCAGATGTCCCCTCAGGGCATCCAGATTATGCACCATATGAGGATGATTCAGCGGAGGCCAAGAGGCGACCCTTTTCAGTACCGCCTCATCCAAAAGGCCGAGGATCTAGAGGACATTCCTGATGATGTCACACCATCGGAGGAAGATGCACCTACCGAGCCACCACCCCCTCACCGCCCATCTCATGCAGCAGCCACCTATGCTGACATATCTGAGCGCCTATCCCGATTTGAGCAGCAATGCTTCCAGCGCTTCGACCACATCGACACCACACTACAGCTGATATGCCAGCACCTTCACATCACTTCACCACTGCCACCGCATGATCCATCTGAGGATTAGAGATTTCTATTCCTCTTAACTTTATTTTTATCTTAATTTTTACTTAAACACTGATCCCTATTTTTACCTTTTCTTTTCTTCTAACTTTATTTTCCTTTTTACTTTTACTTTTATTTTCTTTCATTTTATCTTTTTCATTATTTGAATATTAGTATTTTTAAAACTTTATTTTATTTTATTTTATCGGCCAACCCCTAACAAGTAATCTCTCTTGATCCAAATTCCCCACGACTAATAAATACATTCGCAGTTTCAAAGGAGCTCTACAGCTCAAATCCGTATGAAAATGGGAACACCCTGCCACAACTGCCGACTCTTCCAATTCTAGTATCTGTCTTACAAATTTATCCCAAATTTAGGGAGTTTTCATTCCTTTCTCTATCTTATGATCTTGTGCTTTTATTGCTATTAATGTTATCTTTGTACATTGAGGGCAATGTACACCTTAAGTGTAGGGAGGAATTTACTTTCAAGTATTACATTATTTGTGAAAACCCTGAAATCTGATGCATTGTTCTTAAATTCTCACTTTCACTTTTTGCATTATCTTTAGTCTCCTATTAGGAATATATTCTGATTGATTTATGATTTTTATTGATATATGAGAATTAAGACATAGGTGCTTGTACTTTGATTATTCAAACTTTAAAACATTAGGGAATCAAGCATGATAAGTTGAAATTTTTGAGAACCCTATTTTTTTTCATAAGTTAATTTCCTGAATTTTAAGTGTTATCTTGATATTTGAAATTCGTAGGATTGACATCAAAAGCCATAATTCTAGTGAGATTTTGAGCCTTTTGAGCATACATTCTTTCGTGCTCACTTTTATTATTGCTTTGAGTGAGTCAATACTGAATTTTTATTCTAGAACTTGCTTTGATTATACATATTGAGACCACATCATTGATTTGATATACTGAAATGATAAAGGCACCTAGGATTTAACACATTTACTCCACAAAAAGCTTCCCTCCATAAATTAACCCTTAGTAAACCCCATTGAGCCTAACAACCTTTTCTTTGACTCACCTCTAATATTAACCTATAACCCGTTTTTGTTGAATTCCATTCAATTACTTTGATCCCTATTTTTGTCGAATTTGAGTTGAAATTTTCATCTAGCTTTATTCTCTTTTCTGGATTGTAAAGTTGTAAATATTTAATTGTTCTTAAAAAAAAAGTATGTATTAATCCAGTTGTAATCTGTAATAGTTCAAATAGTTTTTGCATATTTTTATTTTAAGGCTACTAAGGCGAAAATGATGTTATCATAAGAATTAGCTCGAGAAATATGTTCCAGCGATAGAGATTTTTCTAGCTAGATAACATTTCAAGTCAATCTCGATTCTAACCTTCTTTTACAGCCTGTGACAACACCCCTAACCAAGCCCCATTACAACCATTGAAAGACCTTTTGATCGATGTATCATATTAATCTACAGTGGTGGAGATTTGATTTTCTTGCAAGCCTATGGTAATAATTTTTCAGGTTGACTAAAGAGTACTTAATTCTTGAACCCTAAACACCTTGAGTGGATCGAGTGAATCTTTAGTGAGGATGTCAAATCTTGTTGATTTCAATTGAAAGATGAGTACTTAGGAGCAGGGAAGAAAACTTATGTTTCGATGATAAAATTATCAACTTAAAGTAATTGAATTTTTAATGTTCTTCTGATTGAATCTTCATTGTATGACTGCCTGTGAATTAGTTTGAAACATTATTGATAAAGATTGTAAGTTGAGAGGAATGATTCTTAATTAGGGATTGAGATTTTGCTTGAGGACAAGCAAAGGCTTAAGTGTGGGGGTATTTGATAAACGATAAATTATACATATTTTTACCTCATGTTTAGCCTAATTTCTAGATGAATTATTATTAATTTTGTGAGAATTGGTGCTCTTAACCCTTCTATTTCATGTTGTATACTCAGGAGAGCATAGGGAAGAGAAAAGAACGAAAAACGGACCGAAAACGAAGAAAATGGGCCAAAGTGTGAAAACGACACAGCCCAAGGAATCACCACACGATCGTGGCACATGGCCGTGCCACATGAGGTCTAACACAGCCCAGCCCCGACAAGCACGGCCAGTCCACATGGCTGTGCCACCCTCAACAGGCCCACACGGCCTCTTGTCGAAATCACACGGACGTGGTACACGGGCGTGTCCCTGTCGTGAGGAAGTGTAATTTCACTCGGATTTGAATACTTAGAGGCTAAGAAAGGCATCCCAAAGCTCTATATAAAGACCTTAGAAGGCAACTCTAAGGGTGTACTCTTTTCTCCCAAAAGGAGCGTCATATTTCTGCCAACACAAGGAGTGAAAGCAAGGAATTACTCCAAGGGAAGCCGATTGATTTATCCCAGAAGCCAGAATTCTACATCAAGACAGAGGATCACCCTAAATTCCTTCAGGGGTTTTTGGGTTCTTTATGTTTTGTTATCCTATTTCTTCTGAGATGTTTTCTTTATTAATTATGAACTAAACCCCTCAAATACTTGAGGGGGATGAAACCTAAGATAGATCTTGTTATTTTTCATTCTTGAATTATATGATAAATACTTGAATTGTTCTTAATTATGTGTTCTTAATTCTTGGTTTAATAATCCTAGGTATTAAGTCAAGAAACTGATGTGCTTAAGCAGAGGAGCAAAAGTCCCTGTTTCAAGATTAGATCTACCATAATTAAGCGGAGTTGCATGCAACCCTAGACATAGTGCGACATAAATCTGCCAGATTAGGGTCAAACCTAATAGGGGGATCCATAGATTGAATTAATGCAACCTAGGGGTGTTAACTAGAAAGAAACCTTAGTTAAACAACCTAGGATTAGTTGTTCTTATCCTCGACGGAGGTATTAACATAGGTTAGGGATCTCTACGGATCAAGTCAAGTGAAGAAATTGTCTAGTTCAAGAAGTTAATAGCAAGTGAAGTCTAGGTGGATTCTCCCTTGACTATTGCCCATATCAATTAGCTTTCCCGTGAGTTTTTCCCCAATTTACTTTTTGTGTATTCTTAGTTTAGTTTTAGAATTAGTTTCATACAAACCTCTTTTACTTTAAGGTTAGATAATAGAAAGGAAGTGAGTACTAGTACTTTTGGTTCCCTTGGGTACGATAACTTGGTCTTACCGCTAAACTACACTACTGTTCGATAGGTGCGCTTGCCTTAAAATCGTGATATTAGTTAGTTTTTGGTGTGATCAATTTTTATAAATTTTATTACTACATATCACGCGATATCATGGGACGTTACAATAAACTACACAATAAACAATTTCATGAGAAATTACATACTTTGATTCTTACCCTTCCATGCACATAAGCATTTTTCCATTTGGTCACTTACCATTTCAATGCATTTCTTTAAAACCAACATAATACAATCCAACCAATAGCTTGGCATAAGCTTAAGCATCATCAACAACACACGTTAATGCATCAATTCATAATTCACTTAAATAACATAAGATAAGTCATTAAACATGAATAACCTCACTTGAAATCATCAATTCCATAAACATAGTCATGCTTTCATTTAACATTTCCTTTTCATTCTTTTTCATAGTTTTTATGATATAAGTCATTTGAATACTTACCGTTCCTTCCCTTTTCATGTCTGTTGAATCATATGAAATAACATCGAATATTAGGCAAACACTCAAGTAATGATTTAGTTCTTTAAACACACTAGAACATTGCGATTTAATGTATTTATAGACATAATAAGAATATATAATTACACCAAGGCATTAACATACATTATTAGATTATACTAGTTAAACGTTCAACTCGTATTCATACTTATGATACATACCTCACTTGAAATGTGTTACATGAATATCAAATGATTGGAGTGCGCCATGGTGTCTTTCAACCATGGTCTTATTTATTCTTGTCTTGATGCTATAGTGTCTTTCAACCATAGTCTTATTCATTTTCCATAGTGTTGCCATCGTGTCTTTCAACCATAGTCTTATTCGTTTGATTCATGATGCCATAGTGTCTTTCAACTATGGTATTACTCGATAGAATCGTGATGCCATAATGTCTTTCAATCATAGTCTTACTTGATAGAATCTTGATGCTATAACATTTTTCAATTATGGTCTTACTCGATAGAACCACGATGCCATAACGTCTTTCAGTCATTGTCTTACTCAAAGGAATCGTGATGCCATAACGTCTTTTAGTCATGGTCTTACTCATTTCTGGTATGGTATCATAGTGTCTTTCAAGTAAGGTCTTATTTATTATCCGATATAGTGCCATAGTGTCTTTCAACTATGGTCTTAATCATTTTCCTTCAAGCCAATCAACTCAATTTATATATAACCAATTAGATATTAAATAATCAAAACCACAATTAATTGATTTAATCAAGTTACGAGCTTACCTGGCTAAATTGCTGAAATGTCAAAGTACATGGGCTTTTTAGTAATTTTTCATTCTCCTGAATTTTCCACTCGATCTTGATCTAAATAATAATTTCATTCAATTTATTAATCTAGATAGTAAAACAATATATTTTATGTAATTTAGTCATTTTTACATTTTTACAAAATTACCCCTAACTTTTTACTTTTATTCAATTTAGTCCCTATGTTCTAATCATGCAAATAAACCAAATTTATTGAAAATTCATGTCATCCAAATGTTTCATATCTTCCAATACAGCCCATATTTGCAACAATTTCACATCAAGTCCTTGTATTTTTACTATTTCAATAATTTAATCCCTAATAGTTAAATTCATCAAAAATCACTTAACAAAATACTTAAAAATAACAAATAATACTTCAAATTCATAATTTAACATCTAAAATCACAAATATTCATCAATGGGAACATTCAAAATCTTTAAAAATTTCAAAAACGAAGGTACGGGCTAACTGGACCTAGTTGCAACGATATCAAAAACATAAAAATTACGAGAAACGGGTATCAAAACCATACCATGCAAGAAGAAATTCCAAAAAAAAGCTCCCCCCTTCAATAGTGGAGCATTCGACCATTCAAGAAGAAATTAGAAAAGATGACAACATTTAATTGGTTTATTTTAGGTTTAATTTACCTATTTACCATATTACCCTTTAAAAATCATTATAATTTCATTAATACCTTACCCATAAATATCCACTAACCCTTTAAATGGTAAAATTTACCATTCAAGTCCATCTACTTTCATATCTATAGCCATTTGACCCCTTTAACTAATAGAACTCAACTTTTACACCTCATTTTCTAAAACCACTTGACTTTAGGGTCATACCACTTGAACCTAATTGCTATTCCTTTTAACATAGATCATTAATTTGAACTTTATCAATACACCATATAATATTCATAAATATTAAATAATAATATTTACGGGTCAGATTTGTGGCTGCGAAACCATTGTCTCGACGCTTCAAAGAAATAGGATGTTATAGTTTATGAATTATCTTTTATAGTGTGCATGTAGGAATCCGAGAGGATTTCCCAGTCTAGGAGATAGATACATAAGGGTCATGAAGGCATTAATTAAAAATGGAATCGATAAGGGGAAAATTGGCAAGAAGTCATCTACTGTGAAAAGGATGATGGCGTACTGTCTTAACACAGAAAAAACTGTCAAGAAGTTCCAGCCATGAAGTGCAATCATTTTAGCATTGTGTTTGTAAGATATGAAAGCTCATTAAGTTCTTTAAAACTTACTAGTGTTGTTATGTACTGCAGGTAATTAGGAGATTTTGGAAGTTCAAAAAGGGACTAGGCCAGAGTTCGCTGCACATCGGCAAATTTGTTTCTTAGTTGTAACTTGCACACAATAGGGTGACCTAGAGGTGAAGTCTCAAGGTCTTTGTTGTAAATGAAATGAAATGGTCAGATTATAAATTTTAGTTTAAAGTGATTATTTTAAATATGCTAAAAATCAATTGGTGACATTTTTGTATATTAAATTAAATTAAATTTTATTCTTCGATATAGATTCTTGAAAGTTTTAAATTTACTTAGTAGCAGTAACAAATTTAATCTTGTTTTCATTCTTATATTATTGTGGATAAACGTGATTGAAAGTATAGATTAGATCATAAGTTGGGTTGTGATATCCTATAGCCCGGACTCGACAATTAGATCGGGTATAGGGCATTACAGTAGTAGCCATTTTAAAAGGCGATAGGTGTTGGAAAAATTACATTTTATGGGAACTTTGAGGCATATTCTCAATAGGTAAAGGTGAAGAGTTGAATCATAAAATTATGGTTTCATATTCTACTCCATGAGACCTTTACAACGGTATACCATATGCTTAAAATGGTTAAATGATGAATGAGAAATTGATGCTCAAATTAAGCTACTTGGAAATATTTTGTTCAGGAAAAGTAAAGGCTTAGATCCCACTTTGGTTAAATACCAAGTGTGAGATGTGTATATATATGGGAACCCTCTTAAAAGGTGATTGAAATAAATATTTTCATGATTTGAAATAAATATATAAGGCTAGCTTGATTTTAAAATATTTTATTGCTAGAAATCTATTCTATTCGTATAATCTTTTAACTGAATTTTTAAAAGGTTTAGGATTTCTTTTACAAATTTATTATTATTGGATTCAATTTCAATCTTTAAAATTCAATTTTGTATTTTATATTAAAATTTATACATATATCCACTACTCGAGCTTATCTCATAATCTTAAATTTCAATTTTTATTCTCACTTATACATCACAAATTCATATACACAACCTAAACAAATATTCAAAATCACATACAAATAACAACCAATCTAACTAATGTGGGAAGCCCATTAGGACCATCTAATGTGGGAAGTCTATTAGGACCATCTTTTGTAGAGGTTCATAAAGACTATCTAATATAGGGAAAGTTTGTCAGGACTATCATTGTAATGAGAGTTCGCCAGTACTATCTAGTGAATCTGATTCCATAATATGACAGCTGGTATGAGTTTGAAAAAAGGGGTGATCTATTATTATGAGAAGACCATTGTGCTTTTATTAGCAGATAAGATGAGGCAGATATAAATTATGACAGTCCATTGGACTATTCTTACAAATTTGCACCATAGTAGTTATGGAATTCACTTTGGTGAAAGATGTAGGAGAATTCGAGGATTCGAATTTAATTTTACAAGTTCGCCAAGAATGAGTCCTCGTGCTAGTCGCACATCCTAAGCTCGAGTCTACTGTACAGATAATTTGTATGGTAGTTTTATCATAAATTATCTTTTACAGTGCGCATGTGAGAATCCACGAGGATTTCCTTCTCTAGGAGATAGATACATAAGGGCCATGAAGGCATTAATTAAAAATGGAATCTATAAAGGGAAAATCGCCAAGAAGTCATGTACTGTGACAAAATGATAGCGTACTGTCTTAACACGGACAAAATCATTGAGAAGTTTAGGCCACAAAGTACAATCATTTTAGCATTGTGTTAGTAAGTTTTGAAAGCTCATTAAGTTCTTTAAAACTTAATAGTGTTGTTAGGCATTGCAGGTATATAGGAGATATTGCAAGTTCAAGAAGGGACTAGGCCAGAGTCCGCTGCACATTGACAAATTTGTTTCTTAGTTGTAACTTGCATACAATAAGGTGACCCAGAGGTAGAGTCTCAAGGTCTTTGTTGTAAATGAAATTAAATGGTTAGATTACATTTTTTAGTATGAAGTTACTATTTTAAATATGTTAAAGATTAATTGGTAACATTGTTGTATATTAAATTAAATTTTATTCTTCGACATAGATTCTTGAAAGTTTTGAATTTACTTAGTAGTGGTAACAAATTTAGTCTTGTCTTCATTCTTTTATTACTACTGATAAATGTGATTAAAAGTATAGGTTAGATTATAAGTTGGGTTGTGATATCCTATAGCCCAGACCTGACGATCGGATCGAGTATGGGATGTTACAATAGTAGCCATTTTAAAAGGTGATAGGTTGAATCTAAACCAATATTTGAAAAATGATCTTTAAAAATAACAAATGCAAAACATTCTATATGCTTCTGCCATTGGAAGCCTAATGTATGCTCAAGTTTGTACTAAACCTGGCATTGCATTTTTTGAATGTGGGGAAGATATTGAAGTAATCTAAGTTTAGACCATTGAAGAGTTGTAAAGAAAGTGATGAGATACCTTAAAGGAACCAAAGATTACATGCTTATGTATAAGTAAACTAGCAAATTGGAGATAGTTCATTACTCAAACTCGGATTTCGTTAGGTGTGTTATTTCATGAAAATCAATATCTAGATACATTTTTATGTTAGTTGGCAAAGCCATATATTGGAAAAGTGGAAATCAAACCTTGATTGTTACTTCTACCATAGAGGCTGAGTTCGGTTTTTATTTTTAGGCAACCTCACATGGTGTATGGTTAAAGAGTTTTATTTTGATTCTATTTCTAAGCAATTGAAAAAATATTGAAAAAATATTGTGATAGTGCAGTTGTTGTTTTCTTATCTAAAAAAAACAAAAGTGGTAGTCAAAGTAAACAAAAGTGACTGTTGAATATATTAGCACTGAATTAATGGTTGTTGATCTTTTAATGAAAAACATGTTATTAATGAGTTTTAAGGATCATGTAGCTTGAATGGGACTCAATTCTATCTTATAATTTTGTTTAAAAAATGGAAATCTTATTTATTTGGGTGTTTTTTCTCGTTATTTTTAGTGTACACATTTATATTGAAAAGAACGGTTTTTATTATAATCGACAATTGTTTGAAAAAATAGAATACACAGTGATATATTTTTGTGACTTAATTTTCATTTTTATTTTTCAACCAACCATATTTTTTTTTAAGTATTTTCATTTTATAGATTCCGATCATATTTATTCTTTTTGACACAATGCTTAGAACTACCCGTAGCTCCTCTCCAAATAAATAGGAGGATAATATGCTTCAACGCACTCGAACCTACGTCCTCCTGCATTGGCAATAATGTCTATATCAATCGAGCTAAGACTCAATCAGCATTAATCTTTTTCATTTTAAATGAGAATGAATCTTATTTTCTAAAACCAACAACATGTTATATAGATATTATCCAACTTTACCCTGATTAGGTTTATGAAAAATAAGAGTATAAAAAAGGCTTATGAACAATAGAGAGATCATTACTCAGAAACCACAAATCTATCCTATAAGACTGGGTCCTCCTACAAAATTACTCTCACAACACCTATCATAAAGCCACTATCATCCTTCCTATATACTCCTTTCGCAAACTCAAGTTCACATTAAATTCATAGTAATAATAATAATATAATAAAAAAGCCAGTTCAGAGGAACACAAAGCCAAATTCATAGAAATTAAAATGGCAATGTTAAACCTAGTTAACAGCCCTTTCTGTATAAGTAATTCTGGTGCTAGAGTTGTTAGGAATAGGGTTCCTCCACCTGCGACTCCAACATTTATTCATGTAATTCTGTATTTGTGTTGCTTCTCAGTTGGCTCTATTAAGCAAGTATTTTTGTTTGACATATATATTCATGTGGTGTAGGCAAGTTCAAAGCAGGAGTCTAAAGCATTTGATACGGCAAAGGAAACTATAAAAGGAGTCAATGAAACAAAGGAGGCCACCAAAAACATGAAAGATAGTGCTACTTCTGCTGCTTCCCAAGTAATCAATTATTTTTATACTTATTAATTGAAGGTCTCCAATTTTTGTTGGTGGGATTGGGATTAAATTATGGTTTCATCCTCATGATCAATTATAATAAATATTAAAAAGCTTAAAAAAATGAGATTACAAACTAATGATGGTAACATCACACTGCCATTACTATCTACATCTCTTGGTTGATGTGTTGCCTTAGGGACTATATTATCGTATCAGTTTGCTACTAATTTCGAAACCAACAAAAATGGTAGGTGAACCAGAAGGCACAAGAAACTATCAAACAAGGAGCTAATCAAGCAGCAGATGCCACAAAAAACATGAAAGATAAGACTACTTCAGCTGCTAGCCAAGTAATTATTTCTTTATATACATTTCTTGTTGAAATTCTTGAATTTTCTGCTGTTGGGATAAGGACTTTAACTGTAGATTTTATTATATTATAAGTTTGCCACTAATTTATTGGAAGGTGAGCGAGAAGGCAAAAGGAATGGCTGAGAAGGCAACGGATGCAGCAAAACAGGTATGGGACACTGCCATAGAAACTGCTCAAAAGGCTAAAGAAACTGTGCTTGGGAAAACTGATGAATCCAAAGGAGGCATTAAAGAAAATGCAGAGAAAATAAAGCAGAGGATGGACGACAAGAACTGATAATTCATTTCTAAAATGTTGAACCACAGCAAAATAAATTCACCCTAAGGCCAACTACCCAATTATTAGTTGTATACCTTATTCAGTTTCTTATTTCTAAAACCTTCAATTTTTTGGTTTTTAATTATTTATCTTCTTCTTCTTTTTTAAAGCTATTTTCTTTGCCACTAGCCACATACCACCATCAAATATATTACTCTACCAGCAATCTCTTAACCAATGACAAAAAATATTGTATATAAAATATATTATACAGTGTATTTTCAAATAAATAATTTAATATAAAATTTTGTATATATAAATATATATTTTATACGATACTAAGCGTAAGGATGAGAGTAATATGATTTGAACTCGTGTCTAACAAGAGTTTTAACTACTATTCCATACAAGTCAAGACATAAATATATTTATATATTCATCTAATAATCACAATCTTTATATTTATATAATATATAGGATAAAATATGCCATAAATTTTTATATTCTTCACAAAATTAAAATTTAGTCCTTATACTTTTCTTTTTAGGAATTTAATTCATCTATTTCTTAAATTTTAAAATTCAAATCCTATATATATTTTATTTCCCCCTCTACTCAAACAACAATTAAAGTTTTTAATATCTCATCACATTATTTTACTGCTAATCAACTTCACACAAGCATACAAATTGGCCATCACCATTGCCCTTAAACAAGAAATTTAAGCTCTAATTACTCATCTAATAGTTTTTTCTCACCAATATACAATCACAATTTTAACATTTTCTACAGTAGACATCTAATGCTAATGATAACCAATTGTATAAACTTAATTTTATCCCAGTTGATATTAAACCCTCACCTGTACCATCTGTCATCAAAGAATATCTCCAAATCATCATCAACTCAAACTTTTGTATTTTTTTTTTCCATTTCTTATTAAGCAAAGATAGAGAGAAGAAAGAAAAAGCATTCAACTTTGGTGCATTATTTATAAATGAAATGATTTCACACATTTCCAATCTAACGCTAAAACATGAGTTTTGGAAAACTTATGCACCAACTAATAAAATAGTTGCTCAAGAAGAATTTATTTATCTAAAATTTATTTTATAACAACACCTTCTAATTTCTGCCTCTTTCAACTTATCTCTTAAGTAACTTCAAAAATTCTTTTATAGACAATCAAATATTTTTTCAGTCTATGAATAAGTTTGTCGAGCAAACTAATAAACAATTTCTTAGATTCTAAAAATTAGTTATCATAATGTATAAATTTTCTACCATCCTCTTTCAAATCATTCCCAAGTGTACCAAATAGTGTTAAAATTTGCTTTTAAGTTTTCTTAAACCCTACCTCCAAAAATAGGGGTATTAGTGCTCTTTTTGGATTTCAAAATCTAACATGTTGACATTGATGCCATGTAGCAAAAATTAAACCTAGACATATTGGTTACTGAAAAGTCCATAACCATTTACTGTAATTGAGTCTCATTGATGCTTGAGAATCAAAAAAGCCAAATTTACACCCTTTAATGATCCTCTTTTTTTGGTACGAAAAACATCTAATAATTTACCATAAATAAATAAAACGTCCTTAAGTCATCTTTAATGGACATTTGGTGGCAGTTTGCTGACAATAGCAAGACCTGTTAGTCGTCTCTTGAGTTACCATTCCATAATTTTATAAAATATAAAATAAAAAAATTTATAGTGTATAACTCATCAATTTTGTCTTCAATATTTAAGTTTAATAAAAGAAAAAATTAATTTATTTAATATTTTAATTTAATAAATTTATTAATTAGAAGGTTTTCACATTAATAAAAATGAAATAATACAACCAATAATTTAATTTAATAAAACATAAAATTTATTGTAGATTGAATAATCAGTTTAAAAATTATCAAGGGCAGATATGTTGCTTACTATTTTTGTATCATGTTGTTCACTATTTATAGTTTTTAAATTGGTATTTTTAATATATTATATTATACTATTATTATATAGATTATTTATATTTATATTTATATTTATATTTATATTTTTATATATTAATTATATTTAATTAAAATTTAATAATTAATAATTGAAATTTATTCGATAAAAATATCAAGATACAATACTTGAATAGAATATATGCCACGAATAATTTTAATTTTATTAAAGTAACATTTCTATTTTTTTAATTTAAATATTGTTTCTATCGATAAAGGTACCATGGAAGTCCCTATACTAAAAGTCAGATTGCATTTAGCCTTCTCCTATTGAACAAATGGGCAAACTAGCCCTATACATTAGTTCAAAGATTAAACTGGTTTTTTTGTAAAAAATTCCATCCATTTCTACCGTTAAGTGATGAGGTAACTAATGAAGCAAATACAAATGTACCTTATGTTGATGTGGCATTTTTTTCCATGCCAACAAATGTTTAAAAAATAAAATAAAAATCCTAAAAAATAAATAATTTTTTAAATAATTATTTGAAATACCACATCTAGGATGAACCTAGATAAACAGTTATCTAGGTTCATATTAAAGGTAGTTTTTCAAATAATTATAAAAATTATTAAAAAATATAAAGTTGTTTGAATTTTATAAGAACTATAAGAAAGTATAAGAAATTATTAAAATTATTAAAATTATTAAAATTATTAAAAACTAATTAAATTATTTAAAAAATTAATCTTTATTTAAAATAAATAACCAAAATTAACATAACATTCACCAAACCACAAATTCAAAATAATAGAATCTATAACTTTTTTGTTTTTCAACGAGGAGTATTTGTATTTCAGACAATTTACTTTGAACATATTCCCTTAAATGTTTATTGTTATTGTAACATCCCAGACCTAGCCTACACGTTATGGCAGAGTCTGGAGAGATTACATTAGCTCATTAAAGAATTTTTGGTTAAATCAAACTTAATGTGCGTTTCGAAAGCATAAAATTTGGCAAAACTCTCATAAATGTTTAGAAATGCTTAAGTCCAAAATCATTTATTCCAAATCTAGAATTTGAATTCAAAACCATGCTTTGAAAATAATTATTTTGTCAAATCTTTTTTAGCTTTAAGGAAAACTTTCGTTAAAACTATTTGTTTATTTAAAAAACACTTAAGACATTACTTAATTTTGAAGCAGAAAATTTTCAAAGTTTTAATTTTGAAAACTAAGTTTTAAATTGTTAACCTGTATGGTTTTGCAGTTTCATGATAAAATACTCAAAAACAAACAAACAGAACAAAAACCAAAAACAAAGTCTAAACAAATTTACAGTCCAAAATAATTAAAAACCTAAACTATTTTATTTTATGAACCAAGAAATAATCCAAGCTCCCACACACTGTCCGATCCTAAACTCAAAGTTTACTTGAAAAGTCAAACATAAAACAAATGGGTGAGCTATAAAGCTTAGTGTAAAACTAAAACTAAAACTTAGTTCACACATAATACAATATACAAATAAGAGAATTTCATATCAATCAATTAAACAAAACTGAGAATGCATGATTATGCCAATGCGGTATTTTTTAGAAAATCATAATGCGGATTTTACAGAAAAACTTCCTACCAAACTTCCTACCCTACTCCACTACACACCAAAATAGAGTTTCCCAAAACTCATCCAACCAAATCACACCAATAGAATAGTTGTGGTCAATGCACCAGAGATTGCAGTTAAATTGCTATATTAGATATATGTGGTAAAGCCACCATAATTGCAAACATGCTGCCAGATAGAAATGTGGATAAACCACCAGATAATATAGATTATTAAACAGTCAGAACTCCCTTCTATCCATATTATCTTAAACCCTATGCAATATGACATGGCATGCATGTAATGAATCAAAATGAAAAGTATGTAAAACATGTAGTCATACAATATCAAAGATCAAAAGGCATGGCATTCCATGTTTTAACAAAACAAACGTATCACAAATTCAACATAAACAAATCAGTTGACAAAACGTCACATTCATGGTCATATAGCAGAATCCCAAGATACACGACTTTAGCAGATTCAAACATCAGATGCTTATATTCAACATAGCAAAATGAAAACACACCATCATAATTGACAGAACAAAGATCATACGTATATAATTCACATACCTTAAACACAACACATATGACAAAATATTAACAAATACCTTATTTTCAAGTCTTATTAAGCAGTATAGACCCTCATGAAAAGTCTATTTATGAATTTCAGAATCAAATGAGCCTAGGTGAAAATTTTCAAAAAGTGAGCCCACACGGCCCAAATAGCCCAAACAGTGTGGCTTACACGGCCTACCACACGGCCGTGTGACATTGATAGTAGGTTTTCCAGCATCACGCCGTTTGCTATTTTTTGAATTTTCCATTATGCACCTTACTATTTTTTCGATGCAAACACTATAGCGAGGATTTCGGTTTTCTTGGCAGTCGTGAATTAAACGTACTTATGAAGTCAGAGGAAAATATGCTTTGCCACTACCCATAAATGAAACTTAACTAGAAAAATAATGACAATGCTTCACGCCAGGTCAAAGGAAAGGGTGAAATCACAAAATGGGGAAAGAAGGGAAGTGGGAAAGGTGGGTAGCAGTTAATGGGGAGATTTTTTGGGAAAATTTTCTCAACATGGGTGGATTTAGCAAAAATAAATCCCATTTGCACACGCAGGGATTCAAACACAGAACCAAAAGATAAACTGAAGCCTTATCAATAAACCAACAAGCTCATTCTTATTACAAGTTGAGCGAAAATAATATAAAAGCCAGACATTTTAGGGATAAAGTTGGGATAAAAACAATAAAGATTCAAAGGAAATATTCGAACCTAAAACCTTACACACACAAGCACAACCCAAATCCACTAAATCGGATTAATTCTCTTGACAAAATCCCTTTAGCCTTAATTCAAAAATTGAACGTGACCACTTTGGATTTCACTAAGCCTATTCTTCTAATCTAGTTTTTGAGATGTGACATTTATTTTGTCCATATTTGTAACACACTTTCTTAGGTTGGTTCACTTAATAGTGGAGAAAATACAACACAAAAAACTTATTAAAAGAAAAGCTTTTGCTTTAGTTAAAATTTGGCTTAACATAATAAAAAGCCTGTAAAATAATTCAATAATCAATTGAGCCTAATTGAATATAAGCAATCAATTAAGCCTTCGAAAAACCAACTTTCGTGTAAGCCCTTTTTAGTCATTAAGCCTTCGAAAAACCAACTTTCGTGTAAGCCTTTTTTAGTCATTAAGCCTATGCTAACGTGACGAGTGATGTGGCAAAATGCTAATGTGGTAGATGATGTAATAACTACTGTGGTATATGTAATAGCCCGTTTTTAGTGAAATCAGAACAGTGGTTTCGGAACCATAAATTCGAGATCAAAATATTTATTTTAATATTATTTTGAGGTCTATAGCATGATAGTAGGATTGCGTGAAAATTTCGTTAAGAAATTTTACCATTTGAGTGATTAATTTGTGAAAAAGGACTAAATCGAGTAAAGTGCAAAAGTGGTGTTCTATTATGGGATTTATGGGATTGGTTTATTTGAAATTATTAGTGTTTTTAAAAGGTATAAAGGTAAATGAGTGATTAAGGTTAAGATTAATAAAACAAAATCTATTTTCCTTTCATCCATCTTCAACTTCCACCAAAAAATTGAAGGTTAGAACATCATTCTTAGGGTTCAAAACATTCGGCTACTTCTTGTGCATGTAAGTGATTTTTGACTCGGTTTTTAATGATTTTTATGTTTTAAGGTTGTTGTAGCTTAATCTAGCTAGCCCAGAGACTAATTTGCAAAATTGTTAAAGAGTTAGGGTTTTACCATGGTTGAATATGTATGTGTTTTATGGTTTCATGATAGATTATGAATGGTTATTTTAAATTAAACAACTTTTGTTAAGTGATTTTTGATAAAATTTCAAAATAGGGATTAATTTGGAAAAAGTAAAAATTATGTGGTAAAATGTGTGAATAAATGAAATATTTGGACTGCTATGGGCCTAGGTGAAATTTGGCTAGCATGGGTGTGGATTAAATTGCATGAATTTGTATTTTTATAAGATAAGGACTAAATTGTAAAGAAGTTAAAAGTTTAAGGGTAAAACAATAATTTTACCAAAATATGAAATTGGATTGAATTGATAAAATGATACTTAAAATATCTAAATTTGATTATATAGATCAAGAAAAGCAACATTCGGATTTAAATCGGGGAAAAGACAGTGGTGGATTGATCGATCAATTTCTTTCGTATATTTGAGGTAAGTTCATATGTTTAATAAACATTAAATTATGTGTATTTAAATGCTTAATTGATGTAATTGTGATAATACGACACTGTGAAAATTCTTGACGAGGCATCTACAAAGTATAGATCCCGGTTGAACCTTAGGAATAGATAAGATACAAATGACATGTCATTAGGGGTTACCGTGTTTATGTGATATGGGTGCTGGTCCTGTATGTCCTACCGGTGGCTGAGTTTTTCGACATGTGTTACAGTTTCTCGACAGCTTGTATAAGCAACACCATGTAGTTACGTCTTAACCGACAGCTTGTGTGAGCAGACCCAATGATGGCTCGAGTGTGAGCACTTATATGAGATATGTGATAGAGATGGTTTCGACCATGTATTGGCACTTAGTATGCGAGATACCCTAGTATCCAATAATATTCCAAATGGTTCAACGGGCAAAGATGATGGTACGAAGATATAAGAGATGAAATGGATTAGTTCAAATACTTGTGAGAATTATGACAAGTAAGTTGTAGTGGATGTATTCATACATGACTACTATGGTTGAGATAATGTGCTAATATTTGGTTTGATTGAAATTTACTAATGTTTAATTATGCTTCATTAAATTTTTGACGAATGGTAAATTGTACTTATTAACCATACGAGGTTATTAAGCTTAATAGCTTACTCTGTTTACTTTTTCGTGTTTTATAGTAATTCGGAAGCTCGCTCAAATTGGAAGTCATCGAAGATCTCATCACATTATCTAGCAATTGTTTTCATACTTTTGGACTCAATGTATTTTGGTTATATGGTATGTATAGATCTATTGGCTAATGAAGCCTATATGTTATGATTATGTATTAGCCATGTGATTTAGCTTGATTTGGCATATATGTTGGTATGTATATATATAAGTGGTTGGCCTTATTTTATATGAAGTTTAATTGCCTTGAGTATGCTTGATGATGGCTTTGGAAATTGCCTTGTTTGTGAATTGGTAATTTGGTACATATTGGATGAATTGGTTAAGTGGTTTACATGTTATGTATTGGGCATTAAGGTGCATATATGCCTTTGATCATTTAGGTAACTTTTGGAAGTGATAATGGCATGTTTATAATGGTCAATTGTAATGCTTGTTAGCACTTGGGTTAATGGTATTGAAATTGGATGTTTTAGCCTTGATTTTGGTTGGTTTAAAGGCCTATTTATGTTGTGGTTATATGCTTTTGAAGTGTGTAAGTTGATATCAAAGTTGGGTGAGAAATGTGGCTTAGAAAATAGCCTATTTTCGTCCACACGGGCAGAGACACTGGCGTGTGTCTCAGCCGTGTGTGACATACGGTCAGGTGACACGACCGTGTGTCCCCTGTAGTTTATAATGAAAACAAGTTAGTCAGTTATACAGGCTAGTCACATGGGTGTGTGGTTGGCCGTGTGACCTAAGTTAGAGAGTTACACGGGGTCGGACACGGTCTGGGACACGGCCATGTGAACCCATTTCGAATGTCCACACGGCCTGTGACACGGGAGTGTCTTTTGGCCGTGTCAAACCACACGGGCGTGTGTCCCCTATATTTGAAAATTTTCAATGTTTTTCTAAAATTTCTATAAGTTCTTGATTTAGTCTCGAATTGCATTTAATGCTTGTTTTGGGCTTCAAGGGCTCGTGTTAGGGACTATATGAATGTACGTGAATAATTTATGTTTGGATATGAGTTGTGGACATGAAATGTATGGTTGTTTATGTGATAAGTCCGGTAATGCTCTGTAACCCTATTCTGGCGACGGATACGAGTTAGGGTTGTTATAGTAGATGTCATGGTAGGCTGTTCACGTGGACAATTTAATTGATTTTTCAATTATTTTGAGAGTTTAATTAACTTTGTAATTATTTAAGCTGAAATGTTATTAAAATATTATAACAAATTTAGAAAATTATAAAAGTTATAAAAAACTATAAAAAGAAAAAAAAGAAAAATTATTAAAATTATAAAAAAAAAGTTATAAAAATATAAAAACAATCATAGATAATTTTTATTATTTTAAAAGTTTGAAGTCTTTGGTTTCAGTAATATAAAAATGAGGAACTTGAAGTCGGATAGTGATAGGACTTGTATAATGAACCATTGTCAAGTCTAATTTAAGCTCTCATTTTTTTATTATTGAAACCGAAGACTCCAAACCATCAAAATATAAGTTTTTAAAATAAGTTTTATAACTTTTTAACCATTTTCATAAATTTTATATAAAGAATTATATAAAATTATATAAAAATTATTAAAATGATAGAAATTATAAAATATAAAAACATATAATTTTTTTTTTATTTTGTAGGTTTGGAGTCTTTGATTTCCATAATAAAAAAATGGAGAGCTTGAACTATGATGGTGATTGGACTTAATCGATTTGGCACCCTCATAAAAGTCCTATCATCCTCACATTTCAAGCTACTCATTTGCTTATTACCAAATCCAAAAACTCCAACCTTTCAAAATAACAAAAAAAATTTATAATTTTTTTTATATTTTTTAAAATAAATTTTAACAATATTTTACTATATCTATACTTTTTTATAATTACCCTATTTTTAATAATTTTTATTATCTATTTATAATTTTTAGACTTAAATAATTTAAAAAATTAATTAAATTTTTATAAAATAATTAAAAATCAGTTAACTCCTCGTAAAAATGATTTATAAATTAATTAAGCTCTCCTTATTAGCAATCTGCCAGGATATCTACCACGTTAACATCTTACCCCATCAATGCCACGTGGACATAGACTTAATGGCAATCAGGACTTACACGAAAATTAATTTTTGTTTTTTTTTTTTTAGCTTAATTGATTAGTTATATTTGATTAGGGACTCAATTGCATGCCATTTTCGATTGAATATTCAATTTATTATTGAATTATTCTACAAGTCTTTTCATTATATTAAGGCTTACATTTTACATTTTTTTTATAGTTATTTGTCATTTCAAATTTTTTAATATTTATAGTAATTCATCATAATAATTATTAAATATTTAAAAATTGTAACTTGATGATGATTCATTTATAATTCGAATATTTATCATAAATTTAAATATTTTTATTAATTTTAATTGTTTTCTATATTTCTTAATAATTTTTTTTAGAATTTTTAACTTTTAAATATTTGTTGACATGAAAAAAATATTACGAAGCGTGCAGTACATGTGACACACCATATGGCGTTGTTTACTTGTTCTGTTTGTCATATCATGACTTAATAATATAAATGGATAGAATTTTTAAAAAATGAACCAACTTATTTTTTGATCTAATGTACAAAGACTAATTTACTTATTTTTTTAATAAAATAAACGAAATATAATCAAACTCCTAATACAACGCCTTTGTTTTTGGATAATTCATGCAATTGGTTGCATCATGATTTCTTTACCGTGATTTAAGCTTAACCACAAAAAAAAAAAAGAGATTAAGAATTTTGTCCTTCAATTATTAATTTTAAAAAGTAGTGAATATTTAATTTAATAAAAACGATCTTTTTAAAAAAATAGTTTAATATGACTTAAATATAACAGTAATCAAAATAAATAAAATTTATTTAATAAAAAAACAAAATATAAGAGTTAATTTTGAAAATATGCAAGGACATTCATTAAAAATATATAAAACGATTGATATTTTATTAAATAAAAATAAAAATAAAGATATAATAATTAAATCTAAAAATTAATAAAGACATATACATAGATTAATATATAAGTTTAGATTTAGTGGGTTTATATATAAAAGTATACATAATATGTGATAGGTATGGAAACCACCAAACATAATTTCTCACGCTCTAATTTAATTAAATAGTAGTATAGAGTAGTAGAATCCATCCCATAGGACTAAGATTCCTAATTTTTCTGTTTAAGCGACTAGATTTCTAAGTCTAGACAACTGTCGTGCTCATGACCTGTGGGTGCAAAGCTATAAATAAATAAAAGGGGAAGTTTTAGTTGATAAAGAAAATAAAATAAAATAAACAAAATGTAAAATAAAATAAAATAAAAACAAAATTATAATTGCAAAATAAAATTAAGGAAATTAAATCAAATTGGTAGATCAATATGTGAATGTTTAGCCTCAGCCTCTGTACACTCCGAAATCGAATTGATCTTTAAAAGTAAATTTTCCTTTCCAAACAATAAGTTGGTTATAGCGATCAAGGATGCCACAATCGCCAACTTTTCCTTGTCTAGTTGATTCTAATACAACCTGCAAACCAACCCTTATCGATTATCTAACCATGTAACACGCGTATGCAATTTAAGATCTCGGCAACCTTACAATCTAGAAAAGCCCAACTCAAATTAACAGCCTCAACTGGGTGGGCCATTTAAATTTGACCACTATCTTCCTTGACGGAATCCAACTAGCTTTTTCCAATTGAACACACCGATTCATTTACAGGAATTCGAACTCGACAGATGACTATCTTGTTTTTTCAACTGTACGCCAAACAACTCCAACCCAACACGCGTTTTTTGAATTGAAGTTGAATTGACTTTAAGGGATGATTGTGACTATTATTAGAACAATGACAGCAATACAACATAAAATGAACACAAATTTGCTTGAGAAATCAAGTGGAAACCGAGAGCAAAAATGAACACAAATAACTTGAGCAAAAATTGGATGAAAGTCGGGCTACTTCTTTCATTCACATGTACAATTTATACATGAAATTCAAATACAAAAGATAGTCACCTAATACTTCAACTACTCCCACTAATACAAGACTTAAACTAACTTAGATTACAAGCACAAGTAACATTTCAGCTATGACATCAAGTACAAATCAAAAACTAATCCAACTAAAGTTGTGAACAAGTTACAAGGAAACTAAACTAAGTCACATAGGAACAAAATATCCAAAATGAACTAAACTAGCTGCTACCCTCAGTTCTGCTCCAAATGCTGCTTCTGCTCTCAAGATTGCTGCTGGTCCAATGTTGCATTGCAGGCCAAATGTTAACAACTATCCTATATTCCAGAGAGAGTAAAATACAATGTTAAAAGGTTTTTTAGTGCGCGTTCATATCTCACGATTTTTTTATCGAAATGATAATCCAGATAAACATAAAAAGAAATTAGTTGAACATAAAATTAATTATACTCAAATTAGAATTTAAAAATAGATTTAAATAAAATAATGATAAGTGAAAAGGAGAAAGCACTTACAAAACAGTTAAACAAAAAAAAAAAAAAGAAGAAATGAAATGACAGAACGGTTTGCCAAAATCTACCACTACAAATGTATGGAAAAAGATTAGAGAAAACAAATTATAATTTTTATTCAATGTCGAATGTGTTTTCCAAAGCCACCCTACAATGTATTTATATATATTACATATATTAATTTTAGCTTGATTCATCTAAAAACCAACCACATAAAATTATATTTGATCAGTCATAAATTTTTCAAAATTTTTAATTCGACCTTTTTTTATTGCTTATACTCTAATTTAACTTGATTTATTTATTAATTCGAATTCGATATTCCAACTGCATACTTGATAAAATTAACTAAAAATTACAGATTTAATAGCAAAAATTACCGAAATTAGATGCGTTAAACACATAAATTCAACTTATTATCAATATAATACATAGATATGTCATCTAGTTTTAACCTAACTTACCAACACAAAAATAAACCATCAAAGTAAAAGCCAAAGAAATAGAGTGGATTGATTATAACAATCTTATCTCCTCACTTAGTATTAATAAAATAAATAAATTATCAGTGTTAATTAATATGATTAATATTTTAAAGGATAACATGTTGTATTTTAAAGTTGGGGATATAAAAATTGGTATAAAAGAAAAAATAAATTATGATGATTGCCCGCTGATAAATAATTTAAAATTGGATGATTGATGGATTAAAATAAATAAATTATAAAAAAAACTATAAAAATAGATATTTCTTATCAGCCGGATGCTTGGACTGAGAATCCAAGCAAACCAGTCAGTCTGGTTTAAGGTTTACGGGGGAGTAGGTTGATGGAGTGTAAAATGGTAATTAGATGACACGGAATCTAACGCTATCCACTGTTGGAAAGATTCCCCTGCCTAGTTCCTGTTCCTTTTTTTGCGGTTAAGACATTACAATAATAAAATAGGATAAAAAAAGAGTTTGAGAGTTGGAGGTCCCGCCACATTACACGCTTCTTTTATTATCTTCAATTTCATTGTTTCTTTAAACCCATATTATCTTTGTCCATAAATTTCCATTGCCACCCTACTTTAATATGGCTGCCACTCCAGCTTTTTCTCTTCTTCAGCTTCGTTTAACCAAACCCAAACCCAAACCCACTGCTTCTTGTTTTAAACCTTATGGTATGTTTTAACTTTACAATTCTCCATTTTCTCTTTCTTTCTTTTCTTTTAAGCTTCATTTTTGCTTGTTTAATGGGATTTTCAGGCACATCTAAGTTTGGAATAGTAAAATGTGGATCATCTTCTAATGGGAGAGAGCCTGATTCAGCTGACAATGGTGTTAAAAGTGTGGAACGTTTACTTGAAGAGAAACGCCGGGCTGAGTTATCTGCCAGGATTGCTTCTGGAGAATTCACTGTTCAGAAATCTGGGTATTTTTGCTTTTGTTTCCCTTTGTTTTTTTGGTTTTGGTTTTTATAACCTTTTAGCTGTCATTGTGATGCTTACTATTGTTTTGGGTATCTTTTGTTTTTCATCAAAGAAAAAGGGATGTTGACTTTTATTTCCCTTTCTTAATTTTTTCAATTAATTGTGGTTAAGAATAATACTTGGACTTGATATCCTTGTATTCTTTTGTAATCTTCCTTGTCATGTTTGGGTTGGCTTAATTATATTTATATTGGTGAATGCTTAATCTATTGTCTGACTCGTATTTATTTACTTCATAATAATTTCTGCTAATTTGCTGTTCTTATTATGTCTTCCTATTCCTGGGAACTAGTTTCCCTTCTCTGTTGAAGAATGGTTTGTCGAAAATTGGTGTTCCCAGTGGGGTTCTTGAAATCTTATTTAAAGGGGTTGATGATGTTGAAGATTATCCCAAGATTCCAGAGGCGAAAGGGGCGATTAAGGCCATCCGAAGTGAGGCCTTCTTCATCCCTTTGTATGAGCTTTACCTCACTTATGGTGGGATTTTCAGGCTAACCTTTGGACCAAAGGTTCGTGTGTCCTTTCCCATTTTGGCTTCTGTTTTTTTTTCTTGTACATAGCATTGTCCAAGATAATTATGGATTTCCTGTTGATATACATGGGATGGGGATGTTGCTGCAGTCGTTTTTGATTGTTTCCGATCCTTCCATTGCTAAGCATATATTGAAGGAGAACTCAAAGGCTTATTCAAAGGTAAACAGTGGTGTACTTCTTGGCTTTCCTTGGATGGACTAATATTGCTTTATTGTTTTTGTGTCATCTTTTGTTCTCTTCAATGTGAAGGGTATATTAGCAGAGATTTTGGACTTTGTCATGGGGAAAGGACTTATCCCAGCTGATGGTGAGATATGGCGCATTAGAAGACGTGCTATAGTCCCAGCACTGCATCAAAAGGTATTGTAGTTAATTTATGGGTTCAGTGCTTTAAAAATTAAAAATTTATTTCTTATAGTCCCATGCACTCTGACTTAGCAGTGGTTGATGTAGTCTGCAAAAGAGTGGACGGAGTGAAGGGGTTTCCGATAACCATATAAATGATTGAAGTTAGTATGCATAATTACTAACAGCAATTTGCAGTCTAAAAAAGAGTGATAAACTAAGAATATTCATTAAACTTGATTGAACACACCCAAAGTCATTAGATTGGAGCTACCTTTTAAATATTATTCTCTATCAGTAGCGTTGTTTTACTTTTTTATTTTTCAAATATTTTGTGAGAGAATTTTTCAATTTTTAGTATGTAGCAGCTATGATTAGCTTATTTGGACTGGCTACCGATAGGCTTTGCCAGAAACTAGACGATGCTGCAACTGATGGAGAAGATGTAGAAATGGAATCGCTTTTCTCCAGGTTGACATTAGACATTATTGGCAAGGCAGTATTTAATTATGATTTCGATTCATTAACAAATGATACCGGCATAGTTGAGGTACTTTCTTTCCTATTTGGCTGGCACTTATGCTGTTGCCACTGAGTCTTAGTTTCATTTACATTTTTGTTAAAAGCATCTAAAGTATGTGACTGTATTTTGACTAGGACAGGCTGTTTACACTGTTTTGCGGGAAGCAGAAGATCGAAGTGTCTCTCCTATTCCAACCTGGGAGATCCCTATTTGGAAAGACCTTTCACCACGACAAAGGAAGGTTACGGAAGCACTCAAATTGATTAATGATGTACTAGACGATCTAATTGCGACATGCAAGGTAAAGTTATCAGTAAATGTAGTGAGATAATATTACACTCTACCTTTACGTCTTCAATAATCACTGTGCATGTAGGAACATGTAGTATGATGTATCAAACACTGGATATGGTGTATGCATAACTTTTTGCAGCTATACCAAGCATTTACACATATCTCCAAGTACATAGAGGGAATGTCAGGTCTGAGAATATATCTCCAAATGGGTCATTCTTGGTATTGTTGTATGTCAATGTAAGGTAAAAGCTTTGTGGGATTAGTCTAATTGTTTGATTTTGGTATTTTACATATTTGTATATGTGTCTCATGGATATTAACCATTGCATTGACTTGATTAAACATTTCTTTTGTTCTCCTTTAAATTTAAACTCTTATATTTTCAGAGGTTGGTAGAAGAAGAAGAGCTACAGTTTTCTGATGAGTATATGAACGAACAAGATCCTAGTATTCTCCACTTTCTGCTGGCATCAGGGGATGATGTATGTATTGATAGTTATGAAATTTGTGGATTAGCAGCTGATGAGATGTAAGATATTCCTTGAATCATTTTGCAGGTTTCTAGCAAGCAACTCCGTGATGATTTAATGACAATGCTTATTGCTGGGCATGAAACATCGGCCGCTCTTTTGACGTGGACCTTCTATCTGTTATCAAAGGTAATTCAAGGATTTGTTCTGTGTGAAAAAGGAGCTAATTCCCTCTCTTGTAATGTTTGTTTCTTGTTTGTGGTCTGCCCATATAAACAAGCTTTTGGTACTAATTTCTGTACAATTATCATTAATTACTTTCTTTAACAGCTTTATGCAAAATAAATTTATATAAACAAAGAATTAATGAAGCAAGAAAAAAAAAAACACAGACACAAGGATTTACATGGTTTCACCAGAGTGAACCCTTGTTCCAACACACAATCATATTAAAGAACTCTAATTTTTTCAAGTTCATTAGAGTAAAAAGAATACAATAATTGGGTTGCTCCTACTTTACTCATAAAAGTAATTAAATTCAAGTCATACTCCTATAGGCAGGAAAAGCATATGTTAATAGGTTTGTTTTCTAATGCTTTTCTCCTTGACATTTATGTGTATAGGAACTGATTATGCCGTAATCATTACTTCCTATCCCTCGTAATTGCAATTAGTTGTACGCTTTGAATGAATAATATGCCATAACCTATTCCAAGATTGCTAGGTTTAGCAGTATTTAGTAAGCTTTTGAATATGTCTTTGGGATTGCTTTTGGAGTGTGACTAATTGATGGTTGTTTCATGGGAAGAGGATCTCCCTCAACAGGGTTGAAACAAAGATCATTTTTGAATAACAACTCATTTCAAGTTCTCATTAGTTCTTTTTCTCTGGTGGTTGCAGGAACCTAGTGTTGTATCCAAGCTCCAGGATGAGGTATCTTTGAACTTTGTCTAATACTGGTATAAAAGGGCAACCGATCTCATTGTCTCATTTTCTTATTTATTATCGTATCAAACTTCCTAGGTTGACTTCATTCTTGGAGATCGGTTTCCAACGATAGACGACATGAAAAAACTCAAGTACACAACTCGTGTTATTAATGAAGTAAGTGTAATTCTGTTCCATTTCATGTTTCATCAAATATGTTGCATTAATGCACCTTGAATGGATATAATTCTATCTACTTTTGTGCAGTCTCTGAGGCTCTATCCACAGCCACCGGTCTTAATACGACGTTCTATTGAGAATGATGTGCTTGGAAAGTACCCAATAAAAAGGTCCCTAAAATCAATATCATTACCATCCTATTGGACAATAAGCTTGCACCATTTGCAAGCATCTTCTTGCAAAATCACTTTCTACAGCTCTTTTTTTCTTGAGAAATTATGGTTGTTTGTCAAATTTATAAATGTAGAACTTGTAGCATAGATCAAATGGATTCTAGAAAGCTTATGGGGGTGGGGAACTTGTGCTAACTGTTTTTTGCTTATATGGATATCTTTTATTTGTATATTTTTGCTTTATCTCAAGCTTTACATGAAAGTGCTATGATATGTTGACTTTACCACTCGTAATTTTGCCGAATTCTTAACTTTGTCATATATTTTACATTTAGGGGTGAAGATATTTTTATCTCTGTTTGGAATCTGCATCGAAGTCCAAGTCTCTGGCAAGATGCAGAGAAGTTCAATCCTGAAAGGTGGCCTTTAGATGGACCGAATCCTAATGAAACAAACCAAAATTTCTGGTAACTTATAAGTACAAATTTGTTTATTTCATCAATATATCTATAAATGAGATGGCAACGAGGAGTTTTTTTTTATTTTTATTCTCTGATTTCTAGTAGTTGTAGTTTATAGGTGCAATTTGGTGAAATGAAAAATGTGTGTTAATAGATAAGCTAAGGTACTATAGACTAATATGTTTTCTCAAATGTTATTTGTCCTGTGTTACAGTTACTTTTATAACTTTCCTTCAATTACAAATCACCGATACTGGCATTCTTTTCAGTTACTTGCCCTTTGGTGGAGGACCTCGGAAATGTGTAGGAGACATGTTTGCATCTTTCGAGGTATTTTTTTATCCAAAAAAATTCAGTCAGTACTCAGTATCAAAACATGAGAGTTAAGTTTTATGTATTGGGGTATCATACTTAATTGTTCTAGTTGAAACATGACAAATTCTGGCCACTGGTGATTGGTATTGTATAACCTGAAGAAGAGTTACTTTGATGTGCAGACTGTTGTAGCAGTTGCAATGCTTGTCCGGCGATTTAACTTCCAAATGGCACTTGGAGCTCCTTCAGTAAGTAAACTGCCTTGCACTTGTTGCTCATGTTTACAACTTTTACTTGAAAGTGACATAAACTGTAGCTGGCTCTCAAACTTATAGTGGAGTATAAACCCCAAAAGCCTGAAACTCTCTTGTAAGTTCACTTTCCAATATCGGCTTAATAGAATAAGAATTTTTGACTACCTGCATCTCAAACTACATATACCCCATGCATAAGCTATGTATCGGACCTAAGTACAAAGAGATTCTCAGCTATTTTTGAAGCTCAAATACCAGTACCTAGCCAAGCTATGATTTGTTTGAGAGTGTTATTATTATTCGTATGTGCTTTGAGTACGAGTGGTGTCTTATAAACCTGTAGTAATTCAAAAAGGAAAGTGGATATACCTTATAAAAGATCAATAAAATCTGTATGCAGGTTGAAATGACTACTGGAGCAACCATCCACACAACGCAGGGGCTGAAGATGACAGTTACACGAAGAATGAAGCCTCCGATTATCCCTGAAATAAACATGGAGGGATTGAAGATGGAAGGAACTGCCCGGATTTTGGCAGCAGAGACCCAACTAGGAGAGAAAGGTGAAGTTTCTCAAGCTCATTCATAGGTGGAATAGCTTGCTACATTTAGCTTCATTACACGATGCATATGCATGTGGGGTTGGGGTTGGGGGGGGGGGGGGGGGGAGTAATGTTGCTAGACAAAAGCATTGGGAGAAAGTTGGTAAATATTATAGTATATGCTTCCCTTCAAAACTTGCTGTTTAATGCAATTAATTATTTGCTATTTAATTTTGTTTTTTGGTCAAGAATTATAGGTGTTTTCATCTTGCAATAAAATCCTCATCCTAGAATATCATGTTCACGTTTGGGTATATTCTAGTAAAATTTATACATACTTAAAAATGATATTAATACACTATACAATACTAAAAATAAGATAAACATGAAACAAAGACATAAATTAGCAATAATATCATTTCCAAAAGATTTGAACGCTTCAAATTTCCTTTCGAAATTTCAAGAATTCCTTTTTTTTTCTTTTTGAAAATCCCTTTAGTTTTTCTCTCAATTTATTCCAACACTTTCCATTTAATAAATACAAAACTGAAAAGATAATAGAAATTATCATTTAAACTTATATATTAAGAGTTAAGAGTTTGATTAAGTTAGCGTTATCTATCAATTGTGTCTCAATAATTATAAAATTATCAAAAATTCATTTCTTTTACAAAGCAATAAATATGATGACAATTATAGTGAAAACTTTTAAAATGATAACAATGAGAACTAAAATGATCCTAGTCATTAAATCAAAATAAATGATTCTAAGCCTCAAAATTTGTATTTATCTTACCTTATTAAAATAAAACCAATAACATCCATTTTTTTTTTGGATATTACTTTCAGATTTAATTTCTATTTTTTTTTAAAAAAAGAATTGGAATTGAAAAGAAAAATTAGGGTTATTAAAATTAATCAATTTTTGTATTAGATTTTTTTTATTGAAAAAATGGGTCGACCATATCATTTTAAAAAAAATTGAGATTTTTACATTGGTTGAGTAAAATGTGAGTCAACCAATGTAAAAACCCCACATTGTTTAGACTGAAATGGTTGACCAATTTTTTCAATAAAAAAAATACCTAATACACAATTTGATTAATCTTAATAACCCTAAACTCTTACTTTCCATTGCAATTTTTTTCTCAAAAAAGAAAAAAAGAAGATTACATTTAAAAGTAAAGATTAACCAAACTTTTCTCACCCTAAGACTTCAATTACACAATGGAAAGAAAAAAGAAAGATAGGATGTTGCTAGTTTTATTTTAGTAATGTGAGATAAATACAAAATTTAAGGCTTAGGACCATTTAATTTTGACCTAATGACTAAGATCATTTTGGTTCTCATTTTAAAAGTTCTCATTATAGTTGCCACCAATAAATATCACAAAATGAAATTTATAAGTTATAACTTAATTTGTTTACAAATCAACAATAAACAAGACAAGACATTTTATGGCCGAGGACAGCGACAATGAAAGTTCGATCAGGGATTGACACACTAAAAAAGTTTGTTTTAAGAATTTGGACTCTGATATGGACAATGCTATAGCTATGGACTCATTTCCAGCGCTAGAAATGTCTTGGATGGACAAAGTTTTGGGTCAATAGGCTTCTAGATCTGGTAACGATGAGGATTTTGAGTTTATAGAAGGAGATTTCGTGAGGACTACTGTTAATGGAATGCTTGAAATTAGTTTCTCTAAGAGGATTCAACAAATTCTGGATAGGGATATGGCGACCACTACTGTGGTAAAATTATTGGTCTGAAATTTATTGTATACACTCTTACAGAATATGATCTATACCCTTTAGAAACCCTCCCAACAGTTCCATCTCATGGATGTGGAAAATGGATATTTCTTGGTAAAATTTCAAAGTTGAGAGGATTATGAGAAGGTTCTTACCCAAAGACCGTGGATTGTGCTTGGTCAGTATCTCACGGTGCAACCGTGGACTCCGAAGTTTAATCCCCTTCATGCTTTCCCCAACAACACAATGGTTTGGGTTTAGTTTCCAGGTTTGTTAGGATTTCTTTAAAAACGTCGAATCTTGGAGGAAATTGAAGGCTTGGTAGGTGTTGTAGCTAAGCTTGATTTACAGACGAACAAGGGTTCGAGGGAAAAAATTTTCTAGGATGGCAGTGTATATCAATCTGGGAAAACCTTTAGTCTCTCAGATCCTGGTTAACGAAGTGGTGCAAAAGGTTGAGCTTAAATAATTACTGTTTGTTTACTTTTCATGTGGTCGGTTTGGTCATATGAAAGACTTGTGCCTTGAGATTGGGTCAACAAAGGATACTGATATAGTAAGGAGTTGACAGCGAGTGACTCACCGGAAAAAGATAAGGTGGTGGAGCTAACGAAATCCTTTGGGCCATGGATGCTTGTCAAGAGGAAGTCCCGTCACAACTCAATGGCTCGTCAAAGCCTTGTCATGAGAGTGACCAAGAATGGAGCCTTCAATCTGACTAGAAAAAAATTGTCCGAGAATGGCATGGTGGCGCTAGATTTATTAGGGGTGAGATTTTAAAATGGGGATTTCTTAAAAGCTAAAGGTCAGGGAAATATGCTTAGGGTAAAAGTGAATTATTTTAATACTTTTAGCTTTTTAGGGCATGATAATTCGACTAGGCTGAGGCCTTTGAATGGGGCCGATTGTTTGGTGGATATTTGATCGTGATCTCGAGTGATGATGATAAAGTAATGAAATCTGATCGTACCTGTAAACTAACTAATATCACGATAAAAGGCAAGTGCACCTATCGAACAGTAGTATAGTTAGTGGCAAGACCGGAATATCGAATCCAATGAACTATGAGTACTAGTAATGACTTTCTTTTTATTATCTAGCCTAAAAATAAAGAGGGTTTGGTTGTAAACTGAACTAAACTAACTAAAATAACGACAAAGAGTAAAGTGGGAGATTGCTTTTGGGAAAGACTGATTGATTAAGGCAATACTTAAGGAAGAATCCACTTAGACTTCACTTGTTATCTAACTCTGAACCAGATGATTTCTTCATTTGATTTGATCCGTAGAGATCCCTAAATTATGTTAATACCTCCGTCAAGGATAAGAACAACAAATCCTAGGTGGATTAACTGAAATCTCTTTCTAGTTAAAACCCCTAGTCTCGCATTAATTTGATTTATGGCTCCCCATATTAGAATTGACTCTAATCCGGTAGATTTTCGTCGTCCTATGTCTAGGATTGTGATCAACTCCGCTTAATTATGTTGGATCCACTCCTATGCAGGGACTTTTGCTCCTCCACATAGGCACATTTGACTTAAATCAATATCCTGGACATATCAATTTAAGAGTTAAAAACACAATTAAGAACAAATCAAATATTTATCACACAGCTCAGATAACAATAACAAGATCTATCTTAGGTTTCCTCCCCCTTAGATATTTGGGGTTTTAGTTTATAATTCTAAAAGAAAACATCTTAGAAGAAATAAAATAACAAAACATAATAAAACCCAAAACTCCTGAAAGGATTGAAGGGAGATCCTCTGTTTTGATGTAGATCTTGGCTTCTGAGATGGATCAATCGGCTTCCCTTCGAGTAATTCCCTCCTTTAACTCCCGGTCTTGGCGGGAATAAAGCCTCCTTGGCGGGAGAAAAGCACCCTTAGCGGGAAATCAAACACCCCATTGAAGTTGCCTTCTGGGGTCTTTATATAGAGTTTTGGAATGCCTTTCTTAGCCCTAAATACCCTTTTCCGAGTGAAATTAAACTTTTTCATGACAGGGACACGCCCGTGTGCCATGCCCGTGTGGATTGAGGCCCAGGTCGTCCTCAAGCCTATTAAAGTGGCACGGTCGTGTAGTCTGGCCGTGCGAGTCGGGGTTAGGCCGTGTTCGAGCTCAATGTGGCACAGCCGTGTGACATGACTGTGTGGCAAACCTCCAAGCCGTGTTGTTTTCATACTTTGGCCCATTTTCT
Organism: Gossypium stocksii; assembly: GCA_020496765.1. NCBI lineage: Eukaryota > Viridiplantae > Streptophyta > Magnoliopsida > Malvales > Malvaceae > Gossypium > Gossypium stocksii. Next base: position 99,860,336 of record CM035632.1, on the reverse strand, counting down.
CCGTTTTCGGCCCGTTTCTCATTCTTTTCACTTCCCTATGCTCACCTGAGTATAAAACATGAAATTAAAGGTTTAAGAGCATCAATTTACACAAATCAAAGGGTAATTCATCCAGAAATTGGGCTAAGCATAGGTAAAAATATGTATAATTTATCGCTTATCAAATACCCCCACACTTAAGCCTTTGTTTGTCCTCAAGCAAAATCTCAACTCACAATTAAGAATCATTCTTCTCAACTTATAATCCTTATCAATAATGTTTCAAAATAATCCACAAGTAATCATACAATAAAAATTCAACCAGAAGAACATTAAAGTTTCAAACACTCTAAGTTGAGAATTTTATCACAGAAACATAGGTTTTCTCCATTCTCCTAAGTAATTACCTTTCAATCGAAATCAACAAGAGTTGACATCCTCACTTAAAGATTCACTCTATCCACTCAAAGTGTTTAGGGTTAAAAAATTAAGCACTCATTAATAAACCTGAAAAGTTATTACCATAGGCTTGCAAGAAAATCAAATCTCCACCACTATAGATTGATATGACACATCGATCAAAAGGTCTTTCAATGGTTGTAATAGGGCTTTGGTTAGAGGTGTTTTCACAAGCTGAAAAAGAGGGTTAGAATCGAGATTGAATTGAAAAATCATCTAGCTAGAAAAATCTCTATCACTAGAATATATTCCTCGAGCTAAGCCTTATGATGACATCGTTCTGGATTTGATAGCTTATAATAGAAATATGAAAAAATATTAAACTATAAATAAAATATGAATTACAACTGAATTAACTGTATATACACTTTTTTTTGGAACAAATCAAATACAATATATTGAATATTTGCAACTTTACAAACTGAGAAAGAGAATAAAGCTAGACAGTAATTCAACTCAAATCTCGACAAAAATAAGGATCAAAATGATTGAATGGAATTCAACAAAAATTAGGTTATAGGTTAATAGTAGAGGTTAGTCAAAGAATGGGTTGTTAGGCTCAATGGGGTTCACTAGGGGTTAATTTATGGAGGTAAGCTTTTATGGAGTAAGTAGGTTAAACCTAAGTGCCTTTATCATTTCGGTATATCAAATCAATGATGTGGTCTCGACATGTATAATTGAAGCAAGTTCTAGAATAACAAATCAGTATTGACTCACTCAAAACAACAATAAAAGTGAGCATGAAAGGATGTATGCTCAAAAGGCTCAAAAATCTCACCAGAATTATGGCTTTTTGATATCAATCCTGCAAAATCCAAATCTCAAGATAACACTTAAAATTAGGGAAAATAACCTAGAAAAATTTAAATTCTCAAAAATTTCAACTTATCATGCTTGATTCCCTAATGTCTTAAAGTTTGAATAATCAAAGCATAAGTATCTATGTCTTAATTTTCAACATATCAATAAAAATCATAAATCAATCAGAATTAATTCCTAATAGGAGATTGAGACTAATGCAGAGAGTGTAAATGAGAATTCGAAATTTTGAGAACAATGCAAAATGTTAGTTGTAAAAATTTTTAGGGGTTCGAAGAGAATGCAAGAAGAGAATGCAATGACTGAAAGTAAGTTTCCCTCCCATACTTAAGATGTACATTGCCCTCAATGTACAAGACACATTAGTAGCAATAGAATCATAAAATCATAAGATGGGGAGAGAAATGAAACTCCTTGAATATTGGATGAATTCCTTGAAAGTAGTGAAAGTTGGATTAGAGAGGTGACTACTTGAAGTTCATGATCCTGGGTAACTTGAAGCACAACTGCGTGGGGAATTTAAGTCTTACTCGATAAGAAGTGAAGTGTAAAATAAAAGGAAAAATATAAAGTGAAGAGAATAAAAATAAAATAAAATTAATAGGAAATTGGTCACATGGGCGTTGGGTACGGACGTGTGGCCTAGGTCTAGCCTGTATGTTTCATGCTCTTGCCGGTGCGGCCACGGCTAGTTGGCACGGGCGTGTCCTATGCCTGTGGTAATGTCTCAGTCTCGCCCACGGTTAATTGGCACAGTCGTGTTGAGTCACACGACCTTATAGCACGGTCGTGTCTTTTGGTGTTCGCTTCGCCCATAGCCGTGTTTGAGGTCACATGCCCGTGTATGAATGGACAGGTTTGGCCACCGTAGTATCGAACGGCCGTGTTTCCACCCGTAGGGTGTCCACGACCTTAGGCACGCCTGTGTGTCTGGTCGTGTGGTCCTGGGAAATCTGCCTTTTAAGGGGTTAGTTAAAAATTTACGAAAATCAAACTTGTTAGTGCTCGGGTTACCTCCTGAGAAGCACTTGTTTATAGTCTAAGCTCGACTTTTCTCAAGCTTGTTCGGTCACGGTGGCTTGAAGAGTTGATACTCTTCTATCCTGCTTACAATTTCTTATCAACGTAAGATTTGAGTTGAGTGTGATTTACCTTGAAAGTGCCGAGTGACTCATGTTTTATCTTGACTGTACCATAGGGAAAGATTTTCATTACCGTGAAGTAAGGTGTATCACTTGTATGTTCTTTTGAATTCAAGATTCAAGGATTGTCTTCCCCTAATATTACCTTATCCCCTACCTTGATTTGATTCATTTTTACCTGAGGGTCGTCTTGGTGATGCTCTGGGTTGGTGTGGCATATTTTGGGCTTTTCGTGATAGTTCAGCCACTCATCTAGTTCCTCAATCTAAAGCATTCGCTTTTCAAGTGTGTCTCCCTTAGATGGACTTGTCTGTGGTTGGGTCGCTTTTATGTGTAGTGTATCCTGCACAGAAGGTTAGATGGTGAGTTCAGTGTTTTTACAAGGGCTCGTAACTATATTCTTATTATCAACAGTCTTAATCGAGCTTCGAGCTCGTAAAGTTACTTTGTCATCACCTACACGTAGTGTAAGCTCACCTGTTCCTACATCAATTATCGTTTTAGCAGTTGCCAAAAAGGGTCGCCCTAGAATTAAGGGTACATTGCTATCCACATCAATGTCTAAAAAACAAAGTCAACTGGGAATATAAATTTATCAATTTTGACAAGCACATCTTCAGTTATTCCCTTTGGAAATCTAATGGTCTTATCAGCTAATTGGATGCTCATCTTAGTTTGTTTAGGTTTTCTAAGACCTAGTTGTTTAAACAATTTAAATGGCATGACATTTATAGTAGCCCCTAAATCAGCTAAAGCATTTTTGGCGTCTAAACTACCAAGTAAATAAGGAATAGTAAAACTCCCTGGATCTTTTAGTTTGTTGGGTAGCTTATTCTGTAAAATGGTTGAGCATACTGCATTCAGCTCCACATGAGATTTCTCATCTAGCTTCTGCTTGTTTGTCAAGAGCTCTCTTAAAAACTTAGCAGTATTTGGCATCTGCGAAAGGGCATCAATAAACGGTAAGTTGATATGTAATTTCTTTAAGAGTTTAAGAAACTTACCGAATTGCTCACTGTGCGGTCTTTCTTTAATGCATTTGGGTATAGGATACGAGGTTTATATTCTTTGATAGTTACTTTCTTGGAACTTACCTCATCCTTACATTTACTTACCACAGTCTCCTTGCATGGCTCTGGGTTGGTTTTGGGTAACCCTTTTTCATCTATTGTATCCACGGCATTAAGTTGCCCATTGGGGTTAGTCTCAGTGTTGCTTGGTAACCCACATTGCGGTCTTTCAGAAATTAGCTTGGCGAGCTGGCCTATTTGAGTTTTGAGTCCTTGAATGGATGCTTGCTGGTTTTTCAGTGCCGTTTCGGTGTTTTGGAAACGGGTTTCTGACATGACAATAAATTTTATAAGCATCTCTTCAAGGTTTGGCTTTTTCTCTTGTTGGAATGGTGGCTGTTGAAATTCGAAAGGAGGTGGTTGTCTTTGATTTCCTTGTCCTCCACATGAAAAATTGGAGTGGTTCCGCCAACCTGCATTGTAAGTGTTACTATAAGGGTTATTTTGAGGTCTAGAATTATTACCCATATAATTGGCTTGCTCAGGTTCCACGCCATGTCCATAGGAGGAGTAATCGAGATTGTACATGTTTTCTTGAATTGAGTCACATTGCATCACTGGGTGTACCTGCGTAGATCCAACAAAGTTGTCAATCTTTTTATTAAGAAGTTCTACTTGATTAGAAAGCATAGTGACTGCATCAATATTAAAAACTCCTGCAGCTTTCTATGGCTTTGTTCGCATGACTTGCCACTGATAGTTATTCAGTGACATTTCTTCTATAAATTCGTAGGCTGCTTCTGGTGTTTTGTTATTGATTGTTCCACCGGTGGCTGCATCGATCATTTGCCTTGTCGAATGATTCAAACCGTTATGGAAAGTTTGAACTTGTAGCCACAAAAGCCACCCATGGTGAGGGAACCTTCTTAAGAGATCTTTGTATCTCTCCCATGTGTCGTAAAGTGTCTCTAAATCCATCTGCACAAAAGAAGAGATATCATTCCGCAATTTAGTCGTTTTAGTTGGAGGAAAATACTTAAGTAAAAACTTTTCCGTCATTTGTTCCCATGTAGTGATAGACCCTCGTGGTAAAGAATTTAACCACTGTTTAGCTTTGTTTTTCAAGGAGAATGGAAATAGCCTAAGACGAATGGCATCATCAGAAACATCATTTATTTTGAATGTATCGCATAATTCTAAAAAGTTTGCTAGATGCAAGTTAGGATCATCATCCTACAAACTATCAAACTGAACAAATTGCTGTATCATTTGAATAGTGTTAGGTTTCAGTTCAAAATTATTTACAGCAATAGTAGGCCTAACAATGCTAGATTCAGTGCCGGCTAAATTAGGTCTAGCATAATCATACATAGTACGCGGAGCAGGATTTTGCTCAACAGGATTTGCGGCTACTACAGGAGGTAGCTGATTATCCTGATTTGCTTCCATCTCTTCGGTAGGTTCTGGTTCTTCTTTTTGTCCTTGTTCTGGATATTGCAAGCTTCTTCTTATCTCTCGGCAAGTTCAACGAACTGTCGCTTCTAAATCGTCGTCAAAAAGCAGTGGTCCTCCTGGGTTTCTTCTAGTCATAAACTAGAGATACCTAGCAGGGAAAAGGCAAAGAAAATTTTAGTAAATAAAAAAATAAAGGCTGAAAATAATTAAAAATAGTAATGGCTAAAGTAATAGAAATCGAGTGTTTCTAATATCTTAGTTCCCCGGTAACGGCGTCAAAAACTTGATCTCGTGATCTCGAGTGATGATGATAAAGTAATGAAATCTGATCGTACCTGTAAACTAACTAATATCACGAAAAAAGGCAAGTGCACCTATCGAACAGTAGTATAGTTAGTGGCAAGACCGGAATATCAAATCCAATGAACTATGAGTACTAGTAATGACTTTCTTTTTATTATCTAACCTAAAAATAAAGAGGGTTTGGTTGTAAACTGAACTAAACTAACTAAAATAACGACAAAGAGTAAAGTGGGAGATTGCTTTTGGGAAAGACTGATTGATTAAGGCAATACTTAAGGAAGAATCCACTTAGACTTCACTTGTTATCTAACTCTGAACCAGATGATTTCTTCATTTGATTTGATCCGTAGAGATCCCTAAATTATGTTAATACCTCCGTCGAGGATAAGAACAACTAATCCTAGGTTGATTAACTGAAATCTCTTTCTAGTTAAAATCCCTAGTCTCGCATTAATTTGATCTATGGCTCCCCATATTAGAATTGACTCTAATCCGGTAGATTTTCGTCGTCCTATGTCTAGGATTGTGATCAACTCCGCTTAATTATGTTGGATCCACTCCTATGCAGGGACTTTTGCTCCTCCACATAGGTACATTTGACTTAAATCAATATCCTGGACATATCAATTTAAGAGTTAAAAACACAATTAAGAACAAATCAAATATTTATCACACAACTTAGATAACAATAACAAGATCTATTTTAGGTTTCATCCCCTTTAGATATTTGGGGTTTTAGTTTATAATTATAAAAGAAAACATTTCAGAAGAAATAAAATAACAAAACATAAGAAAACCCAAAACTCCTAAAAGGATTGAAGGGAGATCCTCTGTCTTGATGTAGATCCTGGTTTCTGAGATGGATCAATCGGCTTCCCTTTGAGTAATTCCCTCCTTTAACTCCCCGTCTTGGCGGGGATAAAGCCTCCTTTGTTGGGAGAAAAGCACCCTTAGCGGGAAATCAAGCACCCCTTTGAAGTTGCCTTCTGGGGTCTTTATATAGAGTTTTGGAATGTCTTTCTTAGCCCCTAAGTACCCTTTTTCGAGTGAAATTAAACTTCTTCACGACAGGGACACGCCCGTGTGCCACGCCCGTGCTGTGCTCGAGGCTGTTAAAGTGGCACGGCCGTGTGGTCTGGCCGTGCGAGTCAGGGTTGGGCTATGTTTGAGCTCAAGGTGGCACGGCCGTGTAGCGAACCTCTAAGCCGTGTTGTTTTCATACTTTGGCCCATTTTCTTCGTTTTTGGCCCATTTCTCATTCTTTTCACTTCTCTATGCTCACCTGAGTATAAAACATGAAATTAAAGGTTTAAGAGCATCAATTTACACAAATCAAAGGGTAATTCATCCAAAAATTGGGTTAAGCATAGGTAAAAATATGTATAATTTATCGCTTATCAATATTGGGCCTGGTTTGAGAGACACTAGCGAACAAAATGGACCAACGCTAGATTTCCCAGATTTGGGGATTGAGGCTTCTGAGAATTTTGAAAACTCTGTTTCTATTGGGCCTAACCAACTAGTTCTAAGGGGCGGGGGTTTAGAGTTATCGATTATCTTGGGGAATTTTATGGTGTTGCAGGGGATGATACGAAGCTAGTTTCCCATTCGAGGGTGTCGGCTACTAGGGAAGGACTGACCTTTTAGGGTATTAATGCCTATTTTAACCCAACTTTTGATGGTCCGATAGAGTTGGTAGTGGAACTTAATAATAAGGTCTTGATCCTAGGAGACACTTGACTGTTACCTTTAAGGAGAATGAGGTACCCAAGCATGCCAAGCCTAATAAAGTTGTTGATTCGATTGGGAGAGGTAAAGGGATCCCAGTTTCGAAACAGAGGGGGTTAGGGGTTAAAAGTGGTACTGTTTGAAGTGGTAGTGCTATCAGTAAGATCATTTAAGAATGTAAGCGTGTTTTAAGAATTGTTGTAATACGAGAGTTCTGTTGTAGAATAGTATAAATTCCATGGCCAAACTTATCAGCTCACAAATTAATAATAAGGCCGAGAAGAAGAGTTTAAATTGCGATGGGAAATGTCATGAAAGTAGTTGTTAGCCAGGATTTACGGTAAGCTCTCCTCCTTTCTCTGATTTTTATTTTTATTTTTATGAGTTTCTCTATTTTTTCCTAGAATTGTTAAGGGTGTGCTAGTAGAAAGTTTCCGCGGATTTTTCGTGAGTATAATCGGAAATATGAACCGAATATTGTTAGCCCGTTAGAAACAAGAGTTAGCAGTGGCAAAACTGACTCAATTATCACCAGTCTTGGCATTCAGTGTTCTAATCGAGTGGAAACAAATTGATTTCTCCGGAGGTATTTGATCTGCCATGAATTACACTATTATTTATACCCCTTTTACATATAACTTTAGCTTGTTTGATAGTTAAATCAAAGCATCTTAGTATATATTTAGGTTTTCATACTTAAAGCAGTAATTTATTCTTTTTAGTAGTTTTTATTACATTCTATATATAAAAACAAGGTTACATGGTCTTGTAGGTCAAGACAGGAGCTAAAGATGCTTATTCGGGCCAAAACTGATGCCTATATCGCGACACCAAGATGCTGATGTCTTAACGTCGAAGATAAAAGCTAAAAACAAGTTTTCGAGTGAAACTGCCCTCGATGTCGAGACACAACCCTCCTATGTCACGACATACCCCCTGTGGTTGGTTGCAACATCGTATGCCTGTGTTGCAACTAAGCCCTTAAGCAACCCAAAAATTCATGCACGTTTTAATTACATTTTTTTAGGAAAATTAGGAGTATCTGTCCTAGTTAAACTCTAAGGACTTCAAGAATATTTTAAGCACCTCAATATTTCGAGTTTAGCCTATATAAAGGCCATTGTAATATGTTAAAATACACAATTTGAGGGTTTTGATTCTTAGTTTTTTCTTTCATTCTTAGTTTTTACTTAGGTTACTTTATGCTCTTGTAATCGGAATATCCTATTAAGAAGTGAGACTTACACGAATGGAGATTGTTCTGGAGCCACGCTTTCATCGATAAATCCATGAGCATCTTTTTTTTCCTTATTTTATTCTTTATATCTCTTTCTTTAACACTGTTAGGTGAATGTTTGTGTAAAGATTAGAATCAATTTATGCTTTATACATATTTTGCTTGTTTCAATCGCTTTAACTTAATTAGTTGATTGAATGATAGAGTTTCTTAGCAGATCAACTTTTTGGGAGAGGAAGAACTTAAACCCTAGGCTTGACGACCGTAGGAAGTTATTTAGGTGGGAATTAACCCAAAATTGGTATAGCCTATTTGTAAACACCTTAACCCCAAACTGGTCTAGACTGTGAGGTTAGAAGATAAGTAGTCATTCTTGACTCCTTATTTTAGTGAAAGATCGAAAAATCCTACTAGGGTATCGACTAGTTGATTGATTAGAACCTTACATCAATAATTCATTAGGTAAAACAATTGGATCTAGGCTAAGGGAACTCGTGTAATCAAAACAAGGGATAAGAGAAATTGATACATGAACTTAGGAGTAGATTTAGATTTAATTCAATTTATTTATTTATTATTATCATCTTGCTTCTTGATTAACACTATTAATTATGACTCAAGTAGATTAGTAATTATTTTTGGTAATTGGCTTAATAGTAGTTTTCTCTAAATGATAATCCTTTGGTTTCGATCTTTAGAATACTTACCAAATGTTTTGTTTTAAATAAACTATATTACAACCTGACCCGTATACTTGCAGACACCACCTCAAATCTATATCTTTAGCTGTAGTATTCACACTCTGGATGTTGATACATCTAGAGGCGATCAAGTTGTCAGCGTCGTTGCCAAGGATTGTGACAGTGATAATGTTATTGAATCGATTACTTGTAAATAATATTAGTTGAAAGACGAACGAGCTAGGTAGTGTACTAATTTTTAAATTCATTAATTGTGTTATTTTTATTCTTAATTTTTTTTTTATTTTACCTTGTTGACTAAACGATTTAATTATGGAAAATTTTGATTATAGGTGGTTTAATGATAAAAAGACCTCTTAGGATGACGAATTGAACTACATAACAGATTGGTCAAACAGAGCCACGACAAACCAATAGAGTGATGATAACGAGTGTGAGGACAATGAGTACTCATACGAACCTCTTTATAAGTCATACGACAAAGACAATGATATACCCAAACACTTGGATGAATCTCTTGGTGATCTGCATAAGATTTCTTTATGTAAAACTGTTGAGCCGTCCAATATTGAAGGATTATCAAACTTGTCAGACATGATAGAATAGATAAAGAAAATGCTATAAGAAATATCTGAGGCGTTAACTCCAAGGAAAGAGGTCGTGCATGATGTTCCCAACCTTGATCCTGAGGATCCCCATGTTATCGTTGATCACCTTGAATTAGACAATAGCAGTCAATAAGAGTTTGGAACCGAAGATCATGTGGACAAATTGAATATGGATGAAGCGGTCTCCAATCGAATTGACAAAGGCATAGACATAACAATAGATATAGTTGTTGACGTAAAAGTAGAAGTAAACACTAACATGGAGCTTAAACCGCTAAATAAAAGTGTGGATGAGCCAATACACTTTTTGGCCATAGTAGAGAAGATACCAACCGATGAGATCGATGAGTTGAACTAATTCTATCTGACAAAGGCAACAGAGCTCGAATGACCAAAACTTCATGTGACATAGAAGGGATGAGGCAATAATACCCCAAAAAATAATTTGAGGTTGGCTCAGATTCAGTACCAAATGGCTTATAGTGTGGATGCCGCGTTGGTCAATGATAAGACAACATCGTTGGAATCGACTGAAAGAATTGGTTCATATACATCGATAGAGAAAGAAACGTCGGATCAAAGTGTTGATAACCAGCTAGAAGGTCTTTTATGTTGGCAACACAAATCATCCCGGTTTTTAAAGAACTTCTATTTTCTGCTTTAAATTTTGTTAGTTTATTTTATTTTATTTTATTTTATTTTATTTTATTTTATTTTATTTTATTTTATTTTATTTATTATTATTAATTTTAGTTATGTTTAGTTTTTTTCATAGCAGGTGTAGAGATCATGGAGTGACGAAACCGAAAAAAATCGAAGAAATCAAAAACTAGGCTTGATGTGACGACATCGCACCCTAATGTCATGACATCCTAGACAGAACACACCTTGCAACATTGAAGGCCCAAGTTCATCCGAAAATTAGTAGACGTTCTGTCATCCATTATCAACACTTGTCTTTTTCTTCTTATTTTTATTTTCTTTATATTATATTTCATATTTCTTTTCGTAGAATTCTTTTTTTTAGGTACTCCTCGTCCGCTTAAAACATACAAACCACGAGATTATCATAACAACAAGGATTCGACCTACTTAAGGAAATTTTCTTGTTTGCACTCTAATTATTTTACAATAAGGGCAATGTATGTTCTAAAGTGTGGGGGCAAGTACATAGGATTAGTTTGTATGATTTCATTTGTGTGTTTGCTTTGATTATTATTGAATTTTTATTATTATTGTTGCATGGTGCTTGGATCATATTAATACAATGAATACCAGTTGAAGATAATAAAACATGTAATGTTCTTGTCAAGCATGAAATATTTTATTGATATAAGATAATTTGATTATTTTTTAGAGAAATTGATTAGGTTACCTAGTTAAATTGCATAATAAATTAGAAATACCTAAGTAAGAATGTTTAATGATGCTATATGAGATATAAGTCATACAAAAAGTTGTAGAGACATGAATGTTTGAGTTGATTATTATTCATTCGGTTTAATTCGAAGCATGAAAGAAATTGTATATGTTGGGATGCTTAAGGATGACCTAAGGCATTGTTTGAATAGCTAGTTCTCAAATGACCATACCTAGGTGCTATGAATCCGTGGTCTTCTTTAAGTCTGATAACTCTTTTTTGATGAACCAATAAAATTGAATCTTAAAGACCACACATAAAACTTGAACTCTTCCCTATCCTTGGTCCTTTAATACATTAAGAAATAGACGTTAGGCCATAGATATTGAAAGTTTAAGTAGATACATCACCGTGATTTTAAAAAAAGAGCGAAAAAGGAAGAAACAATATGATACAATGATTATAGGTCAGGCAAAAATGTACGACAATGAAGAATTGAGAAAAAATCAAAAGTAAAAACGAGAAGAAAAAGTAAAGAATAGAAACAAAAGCACTATGATTGAGAAAAGAGTAAAATGTCAAAATGACAAACAAAAAGTCGCAAAAGTAAGAAAACTCAATCATCAGTACACCAAAACTCATTAAGCCGACCATAATTGCTAGTATTATATTTTATCTTCATACATAGAGAGATAAGGTAGGTGACAGAAGGAGACAAAAGGCGGTGAGCTTATATGGGACATTAAGGGGGAAGAGAGGGAACAATGTCAAGTGCCTAACTATTTCTGGTGTTTGAACCATTTTGAGCCATATCTTTCTTTGAACTCGTACCGTCCTAAGCCTCAGAACATTACAAGCTTAGAAGACCAATGTGATTTAAGAAGTCTCTGTGCATAATCTTTTAGAATTGCTAACAGTTATACTTAATGAATATTTTTGATTCACATGATTGTGTCTACTACATATCTGTTTGATTTATGTTAATGTTAAGCATTTGGTTATGGGAATTACTTCTAATTTGTTAGTAATGTAATATTGTAAACTAATTCTAATTTACTTTAAAAATTTTCAAGGTATCGAACTATCAAGATTAAGTTACATGTGCGATAAGAATTGTTATACATTTAATATTTGATAATCATGTTCTTAGTAGTAATAAAATCCAATTGATGTCTTATTATTACATGTTATGTGTCTAGACTTGGTTTGCTTGAGGACAAGCAAAAAGTTAAGTGTGGCGGAGTTTAGGTGTGAGGTTCTTATTTACATCCATCTTTACTAACTTTCACTTGTTTAAAGAAAGAAATTAAGTCATTTTTGTATGAATTTTTTTCCACTATATGTGGTTTATTTGCTTGAGGATAAGCAACAAGTTAAGTGTGAGGGTGTGATTTACCATGAATTACACTATTATTTATACCATTTTTTACACATAACTTTAGCTTGTTTACTAGTTAAATCAAAGCATCTTAGTATATATTTAGGTTTTCATACTTAAAGCAGTAATTTATACTTTTTAGTAGTTTTTATAACATTCTATATATCTAAATAAGGTTACATGGTCTTGTAGGTCAAGACGGGAGCTAAAGATGCTTATTTGGGCCAACATTGAAGCCTATGTCATGACACCAAGATACTGATGTCTCAACATCGAAGATAGAAGCTAAAAACAAGTTCTAGAGCAAAATTGCCCTCGATGTTGTAACCAAGCCCTTGTGCAGCCCAAAAATTCATGCACATTTTAATTACATTTTTTTAGGGAAATTAGTAGTATTTGTCCTAGTCTAACTCTAAGGGCTTTAAGAATATTTTAGGCACTTTAAAATTCCAATTTTAGCCTATATAAAGGCCATCGTAATATGTTTAAACGCAAAATTTGAGGGTTTTGATTCTTAGTTTTTTCTTTCATTCTTAGTTTTTACTTAGATTAATTTACATTCTGGTAATCGAAAGATCCTATTTCAAAGTGAGACTTATGTGAGTGGAGATTATTCTAGTGCCACGCTTTCATCGATAAATCCATGAGCATCTATTTTACTTATTCTATTCTTTATATCTCTTTCTTTAACATTGTTGGATGAATGTTTGTATAAAGATTAGAATCAATTTATGCTTTATACTTTCAATTACTTTAACTTAATTAGTTGATTGAATGATAAAGTTTCTTAGTAGATCAGTTGTTTGGGAGAGGAAGAATTTAAACTCTAGGCTTGACGACCTTAGGAAGTCATTTAGATGAGAATTAACCCAAAATTGGTATGGCCTATCCGTGAACACCTTAACCTCGAAACAGTCTGGACTGTGAGGTTGGAAGATAAGTAGTTCTTGCCAACTTGTTATTTTAGTGGAAAATTGGAAAATCCTGTTAAGGTATCGACTAGTTGATTGATTAGAACACTACATCAATAATTAATTAGGTAAAATAATTGGATCTAGGCTAAAGGAACTCACGTAGTTGAAACAAGGGATAGGAGAAGTCGATATATGAACTTAAGAGTAGATTTAAATTTAATTCAATTTATTTAGTTTATTATTATCATCTTACTTCTTGATTAACACTTCTTATTCGTGACTCAAGTATATTAGTAATTATTTTTGGTAATTAGCTTAATAGCAGTTTTCTCTAAACAACAATCCTTTGGGTATAATCCTTGGAACACTTACAAAGTGTTCTGTTGTAAACAAACTATATTACAACCTAACCTGTATACTTGCGGACGCCGCCTCAAATTCACACTCTGGATGTCGGTACATTCAGAAGTAATCAACATTTGGGTTGGATTGAATGAGTCGATTCAGGTTGAAATTATATAGAGTCATCCCCAATTGTTTTTATTTGAGTTTTGACAGTAGTTTTCAGCAATCAATTTTTGTCATCTTTGTTCATGGTAGCCCTGATAATTACAAACAAATGTGCCTTTAGGATGCTCTAAAGGTGACTATTCCGGGTAACGATTCCCCTTGGGTGGTAGTAGGTAATCTAAAAAGAAGGGTGGGCGAGTTAATGGAAAAATATGTTTATTCTTTGGAGACTTCATGGATTCATCTGAGGTACATGATTTGAGATTCAGAGGTTGTAACAACCCCACGGGCACTAGAAAAGTGAGTTTAGGGCCTCCGTCTTAGGAAAATGAGTTCGTAAATAATTATTAAAAATATTTACGAAGCTAGTTATGAGTTGAATTAGATTTTGATTAAGTGATTTTATTTTAAATTAGAAGTAATTAGTAGAAAGGACTAAATTGAATAGAGCATAAAAGTTTAATTATAGAATAGAGAAATGTTAAAGGATTATATTAGTAATTAAACCAAATTAGTGACATGTGTATGTTAGAGAATAAATACATGTGTATTGAAAATTATTAGTACAAATGTATATTAGACATATATTTACTTATAGCCTAAGTAAAAGATATTTATTTATTTATTATAATTGTTGTTAATAATTATGTAATATTATGTTTTATTAATTGATTGAGATAATGAAAAATGTATGGTGTGGGATTATTACATGTGTACATGTGTGTATGAAAACACATGTAATATTTTTATTTGTAATAATTAGATATTTTATAATTAATTAAGTATTAAGTAAATAAAAGAAATAAAACAAAGCATAAAAGAAAAAGATAGCAAAAAATTACAGAGAAAGCAACGAAAGTGGGAAAGAAAAAGAAAGAAAGAAGGAAGAAATGGAAAATTAGGGTTTAGAAGCTTGAAGATTATTTGGTAAGTTTAATTAAGTCCTTTTCATGTGATTTTGATGTTTTTGAAGTCCTAAAGTTGAATATTTTTGAATTTGTGTGGAAATATTGAAGGTTGATAGGTATTTGAGTAGGATACATGTTGAACAAATGATGGAATTAGGGATTTATTTGATAAAATTATTGATTAAAATTGATTAAAGGATTAATTTGTAAACTAGGTCATAAGTTTTGTGTTGTGACTAAATTGATAGAATTTTTAAATTATGGAAAAATGATGGAAATTTGATAGTTGAATTAAGTTTTGATGGAATTTGAATAAGAAAATGATGTGAATTGTAAAAAGGAAGAAGATGAATGTGGTTAGGACAAATTTGGAATTATGATAAAAGTTGTATGGAAAGTTATTATTTTATATAAAATATGTGTGTTATTAATTAATTGTAATTATGCTAATTTTCGTAGCAAACAAGGAAACCGAGGCGTCAAATACGAAGGGAAAGGAAAAAGTGATCGAGGAATTGTTCAAAAAAAATATCGGTTTGTATTATCATAATTCAAGTTATTTATTATTATATGTTTAATTTTATTATTTATATATATATATGCATGGAAATGAATTGAGATAAGTAGTGATATTTGAATTGAATGTGATTGGATGATTGATGAATATATATATGTGTGTGGGTGAAATTGATTTATGAATTATATATGTATCAAAGTGAAAATGCATGGCTATGTGAATTGGAAACAATTTGTGTTTGAAATGAGAAATATGTGAGAAATGTGATCAATGTGTAAATTGATGTGAATTTGATGGAGATAGAGAAAGTATTTTGATACCCTATTAACTAGTCAAGCTTAGTCGGATATAGTTGGCATGCCATAGGATTGGAAGAGTTCAGGGATTCTTTGACCTCGAGGTGATGAGACACTTGGTGTGTCATTATTTGCTTCGGATAGATTCGATGAGGCATTGGTCGCCACTTTACTTCGGCTCAGCCGATGAGACGTTGGTCGTCACTTATTGCTTCGAACTATCCGATGAGGCGTTGGTCGCTGTTTTGGTGTGTTTGGTTGGATCCGTGTATCCGACATAGTCTGAGTCATGTTAATAGGAAAATATATGTAAGAGAAAATCAAATGAATTTGATAAATTGAACTATTGAATGAAATGAAAAAGTGATATTGTAAGATGAAATGAGAAATACAACTTGTGCTATGAGATTGAAGGCATGAACCAAAGGTTCATGAATTGTTCATATTTGAAATGTGAATTGAATATTTATATATGATTGAGAGATGAACCAAAGGTTCATGAATAATTGGAAATCTTATTGATGAGATATTGATTCAAATATTGGAAATGATATAATGGAAATATGATAGCTTGGTATACAATTATATGTATGATTTGTTAATTATCTATGTATAATATGATATTTTATTGTTGTTATAATTTGAATTATGGTAATACCACTGAGTATTTTCAATAGTCAGCGTACGGTTTATTTTCCGTGCGCAGGTTAGGTCAAGTTAAAGTCTGACTCAGCATCCAAATCAATCCCGACTTTAGCTCAGTTTTGGTGATGAATCAATCTTTTGGTAATTGTGGCATATACTAGGTTTGGTGTTTGTCACTTGTGAATATTTTATATTTTGATTGTAAATGTGGTAGATAATCCTTAAGAAGTTTTTGGTATGAATGTATGAATATTTGCTAAGTTTGAAAGGTATGATGATGTTATTTGATTCAAGAATTATAAGTAAATGATTTGGGCATGAATTAGGTGTGTTTAGTATGTGAAAATAGCTTTAAAATGGTGAAAAATAAGGTTTTCACATGGCCTAGTCACATGGGCGTGTGCTCAGGCCGTGTGGCTCTCTGTTTTTTCCATACGGGCTAGTCCCACGGCCATGTGTGGTAAGTCAGATCTGCCCACGGGCTGGCCCCACGGCTATGGGAGCCCCACGGGCATGTCCCAGGCCACACGGGCGTGTGCCCCTATTTTCAAGGAAAAATTTCCAAAGATTTTGGTTTAATCCCAAATCACTTCCTAAGCATATTTTGTGCCTCGTAGGCCCATATTAAGGACTTTTTGATGGAATTTAAAAAGTCTTAGATTAAAACACAGATTTATGACTCGATTTTTTTCGTTTACTAGTATATAAGTCCGGTAATGCCTTGTAACCCTATTCTGACGACGATTTCGGGTTAGGGGTGTTACAGAGGTGCTCCCTCACGTGGAATTGAGGTGGAGTATTTGAGCATCTTGATAGAGCTATTGGGAAGGATGTCTGGCTTGCGTCTTTCCCAAATTGTTTTGTGACTCATATTCCAAGGATTAAATTCGATCACAGTCCTTATCTATTATTTCTTCGATATTTGCTCCATTACTCTATAGGTCGACCTTTTCATTTTTTGGTAAGATGGGTTAAGCATTCAGACTTTTTTGACTTTGTTAAGGAGAATTGGAATTTTATTGGTTCTATGTCCACTTCACTTTCTAATCTTATGAGTCAACTCAAGGACTGGAATAAGAAGGTGTACGATAACATTGGGCTCCGTAAAAAAGATGATTAAGAAGCTTGACAATATTCATAGGGGTATGGATTATTCTCAATCAGATTCTTTACTTTAGATGGACTTGGAGGTTAGAGAAGAGTTGTAACATGTTCTTTATCATGAGGAACTTTTTTGTAAATAAAAGGTGAGATGTGATTGGCTTTCTTTGGGGGAGCGCAATACAAAATTTTTTTCATAGGCACACTCTTAAAAGAAGGAAGCAGAATCGGATTATGAAATTAAAAAATAAAGTGGGGGAGTGGATTTTTTATGAGGAAGAATTGTGCCATGAGGTAGTTCATTTTTTTAGAATCTGTATGGAGAGGACCCAGGGCCAATGAGGGGACTTCCCACTTGTTTATTTTCGAAGTTTGAGGATGGCGAGGTCTAGTTTTTTAGTAAACCAGTCTCTTATGAGGAGATAAAATCTGCTATGTTCGATATATGGCCTTTAAAGGCGTTAAGGAGTGACAAATTTTATGCCATTTCTTTCAAGGTTAATGGGATCATCTTAGGGATTGGATTTTTGCGTGGTCAAGAATATTTTTACAGGGGAAAAAATTGACCCAGAACTGAAAAACACCTTAATAGTCCTCATTCCTAATGTTTTGAATCCTAAATGTTTTTCTTAGTTTCGGGCTATTAGTTTGTGTTCAGTTCTAAACAAGTTAGTGATGAAAATAATTGTTAATCAGTTTAAACTAGTTTTTCGGGAATTATTGGCCTAGAGCAAACTGGATTTATTGCAGGAAGGAGCACCACGGATAACATTATTATTGCACAGGAAGTGTTTCATTCCATGAGAATTAAGAAGAAGAGTAGGAACTGGTTGGTTGTCAAGATTGACCTTAAGAAGGCTATGACCGAGTACGATGGGAGTTTATTGAAGCATCTCTTCAAGCTATAGGTATTTTGAATTTTTTCTATATTGTGATTATGTCTGCTATCACAAACTCCACTATGCAGGATTTGTGGAATTGAACACCAACTCAAAAATTTCGGTCGTCTAGGGGTGTTCATCAAGGATGCGCGCTATCTCCATATCTTTTTTTTTGTGCATGGAATGGCTCGGCCACAGTATCCATTCTAGTATTAACTCTGGGCGATGGAAGCCTATTTGCCTGTCTCGATCAGGTCCTCCCATTTCTCACCTTTTGTAACAACCTGTTTTCAGTTATGTCAAAAATAGTGGTTTCGGGACCACAATTTTGACGAGTAATTATTATTTTATTATTTTTATAGGTCTATAGGATTATATTAAGGCTGTATTATAATTTTGTTAAGAAATTTTGATGTTTGCATGGTTAATTAGGTAAAAAAGACTAAATCGCAAAAAAGGTGAAAGTTGAGTTTTATTAGTTAAAAGGGTCAAATGGCTGTGAAACCTTAAAATAAAGGACTTGAATGGTAAATAAACCAATTAATAAGTTGGTGGATATGCATGGATAGATTTTAATGAAATTTTTATGATTTTAAAAAGGTTAGTTTGGTAGATAATTAAGTTAAAATGTTAAGTAAATTAAAGATAAAAGATATCATCTTCTTGCTTTATTCATACCAAAACTAATTTTAGCCATTAAAGGAGGGGAGAGTTCGGTTAAGAATTGTTTCTCTTACATGGTATGATTTTCAACCCCGTTTTTAATGATTTTTATGTTTTTGAATTCGTTTTAGCTTAATCTAGATAGCTCGGGGTTTAATTTGTAAAAATGTTAAAGTTTGAAGGTTATGCGATGGATGTTTTTGAGTAGTTTTTTATGTTAAATGATAGATTATGAATCTGTGTTGAAAAATAAACAAGTTTTGTTAAGTAATTTTTGATGAATTTTAGAGTTAGGGATTAAATTGTTAAAGGTGTAAATTCTAGGGTTTTATTATGAAATGATGGTTGATATGAGTTGTTTCAAAGTCCCTTAAACCTATGGTTAAGATGGATTTAGATTGAAATGGTTAGATTTTAAGTTATAAGCTTAAGGACTAAATTATAAAAAGTTAAAATATTGGGGGCAAATTGGTAATTTTTCATAAATATGAAGTGTTTAATTGACTAAAATTATCTATTTGGATCAAGATAAACCACATTCAGATTTAGATCGAGGAAAAGCTAAAGCTTCGGATAAGTTCGATCTAACTTATACGCCCCTAGTTATCGAGGTAAGTTCGTATGAATTATAATAGTTTTAATCTTGATTAAATTGAATGTTTACTATGTTATTTTTAATTTGAATGGATCAATATATAAATGTATCAATGCTATGATGAATTAATGGATATTGAGTCCCGGTTGAACATTAAGAATTTGTAGGATACAAATGACATGTCATTAGGGATTTCATGTTTCAAGTGCTAGTCTTGAATGTCCTACCGATGACTGAGGTCCTGCATTTGTTGTGGATTCTCCACAGCTCATGTGAGCAGCATTGTGTAATTTTGACCCACAGCTCGTGTGAGCAGGCCTATTTCACAGCTTGTGTGAACAATGATGTAAAGGAAAGGTTACGTTTATATATATAGGCACACTTCGTGTGAGCCTTCCCGAGTATCCGATGTAATTCTAGATGGTTCAACGGGTAAGAAAAGGAAAATGAAATGGTAAGTATGCAAATGCTATAAAAGATGATATTATGGTAACATTGATGATATAAAATGTTATGCTTATAAATGGTTGATTTCATATATGTATGAACAAGTATGCTAACTTGTGACTTTTGATAATGTTGTATAGGCTTGTGCCAATATTATGGTTTTAGTTGATATTACACTTATGCTATATGCATTATGCAAATATAATGGTAAGTTGTGTTTAAGTTTATACGAGCTTACCAAGCACTCATTGCTTATGTAGTTGTTTTCCTCTATTTTATAGATTATCGGAAGCTCGTTTTGGTTAGAAGCTCTTCAGAGATCTATCACACTATTCAGCAGACAATTCGTTAGTTTTTGAGCATTTTGGCCAAGGTTTATAATGTCATGTATAGGATGTTGTGTAATGAGTCTTTAATATGTTTAGGTCTTAAAGATTATATTTCGTTGGTACACTTTTATGTTTACCAAATGTTGTCATTTTAGGTACTTGTTAAGGCTTGTAAATATGGCTCTTATGGTAGGTTTTGAATGGCTTGGAAATGGTTAGATATGGTATGCTTTAGTACCTAAATGGACTAGGGTTGTATGCATAAAATGAGGCATGTGAACATGTTTAGGTAAGTGATGTTTGGATGTAATTGTGGTGCCTTTGAGTGGCATATTGGTTAGTTGATATAGGGTCTTAGAAATGGCAATGATATGTGTTCTTGGATGATGTTTGGTCCCTTGAAAGTGTGCACAATTAGATTGAATGTTTATGCATGAAATGGTTGTGAAATGGCTTAATTTTAGGTAAATTTTGGGTTCATACGACCTAAGACACGGGGGTGTGACTCAGCCGTGTGAGGCGCATGGCCTAGCAACACAGTCATGTGTCATTTGAGGATTTCAAAAGGTATAAGTCAATGAGTTACATGGCCTAGCACATAGACGTGTAGGTCAACTCAGAGAGTTAAACATGGGCGTGTGACATAGCCATGTGACCCTACTCAGTGAGTTACATAGGTAAGGACACAGGCTGAGACATGGCAACATGTCCCTTGTTTGAATGTTACACGGCCTGGGGTGATTCCACACGGTCGTGTGACCCCTTTTTCTAATTTTTGTAACTTTTTTCCTAAACTTTCCAAATTGTTTCAAATTAGTCTCGACTTGCTCCTAAGCTATTTTTAAGGCCTCGAAAGCTTAATTTAGGGACAATATGCATGTGAATGGATAATTTATGATATTATTAACATGTTGGTTGATATGATGTTTAATTGTTCCGATTGTACGGTAATACTTCGTAATCCTAATTCGGCGACGGAGATAGGTTAGGGGTGTTACACCTCTTCTTTACAGATGACCTGATTCTGTTTGGTCAAGTTGAAGAGAATCAAGCCACAGTTTTGAAATGAGTGTTGGATCGTTTCTGTGCTTATTCTGGGCATAAGATTAATGCTTATAAAACTAATATTTTCTTCTCAAAAGGTGTAAGTGATGCTTGAGGAGGTAGTTTGTGCAGTATTCTTGGTTTTCATAGAGTTCATAATCTTAGGAGTTATTTGGGTGTACCTTTGTTTCATGACAAAGTAACCAATAGCACTTTGCATTTTGTTGTGGACAAGGTTCAGAGTAAATTGTGGAGTTGGGATGCAAGGTCGTTGTTTTTAGCTGGTAGGGCCACTCTGGCTCAATCAGTTTTATTGGCGATCTTTAGTTATTTCATGCAATCAATGTTGATACCTAATGGTCTTTGTGAGGAAATTGAATATATGGTGCGTCAAATTTTGTTTGGGGGTGTTCAAGTAGTGGCAGAAAAGTGGCTTTGGTTAGTTAGGAGGATGTTTGTCAGCTTCGAGATCATGGAGGGCTTGGTTTTCAAAAGTTGCAGGATTATAACACTTCCTTCATGATGAAGTTAAGCTTCAAATTTATGGCTGACTCTAAAGCTCTCTAGGTCCAAGTCATTTGAGATAAGTATAAGGCTGCAAAAGGAATGCCTAAAACTTTATTGGGCAGTAGATGTTCATTCTTGTAGAGAGCCTTTACAAATGTTTGGCCACTTATTCAGGAGAATTTGCTTTGGTCAGTAGGGGATGGAAGTATTGGGAAATGTGCACATATTATAGTAAACATGTAATTATTTTCTATGTATTTGAACGATGAATAAATTAGTTTCACATTTTACTGTTTTGTCTTTTATATTTATGTCTTTCATATTTTGCATGCATAGCGAAATTGTGACAAAAAAAATTAGCTTATTGGTTATCTAAGCTCAAACTGATGATAAGTGGCATTGTAAGAACATTTACATTGCGAGAAAGACAACTTCTTCATAGATAATCTAAACAAGTCCATAATCCCGTAAAAGAATCATAGTTGAATTCTCTAAACTCTCCCTATATAAAGAGGGCCTTGGGTCATTATTTTTCACACACTTGAATTCAAGAGAAAGTTGTAGAGAGAAATTTCTCTAAAGAAATTATTTTAGAAAATTTCTAAAGATATTTTTCTTATTTACAACTTGGCCTAAAAGTTCAGAGAAATTGCAAAATTACTCCACTAATAATTTTTGTGAAAATTTTTTTGATTCGAAGCGAGCCCACACTCGATAGACGTGAGCTTGAAGATAGCGGAGAAGACTACTCGACCGAAGCGTTCATCCTAGACGAATTGAAAAGGTACAATTTTGATTAAGTGTTTATTACTTTAGATATCACAATCAAGTTCTTGTTTTGAAAAAAAAATTAAAAACTCTAGTTTTTCCCTAAATTTATTTTCCGATGTGTTTTTTAATCTCAATTTTCTAACAAGGAGAAATGCCAGATGTTGACGCAATCCGTGGGTTTCAAATGTGGGGCCTCTCGTTAGTTTGATTCTCGATCATTCTAGTCTTGATTTGGAATGCTTGTTGAGTGATATGGTTTTAGATGATAGAACTTAGAACTGTGATTTATTTCAGCTTTGGTTGCCTGAGGTGGTCATTCGAAAGATTATAGGGGTCCCTCCACCACATTCGGCAGCAGGTGTTAGCAAGATTATCTGGGGAGGTACGTCGATGGGCTCATTTTCTATTAAAAGTGCCTATGAGAAACTTTAAGAATGTTCCTAGAAGTCGAAGGAAATTGTTTGGAAGATCCCTTAGAAGTTTCAAGGACCTTAGCGGGTTAAATTTTTTGTTTGGCTTGCATTCAAGTAGAGGTTGCTTACTAACATGGGAAAAGTTCGACAGGGTTTTGGTGATAATTCGGCGTGTGGTGTTTGTAGGCATATTCCCGAAGATGTGTTGCATGCTATTAAGGATTGTCTTGCAGCGAGAAATATTTGGAACCTTTAGTCCCAACTAATCGACTTGTTAGTTTTTATTCTGACAATCTACAGGAATGGCTTATCTCAAATTTGTAGAACCAATATGACATTTGCTTTAGTGAGGTTGATAGGCATTTTTTTTGGAGATTATCTTCTAGTGTATTTGAAAGAATCGCAATCTTTTTATCTTTCAAGGTGCGTTCTGAAGCAACAATGATACTATTAAGGTTTCGTATAGTTGGGCCAAGCAATTTGTGATGTTTGGTAGGGGCCTAACGAGTTTGTCTCGGGTTCTGATTTCTTGCTCAAACTTGTCTGGGAGTTGGGTTTGCTTGAATACTGACAGTTCTGTTAGGTATGCAGCAGGGGGAATTGTACAAAACCAAAATGAGGAGTGGATCATTGGTTTTAACATATTCTTAGGGAGATGCTTAGTGTTTGAGGCTAAATTGTGGGGCATCTTAGATGGCTTAGGCATTTTAATTGATCGAGGATACCATAATGTGTTGATCCAGATTGATAATCTTGAGCCGGCTAAGGCCATTCAAGAGAGACCTATAGGAGGATCCAATTTGGCTTTGACTAGGAGGATTCTTCAATTGGTGTCTGAGATTCATCATTAGAGTATTTGGCATATTCCTAGAGAAGATAACCAGGAAGCTGATAGTCTGGTCAAGTTGGCTTATGTGGGAAGTCAAAGATCGTGAGAATTTGAAGTATCCTCCTTTGGACGATCGGGCTAGTTTATATAATTTGTTTTTCTTTTACAGTCTTCTTTGTCACAAAAAAATAAAATTTATAAATTAAATTCATAATTTTCAATATTTTAACTTTATCAATTCAACCAAAATATAATTTTCATACATAGTATTTTTACTTCTAATTTTATTTAATATAATATATGTTTAATATTATGAATGATATTTATAGATGTTTACGAATTTAATGATACACTACTTATACAATAAATTTGTTAAATAATTATTTTTTTAACATGAATATTTTATCCAAATAAAACCTTAGATACTATTATATTCTTATCTACGTATTTAAACTCTTCAATCAACTGAGTAAACTGTAAATTACATAACTATTTGGTTAAACTTCCAAACACGGGACCTAAAGTGCTGTAAGAAATTGAGTTAATTTTTATTGGTTAAATAAGCCCATGTGAGCACCTGGATTAGTCATGGGCAGTTAAATGCGAGCTATAATAATAAGATATGGCTTTTTCGGCTCAAATATGAACTATGTTGCTTGGATTTGATGGGTACGGTTATAATCAAATTTCACAAGTTTCTTCTTACCATAAATGTTGATAAAACTATGGGTTGGAATATTAAAAATAAAGTCAACTAAGCCACTGGGTTATAACCAAAGGATCAATCAAACTAGCGTGTCTAATAAGTTAATTTACTTGATAATATGAAGGCCTTTATGTACCAAATCCCTCCAAGAGGTATAGTTCAGAACCAATTGAACAAGAGTAGATTAAATCTTTCATCATAAGAGGGGCAATTATTTAGTAACTATGTGCACATGGAAGGAGATTTGAGCAGAGGATATGCTTTATTCTAAGACTGGAATGTTAAAACCATACAATAACATTACAAACACATTACTGATTCTATTGGAATTTCAAAACCAAATATTGAAAGGCTAAAAAGAAAGGGGCAAAAAAAAAGATGCTAAATCAGGGTCAAATTGGCATTGTGCATTTCTTTTGAGAATGACCTAATAAATGGCATCTACCACATTGAACAACTCTCTTTGGCCGCTTCAAGTTCTCTACGCGAAGAACTTTCTTTTTCGGTCTGCCGGGTGGCCGGCGAATTTTGGGAGCGCGTATTGTGATATCAAGCTTTGCAGCTCCACCCTCAGCTCCTTCACCCAGCTCCTTCCAAACGCTCTTATCTGGAATAGGATGTATCATCTGTGAATAGGTCTCACGGTAGCTTCCCACTGTGAAACAAGGTTCGGCAAACAGATGAGCATTCTGCCCACAAGAAATAAGGGCAGCTGCAGCATGTGCACATGGTAAACCATACAGCTGCCATCGCCGACAGGAACACACACGACTCCTAATATCCACTATATTAGTCCTCTCGGTTGAGACAATCTCAAACTCAACTTCATTTGCTCTAAGTACTTGGTAGCAACGAGCATCTGCAATTGCCTCCAAAATTCGCTTCTCAGCAGATGGAACAAGAATTGAGGTCCATCTCATTCCCATTTCACGACGATTGTTAAACCAAGTAGTTAGTTGATGGCGAATATGTTCCATCATCTGCACAATGGGGAGCTCATGACATTCAAGGGCCCAATTATATAACATCTCAGTCACACCCAGCGTAAAGTGGCCATATCTCACTCCTTCAAAATATGCTACTGCCCAAAGCTGAGGAGGGAAGAGTTGAAACCATTGTATAACATCCTGTGAGATCTCTACCATTTCTGCAATTTTGCTCTCAAACTCTACAGTCGTGAGAGCATAAACAGCGTTCCAGAAGATATTAACCAACTTTGTGTTCTTAAATGTATCACGGAAATTTTCACTGACATAACGTAGACAAAAACCATGAAACGCACTAGGAAAATGGGTTTCTACTGCATCTACCATGCCTCGCTGTCTTTCAGACAGTATAGTAAGTCTAGGCATGTTTTCAGTGTTCACACCAAGAAGCTTCCTCAACTCTGACATGAACCACATCCAATTTTCGTCACTTTCCACGTCAACAATAGCAATTGCCAAGGGAAACAATGCATCATCAGCATCAACAGCTGCAGCACAAAGTAATGCACCCAAGTATTTTCCTTTCAGATCTGCCTTATCAAGTTCTAGAAGTGGTCTACAGGCGGTTATAAACCCATAGATAGAAGCACGGTAAGAAATAAAGAGGCGCTGAAAACAATTTTCTTGTCCAGTGGCAAAAACTGATGCAACACTTCCAGGGTTGGTTTTTCTTATTTGCTCACAGTATGCAGGAAGAAGGCGATACCCTTCTTCAAAAGTCCCATGAAGAGCAGCCATACTTCGTTCCTTTCCTCGCCAAGCTTGCATATAAGAAACAGCAACTCCATGCTGGTCTCGGATATCTTGCAGGATTTCTTTTGGTTTGTACTGTGGATTATCCCGAATGCGTGCTTCTACTGATCTTGCAACCCAACCCACTGATGCTTGCTGATGATGGAGGTTGCGAACCCCTTCACATGTATGCTCTCCATGCAGAGTTCTAATTGAGAAAGTTGGAACCCCAGGACATTTTGCAACATGCACTCGCCAGGGACAACCTTCTTTGGAGCACTTGGCTATAAATCGGCTGCGATCTGATTTCACTATCCTAAGATCAAAATGCAATGCTATAGCAATATCTTTCAAGGTTCTTCTGCAGGTTTCAACATCAGGAAATTCCTGCCCGATAACTAATGAATGTTCTACAAGGGCATGAGAAGTATCAGGTACCATTAAAGCATGATCGGCCATGACTACATGAAATGAGGCAACAGACTGACGTGATTCAAAGGGCTCCTTCCATGCAATAAACAGAACAGAAAATGCTTCCAAGGAAAAGCTTCAAAAACAGCATGTATATACTCTTAGTTAAATTGCAGTAGAGACAAAAAAGAAAGGAAACTAATATACATACATATATAATGAGGTGGCAGGTCACCGGAGGTTAGCCAAAACAAGCTAGGGAACCAAACAAAAACATGTATACCAGCATAATTAATCAACATATAAATGGAATTTTCTTCTTGACAGAACATAAATATTGGCAGCAAAATCCCTTTTTAAGTTTTCAATTAGTGAAGCAACTTATTTAGTACCCAAAAGTATTATATAACGCACCTGTGATAAGAAAAGAAACCAATGAGCAGTTGTTACAAGACAACCAAATTTAACAGTAATCTCTTCCTCTATAATGGGAAGGGGAAGGGAAATTGAAAGGAAAATAATCAGGTCTATGATGAAATATCAAAAGGAAAAAGAAAGTGAAAAAAGTAAAAAATGGAACAAAAAAGAAAACGCAATTTGCATTAAGTGCTATGTACGTTAGACATGATACCCAGAGCCAATCATCAATAAGAATTAAAAGTACTAATTTAGCAATTCTAACACAAAGGAAGTAACTTTGCAAGATTTTGTAACTTGACAATCTGAAACTCCTTGTATCTTAGTCCTGGGGGAACACACTAATATATCAGAGCCAAATCAACTTATGCCTAAAACCATGAGGAGAAGCCACCTATGGTCAACGTAACAAGAGGAACCTTGTGTATGTTTGTGAAGAGGTATCAACATGCAAGTTATCTATGAGAATATGCCCTCTGATGTAGGACCTAGTTTATCATTAACTAGGGATTGAAGATGCAGTACATCCTCTATCTAAAAGCATTGGAAGAAGTAATAGAAAAGATTTAATCAATAAAACTTAAAAAATCATTCATTATTACTTGTGCCGAGGATGTTTATGAAATTTTTACAGCCTATATATTGATATTGAAAGTTAATCATCTGATAAAACTTATAAAAAGAAAGTTCTGATCCAATTCATTCTTTTAAAGAAATTAAACGTGGAAAATACAAAATCATACTTGATATCCAACAGCAACAAAAAAATTTCATAGCTTCACCTTTTTCTTTCTTTCTTTCTTTTTTGTCCTTTTTCCCCTTGAGAAAGGATTTTGACAAACAATTTCTTCCCCTTCTTATTTCTTAATATGTTGATTCACCAGACTACTTATTCATTTTTGCTTTCATTATGGTTCCTGTGTTGTTGAGATTTGATTAGATAAAGTTTTTATCAAAGATCCTGTAGGTGTAACCTTTATTCAAACTATTCAACAAGCATTACACCAAAAATTGATAGTTTTGAAACAAAAAAGAAAAAGGGTATAATACTTGTTCACCAGCTAGGTTTCTATCCAAGTTGCATCTCCCTGGCTCCAGGAACTTTTTCAGTTCAAAACCAATCTTTAACTGTTTGAGGGTTTAGGTTTGAAAGATAACACAGAAAAAATTCATAAAACCAGGATTAATCACTTGAAAGTTCAACATAAACAAGATAGACTTAAGACCAACAACCCGAATCTGATATAACTTGAATCCAATCAACCAGAAAAACTGTGAAGAATTGAAACCTGAACCAAACTGGAAGCCAAAAGTCTGCAGTGCAAAGTTGATAAAAGATAACCAGAATAGACAACTCAACTACACTGAAAGCCTACATAATTGACACTAAAAGTCCAAGAACAAAATCTAATAAGCCGAAAACAACCTATAACTGAAGCCAACATGACTCGCCTCATTGTCTACTCCAAGGAGAATAAAAAGATATTTTAAGGCTATTTAGAAGAAAAAATGAAGGCAATGAAAGAAGATGATATGAATGAGGGAAATCAGCAATAAATAAGAAAGAAAAAGGGAAATCATGTCTAGGGCTTTCTAAGCAATCATACTCAGGATTGGATGAAGGAAGCTATTTTACAATTGACAGATTACAAAAGGCAATGCGCAAAATACTAACTTCACCTAAATCTGTCAAGACTTCAAATCCTAATTGCAAAAGTAAGAACCATAAGAACAAATAAACTAACTAAAACAGCATAAAAGGAGTCGATAACATAATTCCACTCAAACACCCATTGACCACATAGTAACTAAACTTCGGAAGATTTGTCATTCACTAAAATCCCCTTTAAATAAGTAACTGACCCAAGCCCCAATAATAAAGTCCATGTCTCAAGGATGAAGTTTTTTATCCCCCTTAACCAAATATGATGAATTTGAACATAGAATCATCAAAATCTTCGACAAGTAAAAGCAACTTGAACAAATTCTAGTAAAGGTGAAATCCCACGTCACAGCAAGATAATTACAGCAGAGGCAATACCATAGCAACTAAACACTTTCAATACCACAATTTTTACAAAAGTGAACAAATACAGGCATGGGATACTTATGATAGCTAATATCAAGCCACCTTTAACTCTTCAAGCAACAATCTAGGTTCCAAGCAATCGAAAAACGGAAATTACAAAAATGGGCTAAATTCGAAGGGCTTACTAAGCACAATCTAAACTTGCATTAGCTCTATAAAACTTCACGAAGATTAATCCTTTTTCAAATTAGTTCACTTTCACCAAAAACTACAAATTTAAAGACCCAATTGACCAAAAATGTTACCTGGAATTGATTTAGGTCTAACTCTTTCAAATTCCGCGATGCCCGCAAGATCTAAGGCTTGTTTCTTTCGATAAATTTTCACAAAAAGGAAGGCAACAAACTCTTGCCCTTTGCTTACCGCCGCCTTTTAAATGAAATGGGAGGTGAAGAAACCCTGGAATAAGTGGAAAGTTTGAGAATTGGAGAGGGAAAAATTAAATTTGATAAAAGAACTTATTTTGCTTTTGTGTTTGGATGATTGGAAAACCAAGGAAAACTGGGAAAAGGTTGGAAAGTATACGTAGACCTTGTGTTAAATAATTGGCAGTTATGAGAGAGAAACATTTTGAGTAAATATCACAATGAGTCCCCAAAGTTTCAGAATATATCATTTTAGTCTTCAATTTTAAAATGCTAATATATATAATCTCAAACTTCACAGTTTTGTTTAAATGAGTCTCTACTTTTTTTTTCCCCTACATTTATCCTTTTATTTCTACCCAAATATGCTTTTATTTTCAAATAAAAGGTTAATAATGATTTCAATAAAATTTATATTTGAATTATATATATATATATATATATATTTATAAATTTGTTTCCACTCATGTTGTGTATGCAATAATCTAGTTTATGATAAAAGTTTTCAAACTTTTTTCTTCCATATAATTAGTTATATACTAAGGTATAATTTTATTTTGTGTATGCCTTGTGTGGATTTTATCCGATTCTATTCAGGTTAGTTCGGTTTTTATCTTGTTTATCGTTTGTTTTACGTTGTATTAATTAACACTGTTTTATAATCGACCAAACGTATAATTGTACTTGTAATGTATTTACCCTCTTCACTTCAAAAAAATAAATAAGGAGGTAGAAGTAACATTGTCATATGGATCATAACGTTAAAACAGACTCCATAGTTGATATCCAAGCAACTAATCTCCAACCCTCTCATCCCCACATAATCAAAGGTAAAGTCACTGCCTTTCATCTTCCAACACAACTTAAGCATGTATTGATGATGGAATGAAAAATCTTTCCATTAATTATGGATGAAAAATCATTGTATTTTCTTTTTTGAGATTTTTTTTTTCAATCGTTCTATTTTTACGCTCTACTCTAAGTTTCATAAGTTTATAAGCAAGCTCTTGGGGAAGATACATGTGGTTCTTAATTGTTGGAAATATAATCAACGTGAAGTAAATACAAAAAACATTATACTTACATATTTAAATATGGTTCAACCCTTTTGGCCAATATCCACAATACAATTACTCCACTAATAAAAAAGATTATAACTTTCTCATAGATATTATTATATGACTCCTTTCAATTCCAGAAAGTTAATTCAAGTAATCCTAATTAAAATAAAGAAAAACAGAATAATAAAGAGAGAGAGAAAATGAAAGACCATATTTGTGATTGTGAATGGATGATTAATATTGATGTTTTTATCCCCTTTTAATTAGATTGAATTCAACAAAGTATTTAAAAGATTCTAACCAATCTTTTAAAATAAAAAAATTTTAGTATTTTTTTTAATTACAATAATAGAGTAAATCCAAACAATTAATGCGACTAGCATGACTCAAACGTAAGCCATACTTAATACAGTAAACATTCTTGATCATCAGACCATAAAATTTGAAAGAAGTAATCTTTAAAATTAAAAATTCCTAGTAAATTAGAATGTGAAAACTCAAAAAAAAAAAAAAAGAATTGAATAGAAGAAAAACATTTATTAAATTTCAAATTTATATATAAACGTAGAAAGCATAATATTCTATATATAAACCTAAACTAGAAAACATCCTTTGCGTATAAACAATTGAGATAGTCACACTTATTCTATAAGCTAAATTACATATGTACCAAAAAAAGAAAGTCATGAAATTACATGTTTGACACGTGGTAATTAAAATACATAATTGACTTATAAACTAAACTCCAGGGTTAGGCCAAAGGAAAAAATGTCAAGTTTTAGAAAGTCAGTCAGTTTGACGCATAACAAAAGTCAAAAGAAAGACCGCTTAATAAAACAACCATAATATATATATGCGTAGATCGCAGTTCCAACTTTTTACCTTAAGCCACCACGCATCATTCATTCCTTTCTCGAAAAGAGTTATAGCTTGGAATCTAACAAGAAATATGTGGAGTCTGCTCCCCTCATTGAATCTACAAATTCATAAAATCAGTAATAAAATCGTTAAATAAATTCGAGTTATGGTCATCTCTTAAAATACATCTTTTGTATTTCTTTTCATTATTTTTTGGATCACTGTTGTAACAATTGCTTGGATAGTTAATTCAGGCAATTTGAAAATAATTATATGTCTGTAAAATCTTATTCAAACAATGAATTCATTAATATAGTATTTGAAAAGTTACTTAGTAATTAGATATAAGTGTAATTTCTTGTAATTACACAATGATAACATATTTAGGTAATCACTGTAATTGGTGGGTCTCACTAAATTGGTGTAATTGAAACACCCTAATTCCATTTTTCATTTCTTAAGGGAAGGGTAAGAATTGGAGTAATTATGCATATAATTACACTTAAATCTAATTTTTTTTAAAAATATTTTTATACAAGTTATAAAAATTATATTATAAACATGAAAATGTATGAGTGCCTGGGATGATTATGGTAAAAAAAAATTTTATATTATAAATCCTAAAAAATTATATTATAAAAATAATTTATGTACTTTATAAAGTTATAACAAAAAATTATATTATTTAAATTCAAAAAAATCTTAAAGTTATGGCCAAAAATTTACATGTTATAAAGTGTTATAATATATTTATTTATAAAAACTTATGACCAAGAAGTATGAACTCATACTATATATTATAAAAACAATATACTTATTGTAACGCCCATCGCAATGACCAGTACGAATGTGAGACACTAATGAGACATTTTCGGAGCAAAATCAATACTTTATTTAAAAAATAAAGTGATAAAACATTTTTTATAAAATTATAGAAAAAGATTTAAATTTTATTCAAAATTAATTTTATGTTTTCAAAACAAAGTTAAAAAATCTTATAGTGTCAATTAAAACAAAAGAACTTGGTAAATTATAAGAAATAAGAAAGTTACTTAGTTTATTAAAGGCTACACAAATCTTTAAGGAATTTATACGAAATTAAGTAAAACCAAAAAACAGTAACAGTACATCAAGTCATCACCCAAGCGACCAAAGCTCTTGCCTAGGTAGTACTAGAGTTATTAGTTTTTTTTTTTTTTTTTTTTTTTTTTTTTTTAACTAAAGAGCCGCTTAGGTGACAATGTAATTAATACTAATTTCATTAAGTTGTTGCTCAGACAGTATTGGAACTATTTACAATTTTACACATTCTTTAATTTTAGCTAATTTCTTAAGCCTTCAACTACTAATTACATAACCTAAGCTTCAAGTACTATTTGACATATGAAATAAGTATTTTTATACACATTGATGCCCTAGGTTCATGCCATTCACATTACAATCTTTATATTCATCATGAGACTTAGTATATATGTCTCTAATATAATACAAAATTTACTTTAACATTTAAAAAAACAACCTTATAGAATCGTTGGGTGATACAATGCTCCCCAACTATCATAACAACTTCTCAGCAAGTTTGCACTTACAATTTTTAAACGACTAACGCGTGAGCTATAAAACTCGATAAGCAACAAGGATAATCAAACTTTGTCCTAAGTCTTTATTAACCTAGAGTCTTTTAGATGAATCATCATCTTAATTTTATTTAAGTCACATTGAAACTATTTTAACCCTCTCATGTGAGTTTACAAGTTAAGCCTTAACTTGTAGTTTGATGGTTTATTAACAATTCTCATTATGCATGTGTTCCCAATTTTGACATTTGGTTCATTTATGAATCTCACCTTTCAATTTCAATTTGCATCCTTAAGAGCTTACACAATTATTAACTTACCTTAATAACGCATTAAGGGTTTCAATCAGACCATAATTTGTTTAGATATTTTATTACACCAATTTCTTGAAGGCTTACTTTTCCACTCCGATTCTTTATGGTTAATACCTTTTTAAAACGGAAATTTAGGCTTCTTACAATGGTTTATAAAACATTTAAAAGTAGTGCTAATAGCATCCATTCAACGGTTCAGAAAATAAAAACTAGTTTACTTCCATAAAGGTCATAAGTAAACAATTACATATGTAAATTTCAAGAATTCATTCATACAATGACAAAATTGGTCTAACTTCAACCCTTAGTAAGCTTAGAAAAATAAAGAAAGGATATTAGGGACAAATTATACGGAACTACAATAATAGGAGCGTTGAAGCACAAGTGTCTAAAGACCAGATCAAAATCACACCGAAGTGCCAGGAACAGGAGCACCTAGGTGCAAGTAACAAGAGTATTGAAGTAAAAATCAAGAGTCCTTATTGGCATGCCAATCGTATCCCGACTATTTATTTAAGCTATCAGGGCCTTTGTAATACCCCAAAATTCTTGTTTTTGAGAAAAAAGATTTCAAAGGTGAATTTAGTATTGGGAGAAAAATCATGAATCATGAAATTTGATAAGGATTAAATTGAGAATTTTTGAAAGTTAGAGGACTAAAAGTGCAAATTTACTATTTTAAGAAAAGGGCACGAAAATTTAAGAACATTTTTTTTATGAATGTGATATGGAGACATATTGATATGCGAAGTTGGAAAATCAAAATAAGGACTGAATTGAACAAAATGGAAAAGTATAAAGATTAAAGTGTAATTTTTCCAATTTTATGGAGGAAGGACCAAAATGAAATTTTTTTCCATATTTAATTGATATTTGGAGACATAATGATGGGATTAAAATTTTCATGCAATGATATGTAAAGGAGAGAGAAAATCAATGGTAATTAAGCATACAATGTGTTGAAATGTGATTGGTTGATAAGATAAGGATGAAATTGGAAGAAAAAGAAAAGTGTAGAAATTTTTTTATTATTTGAGTAAGGGACTTCAGCAAGCTTGATCTGAAGAAAAAAATAAAGGAAGAAAAGAAAGTGAAAAAAGAAAGAAAGAAAGAAAGAAAAGAGAATTTTTCTTGGATTTTCTTTGAATTTATCTTTTAAAATCATAGCCAAATCTCAACTCCAAGAGAGCTATGGTATCATTTTCTATCATGGAAACCAAGTAGTTGAAGAAGAAAGTAAAGGAAAAGCTATGGGTTAAAAGAGAAATGTAACGGCCCAAATTTTAGTGGTGTCGGAACAGTGATTCGAGATCACTAAATCCGAAAAATGATTAGAAAATATTATTAATTTAGTGAGTATAAGTTAAATGTGAAGTTAGGAAAGTAATTGAAATAGTGAATAGTATTTTAGAAATAAATACTAGATAATTAGAATTGAAAACGAGGTATCGAGACCTCGAAATATCAAACCGAGTCATAAATATTTTTATAAATATTTTTGGAGTGTTAATAAGTTAGTATTTAAGTTTCGTTAAGAAATTTTAAGGTTTCATTAGTCAATTGAGTAAAAAGGACTAAATTGAATAAAGTGCAAAACTGTGGAAAGTGATTAAATAGCTTAGAAAATAAATAAGAGGGACTTAAAGGGCAATTAAGCCCAAGTTAAATGTGTTGGATGGCATGTGTGTAGGAAATTATGAAAATCAAGTGTGAACAAAGGGCAAAAGGATCATTTGGGCAAAATTGAACATAAAAATCTAGGACCTAATTGGAAATCTAGACATTTCTTCATTTCTCTTCATCTTTATTAGCTAAAAAAACCATTAGAGAGCCCTTAAGAAGCTGGTTTTCATATTTTACTACAAGTAAGTTTAATTCTTGATTATTTCTTAAAAATTTTATGTTTTTGGGACTTTTACAACTAGGTCCTCTTGTCTAATTTATTAGTTTTTGATTTCATGGTTGATTTTGAAAGTTTCTATGAATAAGTGTTGGAGGTTTATGATGATTTAGCATGGAATTAAAGCTTTAATTTGTTTATATGTTGATTTTATTGAAAGAATTGAATAGAAAGTGAATATTTGGAGACCTATTTGTAAAAGAACTTGAAGTTAGGATTTTATGTGGAAATTCTTAATTTCAATGGTTTTTAAGTAACTTAAAATGTCTAAGGAAAGTGTTAATTAAGAAGAAAAAGGTTCTATTGATGAGTTAATTGGTCAAGGACCAAATTGTGAAAATTGTGAAATTTGGGGTAAAAGTGTAATTTTTAAATTGTGAGATAAAATAAAATTTGAATGAATGCTAATGGATGAATGATTTTGCAAGTATAGATCAAGAAATTGAAGCAAATCGACGAAAGGAGAAAATAATAGAATAATTCCCGAACTTCTACAACTTTTGCGAATTAGCCCAGGTAAGTTCATGTGGCTAAATTTTAGTGATCATTGTTAATATTTTGAATCGTATAATGTGTTATACTATATGTATTTGATAAAACAATGAACAATGTAAAAGTATGAAATTGAAAAAATGATCAAATTGAGTGGAATATCGGATTGAGTACTTCTGTCCCGTGACAAGTGATGAATTAACGGAAAAAAACACCATGGTTGGACCATGGCAACAAGTGATAAGTGATATCCGTATAAGACTATAGCTGGGCTATGGTATCAGAAAACAAGTGACAAGTGATTCCCGTATAAGACCATAGCTGGGCTATGGCATCGGTGAGAAGTGCCAAGTGATTTCCATGTAAGACCATAGCTGGGCTATGGCATCGGTGAGAAGTGCCAAGTGATTTCCATGTAAGACCATAGCTGGGCTATGACATTGGATTAAAGTGATATAAGTGACCCGTATAAGACCATAGCTAGACTATGGCATCGGAGAAAAGTAATAAGTGCTTCTATGTAAGACCATATTTGGGATATGGCATCAGCATGATATATGACCCGTATAAGACCATGGCTGGGCCATGACTTTGGAAAGTGAAAAGTGAATCATATGTAAGTCCATAGTCCTACTATGGCAAAGTGAAGATGAAGTACTCAACTCCGTATAATTCCCTAAAATTGAAAAGAATGGTAAGTAATAGATGGGTCGAAGAGAATGAAATCTATGAATGAGTAATATTGAACAATATAAAGTGAATTTGACACTGATTTGTGGATGACAGGAGAAATTAGTGAATTTGTATATTATATGAATACATTACCATATTTGGTAAGTTTACTTTTCAAGCCTATGAACTTAAGCTTACATGAATGTGTTTTATATGTCTTGTTGATTAACGTGGATACGGAGGATTGGATCATCACCAAAAATCACACTATCCAAACATTCTCCAGTAGTTTTGGTTTTTAGTTATTGGTTTATATGGCATGTATAGGTATTTGATATTATAATGAGATAATTTGGCTAAACTATATGTAAGAAGTGATAAATAGGTATATTATCTTAGTAAAATACATATGTTGCTTTGTGTTTTCATTAAATGCATGTTTGAGTATAAAATGATTGGTTGGTTGGAATTAGTATAAAATTTTGTTTAAGTGCAGGCTATGGATGATAGGGTGAGAAAAGTGGCCTAGAACAGCCTATTTTCGTCTACACGGGTTAGACACACGGGCATGTGTCTAGGCCATGTGTGACACACGGTCAGCCCAAGAGCGTTTGTAGTGACCGTGTGTCCCCTGCATCCCTAAATGTGAAGTCAGGATAGCACATGGGCAAAAGATACGACTGTGTGTCTTGGTCGTGTGGAGGACAAGGGTTTCAAGCATGGTCGTGCTTATAATTGTGTGAAAATGGCTTAAAATTGGTGAAAAATCAAATTACCACAAGGCCTAGTCACATGGGCGTGTGCCCAAGCCATGCGACCTTCTGTTTCTTGAGAAATTACAAGTCAGAATGCCATACGGGCTAGCCACACGGCCATGGGAGCCCCATGGGCTGGCCACACAGCCATGTCCCAAGCCATAAGGGCGTGTCCCCTATCTTCAAGGAAAAATTTCCAAAGTTACCGATTTAGCCCCGAACCACTTCCAAAGCATGTATTGGGCCCCGTAGGCCCATATTAGGGACTTTATGATGAAATTTGAAAGAGTTTAATTTGGAATGAAAACTTATAACCCGGTTTTGTACAAATGCTAGTGTATAAGTCCAGTAATGCCTCGTAACCTTGTTCTGGTGACGGACACTGGTTATGGGTGTTACAAGAAAAGTTAGTTTCAAGTGAAGAAATAGGTAAGTATTTAACTGAATTTATGTTTGCTTACCTTAATTAAGATGTTTGAGTATTTAAATTTAAAATGAAATAACTAAGATAAAGTAAATTACGAAAGTTATGTGATTAAGTTAAATCATTGTAAGAATTATATTTAAATAGAAGTAAGTCATGAATGTCAAAATTACAAGCATGATAATTGAATATATTTATAGAATAAAATATGATTATGATTATTGAATATATATAATGAATTTAATGATGAATATGTAAATAGAAGTAAGTTAGTAATGCAAGAGAGAAAAAGAAGTACATGTGAAATTAAAATGAAATGTTTACATTTACATGCATTGAAAAGAAATTGAAAGTTTGTATATGATTATATGTGAAGCTAAATGTAACACCTCTTCGCCCGTAACCATCATCGGATTAGGATTACAAGATACTACGACAATTAACGAGACAAGAATTTACAAGTCCAAACAAATTTCCATTTAAACAATCATTATCAAACAACCAATCAATAAACATGCCATTCAATCAAAATCGGGCTCAAGCCTGTAACGACCCGAATTTTAGTAGCATCGGAACAGTGATTCGAGATCACTAAATCTGACATGTGAGTTTAAGAAATTGATTAATTGATAAGTATGAGTTAAGTGTGATTTGAGAAATAATTTTTAAGTAGTGAATGTTGTAAATTAAAAGAAAATTTTTAGGTAAATTGAGATAAAAACAAGGTATCGAGACCTCGAAATTATAAACCGAGTTATAAATATTTATATAAATATTTATGGAGTGTTAATAAGTTAGTATTAGGAAATTTTAACATTTCGGTAGTTAATTGAATGAAAAGGACTACATTGAATAATATGTAAAACTATAAAAAGTGATTAAATAGCTTAAATAATAAATAAAAGGGACTCAAAGGGCAATTGGACCTAAAATAAAAATGGGCTGGACGGTTGGGTAATGAAATGGCAGAAAAATAGTGTGAACTGATGGCAAAATTATAATTAAGTTGAAATTGAATAGTTAAAAATTGGATTAAACTTGAAAAATCTAGATTTCTCTTCATTTTCTTCATCCTCTCCAACCAAAAACACCATAGAAAGGTTTCTTAGAGCTGGTTTTTCATATTTTTGCATGAAGTAATCTCAATTCATTAGTTTTTTATTTCATGGTTGATATTGAAAGTATCTATGAATAAGTGCTGGAAGTTTATGATGTTTTAGCATGGAATTGAAGTTTTAATCTTGTTATATAATAAATTTATTAAAGGAATTGAATAAAAATGGATATTTAGGACCTAATTGTGAAACAATTTAAAATTAGGGTTTTGTGCTGAAATTTTTAATTCAATGGATATGAAATAGTTCATAATGTTTAAATAAAGAGTTAATTGAGAGGAATTAGTTGCATTGATGGGTTAGTAGGTCAGGGACTAAATTGCAAAAATTATAAAGTTTGGGGTAAAAGTGTAATTTTAAGAATTAAAGGGCATAAATTGTGAATTAGAGTAAAATTGAAGTGAATGCTAATGAAGGAATGATTTTACTATTATAGATCAAGAACCCGAAGTGAATCGTGGAAAAGAGAAAATAGTCGATTAGTCCCTAAACTTCTACAACTTTTACAAATTACATGATTTGTTATGAAATTTTATAAATGCTATGATATATTATTGTATATGAATGTTATTAAATTGTGAAAATTGTGAAATAATGTTCGAGTAAAAGTACGAATTAGATGGAATAACAGATTTGAGTACTTTCATTCAGTGGCTATGACGAATTGACGGAAAAGACCATGGTTGGACCATGGCAACATGTGATATGTGATCCGTGTAAGATCATAGCTAGGCTATGGCATCGGTGTGATGTGATATGTGCTTCCATGTAAGACCATAGTTAGGCTATGGCACTGATGTGATGTACTATGTGCTTCCGTGTAAGACCATATCTGGGATATGGCATCGGTGTGATATATGCTTCTGTGTAAGACTATATCTGGGATATGGCATCAGTGTGATATGTGATCCGTGTAAGATCATGGCTAGGCTATGGCTTCAGTGTGTGATATGTGAATATGTGTAAGACCATAGTTATACTATAGCAATGTGAAAACGAAGTACTCAATTCTGTAATCATTCCTTAATTTGATTAAGAAAAGTAAGTGTTAAATGGGCCCAAGAGATTAAATTTTGTTAATGAGCAACATTGAAATCAATCATGTGAACTTATCATTGATTTTGTGAATGACTGGAGAAATTAATGAAACTGTATATTGTGTGATTGTTATAAAATGTTCGGTAAGATTTAACTTCTAAGCCTATGAGCTTGCTAAGCTTCTATAAGCTTACTTGTATATATTTTATGTTTTTTTTTGTAGATTTACGTAGATAGAGGATCGGATCATCATAGAGGATCACACTATCCAGATTTACTTCGGTAGATTTTATTGAACATCTTTTTGATTTATATGTCATGTATAGGGGTTAAAATGATAATGAAATAGTATGGATGATCAAGTATGAAAAGTAATTTGAATATGATGGTTGTGTTTAGTAATGAAATATACATGTTTTGGCTTGAAATGGTTGATTGGTTGGACTTTGTTGGTATATAAATGTGTTTTTGTGCAGGAGGATAGTATAAGGGTGAGAAAAGTGGCCTTAAATGGCCTATTTTCGTCTACACGGGGGCATGTGTCCACGCCATGTATGATACATGGCCCGCCACATAGGCGTGTGTTAAGGCCGTGTGTCCCCTGCATTTTAAAAATGAAAAACAGAATGTCCAGGTTTATACACACGGGCGTGTGGCTTGGCCGTGTGATACACATGGGCTCCAAATATGGTCGTGTGATACAGCCGTGTGAGCCCTGCACTTAAATTCGAAATAAAAATCAACCACACAGCCTAAACACACTGGCGTGTGGCTAGGCCTTGTGAAGTTAATTTGTTCATGGTATGGTAGTCAGTAAGCTCGATATTTTTCACACGGGCTGAACACGGGAGTGTGCCTTGGCCGTGTGAGGCATACGGCCTGAAGACATGACTATGTGATACGACCGTGTGAAGTCTGCACCTAAAAGATGATATTTTAATTACCACACGGCCTAGCAACACGGGCATGTGCTCAGGTCATGTGACTCAAGTTTCTTCATAGATGCAAGTCAGAGAGTTACACGCCACAGAGACACAGCCACGTGGGCTATACGACTACAGCACAAGGGCGTGTCCCCTGTCACACGGGCGTGTGACCCCTATTTGTGGAAATTTTTTTTAATTTTTGTGAAAATTTTCCTAAGGTTCCGGTTTAATCCCGACCGAATCTTAATGTATGTTTTGGGCCACGAGGGTCCATTTAAGGGACATTTATAATTAATTTCAATGTTTGAACTGTAAATGATTTAAATTATCTATAAGTGTTCTGTACTTCATAGTAATGCCTTATAACCCTGTTTCAGCAATGGATACAGGTTAGGGGGTGTTACAAAGCCTAAGAAAATCTAAAAGCAATTTAGAAACAATTAGGAACTAATTTGTAACAAATTTTAAAATCAAGGCAAAAACAAAAAACATGGGTCATACGGCCATCTGGCCAAACCGTGTGACAGGCTAAGGCCCTATGAAGCTAAACAACACGGTCGTGCCATCAAACCATGTGAAATAACTTAGAACATGTAAGCTGAGTCACGTGGTCGTGTTGTCAGGCCGTGTAACCCACTGTGATCGTGTGAAAAAAATTGTTATCAAAATCCAACAGAGCACACAGCGTGCCATGTAACACCATTAACTTGTCTTCGTCACCGAATTAGGATTACGAAGCATTACCATATAATCAGAAACATTTAACGTCATAACATTTAAATAAATTAAATTCATATTGTAAACCATTCAATCTCATGCATTTTGTCCCTAAATCAAGCCTTTGATGCCTTAAAAATGTCATGCAAATAATTCGAGACTAATTTGAAACAAAATGGAAAGTTTAAGAACAAGTTGCAAAAATCGATCCTCTTAAAACATGATTAAAATTCAGCTATAGGCACTCTTAAAACAACCAAAACGCAGGTCTAAGCTAGATCATCTAGGAACCAAAACTTTCAACATAACAAACTTGAAACGCAATTATCTGGGTCTATACTGAATCTTTTTTGCCGAAAACTAATTCAATTCATCTAATTATAGATTTAAGAACAATTCTCAATCTTCAAACTACTCAAAACTTTATAGATTCATGGATCTGAAATTTCAACATACAATGGCAATTTTCACAAAAATTCATTAAAATGTTGGAATTCTTTAAAAAAACTTTAAGGAATATTTAGAAACCTTCTAATCACATCAAAACTAATGGAAAAACACTTTGAAACTCATTTTTATTCAAAATCCCGAAATCCACCATTAACAATCCAATTTTCAGCTTTTATTCAAAACTTACGATTTAATGGCTAAAAACTCAATTTAAAAGACCAGATAACATAAAAAAAACAAATAGGAAAATGATCAATTACCTTCTATGGGAAAAAAACGGATGTTTGGTTGAAAATTCAGAAAACCCACAAGCTTGAGAGATGAGAAAATCAATGGTGTTTTTGGTGTATGGAGGTTTATTGTTTGCGTGATGATAAAAATCAAAGGAATTAATATTTGTAAAATAAAATCGAATGGGAGAAGCTTGGGAGAGCAAGGGACGACAATAAAAATATGAAGAAGAAACTAATGTGGGTTTTATGAAGATGGAGGGGAAAATAGGGTATTTTTAAAACTTTCATAAAATTGTTTTTTAACTACTCCTGAATTGAACTATTTTACAAAACAGGCCTTATTTTAAAATTGAAAGTCTTTTCAGAATTATTTTTAAATTTTGATTTAATCTTCTATAAGCCATAGATGAAAATATTTTCAGTTTACCATGTTACGAAATTTTCAAGCACACTAGAGTTAAAATCTTTAAAATGCCCTCAAAACTTCTAGACCCAATTTTAGGGTGTGACATCTACAACTCTACAAGGGTTCTACCTTCTTTTCTTATAAATAGATAGCATTGGTAGAGCTATTAAGAGAACGTTTGAGAGATTGTTATTCTGCCGAAAAATAGAGAGAATTTATTCTCAACTTATAAACATATTTTTCAAAATAATAATTTTACCGGTTTCTATTAAATAAGAAAGAATTTTTGTTTTCACCTCAAAAGGAAAACTTTTTTTGATTCTGTGTTTTGCTTCAATTGGTTCGAGCCCAGGCTCAAAGTAGTTCGTGGTACGAGAATAGTGGAGAAGATCGTTTGGTTGAAAGTTAGAAAACATCAAAGATCCGCTTATCCAAAAACACAAGTACAAATTCGGTGGTTTATTGCTATAAATATCACAAATCAAGTTGATTTTCAAAAAATTAATTTTTCGCTGTGCAAGAAAACTATTTTCAAATCGAATTTTTTCCAACAATTATTTTATGGGACAACAAAACCTAGTATATTTAACTAGGGTTGTCGACCCTCTCTCTTCTAGTTGAACTTGGATTTTGTTTTTCTATTGAAATAGACTTTACTAATTTAACAAGAGTTTCACTTCTTCTCCCTATAAATAAATGGCACCAGTAGGGTCAAACACAGAACTTTGAGATATTGTTATTCTGCCCAAAAATAGTAAGAATTTTTTTTTTAAGTATAAATTCTATTTTTCAGAATAATAATTCTATCAGTTTCTATTAAAGAAAGAATTTTGCTTTTCCACAGAAAGTTAAATAAATAATTTTTGGTTTTTTGTTTGATTCGAATTCGTTTGAGCCCACACTCAAAACAGTTTATGATATGAGAATCGTGAACAAGGTCGTTCGGTTGAAATTCAAGAACGCAAGGACCTGTCTAGCCAAAAACACAAATGCAATATCGGACAAAAGTTTATTGTTATAAATATAAAAATCTGTCTCAATTCTAAATATTTTAATTTTCTGCTGTTTAAGAAAATTATTTTCAAACTACGTTTTTCCAACAATTTGTATTAGAAC
Organism: Gossypium stocksii; assembly: GCA_020496765.1. Classification (NCBI taxonomy): domain Eukaryota; kingdom Viridiplantae; phylum Streptophyta; class Magnoliopsida; order Malvales; family Malvaceae; genus Gossypium; species Gossypium stocksii. Next base: position 99,817,024 of record CM035632.1, on the reverse strand, counting down.
TAGGTTGTGCTATTTTTGTAGTATAAATTGGTACAAAATTTTTTCTCTCTTCTTCATTCGTGATTAATTTTTTATAATATATGGCATTCTTGTAATTATCAGCATGTTTAGTGATATGTATGTGAATGAATGTGTGCTATTATTTTATTCTATATGATAAAATAATTTTGTCAGAGTTGTGGTTCCTAGAAAATTGAATGTAATTATTAATTATTTTCGAGTATGTAAATTAGACCGTGAACTGTCATCTCCATATATGATTTATTTTATTATTTTAGAATAAATTATGTGAGTTGAAAATGGACATAGGAATTTTGTAACATATATTTTTTTATGGAACTTGGAGAACCAATACGCACCTAAGCTGATTGAGACGATGCAAACCTGACCTAGTCAAACCAGTAGCAGATTGACGATGGTTTGACAACGGAGGTTGTCGATGATTTGACAATGATGATCAACAGCAAGGGTCGACGGTGGAGGTTAACAATGGTGGCTAGTGGCAGTGGCCAGTAGTAGCTTGGTGATGGTCATCGGTAGCTACAATGGCGCAACAACGGCAATGCAAAAACAATAATGATGACTACAAATGTATATTCATGTTGATCATTCATGATTGAAATCAAACATTAAAAACCTTGCATTTTTTTTAAAAATTTGAGTGGGAGAAGGTCCCTAAACAAGACCTGTGACCTCTATCAATGGTCTCTTGTAACCGTATGATAGTTGGTCAACCCTGTTGTATGTCAATGTTAATACATGAAACGACAAACCCTAGTATATTTAACTAGAGTTATCACCCCTCTCTTTCCTAGCTGAACTAGGATTTTGGTTTTCTATTGAAATAGACTTCTGCTAATTCAATAAGGGTTTCACTTCTTCTCCCTATAAATAGACGGCACTGGTAGGGCTAAACACTAAACTTTGAGATTTTTTTATTATACCGGAAAATAGTAAGAATTTATTTTCTAAGTATGAATTCTATTTTCCGGAATAACAATTCTACTGGTTTCTATTAAAAAGGAAATTTTTTCCCCATTGAAAGTAAAGTAAATAATTTATGGTTCTGTGTTTGATTCAAATTCATTCGAGTCCACACTCGAAACAGTTCGTGGTACAATAATAGCGGAGAAGATTGTTCGGTTGAAGGCTGAGAACGACAAGGATCCGTATACTGAAAATACATGTTCGATTCGAAAAAAGTTTATTATTATAAATATTACAAACCAACTCAGTTTTTAAAATTTTAATTTTTTACTATGTAAGAAACCATTTTCAAACCATTTTTTTCCAACAATGATACTATTTGAGAAAGTGGTGCCAACTACAAGCATCATAGACAGCTCACAAACTCTTTGATTTCAGACATTCAAGGCTTCAAAATGTAGTTGAGAATATATTTGATGTTTTAGGAAAATATTTTCCATATTAACAATATCACCTCAATATAACATGAAAAAATAAGGTTGGATGGTATTAGCATGTTGCATATTTCATAACTTAAATCATATGTAGAATCGAGATGATCCATACTTTGAATAGTACATAGAAAAAAGAGATCTTGGTAATATTAATAGTGTAAATTCAAATTCAAATGGTGATAAACTTGGTCAAGGACTAACATATGATATGATAAGGAGCATATGTTAAATATTAGAAGGGGAATAACCTAACAAATATGTATTAGAATAATCAGATAAAATTGCATATATTATGTATTGTTCTTGTTACTTTTATTAGTAACTGTACTATCAACTACCTTTTTAGACAACATAATATATATGATGATTTAATTTCAATTTTTAGTACTTGTTTTAAAATTATTTTTATCATACTATTAAATTTTTTTATAATAATTAATATTTTAAAAATGTAAATTATGTAATTGTGTAATTATAATTTGTACTACCAAACATGACATAGGAAATTACGATATAATTACACTCTATCAGCCAAACACGTTTAGGGAATTACAATTTTCTGTAATTACAAGAAAATGTAATTATTATCCTAGTAATGAGACTTAGAGGTGTCCATGGGCGGGTTCGAGTCATGCCCAACCAAAATTTTAAGCCCATTTTCTAGGTCTGGGCCCGACCTAAAAAATGGGCCTAAAATTTTGCCCAAGCTTGGCCCGAATAAAAATGCTAAAACCCGGGTTTGGCCTGGCCCACCCGTATTAATTTTTTTGTATTATTTTTTATATATATTTAAAAATATAATACATCAAAAATACTAAAAAGATTAAAATAAATGTTTCCTAACAAATTGAAAATAAATTTTAAGAAAATATGTATACTTAAATAACACTAAGATAGGTGCAACTTAACAAGAAAATACCTCTAAGATTATAACAAAATTAACAATAAAACAAGAGTTATGCAATATCCAAATAATAATAACAAAATAGTAGCAACATAATTGTGAAACAGTAGCAAAATAGTAAAAAAAAACAACAAGAAAATAGCAACAAAATAATAAAAAACAGAAAAAATAAACTATAGACCTTTGGGCTAGGCCGCTATCAGGCCAAAAAATCCTTACCTAAGGCTCAACCCGTTTTTTAAACAGACCTTATTTTTTTGTTCAAGCCCATTTTCCGAATAAATATTTTCACCCAAACCTCCTCACTTTTCGAACAGTCCTTCAGACAGGATAATCTAACCTATGAACAAATCTAATTAAATTTTCATTTAATTACTTTATACTATCCAGTCAGATCCTAAATAATTTTTATGTAGAACCACCTTACAACCTCACTATTATATAATTGTTCACTCTCACTCAAGACATTCTTAGGGCTAGTTTTGCATTGCTTTTCAAAAGTACTTCTGGCTCCAAAAGCACTTCTGGAAGAAAAGCTGTGCAGAACAAGCTACTTTTGGCTGAAATTTTTAGCTTTTCAGAAGTGCTTTTTTAAAAGCACTTCTGAAAAGGAGAAGTTAAAATTTTTAGCTTTTCCTCTCCCAAAAACACTTTTAGTGTTTAATTACTTTTTCCCTCTTCAATAACATAGTACTTTCTCTTTTTTTTCTTGGTACTTAATTACAAATGTATTAAAATCATTAATTAAAAATAAAAAAATTTTAAAATACTAATTACAAATATTCAATAGTTATATTTAAACATTTAAAATATAGTTTATATATTATTATTAAATTTTATAAATAATTAATATTTATTGTTTAAAAATATTTGAAATTTATATTTTATATATTAAAATATTAACAAGAAGTTATAATAATTTTTTTATATTCTTACTAAAATATAATAATATTAAATAATTTAAATATTATTTAAATGCATATTTGTTACTTGATAATAACATGTCTAAAATAGATATTTTATTTCTCAAAAGCACTTTTTGACAGCAATGCTAAACACTCAAATTTTAAACTAAACTTTTCAAAAGCACTTTTTCACAGAACTTTTCAAAAGTATTGCCAAACTAGCCCTTACTCTACTAGGAAATAAATATTCAATTGAGACCGGCCCATTTAGTTCAACTAATACTACATTCGTCAGGGTTTAAAGAAATTAAATTAAATCGTAAATAGGTGCATTAATTCTTTTAAATATACTTAAAATTTCATAACTCTCTTTTAAATATACATTTATAAAGAAAAAACTAAAAATAATTTTTTTTCAAACAGATCTAATATAGAATTTAAGCAACACAAATTAATCATTTTAAGAATTAAAATAAAATAGAAATAATTAATAAAATTAAAATCATTGTTTATCATGTGAGATATAAATTTTAAATTGATTGGTGAGTTGTAATGTAAATCAATTATTTTAAATACAATAATCAAACATTAAAAGATAATATCCAACCTATTCTGGATGTGTAAATAAAATGATTAGATAATAAAATAATATTTTAAATTATCTTTACGAGTCTAATCTATTGATAAGTTAACATGTTTACTTACTCTTTAAATACATTATCCTAAAACCAAAATAGAAAACTACCCTTCAGTTAACATACGCAACAATCCCCTTATATACATTATTTAAAAAATATATAATCACTTATTTGAATTTTTAACTATTTTAATTTTTTATTTAAATTTTAGTCTCTTTTAAGTTTTCAAATTTTTTTTTTAAATTACCTTAAAATGGATATAAAAGTTAGTATTTATTAATTTTATTAACATGACATATATGAATTCTCACGTAAATGACATGTGAATATTTAATTAATTTTTTAAAGTTTTAAAAATAATTTTTATAATATTTTTAAAAATTTTAAAATTTAAACAAAATTAATTAAATGTTAATGTGTTGTTCACATCAATATTTTTTATTTATTTTGAGGTGATTTGATAAAAAAATAAATTTAAAAATTAAAAAAATACTAAAAATTAAATAAAATGTTAAAATAATATTTTTTTTGTAAAGTTGAAAAGGCCAAATAGATCGTTATGTGTTTAAAAAATAATAATTATAAATTACCATATAAAAAAACCATTAAATGAGCTTGGCATGTGTTGACAAAAAGGAGGTTGCCAGGTGTCTAGGAAAGGAGGTAGACATGTGCCAAACTGATAATCCATAAGATTAATTTCAATAGATATAATAATAATTTCTCCGTCAAAAAAAACTAAATAAATAAACGATAGCTGGTCTAATTAGCCACTTCTCTCAATAATTGGCAGACTTCTACTTTTTTTTTTTTTTCATTTTCTCAATCTTATCATTATTCGGCAAAAACACCTAAAGAAGGCGAAAACAAAGAGAATCTATTTATCTCCTAAATTCAGGCTTATTTGCCACACCCAATCCTTTCTAGATTTGAAGTCATAGATCATCGTGAATGGGCTTTCGTTTCCATAACTTTGCTTCTTTGCTTCTTCTTCCTGATCTTCAATGGCTCCAACTCTTTGCTTTCTTCTGATCCTTTATAGATTACCTATCACCGGCATTCACCTCCTCCTTATCTTCCTCCATTCTCTCTTATAACTCTTCCTTCTCACCGGTTTTCCCGGTTTCAACAAAAACCCTGATCTTTCTTTCTTTTCGAAGGTGAATCAAGGGGAAAAAAACACTCAGATCTTTGATTTAGAAATAAGGTATCTTATATTGTAAATTGAACTTTTGTAAGTTTTGTAGGAAACCCAGTCTTCTTGTAGTTGTGTTTGGTTGGCTAGATAAAGTAGGAAAGCGAAGGAACATATTCAACTTTAAATTGATTAAGCCAAACCGGTATTTAAAAATAGAAACAACCTTTACTGAAACAGGATGAATGATTCAGGTCTTAATGATGATTTTTTTTCTTTGTTTTTATATATTTTATTTTTCAGTATTCTCAGTAAACAAACGGAAAATTTAAGGAATGGCATCGGTGCTGTTGTACCATGTAGTGGGGGATCTGACAGTGGGAAAGCCTGAGTTGGTTGAATTCTGCGATGTAGAGACAGTAGAATCAGCTATAAGAGCAATAGGAGAATCAACTGAGTGTGGGATACCGGTCTGGAAGAGAAGTTCTCATGTGGGAATGATTGAAAACAATGAAATGAGACAACAGAGGTTTGTTGGTATTTTAACTTCACTTGATATCATTTCCTTTTTAGCTAAAACTCAGTGTTTGGAAGATCAGGACAAAGCTATGAAAACACAAGTTTCTGATGTTGTTGTTCCTAATAATACTCTCTTGAAGATTGTTGATCCTGGCACCAGGTTAGTTCATTGCTGCTTATGTTTAATCGCTTGCTTATTTTTTCAGCTTAAAAATGTTGGAATTTTTAACTATTTCAGAGAATTGACCTATGACCTTAACCTCATAAGAATACTATCATGACTTGAAACTTATGTTGAAGTGGTTTCTTAATATTTCTAGTGGAAGGAGATATTTTTCTTGAGTTCTGATTCTTGTTTTTGAGCGTTGATTGTATGAACTTTCTCTCTATTAAGGGGATATTTGATGTGCCTTTCTTTGGTTTGGTTTGCATCTTTGCCCTTAGAATCATGTACTGCATGTGTGTGTTCATATGAGCTTTACACGATTTGCTTCCAAAGCGGGATTTTGTTACATGTCGACTCAAATGGTTATATCTATGAGGGGTTTTAACACTTGCTTCTTGACCCTAACCTGCAGTGTCTGAGTGCTAGACAATAAAAGCACCTCAGACCCTTTCGGGTGAAGCGCATGCTGGTGCGCTTAGGCACGCATCTTAAGGTGAAGAAGGTAGAAAAGCCAGTTTGATTGAACTTTTCTGTAACTTTTTTATTTCTATTTTTTTTTTTACTAACCATACCTTTATTCGTAATTAGTAAACAATGATAATATCAAACTCTCTACTTTTCAATATTTGAGTATTCAACAATTGACATGGATATTGGCCCCTAAAAAGAAGATTTTGCATGTTTTGTTGAATAAATTGGATTACTTTTAGAGTTTATTATCTTAAATTTGCACCATAAGCTTATTTCATATATATATATATATAGGCATATGCACGTATAAATATTACATTTTACTTAACATGGGCGAGTGCTTTTTCTGCACCTTGCATCATAGGCAATATAAGGGTTCTACTGCCTAACGCCTAAGGTGCATCTTGTGCCCTTGACAACACCGATATCTATATATTTGAGAATATTTTTCTGAGAAAATATGATTGTGTCCACCCTTGCCTCCGCTCCCACTCTGTTATCTTATTTTAGAAGCTCATTGTTTTCCTTTATGTTTTAAGCATATTTACGCGCGGTTCAAATATATTTATTGTTCACTACATAAAATGTTGTTTATGTTAGATTTTTTATGGGATAGGATACCAAAGAGTAAACCTTGAAGCTTGTTGTGTTTGTGGTTTTGTGTGCCCAGCAATAGTTCTATATTTTCCCGTGTTGCTACAAAGCAGAGGTGAAGCTAGAAAATTGCTTTAGGGGGTCGGAAATGAACTATAATTTGGGGGAATGGCTAAGTGTAATTTTACTATTATATTAATTTGTAATTTCACAAAACCTAAAGGTTCATTTGTGGATAAAAGAAAGTTCATTTTGGTTCTGCCTTTGACGTTCTCTAACGGCGGTTTTAATTCTTTGTTGTTGGACTAGATTGATAGATGCACTCGAGATGATGAAGCAGGGTGTGAGACGACTTCTTGTTCCAAAGAGCAAGGTATGGAAAGGCATGAGCAAGCGATTCTCAATTCTTTATAATGGAAAATGGCTCAAGAACATTGATAACGGTAGCAGCAACAACCTCATTGCTAATGCCAACCGCCCTTCCTCTTCATCTGCTGCTGCTTACATGCGTGACAAGTTTTGCTGTCTCTCAAGAGAAGACATGATCCGTTTCCTCATCGGTTGCCTTGGTGCACTAGCTCCTCTTCCCCTCTCCTCTATTTCCTCACTCGGAGCTGTTAACCTAAATTATAGCTCAATTGAAGCCTCCCTTCCAGCTGTAGAAGCAACTCAAAAGCACCCCGGTGATCCCACTGCAGTTGCCGTTGTGGAGATCACACAAGAAGGCCACCATAAGATTTTAGGAGAAATCTCGGCCTCAAAACTATGGAAATGTGACTATTTAGCTGCAGCTTGGGCATTAGCCAACCTCTCAGCCGGACAATTTGTTATGGGGGCCGAGGATAATGTGAGTTCAAGATTGCTTCCTGATTTTTCGGTTAATTCAACAGTTGAAGATAATAAGGTAGCGAATGGTGGTGGGTCAGCAAGGGCAAGAAAATTCAGTAGTAGAAGCATCGGGTTCAATCCGGTGAGCCCGAGTTTTGGTATGGGGAGGACCATGTATAGGGGCAGAAGTGCACCCTTGACATGCAAAACTTCAAGTTCTTTAGCCGCAGTTATGGCTCAAATGCTATCCCATAGGGCAAACCATGTGTGGGTGACTGAGGATGATAATGACGATGTACTGGTCGGCATGGTCGGTTATGCCGACATTTTGGTCGCAGTGACCAAGCAACCTGCTGCATTTATTCCCTCAACACGATCCATCACGGAGCTTGCCTCCGAAATTCAAAGTTGAGTTCCCCTCCTTTTTCACCATTCTGGGTTGGAATATTGTACTTACAGCAGCAGGTGAGTCGTATGCAGCATGTTGTTGAGAGGGACTGGGGCTTGAAAATGGTGCTTATAAAAATTCATATATGTGCTTTATGATCTTGTTATTCTCTTTTTATTACTTGGTACCAAGTACATTGTTATTATATTATTGAATTTATTACTGTATTACCTTTTTCTTAAATTTAATATGAATAAGAATATCTATAATAAACTCTCTTTCTTAACTCAACATCAATTCCATGAAAGAATATTATTTTTAAGAAAATAATCTTTTTATTAATAATTTTTTTTACCATAAATATAAATTTTATTTTAACTGATATTTTTTTTGATAAAAAAGTAGAAATTAAATTTAAATAATAATAAATTCTTTAAAGAAAGTGATGATATTGGGTGAAGATTTGTCATTCGCGGTCTGATATTATTGCGGTTCATATTAACTAATAAAACTATTTTACTTTAATATATTTCATTTAATGAGAAATGGAGAGATCCAGACCAGCAATGAAAATCTGTTTCCATAGAAATCAAATCAAATCTAAACAGTCAAATTGATTAGAATCCGAGCTTTGACAATAGAGTCGGGAGTGGGACAATGTGTTGTCTCTACGGCTATCCTTGAGCCAACAATGCATGAATGGGAAAACAACAACCCAGCTTGTCGCCTGAAGACGACAATGGAGGAACATGTGCCACTGTTGCTGGAACCCGTTACTATGTTGTCGCCTACTCTAATCGATCGACTCCGTTGCCGTTTCTCCACAATCTCACGTCCATGTATGTCTTCTATTTGGTAATTAATGAGTTTCTTCTCTTCTTTTTTTTTCTTTAAAAAAAAAAAAAAACTTTGTTTTGCCGACTCCCGACAGTATTTATAGTTTTTATTTCTTTAATTTGATTTTGAGTTGCTTGATGCATTTTTGTTCTTTTAGCTAACACTATTCGTTTTCAATTCTTCGGAAACATGGGTTTCTTATGAGATTAGGTCCTTTTTTAATATTTAGGTCAATTTTTTAAAATGAGTTGAACCGGACGCATTTTCAATGTACTTTGTAAGAAAATATTTTCAGTTGGATGCATTTTTCCAACGGTTATCTCACAATGAGTGAATTTCAACCATTATTTCCCTCACCCTCAATGGTAAAATATCTTTTAAATCCCTCAATTCCATTTTTTTCAATTTCTTTGTAGTTCTCTCTTAATTATCTCTCAATTCTCTCAACTTCTGTTAAAATTGTCTTAATGGTTTTTATTTAATTTTGTATTACGAAATTTAATTATTTTTTTAAATTCTTAATGGTCAATTCTCTTATTCATTGGTATGGCAAACACATTTCGACCTTTCAATTGCAAATGGTACGAAAATATTTATATTATTTTTAATCTAGTTTAATTTCATTATTAAGTTGTTATATTGAAATTTAAAATTTTATATGTTTTTTTTATAATTAAGTGGAAGATTGGATTATGGAGACATATATTCGCAATCTATCTACTCCTGCACCAATTTTAATCGAACCATATTTGAGAGATGAGAGATTCTTTCACAAGGCCCGAATGCTTGCGAGTGTAAATTGGACCCCACACTTGTCATCACATTGGTGGAAAGATGGAGACCCGAGACACACACATTCCATCTTTCATGCGGCAAGTGTACAATCACACTAGAGGACATGCACTTACATCTTAGGTTATAGCATGGATGGGCCAGTAGTGACGGACTCAATTGTCATTACCGATTGGAAAGTCGTATGCAACCAACTGTTAGTGAAGGTTCTAGACAGGATTTATGGTGCCCAGACAAACATGAATTGGTTGAAAAGAAATTTCAATGAGCTCGATGCGGAGTTGATTCCACTTAAAAGGGAACAATACGCTGAAACATTTATCCTTAGAATAATCGAGGGTCTTCTAATGTCTGAAAAATCGCGATATCTTGTACATTTAAGGTGGCTGCTACAATTTGTGGACTTAAAAGAAATGAGCCAACTCAATTGGGATAAGCGATGTTGGCGCCATTGTGCCGATAGATGTGATGCGCGACGCAACCACAGAAAATTAAAAACAGTGGTTGCATGCTCCTATTACAACCATGGGTGGTACCAACTACTATTTTTATATCCTCGATTTGACTACCCTTATAGATTCTCACTTGTAACAAGGAAAAATTCATTAGATAATATATTTACCATAATAAAATTTTTAAAATATTAAATTTTTGTATTAACATATTATTTCAATAGGTGGAACCATGGGCCAACTTATATGGAATTACTGGAGGAACTTCAAGATATACTGCTCTCCTGTTAGATCAACGATCGAAAGCGGAGGTTAGTATTTCTAAAATTTTAAATATATAATATTAACGCAAGGATTTAAAAATTATCAATAAGTATATAATTGAAATTATTATTTTGTACTATAGTTTGAATGAATGTCATACTTTGATCTGAGAATTCAAGCATGCATCTTGCCCGAATTCTTGGTGAATCCCAACATTTGGAACGTAAATATGTCATTGATAGTTTACGATATGGTGGAGATGCACGAATCCAACCAAGTTATGCGGCAATTCAGGTTTAGGCAAACGATTTCACTGCCACCCCAAGATATCAGAGACTTGCACAAGATCTACTTGTGGGGGAGAACTGAGGAAGATTGAACTAAATTTCACGCGCAATATATCAACGTTTAGGAGCATAGGTATGACTTTTTGCCTAATCACGAACACATTATCGCTCGTGAATTAGTTGTCGGTCCATCGTACATGTCATGGTTTAGACACCATGGCAAGCCATTTCTATTATCGGAGGAGGCAAGGCGTAGGCAACTTCATTCGAGGAGGCCACAACGGACGCCTAGGAATCCAAGGTCTGGAGCAGGTGCCAAGGTAGGTCTATATCAACACCAATGCAACAAGAGGCATCACTATCTGCACCACCTCTTGATCAGTATGGCTCAACTTATTCTAGTTCAGGTATGTTATTTGTACCACTTCCATTTCATGTTTCTACACCTTCTGTAGGTATAGGGTTTTACACCACCTTCGTCCCCAACATATCACACTCTGATGACTTCGATGTATTCACTGACAATGACGCATCCACCGCCGACGACATATGTGCCACCGATAAAATTTCCACCATATTTTATGCCACCAGTGTTTGGGACACCAAACACTTATACGTCACTAGTGTCGCAAACACCCTGGGCATTAATTTTCGACCAAGGTAGATCATCTTCGCAAGCACTTATTCCTAGAACAGAGGAGAGACGATGACAACATAGAAGCACATTGCACTCAACAACAGATGAAGGAGATGAAGATGAACGTGAAGAAGAAATTCATCTGAGGCAAAAGGTTTGCATATTGTGAAAAATTTTCCTTACACGAGAATCCTTCAAATATCCTGGGATTCCCGGATAATATTTTCAAGGCACACGAGTAGTTTTGCATATATACTCGTTCCCATTGTCAACCCCCTTTAACAATGTCTACCTCAAACACAAACACAAATAAGAATTCAATCGATTAATCAATTAATTCTACAATTCAATCAAATACGATTTTAATTAGAGAATGTGTACATAAAAGTAAATTTATAATATTCATACACAGATTGATTTATTTGGTCCTATTTTATTTTTTATTTTTTATTATAATGTTTACTTCAAATAGTTAATATTGTTGATTACTTTGATTAAAAAAATTACTTGAATTTTTAAACAAAATACTATTCTAACAAAAAAGTACTTTTGCATGATGTGTTGGAATAATTTTTTTTTAATTCCACATTTGCTACCAAAATTATCTAATAAATTTATGTCCATTGGAATGTGTTTTTGTTACATGATCACAATATGAATATTTTAAAAAAATTAAAATATCATTCTAGCAAATTTAATAAAAAATTTATTGCTGTTAAGAATTGGAGTTGAATTGGTAAATTCAAAAATTCGAGGGTTGTAACCCTCAAACACAAACATCATCAAAATGACCTAAACTCTAAACATTTGTCCCATAAACCCTAAAAGCATGCCTCTTAAAAACCCTAAAACAAATACCTTAAAAGAAAAAGGTAAACATGACCTAAGGTTCTGATACATGTAGACTAACAAGCATATTTTTCAAAGACAGGTATCAGTATCCAACAAGCATTTATCAAAACATGCTGCTTTGCAATTGCATTTAATACCTTGAATTGATGCTCCAAATGGCTCCAAATCATCCATAACGATTATAAACAGCTACAAATCACTTCCTTGATATAAATACTCATAAAGAACACTTCAAGACTTGAGTGAGCAATATCGAAACAAAAAGTTTAAGAGAAAATATTTCATTTCTTCATTTTCTTCATTTCTCTTGTACATATTTTTTGAGAGCTTATTGTCAAATCTTCTTTTACTCTCATATCTTTGTATTTAGAGGTTCAATTTCCAAATTCACAACTATTAGAGGTTCATTGTTAGTTTATTTATCTTTTCTTTGTTGTAAAGAGTATAATTAAGGTTTTTGAGGTATAAAACCTTAAATGGATTGTAAAAGATTTCTAGTTGAGCCACAAAAGTTAGAAGATTTTAGTTTGACTACAAAAACTAGGGAGGAGGTTCTATCTCAGCCTTTGTAAAATATAAAGATTGTAAATGTTATAACTTTTCCTTGAAAGGTAGCAATTCACCCTTTTTTGGTATTTTTGAGTCTAACATAATTTTTAAATGATGATGTGGCACAATCTCATAGCCACTCAACATCACACTTTTACAATATCCAAGCTCATGTATCAAAGTGAACATAGCTATCAAATTTAGGTGCCAAAGTTTACCAAAATAAGGTACAAATACCATAATGAACCTAACTACCAAGTTTAAAGGCCAAAAATTACATTTAGTTAAAATTAGTAAAGAGAGCTTTTATTTTGTTAAACTAAAAAATAATTGATTATAATAATCTTTTAAACTATGTTCTTTTATTAAGGGGTAGTATTTAGTACACTAATAGTAAAATTTCTAGACTCCACGAGCAGAGTTAAGGGATTGACAAATGTATTATAGAAGTATAGTAAAAGAATTATTATTTGATATATTAGAATAAAAAGTTGCCAAGTGTCCTTAATTGATAATTTTTAAAAAATAAAGATTAAATAAATAATACACATGGTGGTTTCTTAAGTTTGTTTGTGGAATTAAAAAACTCCACCACCATAATCCATAGTAAAAATATTTAAAAAGAGAGAAATAATAAATTTTAAGATTATTTATGAAATAAAAAAATAATTCCCTAATGTTTTTTTGTCATGAAAAAGGTAAAAGATTTTAAAATGGAATGAATCCAGATTTTGAGTGTCAAATTTACCACACATATTTTTAAATTTTAAATTTTATTATATATTTAAAAAATTGATAATAGAAGGAATAATGAGAGAAGGAATTACGCCATCAATTATTTGAGTACATTGCAATTTGTTTCCATCATTTTATTAACGAAAATTATGAAGAAGAAAAAAAGCATAATAAAATCTAAATTTTGGTATGATTGAGATGAGAGACTCCAATTTTGACTTGTGGAAAAAGTGGAAGCCAAAAAAGTAGAGTAAATGAGACTTGGACGTGAATGATAATAAAAGATGTGGGGAAACTTGAAAGTCAAGGAAAACAAAACATAATTGCTTAATCAAAACCACATTAATCATTTTTTTAAAATTACAAAAATAGAGTAAAATTTAAATAATAAATAATACGATTCGAATCCAAACCACATATAGTAAATTCCTTCATTACATGGGTTCTTTTTCTTCTACATATTTGTATTCTTTTTTTATTTTGTTTCATTCCCTAAATTAATATAAAATAATGGAGTTTCCTGATGCTTTTATTTTGGGGTTTTAAAAACATAAATAAATTAGAAAACAAGTATTTGAGGATGGGAATTTGTTGTGAAATCCTGGGTATAGAAGTGAAGGATGTGTTGGGATAAGGATGAGAGGGTGGATCCCATACAAGGCATACATGACATCTAATCACTAATCATGTCTCATATACTGCCTGCTTTCTGTTCTCAACCAAATCATTATGTCACCAAGTTTACATTAAAAATAGTTAATGCAGTTAATAGATTTGATAACTCAAATTATTTAAACCTTTCTTAAATTAAATCAAGACTATAAAATTGAAGCAATTTTTATTATATGATGCTAAAATGGCCAACTCATTTTGATTGTTACTTGTTTTAAGTAGCACATGGGTTGTATCCTCTCCTCATATATTCTTTAAAAAGACCTACACCTACTCACAAACAACTACACATTCTATTGGACATTTCATCATGGTTTTTGTCTTACTTTTATCCTTTTTGTTTTTGAAAATTATGTTTAAATTTTAGAATTCACGAATCTTGACATCGAAGATATTTTGGTCAATAAAACATAAATGGCTTGTATGAGAAAAGAAAAAGGATGCATTAAAGAGAAACACATTAATATACAGCTCTAGAAATATTAACACCACCACCTCCATCCTTGAATAGTAGTTGCTAGAGCTTTGATATATATCCAGGTCCAGCCCTCTATCCAACTTCCACCCACCCCTAGTATTTTTGCTGCCTATACATACCTACATGCATTTATATCAATCCACATCTCTCCTCACTACCCTTTAAATCTCAGCTTCTTAGGCCATTTCTACTCACAAAAACCCTAATTTTTCAAAGTTAATTGACGTCAGAAAATATTAACTCAATTGCTACATGGAATTGAATCTCAATATTTGAGACCCTTTCCACTATCCTTTTAAGTGAAGGCTACAAAATTCATCAAAATGTGGTAGGCACAACAAGCCAAACTACATAGGTCTAGCAATTCACTTTCCCTTGAGCATCATCTCACCAACATTAAGAGTATTTTATTTATTTGTTTATTGACCTACTCTGACTAAAGATACTGTGGTAGATCAACTGTGAAGCATAATTAAAGCAGCATCAAACATTACTTCAATTTTAATAATAAAAACAAATTGGTATTACATGGTTCCAAGTTGCAAAATGCGATACACCCACTAACAAGTATATTAAACATGAATTAAAAAAAGGTAAACAAGATAACAGTAAAATAATGGACATCTTGCATCTTTGTCATGCCTTACTGAGCATTAACATTAATATATATAATAGCTTTAAATAAAAAAAAGAAAAGAAACCTTATAATAACACCCATTAGCTTCATAAACAAGGGCAATGTTTCCTAAATTATCCATATCATATGCCAGGCAATGTTACTTCCTTGAAAAGAACAAAAATTATAGACAAAATTGCCAAAAAAACCTTAACTGAGAAAACTCCCTATGAAACTTATAAACAAACAAATGAAAGAAAACAGATATTCTCTTTCTCCACTTTCAAACTTGCATCAGAATCAATATTTTTTTTTTATTTTAACTCCTAAATTAAAAAAAAAAAAGAGAGCGAGTAAGAAATATAGATAAAATAAAGGTTTAAACTAGAGATGGCATCCAAAGCAATTACAGGTTTTGGGAGTGAAAGAACAGAAACCAAAGGGTCTGTTTGGAATGTTGCAATTGATAGCATAGCAACAAGGAGAAGGTAAGCAAGCACCTTTAGCTCCACCACAGCATGTACAAACAGCACATATCTGGAAACTCCCCAACTTTCTTCTGCTTTCATTGAACAACATCATCTTCTCTTCCACCAATGGGAACATTTCTGAAGACCCATTTACCTTCAAACAAACAAAACAACTATGAATCCACAAAAAAAAAAGTTAAAAATCTTTGAGATGGAAAGGAAAAGGGATCTATGCATTCAAATGCAAGGTTTTTTGTAACTTACTTGGGCCATGCTTGTAGCTTCATTGTAATTGAAGACAAAAGCTGAAAAGAAGAGAAACAAGAGAAAAAGAGTGACCCCATAACCAGATTTCATGTTTGTAGAAGTGGGTTTTTTTTTTTGGGGGGGGGGGGGTCGCTGATTTGCTGAACTGATGATAGTGAAGAAGAAAAGCGAAATCCCCAAAAAAAAGTAAGTGAAATGGAATGGGTATTGATTCTTTCTTTTTTCCTTTTGTTCTTGATTTTGAAGGGAGTGACTACTTGCGGTATTTGTATTGGGTATAATTTTAATTTAATTTGGTGCAAATCATAAATGAAAAACGATTTCTTACGAAACCACACACACCCCCAAATAAAAGAGTTCTTGGTGGTGCTAAATTGAGTGCATCTTAAATGGGATTTAGCTGGAGGAATGGGAAGCCTAAATTAATGGGAATCATGTTCCTTTTCCCCCTGTTTCTCTGTGGAAATTTT
Source organism: Gossypium stocksii (assembly GCA_020496765.1). Lineage (NCBI taxonomy): Eukaryota > Viridiplantae > Streptophyta > Magnoliopsida > Malvales > Malvaceae > Gossypium > Gossypium stocksii. The sequence continues at coordinate 99,800,677 of CM035632.1, read as the reverse complement.
TTACAGAAAATTTAGGTTTGTGTTAAATTTAATATTGTTCTGTATTTAAAATTTATTATATTATAATCTTATTTAAGGTATCTATATTTATATATTTTTTTTCTTTTTGAGAGACACATCAAGCAATAATCATTAATCAAAGAAAGAAAAGAACAAGGCAAGCTTAAGACTGAGAGGCAAATTACACCTCAAACCTACAGGCTTTTCCATACATCCAAACCTAAGCCTCTCTAACATCAATAATTCTAGAACCGAAATGCTTTAAATCTAAAATAGGAAAAATAGATGTATGTGAGATCATTCTCTATGAGAGATTCTAGAAGCAGGTGGAGTTAAGATTCAAAAAATTTCAATGACTAAAAATCTAATTGAAATGATGATTTAGGTTGTGATTGCGGTCAAATTCTAATTATGTTTGGATTCTATCAATATTAAAACTTGAAGGTTGAAATTTAAAGACACTTATCAAATGTTGCTTTGCAAGGAGATTGAAGTTGTGAAAATTTATTAAGGTAGAAATTTGTTGAAATAGCACAATCTTATATATACAAAATAAAAGGTTCTCGAGAGTTTGTACTACTATAAATAGGGGTATAATAAATATATTTATTTTATGGTGATTGAGATATAATAAATGGTAAATTATACTAACGGTCACTCAACTTTGGGGAAGCTAATAAAACAGTCACTAACATTATTAAAAAGTGACAAATTAGTCCCTTATTAATATTTTTCATTACTATCTTAACAGGACCACTAATGTGGCAAGTTAACTAGCTGATGTCCACATTGGTGAAGTAGTGAAGGGTCAAGGTTTGACATGGGTTTAGGGAAAAAATCTGAAGAGTTAGGTTGGTTTAGGGCAAAAAAAAATATAAATTAATTGTGATTAAGGGCAGGAGGAAAAGGAAATTGATTTGGAAAAAATTTAACAAGGATTTAGGTTAGAAATCGATTAACAAGGTTGGTTTAGGGTTAGAAAATTGATTCAATAATCGATTAACAGGGTCTAGGGTTAGAAATCGATTGGTATTTCTGTTTGGGAGAAAAGAAGACAAAACAAGAAACCTATTAGTGTTTTTGGTTCTCAGCGACAATGGTCAATAGAAGAGAAGCTGCCAATATTGTTACATCCACTGTAAAGGGTAAGTTTCTATATTTAATTTTTTTTTATTTAGGGTTATTTTGATTTAAGATTGTCTAGATTTAAAATTAAAAAATGTTGCATCCACATAGGGTTATTTCGATTTAGTTTACGATTTTTTGGATTTCTGATTATTTTGATTTTGGTTTCATTTGTTATTAAGAAGCATTCAAAAAGATTTTGTTTTCGTTTGTTATTCACATGGGGTTTAGGGTCTGGTTATTAAAGTGAATGTCAGATACTATGTATGGTAAGCCATGTGCATGATGTTGTGTATGTCGTGTTTATTGTTTGTATCAAACTGATGTTGTGTATGTCATGTGCATGTGCATGATGTTGTGTATGTCATGTTTATTGTTTGTATCAAACTAAATGACAGATATTGTGTAAGGTATGTCATGTTTATTGTTTGTATCAAACAGTATCAAGCTTGGTTATTGTTTGGTTATTAAGAGAAAAATCTGTTCCTAGTTTCAAATATCAATTGGATTAATTTTTTTTCTTTAGTTTCTATATTGTATTGGTTATTGTTTATCATTGCCTAGGTTTAGGGTTAAAGTGCTTGGTTATTATTTGTCATGTGCATAACAGAAATGGTTGTGTTTGTATTAAATTATTTATGTATTGGTTATTGTCTGTCATGTTGTATTAAATTGTTTGGTATTGCCTATGTTGTATTAAATTGTTTGGTTGTTGTATACCTTTATTGACTATAAATTTGTTTGACAGGTTTGATTGATGATAATTTTAATCAGAGTGAAGAAGAAATGTTTGATTTTGAGGTGTCTGTTAATTATGCATCTAATAGTGATGTGTCTAATAGGATAATGATTAATCTAGATGGTTTAAACATGGATGATATAGAAGTAAGGGAATTATGTGATAGTGATAATTCTGAGAGGTTAGATAGTGCACATGAATTTGTCTCAGATGGTCAAAATTAGCCTGAGTTCAACCTAGACAATGACATGAGTAATCCTAAACTTCATGTTGGAATGTTATTTAAGTCCAAAGATAGTCTAAAAAAGCTGACAAGCAGTATGGTAGGTTGAATAGTTATTTTATTAAGTTCCCCAAAAATGATCTAAAGAGGTTAAAGGCAATCTACAGTAAAAAATGTTCTTGGTTCATATAGGCCTCTAGACTAAACCCTAATGACCCTATTGACTAGACTTGGCAAATTAATAGTTCAAACCCTAACCATACTTTCTTTAAAGTCTATAAAAATAATAATGTAACCTCAGTTTGGATAGGTCAACATTATAAAAAAAATTCATTGTTGATCTTAGTTATTCTTTGACATCATAGCAACAAGATGTCAAAATAGATTTATTTTGCCTTGTCTCACTAACCAAATGTAGGAGGGCTAAACTTAGGGCATTAGAATTAATTGAAGGAGTTCATAAGGCTCAATATGAGAAGATTTATGAGTATTGGTTGAAGGTTAGGACCCAAAATGAGGGTGTAACAATAATTCGTTATCTGAATAATAGATTGTTTCAAAGGATGTATGTTTGTCTACAGGCATGCAAAGATGGTTATAGGGTTGGTTGTATAAGGATAATAGCTTTAGATGGGTATTTCTTGAAGGGCTACTTTGGTGGCAACCTACTAGCAGCTATTAGGATAGATTCAAATAATGACATCTATCCTATTGCATATGCTGCTGTCGAAAGTGAAAACCAAGCATCATGGCTCTGGTTCTTGGAGTTGCTCGTACTAAACTTGGAAATTGTGAGCTCATACCAGATATCTTTTATGTCTGACAAGCAAAAGGTAAAACTCTATTTGTCTACTTTGCTTTATGTTGTTTCTATTTAAGGTTTATGGTATGCCAAAGAATTAAAATGTATTTGTTTTATTTGTAGGGACTTTTAGAAGCAATATATATATGTTATTTCCTAATGCAGAAACAAGACACTGTATTAGACACCTACATGCCAATTTCAAGAAAGTTAGTTTTTGAACAAAGGAATTGAAAGATTTGCTTTGGAAAACTGTCAGAGCAAGCACTCCAAGGGATTTTGAGGATGTCATGGCTGAACTGAAGAATACCAATTAGCATGCTTATGATCGGTTGAAGGAAAAGAACCCTACTCACTAGTCAAGGTCCTACCTTTCAATTAGGAGCCACTTCGACATGTTGGTGAATAATCTTTTTGAATGCTTTAACAAGGTAAACCCCTATTTTTTATGTTCCTTACTAATATTAAGGACATGCAGTTCACTAATCCTTTATGTTGCTTACTGGTAGGTGATATTAGAAGTAAGAGAAAAACATATTCTGGCCATGATGGAAACAATTATGACCAAGATTATGTTGTTGATTATCAATAAGAAAGAAGAAGTTGATAAAATTAAAGGAATCTTGTGTCTAAAGATTAGGAAAAACTTAGATGTCAATATCAAAGATTCATTAAGGTAAATTTAACCTTTTTAATATACTGATGCCTTTATTTTGCCTTGTGTATAATTGCTGGTAGGGCTGATCACATGTTGTTTGACCAATACATGTATGTCTTTATTCTGCCATTTTTTAATATATTTATGCCTTGTGTATGATTGTTGGTAAGGCTGATTACATATTGTTTTTAATATTATTTTAGTGACTATTTTTTAGGTGTGTTCCATCATATGCTAGTGGGAAAAGATATTAGGTTGAATGTGGTCCAGGTAGTTAGCATGTGGTGGACCTAGTTGAGAAACTGCTATTGTAGAAATGGGGATCTCACTGGAATCTTTTGCATGCATGCAGTGGTTGTCATTCATCTAAAAGATAAGTTCTCAGAAACCTATGTACAAACCCAGTACACCAAGCAAACCCAGCTTGTCATTTACTCCAACTTCATAAGGCTAGTAAGAGGTCCTAAGCAATGGGTGTCTCTGCCAAACATGCTGCCAATACTGCCTCCTATACTAAGAAGGCCACCTGGTAGCCCTACTAAGGTGAGAAGGAAAGAATTTGATGAGCCATAAACAACAGAAAGGTTGAGTAAGAGAAGGGTGGAAATGAGGTGCAGTAAATGCAACAAAATAGGCCATAATAAGATGGGTTGCAAAGGGGAAGTTGGCAAAAACATTCCAGTAAATCAACTGCCTTTGCTTCATTATATTACTTAAGTTATGAATTTTTTTAATGGATTTCACTTGTTCATGTAGGTCGAAAGACACAAAGTTGGTGTTCACAACCAAGTGGTTGCCCCAACTCAGCAACAGTCTACACTAACTTAATAAAAGGCTACCCCAACTCAGTTACAAACTGCCCCAACTCCTCACCAATTTGCCCCAACTTACCAAACTCACTAACAGGATGTTGCCTTAAGAGAAAAGCTTTTATTTAAGAGGAAACCAACCACTATTAGATGGATGTCTTCTACTCAAGAGTCATCTGTGACAGACCAATAATGACATTATGAACAGGACTTTATTTTGATAACTTTTTGAACTTGTGTAAATTTGCTTATACCTGCTACTGCTACTGATTTATTAACTTAGGCATATTATTTTTTTGTAAATGTGCCTATGGTTGCTACTGTTATCTAAACTTAGGCATATAGTCATTGGAATTTTTTTGTAAATTTGCCTATAATTCAAATCTATTCAATTGTATTGAATTGTAGGCAAAATTGGCAATAGTTTGCCATTCCTTTTGTAAACAGTTTGGCCTTAATATATGAGCATTGATCCATGCAATTTCGCAATATTTTGTCCTTCCAATATGTTTCTATTTTTGTTTTTCATTTGTTTTATCTCTTTTAACATATTGATCCATGCAATGTAAGAAAATAAAAAACAATAACCAAATACTCTTTGAAGTCTTAAAAGGTGATTAAACATTTAGAAATTCAAATGAAATGAAATAAAAATATGTGAGAATACCATACCATTAAACAATAACCAAATATTCTCCCATTTTAATTAGCAAACTTCTAACATTTACAGGCCATTACATTTAAGACCCAACTCACCATGAATGAATAACAAAATAGTGTACCATCAGCCACATAAGCTAGTTTTCAATACTAACAACAACATAAATTGGTTTAGGGTTTAAAAAATAGCAACAAAATTATAAATACAAGCACCAAAACCCATGTTTTCCTCTCCCTCCTCCTTGCATCCTCCAATGTCCTCATTTTTTAGGAGACCCAACAACACAATTTGTGAACGGGGCGTCAATGGTGGATTAACCAGGTGAAAAAACGACATGGTTTTCGAAACGTATTCCCAAACTTCTTACACCCAAAAAACTCCTACCTGGGTTATTATTGGATCATGATGTATTAATTTGGTTGGGTTTCCACAATAGCACATCGGAATCACGGTCGGCATCTCCATTTTTTCTCTTCTCTTTCTTCTTCTTCTTCTTCTCTTCCTCCTCATCCTCCTCCTCCTCCTTCTTCTTCTTCTTCTGCCTAAACCCTAAATTGGTGCTAAAAGGGCTGTTTAAATTGGTGCTAATTAGCCAGCTAGACAGTTAATGACACCAAGCAATCTGTCATCTACCATGTCACTTTACCATTACATCTGTAACGGAAAATAGTTAAAAGGACTGTTTTGTTATTTTTCTAAAGTTGAGTGATTGAAATGAAACCTAGGTGACTATTTTGTCAGCTACTCTGAAGTTGAGTGACAGTTAGTGTAATTTACCCTATAATAAATATTAGGATAAAGGCTAGAAATAATAAATGTTTTTTTTTCACCATATTTTAGTATATATATTATTTTATTCTACAACTGTTGAAGTTATATGCATTACCTGTTGATATATATATATATATATGTGTGTGTGTGTGTATTTTTTAATTTCTTTTTATAATTTTGCATATATTTATCATTATGGTGTGCGTTTTTACTAAATTTTAAATAATATTTTAGAATCTTTATTAATTTTTAATTTTTAAATTTTTTTAATTATGTGACATGTGATATCAACATATACTTTTTCTATAAAAGAAATTTATTAATTTTATGATTTTTAGTAAGAGCTTCTTTGAACTTAACTAATACCAAACCATCTTATAAAGTCTTCCCTAAATATAGAAGTAGTACACTAAAATAAATAAAAAAGCAACATATAGAAAAGCATGCTTGAATATGAAGATATTTTTAAACTAACAGTATATAACCATTAAACTAATATTTTAGTTTCATGATTATGGGCATTTTATAAGAAAAAGTCTTTTTTTAATATTTATGGAAATGGGCCGACTTTGTGATTATTTACCGAAAAGGGCCAAATTCCTCGAAAACGCATCTACGTCAGCTCGAACTCAGGTGATGTGTTAGCAAAACGCTCCCCCAGGGACGCGTTTTGCCCTTTTTAACCCTCCCAACGACTAATTTTTTTTACTGTTTGGGCTCCAACGGTAAAAAAAACTATAAAACCCCTTTTTCATTTTTTCACACAAAAATCCTTTCAAAATTCTCTCAAATTTCTCTCAAAGCTCTCTTTAATTTTTGCAAAAAAAAACTATTTAATTTTTTTCTGAATAAGCTTTTTTTTAAATCAAAAAATATTCGATCGTGTTAGCAATGGCCAGAGAATTAATTCGTCTTGATAATAAACACATCTCCGTCGAACAAATAAAAATGGTAAGTGTTAATTTTAATTTTTCAATATTATTTAAGATATTATTCATTTATGCAATTTTAATTAATTTTTATTTTATAATTTTTTATAACAGTCTGTAGATCAGGTGTTGCAATGCTATATCTGTAATATGTCTTGTCCTCTATCACCGTTGATAGAGAATTACCTACGGGAAGTAGGTTTTTGGCACGTGGCCATTATAGGCCGGGGGTGCAAGTTAGACCCGAAACTCATTAGTGCGTTGATAGAGAGGTGGAGACCTAAGACGCACACATTCCATCTTTCATGCGAAGAGTGTACTATCACTCTAGAAGATGTGCAGTTGCAATTGGGATTGCTGGTGGATGGGTACGCAGTCACCGGGTCCGCTCAATATACTGATTGGGGAGCTGTATGCTACGAGCTTTTGGGTGCTATTCCAGATAATATTAATAGAGGTCGGATCAAGATGGGCTGGTTACTAGATATATTCCCAGAGCCGGATAATGATTCTACTAAACTAGAAAGAATATGATATGCTCGGGCATACATTCTTGAGATATTGGAGGTTATCTGATGCCAAAGTACATCTGAGATGGCTGTCGAAACTCGTTGATTTTAGAGCAGCTGGTGAATTTAGTTAGAGGTCTGCCGTGTTGGCAACATTGTACCGGAAGATGTGCAGGGCGATGCGACCGAATAAAGCCAAAATTAGAGGTTGCCTATAACTACTGCAATCATAGGCATGGTTTCACTTTCCATTTTTACGTCTTCAAGTGGACCACCCTTACACATTCTCACTCATAATGAAGTAAATTTTATATTAAATTTTACAATTATTACGTAGATTTAAAATATAATTGTATGCTAAAAATTTATTTAATTAGGTGGAACCATTCAGCGAGTTATGTTGGAATACCTACCTCTATTGAAGATATACGGCTTCTATTAGACCAACGGTCGGAAGCAAATGTAAGTATTAAATAAAATAGATATACATAATAAAATAGTCGATTCAATTTAGTATTTAGTATTATGTATTATGTATATAACTAATATTTATATCATGTTCATATGGTTTCAATGGACATCATCGAGGATCCGACAATTCGAGCAATAATTCCAGATGAATTCTTTCAAAATCCGAACATTTGTCATGTGAAGGTCCCATTGGTCAACTATGCCACAGTGGAGATGCACCAGTCAGATAGAGTATTACGGCAATTTAGATTTCAACAATCGATTTTCGTGGCACCTGAGGTGCTCGATGATAAGCATAAAGTCGACTTACAGCAGTTGCATATGGATTGGCCGAGATTCTGGTCAGCATATATTAAAATATGGGAAAATCGGTATGATTATATACCTACTCGAGAACCAATCATCGTTCTAGAGTTAGCGTGCATGTCAGAATACATGCCATGGTTTAGAATCTTTGGCAAGCCATATTTATTGTCGGAAGATAAGAGGCAACGGCAAATTCTTGTCCAAAGGGAATGACGGGGCCCTTTAAATCTAGGAAAAATGGATGACGACACGGTCCCATCAACAGTGCCCACAATCACCTAGCCCAACACTTCAACCAACGACACCCACATCACAGCCTTTTCAGATTATGCCAGGTGCGTATCCTAGCCCTTTTATGTATCCTAACCCTTATATGTTTCTTTTTTCCAGTCCTATGACAGGTTGGAATGCATGGCCCGGTTCATCTCCATTCCTAATTACTCCGAGTGGACCGTCGATCTATAGGTTACCGTCGTATGAGGGATGGCATAAGGCGCCGCTGGGGAGTTCTTCTTTTTACCAATCACAATCGCCTTATGGGATTCAAACACCTCTGCCATGGGTGATGTAAACACCTCTGCATTCATTATTCTATCAAGATGGGTCATCCTCCCAACACCCACAACCAGATCCCCTGTCGGAGGAACCAGAATCCCCATCGGAGTAGCCACAACCCCCGCCTGAAGCTGAACAAAGAAGGAATCCAGCGCGTAACCGTCGACGACTCCCATTTGCCACTAATTTCGACTGGCACCAATATTGATTTTTTTAATATATTTTGAATAAAGTAATTGTAATTTACTTTTATATTTTTAATAAAATATAAGTTCTTTTAAATAAGACAATATTTTGAATATTTTATATTTTTAATAAAATATAAATAATGCAACATAGTTTTATTACAACAACTATCAGCTATTCTGATTTGGACATGATCGACTTGTATGGCCTGGTTTCTTGCACCATCCGCATAACTTCTGTTGGTTGGTTGTTTCTTGGATATCCATATTGTTACGTATTTTAGTCGAGCAAGGTCAACCCTTTGGTTTGCGACGCAATTCTCTATCCGGTAACAACTTAAACGGAGCAAGCGATACAGACGACCACTTACGTTCATCTGGGATTTGTGGGAATATGTGTCTCCAGACATTGTACATGTATTTTATTTTGTACACTTTGTCGACATAGCTCATGAGATCCAGACAGAGATTCTGACAAGCTGCAATTACATGAGCGCATGGATAACGAAGTGAGTCAAACCTCCTACAGTCGCGAGTCCTATTTCTCAAGTGTACACGATATTCCCCCCAGTAATACCTTGGTGCGATCTGTCAAACTCCGTCACATAAAACCATACATTGTCGCGATCGTGACATACTGTATGCATGGTGTTCGCCTGCGCCTTCGCCTTGTTAATTTCTTACAATACTTTCTTGCACTATACATGGCCTCCTCGCATTTGGCCTTCATAACTCGCTGCTTGTTTTGGAAATAGTGTCGCTAAACAAAAATATGTCTCTTTCACAATCGATGTTATCAGCAAATGACGCGTTCTTTTTAGAACAGAATTTATGCATTCAGCCAGGTTTGAGGTCATATGACCATATCGTAGGCCGCTGTCGTATGTTTGTGTTCACTGTTCGAAAGGTATGTTACAGAGGTAGTCCGTACCTTCTTCGTTAACTGAACGCAAAACCGCCAACATCTCATGAAAACAGTCCTTACTTATCTCATACCCTACCAATATAAGTTAGCTTTAAGGGTTTAATGAATTTTGAGTGTCTAGGGGTGCCGGGGATGTCCTGGGATCAAGTAAGAGTATAAGAAAAATTTTGGTTAGCTCCAAGGGATCTGTGACTTCAGTTAGTTGACCTTTTAAATAAATGAAGAAAAAAAATGACATAAAAGGAGTTGTGGTCTAGTGGCAAAGTGGCACCACTTAGGGAGCAGGGAGGTGGCGTCATTAGCAGGCAGGGAGATCTAATGTTCGAGTAATGGCATGGTATTTTATTGGGGATTTATTTTTGCCTTCTAGATGGTTAGTTGTGGCGGTGAAGTTGAACTCTTAGAGAAGTGATCAGAAGAGGAATTTGAGGAAGGGATTGAGGAGTTTATCGTGGAGAAAAATTAGGAGATGAGATGTGTAGAAGAGATGGAGCCGAATTGGGAATATGGGGATAGAAAATTCGGCTACAGGCTATATATAGGTGCCGAATTGGGAATTCTAGGGTAATGCCAAAATTGTTTTTTTTTTCCCTTTAACCCAATTCCTCATTTTTGAGTTGTCAAAACATTTTTTTCTCTCTAAGTACTCAGAAGCCGAATTCCTTCCTTACTTGCCGATCTTCCATTACTTTCTCTTCTCAAATTCTCATTTGATTCACCTTTGGTTTTAGCCAATTCATTCTTCTCTTATTCTTTTTATTTGTGCCAAATAACCCCTTTCACCATACTAATCTCAAAAGCCGAATACCTCTTGGGCCGATTGCCTCTTGGGTAAGTATTCTCTATTTTGGTTAGGTATTGGCCGAATGGTCATAGATAGGGAAAATGGGACTTGTGTTGGATACAAGTCACCTATTATTCTATTTTTAATGATTAAGAATGATGCAGATTTAGGAGATACGCGTGATTAAAAGGGTTATTAAGATTGGTTGTTCAAGGTAAGACGTAGGTGAGATTTCAGCTTTTGGTGATAGTATTTGATAAGTGTGTGATTAATCATTAAGTGACATTGTTTGTAGGTTCATGGCTAAGGAGATCGCAGCACGTTTCATTACCAAGTGTGTACATACACTGCACACACACGATAGATCGGCAAATCCCAAAAAGCCGAAAAGCTGAAATGTCGAAAAGCTAAAAATTTGGTTATGGTAGTCATGCGAGTGTGCGAACACTCGTATGAGGGAAACTGATACGTTAGCAGAGGCCCCATGAGCAATCTCATGGACTTGGGCCACGTTTTGGCCAACTGGGCTAGAATGGGCCAAATGGGCTTGACGGGCCTGTGAGCCTAAATAAGCAAAAATTGATAATTTGGTAAAATGTAATAAACTGATTAGGTTTGTTGAATGGTTTGGAATGGATTCAGGCCTGATGGGCCACATAAGTGTGATTGAGCCTAAAGGGCTGTATAAATGTGATTGGGCTTAATGGGCCATATAAGTGTGATTGAGCCGGATTAGGCTATATGAATGTATGAAAGCGTGTAGACTTGCTAGGGTTTTATAATGGACTTTTTAGGCCTAGTTTCTAATAAATCCTTAAGTAGCATAAAACTTAATTAATTTACCAAGTACGTCTGTAGACAAGTCGTAAGGTTAGAGTGTGGCAATGGGCATATGCATGTCTAGGATTGGATCTAGGGAGAGCTTGGTACTTAAGCGGTCTTAATGACACACCTCCTCTTCTCTGGAATCCTACCTGGTGCATAGTGTCTATTCACTTTAACCAACGAGGACTTGTTGATGGGCCAAAGTTCGTAATTAAGACCCTTATTGCTAAGAATTATTGAAATACCCCTGTAGGGTAAAATTACTGAAATACCCCTGGGTAAGAAATAACAAAAATACCCCTGTATGTCATGAGCATGACTTATGTATGTTAAATGTTATCTGCTGTATTCATGCATTATTATGTTGTATAGGGATTGGGGTTATTGATCGGAGGAAGTGTATTTGAGGGTCGCACGGTCGTTTAACGACTGTGGATCCACCGTAGGCTTTTAAGCCACCGAGCAGTTCTGCTACAATGATTGAGTTAGTGTCGCAACCGGTGATAACATTATAAGTGTAGGGATGGCACGAGTGATCTATTCCTTGCAGGTAGTGCAGGGTTGGAAGGGGGAAGTGCAGGGTTGGATGGGATGGGAAAGCATACATCTTGTATTATGCATATGATTCTGGTATATTGTGATATGGGCTCAGGCCCAACTAAGGCCACTATGGGCTAAGGCCCAAAGGCTACCTATATTGAATAGGGCTTAGGCCCAATCTGATCGTTGCATGATTATTTATTTGGTGAGGGTCGTACACACTGAGTTTCGAAACTCACTCCTTCTTTTTAATTTTTCAGGTGACCCTCAGTAGGCAGCTCGACGTAGGGGAGGACTTGGAGGTGGCCACACTGTAAGCTGTTTAATATATTAGTAGTTACGTTTATTTTATTTTTAATTATTTTCATTTGGGTTGTAATAAGGCTTTTAAACTTCTGGATTACAAATTTGGGATTTTAATTGTGGTTATGATAATTGCTAGAGGTAGAAACAAGTTTTTCCAAAACAACAACTGTTTTAAATTAAGCTTCTGCAACAGTTAATAACGTCTCAAAAAAAAGAATAAATTTTTTAAACCATGTTTGGAATCGATCAAATACAAATTGAGGTTTTACGCAAACTTTTAAACAAGAAGGGTTTTCAATAAAAACTTGGTTTTCGAAAAACACTTCAATGTGACACGCTGGATTCGGGCCTAACTTCTAGGCCGGGTTTGGGGTGTTACATGTAGGGTGAGCAAAATCCGATTCGATTCTAAAATTTTGATAAAAATTTTAAATTTTGAATTAAATAGTTTGAATTATTTGAGTTAATCAAGTTATTCGGATCAACTCGAATAAAAAATTAAGTTTTTCGGTTTAATTCGAATATAAATTACACAATTTGAGTTATTCGAAAATCCGAATAAGAAATGACAAAACTATGTCGTTTTGATAAATGTTTACTTTTTTAAAAGTTAAAATTCAAAATAATTAAGTTTACGTCGTTTTGATAAATGTTTACCCATTAAATTAAAAGACAAAATCATTATATTGTTCGTGTAGTTAAATAATCTTATACTTCGTCTACTAGTTATATAATCGCTTTATCTAAACGCAACATTAAGTATAAATAATATGATTCGTTAACTCGACTCGATTTGACTCGAAAATTTTGACTCGATTCGATTCGAAAAAAAATTCAAATTGAGTTCGGTTGCTAAAGTAGGATTTGTCAACTCGACTAACTCGAAAAATTTTGACTCGATTCAACTCGACTCGACCGAATACTCACCCCTAGTTACATGTATCATTTGGCGATGAAAATTGTATATATAACTCAAGATAGGGTGATCCACTAGCGAGATGAATCTGCACCATTGCCTTCAAGCTACGAGCACCTTTGATGTCGAACGAGTCATATGTTACGGGATCAACCGAAGCACAAAATCGATACTTAATAGACAAAAATTTTATTGGCGTGGTTTCGAAGATTTTACGCCTAATTCTTTTACGAAGTTCAGTCAAATTTATGTTCTGGTTAAAAACTAGTCGCGCTGTATTCTCCGATAAAAAAATAATGCCGTTCTCGGTGTAACGGACCTCACCATCATAGTAAATAACAGCACTAATATGTTCACTCATCTTTCAATTTCTATTCTGTTTAGCCTCTCTAATTTTTCTTGTTGTAACTTATGCAACCTGAGAATGAAATTTGGCTCATTTATATACTAAGGCCAAATAGGAACTACTGTAGAAAAAGAGCATCCACGTGGGAGCTTTTTTCAGTACTTTTGTTGACATCACATCCTGCATGAAGCATTTTTGACACTGTTTGTTCAGAAACATCTTCTCAAAATTATTTTTTTAGAAACTACTGTAGAAAAAGAGCGTCCATGTGGGAGCTTTTTTTAGTACTTTTGCTAACAGTGCATCCTGCTTGAAGCGTTTTTGACACTATTTGTTCAGAAACATCTTCTCAAAACTATTTTTTCAAAAACTACTGTTGAAAAAGAGTGTCCACGTGTGAGCTTTTTTCAGTACTTTTGCTGACAGTGCATCTTGCTTGAAGCGTTTTTGACACTATTTGTTTAGAAACATCTTCTCAAAATTATATTTTTAGAAACAATTATAGAAAAAGAGCATCTACGTGGGATCTTTGTTCAGTACTTTTGCTGACAGTCCATCGTGCTTGAAGCGTTTTTGATACTATTTGTTCAGAAACATCTTCTCAAAATTATTTGTTCAGAAACGTCTTCTCTAATTTATTTTTTCAGAAACTACTGTAGAAATTTTTTTTTATTGCTAATATATTTTTTCCAAAACCCTTAACACAAAATTATTTTAAAAAAACTAATCCATAATTTAATTAATTAACCCTAAACCCTAATCTAATTGATTTTTTTAAATTAATAGTTAATTTAATTAATTAATCCTAAACCCTAAACTCTAATCTAATTAACTTTTTAAATTAATTAATTAACCCTAAACCCTAATTTAATTGATTTTTTCTTAAAATACTAAACCCTAAACTCTAAAACCCTAAAAACCCTAACCTAAAACCCTAAACCAATAAAAAAACCCTAACCCTAAAAAAAGGGGCAAAACGCTCACCCAGGGACGCGTTTTCCTGACACATCACCTGAGATCGCGCTGACGTAGATGCGTTTTCGAGAAATTTGACCTTTTCCGGTAAATAATAAAAAAGTTGACCCAATTCCATAAATATTAAAAAAAAAGACTTTTTTCCTTGTAAAATGGCCCATTATTATATTATGTATTATAAGATGGGATTGAAATCTTTAAATTTTTATCTCAATTTTGATCAAAATTAAGAAAATGATAATTTCATTTATTTAAATTTAACCATTAATCATAAACATATATATTTTACATGCTTTTAGTTTTTTTTTATCTATTAAAAATTAAATGTAGATTTGATAAACCATTAAAACTTCTCATTTTCAATACTTTCCATTTCACTGAAAATAAAAAAATTTTCATATTTAATATTTAATATTTTAAATGTGCTTGATAAATATTAATTTTTTAATTTAATATATTTTTTTACTTATCACTTAATATTGAAATGGTTAAGTTAATATTAGTTTTAAAAAAAATTATATTTGAAATAAATCATCTATTTTTAAAAAATATATATATTCAAATTATTATATTTAAATTTTATCTAAGATTATTGAAAATAATATAAATATTAATAAAATTAAAATTAAAAAACAAATAAAATTAAAATTTACTTTTATCAAACGGTATAATTGTATTTAAATTTTAATTTTCACTAATTTATCAAATAATTTTAATTTAATTATATTTAAATATTAATAAAATTAAAATTAATAAATAAATAAAATTAAAATTTACTTTTATCAAACTGTATAATTATATTTTAATTTTAATTTTCACTAATTTATCAAATAATTTTCTAATATAAATTCAAATCAACACTATTATAATGTGGATATGCACATTATAATAATAATATATTTATAACAAAATTTAGTTTTTAAATTTATTAAATAACATTTTACCTATTTGTTTCTTACATTTACCATGCTAATTAGTAAGTTTGATAATATATTTTAGGAATAAATATTAAAATTATACATAAATTTTGACGTATTGTGTAATGTTATATGAATTTTGATTTTGTGTGATTTTATACATGAAATTTTAATTTGATTAAGCTTTTACAAACTACTAACAACATTATCGATTTATCACCATTTTACCTTGATATATTGCATACACAAGCAATTATATTAATCCAATATGAAAATAAATGTATATATTCATTTCTTTAAATGTTCAAAATTGAATTGAAATCAAAATTTTATACATATGAACTATAATTCAAATTTCATATATATAATTACATCAAATCAAAGTTTATATATCAACTTACACAATTGAGCCAAAATTCATGAATAAATTTAATATTTATTTCTATATTTTAATTATATTTATTGTTTTAAATACTGTTATTTTAAACGCGTGTAATGCCTGAAACAATGTCAACTAATTGTTAAATCAAATGGATGCAATTAGAAAAACTGTCCGTTTTATATTTTGAGTTCTTATTGTTTTCTCATACTTTCGGATATTTTTTATAAAATCAATTCTTTAGGTTTTTTTTTTTTTTTAACTTTTGGAGTTTTTTTTTTTTCATACTTTCTGAAAAGTTCTATATATTTTTCAATTTTTTTTAATTTTTATAATCATAAACTCGTTAATATATGTGTCTTGGTTGTCACCAATTCTTTAGAGGGGTAATCAAACCAAATTTAACTTAAATAATGGCAAATTTGATCTCAATTGAATATCAATTTCTAAATTTGAACTCAACTAGAGGCATAATCAAATTATTTAAGCTTGAACTAAATTAAACTTGTTTATTAGTTTTTATACTCAAGTTTGAACTTGAGCTCGATTAACCTCGTTCGTACTTTAACCCTTTCGTATAATAAAGATAAATATGTAATTTCATAATATAAAACATATTAAAATGAAAAATTCAATCAAACTCACAAATTTTCAAATCGAGCTTGATTCAATCGACAACTTGAACTAAAGCTCAACTTGACTCTAATTATCAAATTGAATTCAATTTTCTTTTAGTAAAATTCAATTAGCTTACAGACCGAAGTATCCCATTTGTACACTACTCTAACCCCTTGACAAAAATCTATATACATTTTTTTTTTTTTTAATTTTAAAACGTTTGCTTGTACAGCAAATAAAATAAACCATTTGACCTCACAAAAAACTCCACATTAGCATTCCGCATAATAAGAAATAAAAGAACCATTATATGTCAGCCACTTAACGAAAGATATTGTAATTTCCTTAAAAATTGTTAACTTCAACTATTTCAAATATTGCAATACCAAAGTAGGAAGCAACTATAGGCTAAAAAAAAAAAACCTTGATCAACATCATGCTCGTTAACAGAAATGCATAAAAATGCAAGGTCCCAACCCTAAGGTTCATTCTCTATCCAATGCGCTCCCCACCCCGCCCCCGCCCCCTCCCCCTCCCCCTCCCCCTCCCCCTTTTCTTCTTTTCCCGGTTTTTTTTTCTCCCAATGCAACAAGAAGGGGGAAAGTTGAGAGCAAAGGAACCAAGTTTCCAGAGAGATCCAACAGAAATAATCACATCGAATCAGTTGATCATGAATGCTAGGATGCATAGAACTAAGGAATCGGGAGGACACATCCAAAGTTGGCATTAAGCAAAAGTGGCAAGCCAAAACAAATATGAAACCTTCTTATATCTTAAACTAGTGAAATTCCCAACATTTATGCAACTTACTTTTCATTAAAATAGGGGGAAAAAAGTAGAAATAGAAACAGTGACACAGCTTTCCATGATTGAAATTGTACCTGATACGATTTTGTCAAGGATATTTAATGGAAATCTTGAATCTTTTAATTTGTGGATATTTTGAGGATCCACTATCATCTTCAAAAGCCTCCTGCAAGGACAGAGAGTAGTAAAGATAAACTAACCCCATAAAATATAATATTCTGTTGGAGTGACTTACAAGTTCATCTTCAGTGAACAATTTATCAAGAAGTATGGTCTCCAGGAGCTTCGAAGAAATGATGCGACAACCATATAGAACAGTTCTTTTTCACTATTTTCTTTTGCAGGAGAGTCTAATGTGCACTCATTTATGCTTCTGCACAACAATTTCTCACATTAGATCAAGAAGAGAAAACTATCAGTAAACAACTTAGAGAATCACTCACAAGACCAAATATTAGGGTATATAGTAATTATTACCTCAAGAAGCAAGGCTGTTATTAGAAGATGTCAGCAGATTTGAGGTCCTAGAAGGGAAGGGGGAAAAAAGGGAAAAGAAAAGAGAGACAAGGAACCTTAAACAATGAAGATTCAACGGAAAACTAGGTAGAGGTTTAAAAACTGCAACAAATGAGAGGGAAAAAATGACTCATACAACATAATGTGAAAGAAACATAACACAAAAATAGAAAGAAAAATGAGCTTTGGGACAGATGAACTGTTCACATTGGGTTTTACCAAATGTGACAATTTTCAGATTTATACAATGCAGGAATATGAAATTCAGAAGATGCAACTGCTGACTGAATTGCACATCTTTTAAAGAACAGAATCAGCTTGACATGAACTTTGTACATCTCCAACAATGGAAATGAATTTACAGATTACTCTTTCTCATACACAAAAACCATTGTAAAAATTAATCAGCCCATATCTTTTTGCTGCTCTTATCCCTCAGCGTCAATATCATCATCACTGGGAGACAACTGTCTATTTTCGGACAGTGATAGTCGCCTGGGCTTTGTAGGGACTGCTTCAACAAGCCCCTCTGATGACAGGTTTAACCCAGCAGTTCCTGACGATGACCCCAAGAAACAGTGAACTGGGGCATCAGATGGAGATGATGGTGAGTAATTGTATGTGAAAATTCCCATGGGATGGTTAAACTTGCAACTTGGACCAAATTTGCAAATTCCATATCGAGAATAGAATATGCATAGAGGTTCACCCTGTTAGAATGCAGAAGTAGCAATATCAATAATATAAGAAATATCAAGCAACAAAAGAAAAAAACTGGCAACAGTGCACGCCCTCACACGATGGCAAATCTCTTCTTGCAAATCAACCACATGCATGTTATCATTAATGGTAATAATGCAAAGAAGACAAAATGACAAGAAGAAAGCCAACCTCAAACCACAAGGAATTTGTCAAATGGACAATGGATAAGCAAAACATTCTAAGCTTGTTCAGACTTGAGTAAAAACGAAAATAAGAAAAATCAAATTAGTAAATTCTACGACTAAAGATAAAATCTGTACAGCATTAAAGCTTCAAAACAACCATACCAAAACAAAAGCACAGTAATTAAGAATGAGAAGTTAATTTGGATGATAACCTTGTAACCTATCTTACACGAACTTCAGTATGGACTTTGGTATGGGTTCTGGTTTAGATTTGATCCTAGGTTGACTCCTTTCATCTAAACTTTTGGACTAGTAGAGAAGGCTATGAAAAGTCTGAGAGCTGAATAAGGATACATGGATACCATAATATTATAGGACTATACAAAATTGAAATTTCAGAACTAATTAGATTTGATCCAAGGTTGACTCCTTTCATCTAAACTTTTGGACTAGTAGAGTAGGCTATGAAGAGTATGAGAGCTGAATATGGATACATAGATACCATAATATTATAGGACTACGCAAAATTGAAATTTCAGAACTAATGAAAATTCTAATTTAAGAAAACTAGGTTTCAGTTTCATTACTTCATCTTGTCAACAGTTCAGAAAAATAAATCTGCATTTTGTATTTTATAAAAAGAATAACTATAGCAGTAATATATATTTAAGTAGTTGAATCTATAACCAAATGCTAATTAAAAGGGGGCATAAAAGCCAACTACGGCCACTTGTGACTTAACTAGAATCTTCTTCTTGTCATTTCAATCTCCATTCTCATTTCTTTTTCTGATCGATGAGCACCGTGGTTTTCTCTAGACCAAGAACAATTGCCCCTTTATTTACTGAAACCAATGGAGGAAGGCAGAAAGCAGGGCACAGTATCACATGAAATTGTGGGTACAATTAAGCTGGTTTCAAATCCTTTTAGTGTTCCTTACCTTCCTTTTTTTTTCTTCTCCATCTTCTGAGGGCAAGAATGCTTCCTTATACCTCATTTTTGGCAAATCAGTGGATTGTTTTTTTTTCATAGTTCCATGCTCACATTGCATAGCAATAACTCAACTGATCTATGCATCAGAAAGAAATACTAAAACATTTTAACATAAAATATCCCAGTATTGAAATTGATTGGGACAATTAGAATCTAAAGAACAAGAACACGATTCAGTACAATCATAATGAATGAAGCTAAATTCTTCAAAGTAGACCATTCTGTTCTGTCATAGTTATGAAGTTCATGTACAAGCTGACAAGACTTACTGTTCATCTTTCTTTTTGGTACAAAGTTTACAGTTAAAAGTTCTTGGAGTAAACCCCAGTTTGTGCATAGAAAATTTAACTATACTGGTTACATAATTCTATCAACATAAATAACTTTGTTCTCTATCATCTATTATGTCAACTTTAAGCTAATGCCAATATTCTTGGCATTATTACCACAAAGTTGTGAACTACATTTTTCTTTCCCTGGAAAGGGCTAATAGTTGGGTCTATTGAAAATCCATTTGAGAAATTTTCACATTGTTCAAATTATTAAATCTGATGCAGGATAGAGTGGCGGAGAGAAATAGAGAGGGGAAAGACTTCTAAGGTAGAAGAAATGAAACTAAAGAGAGAGACTAATCTTTACATTAAAGCATCCAAAACTTGCCCCAAATCAGCACGGTGAAACACACAAACTATCTGTAAACTCGAATTTCTAAATACCAAAAAAATTCTTTAAAGATAAAAATAAAAATTTCTTCCTCCAATGCTTTGTCCTCTATTGACTCATTACTGCATCATAAAACTTTGATCCAAAATAGCTTTAACAGGGGAAATATTTTTTTTATTTACTTTATGTGAATCAATGGCTTTGTCATGGTGTTGTCGACTTGTCATAACTCTCCTCAGAAATAGAACAATTTTGCTGCTCCTCTAAACCATAAAATACTCATTCAACCACCCTAGTAATCCTAGAATTTATGGCATAAGCACCTGCTAATACGCTATTAGTACAGTACCTGTAGAAAATAGCTGTGACCTAATTCTTGATTCCATCCCTTTTCAGAACAAAAGCTCGAGTATTGCCAGCCTAATAGCCTTAGACATTTTTATCCATAAACCTAACCCCTAAACTTCTTGTTTTCTAAACCCAAATAAAATGCAGGGAGATCATCCTTTGTCCTATATCAGTAACACCTTATATCTTATGCCAATTCCTTCTAATATAATTTAAAATTTTGCATGGCAATTGCAGAATGACAAATTGCCAGCAGGTCTATCAAGACAATATCCATCTTTTAACATAAAAGAATCGTTAGCTTGGGGTGCAATTAAAACAACTAGGAAACCAAGTTTTAAAAAGAAAAGGTCATGTAAGATAATCGGTGAGGTAATGACATTTTTAGGTAGCATGAATACTAGGCGCTTTATAAACAGCTGTAATAATTTGAACAGATCAATATTCAGGAATAAACTGAAAGAATACCACTGAATACATAACTCACCGGGCGTAAAGGAAGGCCTATAGGACTCAACACACAATCAGGGGCAGGAAGAACTCTCTCTCTTGGGTGATGGAACTTACAAACTGCACCAAATTTACAATCACCAGTCTTCATGTAAAATTGGCACTCAGGCTCGCCAGGTCTCTCCGGGAATACATTCTCCCTCTGCAATGCATAAACGCCTACAGGGACAGAACCGGAGCGTAACTCAGAAAAGGATGCTTGGGATCCTGCAGTTGCTGATTCATTCTGGCGAGAGGTTCCATGAATTTGGTGATTTACATTTGTCTGCTGCAGATTCTCTGAAGAAGAGACCGATGCCAGTTGACCCTGGAGAAATAAAAAGATTTAGAATGGTAGCACCTCTCTCTCTCTCTCTTCCTTTTTTTCTTTTTTTGGATAATTAATGGTAGTACTTCTCAAAGATCACAAGTTACACGCTGCATAGATTCTTGCTAGTAAAAGTGAAAATCAACCTACAGAATCAAATTCAGTTTAATTAAATATAAACAAGTAAAAAAAAAAAAAGAATATATGTATGCTCTCAGGCATTTCAATAGAGTTACAAAGTTATAGATGCAATCAAGGATTTGCACCAAACCATTAGAGGGTAAAAAATATGCTTTAGAGATAGCCACAACGCTAATATTACTAATAAACATTCGTTCTTTAAAGAAAATATATCCGTGGAGAGGTTCTAGTTTATAGAATACAATCGAGGATGCATTTCACAAGGAGAAAGAACCAGTGTTGTCAAGGTGTGAACCTAGGCACGCCTGCACCTTAGCAATGGACAAAAAAAGCATCTTAGACCCTTCCAGGCAAGGCCATTTAACCATGCGCAAGCTTGGTGCACCCATGCACACTTTTCTGTAAGGTGATAGGCATAAAAAAGGCCCATCTGTTCGAAGTTCTATTTGATTCCTTCTACTTTTCACTTTTTCCATTAGATATGCCTTTACTAGTAAGAAAGGGATAGTATCAAACTCTATACTTCTAAATATTTTAGTATTCAACCATAGACATGGACCATAAAGAAATCAAGCATATTGACTAATAAAAACAATTGCATGTTTGTAGATAAACTAGACAGCACTACAGAATTATCATATGACTTAACAGCACCAAAGAATTTATCATATGACTTAAGCTTTATATATCTATATAGAGAGAGAGACATACAAAAGACTCACGCATTTACATATTGCGCTTCACTTCACCCAGGCTAGCATTAAGGGAGCCTAGAATTAAATCTGATGGAAGCTGGATAAAGCCTTGGAGATCATGAGTAGGCAGTGGGGGGTTATTTACCGGTGGTTTTTGTGATTCTTGTCATTAACATGAAATAAGATAGACTGAAGTTACAAAACTTATTTAATTTCACGCTTGCTTCTAACTTGTCAAGTAGTTCAACAATTAGAGATACAGTTTCAAAGAAACTTCTGCAGTTCATGTTTACTTTTACCAAAACCATTAAGTACTTGTTCTTCAATGAAAATACATCAGTGGACAGGTTCTGGTTTATGGCATGCAATTGATAATGTATTCACAAGGAGATAGAATAGCATATGAAATTATACAGATTAAGAGTTAAATTCCGATCCAACTCACCTACCAATAGTTGTTACCCAGAGTATGACATGCATATTTGATTCTAAACCATAAAACCTACTAATCAGCATGATAAGAAATAGATGGTCATGTTAACTTTTAGGCCTGAGTGGTTTCCTTCACAATATCAACCAAACCAAATCTGCAGCAAATCATACTTGTCCGAGCACATTACCAGCCAGCCTCAAGTGCCTCAAACCATAAAAACAATACAACTCCACAAGCCCTGGTGAAGCACCCCTACTGCCTACTTGTGATCTCCAAGGCTTTATCCAACTTCCGTCAGATTTAATTCTAGGCTCCCTTAATGCTACCAAAATACTACTAATTTCATGCTAATGACAAGAATCACAAATCTATTGTTTCCATGGCCTCTAGATATTAGCTCCATCACATAGAGCTCATAAAATATTAGCATTATGCAACCCTAACCAAGCTAAGAACAAGGTTCTTCTTTAAAGGGAGAGTAGAGGAAAAAAAAATAGGGTCATTGGTTGAGATTGAACCATTATAGCCTCCAAATGCATTTTATTCAGGCCCAGCAAAAGATAAAAGGTGATCAACCATAAACAAATCTTTTGAGAAGAAGGTTTACAATGCTTCTTTGAAGAACCTCTCAAGTCATGAAACAAATATTATTATTTTCTAAGCAGAAATTATTAGCATGCTGACAACTACAATCCTCGTAAGTTGCCTCACTTGTCACCTCTAGTATTATCCAAACACATTTAAACACTAAATGAGCATGCTTAATGAACAAAGCATTAGTAATAAGCTAAGGGAAAGCTTACACTATAAGCATTCCAGCCTGGAACTGATACCATCCCTTGTGGTAAAATCAAGGATGCATAACTTGAAGGACCTTGCCAACGAGGGTTGGGAATGAAAGATGCTCTTGACCAATTTGTAATTCCTCCTGGATACGACTGCTGACCAGGAGTGGTTGGAGAAGGGACAGTTTGATATATAGGAGAGCCACGCAATGAAACCATCATATTAGTTGGTTGAGGATGGTGAAATTTACAAGTGCTCCCGAACTTGCATTGTCCAGTTCTTAGATAATAAGCACACTCAGTCTCATTCTGTGTTTAGGAAAAGAAAAAGGAAAACAAGTTACAGTATGACTATGAAACACCAATAACCACAAAAAAACTACACGTTAGAAACCAATCATTGAAGAAATACAGCATGCGTTAACAAGGTCCAAACTTATACAACAATCAAACAAAACTTTTAGGCTAAAAATGGTCAAAAATCCAGCAGTACTTTTTGTTCATGAGTCTATATTTAAGGTCAAAACCAAATTCATAACTCAAAAGTGAAAAGAGGGAAGGTTCTGTTTGAGTGATAGCCAGTGATAAAAATTTTACTTTATCATCCTTGTCTTTATAGATGTGTTTTTCATATTGGATTCAAATGATAAACCAATTCATGATCTGACTATAAAGTTGGACAAGTTATCTAGATGGCATTAATTTCCGGTTTTGCTAAATAAATATTATTAATTTTTTGTTTTAAAGTGAAAAGGTGACAAACAAAAGCTGAAACTGGAAGGACATGGATATTGACTTAATTTTGTATAGTAATAAAATTGTACTTTAAGGAGTAAAAGGGAAAAATAAAATCCGAACCGGGCGAAGAGGATAGCCCAAAATATTTAAGGAAACTCTGCCAGCTATCCCAGCTTTGTCTCTAGGATGATGAAACTTGCATGTAGCTCCAAATTTGCAAGTCCCTGTTTTCAGGTAGTACTGCAGAGCAGTTAAGAGAAAAACGTCAGTTGTTAGGTCCAAACATATAAGAAAATGAGAACCATAAAATCCCAAAATAGGGCATGATGCAATAAAACCAAAAGCGTAGCTTCTGTTGAGATCAGAGTTTAGCATTCAGTGCAATAAAAGCAGAAACCAGTGATATCTTGTCTTTCTAGAACAGAAGTGTGAAAAAGAAGAAAGCAAATACAAGGAGAAGTCAATCATCTAGTCCAGCTAACAATTCAGGCTTAAGTTTGACAGCTAAGTAAAAACACTAGAAGAGAAGTAAACCTTTTCTCATTCCAGTTTCTTAGCATATTTCTATTTTCTTAGTTTCTTTATTTGCTTATTTTCTTATACAAGGATCAAGTCAGTATTCGATCTGTCTATGAATTGCTTTTGACAACAAGAACCTTTTGAGGCAAAAGCAGAGACAAGGAAGGAAAAGACCAGAACATACAAAATAATATAAACCTTTATCATCAAAAATCTGTGTTGGTTACACTATTATTTTCAATAAATTTTCCGACCTCAAATCAAATGAATCTCTCTCTGTTCAAAATCCAGCAGGATTTCTCTCTAAACCTGAAGTAATCCTCGTTTCATTATGAACAAAATGAAAAGTAGCAGGAACACTCATTTAATTCTAGTACATCATCCATATAGATGTGAACAAATTTTGAACAGCAAAACTAATGGATCCAACAGTCAAATCCATAAGGATCCACCAATGACAACATTTGAATTGCAGTGAAAACATGCATCAAGCTAGAATAATTGCATCCACTTTAGTATCAATATTTTTGACCGGTGATTTTGATTAAATCATCAATATACAACTAATAAAATGAATTTCCTCTTTTAGACACATAAAAGTCGTATACTCCACATTAATCATATATTGCATGGTAAAGCACACATTTAAAAGCAGCAACATTATTACAAGGGAACCGAGGAATAAGTACATGCCTGACATTCAGGTTGTCCTACTCTTTCTGGAAACTCTCCTTTCATTCTTGCAGCAGCGATAGCCTGGAATTTGATATAATCTAAATAAACATTTCAAATGACAATTGATATTTGAAAAGTCAAATGAGTAGTACAAAGTTAAATGAAATCACTGTAGCAAGTCAAGTATACCCCCTTTTTTTTCTTGTAGCAGCAAGTTTAGTGTGAACGCATGTACAAAACCATGCTAATCTCTTGAGTATCTAATACTATATTAATGTCCTACAAAAATTTCTGTTTTAGAGTGATTTAGTTGTAAAGATCCATGTGTAAAAGTTTCACATGTCTACAACTTCAACTACCAATGTGAATGATGATGATGATGACAGGCCTCTAAATTCTAAAATTAAGCTCTTTGGTATTGTACCAAAAATACCTCACTCAAAAAACATTAACTCAGAACCCAAGACTTAGTTCAGTTAGTTATACAGATACCCCTAAGAGGCTGTGCAAGTATAGGTATAATGTTCAAATTTCAACATCTGCAACTCCGTCCCCTATCACAAATTAAGGCCTCTTTGTACAAAAATAAAAGGCATTGACTCTGGATTCATAAGAATAGTCTAAACAAGCCATGGATTTATACCAGTTTCCGGTTAGGAGGATGATTAAAATGACATGTCGCCCCAAATCTACAAAGGCCTGTCCTGATATAATAAGAACAATCAGGTTCTCCAGGACGCTCAGGATAGGGACTAGATTCCATCGTTTCACTGGATCTCAAGTTCATTTGCCACATGGCATCTGAAATAACATCAAATAGTAGGTTCAGAAAAAACATGAAAAAGCAGTGTCAAAGAACTACAAAAGGTATTGAAAATTTTCAATTCATAAACAATTTTTTGGTAAAATTCAACATTGAATATCAATTTCTATTAGCTTTAAATATCATATATTCATCCCTCAATTTAAAAAAGACTTACTTGATGGTCTAACAGTGATTCAAATGATGGAGAACTTAATTGAAATAACTGGAAAGGGAAGAAGATCTCCTTAACATACATTTGGCAAGCAGCAGCAAGAAATCTCAATCAAACCATTGGCTTTTGCAAGCATCTTCAGTGGCTAAAATTATTGGAGGAAAGATTTCGATTTCTATTTTTTTCTAAGACCATGACAAACTTTACATATTTTTTCCACTCATTTTCAAGATCCAAAGAGAAATTTTCACTTTTGAAAAATCAGCATCCTAAGGAGTCATAAAGATCAACTATTAAATTGCAGAAAGTTAGAAGAACAAACAAATGTAGCAATGTTCTGTTAAATAAAAAGAAATAAGACAACTTTTTAAAGAAACTCTATTTCTATCTTTTATTATATATTCCTTCTATACCTTAACATATCTCCTTTAAAATGTATATTTAATTTTATGTTCACACATTGTTTCTTAAATAAATTTAGTAGCGAAAGATATTTAATTAAAAAATCCTAAATCAAAATCTCAAAAGTTTTATACACAATTTTTTTTTTTCCAATTTTCACACATGAAAAAAACAATACTTATCATTCAAAAAAAGGATCAAACAGTATATATTTTCTAAAATAAAATAAGAAGTTTGTATTTTCTTCTCTTATATGTCTATATAGGTGTAAACAAAACAGCAGTAACTATTTGGTTCGGCTCAAAAAGAATTTTAATTGAACACGATCGCTATAAAACTAAGCTATTAAACCAAGTTCAAAAATGCTAATGCCTAGCTTGAATAGTTACAAGCCTGATTGAGCTTTTGTATTTTAATACATATTTTTATTATTGTCACTTAGTATTAAACAGAATCTCATTTCGAACTCAAGTTCAAATTCGAACATTTCAAATCATGGTGTTAAGTCAAGCTCAAGATTTTTACTTCTTGAGCTCATTTTAGCAAGATTGCACCCCTATATCTATCACAAACCAATCGAACTCATTGCAGAATCGTGACACTTTAAGTTATGTCTCCCTCTTCTACATGAGGACTATAGTTTCTTATAAATAGCATACATGTAAAAAAGGAGAAACCTCACTGTAGTTGATCCTTAACCTCAACTTTTTTCTTATAAAGAACAATGATAATGAAAGAACTCCTATTTACTCTTGAAAGTTGACAGGAATTTCAAAGAAACCACAAAAAGGAAAATAGAAAACATGAAGTGAACTATTGTCTGGCAACCATGTAAGCGTGCATCCTCTTATTCAAAGAAAAGATTGCTTGAATAGCCTTTTCTTTAATCAAATTTTGATCAATTTCATCTAAGTTGAAAAATAATCAGCAAAAGCAGCAACAACATACACCTTAATCCTATCCAAATATATATATATATATAGAGAACTTAATATTTTTCTACAAGTAATAAAGCAATGAATGGAAAAAAACAAAAAAAAAAAACATATTGGTGAAGGAGAAAAAATCATAACAAAAAATTATAAATCTCATTTTAATTCCTAGAACCTTGAATTTGACTTAAAAAATTAAGAACGTGGAATCTCTAATTCTTCCCGGCAGCCAAAACAAAGCTTGCACAATTTATTCTAAATCACTGCATATTTGCATTGCTGTTAATGATTGAAACGCAATTAACTTAATTATTAGAAATCAAATTTACATAATTTCTTGATTAAAACTTAACCAAAAAATAGAACTGATTTTAAACAATGATCAAACCAGAATTCTCCATAAAAATGGGCAAAAGGACAATTCCCAACAAGAAAATAACCAACGAAACACATGAACTGTATTTCACTTGCGTTTCGCAAAGAAAAAACGTAGAATAATAATCATCATCATAATAAATAATAATAAAAAACAGAGTAAATCAATGAACAAATATATATATATAGAGAGAGAGAGAGAGACCTTGATTCAACGAAGGTGGAAGCGAGGATCCTTCAGTGACAGGCACGGCCGCCGTTGCTGTTCGTGACATCGGAATTCCAGCATCGAATGAGAATTCCATTCAACAGTCATCTTCCTCCATCACCATCACTCAACGTTGTCACGTTAGCACCACCTCCACGCACCAATTCTCATTCCACGTTCCAAAACCGCGCAGTCACCTAACCACAAAAAGAAAAAGAAAACCTCTTCCCTCTCCTTCCTCCTTTGCCAACAGAAACAAAATTAAAGAAATACTAAAAAAGAGAGCTGTTCTTCACGGAAAGTCTGTCTTTGTTTTCTTAAAAACAAATAATATTATTTCCAATTATATTTAATTTGTATGTATTTTTGATAGAAGCGAAAGAGCGTTGTTTTCTCTTCTCCACACAAAACAAAAATAAAAAGGGAAAAATAAATGAACCATCCAAAACCCACCCACTTTCATTTGATTTACTTTCGCTTTGTTCAGTTTTAGCAAGCGCCCAAATACGCAGTATTTTACTTTATAGAGCCACGTCATGGGATGTTAAATTTGTAATTGACTCTGGTCCTTTCCTAATCCAATTGGTGGTTTAAATTATTTTACTTTCTTTTATTACAATTTCAGATAATCACAACACCACGACACACACATGTCCATTTTTTTTTATATTTTAGAAATTGAAATATTGTTGAAAATAGAATAATTCTTCATAGTGGTCCTAGAGATCAGTGACGTAGATCTTATGGTGAAATGACCTTAGTGCAACACTTTGGTAAGTTTGACTTTTTTTTATAACTAAGAATAGGAAGGACCTTAATTTTGGTTAAGATAGCCCAGATTTGACTTTTACAATCTTTCATGCTTTTAACTCCTAGATTTTTAAAGAGCAACATTAAATTTTCATTCCAGATTTATCTTAAAACTTGTGGGAATTAAACCAATTTATTTTTGGTGGAAAATGATTGGAAGTTTTTTTGTTTTTGGGTCCAAGTTTGATCTGTTATTTGTCCATTTTAAATTTCATTTTCCCTGCCCAATTTAAAGAGGCCCTCAAAAGCCCACTAAAGGTTCATTTATTGGACCCATTTGAGTTCTAATTTTTTACCCATTTTGTTCTGTTCATTACTCCATTTTTCATTTCATATTTGCTTTTTGGGACCCAAATGGGAGTCCAGTTTTAAGTCTTTAAATGCTCAAGTTGAGGGCCAATTTTAGAGATCCATTATAAAGCCTATTTTAAGCCCAAATTTGAAGTCCAATTTTAAGAATTTAGATTCATAAAAGGTGTCTTTTATTGTTGAGGAAGGTTAACTCTTTGGAAAAAAGTCTCCAAAGTGTTGTCTACTAGGTAGCGTGGTATCATACTTACACGTATGTGGCCTATATGCCTTAGATTGGTGGTTTGAGTCTCCCCACATGCAAGTGACTACATAATTAATATAACGCACTATACTGATATCTCTTCCTTAAGCCTTATACGTTTGATTTCCACCAACCGAGATGCTTCTCCTCTATGAATCAATTAGGGCTCTTGGTAGAGAGGGGAGACAAACCTTCGACATAGGAACAATACCCAACACAGTTGACGTTTTAGCAAATTACTCATCAGATGACATTTTGAAGACTTCTCCTGAAGCAGTCCGCCCCCTCAATAAAGCCCAAGTATAAATATTTAGGGTAAACTATACCATTAGTCACTAAATTATGGATAAGTTACAATTTGGTTACTAAACTATTCAAAAGTTTTCATATAAGTCACTAGGCTGTTAAAATTGATATTATATGGCTTTTTTTGTTTGCACTATTTACATCAATCAAAATTTATCTTTTCTTTTATCTTCTACAACTTAGTTTTTTCATGAAACCACTTTAAATGAATCTGCAAACCAAAAGTGAAACAATTTTTTTTCTTTGATCCCAACACTGGTCGTCAAGTTGACTTGGATCTATAGTATGTTCTTCTACTCATCGATAGGTATTGATCCATAGTATCAATTGTCAAGTCGTCACTTGGAGCTTGCTAGTGGAACTTTAAAAAATAAGAAAAAACTTAACAACCTAGTAACTTAAATAAAAACTTTTGAATAATTCAGTGACTTAAATGAAAACTTTCAAATAATTTAGTGATCAAATTGTAATTTATTTTAGCTAAGTGACCAAAACAAAAACTTACCCATAATTTAGTAACCAATGATATATTTTACCAAATATTTATTAATTATTTATTGTATTACTATTAATTAACATTTTTATTTATTGAATAAATCCACCAATTAAATCAAGAAGCAAAAGTCTCACACATTCAATACAGGATATGATTTTGTAATAAAAAGTAAGCGACATGAAGAAGCAAGTGTGACGAGTGAAGACAAGGGATGGTGCTTGGTGCATGCCTTTTTAGCCAATTGAATGATCATACGACATGGAATAACCTTGTACCTCACCATCAACCTTACTTTCCCACTACTCACAACCATCTTTCTCTAATCAATAAAATAACAAACAAATATTAGAGGCCAATTTTAGCCTCCTCTATTTTTTCTCACTTTCCTTTTTCCTTGCAGACAATTCTCACACTGAGACAAGTCTTTTCAACTATTAATATTTAAGAATTTTATTTCTATGATTTGACTTTATGTGTCGATTCCATGGAAAATTCTAAATCATATACATATTAAAGAGTTTGTGAATGATTTAACTCGACACGCTATTTACAATATAATAAATTATTTGTTAAAAATTATAATATTATGTGAACTATGTACTTAACTTGTATGATGTACCTTCAACCTATAAATTCATAAATTTTTCAATAAACTTGAAATACGTTGATATGTGTCTAGGGCCGGCCTTGGGGTTGTTTTGAGTTACAGCCATCTAAGGCCTAAAGATAAAATAGATTTAAAAAATTTTATTTTTTCAAAGATAAAAGGGTTAAAAGATAAAAATATCGTTAAAATAATATTTATTTCAAATAAAAAAATTTAAATATTATTTATTGTTTGGTATAAATAATAGATTTTTAGTAAGGAATTATTCTATCCAATATTAATGGAGTAAAAAATTCAATTGTTAACTCCGTCAATATTTTATAATAAGTTCACTAATATGATATTTTGAAATAAAAAAAGATACTCATTTAATAGCAATGTATAACATTACATATTAGACCAAAATTAGTGCATATTTTGAGTTTTGTCCCTTTTATTAGTAGTAACTAATTTTAAAATAAAAAATCGAGAAGGACTTTGTTATTAATGATTTTACATCTCAAAATGCTTGTAGAACCCATTTTTTTAAAATAATTTTTTGTGCTTTTGTAGTTGATGACATAGGAGTAGATTGAATGAAAAAAAAATATATATTGATTTTGTTAGAAAAATATATTATTCACTTAATGTCATAAAACGTATTATTTTAATAAAATTACTATTACATGATTTTATTTTATTGTATGTGTTGATTTATTGTTTCACCTAAAGCCTAAAAGAAGGAGCCTGTGTGTGTTATTAATTCGTATTATAAAATTTATACATTTAATTAATAATAAATAATATTAAGAAAGAGAGAGGAAGTGGAGTGTTATGTGATGGGTGGTGAAGTGAGGGGAAAAAGATCAAAGTCGGCTGCCTTTTATTTAAGAAAAAAAGGCATGGAATGGAACTTAATATTCCAATGGGTGGCCACCCACACCCACATGCTTAATGCTTTGAACACCTAGCTTGACTTGTATTAAAGTTGTATGCCCAAAGAAATGGAATTATTGAAGAAGTCTGCCTATTTCTAGATTCTTTTGTGTTTAGAATTAGATATAATATAACTGCTCTTGCTTATTTTATCATTGTCCTTTATTGAG
This sequence comes from Gossypium stocksii, assembly GCA_020496765.1. Lineage (NCBI taxonomy): Eukaryota > Viridiplantae > Streptophyta > Magnoliopsida > Malvales > Malvaceae > Gossypium > Gossypium stocksii. Next base: position 99,768,635 of record CM035632.1, on the reverse strand, counting down.
CTAGTCCCTTGGGTCACACCATTTTCCACTTCTTCCCTTTTATATATATATATATATATATATATATTAGTCTTCATACTGCTGCTTTTCCATTGTTGAACTGTGTTTTAGATATGATGCATTTTGGACCTTCATTTGAGTATGATTTGAATTATTTGGAAGCTGAAAACGACGTCCAATTTTAAATCACTTTAATTATCACACCATTATATAATTAAAAAAATTCTTCAAACATTATCATTTGTATAATATCATTTAAATGTCCTCATTATTGGAAGATTTTTATTTAAAATTTATTTTGATATTATACGATGCAAAATAAATTTTGATTTTGTTTTAATAGAATTTTTATAATAATATGATTTTCCGAGTAATAGAGTTGCTTGATGCAGAATTAGGATTGGAAATTGAAATTGTTGAAGGAAAACAATTCAATAACTTAATTTCTTTTAGTCATTTTTTTTTCTTGTTATACAGATATCTTAATGATGGTGTTATAAATTTCTATTTCGTTGTTAATGCATGTAACCCTGTTGGCACCTTAGCTGCATGTTTTGTCCCTATGTTCTATCTTTTGTCTGAACAAATCGTTAGATCTAAACATGCCTTTCAAGATAGCTTAAGTGTAGCATATTATTGGCATTTTTTACTTAATATTTATGGCGTGTTACTTTGCCTGAAAATGATTCTCAAATTATGTTTTATTCACCTTCAACGAAAAGGAGTAAGGATTGAAAACCCCATCTCAAATCTTCATTCTTTTACTTAAAAGACCAAGTTAGTTGTTTTATTTAGATAAAAAGGAAGATATGAAATAATTATTAGAGATAAATTCAATTTTTAAGTTAAGGGTTTTAAGCTTATAAAAAAAATTTGAAGAGATCTTTGTATAACTTATATATACTGCAAGCCTGTAAACATTATAAGTGAATTAATTTATAAAAATATAAAAACTTATATCTTTATAAATTTTTATATTTTAAATAATTATAAATAAATTTCTTCATTTTTACTCTCTTTCAAGCTTTGTTTCTTGAGATCCACTTTCATTTCTCCCTCTCTTTAATTTTTAATTATTGCATTCTTTTAACATAGAATAAGAACAAAGGGAGAATATGTGTTGCAATTTTTTAATACAGATCTATGAGATTTTTTTCTTAAATCTTTTGCTTTTAATTAAGGATAATCTACAAAAATAGTCATTTTTGTTTGTCTTAAGTTACATTTTAGTCACTTATGTTTGAAGTGTTACGTTTTAGTCACTTATGTTACTATTTTGTTACGAAGTGATGACTCTACCGTTAAGTTCCGTTATCTCTCTAATGGTAATCCTACGTGGTAGTCCAACTAGATTTTAGATGCCAATTTGAATTTCTAAATGGGATGAAAATAGATTTTTAATTAAAAAATTTAATTAATTAAAATTTTTAAACTTAAACCTTAACTAAAAAAACTGTTTATCTCCTCTTTTTTAGTCAATTGAAAAAGAAAACTAAAAAAAAGAGGGAGATGAACAGTTTTTTAACTAAGATTTAGGGTTTAAAATTTTTAATTTATTAAATTTATTTAATTAAAAATCTATTTTCATCCCATTAGGAAATTCAAGTTGGCACTTAAAATCTAGTTGGACTGCTACGTAGGAAATCCAAGTTGGCACTTAAAATTTAGTTAGACTGCTACGTAGGATTACTGTTAGGGAGATAACAGAACTTAACGGAAGAGTAATCACTTCATAACAAAATAATAACATAAGTGACTAAAACGTAATATTTCAAACATAAGTGACTAAAATATAACCTGAGTCAAACAAAAGTGACTATTTTTGAATTTACCCTTTAATTAGTTTCTGCACAAAGCCCCAAAACTCAATGAAAACATGGTCCGAGAAAAGCAACATTTTAGGCCAACAAATTGTGGGTATTTGGTATATACATTAATAATTTTTTTCTTAATTTTGATGTTTTATGTTCTTAGTTATTACTCAAATTTTTTTTATAATTTTTAAAAATTATTCTTATGATTTTAAATATTTTTATACTTTTTAATAGTATTTATATTGTTTAATATTTTTTTTACGTTTTAATATTTTTAATAACTTTAAAGTGGTTTTACCAAGATGTGCTATGTGGCAGTTTTTGATTAGCTGGTAGAAGTGGTTGATTGGGGGTGAAGCGTGTAACGAAAATAAACTTTACGTTCTAAATCGTTGTGCAAATAAGTATGAAACTGAAAAAAATCAATATACACTATTGAAGGCAATTTATGCATTAAGCGTAATTCAAACTTCTTAAAGCTTTATGTTGATGTTGTTTGTGAAATTTGATTGCTGATATAATTGTAAACAGAGGCTCCAATTTTAATTGTATATTCATTCATTGAGTTATTTCATTACAACCAGAGTCTTTACTCTAAATTTGGTGGAGTTTCAAACTATTTATGTTTTGGTTTCCAAATGACCAAAATAATAATAATTTTGGTATAACCAATGTTTTTTTATGTCTGTTTTATTGTACACGAAAATTAATCTTTTTGAAGATCTATAGTTATCTCTTTTAACAATTTAGTCTTCAAAATTTAAATTTATATTATTTCTTTAGCGTACAATATTCGTTACTACTACACTCAATTTTTATTATAATAATAATAATTAATTATATAAATATGTTTCCAAGTATAAAGTTGAAACTATTTCTTGTCAATATTTAACAATTAAAAAGGTTTACGAAAAGGAAAATCTTGAAATCGGGACTCATTTTCACGTGAAAAAGAGAGAACAATCCCAGTGAGAAATGAAAGCCTCCTTTTTGACCAAATGTTCCCTCGTACAGACCATCATCCAATCATTTTCCTTTAAGAAAATCCATTGTGGATATGGATGACCGATCCCCTCCCATCTCAACCATTTTTTCTTTTTTACACTGCAATCAAATTAGAGATACAAAAACACATTTCAAGCCCTCGTTGCCAGCTGCATTATCATCTTAAGTTTGCAGCCTTTGTGCCATTTTTGACTTTTTCATTCCGACAGTTGGACCGACGTTGATTTAATGGTAAATGAAAATTAAAATTGACATAAAAATATTTGAAATATATATTATATCGTATATTTTCTTTTGTATATTATCAAATCCAATCGATTATCTAATACCTACCCTATTATCTATTGAGTTGATAAAATTATAAAAATATTTTTTTCTTTAGAACTATAATCAATATTAGTATAATAATATTTCCATTTTTTTATTTTATATCATCTTTAAACAATTAAAATTTCAAATCTAAGGTTTGAACACATGTTTAATTATATTAAAATATTAATTTATTACTACACCTCCTATATTCCTTATTAAATAAAATATTTTTTATCTACAGTGTGACAAAATTTAGTATAACTTATATGGCATAAATAATAAATTTATAATAATATATAATACTTTGATATAAATATTAAAATATATATTAATTTGATTTAAATTCAAAATTTATATTTTTAAATTGATTAAATTTTAAAATCAAACATAACTTGACTTAAATTAATGCAACCCAATCGATTCATAAACACATCAAATTAAAATGAGATTTTTTTTAAGGTTTTCGTTACACACTTGATCACTTTTTAAGGTTTACTCAGACATTAAAAAAATTAAAATGTTTTTCATAAAATTTTTACATCAAACGAATTCTTAATTTTAACTTGAACTCTAAATGAAAAGATTCAAATCATATTTTTTATTTTATACATTTCTTAAACTACTCATAAATCTATAATTCTCAATTAAATTAAAAAAAATGATGTGTTTAACTATGTTTGAACTCGTTGCGACGAAAACAATTATAACTAAGATAATATTTTTTAAATATATATATATATTATAAATCACAAATAATACATGTTTGATCAACAAAAATTAGAATAAACTTAATATAAAATTCTTGTCAAACACCTATCAGACACTCTGGTTCAAAACCGTATGACCTCCATCTCTTACTCCTAATATTGTATATATATATTAAACTTAATACAAAGCACAATGCATATAAAAACGAAATATATTTGAACTATACTAAAATAAATCTAAATATGATTGACACATGATATTATTTAAGCTTAAAATAATTCAGATAAAATGATACACAAGAACGAAGTCAGAATTTATTTTGAGACAGAATTAAATTATATATTTTTACAATAATAAAAATATAATATCATTATTTTAATAATATATAATTTTAAAAAAATTAAATCAACTGTTGATTGTTTTTGGTGTGGCGGTGGGTGTTTAAGTAAAAGAAGTTTAGTATATTTTAAATACAAACCCACAGAAATTACAAAAAAGGGAATAGAATTACCACGTGTGGGGTTGATTTTAAAAGAGCCAAAATCCAAAACCGAAGTCAACTTGGGTTCCTAAAGACCGCTTCCAAATATAATCCCTCTTCACCTTTCAGGCCGCCCTTCTTTTCTCACTTTTACCCCTCTTTCCATTCTTATCTCCTATTTTAACCATACCAAATTCGGTGAACTATTCCTTTTTAGAGTTTTGTTGATATAATAACCATTCGGATACAACACTTACACCATGACATCAACTGAAAACCTAAAATACTGCATAATATGAATCAATTAATGTCTTATATCATTATACAAATGATCAACCAATTTTCTTTTAATTTTTACTTTAAAAAAAGGTTAGGATTTCTGTTTTACTCCCCCCTAACTTTAGTAAAATTATTTATTTTATTATTATGAAAAAATAAAATAAAATAAAAAGAGTTTTTATCAACCATAAATACCAGTCCCAGTTTCGCAGACTATTTCCCTCTTTGTGAAGGAGTTTCGTTATACGAAGAATTCGAATCATAACCGATAACTGATGCTGTGTCGTTTTCATCTCTTATAAAACCATCCCCCCTCTCTTTATTTCTAAACCAGCCTTAGCCCCTTCTCTTTGATTTCTTTTCTTGTTTTTGATCCCTGCTCTTTCACTGTTTTTCTCCTTCTCCTTCTTCTTCCTTTTTCTTTTTCCCCTCTTTATAGCGGAAAGATGGGGTGCATTATAGAAGAAGATGATGGAGACGACGTCATAATGGAGCCGCCACCTAATTTTTCTATGGTGGAAGAAGGCATTTACAGATCGAGTTGCCCTCGACCCTGCAATTTCTCCTTCTTAGAAACCCTAAATCTTCGATCCATCATGTAACTTCTTTTCCCCTTTTTTGCATTTATATATCGATTTTCTATTTTGTTGCATTGGTTTTTTTTGGTTCTTCCTATTTTTTTTTTACCTTTCTTAGTGGCATCCGTTTTCTGAATAATTAAGATATTCTAAGAAAAAAAAAATCTCGGTTTTCTTTCTTAACTGTTTAGTTTCCTTGAAAACTAAGAAGGAAAAAAGAGGACAAGCTGAGAGGATTCAATTTTATATTTTTGACATGCATGATATATTCTGTGTTTTGAAGACTAGGAAAAAATTAATTAATTTTTCAGAGTTGAGTACTGAATATGCCCTTTTCTAGTTGGAAAATTAACTCTTTTTTTTCTTTTTTCTTTTTTTCCAATTTTGCAGATATTTGTGCCCGGAGCCCTATCCTGAGGAAAATTTGGAGTATATTCGATCTCATAATATCCGGCTTTTCCAGTTTGGGATTGAAGGGAAAACGGTAAATTTTCCCCTATGCTTCTATGGCACTTCACAGAGTTTTTCATAATATGTTGATCACTTTTAGTATTTACTTAAATAAATTTAAGTCGTTTTCGTATTTGAAATACACAGATTTGTTTGGAAGAATGTTGTAGAACTAATAAAATTTTTGATGAGACATTTTGGTCACTGTTGGTGAAAACGATTTAAGAGTCAGGCTATCCAACCAATAGAAATTTGGTCAAGAATATAAATCTTTAGTTCTTGGGCTTCATTAGGTGATGATGTAAATATCAAAACCTGCTGGTCAACAGGAATCTTGGATATGGAATATGAATAAATCATAAATGATAGTTTTGATTCCCAATAGCTGATTTGGGCTTCTTTTTTTTTTTTGGTTTGCAGGAGCCTTCACTTGCTACTCTCAAGGATGCCATCAGGGGAGCTCTTAAGATCTTAATTGGTATGGGATTCATAAACTGTGGAAGTGACTATCTTTTTCCCTTAACAGTGTGTTTTACTTTTGCGGACTTCTAAGATAAACTTATTTCTTCACAGATGTGAGAAATCATCCAGTTTTGATCCATTGCAAACGCGGAAAGGTAATAGTCCATTTCAGCTGTAAACTTATAATTATTAGCTTAGCTTGATGAAATGAATATTAGGTCTGTATATGGTACATTTGTGTGGTTAGGCTTGAGTTTTCCTTAAGGGTTTAGCTTGGCTGATAAGATATTACTATAATCCATCTGCATGAATTGTATGATTTTACGGTCCTGTGTTCTGTCAGTTTTTTTAGGAAAAGAGATACTCAATTGACTCAAAATTCATTGTTTTTCCAGTGACATCAAAGGGGTTGATTTCTTTTTCTCTTTAATGAAAATCATGGTAGCTCTGACCCTATTTCTTTTTCTCTTAATGCAGCATCGGACAGGTAGCCTTGTTGGTTGCTTGAGGAAGTTGCAGAATTGGTGCTTGTCATCTGTATTTGAGGAGTACCAACATTTTGCCGGCATCAAATCCCGGGATGCCGACATGAAGTTTATTGAAACATTCGATGTGGTATGCCTGAGGCAGTGTCTTCACAGCATCATATATCAGTACCAAGGCTATGGTTCAAAAAAGAGGCGCTTACTTTACAGAGAAGACAATGTACAGAAGCCCCGAATAACTTCGATTTAAAGGATCCTACACACATTGATTTTACTCCCCAACTTGAAAGCAGCTCTTTCTTTGTTATAGATATAGATTTTATCCATATAGTTTGTTTCTTAAAAAATCAGTTTTTTTTTTTTCAGTTGCTGTTTATACAGCTTATAGAACATTTTGTGTGAAGTATCTTTAACCTTAGTTTTCTTGCTTTGCTTTTGGCATTGGAAAATTAGTTGTTATAAATCATAGGAGGAGGAGCATTTTCTCAAAGGACTAGTTTAGTTTTCATATAGGGTTCACTTACAGCTATTTTAGATTTGGAAAGGAGAGATCAATGAAGAAATTGGTCTGCTTTTCTCTCTCACTTGATGAGTTTATTTCAGTAGGATACCATTATTTGTTAATTGATTCATGGTTAGTTAAGGATGACAACTCTGTCTTTAGAAAAAAGAAACTGAAACAAATAGCTTTTTAATCCAAATTTTATTCGGTTTGGTTCATTTGTTTTATTATTTATATATGGTTTTTTTTTTAAGTTTCTTATTAATCTAAAATAAAAATAGTTACTTTTATATTAATTATAAAAATTGAAAAATGTTTAATTTAAAATTTGAATAATTGAATCATTATTTGAAGTTGAAACTGTCAATAAAATCCAAAATGAAGTCCTTAAAAAACAGAAATTCCTTTCACTACGATAATGTTTAGATTTTATTTATCTGGAAATTTTGAATTTTAATTTTGAGATAAATCATAAATGACAGGAGGTATATGAACTTTTAAAGAATAAAAATACTTTTCAAAAACGGAATATATTGAATATAGAAGAAGGATTGTATAGAACATGGATGTTATTTTTTTTAATAGTCTAATCCTACATTTAATATTTTCATCTTGAATTTCAAGATTTTCATTTGGATTTGATTTTTTTGAAGATGAAAATATTGATATGGCATTAAACTATTGAAAGATGATACAAATTATGTGGCGTCCTAATTTCATACAACTCTCTCTTGATTATAAACAAAAGTATCGTTTTGTTCATTAACATTTCAGAAATATTCCATCATAATTAGGAGTTAGGGTATTCCATTGAACTCTTGTTTACCAATTCTTGACAGTTGATTCATCTGACCTTAGGCTAAGCTATTTTTGATTCCGTAAGATTTTGTTCATAAATTATTCCATATCTTTTCACTTTCGAGTAAAGATCATTTGAAGTTCGTTCACTTAATGTATCATGAGATTTGATGATCAAAATAATGCATTTCGTATTAATTCGCGGCAACCTTTGCTCCATGCCTGTACCTTGCAGCTCGATAATGGAACCCTCATATGGATTCACATTCGGGACGAGATGGCTGTGCAAGATACACCTCAACTATGGGTGCATTGGACACTCCCACACCATGTGCATATACCCTTTCCAAGACATCAAGCAAGAGATGGTAATAACTCTAAATTATATAGACTTTTATAGCACATTTTGACTAGTAATTCATATAAATTCTGAGTGTTTTGATAATAAATTCTGTAATTTTATTACAAAATAATTAAAATGATTAAAATTAAAAACAAACCTTCATTTTTAATTATTTATATGCTAAACTTACACATTTTTATCAAATTTGAAGTAGTTTGGTGCAAAAGGAGAAAATAATCATCTTAAAGCTCACCTTTTGAAGGTAAAATGTTGTAGCATCCCTATAGCACTCGCCATGTAGAAGAGGGTTGAAAATTAATCAACTTTGTATGTCCCATTAAATAAATTTTTGGGTCATGGGACAGACTTGACCCAACTCAAAAATTTAATAAAATTAGACAGTCCACTTAAGATAAAAGAGCCCAAATTGTCTATAAATTAAGAGAAGGCCCAAATCGTCCATGCATGTGCCGAAATCAGCCATCCAAGGTTGATTAAAACATTTAAAATCAACCACCGACATGTGTCGTCCAACCCCTCTCTCCTTTTTAAGCTTCCTTCTCTCATGAATCAAGAATGAATCAACTAAAAATAGCAAAGTCTTCCATCCACTCTGCTTGAAGCAAGGGTCGGTCATTGAGATGATAAATCTTACTCATTACTTTATTACTTATTAACGATTGTATATACTTACACATTAATTAAATAATCTCGAGACAAATGGCTAACCGATGAAAATTAGTTGCCATGACTAGGTGTTACCATCGCCTCTGATGTTTACCAAAATCACTTCAGCAATCAAATGGTGGCCAGTCAACATCGTGGAATTCATGCATAAACTTACATCAACCATTTCCCAAGGTATCATGCCCATATCCGAAATGCAAATTTGAATGTTTATATGGGTTATAAAGGCTATAATCATGCAACGGATGACTCTACGGCCGATCAGATGCCCAACATCCATATGCCTGATCAACCGGACCATGCAACATTCATGCATCAATCAGACCCCATGCAAGCAAGCCAAGATGGTGAAAACATCTAGCTTCTAAATGCGCAACAACCCACGTCATTTCCAGCACAGAGTCCACAATGCCCAAGCACGCACCTTTTTCTTGTATGACATCGATGATGAAGCATTCGTAGATATACATCGTAGCATGCAAGAGTATGAAGTCTTTACAATGAAGCAACCACTCAACCAGATGACAACCGACCATGAGGCATAGTGACTCCGAATAGACTCATGGGCATTACCAAGCGCCAACTGCAAAGGAGCGAGCGTCACCCTCCTTATTGACAACAAGGTGCAACAGGTTCTTACGGCCTTCACGACAATCTTGACCCCAACAAACTCGACTTAGGGTTCCAACTATGGGAGTTGAATGACCAAGGCCAACAACAATTCGTGGCGTGGAATGCACCATGGCGACGATAAAACCAATTGACAATCCAACAAGGCATGGACAGGACCCAGCCCTGCACATTCACGAGCCGATCCCTGAGCACAACCAACCGCACCATACCCCACTAAACCCAAGTGACAAAGGCAAAGCACCTGCTACCACCTTAGAGTCTAACTCCAATATTTTAATTTTTTTATGAAATTGGTGAACCTGTGAATTAAAAACGTAATAGTATTTAATTTAAAAGGGATTGTTTTTGTTTGCCAATTTTGTTAAAGAAAAAAAAAACTAAAAAACATTGTGAATTAAAAATGTAAAAATAAAAGATAATTTTAATAGTGTTGATACACATAGAATGATATTAATTTAACTTTAATTGGTTTTTTTTCTTATAAAAAAAAGTAAAAATGAAACTAAAAACACCAACTTTGAAGTATTTATGACAAACTTCCATTTATTTCCATACATTTTAGTTTTTATTTGCAAAATTGTTAGAACACTTATTAGACTCATAAATAATTTGGTAAGGATTAATAAATAATTTAATAATTAATTGTTGATGTCTCATTTCTTAGAAAGGTGTCATTTATTACAAAATTAAGCTCTATATAAAAATTTTCAAAAATACTTTGCGATATAATTTATGTATTATATAATATATGATTTCATTTTAGAGATTAACTTATAATTTTAAGTTTTTGTAACATGGGTTCAATATTTTGGCTTTTGTATAGTTTTGGTCCTTTTGGATATATTTAGGAGGCATTTGATGCTTTTTCATATTATTATTTCAATAAAATATGATTTTTTGAAATGTTATTATTAAAAATATTAATATATAACGTTTGGTATATATTGAAAAGTATTTATTAAAATCCCACCATATTTGGTACATTCAATACTTTCTTGTAATAATATTTTGTAAATTACACTTATTAAATAAAAAATATCTTAACGTATTTTAATATTTTCAATAATTATTATTATTATTGTAATAGGGCAATTTAGCTCGGCATATTACATGGAAAAAACTAAAAAATAAAATAGTCCAATGTCCCTTTTTACAAATGTTGAGGCCCAAATCAGAATTAAAGCCCGAAATAAAACCTAAAACCCAAATTTCAACCCAAATTATAGTCCAAATACCCCAACCCAAATACTGACTCAAAATTAAACCTAGTATGGCCCAAATTACAGTGGCCCAGTGACAGAATAGGCCCGAATGGCCCAACAGCCTGAACCAGGCAGCAAACCCTAGCCCCAGGCGCGCAGCAGCAGCCCACACAGCCTCCGTAAGGTCGCCAGCTACCCTCATCCGCGTGCCCGTATTGCCACCTTGTCTCTGTGCTCCCGTACCTGTCAAGAACACGACCACACAAGCAGACAACGAAGGATAGCAGAGAAAAGCGAGCATTTTGCAACATTTTTCTTTCTTTTCTCTTATTCGGCTATAAAGCCCAAACAAACAGTGTATTGAGATCATCAGCAAAAATACATGTAACAGATACAAAAAAAAAATCAATCAAAACATCAAGTTTTTTGAAAGGTGATTTCACATATTTTTCTTTCTTTCGATTCGTTTTCTTTTTTCCTTTCATTTTTCATTGCTCATTACATAAAAAAAGAACAAAGAAGGGAAACAGTGGTTACCTTCACGAGCGGACCATCGGAATCCTCATTCTCTCCGTTTGAAATAAGAGATGGATGTGGGTTTCGGGTTTGAAATGGTGAAACCCCTCGAATATCCGCCTTAAATAGAGCCAGATCAACCTTCCGTGGATAACCCATCGCCGATCTAGGGCATATTGAGGTCAGATGGCCATTGATCTTGGTCTTTGTTCGGCTGTTTAGAGAGAATAGGAGATAGTTTTTTTATTTCATTTTTGGTGTTTGGCTTTAGGAGTGGCTGAATGTCTTTAGTTTTAGGGTTTGTTTTGGTTTTTATTTAGCGCAAGAAACGGCACCGTTTAGGGCCTGTTTCAGTGGCTCCAAAACAGTGCCGTATAGGCCGACTAGAATTCCATGCCCGATGACCAGACTCGAGCGTGGCTTTGACCTGCGTGTTTTGGTCATTGAGGGTTTTTTTGTGCGTTTAGTCCCTCTCGTTCGCGCTGGTGTTCGATTGGGCCCTCTACGTGTTTTATTTTTTTTATTTTATCCCTGGGATTTGCGCGTTATTGCAACTTAACCTGCATCTAAACGCAGTGCTTTGGGAGCTGGTATATTTCCAGTTTCAGCCCCTGTTCTTTACCCGCGCATTTCACCTGGGTCCCCCTGCTGTTTTCAATGTTTAGTTTTTAGATTCTAAATTTGGTTTTAATTTTAATTTAGTCCTCAACTTGTTTTAGTTTATTTATTTACTTACTTTCCCATTTACTTATTATTATTATTATTATTATTATTATTATTATTATTATTATTATTATTATTATTTTACTATTATTTATAACCTTTTTCCTGTTTTATTCTAACCTTATATTTTCTATTCATTTAAACTTTACATATGTATCATTTATATTATATTTACTTTATATATTTTAAATACTTTTTATTTTACTTATTTTAAAAAACCTTTACATGTTACTCATTTCAAGTATATATATATTTCAAATTTCACATATTTTCATTTAGATACTTTGTTTTAAATTATATTTGGTCTATTTTAACATTTTCTAATAATTATTTGTATATATACATGTTTTACATAAAATTATTTTATGTAATATAAATATTTAGCTTTTATATTATTTTATGTAGGTATTTTATTTTAAATTTATCTATGTATATATATTTCCTCGTAAATATAGTATGTATATGTATAGCTTGTTTTAAAAATTTATTATATCTTTAATTATTTCCAAACTTTTGTATATTATTTATTTTAATTTCCAATTACAAAATATTTGTTTTAAACTCGTTTATGTGGTTTTGTTTTTTTTTTTCTTGTTTTGAACTTTGTTTGAAATTATTTCCAATTTATAAAACTTGGAATATTATTGTTAACATTGGCATAATGTTGATGTGATACTCTTACTATGGTGTATTTCTTAATTTGTTCATTCGTATAGAATTATTCGTTTGTATGCCATCATTGCCATGTATTTCATGCTTGATCCTATGCTTGTGTTTCTTGTCATCATATTGTGATCCAAACTCCAACACATTTGAGCCTTTATTAGATGCACCATCTTTTTTAAACCCGAGCAAATCAAATAAATTCACTCTTAACCAACTTTTTAATTGCTTATTCGACAATTTCTCAAAAAGGTAAGGCAATATTTCGTGTTTGGAAATTCGAGGAATCGTGCCCTAACGTGCTGGGTTTCGATTTCTCGTTTGACCAAACAACCGAATATCCTTTTTAGATTTCATTCGTGTTCTCTAATTCTTAAAATAAGGCAATGTTCTCTGTTCGAAAATCTGAGAAATCGTGCCCTAACGTGTTGGGTTTCGTTTTTAGTTAGACCGAATAAGTGAACACCCTTTTTGTAATTTTCAAATATATGCGTTTTTTTAGAACAAGATTTGATCATGGTTTCGAGGGTTTAAAGGATCATGTCCTAACGTGCTGGATGTGATACCGTATTCCTTTGAAACGATAGAATCTTGCCGTCCAATTTAAGCCGTTCAAATGCTTTAAAAGAAATCGTATTTCAAAACTTTATGACATAAGGACATTTTTAATCAATTTGGTACCAATTTTGGGCGTTACGAGGGTACTAACCCTTCCTCGTACGTAATCGACTCCCGAACCTGTTTTCTCAAGTTTCGAAGACCAAATTAATTATCTTAATAAATCAAAATGTTCTATTAAAATAATTTAAAGTGATCCGATCGCACCTCGTAAAAGGTCGGTGGCGACTCCACTTTTGAATTTTAAAGTCGATCCTCGTTTGTTTTTCAAAACAAAAAGAATGGTTTCGACAGCTTGGCGACTCCACTAGGGACACCGAGAGAGTCAAGCCGTAAATTGATTTTGTCCTTGTGTTGGAAATTGAAAATCGATTTGAAAAAAAATCATCATTTCTTTGTTGCATTTGTTTGTATTATTGTCGCGGTTCGAGCTTCATTAAAAATTTCAGCATAGCATTGCATGACCATTGTGGTCACACCTGTAAGTGGGAACGAGAAGCTATGCTTTCGTGAGGTTTTCACCTCCGCATGGGCTAGTGGATCGCTTCCAGAATATATCCGTACCTATGTGTTTCGTGAGGTTTTCACCTCCGCATGGCCATAGGGAAATGTATTCCCCTGAACTGAACTCGATCTATATGAGCCTATAATGGGTGAGGATCTAGGAATCCGAGGGTTCAGGTACCCTTTCCTTAGAACAGAACCACATATAGTGAGCCTTAGGAGCCTACCCTAGGTAGAGCCATCCTGAACTTTAGTGGTCACCCGGATAGGTGTTTGGGCTATTTTCTGTTTGTTTTTTTACTATTTTTATATGTTACTGACCGGTTGTATTTTGTTTTGTCTATGTTTGCATGTCATTGCATTCTTAAAGGGGTGTCGATTCGAATTCAGTTACTAAATTAGAAAGTTTGACATGGAAAACGATTTTCATGATAAAGTGAAGGGTAGTGCAGAAATTCGTAAATGGTCAGAGGAACTACAATTAAAAAAAGGGGATAGTCTAGCAGAAGGATACATATCAGAGTTGTGAGACTTCACCCGCATCAGCGTGACACAAAATAAGCTTTAGGAATTGAGAGACATATGGGCTCATTGGGGCAATGAGACTAAGCAGCTACTCTACTGCAATTACGGTGATCTACCCCACCTGCTCGACATTAAAGTGGACAAGCAGTTGTTTCGGGCTATGACTCAGTTTTGGAATCCCGCCTATAGTTGTTTCACTTTCGGGAAGGTAAATTTGGTGCCCATTGTGAAAGAGTATACAACTCTACTTCATTGTCTGGATATCCAAGTCGACAGGGCTTATGTTAGGGTTGGTAATGCCCCAACCTTTGTAAAGAAGTTGATGAAAATTACTGGGATGAGCGAACAATAGGTTACGACCAAAATTCAGCAAAAAGGTGAGGGCAAATGTATCGCTTGAGTGAGTCTGAGAGACTTGATCCTAGCACATCTGGATATGAAAAAGAAAGTTGACGTCTTCGCCTTGAGCATCTACGGATTGGTAATCTTTCCCAAGGCCTTAAGGCATATCGACAAGGCAGTCACTGACTTATTTGATTGACTTGATAAACATGTCACGCCCGTCCCATCGATCCTGACGGAAACATTCAGATCATTGAGTATGTGTCGGAGGGCAAGTGAAGGCAGATTTGTCGGATGTGCGCAGCTACTGATGGTATGGTTTCACGGCCATTTCTGGAAGGTGGACAAAGTCTTCTACCAGGTCTTCCTTAAGAATTATTCCCCGCTGAAAGAAGAAGCAGCTACACCAATGAGGGATGACGTATCAGAAGAAAGGTGGATGAGAATTTTTCAAAACCTTCGAGAGGACGATATTGAGTGGAGGGCTCCGTGGATGATCCCCGGCGAGATCCTTTATCAGTGTGAGACTTTTGATTGGGTTCCTCTGCCAGGAATTTGGGGGCCGTCGGATACGCCCCTTTACTCGCATTAAAGTAGTATAACATTAAGCAGTTTATCCCGGCGACATACGGGCTAGCTCAATATGAGTTCTCATATAAGAGGGACAATTACAAGAAAAAGATTCGAGAGATGTCTAACACCTAGAAGAAAACTATCCGAATGAAGAGAGTGGACGCGGGCCCAACGGTAACTCCAAATACAGTGGATGGTTTAGTAGACGCATTAATGATAACATCCCTGGGATAAGTTTAGAGGGTGCTTGATCACTAGAAGAATGCTTGTGAGTGGTCCCATCGGAGCTAGAGATCATAAAGCAGGACTTCAAAAAGAAGAGTTCCAAGCTTGGAAAGAGGATTGAACAATTGGAAGAGGAGAAAATGAATTTAAGATTAGATGTGGATGTCCAGAAACTGAAAGCTGAGAAATTGAGAAAAGGGAAGAATAAGGCCGAGGAAGATCTGGATAGTCTAAAGACGTATTGCAAAAAGATGCGTCTGTCAATGCAAACTGCCGGGTTGGGAAAAACTTTTAAACAGTGGCAACAAGATATTCAAGAAGAAAGAAACAAAACCGATCAATGGGAAAGGAGATTCCAGCAAGCTCGAACGCGAAATGAGATTTTAAAAAAGGGTTTGTCAGAAAGCCGAAATGAAAAGGGTAAATTAAAGGCTAGAGTGGCGAAACTTGAAAAAACCCTTCATCAACATAGAAGTCGTAATTCTACGGTGGAGCCAAAGGCGAACTTACGCAAGATTGAGGAAATGAAAGAAAGGATAGAGGAATTAGAAATAACTTTACAGAACTACGAAATACGGGTTAAACTCCTTGAAAGGAATAAAGAGCATTGGAAAGAACAGTTTCACTATTTTCAAGGCCAGGTTAGAGATAGGGATTATCTTATGGGAGAAACCGTCGCTCAAATTCAGGAGGTAGCTGATCATCTGCAGACTTTGGCGGTACAAGCTGATGTATTAAGTGTGATGTATGAGCAAGAATCAGGCCGGGGGCAAGAACTAGCTTCACTGCTTAGAAAAATTAAGACTTTAGGCATTAGGGCAAAGCCTTATCTGTAATTCGTTTTATGTAATAGAACTTTGTTTTCTAGTAAAGTTTTCTAAATGGAATTGAATCAGAATTGACGCATTCTTTGCATTCATTCATATGCATCGCATTACATCATATGCATTGCATTGCATCACATACATTAAATTTCATAATAAAGACCCTGATTAATTAAAATTATGGCAGTTACCCTGGAAACTAACAAAAATCCACCAACTGAACATTGCTACAACACCCGTCTCAAAACCAAGGCAATGGATCAAAGGCTAAAAAAACTAGAGCAAATGCAAAAAGAAATGCAAGATCGATTGCAAGCACAGATGCAAGAGCAACTGGCCAAGATGCAACAAGACATGAGAGATCAAATGATGGAAACCCAGAGAAACATGATGGATCAATTAGTACAGCTATTGTCAGGAGGGCCCGATAAAGGAAAAAGCCCTATTGTTAATTCGGAGGACAATCGTGAGGACCTTATCTACTCCCCAAGATCTGCCCTGACAAACGCCCCAGCCCAACCAGATGTCTGTCCACAAAGGGTGGCCCTCACCATTAGACCCCAATATCAGGCTCTCGGTGCCGATAAACTTCCAAACAGGTTCGGGATCCAATCTGGGAGATAACCTTGCTAATCCTGCTGTTCCGGATCTTGATAAAATAGCAGAAATGGAGAAGGCAAGAGTAGATCTGCCAAAATAATTCGAGGACCGTTGCAAGTGGTTGGAGGAGAAGTTTAAAGTAATAGAAACTACTGATTACCATTGCAGGATTGATGCAAAGAATTTAAGCTTGGTCCCAGATCTGGCACTCCTACCGAAGTTTAAAATGCCAGACTTCGAAAAGTACAACGGGACTAGCTACCCTGAAGCTCACATAACGATGTTCTGTCGAAGAATAATAGGATATGTCCACAATGACCAGTTGTTGATACACTGTTTTCAAGACAGTTAGATCGAGTCTGCGGCCAGATGGTACAATCAGTTAACCCGTGCCCAAATCGGTTCATGGAAAGACTTGGCCTAAGCTTTCATAAAATAATACGGTCACGTAACGGACATAGCACCGGACAGAATTACACTTCAAAACATGGAAAAGAAGACAAACGAGAACTTCAGGCAATATGCCCAGTAGTGGAGAGAGGTGGCCACACAAGTCCAACCACTACTCTCAGAGAAAGAGACGACCATGCTTTTCATCAGTACTCTAAAGGCCCCCTTTATCAACCACATGTTGGGAAGCGCTACTAAAAGCTTTTCTGATATGGTAATGTCAGGGGAGATGATAGAAAATGCGATAAAATGTGGAAAAATTGAAGCCGGAGAAAGTACCAAGAGATCAGCCCCAAGGAGGAGGGAAAATGATGTGAATAACACGAGTATGTATAACAAGGGGCATTCGAGAGTAATCAAGGTGAGCCAGTAAAAAGCAGCAACTGCTAATCATCAAGGTCCCCCGAGGCAAGAGTTCAACACAAGAGCAAACCCTGAAAGGACACAATTCACACATATACCTATAACATATAAAGAGCTGTACCAAAGCCTCTTTGACGCACATGTGGTGTCCCCTTTCTACTTAAAACCGCTGTAACCCCCGTTTCCCAAGTGGTATGACACAAACGCTCACTGTGAATATCATGCTGGAATCGCGGGGCATTCAATTGAAAACTGCACCGCATTTAAGAAATTAGTCGAAAAAATGAGGATCGTAAAGTTTGACGACCCATCCGCGCCAAATGTAGCAGGAAACCCCTTACCTAATCATATTGATCAAGGGGTGAACTAGATAAATGATGGTAGGGGTAGGAAAGTCAAACTTGAGGTTGCAGAAGTTAAAACCCCATTGAGACAAGTTTGAAAGGAGATGGTGAAAAGAGAACTAGTCACAAAGATTCAAAGGAAAGAGAAACCATTGCGAATTTCATAATGGAGAGGGGCATGAAATCCAAGAATGCACTGAGTTCAGAACTATTGTGCAAAATTTGATGGACAACAGAGAGATGGAATTTTATGAAAAGATTGAGGGATTGAAAGAAGGAGAGGTTTATGCCTCAGATGAGGGATCAACAGAGAGGGTCCAAAAAGGTAACTGCTCGGTAGTGATCATCTCAAAACCGAGAGCCAATGAAGCCGAAACGCGAGTAGCGCCACGGGTCATAATTAAAAAACCTGTAGCATTTCCTTACAAGGATAGCAAAAAGGTTTCCTGGAACTATGACTGTAACGTGATGATACCAGCTTCAGAAGAAGGATAAGAGACAGGTTTTTACACGCGCAGCGGAAAATGCTATGATACCCCAGCTACAAAAATCGGGTCTATTAAAGGAAAATCTGTAATGAAGAACATAACTGAGGCTGAATCGCATGTTAATGAGCCGATGACCGAAAAAGAGGCTAAAGAGTTCCTGAAGTTTTTAAAGAATAGTGAGTATAGCGTTGTGGAGCAACTGCACAAATAACCGGCTTGTATATCGGTACTGGCCTTACTATTAAGCTCGGAGACACACCGCAAGGTATTAATGAAAGTGCTGAACGAAACTTATGTCCCGGATGACATCTCCGTCAACAAGCTCGATCGTCTAATCAATAACACCGTCGCTGATAATTTCATCTTCTTTAATGATGATGAAATACCGCCTAGAGAAAGGGGATCTACAAAAACCTTGCATATCACCACTCGATGCAAGGGATATACACTACCAAGAGTCTTGATTGACAATGGATTGGCATTAAATGTCTTGCCCCTCTCCACACTAAATAGATTGCCACTGGATAGTTCTTATATGAAGACATGCCAAAATATAGTAAGGGCATTCGACGTCACAGAGAGAAAGGTAATGGGCAGAATTAAAGTACCTCTTTTGATTGGTCCTAACATATACGAGGTGGATTTCCTGGTAATGGATATCAAGCCCTCATATAATTGCCTATTGGGAAGACCATGGATTCATTCAGCAGGGGCAGTTCCCTCTACATTGCACCAAAAGCTGAAATCAGTGACGGAAGGCCGACTAGTAATCATAAACGCGGAGGAAGACATCATCGCAGCTGTGACCAGTGACGCACTATATCAGGAGGCAAATAATGAGGCCATCGAATGTTCTTTGCTATCATTAGAATTCGTAAATGCAACTTTTATTGGTGAAGGGAGCAAGATCCCGAGGCCTAAAATATCCAGGACCACGAGGATGGGCCTACAATTAATTGTTGAGAATGGAACATTACCAGGAAAAGGACGCGGGAGATACCTCCAAGGTAGGGTAGAGGTACCGTTGTTGAAGGACAAACGAGATTGTTTCAGCTTAGGGTTTAGGCTGGACGCCAAACAGAGAAGGAAAGAACTGGAAAAGAAGCAAGAGAGGCGAAGAGCATGGTTGAGCGGGGAGAAAATCAAGTGGGAACCAATAGTTTTCCCCCACATATCTAAGACCTTCGTATCAGGAGGAATCATTAACCCTGAGCGAAGGACCCCAAGAGAAGGAACTATGGAAGGAATATTGGAGGACATGCACATCAATGCCATATCCGAGAAGGGAACCAGAAGAAGAAGCCTGTCGGACATCCGCCCTTTTGAGCCCAGGAGCGTTCTGAACAACTGGACTGTAGAAGAGATTCCTGTAGTGTTTAGAACTGTTTTAGAGTAATGTCCTAGAACATTTATTGCTCTAGGCCTAGGAGTAATGAATATCCTTTGTGAACTGAGTTTATCCCGAAATCTTTAATTTAATGAAAATGCATCTTTTGGGCAAATATTCTTTCATTCTTTCCAATTCATACATAATCATTATAATTCTTTTATTTGTTTTTCTTCCAAATACCCATTTATTTATTCATAATCATACCATGCAAATAATTATTCTTAGATGCTGCTATTTCTTTACATCTTCTATCATCCCCGAAACAGGTCCCCAGATGTCAATGACATGAGCAACGCTGCCAACGACTTGAAGTCTCCTTTTGAACGAGATATGTGTATAGAGGATTTTGAGGATTTCGAAGACGAACGAGATTGTAACCTCTCTCCCGAACTGTTGAGGATGGTCGAACAAGAGGAAAAACAAATCCTACCTCACGAAGAATCAACAGAAATTGTGAATTTAGGAGAAGGAAAAGAGGTGAAAATTGGGACTGGTATCGCCTCAAAGACAAAGCGAGACTCTATTGAATTACTCCAGGAGTTCAAGGATGTGTTCGCATGGTCATACCAGGACATGCCTGGTTTGAATACTGATATAGTGGTGCATCGACTTCCCATAAAATAAGAATGTAAGCCAATTCAACAAAGGCTTCGGAGGATGAGGCCCGATGTCTTGCTGAAAATAAAAGAAGAGGTCAAAAAGTAATTCGACGCAGGATTTTTAAAAGTAGTGAAATACTCAAACTCGGTGGCCAACATTGTCCCCGTCCCTAAAAAGGATGGAAAAGTGCAAATATGCGTGGACTACAGAGACTTAAATAAAGCTAGCCCAAAAGATAATTTCCCACTACCTCACATTGATACCTTGGTGGACAACACGTCAGGCTATTCATTTTTTTCCTTCATGGACGGTTTCTCAGGATACAACTAAATAAGGATGCATTCTGAGGACATGGAGAAAACCACATTCGTAACCGTGTGGGGGACCTTCTGCTATAAAGTAATGCCATTTGGACTGAAAAATGCGGGGGCAACATATCAGAAAGTTATGGTAACCTTGTTCTATGATATGATGCATAAAGAAATCGAGGTCTACATTGATGATATGATCGTAAAATCCCGAACGGAGAAGGAGCACCTGCAAGTCCTAAGGAAATTGTTCTTAAGGTTAAGAAAGTTTAAGCTAAAATTCAATCCGAAAAAATGTACTTTTGGAGTTAGGTCTAGGAAGTTGCTAGGGTTTGTGGTTAGCGAAAAAGGGATCGAGATTGACCTAGACAAAGTTAAAGCCATACAAGAGCTACCTCTATCTCGTACTCAGAAAGAAGTCAAAGGATTTCTGGGAAGAATAAATTACATCGCCCAATTTATTTCACAACTAACCGAGAAATGTGACCCCATTTTTCATCTCCTTAAGAAACACAACTCGGGTGTATGGGATGAAGAATGCCAAAAGACTTTTGACAAGGTCAAACAGTACTTGTCCAATCCCCTAGTACTGATGCCACCTCACCCAGATAAGCTATTGATACTGTACTTAGCAGTGTTCAAAAATTCTATGGGATGCATACTCGGCCAGCATGATGAGTCGGAAAAGAAAGAAAGAGCTATTTATTACCTTAGCAAAAAGTTTACTGAGTGTGAGACAAGATACTCACCAATAGAAAAGTTATGTTATGCTCTGGTTTGGACAACCCGAAGGCTAAGACAATACATGTTGTATGATAACGACTCGCGATATTAAGTAATAAAATTTATAAAACTAATCACACCAAAACTAACTAATATCACGATATTAAAGGCAAGCGCACCTATCGAACAGTAGTATAGTTTAGTGGCAAGACCGAGATATCGTACCCAAGGGAACCAAAAGTACTAATACTTACTTCCTTTCTATTATCTAGCCTAAAAATAAAAGAGGATTGATTGGAACTAATTCTAAAACTAACTAAAGTGCACAAAAAGTAAATTGGGGAAAACTTTAGGGAAAAACTGATTGATATGAGTAATACTTAAGGGAGAATCCACCTAGACTTCACTTGTTATTGACTTCTTGAACTAGACAATTTATTCACTTGACTTGATCCGTAGAGATCCCTAATTTATGCTAAACCCTCCTTCGAGGCGAAGAGCAACTAGGCCTAAGTTGTTAACTAAAGTTTCTTTATTAATTAACACCCTATGTTGCATTAATTCGATCTATGGTTTCCCCTATTAGGTTTGACCCTAATTCGGTAGATTTATGTCGCCCTATGTCTAGAGTTGCATGCAACTCCACTTAATTATGGTAGATCTGCTCTTAAAACAGGGACTTTTGCTCCTCTTCCTAAGCACACCAAGTTCTTGAAGTAATACCTAGGATTATTAAATCAAGAATAAAGAACACATAATTAAGAACAATTCAAGTATTTATCATATAATTCAAGAATAAATAATAACAAGATCTGTCTTAGGTTTCATCCCCCTCAAGTATTTGAGGGATTTAGTTCATAATAAAGAAAAAAAACATCTCAGAAGTATTAAAATAACAAAACATAAAGAACCCAAAAACCCCTAAAGGAATTTAGGGAGATCTTCTGTCTTGATGTAGAATTCTAGCTTTTGGGATGAATCAATCGGCTTCCCTTGTTGTAACCCCTTACTTTCACTCCTTGTGTTGGCAGAATTATGACACTCTTTCTTGAGAGAAGAGGGTATATCTTTATAGTTGCCTCTTGAAGTCTTTATATAAAGTTTAGAATGGCTTTTTTAGCCCCTAAATATCCAAATCTGAGTGAAATTCCTCTTCCTCACGACTAGAACACGCCCGTGTGCCCCACCCGTGTGATTTCGACAAGAGGTCGTGTTCGGGACTGTTTAGGTGGCACGGCCGTGCGCCCTGGCCGTGCTTGTCGAGGGCTGGACCGTGTGGTCTTCGTGTGGCACGGCCGTGTGCCACGGCTGTGTGGTGACTCCTTGGGCCATGACGCTTACATATTTTGGCTTATTTTCTCCGTTTTCAGTCAATTTTCCGTTCTTTTCTATTCTCTATGCTCTCCTGAGTATAAGATATGAAAAAGAAAGATTAAGAGCACCAATTCTCACTAATTTGATAATAATTCATCCAAAATAAAGGCTAAACATGAGGTAAAAATATGTATAATTTATCGTTTATCAAATACCCCCACACTTAAGCCTTTGCTTGTCCTCAAGCAAAAATCTCAATCCCTAATAAAGAATCATTCTTATCAACTTACAATCTTTATCAATAATGTTTCAAACTAATTCACAGGTATTCATACAATGATAATTCAATTAGAAGAACATTAAAGATTCAATCACTCTAAGCTGAGAATTTTATCATTGAAACATAAGTTTTCTCCTTTCTCCTAATTAATTATCTCTTAATCTTAATTAACAGAAGTTGACATCCTCACTAAAGATTCACTCTATCCACTCGAAGTGTTTAGGGTTCAAAAATTAAGTACTCTCTAGTCAACCTGAAAAGTTATTACCATAGGCTTGCAAGAAAATCACATCTCCACCACTATAGATTGACATGATACATCGATCAAAAGGTCTTTCAATGGTTGTAATGGGGCTTGGTTAGGCGTGTTGTCACAGGCTACAAAAGAGGGTTAGAATCGAGATTGAACTGAAAAATTATCTAGCTAGAAAAATCTCTATCACTGGAACATATTCTTCGGGCTAATTCTTATGATAACATCATTTCCGCCTTGGTAGCCTTAAAATAAAAATATGCAAAAACTAATTGAACTATTACAGATTACAACTGAACATACATTTTTTTAATAACAATTCAAGTATTATACATTAAATTGAAATTTTACAACTTTACAATATGGAAAAGAGAATAAAGCTAGATAATAAGTTCAACTCAAATCTCGACAAAAATAGGGATCAAAGTAATTGAATGGATTTCAACAAAAATGGGTTATAGGTTAATATTAGAGGTAAGTCAAAGAAAAGGTTGTTAGGTTCAATGGGGTTCACTAGGGGTTAATTTATGGAGGTAGGCTTTTATGGAGTAAGTGGGTTAAATCCTAGGTGCCTTTATCATTTTAATATATTAAATCAATGAAGTGGTCTTGACATGTATAATCAAAGCAAGTTCTAGAATAACGATTCAGTATTGACTCACTCAAAGGAATAATAAAAGTGAGTACGAAAGAATGTATGCTCAAAAGGCTCAAAAATCTCACCAAAATTATGGCTTTTGATGTCACTCCTGCGAATTTCAAATCTCAATACTTAGAATTAGGGAAGAGAGCTTATGAAAAAAATTGGGGTTCTCAAAAATTTCAACTTATCATGCTTGATTCCCTAATGTTTTAAAGTTTGAATAATCAAAGTACAAGCACTTATGTCTTCGTTCTTAACATATCAATAAAAATCATAAATCAATCAGAATCAATTCCTGAATAGGAGACTAAAGATGATACTATTGAGAACAATGCAAAATGTTAGAAAAGTTCAGGGATTTCAAAGATAATATAAAGATTTAAAGTAAGTTCCCCCCCACACTGAAGATGTACATTGCCCTCAATGTACAAGGATAACATTAGTAGCAATAAAAGCACAAGATCATAAGATAGGAAAAGGTATGAAACTCCCTGCTTTGGATGGATTAGTGAAGCGGAGATTAGAAGAGTTGGCAGTTGTGGCAAGGTGTTCCCGTTTTCGTAGAGATTTGAGCTGTAAAGCTCCTTTGAAACTGCGAAAATATTTATTAGTCGTGGGGAATTTGGATCAAGAGAATTTAGTCGTTAAGGGTTGGCCATTAGGAAAAGAAATAAAATAAAATAAAGAAAACAAAATACTAAAAATAAATAATGCAAAAGGTAAAATGAGAAAATTTAAAAAGGAAAAGGAAAAGAAAGTTAAAAGAAAAGGTGAAAATAAAGATCAGTGTTTAAAAGTTAGAATAAAGTAAAATAAAATAAAAATAAGATAAACAATAAAAAATAAAGTTAAGAGGACTAGAGAAATCTAATCCTCTGATGGATCGCGCGGCAGTGGTGTGATGCTCAGGTGCTGGCATATCTGCGCTAAGGTGGCATCGATATAATCGAGGTGCTGGAAGCACTGCTGCTCAAAATGATCTAGGCACTCGGATATGTCAGCATGTGTGGCTGCCGTCTGGGTGGGTCGTCTGGGGCGTGGTGGCTCAGCTGGCTCATCCTCCTCCTGTGGTGGTGGTGGGACATCATCAGCAATGTCTTCTGGGTCCTTTCCTTCCTGGACGAGTCGGAACTGAAGGGGGTACCTCCTGGCCTCTGCTCTATCATCCTCATGTGTAACATCGTCGCGATGCCTTGGGGAGACATCTGACCAATCAGGGTGTAGGAGGATGTCTGGGCTGAAGTGTTGAGGAGCCTAAAATACCGAGCCAAGCGTGTGATGCAGGGCCCCATGGATAGAATGCCTCTGCGGTGCCTCTCCGTCTGGTGCTGCATAGCGTGTGCGATGAAGTATGCGAGGTCAATGACATGTCCGTTCGCCATGCACCACAAGAAGTAGACGTCGTGAGTGTTGACGACTCTGGTGCTCTCTCGTCTACCTGTCAAAGTGTGAGCAAGAAGAGCATGAATGTACCTCAGAGATGGCACGAGGGCGGTCGCCTTGCTGACGCTGGGGTTATAGGTTTGACGTCCTAGGGCGATCTTATTCCAGCAGTCGACGGGCCGAATGTGGATGTGACGAGAAAGGGTGGGGAAGTCCTCGTCCGTCATAAATTGCTCTGTGTAGAGCCCAAGTGCTGTGCCAAACTCTGGCACGCTGAGGTGTCGCACGAGTCCTCCCAGAAGGAACTAGACTGTCCCTGGATCATCAAATCTGGTCATCACTATCTGGAGGTGGAAGGTGGAGCAGAACTCGAGGGTGAGTTCTAAGTAGGTGGGCTCTATAATCTGGAAGAACTGCTCCCATTGTTCGGTCATGAGTAGGGCTCGGAAGTCGTTCACTAAATGTATCTGCTCGAGGCCGGCCCAATCTATGCAGTGGCCCGTGGATATAGTGCGGGCTCGGAGTAATTGATAATGCTCCTCCTGCGAAGGTTGGGAAAATGTGATGAATGGGTGTCGAACCTCAGAGGTGGGCCTTGATGATGAACTCCCCGGCCCCTTACGTTTCTTTGAAGCGAGAACGGCAGTTTTCTTACCACGTAATGATGACATGGTATCTGAAAAATAACAAGCATTAGTCTTAAAAATTGAAATTAAACTAGATAGATAATAATTAAAATGTAGATTAAAATGACAATGTTCCCAAAAATAAAAATAAGAAAGAAAAAAATGAGGATTAACCTAAATAGTAGAATCTACTCATGTTGAAACTTGTAACAAAACTAAGAACTATGGGTATATATACTAATCTTATGAGAAAATGTCAAACAAATATGAATTTAAATGGCAAAGGAAATAAGCTCTAAGTGGCAAACAAAAATTGAAATTAAGTGGTATGCAATCCTAATGTGTCCTATCTAATTCTAGATTATTCATCCTAATTTTCCTAATTCCATGCTTGATTAAACATCTAGAATAAAGTAAAATTACATAATTGAATAATGAAAATGAACTATAAATAAATAAAGGAGAAAAATGAGAGAATAGAACCAAATTTGATGTTGCACGGTCGTGGGTTAGTCGTCAGGTGGGTTTGCACGGGCGTGGGGCAGCTGATTTTGGGTATGGTGGTGTTTTGAGGGCTGTGGTGACGCTTATGGTGGTTAGGGAGAGTTTGGATGAGAGAAATTTGGGGTTTTGAGTGAAGAAGGAAATGAATAGTGGCCATTATTTATAGTTTTTGGGTCACACGGACATGTCACATGCCCGTGTGAGTCGTGTTTCGCCTGTGTCTTTCGAAATCCGGAGGTTTTGGCACGCCTGGTTCGCAGTGCACGCCCGTGGGAATGTTGTATATGGCCGTGGGAGATCAGTTCCTCGTCACTCACACGAGCGTGTATTAGGATACACGGCCGTGTACGATCATGTTCGTACTTTACACGGTCGTGTGATAGGTTCCACGGCCGTGTAAAATTTGACAGTGTCTTCCACGGCCTGGGAACACGGGCATGTGGAGTTGTGTGAGCCCGTGTTGATACTGCAGGGTTGCCACGGCCATGTCGCATGGCCGTAGGGTGATATCAGTGGCCCGTATTTTGGAAAAATTTGTGCTCTATTTGTACACGGCCTCAGTACACGATCGTGTCTCTGTTTAAAGGGTTCACACGGCCTGGGACACGCCCGTGGGCATAGCCGTGTGGTCCTAAATCTCTGCATTAAAAAGGGTTAGTATGATGCATGAAAAATACTAAAAACAAAATAGATGAAAAATTACTAAGTTAGTGCTCGGGTTGCCTCCTGAGAAGCACTTATTTAGAGTCTAAGCTTGACTCTGCTTGGATGTATCATGAAGGGATTTCGTGGAGCTGAAGCTCCTCTCTTTTATCTTTAAGATTCTCACCTCTATAATGTTTAAGCCTATAACTATTTACCTTGAACGTACCGTAGTTGGGGTGAGTTACCTCAATTGTGCCGTATGGAAAGACAGTTTAAACATGAATGGACCTGTCCACCTTGATTTGAGTTTTCCAAAAAAGAGCCTCGAGTTGTAGAGTAAGATAAGATCACCTGTTTTGAACTGTTTAGGTTGTTTCAGTCTTTTGTCATGACGTCGCTTCATTGCTTCATTATATAGTCGTGAGCTCTCGTAGGCATTGCAACGCTATTCATCAAGTTCATTTAATTGCATTAATCGCTTCTCACCTGCAAGCTTAAAATCAAGGTTTAAAAATTTGATAGCCTAGAATGCTTTATGTTCAAGTTCAAATGTCAAATGACAACTTTTTCTATAGACAAGCTTATGAGGAGATGTACCTATGGGTGTTTTAAAGGCAGTTCTATAAGCCCATAAAGCATCGTCTATTTTCCTTGACCAATCCTTTCTATTTGTTTTTATTGTTTTCTCTAGGATGCATTTTAATTCCCTATTTGTTAATTCGACTTGGCCACTGGTTTGTGGGTGATAAGGGGTAGCTGTTCTATGGTGTACTCCACACCTTTTCAAGACTCTTTCAAACTGGGCATTGAAAAAATGTGTGCCTCTGTCACTGATAATTATCCTAGGTGTTCCAAATCGAGAGAAAAGTTTCTTCAAAAATCGTACTACCATTCTAGCATCATTAGTAGGTAAGGCTTGGGCTTCTACCCATTTTGACATGTAATCTACTGCTACTAGTATGTACTTATTCCCAAATGAAGTAGGAAATGGACCCATGAAATCAATACCCCATACATCAAATATTTCACATGAAAGTATATAGGTCTGAGGTATTTCATTACGTTGAGAGATATTACCTGTTCGCTGACATTTATCACAATAGGTCACATACTTGTTGGCATCCCTGAAAAGTGTAGGCCAATAGAAGCCTGATTCGAGTACCTTATGAGCAGTTCTAGCTCCACTATGATGTCCGCTCGTTGGTCCTGAATGGCAGTGATTTAAAATTTGGTATGCTTCTGTTTCATCTACGCATTTTCGAATAACCTGATCTGCACAAATTCGAAAGAGGAAAGGATCCTTCCAAAAGTAGTTTTTCACATCAGCGAAGATCGCTTCTTTTGCTGATGGGTCAGCCCTTTTGGGGTTATGTTAGCTACTAAATAATTTGCAAAATTAGCAAACCAAGGAACTATTGCATCTGCTAAGGCTAGGAGTTGTTCTTCAGGAAACAGATCGTTTATCTTATCAAGGTTCCCAGGCTGCGTGTTTGCTAGCCTTGAAAGGTGATCTGTTGCTAAGTTTTCAGCTCCTTTCTTATCCTTTATTTCCAAATCAAATTCCTGCAACAATAGAATCCATCTTATTAATCGAGTTTTTGCATCGGTTTTAGTTAAGTGGTAACAAAGAGCACAATGGTCAGTATAAACAATGACTTTTGACAAAATCAAATAAGATCTGAATTTATCAAATGAAAAAATAAAAGCTAGCAATTCTTTTTCTGTGGTAGTATAATTTGCTTGAGCGGCTGTCAAAGTTCTGCTAGCATAATAGATCGGTTGAAAGTGTTTATCTCTTCGTTGTCCCAAAACTGCACCTACTGCAAAATCACTTGCGTCGCACATTGGTTCAAAAGGTAGATTCCAATCAGGTGAAATCATAATCAGGGCATTGACTAACTTTTCTTTAAGAGTGTTAAAAGAGTCTAAACATTCTTGGTCAAAGTTGAAAAGCACGTCTTTCTCTAGCAACTTTGTTAAAGGCTTAGCTATTTTAGAAAAATCTTTAATGAATCTGCGATAAAAACTGGCATGTCCTAAAAAGCTTCGTATAGCCTTAACTGAGTTAGGGGGAGGTAATTTTTCAATGTTTCAATTTTTGCTTTATCTACCTCTATCCCTTTACTAGAAATTTTATGTCCTAAAACAATACCCTCTTGAACCATAAAGTGGCATTTTTCCCAGTTTAGCACTAAATTTGTCTCTTCACATCTTATCAAAACATGTTTTAGATTATTAAGACAAAGTTGGAAAGAATTACCGAAAACTGAGAAATCATCCATAAATACCTTCATGATGTCTTCCACGAATTTATTGAAGATAGCTAGCATGCATCGCTGAAAAGTAGCAGTAGCATTACATAAACCAAAAGGTATTCTGCGATAAGCAAACGTACCGTAAGGACATGTGAATGTCATTTTCTCCTGATCTTCTGGAGCTATCGGTATCTGGAAGTAACCAGAAAGGCCGTTTAGGAAACAATAATACATGTGACCTGACAATCTTTCCAACATCTGATCAATAAACGGTAAAGAAAAATGATCTTTCCAAGTGGCGTCATTCAGCTTCCTGTAATCAATGCAAACTCTCCATCCTGTGACTGTTCTTGTAGGTATTAACTCTTCCTTGTCATTAGACATCACGGTCAATCCACCTTTCTTAGGAACAACCTGTACAAGGCTTACCCAAGAACTGTCAGAAATAGGATAAATAATACCTGCATCTAGAAGTTTAATTACCTCGGCCTTTACAACTTTTTTCATGTTGGGATTCAATCGTCTCTGGGCTTGCACTGATGGTTTGAATTCGTCCTCCATTAAAATTTTGTGGGTGCAGAAAGGAGGATTTATTCCCTTGATATCTGAAATTTTCCAAGCTATAGCATATCTGTGTTCTCGTAACACATGCAGTAATTCCTCTTTTTCTACGATGCTCAGATCGAATGCGATAATAACTGGTAAAGTTGATTCTTCCCCTAAAAAGGCATATTCTAAATGATCTGGTAGTTGTTTTAACTCTAATTTAGGGGGTTCAGCAATAGAAGGTTTCTGTCTTAATTCATTACTCATCTTTATATTTTCATAACTTATGTGCCTAGTGATGATTTCATTAGATTCTAACTCCTTCCTTACTTCCTCTATTTCAATGGTGGCTTCATCTTCCCCCCACCTTGAATAAGACACAGTTCCAACGTGTCTGCGAGAGAAAGTTCCTGAAATTTATCTTAAACAAGATGATCAATAATACAACGAAATAACAGGAATCATCTTGTTCTTTAGAAAATCTTATGGCATCATAGCTTTTGAAAACAACTTCTTCATCACCAACTCTAAGCACTAATTTACCATCCCTTACATCAATAACAGCTCTGGCAGTGGCTAAGAATGGACGTCCCAAAATTAAAGGTACCTCAATATCCTCATCCATGTCAAGCATGACAAAATCAACAGGGAATATAAATTTATCTAACTTTACTAGCACATCTTCAATGATTCCCCTAGGATATTTAACAGATCTATCCGCTAATTGAATACTCATTCTAGTGGGCTTGGGTTCCCCTAGACCTAGTTGCTTGAACATTTTGTAAGGCATGAGATTAATGCTAGCACCTAAATCAGCTAGTGCTTTATTAATAAGTAAACTACTAATCAAACAAGGAATAGTAAAACTCCCTGGATCTTTCAGTTTTGTCGGCAGTATATTTTGGAGAATAGCTGAGCATTCCTCGTTAAGTTCTACTGTGGCTAATTCTTCAAACTTTTTTTTATTTGTCAGGAGTTCTTTAAGGAACTTCGCATACTTTGGCATCTGTGAAATTGCTTCAACAAAAGGTAAGGTAATGTGTAATTGTTTAAAAAGTTCGAGAAACTTACCGAATTGAGCATCTGTACGGTCTTTCTTTAATCGTGCCAGATATGGGACGGGCGGTTTGTATTTTTTGAGTGCTGGCAGAGTGTTTTCCTTGGGTTCCTCTGTCTTTTCTTCTAAAGGTTCTAGAATAGTCTTCTTTTCTGGCTCGGCTAGGACCTTTCCATCTCTTAAAGTAATCGCTTTGACATGTTCTCTGGGATTTGGCTCAGTGTTACTTGGTAATCCACCTTGTGGTCTTTCTGAAATCAATTTCGCAAGTTGACTGATTTGGTTTTCAAGCCCTTGAATTGATGCTTGTTGATTCTTTAGTGCTGTGTCAGTGTTTTGAAAACGAGTTTCTAAAGCGGCCATAAATTTGGTAAACATCTCTTCAAGATTCAGCTTCTTCTCTTGTTGCGGTGGTGGCTGCTGAAATCCTAGAGGAGGCTGTTGTCTTTGATTTCCTTGTCCTCTCCATGAAAAATTTGGGTGATTTCTCCAACCTACATTGTAAGTATTACTATAAGGGTTATTTTGAGATCTAGAATTGTTACCTATATAGTTGGCTTGTTCGTGTCCATAGGATGCGAAATCTGGATTGAACGTGTTTCCTTGAGTCGCGTCGCATTGTATCACTGGTTGTGCCTACGTAGAACTAACAAAATTATCAAACTTTTTATTTAGAAGTTCTACTTGGTTAGTAAGCATAGTAACAGCATCGATGTTAAAAACTTCCGTAGCTTTTGTCGGCTTTGTCCTTATGACTTGCCACTGATAGTTATTCAGTGACATCTCTTTGATAAATTCATAAGCTGCTTCAGGTGTTTTGTTGTTGATTGTTCCTCCTGCGGCTGCATCGATCATTTGTCTGGTTGATGGGTTCAAACTGTTGTGGAAGGTTTGAACTTGTAGCCACAAAGGTAGACCATGATGAGGGCACCTTCTTAAAAGATCTTTGTATCTCTCCCAAGCATCATAAAGTGTTTCTAAATCCATCTGCACAAAGGAAGAAATATCGTTTCGTAATTTAGCTGTTTTAGTTGGAGAAAAATATTTAAGTAAAAATTTTTCAGTCATCTGCTCCCATGTGGTGATTGAGCCTCGTGGTAAAGAATTTAACCACTGTTTGGCTTTATTTCTCAGAGAGAATGGAAATAGCCTTAAGCGAATGGCATCGTCGGAAACGCCATTTATTTTAAAGGCATCACAAAATTCCCAGAAATTTGCTAGATGCGAATTGGGATCTTCATCCTGCAAACCATCAAACTGCACAAATTGCTGTATCATCTGAATAGTGTTAGGCTTTAATTCAAAGTTATTAGCAGCAATAGCAGGTCGAATAATGCTAGTTTGGGTACCAATCAAACTAGGTTTAGCATAATCATACATAGTACGAGGAGCTTCATCCTGGTTTACTGGTTCTGCTGGTAGTGTTGGAGGTGGTGGAACGTTTTAATTCGCATCCATCTCTTCTGTAGGTTCTGGCTCTTACTCAGGTCCTTGTTCTGGATAATGTAAACTGCGTCTACTTTCTCTGCGATTTCTACGAACTGTCGCTTCTAGATCTTCGTCAAAAAGCAGTGGTCCTGTTGGGTTGTTTCTAGTCATAAACTAAAAATATCTAAAAAGAAAAAGCAAAGAAAATTCAAAAATTTAAAAGAAAATAAAAATAAATAAATAAAAATTGAAAATAAATAATAATAGCTAAAGTAATAGAAATCGAGTTTTTTTAATATTTCAGTTCCCCGGTAACGGCGCCAAAAACTTGATAACGACTCGCGATATTAAGTAATAAAATTTATAAAATCGATCACACCAAAACTAACTAATATCACGATATTAAAGGCAAGCGCACCTATCGAACAGTAGTATAGTTTAGTGGCAAGACCGAGTTATCGTACCCAAGGGAACGAAAAGTACTAATACTTACTTCCTTTCTATTATCTAGCTTAAAAATAAAAGAAGATTGATTGGAACTAATTCTAAAACTAACTAAAGTGCACAAAAAGTAAATTGGGGAAAACTTTAGGGAAAAACTGATTGATATGAGCAATACTTAAGGGAGAATCCACCTAGACTTCACTTGTTATTGACTTCTTGAACTAGACGATTTATTCACTCGACTTGATCCGTAGAGATCCCTAATTTATGCTAAACCCTCCTTCGAGGCGAAGAGCAACTAGGCCTAGGTTGTTAACTAAAGTTTCTTTATTAATTAACACCCTAGGTTGCATTAATTCGATCTATGGTTCCCCCTATGTCTAGAGTTGCATGCAACTCCGCTTAATTATGGTAGATCTGCTCTTAAAACAAAGACTTTTGCTCTTCTGCCTAAGCACATCAAGTTCTTGAAGTAATACCTAAGATTATTAAATCAAGAATGAAGAACACATAATTAAGAACAATTCAAGTATTTATCATATAATTCAAGAATAAATAATAACAAGATCTGTCTTAGGTTTCATCCCCCTCAAGTATTTGAGGGGTTTAGTTCATAATAAAGAAAGAAAACATCTTAGAAGTATTAAAATAACAAAACATAAAGAACCCAAAAACCCTTTTAGAGGGATCCTCTGTCTTGATGTAGAATTCTGGCTTCTGGGATGAATCAATCGGCTTCCCTTGGAGTAACCCCTTACTTTCACTCCTTGTGTTGGCAGAATTATGGCACTCTTTCTTGAGAGAAGAGAGTATATCTTTAGAGTTGCCTCTTGGGGTCTTTATATAGAGTTCAGAATGGCTTTCTTAGCCCCTAAGTATCCAAATCCGAGTGAAATTCCTCTTCTTCACGACTAGAACACGCCAGTGTGCCACGCCCGTGTGATTTCGATAAGAGGCCATGTTCGGGACTGTTTAGGTGGCACGGTCGTGTGTCCTAGCCGTGCTTGTCGGGGGCTAGACCGTGTGGTCTTCGTGTGGCACGGCCGTGTGCCACGGCCGTGTAGTGACTCATTGGGCCGTGTCGCTTACATATTTTGGCCCATTTTCTCCATTTTCGGTCCATTTTCTGTTCTTTTATCTTCCCTATGCTCTCCTGAGTATAAGATATGAAAAAGAAAGATTAAGAGCACCAATTCTCACTAATTTGATAATAATTCATCCAAAATAAAGGCTAAACATGAGGTAAAAATATGTATAATTTATCGTTTATCATTGTATCACACCACTTGGCTCATTTCGAAACTAAATCCTCTAAAGTATATGATAGAGTCGACAGCTTTGAATGGAAGAATGACTCGATGGCAAATTCTACTTTCCAAATTTGACATAGTGTATGTGAACCAGAAAGCCATAAAAGGAAGTGCGATAGCAGATTTTCTGGCCAGTAGAGCTTTGGAAGATTATGAACCCTTAAACTTTGATTTCCCGAATGAAGACTTAATGCATGTTGCAGCCACTGAAGAAGACATTCAGGAAAGCCTCCATTGGAAACTAAATTTCGATGGAGCTTCCAATGCTGTGGGTAACGGAATCGGGGCAGTCTTGGTATCTCTAAATGGAGATCATTACCCCCTTACCAGCAAATTAAATTTCGATTGCACCAATAACATGGTAGAATATGAGGCATGCATCATAGGAATCCGTGCTGCCATAGAATGCAAGATTAAAATGTTAGAAGTTTATGGGGATTCTGCACTGGTGATTTATCAACTTAAAGGCGAATGGGAAACGAGAGACCTTAAGTTAATCAATGATCGAAAAATAGTTTTGGAGTTAATGGAGGAGTTTGATGACATCACTTTCTGCTACCTCCCACGAGATGAAAACCAAATGGCTGACGCCCTAGCCACTCTAGCCTCCATGATCAAAGTAAATAGACAAGAGGACATGAAACCCATTCAAATGATTATGTATGAGGCTCCGACTCATTGCTGCAACATTGATGAAGAAGAAGAAAAAGATGATCACCCATGGTATCACGATATATTGCGATATGTAAGGGATCGTGAATACCTGGACCAGGCGACCGAGAACAACAAAAGGACGTTGAGAAGATTCGCCATTGACTATGTCTTGGATGGGGAGATTCTGTACAAAAGAAGGAAAGATCAAATACTATTGAGGTGTGTGGATGCCACAAGAAAATTCTGGAAGAAGTCTATGAGCGCGTCTGTAGGACACACGCTAACGGCTTTACAATGGCTAGGCAAATTATAAGATTTGGTTATTACTGGTCCACCATGGAAGGGGATTGTATTAACTAAGCCAAGAGATGTCATAAGTGCCAGATCTACGGAGATAAGATTCATGGGCCCCCTTCACCTTTTCACTTTATGACTTCCCCATAGCCTTTCTCTATGTGGGGCATGGACGTGATCGGGTCGATATCGCCGAAAGCTTCTAATGGACACCGATTCATCTTTGTGGTCATATATTACTTCACCAAATGGGTTGAAGCCACTTCATATGCTAACGTCACTAAGACGACAGTTAGCAAATTCTTGAAAAAAAATTATATGCCGATATGGGATGCCAGAAAGGATCATATCAGACAATGCTCTGAATTTGAACAACAGCACAATAGTAGAGGTCTGTAGTCGATTCAAAATCAAGCACCACAACTCGTCGCCATATCGTCCAAAAATGAATGGCGCGGTAGAAGCAGCAAATAAGAACATCAAGAAGATTGTGGGAAAGATGACTGAAACTTATAGAGATTGGCATGAGAAGCTACCATTCACCCTTTATGCTTATCGAACGTCTGTCAGGACCTCCACCGGGGTAACTCCCTTCTCTCTAGTTTACGGAATGGAAGCGATTCTACCCATTGAAGTTGAAATTCCCTCACTCAGAGTTTTGTTAGAAGTGAAGTTGGATGAAGCAGAATGGATCTAGTCTCGATATGACCAGTTGAACTTGATTGAGGAAAAAAGGCTAAGAGCTATTCGTCACGGCCAGATGTATCAAAAAAGAATAATGCGAGCTTACGACAAAAAGGTTCGCCCAAGAGAATTCCATGAGGGAGATCTGGTTTTGAAAAAGATCCTTCCAATACAAAAGGATTTTAGAGGGAAATGGATGCCAAACTGGGAAAGACCTTACGTGGTAAAGAAAGCCTTTTTCGGAAGAGCGTTGATTCTAGCCGAGATGGATGTAAAAACCTACCCAATCTCGTGAATGCAGATTCTATCAAGAAGTATTTCACTTAAGAAATGAAAAAGCCAAGGTGAAAACCCGCAAAGGGCACCTTGAGATTTTTTTTAAAAATAAGGGGGAGAGGCCAAGGCGAAAACCCGCAAAGGGCGCTTTGTGATCAAAGGGGTCTTTGAGTTGAAAACCGGTAAACAAGCGACTCAAACCTTGAAAATAAGGCATATGGTAATCTCGTGCTCTCAAAATTAACAAGGAGGGATGGTGCATCTCGGGACATTAACAGAATGCTCTAAATCCCCTAAACACATGTGGAGCTCAAAAAGGGTCCTCAAGAGGTTATGCAGGAAAGCTCATACTGCGACGTTTTGGGGCACTTATTTTCCTCTTATTCATTTTTTATTTTAGCAAAATATGCTATTTGGATGATTAATTTATTCTTATTCTATATTCTGGCAAAGTTTACCTCTCTGATTAATTTATTCATTCCAAACTTTGCTATCGAATGTCAATCTTGTTTATCATTATGGCCCTTTTCACGCATTTTTCATTGAAACAATGATTGTCAGATTTACAATGTTCGCATGGATAGAGTTCTGCATATTACTCTAAAAAGTTTAAAAACAGTGCAAGAACCTAAAACAGGACCACTGGTTAGAACTAACTCAAGTTCAAAAATAGAAAACATTAGAGGCAAAGTAGTCCAAACCATGGCTGCCTCTTCAAACCTTCTGTCAAAGATACCAGCTCAGAAAGAAGGCATGATAGCATATCAGTGATGAGCGAAAACACCCTAATCATTAAAAAGGGAACCATTTTCAAAAGTAAAATCCTGTATTCATCATTTACACACATCTAGTTAGGTACATTTGATTCATTTCGATCATAGCATCTTAATTATTTGGCATAAGCGTAGATACATAAGGTCGATTCTTCAAATCATATCCCCAGAGGATGGTGTAACAACATTGGTGATTTAGCAGATCTGGCTTTCCTGAAGTTGCAGGAGCAGATCGAAGATTTGAGTTTGGCATCCTTGAGGTTATAGGGAGCAGATTGAAGATAGCGGATCTGGCTTTCCTGAAGTTGCAGGAGCAGATTGAAGATTTAAGTTTGGCATCGCTGATGTTGCAGGGAGCAGATTGAAGATAGCAGATCTGATTTTTCTGAAGTTGCAGGAGCAGATCGGAGATTTGAGTCTAGTGAAGCAGACTAAAGCCACAAGTCCTATACCCCTGAAGATGCAGCAGAATGGAATGAGGCTGATCAAAGAAAAGAAGCTCCAAGAAGTCAAGACTCAACAAGACCGGACAAAATTGGCCCTGTCAAAGTCTTTGCTCTATTCTCGTTACACGACAATGAGCAAAGAGGGGCAGCTGTAATAGGGCAATTTAGCCCGGCATATTACATGGAAAAAACCAAAAATTAAAATAGTCCAATGTCCCTTTTTACAAATGTTGGGGCCCAAATCAGAATTAAAGCCCGAACTAAAACCTAAAACCCAAATTTCAACCTAAATTATAGTCTAAATACCCCAACCCAAATACTGACTCAAAATTAAACCTAGTATGGCCCAAATTACATGGCCCAGTGACAGAACAGGCCCAAATGGCCCAACAGCCTGAACCAGGCAGCAAACGCTAGCCCCAGGCGCGCCGCAGCAGTCCACACAGCCTCCGTACGGTCGCCAGCTACCCTCATCCGTGTGCCCATACTGCCACCTTGTCTCTGTGCTCCCGTACCTGTCAAGAACACAGCCACACAAGCAGACAATGAAGGATAGCATATTTGGTCTTTAAAGCATTTAAGGCATTGGTAGTGATTTTAAAGACGAAATTAGGAGTTTTAATCTTGTTAGAAGTGATTTTAAAGACAAAAGCAGACTGTTTTAATCTTGAAAAAATAAAATTCAAACAGATTTGTTAGAAGTGTTTCTTGAAATAACACGGCCACCTTGTTCTATTAAGAAACACATCAAAATTAGGAGTTTTAATCTTGTTATTTCAAGCATTCTTGTACAAAACAGTCTGCTTTTGTCTTTAAAATCACTTCTAACAAATCTGTTTGAATTTTATTTTTTCATATTTGGTTCGGGCATTTTCTTGAGGACCAAAGACCGCTTCTTTCCACCCAAGAAACCCTAACTCGTTCTCTTTTGGACTCTTTACTAGTCGGTTCATCTTTCTTTTGTTTTAACTTCGTTTGGCTCTCCTTTGTGACAACTAATTTGTTTTCGTTGTTTCTTACTTTAGTTTACATTCGTCTAGAGATCTAGGGTAAATTCGCGACTTTGACAAACTTTACAATCCGCTTCCGCATTTATCCACATCATTCTTTATCATTTGATATTAGATTTGGGCATTTTGGGTGTTCATGATTGATTTCTAAACTGATTTCCATTCCAAACAGCTTTTAAGCAGTTTTTACCTAAAAATTTTTTCGGAAAAAATATTTTTGAGTGGATAAATGTTTTTCAATTGATATGAAATTTTATATACTTATTTTTGGAATTATATTACAATATAAAAAAATATTTCCCATGAAAAAAGTGATAAAAAAGTGCAAAAAAAGAAAATACAAAAAGAAAAGAAAAATAAAAAATTTTTTGTCGAAACTTTCCAGATTAGATTTATATTATTTGAGGAGGCTCTAGTTTAAATTCCATGATTTTTGGAAATCGGGAACACCTCGAACGAAGTTTGTCAAGTTGCTTAGCAATTTTTTGGGTTTTCAGGTTTCAAAAATTTTCATTGACTCTTAGCCTTAGGTTTTTATTTGTTTTTGTTTTTTATTTTTCCTGTACACATTCTAACACCCTGTACACATTCTAACACTTTATTGTTTCTTGTGTTAGTAGGTTATAACATGTTGCGCATTCCTTCATCTGTGCAACACAAACTGTTGGTGTCTAGCCACTCTTGGACTCCTAGTGCGGTTAGGATGTTTGGTAGATAGATTCTTTAACATTTTGATTGATTGTCATAAATTCTCCTAAAGGACTCACAAGATTAATTCTTAGCTCATTGAGAATTCAACTTTTCTTTTTGAGTGCAAACGGTGAGATTTATTTAATTTTTTTGAGTGTTGTGGTTTTTTTTAGATTTGTTATAATATCTTGTAATGGCAAAGGGAGTGATGACCAAAGTGACACACCATTAATGACATGGAAAATCTTGCTGGTTTAGCAAGGAAATTACAATGTGACCTTAATGAGGTTAATGATAAGTTCAAAAATAAGTTCGATATGTTGCAACAAACTCTAGAGGATCGAGCTACAAATGAAAGAAAATGGGATGCTATACTTCAGACAATGAGCAATACCTTGCATTAGTTGCAGACTGAGCAAATGACTTAAAATTGGGGTGCTAATGATGATGTTGAGGTTGAATAACCTCCTACTCGCAGACATAATGCTAGACATGCCCCTCGTGTTGATGATGATCCTTTGGTTACTAATGATCGTGGACAGCCTTCTTTTGTAAATCCAAAGCTCACAATCCCTCAATTTCATGGAAAGAATGATCCTGAGGCATATTATGAGTGGGAATAAAAAATAGAGCTTATGTTTCGTTACTATATATGCCCAGAAGATGCAAAAGTCTCATTGGTGACCCTTGAATTCTCAGACTATACATTGAGTTAGTGGGCTCAACTTGGAATAAGTCGTCAATGAAACTACAAGAGAGAAATTACCACATGGGATGAGTTGAAACAAGTCATGCGAAAACGCTTTATTCATTCTTATTACTATAAGAAGGTCAAAACCAAACTTTGACGACTAGTTCAGGGTAGTAGATCAGTTGAAGAGTACTTCAAAGAGATAGAGATGCTCATGCAATAAGCAAATGTGGAAGTGGATTATGAGACCACTGTAATATGTTTTATTGATGGCTTGAACAAACCTATAGCCAACACTTTATAGTTATAGACTTACATAGATTTAAAGGAGGCAATTTACAAAGCCATTGAGATTGAACAACAATTAGTGAAACAAAGCCCTCGTTCATTCTCTACTTCACAATATTACAAAGGTAATAGTTCCAATTCTGACTTTAAGAATTCAAAACCACCTTTTAATGCTAACAACTTCTCTTCAAGTGGTGATACTAAGAAATCATATTGGAAGAGTGGGGCTCTTATGAAAATGCAAATAATTTCTAAGCAGCCCAGTTCAGATGGTTCAAACACGAAAAAAACTCGTGAGATAGAATGTTTCAAATGTAAAAGATGTGGGCACTATAGTAGAGATTGCCCTAACACGAGACTTCTCCTTATCAAAGAAAATGGTGAATATACTTCTAATTTGAATAATCTGAAAATGGCAAAATTTATGAAGAATATGACCCATGCCAGTGATATGAATGAAGAGGCCGTAGAACCATCAAATAAGGATGTAACAGCCCGATTTAGGGCCTAGTCAGAATAGTGGTTGCGAGACCACAATCAAAGTAGAAATATATGTTTAATGATTGTTTTAAGGCATATGATATGATTTCATGGTTGTGTGAAAATTTCATGAAGAAATTTTATGATTAAGTGATCAATTTGTCTTTTAGGACTAAATTGCAAAAATTACAAAATATGAGATTCTAGAAGTTTTAAGTATGAAATAGCATTAGAAAATTTATTAGAGGTGCTTATTTAGCAATTAGACCATTATATCTCATGATGGACAAAAATGGACATGAAAGGGAAAAATCTCAAGAAAGGGCTTTACGGGCATTTTGGTCATTTAGTTAATAAATTAATAAAAAGGGAAAAAAAGTCAAAAATTGTGTCCATCTTCTTCCCCTTGTGCCAAAATTATCAAGAAGCCATAGCTAGGGTTTTTTTCATCTTCAAGCTTGATAGTAAGTGCATCCTAGCCCCGTTTTTTTATGTTCTTTACATTTTTGAGATCCTCGTAGCTCGATTTAGCTATTTCTAGCCATATTTTAAGCTAGGGTTCATGTTAAAAAACTTACCCCTGTATGACATGCATGTACTTTGATGTTTAATGGAGGAATATGGAAGTTTGATATGTGATGAACATCTTTCTCTAAGTGATTTTTCATGGAAAGACCTAAAAAGGACCTATTTGTAAAAGTGATAAAGTGTGCAGTAAAAATCTGATTTGAAGGAAAATGTGAGCTATTATAAGCTTAAGATAGGTTCGGTTAGGCTTGGGTAACCAAGAAAATGAGTACATTTCATCATGCGAGCCTAGGGACCATTTTGCAAATATGTAAAAGTTTAAGGGCAAAATTATAATTTTTCCAAAGTATGATTCATGGGCTGTTTTAGTCAATGTGATAATTAAATAAGTGAAATTTGTCATTATAGATAAGGAAACACAAAGTTTGGACTTAAACCGAGGAAAGAATAATGTGGTGGACTAAA
Organism: Gossypium stocksii; assembly: GCA_020496765.1. Lineage (NCBI taxonomy): Eukaryota > Viridiplantae > Streptophyta > Magnoliopsida > Malvales > Malvaceae > Gossypium > Gossypium stocksii. Next base: position 99,727,150 of record CM035632.1, on the reverse strand, counting down.
TTGAACAACTATCTATATTTTTGTACCGAGGTAAGTTTGTGTGTAATAAATCAACATTATGATATTTTGTATTTAAATGCTTGACATTGCATGAAATGTATATTCTTTTTATGAAATTGGTTAATGAGGTCTCGAGGAAATTATGAAGCTATGCTATATTGAAGTCCGGGTTAAACTTTAGGAATAGAAATGATACCCTTGTCATGACACTAGATTAATAAGGTCCCGTATAAGACCATATCTGGGATATGGCATCGGCATCAAATGGAGATCCTGTGTAAGACCATATTTGGGATATGGCATCGGCATCGAATAGTGATTCCGTGTAAGACCACGCCTGGGACCTGGCTTCGGTATGAAATCGTGTAAGACCATGTCTGGGACATGGCATCAATATACGATCTCATGTAACACCATATCTGGGATATGGCATCGACATCAATATGAAATCCGATATAAGACCATATCTGGGATATGGCATCAGCATCGACATGTGATCCCATGTAAGACCATATCTGGGATATGACCTTGGCATCTTACCACGTGTATGACATTTTCTGAGTATCCTTCTATATTCCAAGTGGTTCAACGGGGAGAAGAATTAAAGTTTATGTTAAAGATGAAAAAGGCTAAAGTTATGTGATGGAGTGATATAGGTAAATATACGAAACTCACGAGAAATGAGTCCGGTATGTGATATGTGGTCGGTAAGAATGAGCATGAGTAAGCCATGTCAATGTTCACTTGAAAATTATGTGTAATTTGTAATGTAATATGTGGATGTTATTACAAGATTTTATGTTGTTATCTAGTACATGCAAACTTACTAAGCTTTATGCTTACTCATTCTCTTTTCCCTTTTCTTGTAGTATCGCCAAGTTAGCTCGGGGATCGAGGGACGTCGGAGCTCGGTTCGCACTATCAAGCTATTCTTGTAGTATCTGTCACCGGATAGGGTTACAAGGTATTACCGAACAACCCACAGTTCAGCACAGTCATGTAACTCATCTCATATTCAATCGTCATATATAAAACTTTTAAGTTAAATAGCGATCATTAACTCCAATATATAATTCAATTTATCACATATGAAACACATAACAAATAAAATTATTCAACTGTATTACTTATAATGCATATATGAACTATGCTTCATAAATTGAATCACATCAATATTATTGGTCTATTCCAAATATTCGAACTAAGTGGTTATACAACAAAACCAAATTACCTATGATTCATATTTACAAATTTCAAACCATATAGATATCAGATCTGTGACAATCGGTTACTTAAATTACAACTAGGTAAGTATCATTTCATATACCAAACGCTTATACCACCACAATTAATAGTATATAACCATTTTATATCCAAACTACGACTAACCTAATCAATTTATATCATTAACTAAATATCAAGCACATCATTTAATAACCTCTGCCCATGTGTATTTTAAACACCAAACGAACCATACTACTTAATAATCATTCACATATATGGCATTAATTAAATATAACATGGTCAGATATGCTTTTAATAATATTTATGTATATATGCGCATAGTCACCACATCAATCTAAAACATTTTCGAACACCAAAAAAAAAAAACAAAAAATATCATGTCCAGCTTGCATATTAAAATAATCTTTTCGAATATACAATGAATCACAAATTAAACATACTCTAGGCTTATATATATATATATATATATATATATATTAACTATCATTAATCAATCATAAATGGACATCACTCAAACCGAATTTGCAAATATCCATATAATCAAAACATACCAGATGTCATGTTTGCCAAATTGAGCTACAGTCAATTACACATCAAAACATAGATCCTTACAAATCACAATAATAGTCAAATTCCCATGACATAGCATGGTCAACACATAGTAATTACAACCAAATTTAAGACTAATATTTTACTAATTACTTAACCACATAATTAGACCACCATTGCCAAATTCACAAGGTAGTTTATAATCATCACCTACATTTGCATCACATACATCGAATTAACTATTGCATCATCTATGTTATAATTATCATTTTACCTATTTAATCAAGCCAAATCTGAAGACCATTCCATCACACAAACTATACTTTAAATTGTACTTACTAATTAAGCTATTTATAAAACCGAATATGCTCAAACATTAACATTAATATCAAGCCAAACTAATCCATAATATACAACCCATTAGTTATCCAAATATAAGTCATTAACAAGTATTTCCAAATGGTCAAGTATAATTTTAATACCATCCAATTTCATACGTATTATGCTATAATGACCATAGCTATTACTAAGCTCAATTGCCGAAACTAGTATACCAAATTTGCAAGCTTTACACATTTATATAATATGCCAACTTGACCATATCACATAGCTTAATATTCATTAAGGTAATAGATAATAGCAAGCAATATCACATAAACAATTATACTTCTTTTCACATTTCAACTTATACGCATATTATAGCTTAATATTCATTAAGGTAATAGATAATAGCAAGCAATATCACATAAACAATTATACTTCTTTTCACATTTCAACTTATACGCATATTACCAAATCATTAATAACTAAATACATCAAACATATTAATCATGAATATATAAAACTGAAATTAAGCATAATGATTAAGCCATTTACGCATGGCTATATACATATACAAATTTCAAATCCAATTATATTAAAACTAGCCTATACATGCCACTTAACCAAATCTAAAAACATTTAAATTATCGAAGCAAAATCTGGATAGTGTGATGAAATCTTCCACGACTTCTAATCCGAGCAAGATTTTGAAACTCTATAAACATAGGAAAAACATACAGAGTAAGCTTTGAAAGCTTAGTAAGCCATAAGCAAATAAACCATCACAAGATCATATATATATCATTCAACATGAATAAGCCATATTTAGTTAATTTCATACAAATATTAAATCACTTTTCTCATATAATCCATCAGTCCCACATTAAGTAATTTCACTAGTCCCATTTATCAATGAAAATATAAACCATGTTTTCAAATTCAAGTAACTATCGTTAATTTATACATATAAATCAAGCTTGCACAATATCATTACATAACCAACCAAAACGTAGTTATTTATTACATTTCATGCACAAAGTTAATACAATTTCTTTATATGCACTTCCAAACCCAAATAACCATAGCACATCACACATCAAAATCATGTTTCATGTTTCATAATTCTCATGTCCAAAACACAGGACCACAATTTCATATAACGAGCATGTATAACACATTATTCATTATCATGTAATTCACATATCATCATTTAAATCATACTCGCCTTTCATATCTAAATTATATAAACAAATCACATGTACCTGAATCATATATGGAAAAACACAATTTCCATTCCATATTTCTCATATAATTCATTTGATCAAAGTTCAGTTACTGTTAACCACATCTCATTTTCACATAGATCATATATCAACTGATCATAATCATACTCACTTCATTGTTCAATTTCATATACATTACAACATACTTGAATCGGATGCACATTCATATACTCATTTATTTCTCGGAATGCCCGTTGAACCGTTAGGAATTAATAAGGATACTCGGATAGTCGTAAAGCTCGTATAATGCCAATGTCCCAAACGTGGTCTTACATGTAAATCACAAATCGATGCCAACATCCCAAACATGGTCTTACACGAAATCACATATCAGAATCCTATGTCATGACATATGTATCCTAACTATTCCTAAGGTTCGTACGGGGCTTTCAAACGTCGTAATTCGATCGATTCAAGCTCGTAAGTAATGCTCCCATGCTTAATTCAATTCAGCAAACACATATATATTTTACTAAAATTCAAATCAGCATAATAAACACATTTTTATATGAAATTAACAATGATTATTTACTTATGAACTTACCTCGCTCAGACACGAACAAACCGGAATGACTATTCGATAACTTTCAACTTTTCTCAATCCAAATCCAATTTCCACTTTTCTTGATCTAATTCAATACAAATTTGACTTGTTTAATAATATATTCATTCAATTTCATTCAAAAACATATAAATGGGCAAATTACACTTTAGCCCCTGACATTTCGCATTTTTCACAATTTAGTCCCTATTTCACAAAACACGAAATATTCAAAATTTCACCAAACTCTAGTATAACTAAATTTTACTAAGGTTAATAGCAGCCCATTTATTTCATTTATTTTACATTTTGACCCCTCAATTTAAAAATTTCTCAATTTAGTCATTAATACACATTTTTATAAAAAATCACTTAATTAAACATAATAATCTAACAACATATATTTATTTTTCATCATAAAACAATAAAAACCACAAGATTTCATCAATGGCAATTCATGAATACATCATCAAATTCAAAAATTCAAGCATGGGTTTGCTAGTATTCGAAGGAACGATTTCAAAAACGTAAAAATTATCAAAAATCGAATCAAAATGGACTTACATATTAGCATGCAATAGCCGAACTTAATAAAGATTCAATGGTGTTTTGTTTCTCTCATATTCAGTGAAAGAGATGTTGAAATGAATACTAGATTTGTTTTGTTTTATTTTTATTAACTTAATTCATGAATTACTAAAATAACCTTTAATTATAACATTAAAAATCACATGTCATAAGTCCATAATTGTCCACTAATATCATAAATGGGCTAATTACATCATAAGGGCTTTTAATTTAATGAATCATAGCAATTAAGCACTTAGATCAAGAAGAACATCAACTTTGCATTTTTATGCGATTAAGTCCTTTTAATTAAATCGGGCACATAAACGATAAAATTAATTCACGAAATTTTCACACATGTAAATTAACATGCTATAGACACCAAAAATAATTTTAAAATATTTTTTTGACTCAGATTTATGGTCCTGAAACTACTATTACGACTAGGGTCTAAACCGAGCTGTTACATGGCATGTATAGGAACTTGGTCATTTTGTTATATGTCTTATTGGTTAGCCAATGTGTTGGCTATTGATGTTACTTATTTCATTTTGTAAATGACCATTGGAATTCACCAATGCCGGTTAAGTTATATTTATTCAATGATGATGAAATTCATGAAAGTGCAAGCTTGCAAAATGAATGAGTAATGTGTGAAGTATATGCATGATGAACGTAGTATGAAATTGGGGTGTGGATGTCTGGATTGTGGATATTGGAAGTGCATTATTATTATGCTAGGTGTTGTTAGAGATGGTATAAGTGTAGTTGCTTTTCAAGGTGACAAATGGCTTGGTAAATAGCCTTATATTTGTCCACACGGGTAGACACACGGGCATGTGTCTAGGCCATGTGTGACACACGGTCAGCCCCATGGGCGTGTTGATAGGCCATGTGTCCCTTGCATCCAAATTTAGCAAAACAGAATGCCTAGTAATAAACACACGGGCAGAGACACGATCGTATGTCTCAGCCGTGTAGGACACGGCCTTAGGACATGGGCGTGTGCCCAGGCCGTGTGAAGTCTGTACATTAATTGTGAAAATTAAATTCGCCACACGGCCTAGCAGACAGGCGTATGACTTGGCCGTGTGGCTCTAAATATTTGTTAACGTTATAAACAGAATGTCAAGGTATTCACACACGGGCTAAGACACGGGCGTGTCATGGCCATGTGAGGAACACGAGCCATAGACATGGGCGTGTGCCAGGCCGTATAAAAATCGTTGTAGGTCCGAAATGAAAACATAAAATCCACACAGACTAGGGACATGGGCGTGTGTAACCACACGGGCTTGTGGCCCTGTTTTGAGCAAAAATTTTCTAAGTGTTCGAAAGCTTCTGGTTTAGTCCTGAACCACTCTATTTGTATGTTTTGGGTCTTGTAGGCCCATAATAGGGACGTTATGAATACGAATGAAAAGTTTTAAGTTGGAATGAAAATTTATGATCCGATTTTGTATGATAAAGCATATTAAGTCTGGTAGTGCTTCGTACCCAGTTCCGGCGTTGAATACGAGTAAGGGGTGTTAGAGAGGAGGATGATTTTGTTGAATCTAATTACCTCGTAGTGCATCGCACCCTCAACATCCAAATAAGGGATGATCTTGATAGTCAAAGGACAAATATATTCCATTCTCGGTGTTTTCTTAAAGGTTAATTGTGTTTGCTTATTGTGGATAGTGGGAGTTATTCTAATGTTGTTAGTAGCTATCTTGTGGATTCTTTGAAATCACCTTGCTCAAAACAGCCTAAGCCATACCACCTTCAATGGCTTAATGAATGTTCTGAAATACGAGTTGTAAAATGGTTCTTGATTACATTTAAACTTAGCAATTATGAGGATGAGGTATGGTGCAATGTTGTCCCTATGCATGCCACACATTTACTTCTTAGAAAGCCATGACAATTTGATCGTGATGTAATACACCATGGTAAACAAAATCGATATTCCCTGGTCTTACACGTAATCTCAGATTGATGCCAATGTCTCAGACATGGTCTTACACGAAATCACACCTCAGAAATCCTAATGTCATGACATTTGTATTCTAAACTAATCCTAAGGTTCACACGGGGCTTTCAAACGTCGTAACTCTATCGATACTTTCTCGTACTTGAATATTTAGCATCCAAAGCAATTCAATATCATAAAAACATATATAATTCAGTCGAAATACATTTTTTTGTATATGAACTTACCTCGAAAATGAAAACGGCAAAAGAAGTTGATTACTCGTTAACCTTTGACTTCCCCCGATCTAAATTCGATTTCTTTCGTCTTTTATCTAAATAAATTCAAATTCAACTTATTCAATCACTATTTCATTCAATTCAATCTACAAACACATATTTAGGCCTTTTTACACTTTAGCCACTATAAATTTACATTTTTCACAATTTAGTCTTTATTCACAAAAATAAAAAATTTCACAATTTCTTTCAAATTTCATGCTAGCCGAACTCTCATTAGTCCCTAGCAGCCCATTAATTCCATTTATTACACATTTTAACCACAACTTTCATACATTTTACAATTTAGTACTAAAAATACATTTTCACTCAAAATCACTTTGTAAAATATGATAATCTATCAACAAATACTTATTTTTCATCATTAAACATCACAAAGCTCATGGATTCAACAATGGCATTTCTTAAAATCATCAAAAAATTCATAAATTAGGCATGGGCTAGCTAGTACTCAAAGCAACAATCACGAAAACATAGATTTCATCAAAAACCGAACTAAAAATCACTTACAATTGAGCTATGCAAGTGCCGAAATCATCCAAGCTTCAAGCCCTAACTTCTATTCTCAATTTCGGTGAAGAGATGAAGAAATGAGCTTAAAATTTGTTTTTGTTTTATTAATTAACCTTTTATTTTCACAATTGCTAAAATACCCTTAATTAATAACCTCATGTTTAATTAATCATAGCAAATACACACTTAATCAAATGGAATGCCACTTTTGCATTTTACGCGATTTAGTCCTTTTGTCAAATTAATCACTTAAACGATAAAATGAATTCACGAAAATTTCACAAATATACTTTCACATGCTGTAAACACAAAAAATAATAATAAAATATTTTTTTGACCTCAGATTTGTGGTTTCAAAACCACTGTTTTAATTTAGCTAAAATCGGGCTGTTACAACTCTCCCCCCTTAGGGATTTTCGTCCCCGAAAATTTTACTAGTGAACAGGTTTGGGTATTATTTTGCTCCCACGTTTCTTCTTCAACCTCGTGTCGATGCCACAACACTTTCACTAATGTGATTTTCTTATTTTGCAATTCTTTAACCTCGCGAGCTAAAATACAGATCGATTCTTCTTCATAAGTCATATCAGATTGAATCTTTATCTCGGACGGGGAAATCACATGCGACAGATTGGATCAGTATCGTGGAAGCATCGATACGTGAAATACATTGTGAATATTCTCTAACTCAGATGGCAACAACAATTTATATGTAACTGGCCCGATACGTTTGATAATTTCATATGGCCCGATGAATCTCGAATTCAAATTGCCCTTCAATATCTTTTCATTTCAAGTCTGCATATGATTTCAAACAATCTGACGCTGCTTTCAGACTATCACGAATCACTTTCACTTTCTGCTCAGTCTATTTGATCAAATCTACACCGTGAATCTTATTCTCACTAAGCTTTGTCCAAAACAAAGGTGTTCGGCATTTACGACCATATAAAGCTTCGTCTGGTGCCATTTAAATACTCGATTGAAAACTGTTATTATACGGAAATTCAATCAATGGCAAGTATTGTTCCCACGTACCTTCAAACTCAAGAATGCAACATCCCAACATATCCTTGAGTATCTGAATAATCCACTCAGATTGACCGTCCATTTGCCAATGGAATGCAGTACTAAAGTGCAATTTCATACCTAAAGCTTCTTGCTTTTTCATCCAAAATCGTGAAGTAAGCCTCGGATCTTTGTTTGAAACAATAGAGATAGGTACTCTGTGTAATCGAACAACCTCCGAAATATATAACTCAGCTAGTCTCTCTAGCGAATAGTCCGTATGTACTGGAATGAAATGAGCTGATTTTGTTAACCTATCAACTTCAACCCAGATCGTATCTCTCTTTCTCGAAGATATAGGCAGCCCTGAAATAAAATCTATAGTCACTCTATCCCATTTCCACTCGGGAATCATAATTGCCTGCAACAAACCAGATGGTACCTAATGTTCAGCTTTAACTTGCTGACAAATCAAACATTTAGAAATGTACTCTGAAATGTCATGTTTCATACTAGACCACAATAGTGTTGTTTCAAGGTGTTATACATTTTTATGCTTCCTGGATGAATACATAAATGACTACTGTGAACTTTGTTCAAAATTATCTGAATTAACTCTGGATTTCTCGGAACACAAATTTGATCTTTAAACCTCAAACAGTCATCGACATCAATTTGAAATTAGAAATCAGAAGTTGAATCACACTGAGCTCGTTTCACTAACAATTCATTATCAACTTTCTGAGTATCACATATCTGCTGTAAAAACAACTGTCTCACTTTCAACTCAGCTATAATCAAAACATCATCGGCTAAAGCAAACTGAACATTCATCACACGTAGAGCAAACAAAGATTTTCGGCTCAAAGCATCAGCAACGACATTTACTTTTCCCGGATGATAATCAATCACTAGCTCATAATCTTTTAACAATTCTAACCATCTTCTCTATCACAAATTCAAATCTTTCTGAGTCATCAGATATTTCAAACTCTTGTGATCTGAATATACATGACATTTTTCACTGAACAGATAGTGGCGCCAAATCTTTAATGCAAACACAATAACTGCTAACTTTAAATCACGAGTCGGGTAATTCTTCTCATGCGGTTTCAATTGTCTTGAGGCATAAGTTCTGACTTTGCCTTCTTGCATCAAAATGCAACCCAAACCATTCAACAATGCATCAATATATATCACAAATTCTTTACCTGATTCTGGCTAAACTAACACTGGAGCCTCAGTCAATAGGGCTTTCAACTGATCAAAGCTTTTCTGACACTTTTCAGACCATTCAAACTTTACATCTTTCTGAAGTAATCTTGTCAACAGAGTTGCAATCATCGAAAAGCCTTTTACAAACCATCTGTAATATCTGACAAGTCCCAGAAAACTATAGACTTTTGACACATTTCTCGGAGGCTTTCAATCTAGAATTGCTGAAATCTTGCTCGGATCAACTCGTATACCAGATGCTGACACAATATGCCCCGGAAAACCAACTTCGCGTAACCAAAATCACATTTACTGAACTTAGCAAATAACTGCTTGTCACGCAGAGCCTGTAACACAATTCTCAAGTGCTCGACATGCTCAAATTTATCACGCGAATAAATCAATATGTCATCAATGAATATGACGACAAATCGATTTAAATACGGTCTGAAAATCCGATTCATCAAATCCATAAAGACTGCAGGAGCGTTCGTTAGTTCGAAAGGCATTAATAAAAACTCATAATGTTTGTACCATGTTCTGAATGTAGTTTTCGGTATGTCTGAGTCTTTAACTCGCAACTGATGGTAACCCGATCTTAAGTCTATCTATGAAAACACCGTAGCCCCTTTCAATTGATCAAATAAAACATCAATCCGCGACAGAGGATATTTGTTCTTGATGGTTACTTTGTTAAGATATCGGTAATCGATACACATTCTCATCATGCCATCTTTCTTCTTCACAATCAGTACAAGAGCACCCCAGGGCGAGAAACTCGGTCGTGCAAAACCTCTGTCTGTCAACTCTTGCAATTGAGATTTTAATTCTTTTAACTCTGTTGGAGCCATTCTGTATGGAGCTATTAAGATAAGTGTGGTTCCTAGCACTAATTCAATGCCAAACTCAATCTCTCGGATCGGTGGTAATCCTGGTAACTCTTCAAGAAACACGTCTAGATACTCACAAACAACATGCACTGATTCAATCTTCTTTTCAATCACTTTCATATAAAGCACATAAGCAAAATATTCTTCACAACCCTTTCTCACATATCTCTGAGCTGACATTGATGAAATTATAGCCGAAAAATTATAAAGAACATACGCTACTCCAAATTCAAGCTGAGTCAAGATTAGAGCTTTCGTCAACATTTTCTTCAGCTGATCAAAACTCTGTTGGCACTTACCGGACCAAACAAACTCAACATTTTTCTGTAATAATCTGGTTATCGGTGAAGCAATAATAAAATTTTTTTAACAAAACATTGATAGTAACCTACTAAACCCATAAAACTTTGCACTTTTGAAATATTTTTCAGAGTTTTCCAATTTATCACAGCAGAAACTTTACTCGGATCAACTTGAATCCCATCAATTGATACTATATGACCCAAAAATCCAACCTCACGAAGCCAGAATTCACATTTACTAAATTTTGCATATAACTGCTTTTCTCTCAAAGTTTTTAGTACGATTCTTAGATGTTGTGCATGCTCAGATTCTGTCTTGGAATAGATTAATATATCATCAATAAACACAAAAATGAACCTATCTAGATGAGGTTGAAAAATCAGATTCATTAAATCCATAAAAGCAGTAGGGGCATTAGTCAAACCAAATGGCATTATTAGAAACTCGTAGTGACTATAACAAGTTCTACAAGCAGTCTTTGGCACATCTCAGTATTTAACATTCAATTGTTAATACCCGGAGTTGAGATCTATCTTTGATAACACTGTGGAACCTTTCAATTGATCAAACAGATCATTAATACATGGCAAAGGGTATTTATTTTTAATTGTGACTCTGTTCAACTGTCTATAATCTATAGACATCTCAAAGAACCGTCTTTCTTTTTCACAAACAAAACAGGTGCACCCTAGGGAGACATGCTCGGTCTAATAAATCATCGGTCTAATGACTCTTGCAATTGTACTTTCAATTCTTTTAGTTAAGTTGGTGTCATACGGTACGGTGTTATTGATATTGGAATCAAATCAATCACAAACTCAACTTCACGATCAGGAGGTAAACTCGGCAACTCTTCAAGAAATACATCAACGAACTCACTAATAAAAGGTAACTAATCTAACTTCGATTCTAAATCTCGAGTATCAAGGATATATGTTAGAAATGCTTCATTACCTTTTCGTATCAATCTCTGAGCAGAAAAAGCCGAAATAATTCTACCAATATTTTTTGGATTCTCAGACTCAACTGAAATCATCTCTCTTGTCTGATATTTCAAATCGATCCGTTTCTATCTATAGTTTACCATAGCATCATGCAAAGATAACCAATCCATACCTATGATAACATCAAATTCCCAAAAGTGTAACAACATCAAATCACCAGGGAATTCACAGCCCTTAACTTTCAGTGGACAATTACGACAAACTAAATTAACTATCACACCCTGACCTAGTGGATTAGTAACTTGAATATCATAATCAGTAGATTTAATAGGCAACTTCTTTTCCATTACTAATGCAGTGCAAATATAAGAATTAGCTGACCTAGGGTCAATAAATATATACATAGTAACATCAAATAGATAAGATATACCGGTGATCACATCTGGAACAGTAGCTTCCTCTCTAGCTCAAATGGCGTAGGTATGAGCAGGTGTTTTGGCCTCTGACCAAACAACAGTGTCCTTCATTCCCGAACGAGTAGTCTCGGTAGCACTATTCTGGCCCGAATGTCTACTTTTATGAGAGGTAGACATTTGATTGTCTTTCCGGTCTTCATCCTCTTTTGGTAATTTAGGACAATTACGAATAAAATGACCAGGTGATCTACATTTATAACAGGCTACTGTTTTACCTCTGCACTTACCAAGGTGATATTTCCCGCAATATCTGCATTTAGGCTTCGAAGTATTCTTTACACTACCCACACTATCAGTCGGTCTAGTAGATACTCTAAAATCATGTTGAATCGTCTTATTTTTATTCGAACGTTCAGGCACTGAGGTAGCTCGACTAAAATCATTTTTAGTCTTTTTCACCAGTGATGCCGAAAATAATTTAGAAGAACTATTATGAAATTCTTGATTCCATCTATCCCATTGCATCTTTCGGTTGTACACTTCTTCCATTTTCTGTGCACGATCAAACAAGACAACAAATTTTCGTATTTCATTACCTTCAATCACCATTCAAATTTCATCATTCAGACCATCTTCAAAGCAAATACACATTTCTTCTTCAGTAGGCATAATTTCCCGAGCATATTTACTAAGATATACAAATTCTCTCTCATACTCAACTACTGATCTATTTCCTTGACGTAACTTGAGAAATTCGCTCTTTTTCTTGTCCAAATACCACTTACTGACATGTTTCTTTCTAAACTCAGTCTGGAAGAATTCCCAAAAAATTTTCTCCTTCGGTACCACAGCTACTATTGTTGACCACCAATTATACGGTTCCTCTTTTAATAAAGGAACAACACATCTAAGAAAATCATCATGTGAGCAAGCCATTTCTTCGAAAACCATTATTATATTTTGAAGTCAGTATTCAGCTTTAACCGGATCATCTTCTGATTTACCCCAAAATTTTTCAACCCCACACTTTTTAAGTTTCTCGATCAAAGTACGTCTATTAGGTTCAATCATTGGAAGAGGTGGAGGTGTAACTGGAGGTACAAAAGGTGGTACAGTAAGTGGTGGAGGTTGCTGAGCCAGATTTTTTTCTTGCATAAACTCACTGAATCATTGATACATATACCTAAAGAACATATTTTTAAGTTCACGTTCTTGAGCCAAAGGAATCGGGACATTACTACTCGTCCCATGTTCAGAAGTCGATACTTTACTGTTAACCTCATTATTGTCAGAATAAAGGTTAGATCGGATCATACACATCACACTAGCACAGATTTATATGGCAAACTTGCTAATTATAATAATTAAGTGATTAAATGGCTTAATTAATAAATAAGGAATGACTTAAGAAATAAATAAACCCAAATGAAATGGTGAGGCGACATAACAAGAAAAAAAAAATAAAGATGTTTAATGGAAAAATGGTAAATAAATTAAAATTAAATTAAAAAAATTGATTTTAAAGTTTTCTATGCAATTTTTCTTGAACATTCAGCTAAAACCACCATTAGAGAGAAAGTTTTAAGCTAGTTCTTCATACCTTTATTTTTTATTTTATTAAAAATTTTGGAAGTTTTCATTGATAAGTATTAGATGTTTTTGATGAATAACATGGATTTAGAGCTTTGATTGTATTGTATGATGATTTTATAAAGCGATTTTTATTAAATATTAATTTTAGGATTAAATTGTGAAAAGGTAAAAATACAAGGGTTTGTTGTGAAATTATTGCAAAAATGGGCTGTATTGAATGCCATGAGTATTCATATAGCATGGGTTTGCATTAAAAATGGTGAATTTGCATGTTTTGGACTTAGGGACTAAATTGAATAAAAGTATAACTTTAGGGGTAATTTTGTAAAAATGTCAAAAATGACCGAATTACATTATATGAATTGTTTTATTGTCTAAATTTAAATATTGAATAAAATTATTAATTTAGATCTAGATCGAGTGGAAAGTCAAGGAAAAATGGAAAATTACAAAAATGCCCCTAAATCTTAGTAATTTTATAATTTAGCCAGGTAAGTTCGTACTGTTAAAATTTAACTTTTGTATAAATTAATGATAGGTATTATGCATATATTCTATTACTAGAAACAATTTAATGTTCGAACTATAATATTGAATTGGATATTTGGTCTGATTTGAACGTGGGATTTGAGTACATTTGTGATTTGGTGTATGACGGTATTAGAGGAAGATACCTGCAAATTACCCAAGTAAATCGGGGTTCAGTATTTGTTGTGAACTCTCGTGTTTTACTTTTTGTTCAGCTCATTCGAGCTTCTATTCAGTTCTTACAAGCTTCTGTTCAGGTTTTCAGCTCTTGTTCACGATGTACTCTTATCTGTAAGTCATTCTTCGAATGAAAAAATCTCGAGAGTTGTCTTGGATGATAAATGTATATGAAGAAACGGTAAGAGAATGATATGTATTATGATATATATATATATATATATATATATGAATATTTTGATATGTTGATACATGGAATTATGTAAGTTGAGATGAATAATAAACTTAAGTGTGATATGTTAAGACAATAAAGTTATCAATGTTGAATTTATATGAAATATCTTTAAGAATACTAACAAGTGTTGTTGTTTGATGCTCAAGCAAGTGCCAAGCTATTGGTTGAATGGAAATATGTTTAATTATAAGATGCATTGAAATGGTAAGTGTTCAAATGAAAATATGCTTGTGCTCATAAAAAAGTGGTAAGTTTTAAATTATGCAATTTCTTATAAAATGACTTCTCATATGATTAATTTGAAAGGGGGCTATGTTTAAATGCACTAGCTTATGGCTATGAAGGTATGATATGCTTATGACTTGTGTGTTACGCCTATGGAATGGGTGTGGAAAGTAAAGAAGTGCAAATGGGAATAAAGAAATCTGGAAAAGTATAAAGTTACGGTTTATAGAAACGAGGTCTCAATACTTCACTTCCTAAAATCGCTTGACCTAGGGTTTTACTATTCAAACCTAATAAATCATTATAAAACATAAATTATCATATCAAAAACCTTTTAAAAACCATATTTTACTCGTAAATATTATATTTAATATTTACGAACTTACTCATCGAATTTGGTGGCCTCGAAACCACTCTTTCAGACACCACTGAAAACCGGGTTGTTACAACTCCCCCCTTAAAAAATTTTGAAGACTCATCTGATAGATATATTTATGTATCATGTCTTCCAGAATCTGAATTTTCTCATTCTAAGTGTTACGGTTTGGCAGGAAAGGAAAGCTGAGTCCGAGATTTATCGGATCATATGGAATTGTTGAAAGAATCGGCCTTGTAGCTTATAGATTAGCTTTCCCCCCTGAACTCAAGAAAATCCATAATATGTTCTATATATCGATTCTAAGACGGTATAGATCTGATCCTTCACATGTGATTCCTCATAGTGAGATTGAGCTACAGATAGATTTGACGTATTCGGAGGAACCAGTGAAAATTTTAGCCTGGGAAGTCAAAGAATTGCGGAATAAACGAGTACCATTGGTAAAAATCTTGTGGCATCGACATGGTTCAGAAGAAGCTACCTGGGAAACTGAGATTTCAATATCCGAATCTATTTTCAGGTTACAAATTTCGAGGACGAAATTTCTTAAGAGGGGAAGAGTTGTAACAGCCCAATTTTTTAGTGGTGTCGAAAATAGTGGTTTCGAGGCCACCAATCCGATGAGTAAGCTTATAAATATTATTACTTAATATGTATGAGTCAAATATGGTTTTTAAAAAAAATTTTGAATTAGTAATTTATGTTTTATAATGATTTATTAGGTCAAGTGGTTTTAGAAAGTGAGGTATCGGGGCCTCGTTTCTATAAAACAAGTCATAAATATTTTTATAAATATTTACAGAGTGTCATTAAGGTAGTGTAAAAGTTTCGTTGAAAAATTTTAACGTTTTGATAGTCAATTAATTAAAAAGGACTAAATTGAAAAAGGAGCAAAACTTGATAATAATAGTATTTAAGTGATTAAATGGCTTGATAAGTAAATGAGGGAGGACTTGAGAAGTAAATAAACCTAAATTAAAAAGATGAGGCGGCATAAGAGAAAAAAAAAAGAATAAAACAAAGCCTTTAATGGCAAAATTGTAATTTTTATGAAATTAAATAAAACAAATTTAAATTGAATAGTTTTCTGTGCATTTCTTCTACAATATTCTGCCAAATATCGACATAGGAGAAGAGCTTAAGCTGGGTTCTTTTATATTTTTGCTTCATGTGAGTTCAATTCTTACTCGTTTCTTGTAATTTTGATATTTTTGAGATTGTTACAATTAGGTCCAACTAAATCTTACCTTAGTTTTTGATTTTATTAAAAATTTTGGAAGTTACCATTGATAAATATTAGATTTTTTTGATGAATAACATGGATTTAGAGCTTTGATTGTGTTGTATGATGATTTTATAAAGTGATTTTGTTAAATATTGATTTTACGATTAAATTGTGAAAAGGTTAAAATATTAGGGTTTGATAGTGAATTTTTGGTTTATTAGTGGCTGTATAATGGCTTAGAATATTTGAATAAATTATTGATTGAGGAAAATGAGTTAATTTGATAGATTAATTAATTTAAGGATTAAATTGTAAAAATTGTAAAAGTTTGGGGCAATTGTGTAAATTTGAAAAAGGAAAAGGGTATTAATTGTGCAATGAATTAGAAGTGAAATATATGCTAATGAATGAGTAATTTTATATTTTAAATCAAGATCCAGTAGAAACTCGTGAAAAAGGAAAAATAGCAGAATAGCCCCTGATGAATTGAATTGTATTATTTTATATTTTATATAAATTCAGCCCAGGTAAGTTCGTACGGTTACAAAAATTTAATATTTTATATAAATTGATGATTGGTATTATTTATTTATTCAATTGTTGGAATTGAATTGTTGTTGGAATTATAATATTGAATTGAATTCAGTTTAAATGGAACGCGAAATTTGAGTACATTCATATTTTGGTGTATGATGGTATTGGAAGGAGATAACATAATTTTTCTGAAGTAAACCAGGGTTCAGCATTTGTTGCGAAGTCTCGTGTTTTATTTTCTGTTTAGCTCTTATGAGTTTTTGTTTGGCTCTTTCAAGTTTCTGTTGACGATGTACTCTTATCTGTAAGTCATTCTTCGAATGGAAAATTTCGGTAAAACGATTTATTTAATAAATTTGAAAGACATGTTATGTATTTTTGTATTGATTTGAATCTAGAGGTATTTATCAATTGAAGTTGTGAATGAGAGGGAGTTGACATGAATGATTTTATTTATTTGACTTGTTATAGTAGGTTCCGTAAGATTTATGTTTAACCCGTCGAACTTACTAAGCTTTATTAAGCTTATATGTGTTGTTTAATGTCTTTGTAGATTTTCAAAAAGTTGGACAATCGGATCAACACTCAAGTTACACTATCCATTTAATACCCCGAAAATTTCTATCCTTGATATAGTAAAGTAAGGAAATAAAGAAATAAAAAGGAAAGTTTTGAGCTATGTCAACAAAATCTATTTAGGAAGTATATTATGATGTATTAATTTAAGAAAAGACTAAATTGTAAAAGTGAGAAAAGTTTTGTGGCCCAAGAGTAAATACTCAAAATTTGAAGGATTAGAGTGTAAATATAGAAAATTTAAAGGACTAATAGTGTAAATATTTTAAGGGTGAAATGATCTAGAAACTAAGAAAAATGGATGAATAAGGACGAAATTGAATAGGTGAAGAATTATGAGGGACTAGATCATAATTTTACCAAATTAAGTGATGACTTAAGGATGAAATTTTAAAAGATCACAAAGGGCAAAATGGTCAATTGGAAGAAAGAGAAATCTAGAAAGTAATGATGATGTTGATGATATTTTATAATTATTTTATTAGATAAATGTTATTTTATTAAAATTTTAATAAGATATTTTATTATTTTATTATTTTATTTTGTATGTATATGTGTGTGTGTGTGGAAAGAAAGAAGAGAGGAACCACCAGCCACCATCTTTCCATGCATCCTACGTTGGAAGAAAAAGAGATGAAAGAAACTTTCTTTTCTTTACAATTTGGTCCTTCCACCAAAAATTCACCATTTTCACCTAGAAATCAAAAGAAATTTCATAGCTACCAAAAGAGAAAAATGTTAAGGAGATTATAGGGAGTTAGAATGTCAAGTTAGACTCAAGAAATAGAAGCTGAAGGAGAGAGAAAATCAAGTTAAAGATTGAAATCAAGAGGACAATGTAAGAATATTAAGATTTTAATATATTTTTAAGTTTATATTATTGAAAAAGCATTGAAATGATGTTCATATAGAGTTTTCTCATATATAGTTCTATGTTCTTAATATGCCAATGAAGGAAAAAAAAGTGATGGGAAATATTGTAGATAAAGGAAATAAGAGTGTTATAAACTTGGTAATTAACATCTTGCACTAAAACAGTTTTGGACAGCAGCAGTAGGCTAACTTTGAAAAATCACCAAAAATTGTAGAAATCGAATTATAGGATGAATAAAATATGAAATTAAACTTGGTATAAGCAATGGAATTCTAAATCATGCAATATAATGAGTTTTGTGAGACAATGTCAGAATGATTTTGAAATTCCCTATTCTAAATTTGGAAAATCATTAAAAAGTTTATAAAAATAATTATGGGTTAGAATTTATATGTTTAAAATTATTAATGAGTCTATTTTCAGGAGAAACAAATGGTAACATCATTTGAATCCCGTACTAAGAGATAATTAATTTTTAATGAAGAGGAGTCGAAACTGTCAAACAACAGAACATGTACAACTTTGAAGAATAAAATGTACTTATTGGCTAAACCAAAAATTCTGAAAATTTAATGGTAAGAAGATATGTGAGTATAGTTTTAGGGAAAATTAGCGGATCTTAATTTGGAGTTCTGTAGCTCAAGATATAAATAATTTAGTGACTATGACTCAAATGGACAACTTTGAATATACATATAAGTAAATAGTGAAATTATTGATAATGTTACTTATAAGCATGTTTTATAAATTAAAGATGTGGAATGAAGAGGAAGAGGAGGAAAATATGTATGAACATTCAACTAGCATGTCTAATTTTGCATGTTTTAGGCTCAAGGATCAAATTGAATAAAAGCAAAATTTTATGGGTAATTTTTAAAAATGTCAGAAATGACCAAATTGAATGAAATGAATTATTTTATTATTTAAATTATAAAAATTGAATGAAATTATTAATTTAGTTCAAGATCGGGAGAAAATATGTTTTAGGGATTAAATTGAAAAGTGTTGAAATTATGAAAAATTCTGATATTTCATAGAATTCATGGGTTGTTATCAATATGTATGAGAATAATGGCTAGAAACAAGGACTAAATTATAAGAATTTTATTTTTTTGAGCCTAAGGATAAAATCGTCATTAATTAAAAGTTTAAAGGTAAAATGAAAATTTTTCCTAGAGCATTAATTGAATGTATTGGAATATGAAATAAATGAAAGTGATGATCAAATTTATTTATAAAAATCTGGACGACTCAAATACGAGACTTGAAAGTGGAAAAGAAAAGATATCAGATTAATGAAATTATAAACACGAATAAGCAATGAGGTAAGTTTGTGTAACTTGAATTGTATTTTTAAATGCTTGAAATATGTGGTTATGTGATGAAAATATGATTTGAATGTTAAATGCATAATAATTGATGAAATATTGATAATACTCGATATAAAGGAAAAATAAATCCCGGTTGAATAGAATGGAATTCGATGGATCCTTGAAAAAGGAGTTGATGGTAAAAAGGGTCTAGCCCGGACGAGTGATCCTATCTTGATATAGCCCTCCCGAATAATATGTGTAAAATGGATTTAACCTAGACGAGTAATCCGAATTAGGGTCTGAATTTAGCTTGGACTGGTAATTCAGATCCAAACTTATTAGAGTAATTGTCGCTGCAGGGGATTTAGCTTGAACTAGTAATCCCGACAATACTCTATGAGTTTCTATTAAAGGAGATTTAGCCTGAACTGGTAATCTCGACAATACTTTATGAGCTTATATTACAGGGGATTTAACTTGGACTGGTAATCTCGCTGTAAGAGATGAGGTTCGCGACAGTGTGCTCTCTGAAAAGGATGTATATATGTATACAAATTGACAGTTAATGAGATTGTACACCAAAAGTGTACTATTGGAAATTCATCTAAATTTCTAAAAATTTAACGGGATAAATATAGAAGATGGTAAACACATAGCTAAAAAGAGTAAATATGAATTAATGGATTATGAATTTTTATACTCTAAGTGTACTATATGATTTTAACTATCGATATTTCGATAAATTTAGTAGGTAAAAATCTTGATCAGAAAAGAGATATGTACATAAAAGTATTCATACATAAATCTATCTGAAGTATATGAAAAATGATAATGATATTGAATATATAAAAATATAAGATGATAATATTTGTACATGGAATTTATTGATGGATATAGTCATCCATGACTATAGATTCATATACCTTAAAAATATTATTTGTATGACGATGATATTTCGAATGATTTAATGAATGAAGTCCCGGCATGGAATAATTCAAGAGCGAAACAAATAATTATGAAATTGAACTTGAAATACACGAAAATGATATTTATTCGATATTTTAAAATATGACATGAAAAATACATGTATGTGAAACTTACCTGATAATTATGCATATTCAGAATTATGAACTATCCCGGAATAAATATATGCGAAATTCATGAAAATAATGATATGAAATTTTGGTATAATGAATGATTTATGTCTTTGAAGAAATAGCAAGAGAATAATATGTATTATGATATATGAATATGTGGCTATCTTTAAAATGCTGATACATGGAAATTATATAAGCCGTGATGAGTAATAATCTCAAGTGTGATATGTTGATAAAATGAGTTTATCAATAATTTATATGAAATATGTTCAAGTATGCTAACAAGTGTTGTTGTTGAAGCTTAAACAAGTATCAAGTTATTGGTTAAATGATAATATGTTTATTATATGATACGTTGAAAGGGTAAGTGATCAAATGAAAATATACTTGTGCTTATGGAAGAGTGGTAAATTTTAAATTGTCCAATTTCTTATAAAATAAGTTACCAACTAAGGGACATTATGACTATTTTTGAAATGTGAATAGTAACTGACTCAAAATTTTTAAGAAATGTTTAGTAAACTCTAGTAATGATCCGTAACCCTATTTCGGCGACGGATTCGGGTTAAGGGCGTTACAATCCAGCTTATCCCGGTAGTTTTTGAAACATTAAATATGATTTATATGACATGTAACAGCCCACTTTTGACCCTAGTCGGAACGAGCGGTTTCGGGACCACTTAACCGAGTCAAATTATTAATTTTATTGCTTTAAAATGTTTTACAGCATGATAGAAATTTCTGTGTGACAGTTCCGTTTAGAAATTTTATTGTTTAACCGGTAAATTTGAGAAAAAGGACTAAATCGCATAAAGCGATAAATTAAAGTCCTATTTCATAAATGGCTTATTAGATGATGGCTTTTAAAGTGGAAGGTCTTAAATGGTTATTTTACCAGTCCTTATGCTAGTGGACAATTATGCCCTTAATGATATTTTTTTTATGGTTTTAGTAATAAGGGCAAAATGGTCATTGGTTTATTATATGTTATATGTTTAATTAAAACAAGGAAAATGCTTTCATTTTCATCATCTTCTTTACCGTTTATGCAAAGAAAAGGAAGGGTTTACAAGCTTTTAACATTGGCTACTTCAAACTTCGATTGGAGGTTCGTTTTTGTCCCGTTTTTGAAAATTTTTACGTTTTTGAGGTCGTTGTTTTGAATACTAGCTAATCCATACCTCAATTTCTGATTTTGAACATGTCTTTGAAAAGTGCCATTGATGAATCCTTGATATATATTGATAGTTTTTGATGAATTATTGTATATTAAGTGAGAATATACAAGAACTTTGAAATGATTTTTAAAGAAAATGAGTTTTAAGGATTTATTTGTAAAAAGGTAGAATTTTTGTGGTTAGAAATGTGATAAGATGAATTATATGTGCTTGTATAAGTCCCCTACATGTTCGGCTAAGGTGAATTGAAGGATTTATTGTGCAATTTGTCATTTTGTGATAAGAGGGCTAAATTGCAATGTGTTGAAAATTTAGGGGCTAAATTGCTAATATGCCAAAATACATGTTTTGGGCTAAATTGAACAAGTTAGTGATTAAATAGCTAAATTTGTATTAATATAGATAAAGACGACCGAACTCCGAAACTTGATCGGGGAAAAAGAAAAGTAGACGAATAGATACGAAATTTCGAGGTAAGTCCGTATTATGAAATTGAATGTGTATATGCTTATAATTGTTGTTAATTGAATGTATGAATTACTAGTTGATCGAATAGTCTATTTGGATGAATTCATATGAAATTGAAATGAAATTATTACAAGTGAGTAACGAATGCCGAGTCCCGTTAGAACCGTCGAAGTCAATAGGATACAAGTGACATGTCACTAGGGCTACCGGTGGTTTGAGCTCCTGCATTTGTTGCGGACTCACCACATGCTCATGAGCTACAGGTTTATCCTTCGGGATTACCTGATTAGTCTTCGGACTCTCTGTTTAGTCTTCGGACTCTCTGATTAGCCTCCGGGCTCTCTGTTCAGCCTTCGGGCTTACTGTTCATCCTTCGGGATTACTGATCAGCCTTCGGGCTTACCGATACAGGCTCGAAAGAGCATACACGACGCATTGACGGATTTTCAGGTTATATGTATATACACTGTGTGTGTATCACCCAAGCATCCCTCGATGTTCTTAAAGGTTCAACGGGCAAATACCGATACACGTTACATGAAAAGTGAAAGAATTTTATGAATTACATGTTATATGTTATATGAGCTTTACACGGATTACATGGTTTACGTTACATGAATTATATGTACGAGTATTTGTGCAATGAGATGATACATGAATGTTCTATTTGGTACATGAATGACATTATATGTTACATGGACTAACAAGTTTATACTTGTGAAATAGGCGATTTGAGTATATGAATTGAATTGGCTATGTATTTGTAATTACCGCATTGATTCAGTAAGGTTTAATTTCTATACTATGGACTTACTAAGCTTTAGAAGCTTACTCCGTTTATTTCTGTCAATGTTTTATAGATTCGGAAGCTATCTCGATTATCGGACGTGTCGGAGATCGCCATCACACTATCCATCAAGTTTTGGTACTTTTGAATCTTTTGTAAATGAAATGGTCATGGCATGTATAGGCTAAATATTTTTGTGTACATGATGTATTTTGCAAGTGATCAAGCCATGAGATGTGGCTTGGGTCATATATGTTTATATTGAAGTATTTGATTTGTTCTTTGGTATTTTGTATATGGTAAATTGGCTTGGAAATGTTGCATGTTATTGGCTGAAAAAAAATGACCCTTGTTGGGTGGCAATGTGGCTTAAACCAAACCTACATTGTGCCACACGGCCAGGGGACACGGGCGTGTGCCTAGACCGTGTGTCCCCTGCACCTTAAATGTTTTGGACAGTTTCGACCACGGGCTAAGCACACGGGCGTGCCTTGGCCGTGGTAAGCACACGGCCCTACTCCACGGACGTGTTAAATTAACTTCCAACCGTGTTTTACAAGTCAGAATGTTCCACGGGTACCCAACACGGGCGTGTGAAATCCACACGGCTTAACAACACGGCCGTGCTTTGAGTCACATGGGCGTGTGACGTTGTTTCAAAAAACGAAAATTTTTTCTGAGCTTCCGAGTCAGTGGGATTCGAATCCTAACCATCCGAAATGAATGTTTTAACCCGAAAATATCTTACATGAACCTGTTTGCGATTATTAACATGAAATGTTCTGATTTGAGGTTGATTAAGTTCTGTAAAGGTCCGTTAAGTCTGGTAACGCTCTGTACTCGATTCCGGTGACGGTCTCGGGTATAGGGTGTTACATGACATGTATAAGCTTTTATATGAACTTAGTTAAAGTTTAGCTTATGTAAATATTATGAATAATATTTTATTATTATAACCAACATACATATTGATATGAAATTAAGGTATGAGTGTGATAATAGTATAAGTGATATATGTATATATATAATTGAGTTAAAGTGAACTTTGGTAACTTGGTTAAATAGGTTAATTAGGTAAGTTTGGAGACTTGACATTTTTTCGAAGTTTTCATTTGAGGTATCTAAGGGTTTATTAGTTGTATGTGGTGATGATACATGTTTAAGACATAATTTTAGCTTGTATTGAATGCCTTGTTATGGCTTGTTGATGTGCAATTTGTTGAGGTTAGGTTGGTGTCAATTTAGGTGAGAAATGTGACTTAGACACGGGCGTGTGTCTCAGCCGTGTAAAACACACGGCCAAGTGACATGGCCATGTATCCTTTGTATCTTTTAAGAACGCAAGTCAGTATGCTCACACGGCCTGGTACATGAGCATGTGACTTGGCCGTGTGACCCAGTTAGAGAGTTACACGGGTACGGACATAAGCTAGACACGGCCATGTGTCCCTATTTCGAATGCCCACATGGCCTGAGAAACGAGCGTGTCTTCTGACCATGTAAGTCACACGACCTGGCCACACGGCTGTATGACCCCTGCAATGTTAAAAATTTTAAATTTCTAAAATTTTTTTAAGTTTTCGATTTAGTCCCGACTTGTTTCTAATATGTATTTCGGGTCTTGAGGACTCGTTTAAGGCACAATATATATGATTTTTTATTGGTTTTATTATGAGTATTGATATGTAATGAAACATTTGAAATTTCTGTCTAACTGATCCATAAACCTCGGTAATGCTCTATAACCCTGTCCTGACAATAGATACAGGTTAGGGGTGTTACAAGAGCAATTAAACTACTCAACTTATGATAAAGAGTTATTGGCATTAGTGCGAGCTCTCCAAGTGTCGCAACATTACTTTGCGCCCAATGAGTTCGTTATACATATGGATCATAAGTCCCTTAAATGGCTAAAGGGACAAGTTAAGCAAAAGACACGCCCGATTGGTATAATTTATAAAAACATTCCCATATGTAATTAAGTACAAAACAGGTAAAGAAAATTTAGTTACCGATGCCTTATCTCGCAGATATTATTTGATAACTATATTAAATATAAAAGTCTTAGAATTTGAGTGTATAAAAGATTTGTACACAAATTATGCTGATTTTGCACATATCTTTGGTAATTGTGAGAATAGTGCCTTTGACAAATTTCATCTTGTAGATAGGTTTCTTTTTTGCCTAAACAGGTTATATGCACCAAGTTGCTTCATGAAAGAGTTACTAATTCATAAGGCACATAGTGGAGGCTTAATGAGACACATTAGTGTTGTTAAAACGCTAGATATTCTACAAAAACACTTTTATTGGCCGAACATGAAAAAGGATGTTGAAAAAGTATGTTCTAAGTGCGTTGCTTATAAACAAGCAAAATCTAAGGTAATGCCTCATGGAATCTATACTCCTTTGTCGATTCCTTCTTCACCATGGGTAGATTTATCCATGGATTTCATTATTGGTTTGCTGCAAACTAAAAAAGATGAATATAGTATATTTGTTGTTGTTGATAGGTTTTAAAAAATGACACACTTTATTCCTTGTCACAAAACAGATGATGCTACAAATGTGGCGGACTTATTCTTTAAAGAGGTGGTGCGACTACATGAAATACCTTGCACAATTGTCTCTAACAAAGACGTAAAGTTCCTAAGTCACTTTTGGAAGGTATTATGGGTAAGCTTGGTACTAAATTATTATATTCCACTACATGTCACCCCTAAATCGATGGCCAAACTGAGGTTGTAAATCGAGTATTAGGTGCTTTACTACGAGTTGTTGTGGATAAAAGCCTTACGAATTGGGAAGAATGTTTACCAGTTGTTGAATTTGCATACAATCGATCTATTCACTTTACAACTGGCTATTCACCATTTGAACTTATTTATGGTTTTAACCCACTAACTGTATTTGATCTTGTGCCGTTACCTATAGAAAATATTTCTAGTTTAGATGGCGAGAAGAAAGTTGAGTTGGTGAAATCAATGCACGAAAAGGCAAAACAACAGATTGCAAAAACAAATGACATAAACGCCAACAAAGCTAACAAGGGGCGCAAGCAAGTTATCCTTGAACCCGGTGATTGGGTTTGGGTCCATATGCGTATAAAGTGATTTCCAAGTAAAAGGAGGACTAAATTGGACCCTAGGAGTGATGGGCATTTCCAAGTACTCAAAAGGATCAATGACAACGCCTATCAAATAGATCTGCCCGGTGAGTAAAATGTAAGTTCTACTTTTAATATTATTAATTTATCTCTTATTGATGTTTCGGATTCGAGGATGAATCTTTTTGAGAAAAAAGGAAATGATGCGAGTCTCAAAACCCAAAATAAGGCTCATGAATGTGATGGACTCAAATTTCCTCAAGGCCTAATAATAAGGTTGAAAGCCAAGCAAATCAGAGCAAGATTGAACGGGACCATCCAAGACTTCGTTACCAAGGCCCTAGATGCACACACGATTGAAAAAGAAAATCAAGATTTAATTTCTTGTTTTCAAGAAAATCAAGAAATCGAATCTTGTTCCAATTTTATTGTTTCAAACAATTTCAAGAATCAAGAAAATCAAAATTTCAAATCTTGGAAATCTTGGTCCAATAAAACGAATCTTGCAACCAAGACGCATTAGATTTCATGTACAAGCTTAAACGAGCCAATTTCGAAAGCAAACAAATCACAAGACGAAGTTCTTGAAAAAATGACCCACTAAGATGTCTACAAGCCCATCTTGAAGTTTGGAGAGTAATTTAATTGAATATTAGGCCAAATTATCAAAGTGGCCCAAATTGTTAAATATTTAAACTATAGGTCCAATTTTATTTTAATAGGTAGATCATCATGTAAGAATTCAGCCCAAAAAGCCCATTTAATTCCTTTGGTTGAATTCCCATTAAAAGTCCACACTTAGAATTTTTTTTATTTGATAAATTGTCATGTTATATATTTTATGAATGTTAGAAAAACTTATTTTGGGGGCCTATAAGTAGTATGGATGTTCACCTTATACAAACAATTTATTTATATTTTTTTGAGTTAATAATAATTCTCTTTGAATTTTTTTTAAGAATTACTCTTGAATTTCTTTTAAAAGTTGTTTTAACAATCTTTTAAGTTGTGGGAATCATCATTAAGCTTTTTCTTGCCAAGATCTCTTTTTTAGAGGGGGAATTAGAGCCATTGAAAGGAGTTGTAGATTTTTAATGTTTCTAAGGCTTCTTAATATGTCATCTTCTTTTTTTATCATTAATTTATTTTTTTTTGCTTATTTAAGTTAGTTCTTATTGTGTTGGCTTATTGATTTTATTCTAGGTTAAAGTTGCTTCAAGAAATACTTTCTTCTACCTTGTTCCATCAAGAAACACATCAAAATTAGGAATTTTAATCTTTTCTTGTTATTTCAAGCATTCTTGCATAAACCAATTTGCTTTTGTCTTTAAAATCACTTCTAACAAATCTGTTTGCGTTTTATTTTTTCAGATATGGTTAGGGCATTTTCTTGTGGTCTAAAGACGATTTCCTTCCATCCAAGAAATCTTAACTTGTTCCTTTTTGGACTCTTTACCAGCCGATTCATCTTTCTTTCGTTTTAATTTCGTTTGACTCTTCTTTGTGATAACTAATCTACTTTCGTTGTTTCTTATTTTAGTTTATGTTCGTCTAAAGATCTAAAGTAAGTCCGCGACTTTGACAAACTTTACAATCCACTTCCGTATTCATCCACATAATTCTTTATCACCTCTCATCTACCCAGCAATAACATTATTAATGGTAAAAGTACCGTGGAGGTCCTTATACTATGTGGCAGATTGTATTTTGCCCCACTACTAAAAAAAAATAGACAAATTAATCATTGTGCATTAGATCAAAGAGTAAACTAGTCTTTATGTTGAAAGATTTATCCATTTTTATTATTAAAAATTGATTCTTGTACGCCAACATGAAATACACATAACACAGCACATGTAAGTGTCTGGTTATTCTGTCAACTACACTAATTTTAACAGTAAAAATAGATGAAAATTTTAATAGAAATGATCAATTTGCTCTTTAATCTAATATACAGATATTAATTTGTCCATTTTTTTAATAAATGAGGTTAATCGTAATCTAATTCCTACTACAGGAGCCTCCATGATACTTTTACCTATTATTTAACTCTTGGTTGGTTTCATATTAGCTACCACAAAGATCATTCTTAAGACTTTTGAGTAAAACCCCACATATGGAGAGCAAATTGTTTTATTCAAGTGCATAGATATAACACAAAATTACTAATACTCTAGTAATCTGAGCAATAACATAACATTAGTAACTCCAATTGAACCCTAAAAACCAGTAACTAGACATGATTTTGGGCTGCATCCCACAATAAGTTAAACTAAACGATGCAAATCTTGGGAATAATGAAAGCACAATAAGGCAAGCACATATATAAGGCAGAGGCATCAAGGAAACACCCTCTTTTACTCTTTTATCCTCTGTAGATTATCAAATTCAAGCTCATGTACTCCATAAATCATCTCTTAGACTGAAACATCCAAGCATTTCAACAAGTAAAGTTCTCATTCAAGCTGTTATACTCCATAAACTAGCTAAAGAAACTAAACCTAGTTGCTAATATGCGATATATACCATATATGATCCAAAAACACTTCATTAGAATTAAATAAGGAAGCTATAACACAGTCAACATCATCATCATATTCAAGGTGGGTTAGCATACATCATTATCATCATCTTTTTTTACCAAACCTACTAGAACCAATAGTTAAGAAACCAAACCCAGATTCCAAACAACCGCAAAGCACCAAATCATAAAGAAAACGGCTAAATTTATTTATTAATATCACTTTTTTAAACTACCCCTAACACCGGGACGAGGCTTGGAAGAATCAGTACCATGAGTAGAATGAAGATTCACAAGCTTCGATTCTTCAAAAGGAAGCTTGGGATGCTTGGCATCATGATGAATCTGCATCGTCTTCAAATCTGGAGCAGTTGTTTTGCAGTGAGGACACTCGAACTTGGCATGTCCACCCTTCTCCATCCCAGAACGGTCAGCTAATCCAGCCTTGCCCCCGCCTCGGTTGGTAGTGGAGGCATCGATCTTGGCTGCGATTTCCTTGGCAGTGTGCTTCTTGGGCTTGGCTTTGCCTGTCATGATTGATTGATTGATGAAAAACAAAAACAGAATAGAAACCTTATGGGTTGCTGATCAAGGATTTTTACTGCTCTTGCTTTTTCTTTGGTGGGTATATTGGATTTTTCAGAATGGGTAAAGGGGTGAAGATAATTAAAAAAAAGGGGGATAGGAATCGTCCAAGATGGAATCGGGTGATGATTGGTGCTAGTGAGGGCGAAAAGCAAGTGGGGGGAAATTCATATTTTATAGGCTTTATTCGGTGTAGTCGACGTCCGCCAATATACTCCACCGCCTTTTCCTATTTCAATTTTGTTTATATTTAGGGTATGTTGGGATTTCATACTAATTTTTAATTGGAACAAATTTTAAATTTTTTAATGTTTTTGTTCACTTAGTGTAATTAAATTATAATTTTTTATGTTTTATAAATGGTAATTACATAATTACAAAAAATTTTAAAAAATATATTAATTATTATAATTTTTAAATAATACCGCAAAAAATTATCCAAAAATCATTTGCTATTAAATTAAAAATTACGTGAAATATTTCAACTTTGATCTATCCAATAGCACAACAATTTAGGTCCAACAATAATATATATATATATATATATATATCCTAAAATTAAAATATTTTATTTTTTATTATCGTATAAAAATAACTTTTATGAGGTTGTATAACTTAAATCATGTATGTTGTTTGAAAAGTCATAAGGTAATTGGTAATTGCTTGTAATTATTCCATAAATATCTCAATTCTTATTTGTCTCCTAAGGATCGGAGAGTGTAATCAATTAGACTTACTCACTAATTACATTAGTTATGTAGATATGTCATTCTAATGTAATTACAAATAATTTCACTCAAATTTAATTATTAAGTAGCTTTTAAATAACTTACCATAATACTCAAATTTTGTTTTTGTCACATATATTTTTTTATTTTTTATTTTTACTTAGAATTGGATCCAACAAGTTATATTAACAATAATCCAAATAGTAATATAAAATCGAGTTTTATTTAAATAAAAAAAACCATGAATTAAAACAATTGAAGAAAGTGAAAAGGTGGTCTTCACCAAATTTAACATATTTAATTTTATTATTTTATCAAATTTTATCCAATTTTTTCATCATCTTTATTTTTTAAAATATAAATCATCCCAATTCCGCTCACCAAAGGGTGTGTTAAGAACTCCAAAATTGCAAAGATCCCATGCTTGTCTTCACAAATATAAAATAAAAGGTGAATGGAAGAGATATGGGAGAGTGTAGGAGTAGCTCAAAGCAAGATGATTGAAAATGAGGGTTATGGGAATCACTTAAACCGTCATAACTTTGTCTGCCACTCGCATCTTTTCATCCTTAATTATTGCGCTATAATTTAGGTTTCTTTCCTTTTAAATTTATTTTTAAAAATTTTTTCTAACCTCTAAAAAAGGAATTTAAACATACTATTAATATATTTTTTTATCTATTCAAGTTTTACTCGATTTGAAATATAAGTTTAAAATTTTATCAAAATTTGTTTATATTTATAAATGATTAACTTAATTCTATTTTTTCTATCTATATTATTTTTATTTTTAAAAAAATATATTATATTATTTTAATATTAATATATTATATAATTTTTTATTTATTGAATTTTTCTATATAGTCATCTTAATATTATTTTAATATTTATATTAAAGTATTATTATATATTTAATATAAGTTTATGTTTTTAATATGTTTTAAATTACATAATATATAAAAATAATATAATGTAAAGTGTTATAAACTTAAAAAAGCGTCAGACTTGAGCTTTAAATGTTCAAATTAAATCTAACCCATATTTTAAAGGGGCCTATATTTTTGTCTAAACTCAATTTTTGGGTTTAAAATTTTGTCCAAATACTCTCAAATTTCGAACAAACTTTTAGAGTTAATCACCATGTCTAATTATATCTTACAAGAATATTGGGTTTAGGTTGGAAGTTTATTATAAGGGTTGGAATTAAATCAACACGATTACTAAGTGTTGACTTGTGGTATCCTATAAATTCGGCAAATAGTAGAACTGGAACGTTAAGTGTTGACAGATTTAATGTTGGATTCGGTTTTTTAATATTGTATTTTGTAACTCTTTTAAAATTAAATGACGTGGGCTAAGCAAGCTGTTATATTAGCTAATGACATGGCATATTTGCCACATCATCTAATTTTAAAGGGGTTACAAAAATACACTAAAATATTTAAGGAAGCAATAGTTAGTATTAATTTAAACAAAACAAATATAAATATTAAGTTCAACATTGAAACTAAATTGAAGTATTTATTATAAAATTTAGGATAAATTCTATTGGTGGTCACTTAATTATTAAAATATTTCTATTTTGGTCATCTAATTATAAAAATTTTCAATTTCATACACATATTATTCTCACCATATTAGTTAGTTATGTAACGAAATGCTGACACGATAATTTTTAAAAATTGTTTAATCATTTCCTCTATTTCTAGCGTTACAAATCAGAAAAAACAGAAAAAGAAAAGAAATCCATAAAAAAGTATCAGTGGTTGAATTTTAGGAAGCCTTCTTTGATGTTGTTGGAACTGCTTTTCTTTTCAACCCTGATTTTGATTCCCTTCATTTTGGGAAAATCTAAAGGAGTTACATATTAATGTTACATCTTTAATATTTAATATGATATGCTTATTTGGCAAGATGTTTTTTAAAATATATTTTTAAAGATTAACTCAATACTTCGGATACTAATGGGTGTCAAATTTAGTGCATGCTATATTTATCAAAAGAAAAAGACCGCAAAATTTTCATGTTGTTGAATTTAGAGTTGTGAAGTTTGAATAAAAAATGCATTTATCCATTAGTCCAACCAATTCATTTAATACAAAGAAGTTGACACATATTGAACTACCCACTTATCATTTTTTTTCCACCCAAAATACTTTCAATTCAAACTCCCCAAAAAAAACTTATTATTCTCTTTTTTTTAGGAGAAAAATGGATAGTTTAAAGTTTCAAAAAGAGCATGTAGAAAGCCATGATGACAAACCTTATTATAGTAAAATTGTCAACTCATTTTTTTTCATAATTTTTTTTAAAAATGTTTTTAAGATTTAGTGAAATTTAATATTAATTTTTATTATATTTGGAGTAATAGGAAGATAAAGTTGTTTATACTCGACATAATTTAAAATTCACGTAGGCTAATGAACATATCTAGACCACTTAAAGAGTGATAATTTATATGTGCCATCTATGGCAAAATTTATTAATACGAAGTTGCTTTCTGCCTTGTTGAAAAGATGGAGGTTGAAAATACATACAGTTCAATTTTTCATATTGGGAATTGATGGTAACGCTAGATGATGTCATTTTAATAATTAGTCTTTCAATCAATAAGTAGGTTGTAATTGGAGCTAGTGATATTGACACTGAGTATGAGTGTGATCGATTGTTAAGTATTATGCAGTTTAAAAAGATAAATAAATTAGATAAGAATCGAATGGAATGCATATAGTTAAAGAATTTTTTCAAATCAGCCCTTCCACCATATGCAACCATGGTGGAGATGGATCAATAAATCAAAACTTAGAGGCTTTGGATGATAAGAGCTATGTTGTTTGACAAATAAATCTTAGCAAATTGCATGTACGTTCACACAACATCCTCACCTTCTTTCTCTCACTAGTACTTTTCTAAGAACCAAATAGAAGAAAAATTCATAATAGTAAACCCTTATTTTTTTTGTTTAGATAAAATATTCGGAAGGAACCAAACCCAATATTTCTTGAGAGTAGAAGCCTAAACCGAGCACCAACTTAATAAATTAAGCACAGTTTTAGACATTAATGGTAAAAAGGAAATTTATATATTTTTAAAATTAAAATTAAATTGAAATAAAATATAAATGTTGAGAGTTAGTTTCTTAAAAATTATAATAAAAAGGATTGAATTTATTAGTATTTCAATTTTAACCTTACCTCTTTCATAAAAAAAAGACAAATAGGATTAGATATATTTGTAAGTATTAATATTTGGGTCACTAAAAAATATCTTAACATAATTGTCGAGTTTTTAAAAGTAGTCCTTTTTTTTTTTATTTGATACCTTTTTAAATTTTGGGTTTTCGACCTATGAGAATGAATATTATTTTGGTATCAAACTCCAGAGATAAATGCTTTTTTTTGTTGTTGTTGTTGTCAATAAAATTCATCTCAACAAAAGTTACAAAAGTTACAAAAAAGGGAACCAAGTAGCCATGAAGACATGAATCAAAGATAACAAAAAGAACAAAGACAAGGAATTTCTCGAATTCGATCACAATCCCCCAAGGTCAACAAGAACCGATACAAGATAGATATCCCTGTCACTAGGAATAAATAAGGACCAGGCCGAAAGTCAAAGCCTTTTAAACTAGGCGACAACCACAAGTAACATCCTCTACTGCCTTGGTAGTGGCCATCGTTTTATTCCTATTGCTGTACGGAGACAAATGATATCAGTTCACTTCAGCAACATCAGCACCAGGCGCAAAACCAAACTGAACCTCCTAAGAACTAAAATCACCAAAGCAACTTAACCAGACAGAAACAACATAACCAGAGACCCAGTCAAATGCCGTCAGAGGAGGCCTGAGTTCAGTGTCCTTCCATTCCGAGCTCTCAATCCCCAGACATCATTAACGCTTCAAGCAGTGATGATGATGGCCAAGAGCAAGAGACGACTCAAAAAACCATAAGAATCTGGAGA
Organism: Gossypium stocksii; assembly: GCA_020496765.1. NCBI lineage: Eukaryota > Viridiplantae > Streptophyta > Magnoliopsida > Malvales > Malvaceae > Gossypium > Gossypium stocksii. The sequence goes on along the minus strand of CM035632.1, from coordinate 99,693,010 downwards.
AGCTTTAGGCAATGATGATGATCACCAGTAGCAAGAAGGGACTCGGAAAAGCATAAGAATTTGGGGAAGCCAAGCCAAAGGCCTTGCGCCAAGAAATTTAATATTACAAGTTCTTTCTATCTATATATATACTAGATTTAGTGGGTGAAAATTTTATGCAACAAAAACAAATTGATATATACTAGACAATAGGGAAAGAGCTGATTATCATTTTAGCATAGAAGCTCAGTTTTATTTTAAATAAATTAATATTCCACCTAAATTACCTTTTTAATTTTTATTCAAAATCATCAAGAGACCTATAAAATGCTATGAAAATAAAGTTAAAATTTTGAAATGTATAATTTCTAAAATTCAACGTTTACAGTCATAAACAATTCTCAATCTTCAGCAATATACCAAATAATTTCTATAATACAAATTCAATCCTTATGTATTCATTCAGTTCACACTTATTTTTTCAAGTAATAATTTAGAACCATAATACTTAATAATAGAACAATAAGAAACAATTTGAACAGTCCTGCACAAACCACTAGATAGAAGCATTTTTAATCTGTAATATTATATTTCTATGTATAAAATTAAAAATCAGAGGATCACATACATATATAGACTATAGGTGTATAAGATTTGTATAAGAAACAGCATAGATATGAAGGAGAAAAACTATATATGATAATTCAGCAATATAGAAAGAGAAAGAACCTTTAATTTTGAACAAACTCAAGTAGAATCCAACACCTTACCAGGCTCCAGTAAGAAACGAATTGCAGTCTAGGATGGAAAATTTCTGGTGGCCTGCTGGCGATAGACTGATGATGATGATGATGATGTTGCACTTGCATGGTCGACAATGGGAAGGCAAGGATCATAATGGTTATCATCCTTTAGCTCCTGTTTGATCCCATGGAACCTACCAGCATTCTCTTTGAACTGTTGCCCTGGAAGGAAAGAGTGAATTGGAGCAGCTGGTTTTCCACCATTATTGATATCAAAACCAGCCAAAGAAAGATTTGCAGATGTTGGGAGATTCAATGGCATCGAAATTGGAAAATTTGGAACTGTTGAGGCAATTGAGCCAGATGAACGTGTTGCAATGCAGTTTGGGTTCAGTCCAAAGGTGCCATAAGGAATAGATTTCTGTAAGGAAGGAAACTTCATTTGGTAAACAGAAGCCAGAGAAGCAGTCCCAAGCTTCATCTCATTGCTGAAATCCCCAAGAAAACTAGGTCTCAAATATTCATTTTTGAATTCGGGCTTTCGATCAAAAGGAGGTGCAATATCCTGGATTGGTGTTTCAGGCTTTAGAACATGAGAATTTCTGGATAATGCCAGAGCAGCTTGACTGTTGGGCACTGCTGGGGGTAAATTACAAGCACTTGAGTTAACATGACTGCTGCTTCTGGCTGCTGGAACTTCATGATTGTGTTTTCCATCATATGTCGTGAGCACGCATTTCAGATTGTGAGAAGCTCTTTCCACATGCTTTCTCACAGGACATCCGGGACTTGTACATTTGTAATAGCTCCTATTAGACAACAAAATGTTTTAAAATAGGATTGTTCATTTTCAATTTCCCCTGCATCTTTGGATGGTTCATTTAGCTTCACATGCAAAAATAATGAGACAAAGCAAGAAAGAGACGACGGACAAGTTATGGTACCTAGGATTAGGGTTTCCTTTGACAACCTTCTGTCCATACTTCCTCCATCGATAACCATCATCGAGTATATCCACTTCACTTTCTATTTGCACAACAACTCTGGGTTCACGGAGAGCCCCAGATGCCACATTCATCTCAGTCGAGCACGATTCTGTCTTCCTGTAATGGGAAGTGGATAACAATGCAAAATATATGTTAGTAAAAACTACTAGCCTTAGCCCTAGGATACATTCATTAACATGTAAAATAATACCTTCTTTTTGACTCAGACTCATCATCATTAGCTGCATCATCACAGAGTGATATACTTCCCTGGGTAGCCCTATCATCATTATCATCATCATTACTAGCAAGTGTTGATGAAAACTCTGGAGTATCAGCAGATTCAAAAACACCAACTGATTTTCCTTGGGCAGTTGATAGTGGATCAGAAAGATCAGTTATAACAGACGTTGAGGATGTTCTTTCGAGGCCATCGGCTCTCAAATCAGATCCAAGCTTAATATCCTTTGAACCTGCTTGGGTATTTTTCCAAATTAAACCACTTTCAACTTTGACACAAGTTCCATTGCCTTCAGCACTCTCTGGCATTTCATTAGACGATGAAGAGGATCCAAGTGATGGGCGACAAGGCTGAGGCTTTGGGTGATTATGAGCACCCTTGTAGATAATTTCAGTAATTTGGCCATCAAGTGAACGCTCTACCTTCTTCTTCACCTGACAATTTGGATGGGTACATTTATAGTAGCTTCTTGGATATTCACTACCCTTTACCTGTTTCTGCCCATACTTCCTCCAATTATATCCATCTTCTGATGTTCTTGCTGTTCCCACGGTGGTGTTTGTTCCCTTTGGATCACGTTCTGAAAGATTTGTGTTGACATCTTGTCCGTTGAAAGGAACTTTCTGCATTGACGTTCGATCACCAGCCAATTCAGAAGGATGGCATCCCAGATTAACATTATCATTCACAATGTTATTTAAAACTTTGACTTCGGCGACTGAATCTGCTGCAAAACTCCTGGAAGTAGCTTCTTTGGAAAATTCTGCGGGAAATTCAAAATCCAAAGGTGTACCCAAATGGACAAGAGGCTGATAATCGACCTCAGCCCTCTGAACTAGATTCAAAGAGGAAGAAACCTACACAAATAAAATCAATCATTGACAGAAACTCTTTTATATGAAACACCTAAATATGCATGTGACAGGTGAAAGGGACTGCAGCTGATTATTATATCAGGTTTTATTAAGAGTTTTAGTTTTATTTATTTTCTCTATTATATTAGGTTTTTTTTCTTCATAAACTCTAAGTTAGGAATTCTATTAGGACTCCTTCCTTTGTTATTAATAGTCTATAAAAGGCCGCCAATATGAAATAAAGAGGGAGGCAATTATTCTATAAAAAAGAAATGTTATTTTTTCGGAGGGGGTTTAGTAGGACGAATCTGCCTCTTTGAGTAACCAAAGGTTGGAGCAAGAATTCTTTCTCGTCTAGACCTGTGACTAGATCCTACACTAAGGCGCATAACAGAATCTCAATCATAAAAAAGAACATATGTGATGGATGTTAGACATTAATTACTCTACAGATGAACTGCAGGATGATGTCACTCCCATAATGATATGATCAAGCATCTCAATCTTGATGAAGAACATATGTGATGGACGTTAGACATCAATTCCTCTGAAACGAACTGCAGGATTACAATATTATCTAACAAAAGGAGTTTTCCTCCTAATGCTAAAAAATGAAAGTCAGGTTAATCAGAACAGACAAACAATCCACATGCAAACTGAATTTGGATGTGATTAACTAGGCCAATCAACTTACAACCACAATGAACAAAGATAATATTCTGAGATATCTACCAGCTGAATTCCACTTCAGCCAAACTTCTCAACGAAGGATAGTTTTACCAGCACAAATAGCACCTTGTATTCCTATCCTATTTTAACAACCTTAGAGTATTGCATCTGAGGAAGCTGAAGACTAACTCTTAAACCCAAAATGAACAAAAACTGACAATAATAGGGAAGTTTCTTCAAGCATAAAAGAGAAGGAATTAATCTCATGGAGAGATGTAGAAATCTAACCAAAAGAAAAAGTTGGTAGTTTTATTGCAGAATGAATATGAACTTGATCCCTACAACTGGTCTTTCATAAAGAAATAAGAAAATATGTTAAAGCAAGCCATAAAATTCATGATTATAAAGTTGAAGTAACAAATGAATGTTGAAAATCAAGACATAGAAGTCATGATCATAAAGTTTTGCCAATTCAGTTTTCAAATCTGGAAGCCACTAGCAGGGATTAAACTTTATGATAAATTACTACTAGAATAGAAGGAACTCACCTGATCTTCTAAACTAGAAAAGCTTGGCTGGGAATCCATACTTTGTGGTTTAAATGTGAAAGAAGGAGCTATTTTGCTGCCTCTGTCTGTGTTGCTAACACTCAGCACTTGACCATCCTGATTGAGAGTGGGTACTGGAAAAGTTCCAGTGGTGGGAGATCCCTATGTTGGAAACAGAAGTCATCAAGGACCATGTTAGTGGGAAAATCTATAGCTAAACATGGAAAAAGAATTTCAAGAGATTAGTTACCCTGCCAGTTAAAAATGATTCAATTTTCTTTGGTTTGTGTATGATGATCTTATTTAAACAGTTTAGACAACCAATTTAACATATTAAAGGAGTGTTTTTCTTTTTCTTTTTAAATATGACAGATAAAACTCAATGTAGACAAAATATGATCAAGATCAACGAGAACTTAATAGTTATTAAAGCTTTCTCACATGCTTCACTTAATTTATCTGAGCTTCATGATTGCCAAAAAAAGAAAAGAACTTCTTTGAATAACCCTGAATAAGTTGTTCAGAGTTCAGATCAAATAATACAAATCAAGTAAGACTGTCATCAACAAAACCCGAAATTAGTAACCCTTTATTAGCATTCCAGTGAAAGGTACCGCCAGACAACCAAAGTATTCCCTTGGAGGCTAATATTTGAGGCCGTCAATGTCAGAAAAAAAACTGAAATAGTTATACACTGATGTAAACCTCAAAACCTATGAATGCAATAGCAAATGCCTGATTTGTATACAGCCATATGCCATGATTTTTCGCATTATAAGAACATTTTGAGGTTTCTTTCTTTCTTTCTTTTTATTCACATTCTGTTTCTTACAGATGTGCTAACAAGTAAAATCAAACAGTTCTAAAATCAGATTCCATTAGAACTCAACATGAGAAATTATCTCCTCTAGCCCAACTGGAGTTGTTAAATTCAAGAAAGGATTAGCAGGTGAAACATAGATTTAAAAAGTAAAACATGAAGCAATCTTTTAGTCCGATTCTATAGCTAAAAGACAATGCCACTTCTAATATGATTAACTCTATAGTACAGTAAAATCATGTATTCAGTTCACAAACTAATTAGGAAAATCCAATTTTTCATTCTAGGAAAATATTACAATTTTAGTTCATAAACTAATCAAAAAAAATTATCAAAAATGTCAGCAACCAAACACAGCTTAAAAGATGACACCTTTGCCACTAAAAACGAAGCATGATTCTGTGACGATCATAACAAAATGCTTCCTTGTTTTCATTAATATTACTTCCATAACATTCAAAGCTTTATCATAAAAAATTATTAAATGAGAAAAAATTAATACATAAGGAAAAAAAAAAAAAAGAAGGAAAAAAAATGGTACCTGAGCGTTGGGCAACATAATAGGAGAATCCAACAACGCCGTGGGGCTAATGCCAGGAGGGATAGTAAGATAAGGCAAATGGACTGGCGGGGAGGCCAATGGGCTAGTGGAGGCCCGAAATCTCGCTGTATTTATCTTATCCACCTTGAATCCGCACGTTGCCGCCCTCCTCTCCGCAATGCTGACGCCTGACTTCCCACCATCGCCACCTCCGTCTCCGTCTCCGTCTCCGTCTCCGTCTCCGCCTCCACATCCATGATCGACGGTTTCCGATTGACCATTACCGTCATCAGCCGTAACGGATTCTTGGCGGTTGGTGAAAACGGTTACATTGTGGTCCATGGAAAAGATTAAAAAAAAGAAGGGAGTGTTTAAAAAAAAAAAAAAAGAGAGCAATCAGCAGCGATTTAAGAATTAGGATTTGGATTTTACAATGATTAAAAATGAAAATCAAGAAAAAAAAAACAAAATAAATTTTTGATACGGTGAAGTTCAGCTGTGTGTAGCTGAAATGTTCTTAGAGAAACGTTTTTCAGAAACTTTTCAAGTTTTGAATTGAAATAGAAAATCTGGAAAGAAAATAAAAAATTCTGGTCCGGTTCACCGGTTTATTTATGCGATTTTTTGTCTTTACTTACCATAAACGATAACTTATTATTATATTTCCTTTTTAAAATTACATTATTACCATAATTAGAATGAGACCCAAAAATTAAAAAATGGTAACGTTAAATTTTTTTTTTTAATTTCATATTGACTGCAAATATAATATTAAATATTTTTATTCAATTTTTAAGGATATATCTTAAAATTACATGTCAATGTTAATTCAATATGAAATAAATAATTTTAATTTTGTATAAATTTATACATAACATTTTAATTTGATTCAATTTTTACAAACTATTAATGTCATTATTGATATAACATCATTCTGTGTTTATATATTACATACACAGATAATTATACATATATTATATAAAAAGAAATTACAGTATTCGTTTCTTTAAATGTGTATAATTGAATTAAATAGTAGTTTTATGTATACATTTGAATCAAAAATTGTTCATGTATCAAATTGCATATTGAATCAAAGTTCATGTATAGTTTTGATATTTACTTCAATTTATAAATAGTGATGATTTTTTAATTATATAATTTTTCTTTAGTTTTTATTTTATTTTATAATATATTTAGGTAATATATTAAGGGTAATTATTAGAGACTCTACAAACAAGTCGAGTTTGTGACAAATATCACATTTATTTATATAATTAATTTTTTAATTAATATATTTTTTAATTTTTATTTGAAACTTTAAATGTTGATCATTGTCTTTTTCTATAATTTCCTTTTTTTTTTAATTATTGTTTTGAAAATAACTTTTGGAAAATCATGTGATACATTATCTCAATAAATTTTAGATTATATAAGCAAAGATATATGTTGATACAGGACACAATAAGAGAGGTTAATGAGGAAAATAAAGATGAAATCATAGTAGTATAATGGAGGTTGATTCACCAAAAACAGTTGAGAGCCGGAACAAGAACAAGAGGATAAGCTGACCAAAAAGATTATTGCTAAGAGTAACTTTAAGGTGTTAAGGAATCAATTCATTCTCTATCTTTTTTCTAAGTATTTATAGATGATATCCCCTTGTCCAATGACATAACATGATAGGATATACGTTTAGTCCCATAAAGTGTATACGGGATAATCATGTATAAGGTAATTATATCTAAATAGACATTTTATTATCTTGGAGGTGTATTCAAACTCAAATGCTAATAAATATTTTTTTTTAAGTTGAGTGATCGATGACAAGTAGTCTTCGAAGATACAACTAAAAATAAAATCATTGCCTAAATCAATGATATGTTTGATACTAACCAATAGAAAGGTACAACAATATTAAAGTGACATATACCTTTTTAAAGTATAGTTTAAAAAAATAAAAATTTAAGTATTGAAAAAAATAATAAATAGTAATATTTGAATTGAAATTAAAAATTTTTACGAATAATATATTAAGTTCTTACCCTCGTTGCTTCAGAACTTGTGATTAAGATTTATTTTTACGTAATTCAATAAAAATCTATTTCTACAAAATGTGTTAATAAATCTTATTTAATTCTTTCTTTCTAAAAAAAATAATAAATCGACAATTCAAAATCGGTTCGATATGATATAACACATAAAATCGAATATTTTCTAAATCTATAACAAATTTATTTATTTATTTATTTTTGTAAGTGATGGGATCTAAAACCAGCAGCGGAACCCTATGGAAGTTTAGCTGCCAAAATTTTGTTTTCTCTTAAAATTTTTAAAAGATTTTCTTTAATCTCACAAAAAAATTTAATTAGATTTTATTTTTTTAATAATTATGATTAAACTTTACTAAAGCCTCGAAATTTAGTCCTAAATTCCGTTATTAATCTAAAATTTTTATTAATTTTATATTAAAGATAGAATTGATTTATGGATTTAATTTTTAAAAGTGTTTGGTCCTATCTTTTAACATTCCAAAAATATATATATTATTATATTTATTACTTATTTAATATTTAAAATTTTAATTAAAACGATGGATGGAACCACTAATTTAAGGGGTAACTTACATCTCATCCAAATAACTTTGGATTCAATTTTTTTCACACCTTAAAAATAGTTTAAATATATGTATACAGAGAAAAGAAAGTCTTGATGTAGTAGTTACCATCCTCATGATAGTTGCATGTGAAACCTATTTTGTTCATCTTCCTCGTGTGACTGCTGTAAAAGACGAAGATTAAACAGAACTGTGAGTCATTTATCTTTCATATTTTCATTAGGGTAAATTTATAAAAATCTAAATTATTTTTGTTAGACAATATTGAATTAAAATTGTTAATTTTTAGAAAAAAATTTGAAAAAATAAGAAATTATCTGAAAATTTTAGTTTTATGGATGTAAAGTAGTTAAGCTATTACTTTAAAAAAAATAAGATATCAATATTGATTACTTACTTATAATATTCAATTAAATTCAAAAAATATAAAAAAATATTTTAAAAAATTATTAAAATTGTTATAAATATTTCACTATTAAGTGGATCATCAATAATGTCAAAATAAGTTTGATGTACTCTAGAACTCAAATACTTATTAAAAGTAGAGTTTCATTTCATTTATATTTATTACGTATATAAATATAGATAAATATTCTTATTAATCAATAAAATACATCTTCATATTCCTAGAGGGAGTCGGACTTGGGTCCCTCAAGTCTCCATGTTCGTTTAACCACTCGTCTACTCACAAACCATTGTTAGTTTATGTCAAGAAACTTATAAAACCAATTGTTGTCGAAGAAAAAAATTGCCCAACAATGGAATCCAACATGCACTCACTAGTAACGCCTATAATTTTTTTTTACCATTTAGGCACTCAAAGATTTTTAAATTTATAAAACTAATTCGTCTTATGGGTATGTTTTCTTTCCTATTTTCTTATTTTTGGTAAATTATTTTATGAAAAAAAAATTATTCCTAAGTTCTTTTCAAACTAGAGTTTATTTTTATCAAGTTAAACAATATATCATATTTTTGATAATTTAATATTTGACAATTAAATTCTTGTTATTAAATATACTTGAAACTTAATTAAAATTGTAACGAGAGTATTTGTTGTAATAACTTGTTTTTAGTGGTGTTAGAAGCAGTGGTTTCGGGACCGCAATTCCGATGAGTGAGTTCGTAAATATTTTTATTTAATATTTACAAGATCATTAGATTGTCATATTAAAGTTTGGCCTAGTAATTTTAATCTTTAGTTAGTCAATTAAGGTATACAGACTACATCGTAAAAATCACATAAGTTAATCACTTTTGATTTTTAAGTGTTAAAGCGCTTAATTAATGTTTTTGCAAGTATCTAAGATAAAATTAAACTAATTAATGTTTTTGCAAGTATCTAAGATAAAATTAAACCACTTTTAATGGTGTTGGACGATTAGTGGATGATTTATAATGAAATATATAATAGTTATAATAGTAAATTAATAATAAATGTTAATAAAACATAAAAAAAATAGAAGTTATCTCATTTCTTCTTTCCCACAGTTTTCATCATTGTTGTGTGAAGAAAGAAGCTTTAAGCAATCAAAACCATTTGACCCTTGCATATCAAGAAACGGATCAATCAGTGGATAATTGAGAAAAAAATAGTAAATTAGTTCTTGACACTTCTTCTATTGCTGCTATTCCCTAGTAAGTTCATATGGTATAGTTCTATATATTTTTGTAATTTTATATTTGAATTGTATAATTGGAATGTTTGAATGGAAACTTAAATGTTGCAAATTGGTACAAAGTTGAGAAAAAGGATTGAATTGAAAAGTGATATACTATTACATGCATTGAGCCCGAAAGAACTTGAGATAAGATACAATTGGAATGACAATAAGGTTATTTGCGCGCTGTACAAGTTTTATATGAAATGAGATGTTGACGTATGATATGTATATATTCACTGAATGTACCAGAATCCAACATTGGTTGCAGATTACCGAGTTATATCCACAAGGATTTTGGTGTGTGTTTTTTGGGGGGAGGATGTATAGCCTACTAGCTTGGCACATAGAGCCTAGCTGTGTTTTTGGAGGGATGTTTAGCCTATGGGCTTGGCAATCAGTGCCCAGGCATGCTCTTAGATGGTAAAGCTCGTTTGAGCATTCATGCATGTTTTGGGTGGATAACCGAGTATTCGCACATGTTCATAATAGTTCATCAGGCTGAATTGTTGTTAATGGATTTGATGAATGGTGACCGAGTATAATATGGTAAAGCATAGATGAATGATCTGAATTTTTTTATGTTTATTGATATGATGACTTGATATGGTGTTGGACTAACTTGTATAGTATGAAAGGTTATATGACCTGAATGTGGTGAACTCACCTATTGATATGAATTGTGGTTATAGGGTAAAATGTTCAGTTAACTGTTTTGTTATTTAAACGTGGAAATGAAGGTATGTTATATTGTTTCCAACTTATGAGCTTACTAATCTTAATTGAAGCTTACTCTGTTTCATTTTCTGTTTCCTGTAGTTATCATTTTGCGAAATTCGGTAATCAAATCAATTTGAATATCACACTATCCAGCCACTTTTTGGTAGACTTTTTGAACGTTCAATCTGATTATATGACATGTAATAGGAGTTAAATTGTATTATAAGTGTATTGTAATAGTAAAATGTGAATGGTATTATATAATGAATGTGTGCTTGATGACCTTTTGATATGCTTGATCAAGATTTGAAATGGTAAATCTTGATTGTGGTTGCTAAGCATGGAAAAAGATGATAGATTCATATGAATGGTTGGTATGGTTAATTATGTTGTGTAACGGTTGAAATGGGTAAGATTGAGTTGAAAATTATAGTATGAAGACTTGATGATAAAATTGAATGTTTTAGGTATGATATGTGAATGAGTTTAGACATTTATCTCATATGTTGTGTATGTGATGTTTTAGTCAATAATAAGTGTATGGAAGTTGGCATATGTTTGTATTTAAGGTATATGTTAGCCATTCACATTGTTGGTATGAAATGAGATGAACCTTGGTATTAATTATTGGTTGTGATGGTGCCTTGAGGCATATTGGTTAGAAGATTAAGCTATGTTTTAATGTGTTTTTTGACATGATTTGAATAAGTATATATTTGAATATAATCATTGGTATGTGTTTGGAATTGCTTGAATTAGGTAACTTGTATGAAAAGTCATTTTGTTGCACACGGTTTGGCACACGGTCGTATGTCTTCACACGGGTTGGTGACACTGTCATGTGACCATTAAAGGAAGTTGATTTTTCCACTACACGATTATAAAAAGTTACATAGGCTGGCCACACGCTCTTGTAGTACTATTCATATGGTCTTTACTTTAGCATATGGTCTCAGTTTGTTACACAATCCAAGAACACAACCGTGTGACTTACAGTTTCAGTTAGTTACACGGTCGTGTGACTCAAGCACATACAGTCACAATCTATCACACAGCTTGGACATAGTCGTACGACCCTTAGTTTTGAAATTTTTCCACTTTTTGTTAAGTTTTCAATTAAACCCTTATTTGATTCTAAGTTGGTTTGAGAGCTTTCGTAAGCTCGTTTGAGACTTACTTTTGTTTATAGTTCATGTTATACTTAGATTATGGAATGTTTTACTTTTTAAATAAATGTTTAAATCCGAAATTATATGTAACAAATATTGTTAACTGTTGCAGCATTTTATAGCTCGAGTATAGCGACTGAACCTGGTGAGAGGTGTTACAGTTAGTGGTATTAGAGCCACAATTTATTCAATTTTAAGACTGAATGTAGCATGTATTTGGTTTAGAAATTACATGTCACATAAACCTGTGATAGTGTGAAGTTATTTGATCTGATCTGACCTTATTTTCTTATAGATTCAAAAATGGCAACAGAGTCAAATCATGTTGTTGATGATGAAGTAGACAATAATGTTTTGGCTTCCAAACAGGAAGCGAGTCACAGTCTGCTAGTTTTGCAAATGTCGAAAAATGAAATGAAAAATGCCTTTTTTAGCATGATGGGTTAGTGGTTCTCAGAGTTCATGTGAGCCAATCTTGTGGCTCCACAACCTCCACTCCCTATTGTGCCTCTTGTGGCACCCCCGTGTCCTCAAAATACTGAAATTATACGATGGCCCTCTATTGATAAAATTAGAAAGTGTGGTACCAAAAAGGTCAGAGGTAAGACGGAAGATAACTCAACTAGGGCTGAGTACTTGCTTGAAAATATTCAAAGGGTGTTCGATGAAATGACATGTAACACCCCTATACCATGTTCGACTCAAGAAACCTGATATAAGAATATTACATTTGATGCCAAAATAATTATTGGCTAATCATTAATATATTAGAATATAAAACGGACAAATAATAAATTTAAATAATTTATAATTTAGTCTTTACTACTACTTGGTACATACTTGATTTTCCTAAGTACATGCCATTCTATCCAAAAAAAAATTTTAACGTACCCTCTTGTTGCTTGAAGATGTGATGAGATGAAAGCTCGTAATCTCAAATACAACTCTTCAAAATTTCTATACCTAATCTACGCACAGAAACAAACTATACGCTGAGTATACACCCAGTGGTATTACTATAATTCAAATACTTAAAGTAAAAACAATAAATATGTACAATTTACCTTACCACTATTTTACTTTCAATAAATCATTCATGCATTTAAAACTTTAAAATTTCTTAATAATATGTATCTTAAATAGCTTTTCTTCATTTTAATTTATATATCTTCTTACTATTTCAATATTCATTTCATGTTTTTCATTAATAACCATTTCATAAAATCATTATTTCATGTATTTCATTTCTATATCCCAATTTAATAACTTATTCTATTTCATATCTAGAACCTTACAACATTAGTCTTTCAATAATTATTTAAACCAATATTTTCAATAAAAATAATTATAATTAATTCATAAGATTATATTCAATTAACTCATACACTATTTCATTATTTCCAATTCATTCTATTTTCACTTCTTATTTCGATATCTCAATTTCAATTCACATTTTAATTCATAATTTCACTTTCTCATACTTTCAATAGTTCAATCGATCAATGTATTCGATTTTCTCATTTCATTTATTCAACTAATTTCAATATCAATAATTCGATATTTTAGCAAATTCATGAACCTTAAGTTCAAGCTTCAAATCCCACATTTGAATTCAATTCACAATTCAACTCATAATTTCTTTCTCATATTTCAATAGTATGATCAATCAAATTTATTTAATTTTCTCATTTAAGTTATTCACCCTATTAACAAACCAGGACCTTGGCAGATACACGGATTTCAACCAAACACACCAGTACGGCACATTGTGCCTAAAACGGTACTAAGTACCTGATCAATATATCAGAAGCAGTATACGACACATAAAGTGCCTAAAACGACACACGAGGTGCCTGATACGACACACGAGGTGCCTAATACGACACATAAAGTGCCTGATCGGTAAAGTCGATAAATCTCATACTCTTCCAATCCTATGGCATGGCAACTATATCCGACTCAACCCGACTAGTTAATAAGGTATTCAAATCATTTCTCAATTTCAAATTCAGTTTCAATTCAATTTCACTTTTCCACTTCCTAATCAATATACAATTCAATACCAATACATATTTCAGATAATCACATATAATCATACTTTGATTCAATTCAGTCCACTTCTCAATCAATACACAATTCACATATTCACCATATTCATAATTTAATTAATTTTTATTCAATTCATATTTTCGATTCATTTTCCAATCAAGTTCAAATCACTAATCACTTTTCAATTAATATACATTTCAAATAATCACATATTTTCTTTATTCAATTCATTTTGATTCAATTCAAATCACTTTTAATTTTCAATCAATACACCTTCAAATATTCACACAATTCATAATTCAATTATTTAATTCAAATTACTTTTAATTTCCAATTTGTTCACATTCAATTTCAATAGCCATAAACACTTTTAAATCAATTTCATTCAAATCAATATCATTGTTTCAATTACTTACCTAATTTTGTCTACCATGCATTTTAATTAAAATATAACAATTAATAATAAATAGATTTGAATTATAGTAATACAAACCGTGATTTGCTCAAATTTTCCTCGATAACTTTTTCTTTTCCTTTCGATGCAGATACATCGGGTTCTTTGCTAGCAATTAAAGCTTAAAGCTTCAAACCCTTAGTTTCCCCTTTTCTTTTTCTTTTTCTTTCCCCTTTTCTTCCTTTCTTTCTCGTTTGCTATTCTGTTCTTATTTTTTGCTTTGTTTCTTTTTCTTTTATGTTTATTTACTTTATTTCATATATATATTAGTTAATAATATTAATAATACATTATAATAATGATATAATATAATAATATTTAATTCATAAATATCTTTACTTAAATTATAAGAAAATATTTTATTTTATTACAAGTGTATTTATATATATTTTATACATGTATCATTAATCATTATACAATACACTACCTCAAAAATACCCTACTGCGACACTTTTTTTGACCTAAGACGACGCAAAAAAGGTTGGCATAGGCTTCGCGACGCTTCTCCCGACGCTTCCAAAAAGGTTGTATATAGTGCAGTTGGCATAGGCTTCGCGACACTTTTGAAAAAGCGTCAGCATAAGTCAACATAAGCCGACGCTTATTGAAGAGTTGCGAAAGGTTTAGTCAATGCTGACCTTTAAAAAGGGTTGGGATAGACCTAATCAAGGCCAACCTTTGAAAAACGTTGTGATAAACCTGTCTAAGGCAACCTTAAAAAGGTTGGTATAGTTCTTTTCTAAGTCAACTTATAAAAACGGTTGGAATAGAGCCGTCTAAAGCAACGTTAAAAAGGTTGGGATAGACCTATCTAAGGCAACCTTAAATAGGTTGGAATAGACCATGTCTAAGGCAACATTTAAAAAAGGTTGGAATAGACCCATCCAAGACAACCTTAAAAAGGTTGGGATAGACCTTGTCTAAGGTAACTTTTAAAAAAGGTTGCGATAGACCTATTTAAAACAACATTAAAAAGGTTGGATAAACCCGTCTAAGGTAACATTTAAAAAATTGGGATAGACATGTATAATATAAATTTTTTTCTATTTTTTATTATTTTAATATTAATATATTTTTATAAATATTTACAGTGAATAATGATAAGAATTATGCTTTAAATACAACTAATAAAATATAAAATTAAAATTGAATATTCACTACAAAAATCGATCCAACAATTAAAATATACTAACATTTAGCTGAAATGTATACCACCAACATTCAACTCAATGTACAACTAAGAAGACAAAAAGTACAAACAAGAGAATCACAAGATATGCTATACCCTCCTCCAAATGGATGCTAAAGATGAAGATAAAGATGAAGAAACGGATGCTAAAGATGCAATCTGTTGGAAGAAGATGAAAGCTTCTTATCCATGACCAGACCATTAGGTGCAACGCATGAGCCAACTGATGACATGGCTGTGAAAGTGGATGCCATCTTCCTCTCTTAATAAGCTAAAAAATATTCAAAACCATGGTTTTAGAATCAATGTTATCTCAAATGTAAATTGATGAATAAGCAATTTTTTTTCAAATATTTTAATTTCTACAACTAAATCACAGTAAAAAAAAACAAATGAAGGTAAAATTCACAAGTAAAACCAATAATTTTTGAAACATTTCAAGTTTTAACGAAGTTCAAATACAAACGAAGGGATTTTTCTAATATTTTCATCTTCTAAATTCAGAACCCTAAATCAAAGATCTTAGGGCAAAAGAACAAGCAATGATACATCCCAACATTCTTAGGGCAGCGAAAAGTACACAATGTAGAATTAAATTATACCATGAACATTAATTATCATCACAACATTCTTTAAGCCAACAGCATGCAACCATGTTATCAATTGTTTGCATCAGAGATTAGGAGTTCAAGAATACTAAAGATTGTTTTTGATCTGCTGCCGAGGAAATCTCTTGAAATCCGATGTTTTATTTTTATACCTAATTGGAGAAAGTAAATATAATTCTATAATTAGCAAATTTGAAAGTCAGGCTCATAGAAGGATAATATGGGTATAAGATGATGTCAAAATTTTGTTAAATGCTAATGATAATAATATTTAGGCTCACTTGGACTCTGTGATATATGCTATAGGTAAAGGCTAATTATTTGCAACAAAAAGGCTAACATGCATCCATGGACTGTACATGACATTCAGAGCAGGATAATCTATGATAAATCCAAGACTTCGATATCATAAAAAATTCAATTACCTTGCAGCAGTAGGCTGAAAATAGGTTCCTTGTTTGTTAATCTTCCCCACTCGAATTGAAACCAAAGATATACAAAAGCACCTCGCCAGCATACCAACTTCCAATAGCTCAAAATGCTGAAAATTTATCCAAATACAAATGAAATTACACACACAAGATAGCCAAATTGAAAATTTGAAGAAGAAAATACAAATATGAGCTAAATTTCATCATAGAATTCAATATAAATGGAAAATTTTATCAATTGAAATTCTAAACTATCAAAATACCTGACTCAAATGAGCTAACAATCGACCCTCAGCTACGCCGTTCGAAACATTGACTTTCAACAAAGGCTTTAACCTTTCATCGGTTCGACAAGCGCCGGTTACTTGCATTTCCAAAGCTTGTAACCATTGCAGAACCCTATCTTCTCGATCGCTTTGTTGAAGCAACAAATCTCCTTCAT
Source organism: Gossypium stocksii (assembly GCA_020496765.1). Lineage (NCBI taxonomy): Eukaryota > Viridiplantae > Streptophyta > Magnoliopsida > Malvales > Malvaceae > Gossypium > Gossypium stocksii. The sequence continues at coordinate 99,676,292 of CM035632.1, read as the reverse complement.
TTTCCTCTACGAATATATCCGTTAACCGTTCTGAAAGTCCGATTTCATTCCCCACCTCACCGCTTTGTCCTAACGTTGTTCCAGATCCAACGCAAAAGGTACCAACAATGCCGTTGATGGACAAAGATGTGTCCGACGAACCAATTAATTCGTCATCATCCCGACCCATGCGGTCGTCAAAATATAATTCTATATTTTGGGTTTTGCAGGAATGAGAAAAACAAAGTGTAAATAAAAGGTTAAAAAAAAAGGGGGAAATTTAAGGTTTTTTAGGTTTGGGGGAAAATTTTGGCGCCATTTTGAAAGGTTAAAACAAAAAAAAAAAATTTAATCCAATTTTCTTTCTTGTTTCTATATTTGAAAGGTTTAATTATTTTTTAAATTCCTTTAAATTAAGTTTGTTTTGTTCCAAACAATATATTTAATTTGTAAATTTTTATAATGGTGTACAAAAATAATTTTAAATAATACGAAAACTTGAGCTGCATATATCTTCCTGATGAAAAATTCGTAGTTTTTTGTATTAAAGAAAACGAAGCTTATGATGTTACGACAGAATCGAACAAATCAGAAGAATCAAATCAATCCGAAAAAAGTTCATGGTTGGTTAATACAAAGGTTAATTATATTCCTTTAACTCTTTATTTTACTTGAAGTATTGTGTCTGAAACTTGTTTCTAACACTTGTACGAACATATAACATTCTAAGAACCCTAAAAATAAGGTGAAAAAAACTTAATTAAAAATAGCTCAATTTCAGTTGACATCGATTAACTGATTCACTGACCAAACCGTTCTTTAGTAACATTGACCTCTCCTCCACTCCTGTCTTCATTTGATCATTCCTAAACCTTAAACACTACATTTGAAACCCTAAATCCAAAACTCAAAACTAAACTTCTAAATCATAAACCATAAACCCTAAATCATAAACCTGGTTAAACCCTAAATTAATTAGATAAAATTTGAATATTATATATTCTTTCAATATTTTAAGAAATTTAAATAACATTTTCAATGTACTAATTAATATTGTTTCTCTAGAGATGCATGGGTTAGTAATTTTTTTTAACTTTAATATGTATAAAGTTTATCTATTATTATCTGTTAAATAATTTAAACTATAATGATAATTTTAATATATTCAAATTAATATTATCTCTTTTACAATTATATAGGAAATTATTTAATATACAAATTAAAAGATAAGCAGTCATATACCCAAAAAAACTTTAAAATTATTTTAAATTATAGTATTTTAATATTTAGAAATTAAATTAATAGATGGGTATGGCATGGTCTAGTATTGTTGAAAAGATTTCTTTTTTCAATATCATTCTTTTTTCAATATGAAATTCTAATTGTGGTTTAAATTTATACTTGAAACTTTAATTTTGATTTAATCATACACATTTTAAAAAATAAATACATCAATTTATTTTTATATTGAATAAATATAAATATTTATGTATGCAATATATAAATATAAAATTATGTTATATCAATAATTGTATTAATAATTTACAAGAACTGGATCAAATTAAAGTTCATATATTCAATTGCACATTAAACCATTGTTCATATATGCTTTAATTTTGATATTTTATTTTTTGAAAAATAATAATTTATATTTATCTTATTTATGATAAAATTTTTAAATATATATAATATAAATTTTGAAACATTTATATTAAAAAAACCCTAAAATCCTAAACCCTAAACTTATAAACACAAAACCCTAAAACCTTAAACTATAAACTATAACCCTTAAATCCTAAACTCTTAAAATCTTAAACCCCAAACCCATAAACACAAACCCTAAAACCTTAAACTATATAAACTATAATCCCTAAACCATAAACTCTAAACACTAAACCTTAAACCCTAAACTAAATTGATTTTTTGTTGCATTTTTATTAAAAACCTTATTCATACTCGAAGGTATTAAGTTATTTTTAATTTGAATATATATAATTATTCACAAATTGAAGATGTAAAATTTTAAGAATATTCATATTTTAAATTCAAATTTTTGGTGCTACATATTCAAAAAAAGCCAGAATTAAGGAAATTTGGGACATTACACCTTTATACAAAGAGTTGGCCAGATCGTATGCTGACAAGTCTATCCCAACACTTAAGAAAGTGTCGCCCCAAAACTGTCGTCTTATGACTAGACAAAAGCCAACTCTTATTCAAGCGTTGCCGTAGGCATTTATATCCCAACCTTTATACAAAGAGCTGGCTAAAGCGTATGTTGGCCAATCTATCCCAACACTTCTGAAAGTGTCGCACAAAAACGGTCGTCTTAGAATGAGACAAAAGCCAACTCTTATTCAAGCGTTGCCTTAGGCATACATATCCCAACCCTTATACAAAGAGTGGGCCAAAGCATAGTCTATCGCAACACTTAGGAAAGTGTTGCCACAAAAGTGTCGTCTTAGGACTACACAAAAGACAACTCTTATTCAAGCGTTGCCTTAGGCATACGTATCTCAACCCTTATGCAAAGAGTTGACCAAAGCATAGTCTATCCCAACACTTAGAAAAGTGTCACCACAAAAGTGTCGTCTTAGGACTATACAAAAGCCAACTTTTATTCAAGCGTTGCCTTAGACATACATATCCCAACCCTTATACAAAGAGTTGGCCAAAGCATAGTCTATCCTAACATTTAGGAAAGTGTCACCACAAAAGTGTCGTCGTAGGACTACACAAAAGCCAACTCTTATTCAAGCGTTGCCTTAGGCATACATATACCAACCATTATACAAAGAGTTGGCCAAAGCATAGTCTATCCCAACACTTAGGAAAATGTTGCCACAAAAGTGTCGTCTTAGGACTACACAAAAACCAACTCTTATTCAAGCGTTGCTTTAGGCATACATATCCCAACTTTTATGAAAGTGTTGCCCCAAAAGTGTCGTCTTAGGACTAGACAAAGCCAACTCTTAATTAAGCGTTGCTTTAGGCATGCATATACCAACCCTTATACAAAGAGTTGCCTAAATCGCAGTCTATCCCAACACTAGCCCTAAAAGTGTCGTCTTAGGACTAGACTTTTGCAACTCTTATAAAAGCGTTGCTTTAGGCTTGCATATCCCAACACTTATGAAAGAGTTGCTGAAAGCGTATTTTGGCTAGTCTATCCCAACACTTAGGAAAGTGTTGCCCCATAACTGTCGTATTAGGGCATTTTTGACGTAGTGTTAATTATCTTAATTTTAATTTATTTTTAATAATAATAATGATCATAATTTAATAATTTAATATAAAGCTATAATAATAATTATAATAAATATCTATTTAATAACAAATACATATATCACAATTGTACATATAAATATTTTTACATTTGTATATTATCATGACCATCCATTTGTCTTTCTTTTATTTATTTATCATTCAAAAATCTTATAAAATAATTATTTAATTACTAAATATCTTTTAACTTAAATTTTAAGTAAATAAATAATTATAATACAAGTGTATATATATACATTATTACACTTGTACCATCTTATCACCATACACTTGTCTTAATTTATTTTATTTCATAATATAATAATATTTAATATAATTTATAGTTTAATAAAATAATATTTAATTAATAAGTAAATATCTAAGAAAAATCTTACATTTTTCAAGTGTTTGCCGCCTCAACTATTAGGAATGGCTTATTTGCCATTTTGGTCCTCCTTTCTTTCTATTAATCTATAATTTAACTTTTGTCCCTTATTCAATTTAATTCTTTTTCCTAATTACTCTTAATTAAGCTAAATTCACCTAATTAAAACCTAATTAAACACACCACTAGACTCATAAATATTCCTAATAATTATTTACTAATTCGATTTTTAAGATTGAGGCCCGATTTTGCACTTTTTCGATGCCCGTGAATTTTGGGTCATTACATGACATGTTCACCTGATGATTACTTAAAATCTGTTGTATCCTTGCTTAAATTTGAAGCCTATCATTGGTGGCTGACATTGATAGCTATAGCGTCGAAAGTGTAGCACCCCCACGCCCGAGACCGTCGCCGGAGTCGAGCCTGAGGTGTTACCGAACATAATTTATCATTTAAACAACTTTACAAAATCTATTTTCATTTTCGGAATAAACTGTTTTCTGCATCATGGTCGCTCAAAAATTCATATCTCGAGTTACGAAACTCAAAATCAAGATCCGTAAATTTTCCCTGAAACTAGACTCATATGGCTATTTACTAATTTTTTTCTAGAATTTTTGGCTTGGCCAATTAGTACAGTTTATTAGTTAAAGTCTCCCCTGTTACACCGCTCAACTGCTCTGACCTCTGTTCACTACGAACTAATTTTCTCCCTGTACAAAATTCAAACAGGCATGCCATCTGTTTCATTAGAAACTAGACTCAATAAGGAATCTAGGCATATAAACTATAATACCTAATTATTTATGTGCAATTTATAGTGAATTTTTGAAGTCAGAACAAGGGATCACAGAGTCAGTCTCACTCAACTGAAAATTTCTCATAATATACAACTCTTTTTCCTACTCTGTTTCTTCCACATGAAAATAGACCCATTAAGTTTTAATTTCATACCTTATTCACCTTTTAATTCCATTCCTACTATTTTTAGTGATTTTTCAAATTCACGTCACTGCTGCTGTTTGCATCTGTTTTCAAGCTACTTTTATACTTTTCATAGTTTTCATGTGATAGTTACCATTTAAGCACACATACCATTGAACACATGCATGGTTAGCCATATCATTAGCTACTCACTTCCAAGCATTTATACACCATATATTGAACATATCATTCCATAAAAGACTAAGTCCCTATACATGCCATACACAAAATGAAACGTCTAGTTATACCAAAATGATTCCTTTGATAGTGTGATCTGAACTCCGACGTTTCCTTCGATCCCCGAGTAAGCTTGGCAAGAACTATAATAAGAAAGAAAATAAAGGGGTAAGCACTAGGCTTAGTAAGCTTACAAGCAAATAAATTGCAACATTTAACATATTGAGCAATTATACATAATATCGTCTAGCATCATAAACTTTCTTTACTTCTCACTTACTACCTTCTTTCTTACCTGACCTTTCGTTATTCATAAACATAATCTAACTTCCCTTTGCTGATAGTTCACTGAATTTAACTTGTACAATGACCCGTTGAACCACTCGGAATACTAAGGATACTCAGGTTATTCCTGTCTGATAAAATACTGCCAATGCCATGTCCTTGACATGGTCTTACATGAAATATTCCTGTCTCCAAAGCCATATATACGATATGGACTTACATGGCTCAATACTGTCCTGTCTCCAAGGCCATATACACGATATGGGCTTACATGGCGCAATACTGTCCTGTCTCCAAAGCCATATGTTTAATATGGACTTACATGGCTCATTACTGTCTGTCTGTTAACCCAAATATCCTAGCATTCCTAAGGCTCAAACGAGGCTTTCTAATGCTTCTTCTCTGTCACTTCTCTTTAAATTCGACTTTGAATATTTCCATAAAATAAATATATGAATGCTGGAAATTGACAATATCAATGTAAAACAATGAAATATTGCATTTATTTACCGTAAACTTACCTCGATACAAATTGTGACTAAACTTTACAATTTAGTCCTTTACTTTTTCTTTTCCCCGATCTACTCTTGAATTCCGTTCTTCTTGATCTATAATAGCAAATTTAGCTTATTTAATACTCACATTTATCAAAACAGCCCTTTTTCAAATTTTGGCAAAATTACATTTTTGCCCCTAAATTTTTGCATATTTACATTTTTGCCCCAAGGCTCGGAAATCAAAACTTATCACAAATTCTTGTATTTTAAGACATGCTTATCATTTATTTACCAATATCATCTTCAAATTCCTACTATAACATACACTTATGTACAATAGGTATTTTTACCAATTAAGCCCTTTTACTCGTTTTTACCTAAAACCGAGTAGCTCAAGTTGTCTAACATAATTTAAAACCTCATATTCTATCATAAAACATCAAAATACACAAATTTCACCTATGGGTATTTTTCCAAATATGAATCCTAACTTAAAATATTGCTAACATAAGCTTTATCGAGCTACCGGGATCTCAAAAACGTAAAAATCATTAAAAACGGGGCTTGGAATCACTTACTATGGAGCTTGGAAGCTTGAAACAAACCCTAGCTATGGAGAACCCTTGAAATTTCGTGGTAATGAAGAAGATGATGATTTTTTTGTCATCTTTTCCCTTTTTATTCATGTTAATAACCAAATGACCAAAATGCCCCTCCTTACTAAACTTTCAAAAATTCCACCCATGTCCTATTTTGTCCATGAGCTAATAAATTGGTCAAATTACTATTTAAACCCTCCTAATTAATATTCCAAAGCAATTTCATAATAAAAACTTCTAGAATGCAAGTTTTGCAATTTATTCGATTTAGTCCCTAACTCCAAGTTAAGCACTTTACGCGTAGAATTTCTTCACGAAATTTTCACACTATCATGCAATCATAATATAAACTTCAAAATATTTATAAAATAATTATTTCTATCTCGGATTTGTGGTTACGAAACCACTATTCCGATTAGGCCCTATTTCGGGATGTTACAGAAAGACAAGGTTAACTAGACATTTTCATAACCGAGTTTAGAAATAAATTTGTCAGTAAATGACATTTAGATAGAAAGAAGAAAGAATTTCTTGAATTGAAGCAAGGAAATAAATCTATAGTTGAATACGAGCGAGAGTTTGTACAACTTAGCAAATACACTTGTGAAATTGTACCGACTGAAGAGGAAATGTGTATTCATTTTAAAGATGGGTTGAATGATGAGATCAAGATGTTAATGGGTGCAATGGAATTGCGAGAATTTGTAGTTTTATTTGATCGAACACAAAAGATAGAAGAAATCTGTAATAGTAAAAAACAAAATAACATAAGAGTTTGGGATTTCAGTAAACGAAGTTTATCTAAACCGTTTTCAGCTCCTTCATCAAAGAAATCAAGGGAAGCCTTCAGTCGCTTTACTTTAGCATCAGGGTTCTCGGGAAGAAATAAAATGAGACCGAATGACTCAAGATTTTAGACTGTGCCTGTAGATAGTTTGGTAGTATCCGTAATGTTCCTAAACCTATTTGTGAACATTGTGGAAAGTTACATATTGGTGAATGAAAAACCAAAATGGATGCTTGTTTTAGATGTGGTTCAACGGAGCATTTAATGAGAAATTGCTTGAGAAAGATGGTGATACTGATGATTGGAGTGTGAAGCCACAATCGTCTTCTCATAAAGGTAGACATCCTGGTCAGAGCAATAATACTAAAGTTAATCGCAATGGAACTAATGTCACAGCTATCAAGTCTGAAGTTATAACACCTGATTGAGCGTATGCCATTTGAGCTAGGGAGGAAGCCGTTACACCCGATGTTATTATTAATACTTTCTCTTTCTTTAATGTTACTATGTATGCACTGATTGACCTTGGGTCAACTCATTCATATATTTGGATAGCATTAGCAACGAATATGAATTTACCTATCGAGTCAACTGAATTTGATGTCAGAGTTATGAATACACTAGGTCAAAGTATGATAGTTAACCTAATATGTCGAAAGTGTTAGCTAAAAATTTAAGGCTGTGACTTTCCTGCTGATCTAATGTTACTACCATTTCACGAATTTGATATTATTTTGGGAATAGATTGGTTAACTTTAAATGATGCCATGGTGAACTGTAAACTGAAGCGGATTGAACTAAGATGTCAGAATGATGAGATAATTACAGTTGAGTCTAATAGATTGTATTGTGCTACTAAAGTCATTTAAGCAATCTCCGCTTAGAAATTTATCAGAAAAGGGTATGAAGCATTTTTGGCATATATACTTGATAATTTAGAATTGGGATTGAAGATTGATCAAGTACCGATTGTTAACGAGTTTACGGATGTGTTTCCAGAAGAATTGTATGGGTTACTACCTCATCGGGAGTTGAGTTTGTGATTGATTTAGTGCCAAGAACTGCTCCAGTATCTATTGCTCAATATTGAATGACACCAGTTGAATTAAAAGAACTTAAGATACAGTTGCAAGAATTTCTGACAAAGGTTTTATATGATTGAGTGTATCTTATTGGGGTACACTACTGTCATTTTAAAAAAAAGAAAGATGGGTCAATGAGACTGTGTATCAGTTACAGCCAATTGAATAAAATTACTATAAATAATAAATACCCTCTGCCCCATATTGACGACCTGTTCGACTAGTTGAAAGGAGTTACATTATTTTTGAAAATAGATTTAAGATTTAGCTATTATCAGTTGCGAGTTAAAGATAATGATGGTTTCAGATTAACCACTGCCCTTGCTGCGTTTACAAACTTAATGAATAAAGTTTTTCAACCACACTTCGATATATTTGTAGTTGTGTTCATTAATGATATATTGATCTATTCCAAAATCGAATCTGTGCATGCTCAACATTTGAAAACCGTACTACAAAATTTAAATGAGAAATAATTGTATGCAAAGTTCAGTAAATGTGAATTCTGACTCAGAGAGGTTGGTATCCTTGGCCATGTGATTTCTACGAATAGTGTATGGGTTGATCTATAATGACCTAAAAGTACAAGTATCGGAAAATGAGTTATTGGGTCTCCGTTTTAGTAAAATATATGTATGCAAAGTTCAGTAAATGTGAATTCTAGCTCAGAAAGGTTAGTATCCTTGGGCATGTGATTTCTATGGATGGTGTCTAGGTTGATCTGTAATGACCTAAAAGTACGGGAATCAAAAAATGAGTTATCGAGTCTTCATTTTAGTAAAACGGATTCATAGATAATTATTAAAAATATTTACGAAGTTATTTATGTGATCAATTAGGTTTTAGTTAAGTGAATTTAGTTGAATTAAGGTTAATTAAGTATTAGGACTAAATTGAATTAAGTGTGAAAATTTAATTATAGGAAACAGAAAAGTCAAAGGACTAAATAAATAATTAAACAAAATTTGTGACACTTGTGTGGTAAAAATAAAATACATGTGTATTAATTATATGAATACATTTGTAATACAAATATGTATTTTCTTATTATTTAAGTAATAAATATTTTATAATTATATTATTATTATATTATATTATAATTAATTAAGTAAATAAAATGAGAAAAAGAAATGAAATCAAGAAAGAAACAGAGAACAAAGTAGTAGAGAAGCAAACGAAATAGAGAAGGAGAAAGAAGAAAAGAAAAAGAACAGGAAAAATAGGGTTTTAAAGCTTTAAGCTTAAATTGGTAAGTCAATTTAGTCCCTATTCTTGTAATTTTTGAGTTTTTGGAATCTTAGAACAAAGTATTGTTGAATTTATGTTGAAATTTTGTTAGTTGGTATAATTTTAGACATGGTTTATGATGGGTAAATTGATGAATTAGGAATTTAAATTGATTGAATTTCAAGTTAGAAATTAGTAAAGGATTGAATTGTAAAATAAAGTGTAAGTTTTGAATAGTAAGGATTAAATTGAAATAATTTCAAAATTGATTTATGGTGAAACTGAAGAGTTAAAATGAGTTTATAGAAGAAATTTAATGGGAATATGGAGTAGTTTTGGTAAAATAAAAATTAGTATTGATTTAGGGATTAAATTGGAACTTAGATGAAATTTATGTATAAAAGGGAATATTTAGATGGAATTGTATGATTAATGATTTTTAGTTGTTTAATTATGTAGCTAATATTGTACTCGAGTCATCGACCAAGAAAGGAAAGGAAAAGGTAGACGAGGAATAAATCGAATTACGGTTTGTATTACTATAGTTCAAATCTAATTATTATTAATTATTGTATTTTAATTGAAATGCATGGTAAATAAATAAGGTAAGAAATTTGGTATGATAATATTGTTGTGAATGGAGTTGATTTCAAGTGACTATAATTATTGGAATTGAATATTGATATTGAATTGAATGAAATTGAATTGAATTATGAATATATGTGAGCATTTGAAATGTGAATTGATTGGAAAAGTGAAACAAATGGAAAATATGAGGAATTATGTTTTGAAATTGTATTGAATTGAAAAAAAATGTGTTGAATACCCTATTAACTAGTCGGGCTAAGTCGGATATAGTTGGCATGCCATAGGGTTGGAAGTGTTCAGGGATATTTCGACCTTGAGTCGATTAGGCACTATATATGTCGTATTAGGCACCTTGTGTGTCGTATTATTGCTTCTGATATATCTGATTAGGTACTGAGTGCCGTTTGCTTTGGCAATATTGATTAGGCACAATGTGCCGTGCTAGTGTGTTTGATCGGATCCATGTATATGCCAAGGTCTAAATTATGTTAATAAGGGCAAAAGAACAAATTGCAATAGAATTGATATTGAATAAAGTGATAAATTGAATGAATAGTATATGGAATGAAATGAGCTATTGGAATAAGATGTGAAAAACTCAATGAAATTGAGATAGTGAAGAAATGTATGAATTTAATTAAGTACAAATTTTGAAATAATGCTTATTGTTATTATTGAACAAGTTGAATTAAGGTATGAGATAACTATTGAATAATTGTAGGCATGAATTGAATATATATAATTAATTGTATAATGTTACAAGTTTGAATTATGGTAATACCACTAAGTATACATACTCAGCGTACGATTTGTTTCCATGTGTAGGTTAGGTAAAGATAGAAGTTCTGATCCAGCGTCCAAGATAATCCCGGTGTCAACAAAGTGGTGATGTATAGTTCTTTTTGATAACTATCATGTACTTAGGATATGTATATGGTCATTTTGGTAGTTGAATGTAAATGGTGTATATTATAAACATGAATGGTTATATATATACGGAAAAGTTAAGTTTATAAAATGTATGTTTTGGTATAAAACTTAAAACGATCAGAATGTGGTGAATTTAATTGAATTAGATGTTATATTTGAAATGGGCATGAATAAACATTGAATAGGCCATTATGTTAATGTTTGTGTTATGGTTTAGGTATATCTAATGTATTTTGGATTGGTTGAAAGATTGAAATTTGAATTGCTTGAGATTTAAGAATTGCAGAATGGTAAACTTAAGTTTTAAGGCTCATTTTGAATTTACACGGGTTGGGACACGGGCGTGTGACCAGGTCGTGTGAGATACACGGCTAGCACATGGGCCTGTGAACTGGTCGTGTGTCTCGTACACCTTAAAAATTCAAAACAAAATGCCCAGGTTTAGGCACACAAGTAGAGACACAGTTGTGTGTCTCAGCCGTGTGAAGCACACGGCCTAGCACACAAGCGTGTGGCTTGGCCGTGTGACTTCAATTTTTTCTTAGGTTACAAGTCAGAGAGTTACTCTGGTTAGGGATACGGGAGTGTGATACCATACAGCCTGCCCACACGGGTGTATCCTGAACCACACGGGCATGTGAGCCCTGCACTTAGGAGAAATTTTGAAATTTTACGAAAAAATTTTGGAGCATTCAAATAAGTCCCGGTTCACTTCTAACAGTATTTTGGGCCTCGAGGGTCCATGAAAGGGACTTAATAAATGATTTATAATATGTATGTTAATTATTTGTATAATAATCGTAAATTGTTTGAAATGTCCGGTAATGCTCTGTAACCCTGCTCTGGCAACAGTTTAGGGTTAGGGGGTGATACATGATCCGAGTAAGATTTCGACAATTATAAATTTAAAAGCTCTAAAGAATGTCTCTGAGGTGCGTAGTTTTCGGGCCTAATTGCTTATTACCGATGTTTTGTTAAGAGTTCCTCGATAATTGCTCTACCGATGAAAAAGCTATTGTAGGAAAATGTTGATTTTGTTTGGTCGGATAAATGCTAATGGAGTTTTGATTAGTCGAAAGATTTATTAATAGAAGCTTCAATGTTGAGTCAGTCTGAATCCGGGAAAGAAAATATTGTTTACAATGATGCTTTACTCCATGAGTTAGGTTGTGTACTAATGCAGGACGAAAAAGTTATATATTATACTTTTCAACAGCTTAAACCACATGAGAGAAATTACCTGAATGATTTAGAATGATCGCAATTGTTTTCGCTTTGAAGATTTGACGACATTACCTATATGGTGAGAGATTACCCTACAAATGTTTTATTGTCCACTAAGCTTTGGAATGCCTTTGACAATCTCATATTGAACCAATCTTTACAGCCATTTATAATGAGCATAACCAAACTTCTCATGTCATAGCTCAAGCTCTTATACCAATTGTTAGGACCTTAAGTTGTTAATTACTTGAACTATCAACTTAGAATGGAAGTGCTTGACTATAGTGGCCACTACAGTTTGGTACTACGAAAACTGTGTAAATAAAATAACGAAAAGCACTAAGGTTTATTTACACAGTTCAGTTTCCTTACGTTTGCAGAGCCTAACTCAGTAAGTAATTTCATTATCTTTAATCCATAATACAACAAGTGAATCACACCCTATCACTCCCTAGGTATAAAGATCTCACCTTTTTCCTAAAGAGTAGAACATTCACCTCTAAATCCTCCTCATGAGAATTTAGACTGCAAATGTGACAGCCCGAATTTGACCCTAGTCAGAACAGTGGTTTCAGGACTAATATTCCGAGTCAGAAAAATAATTAAATATTATTCTCTATCTTTAGAATGTGTGAATTCAATTGTGTGAAAATTTCGTCTTAAAATTTTTATCGTTTGGAAGTCCGATCAAATAAAAAGGACTTGATTACAAATAGGATGAAAATTTATGGTTAAATTAACAAGGGCCGAATTGATGATGTTTTACTAAAAGGAGATATTTATGTTGCTATTATAAGATAATAAAATAGATGGACGGTAGAAACCTTGGTTGTAATGTTTATATATTTTTATAGTAAAGGTTATTTTGGTAAAGTATAATTAATATAGATATAATAAAACATAATACATAAAAGAATGAAGCCATTTGAGCCTAGTAATTGCCGAAATAAGAAGAAGAAAGAAAAGAATAAGAAGTTTGACCATTCGGCACTTTGAGATTCAAATTGAAGGTATGTTTTAATTTGGTTTTCAATAAATTTTATGTTTTTAGTTTAGTTGTATCATAATATATAAGACCCATGTCCAAATTTTTTTTATAGTGTTTGCCGAATCTTGCCATGGTAGAAAACTTGAAGAAATTCATGATTTAAGTAGTTAAATGAGAGTTGTGTCAAATTTATAAGCTTATAGTAGAAATTTTGATGAAATTGAAGTCATAGGGATTAAATTGTTGAATTGGCAAGTAGAAGGGTTATTTTGCTAAATTAATGATATATGAAGGATGTTATATGAAATGGGGAGTATTCGGTCAAAGATTTATATAAGGAATTATTTTATTTTAATTTTTAATGTAATTTGACTTTTTGGGATCTAATTGCCGAATGTGATAAATAGTAGGGGTGAAATCGGCAAATTGTTTAAATGTCTATATTGGATTGAATTGCACAAAAATTTAGTTTAATTGGGTCTCATTTGCAAATTGAAGCTCAAGAGGAAAGGAAGTTTAATTCGGATAGGGGGAAAGCTAAATTAGTCGAGTAGTCGAAATTTCCGTTCGAGAATATCCGAGGTAAGTCATTAACTTGTTTTATGTATTAAATTTTACTAATGAATTGAGATAGGTGTTAAATTGAATTTTTAGAAGATTACTATATGTTTGCCGAATATGAATTCAATTGATGGTAAATTGCACTATGTGTTAAATGTGATTACCGATTATGAAATGAATGAACAAAAATGTGTTTATATTTGGTATTGATGATTTTGGTTGGAGACTTATGTTAAAATAGTGTGTACTAGTTTTTCAGCATATGAATGTTGTATATTTAGTTTGGAAATGAATGGATAAAAATGATTTAATAACATGAGAGTATACCTACTTTGAGTAGTTGGGTTGATTCGGGCTTAGTGCCTAGCAGGCTTAGTGCCGGTGAACATATTCGGGCTTAGTGCCTAGCAGGCTTAGTGCCGGTAACATATTCGGGCTTAATGCCTAGTAGGCTTAGTGCCGGTGAACATATTTGGGCTTAATGCCTAGCAAGCTTAGTTTCGGTGAACATATTCGGGCTTAATGCCAAGCTGGCTTAGTACCGGTGAACATATTCGGGCTTAGTGCCTAGCAGGCTGAATGCCAGTGACTTAAATTCCGAATTATGATTATGAGGATTCAAGTGTAATGAAAGAAGCATTTGAGTGGAAATTTTATGCTAAGTAATCTACCTTACATTCGGCCAAATAGGTATGTATATGTGCTTGGTTGTTAAATATTGAATGGTTTATGCGATGAAGGTATGTATGAAGGTGATTTGGTATTCAAGTTAAGTAGTTAATTTGGTGAATGTAATATGTACTTATAATGAGTTGTTATATGCTTATAGTATGCATAATTAAGCTGAAACATAAATATATGTGAATCGGTCAAGGGTAATAGATTTGTTTATTTTCTTGGTTTCAATTTAAACAATGGCATATGAATGTGGGCTATTAATTCATAAATAGATTGGATATATACGCATATGATAGTCCATATTGGTGATGTATTATAAGTTGTTAAACAATAAGTTGATTAATAAGTTTAATGATTTTCGTATATTATATAGATTAATATATATATTTGTTTAGTTAATGACTTACTAAGTGTAAAAACTTACTGTTTATTTTATTCGTCTATGTTTTATAGATTTTTGGAAGATAGCTAAAGGTTCGAGGATCGATAGAAGACTTATCACACTATCTGTTGTTTCGGTATAATTATATATGTGTTACTAAACCTGAACTTATGGCATGTATAGTTGGGACTAGTGGGTTTATAATGTCTTTTGAATGTTGTGTATATATGCCATGCGAAAATGGCTTATAAAATGACTTTGAGATATTTAATACTTGAATTAGTAGTAATGAGTATATTTGTGATGAAATATGGTTGTTTTGTAACTTGTATGAAAGATTTGGTCTATATCCATGTTTCACGAATAAGGGTTGATAAATAGGCTATGATAAGCATATTTATGTATGAAGTTTGATTGACATATAGGGTAGTGATTGGTAAAATATAATTGTGGTTGGTAATACGTCTTTTGTTAGGTAGACCTTTTAGTGATATTAGAAGTAGATAAATAACTTTACATGGCTCATTTGTCATGCGCATTTATATTTATATTTACATATATAAAACTTTTGTTGTATGAGTTGGCGATTGAAATGATTGGGTTTATGCTCATAGGCATTCGACTACTAGTGAAATTTTGACCAAATGAATAGTAACACTCATGTTAGTATGGTACTAAAATAGTTTGTGCTATCTTAGCTATATTTATATATGTGCATAGACTTGTATATAGACTAATGGATTTTTGGTTAATAATAGTTATTGCATCAAATCATATTGGGATAGAATAATTTACGAATTTCATTATATGATTTTTATTTGAGTTATTATTGAGATATTGAATGATTTAAACAAATGATGACAAGACGTGTTTTATGTCCTAAATACTTAATCATATGTTTGTGAGTTGTTAAATTGTTGATTTTGGTTTTGTAATACCTCGTGACCCATTCCGGCAACGGATATGGGTATAAGGATGTTATATTTTATTGGTATCAAAGCTACGGTTTAGTCAATTCTAGGACTAATGTAGCGCATATGAGTCTAGCTATACATGCCATACAATGATATTGTGATAGTGTGATGACTTCTGATGTTTGAAAATGTATTTTTATATAGCAAATGGATCCCGAACGAGTTTTAGCTGATGATGTTGAGAGTGTAGCGCCTGCTTCCGCGCAAGGGACAGCTCCTGCTGAATCTCAGCCGATCCCGGGTAATGAGGGAGAGGCTAGACAAGTTTTCTTTAATATGATGACTGAATGGTTCTCTGAATTTATACTGAATAATCCGGTTGCTCAACCCCGAATAATCCACCTCCGATACCGGTAGTACCTCCAGCAATAGATCCGTTGAAATTGAATAGGCCCCCAGTTGATAAAATAAGAAAATACGAGGTCGAAGAGTTCAGAGCCACAGCTAGTGATGATGCTGAGCGGGCCGAGTTTTGGCTCGATAATACTATTCGTGTGTTCGACGAATTAACATGTACTCCTAACGAGTGTCTAAAATGTGCCGTGTCTCTGTTACACGATGCTGCCTATCATTGGTGGAATACTTTGATTTCAGTGGTGCCGAGAGAGCGAGTTACGTAGGAATTTTTTCAAACTGAATTCCGTAAAAAGTATATTAGCCAGAGATTCATAGATCAGAAACGTAAGGAATTTCTCGAGCTTAAACAGGGTCGGAGAACTGTTACTGAATACGAGCGAGAATTTGTCAGACTCAGTAGATATGCCCGGGAGTGTATTTCGACTGAAGCTATTATGTGTAAACACTTCGAAGATGGATTGAATGAGGATATTAAGTTGCTGGTTGGTATTCTAGAAATCAAGGAGTTCGTAGTGTTGGTTGAGCGGGCTTGTAAAGCCGAAAAGCTTGGAAAAGAAAAGAGAAAGGCTGATTTTGAAGCTAAAGACTTCCGCAAAAGATCAATGAGTAAAACCTATCAGACGTCGTCGAAGAAGTTCAGAGAGGATTCTAGCCGGTCCAAGACTACTGTGGACTTTTCTAGACGAGATCGAAATAGACCTCCTACTAATTCACGAGCCACTTCAGTTACTAGTGTGGGAAATGTTCGACAGTCTCGATCTGAGTGTAAACATTGTGGAAAATGGCATCCGGGAGATTGTAGAGTGCGTGACCGTACTTGCTTCAAATGTGGATCAACGAATCATTTCATTCGGGAGTGTCTGATGATAGTTGAGAAAAGTACCAATCAGGAGGCTCGACCGAGTAATATGTCATCACGAGGTAGACCACCCAGACGTGCCGATAATGCTAGTGGTAGTCAAAGAGGGACGAAAGATACAGTTGTTCGATTAGAGGCTCGTGCTTCTGCCAGAGCTTATGCCATTCGTGCTCGGGAAGAAGCTTCATCCCCAGACGTTATCACTGGTATTTTTACTCTTTATGATACTAGTGTAATTGCTTTGATTGATCTTGGTTCAACTCATTCTTATGTGTGTGAAACATTAGCGTCCAGTAAGACTCTACCTGTTGAGTCTACTGAGTTTGTAATTCGGGTGTCGAACCCTCTGGGCCGGTATGTGTTAGTTGACAAAGTATGCAAGAAATGTCCCTTAATGATTCAAGATTCTTATTTTTTGGCCGATCTGATGCTATTGCCGTTTGACGAGTTTTATATTATTCTCAGTATGGATTAGTTAACCGTGCATGATGCTGTTAAATTGCAAACAAAAGACAATTGATCTGCGATGTCAGAATGATAAAATTATTTGAATTGAGTCTACTGATCCAGAAGGGTTACCAGCAGTAATATCTTCAATGTTGGCTTAGAAATATGTGCGAAAGGGTTACGAAGCTTATCTCGCGTATGTATTGGATGTAAGGTGTCCGAAAAGAAGCTCGAATCTGTGCCAGTAGTATGTGAGTATCCAAATGTGTTTCCTGAAGAATTACCGGGTTTACCACATGTTCGGGAGGTAAAGTTTGGTGTAGAATTGGTGCCTGGAACGACCCCAATTTCGATAGCTTTGTATCGTATGGCGCTGACTGAATTAAACAAATTGAAATCTCAGTTGCAAGAGTTGACGAATAGAGGTTTTGCTCGACCGAGTTTTTCTCCCTGGGGTGCACCAGTGTTGTTCGTGAAAAAGAAAGACGGAACTATGAGAATGTGCATCGACTATAGACAGCTTAACAAAGTGAGCGTGAAGAATAAATATCCGTTACCGCGAATTGATGATTTATTTGATCAGCTAAAGGGAACTTCAGTGTTTTCGAAGATAGATTTACGATTGGGTTACTATCAGTTGCGAGTTAGAGAGTCAGATGTGCCTAAGACCGCTTTCCGGACAAGGTATGGACATTATAAGTTTTTGGTGATGCCGTTTGGGCTCACTAATGCCCTTATAATTTTTATGGATTTAATGAATCAGGTATTTAGGCAGTATTTCGATCGGTTCGTAGTCGTGTTTATAGATGACATTTTAATCTATTCACGCGATGATAATGAACACGCCGAACATTTGAGACTTGTTTTACAAAATTTACGGGATAAATAGTTATATGCAAAGTTTACTAAATGCGAGTTTTGGCTACGTGAAGTCAGTTTTCTGGGGTATGTTGTTTCAACATCAGGTATCCTGGTTGATCCGAGCAAAATTTCAGCTATACTTGATTGGAAACCTCCGAAGAATGTTTCGAAAGTTCGGAGCTTCTTGGGACTCGCTGGGTACTATAGACGATTCGTGAAAGGCTTCTCGATGATAGCAACACCGTTGACAAAATTGCTACAGAAAGACATCAAATTTGAGTGGTCGGAAAAGTGTCAGAAAAGTTTTGATCAGTTGAAAGCTCTTTTGACCGAAGCTCCAGTGTTAGTTCAGCCGGAATCGGGTAAAGAATTTGTAATCTATAGCGATGCATCTTTGAACAGTTTGGGCTGTGTTTTGATGCAAGAGGGTAGAGTTGTTGCTTATGCCTCAAGACAGTTAAAGCCTCACGAGAAAAACTATCCGACACATGATCTTGAGTTAGCTGCTATCGTCTTTGCTTTGAAAATTTGGTGCCACTACTTGTTCGGAGAAAATATCAAGTTTATTCTGATCATAAAAGCCTCAAATATTTAATGACATAGAGGGATTTGAATTTAAGACAGCGACGGTGGCTTGAATTACTTAAAGTTTATGAGCATGTAATTAATTATCATCCGGGAAAGGCTAATGTGGTTGCTGACGCTCTAAGTCGAAAATCACTGTTTGCGTTGCGTGTTATGAACACGCATTTGGCTATATCTATCGATGGTGCTTTAATAGCTGAATTAAAAGTAAAACCGGTACTTATGCAACAAATTTGTGAAGCTCAGAAAGTTGATGATGATTTGATTGCTAAACGGGCTCAATGTAATTCAAAAGTTGATTCAGAGTTTCTAATTGATGCAAACGACTGTTTGAGATTCAGGAATCAATTATGTGTTCCGAGAAATCCTGAACTTTTACTAATGATTTTGAGTGAAGCTCATAATGGTCGAATGTCTGTTCACCCAGGTAGCACGAAAATGTATAACGATCTAAAACAGCAGTACTGGTGGCATGGTATGAAACGAGACATTTCTGACTTTATTTCCAAAATGTTTAATATGTCAACAAGTGAAAGCCAAGCATCGGGTGCCTTCGGGATTGCTTCAGCCAATCATGATACCTGAATGGAAATAGGACCGAGTCACTATGGATTTGTATTAGGCTTGCCATTGACATCGAGTAAAAAAGATACCATCTGGGTTGTTGTTGATCGATTAACAAAATCCGCTCACTTTATTCCGGTATGTACTGATTACTCGCTCGATAAACTAGCAGAATTGTATATTTCTTAAATTATACGAATGCACGGGATACCTGTTTCCATTGCTTTGGATGATATCCGAGGTTTACACCGTGGTTTTGGAAGAAACTGCAAGATGCGCTAGGTACTAAGCTGTATTTTAGTACTGCTTTTCATCCTCAGACGAACGGTCAATCTGAACGAGTTATACAGATACTTGAGGATATGTTGAGATGCTGCATCCTTGAGTTTAAAGGTTCGTGGGATCGATACTTGCCCTTGATTGAATTTGCGTATAACAATAGCTTTCAATCAAGTATTAAAATGGCACTTTACGAGGCTTTGTATGGTCGTAAATGTCGTACACCCTTATATTGGACTGATCTTGGTGAAAATAAGATACACGGGGTTGATTTGATTAGAGAAACTGAACAGAAAGTGAAGTTGATCTGTGAAAGTTTGAAAGCAGCCTCAGATCGTCAGAAATCATATGCAGACTTGAAACGTAAGGGTATAGAATTCCAAATCGGTGATAAGGTGTTTTTGAAAGTGTCACCATGGAAGAAAGTGCTTAGATTCGATCGTAAAGGCAAGTTAAGTCCGAGATTCATTGGACCATTTGAGATTATTAAACGTATCAGACCAATTGCGTATAGATTGTTGTTGCCGCCGGAATTAGAGAAGATCCACAACGTTTTCCATGTTTCGATGCTTCGCCGTTACAGATCCGACCCTTCACATGTGATTAATCCATTTGAAATTGAAATTTAGCCCAATTTAAGCTATGAAGAAGAACCGATTTGTATTTTAGCTCACGAGGTGAAAGAATTGCGAAATAAGAAAATTTCATTGGTAAAAGTGCTTTGGCACAAACATGGGGTCGAGGAAGCCACTTGGGAGTTAGAGGATTCAATGAAAGAACGTTATCCAAACCTCTTTACCGGTAAGATTTTCGAGGACGAAAATTTTTAAGGAGGAAGAGTTGTGACAGCCCGAATTTGACCTTAGTCGGAACAGTGGTTTCGGGACCACGAATCTGAGTCAGAAAAATAATTAAATATTATTCTCTGTGTTTAGAATGTGTGAATTCAATTGTGTGAAAATTTCGTCTTAAAATTTTTATCGTTTGGAAGTCCGATTAAATAAAAAGGACTTGACTGCAAATAGGATAAAAATTTATGATTAAATTAACAAGGGTCGAATTGATGATGTTTTACTAAAAGGAGATATTTATGTTGTTATTATACCATAATAAAATAGATGGACGGTAGAAACCTTGGTTGTAATGTTTATATATTTTTATATTAAAGGTTATTTTGGTAAGTATAATTAATATAGATATAATAAAACATAATACATAAAAAAATGAAGCCATTTGAGCCTAGTAATTGCCGAAATAAGAAGAAGAAAGAAAAGAATAAGAAGTTTGAGCATTTGACACTTTGAGATTCAAATTGAAGGTATGTTTTAATTTGGTTTTCAATAAATTTTATGTTTTTAGTTTAGTTGTATCATAATGTATAAGACCCATGTCCAAATTTTTGTTATTATAGTGTTTGCCGAATCTTGCCATGGTAGAAAACTTGAAGAAATTCATGATTTAAGTAGTTAAATGAGAGTTGTGTCAAATTTATAAGCTTATAGTAGAAATTTTGATGAAATTGAAGTCATAGGGATTAAATTGTTGAATTGGCATGTAGAAGGGTTATTTTGCTAAATTAATGATATATGAAGGATGTTATATGAAATGGGGAGTATTCGGTCAAAGATTTATATGAGGAATTATTTTATTTTAATTTTTAATGTAATTTGACTTTTTGGGATCTAATTGCCGAATGTGATAAATAGTAGGGGTGAAATCGGCAAATTGTTTAAATGTCTATATTGGATTGAATTGCACAAAAATTTAGTTTAATTGGGTCTCATTTGCAAATTAAAGCTCAAGAGGAAAGGAAGTCTAATTCGGATAGGGGGAAAGCTAAATTAGTCGAGTAGTCGAAATTTCCATTCGGGAATATCCGAGGTAAGTCATTAACTTGTTTTATGTATTAAATTTTACTAATGAATTGAGATAGGTGTTAAATTGAAGTTTTAGAAGATTACTATATGTTTGCCAAATATGAATTCAATTGATGGTAAATTACACTATGTGTTAAATGTGATTACCGATTATGAAATGAATGAACAAAAATGTGTTTATATTCGGTATTGATGATTTTGGTTGGAGACTTATGTTAAAATAGTGTGTACTAGTTTTTCAGCATATGAACGTTGTATATTTAGTTTGGAAATGAATGGATATAAATGATTTAATAACATGAGAGTGTACCTACTTTAAGTAGTTGGGTTGATTCGGGCTTAGTGCCTAGCAGGCTTAGTGCCGGTGAACATATTCGGGCTTAGTGCCTAGCAGGCTTAGTGCCGGTAACATATTCAGGCTTAATGCCTAGCAAGCTTAGTGCCGGTGAACATATTTGGGCTTAATGCCTAGCAGGCTTAGTGCCAGTGAACATATTCGGGCTTAATGCCTAGTAGGCTTAGTACCGGTGAACATATTCGGGCTTAATGCCTAGCAGGCTTAGTGCCGGTGAACATATTCGGGCTTAGTGCCTAGCAGGCTTAGTGCCTAGCAGGCTGAATGCCGGTGACTTAAATTCTGAATTATGATTATGAGGATTCAAGTGTAATGAAAGAAGCGTTTTGGTGGAAATTTTATGCTAAGTAATCTACCTTACATTCGGCCAAATAGGTATGTATATGTGCTTGGTTGTTAAATATTGAATGGTTTATGCGATGAAGGTATGTATGAAGGTGATTTGGTATTCAAGTTAAGTAGTTAATTTGGTGAATGTAATATGTACTTATAATGAGTTGTTATATGCTTATAGTATGCATAATTGAGCTGAAACATAAGTATATGTGAATCGGTCAAGGGTAATAGATTTGTATATTTACTTGGTTTCAATTTAAACAATGGCATATGAATGTGAGCTATTAATTCATAAATAGATTGGATATATACGCATATGATAGTCCATATTGGTGATGTATTATAAGTTGTTAAACAATAAGTTGATTGATAAGTTTAATGATTTTCGTATATTATATAGATTAATATATATATTTGTTTAGTTAATGACTTACTAAGTGTAAAAACTTACTGTTTATTTTATTCGTCTATGTTTTATAGATTTTTGGAAGATAGCTAAAGGCTCGGGGATCGACAGAAGACTCATCACACTATCTGTTGTTTCGATATAATTATATATGTGTTACTAAACCTGAACTTGTGGCATGTATAGTTGGGACTAGTGGGTTTCTAATGTCTTTTGAATGTTGTGTATATAATGCCATGTGAAAATGGCTTATAAAATGACTTTGAGATATTTAATACTTGAATTAGTAGTAATGAGTATATTTGTGATGGAATGTGGTTGTTTTATAACTTGTATGAAAGATTTGGTCTATATCCATGTTTCACGAATAAGGGTTGATAAATATGCTATGATAAGCATATTTATGTATGAAGTTTGATTGACATATAGGGTAGTGATTGGTAAAATATAATTGTGGTTGGTAATATGTCTTTTGTTAGGTAGACCTTTTAGTGATATTAGAAGTAGATAAATAACTTTACATGGCTCATTTGTCATGCGCATTTATATTTATATTTACATATATAAAACTTTTGTTGTATGAGTTGGCGATTGAAATGATTGGGTTTATGCTCATGGACATTCGGCTACTAGTGAAATTTTAACCAAATGAATAGTAACACTCATGTTTGTATTGTACTAAAATAGTTTGTGCTATCTCAGCTATATTTATATATGCGCATAGGCTTGTATATAGACTAATGGATTTTTGGTTAATGATAGTTATTGCATCAAATCATATTGGGACCGAATAATTTACGAATTTCATTATATGATTTTTTATTTGAGTTATTATTGAGATATTGAATGATTTAAACAAATGTTGACAAGACGTGTTTTATGTCTTAAATACTTAATCATATGTATGTGAGTTGTTAAATTGTTGATTTTGGTTTTGTAATACCTCGTGACCCATTCCGGCGACGGATACGGGTATAAGGGTGTTATAGCAAACACTAAAAGTTTTCTCTTCAATTATACTTACACAATAAGCTTCATAATGTACTAATAAAGTGCTTTTAATATTCTCTCATACAAAACCTATACAAGCCTTGAAACATATATATCCAATTAAGCTTGCTAACATACTAGAGATTGAATACAAAGCAACTCCTTGAAATTAGCAGCTACAAAATAGTAAAGATAATATACTAATAAAGTCCAATAAAACACAATATGAGGAAGATTTAGTCTTCTAGCAAAACAACAACTCAATTTGAACAAGTCTCCATAATTCAAGGATTATATAAATTCAATCCACTCTAATCCAATCTTCAAAAGTAACAGATTGGTTTTCATAAGTGGGCTTCTATATCTTCAAAATATCATCATAGTTAATAGCATAAATATTTTATTTCAATAAAATTTCAACACCAAATATGGCAAGTTTTATTTTACTACCGCATTGATGGATGATAATGAACACTATTGAGTGTCACGTAGAATGTTGCTTCATAACTTGCCTCAATGGTTTTAGATTATAAAAGCATTAAGGTATTAATAATATTACTAATTTATTTTAAGTTGAATGAATGAATGAAAGTTAAAAGATGTTTTTTTTGTACTTTTCATATTCATTTTACAGTTCATGTTTAACGTTCGTGGTTATCCCTCCCAATATTGTCGTCTTTAAATTTTAAACATGTCTTACCATTGCACCCAACACTTATTAGTAAAAAGATAACTAATTGCATTAGAAGTTAAAGAGATTAATAAACAAAAACCCATATTAATCTAATATAATGTAAGAATGACAAAATGAGAACATTTAACTATTTTTATAATATTATTAATAATTATTTAAAATATTATTTTACTTTAATTGCTTTTAGGAAATAACATTTATTTATTTGTCTTAATATAATTTTGTTTTAATTGTTTTTGGGAAGTTGAATTTATTTTTTAATTTTGCATCTTTTTGGAATAAAATCATATTCTCAAATTTTAATTAAGTTTAACTCTATTTTTTAAATTTAATTATGAGTTTTTACCAATAATTGTTTAAATTTGATTAAATAGTAATGTTTTAACATTAAAGTTAATGATTAATAATTAATTTGATAATTAATTACAAATTATAATTTATTGTGCTATTGACAAAATATTTAGGTAAATCACAAAAGAAATTAATTAATTAGTTTTTATCATATATTATTCCTATTATTTTATTTAAGAAATATTTTTATATGTGGTATATAAACATGTTATTATAAGAAAGATACATGTAAAACTCAAATTTTGCCCTAGCCTAATTAACACCCCACTAAACCAACCATCAATTCCATCATCCCACTAAACCAACCATTAACTCCATCTCCCCACTAACTCCATCACCCCACTTACCTACAAACAAGTTGTAAAATTTGGCTATAAAAGCCATTCAAAACCATTGTAGAGAGGTTTTTTTTTCCCTTTTTCTCAAAGAGATAGAACACAAGTTGTATACAAAATGCATTCAAAGATCGATAGAAAGCACTCAAGAGAATACTTGAAAGGTGATCACTTTCGGTTGTAACGGTGTCATTTTAGAAAGGGGTTTTTCACGGATTTGGTCCTCCAAGTTGCACGCGAATCTCGGTTCGACTCCTACTATTCTGGAAATTTAAAATTTCACCCCAAATGCTTTGTTTTTAGTTCAATTTGATCCTTTTGCCTTAATTTATTTCTGATTTGGCCCCAAAGTTTACATTTTTAATTCAATTCAAACCCTTTTTTATTTTTTTGTTATTTTACTGTTAAATTAATTAATGTGAGCTTTAATAACCATATTATTATATTAATTATTTTCATCATTATTATATTTATTTTCTTTTTTAATTATTATTTTTTCTATTAAACTAATTAATTTGAGTTTTGTTTCATATTATTATTTAATTATTTATTATTATATTTTTATTACATTTTTATTAAAAGTTAATTATTTCAAATATGATAATTATTTTACTTATTATATTTATTATATCATTTTTATTATTTCTTTTAAAATTACCACCTTTTTTTTATTTTTTATTTTTATACTATATTATTATATTTATTAATTTAGAATAGTTATTATTTTAATTTTACTTTTATCACTATATTTAATATCATCATTGACATATTATTTTCATTACCATTATGTATTTTTAATATTATCATTAATATCATTATTGCTATATTTATTATACTATTATATTTATTACTACTGTTATTGCTATTGTTATTAATTTTCCTCATACTTACTATATTTTAGGTATTAATATATACACTGTCAAGTTTATTATATTGTTATTTTTATATTGCATACTATCGTTTTTCTCAAATTTTTAAATTTCCCAAATTTGCTTATTCAACGGTTTATTCTCAATTGTTTTCTAAAATAAAGGTAATGTTCAGTATTTAAAGAATTCAAAGGATCGCGCCCTAATGTATTGGGTGTCGCTTTCTTTGTTTATTTTGAATATCCGAATATCCTTTTATCGGTTCGCTCTCAAGATTTTTAAGATAAAGGCAATGTCCGGTATTCATGGAACTCAAAGGATCGTGCCCTAACGTACTGGGTTTCGCTTTCTTTGTTTGTTTGAATATTCGAATATCCTCTTAAAACTAAAGTTCACGTTTTAAAAGTCAACAAAAGGAGGATCGTAGTTTGAACTTTGTCCAAATTTTTAATTTTCGACATTTAAGATACCAATTAATCAATTAAGTACCGATTTTGGGCGTGTCGAGGGTGCCTATCCTTCCTCGTACGTAACTGACTCCCGAACCCGTTTTCTTAAACTTCGTGGACCAAAAATGTTTTATAAGGTGGCCCAATTGCACCTCAAAAAAGGATTGGTGGCGACTCCCAACTTTCGTTTTCAAAAGTCGATCCCCGTTTTCAAAAAAATGGTTTCGACAATACATATAAGCTATTTCTTTTAGATCAAATAAACAATTAGTGCATTGATAATATTACTAGTTTATTTATGTAAGTTTTGTAGAAATTAAAAGGAATAAATATTGAAATTATACGTAAATCTTAGTCAAATGTGTAATGTCATAAATTGATTTTGATTTTGTATAATTTTACACATAAAATTTTGATTTGATATTTTCACAAACCACCAACAACATTATCGACGTAACATCATTTTATGTTTATATATTGCAAACATAAACAATTATATTAATTCAATTTAAAAATAAATGGATGCATTTATTTCTTTAAATATTTATATCAAAGATTCATGTATACATGTGAACCACGATCAAAATTATATATATATATAATTACACGAAAATTAAAATTTATATATCAATTTACAAATTAAATCAAAATTTACATATAAAATTAATATTTATTCCAAATTAAAACATCCAACATTAATGAATAAAAACCACATTTGCAACATGTGCATACTTTAAATATTATATGTATTTTGATATTTTACGATTACTTTAATTACAATTTAAATTCTTCTATAATAATAATTACTTATATTAATTACACAAAATAACAATATTTATTAAATAATAAAAACAATTATACATATATATTCACACGTTACTCACAGTTAGAGTTCTCCATAAGTCAGGCCCGGTTTGGGCCCAGTCCAAGCAAAATTTTTTAGGCTTGTTTGTTAGGTTCAACTCGAAAAATAGGATTAATATTTTGTCCAAGCCTGATCTAGATAAAAATGTTGAATCTCGGGCCCGGTCCGCCAGTAGTATTATTTTATTTTATTTTTATATAATTTTTAAAAATATATATAATAAATAAATAATACTAAAAACATTAAAATAAATTTTCCCAACAAATTGAAAATAAATGAAAAAATATGTATACGTAAATTAACACTAAAATAGGTGCAATTTAACAAGTAAATGCCTCTAAAATAGTAATAAAATTAACAATAAAATAAGAGTTATACAATATTCAAATAATAATAACAAAATAGTAGCAACATAATTGTGAAATTGTAGTAAAATAGTAATAAAAAGAAGAAGAAAATAGCAACAAAATATTAAAAAAGCAAGAAAATAAAAAAATAACAATTTTTTATTTTAAATATTCGGATCAAGCTCAGGTAAAAAAAATTTACCCGAACAATCCACCTAAACTGAATAACCTAACCCATTGACAAATCTAACTCGCAGTAATCGAAAGAAAACCAGACCAATAAAAAAGACTTGTTCCCCAAGTTTGAATGTTCAAAATATATATATATTTCAAATATAACTATTAATAAACAATATTTTAATACTTTTTAAAAAGGAAAAATTTTGACTCGTAAGGTCAAACTAAACAATTTTTTGAAAAGAAAATTCCAAGCTGATACACAATATCCCATTATTTTCTTTTACTTTTTCGTACACATAATATTCCATTATTATTTGTTTCATACGATGATACCGCGTAAAACTAGCTCTCTTATCTACTATGATTATTTACATAAAGTTAAATATCTACTATTAGTCCCTATACTTTATGACAGGTTTGGATTTAACCTCTATACTTTAATTTGGTCATTTTTAGTCACAATACTTTTTAAATTTTAAAATTTCATCATCATCAAATGATAACCGTCAAATTTACTAAGTCCAATTATGTTATCTCTAAAATCTAATGCAACAAACATATTATTTATTTATGTAATGCCATGTCAGCTTGTCATTTCTATATATTACTCACTAAAAGTCTAGTTAATGGATTAACTATTATCATTTGTGTTAAGATTGAAAATTCAAAATTTCAAAAGTATAGGGACTTATAGTGATCCAATTGGAAAATTATGAACTAAATCTATCACTGTATATGTAGTACAAGACTAGTAATTGAATTTAATTAAACGAGTTTAATTGCTACTATTTGAAACAAGACTAAAATTTCAAATTTTGGAAAGTACAAAGACTACAATTGAATAAATAAAAAAGAATAGGGACTAAAATTGATTAAATTAAAATATAGGGACTAAATCCATAACTTTCATAAAGTATAAAGAGTAATGTCAAAATTTAACCTTTTACATAATAAAATTCTTCATTTATTTATTCCCCACATCTTAAGATAATATTTTTTAACATTTGTGTTACCCTGTGCATTCACTTGCAATGGGATAAACTAAAACCTTTTCAAAGGACAAAATTTCTACTTGGCTTTGCTTTGTGCATGTTCCTGGCAACTTCCCTTTATGGCATAAGAAAAAGGACCTGATAAAGTGAAACTCTTAGTGTGAAATGGGTTTGATACCATTTTTATGATCTTTTTCTAATTGAATTTTGATACTCTTTTTTTTTTTTTTTTTTAGTTTCTATTATAGTGAAGAAAAACAAAAATTGGAAAAGACATACGAGTATAAATAGCCGAACATCATTTCACTAATTAACTACACCACCATCACCAATAATCATATTTGATTGAATTTAGAAGAAATATATTTTTCAACATATTTGAAATGGAAGATGAAGTGGTTCTACTTGATTTTTGGCCAAGCTCTTTTGCAATGCGAGTTAAAATAGCCTTGGGTGAGAAAGGCATCAAATATAAGTGCAAGCAAGAGGATTTGTTTAACAAGAGCCCTTTACTCCTTGAAATGAACCCAATCCACAAAAAAATCCCTGTTCTCATTCATAATGGAAAACCCATCTCTGAATCCCTCATCATCATCCAATACATTGACCAAGTTTGGAATCACAAATTCCCTTTGCTTCCTTCTGATCCTTACCAACGTTCACAAGCCTTGTTCTGGGCCGACTATATTGATAAAAAGGTTAGTGTTTGCTATTTGTGAAGTTTTTTATTTTATGTTATTATCGGTGCATATTATAGTAATCATTTTATATTTGGCTTTCTTGAGAGCAAGTATCTATTTTGGAGTGTTTTATTCCTCAACGATAGCTAGATTGTTCTTGGGGTGTTTATGCTTAATTTTAGCTTTTAGTTTTTGTTTCCCTACTCTGAAGAGAGCTTAGAGGGGTTCACAAAATTTTAAAGGAGTAGCTAGGTCCACCAAGAAAATATTTTATCATTTTGATCTTGATGGTCCTAGGTGCTCTTGCCAAAATTCTGTAAACCCCTCTGAGCTCTCTTTGGAGTAGAAAACAAAAACTCAGGGTTAAAACTAAACATAAACATTCCAAAAACAATACATCCATTATTAAATAAGTAAGACACTCCAAAACATATACTTTCCGAATTATTTCAAATGTTTAAAGATAAATATTGAATTCTTCCATGCATATAAAAATACTATAGATATATGGCACTGGGAGGAGAGTATGGATGGGAAAAGATGACCAAGAGGAAGCAAAGGAAGAGTTAATGCAATGCTTGAAGACCTTGGAAAGAGAGCTCGGAGACAAGCTCTATTTTGGGGGACAAAACATTGGGGTAGTGGATGTTGCACTTGTACCTTTCACCACTTGGTTTTACAGTTACGAGACATGTGGGAATTTCAGCATAGAGGCAGGGTGCCCTAAGCTTGTTGCATGGGCCAAAAGGTGTAAAGAAAATTATCGAAGTGTGTCAGAGGCACTCCCTCATCCACTCCAGATTTATGAGTATGTGATGGAGCTCAAGAAGAGACTTGGATTGGTATAAATTGTTTGGGGTTCAATCTACATGTTTTTCATTTTTAGAGTAAGCAATATGTATTATTGGTTGTTGGTGCTATTTGGAACATAATATCAAGGCAAACAAAGCCTTATTACACCAAAGAATAAAAGATACATATCCTTAGATACTCACTTTAGGTTATTAACTTTTTTATCTTTTTCTTGAGATAAATAATATTATAATCTAGGAAATTGTGCTACCAAACGTATTCCTTCTGAAACAACAGTTCTTGATTAGAATAGTTGTTGTTTAAAACAATTATTATACTTATGTCCAGAATAGCTATGTTCAGAATAGAACTTTGGTTAGAATAGTTGTTATCTAAAGTAGTTGTTATTTGAGAATAACTCATGCTAAGAACAACTAAAGTTCGAAACAATTTTTGTTTAGAATAATGACGTTTCAGGAATAGCTATATTTAGAACAACCATTATTCAAAACAATATTTATAACAATAGCGTTTTTTCGAAATAACCATTATTTAAAACAAGCTTTAAAAAAAAATATCACTACGGAAATACTCTTATTCGAAACAACCTCTACATTGAGACCAACTATGTCGGAATAACTCATATTTGGAACAAGTCAAAATAATCATTATTCAAGAACAACTCTCATCCAAGAACAACCATCATCTTGCATTTTAAGAAATGTTTTGCGAAAGATGTTTCACGTGGTACCGCTTCGCCAAAGTAGAAGAAGAAGTAACCTCATAAGGTTCTTGAGTTATATTCACTTTTGGGATGTTTTGAAGAGTTTAGTAGAGGTGCTCATGGGCCGGGCCAGGCCAGGTTTGGGCCGGGCTCAACTAAAATTTTAGGTCCATTCATCGGGCCTGGGCTGGGTCGGGCCCAAAAAATGGGTCTAAAATTTTGCCCAAGCCCGACCCATATAAAAACGTTAAAACCTGGGCCCGGCCTTGTAACATCTCAATTTCAGTAGTGACGAAACAGTGATTTGAGATCACTAAATCCGACGAAAAAGTTAAAAAAATTCCCGAGACTTCGTTCCGGTGAATCAGGTAGTTAATTAGGTTTTAATTAAGTGAATTTGTTTAAATTGAGGTTAATTAGGAAAAAAGACTAAATTGCAATAGGGGTGAAAGCTTAATTATAGATTAAAGAAAAGTTAAAAGGACCAAATAGGAATTATGCCTGTTTCTAAAGTTGAGGCGGCATATTCATGTTAAAAATCTTAGATTTTTTTTATGTTTTAAATAAATATATAAATATATTATTTAATTATAAAATATATTATTATATTGTAAATTATATTAATTATATTATATTATTATATTATAAATAAACAAAAAAAAGTTGATAAATTTATGGTGCATATGATGACATGTGGAAAAATAAAATACATATATTAGTAATTATTACATATTTACTTATTATTTGAGTAAATAATGTTATATTATTATTTATTTGTTATTATATTAAACTAACTAAATAAAAGAAATAAAAGATAGAAAAAGAGAAATAGAAACAGAATAGGCAAACGAAACAGAGAAGGAAAGAAGGAAAGAAAGAAAAGAAAGAAAGAAAAGGGAAAATTGAGGTTTTGAGGTTCCAACCTCAATTGGTAAGTTAATTTAAGTCCTTTTCTTGTAATTTTTGAGTTTTTAGAAACTTAGAACAAAATATTTCATGGTTTATGTTGAAATTTTGGAAGTTATTAGATTTCTAGACATTGATTATGTTGAATGAATGAAAGAATTAGGGGTTGTTTTGATAGAATTGGAGGTTAGATTGTTAATTTTGTGAAGTCTAGGGACTGTTTTGGTGGATTGCTCTTTGTGCTGGAAATTTTGAGTTGAATTACTAAGTTTAGTAAGTAATTAAAATATTTTGTACCATGAGTTTTGTTAGGATTAGCTTTCAAGGAGTTTAATGCTATAAATTAAATTAGCATGGTGTTAAGTTATAAAATTTAAGAATTTAGGGATTGTTAATAAATTATATGTATATTTGGTTAATTATGGAAATGGTAAATTCAAGGATTAAATTGTAAAATATGTTATAAGTTTTGTGTAATAGGGACTAAATTGAAAGAATTTTGAAATTAGGGTGTTATAAATTGGTAATTAATATTTTGCACTAAAACAGTTTTGGACAGTAGCAGTAGGCTAAATTTGAAAAATCACCAAAAATTGTGGAAATCGAATTAGAGGATGAATAAAATATGAAATTAAATCTTATCGATTCTAGTTTTTCATAGAAGAAACGGTATAAGAAATGGACTTGTAAATTATGAGTTATAATAAGTTTTGTGAGACAAGGTCAGAATAATTTTGGGATCCCCTGTTTTGACTTTGGAAAATCATCAAAAATTGTAAAAAAATAATTAGGGGCTTAAATTTATATATTTAAAATCCTGAATGAGTCTATTTTCAAGAGAAATAAACGGGAACATCATCCGAATCCCTTACGAGGAGATAATTAATTTTTAGTGAAGAAGGGTCGGAACTATCAGGCAGCAGAGTAGGGGTGAATTTAAAGAATTAACTGTACTTATTGACTAAACAAAAAATTCTCAAAATTTTATGGTAAGAAGATTTGTGAGTCTAGTCTCAGGAAAAATTAGCAGATCTTAATTTGAAATTCTTTAACTCAAGATATAAATAATTTAGTGATAATGACTTAGGTAGACAGCTTTGAAAGAACATATAAGTAAATAGTAGAATTATATATATACATTAAGGATGTGGAATGGAGAGGAAGAGTAGAAAGATATATGAATGTTTAGCTAGCATGGGTTACATTAAAAATGGCTAATTTGCAAGTTTTACGCTCAGGGACTAAATTGAATAAAAGTAAAATTTTAGGGGTAATTTTGTATAAATGTCAAAAATGACCAAATTACATTAAATGAATCATTTTATTGTCTAAATTAATATATTAAAAGAAATTAAATGAGAATATGGATTTAAATTGGGAGAATAAAATTAGTATTGATTTAAGGATTAAATTGGGAACTAATGTAAAACTTATGTATGATTAGTAATAATTAGAGAGAAATTGTGTATTAATGATTTTTAATTGTTCAATTACGTAGCTAATATCATACTAGAGTCATCGATCAAGAAAGAAAAGGAAAAAGTGGACGAGGAGCGAGTCGAGGAAATTACGATTTTTATTACTATAATTCAAATCTAATTATTAATAATTATTGTGTTTTAATTGAAATGCATTGTAAATAAATAAGGTAAGAAATTTGTTATGATATTATTGTTTTGAATGGAGTTGATTTTAAGTGAATATGATTATTGAATTGAGTATTGATATCAAAATTGAATGAAATTAGATTAAATTGTGATTATATGTGAGTAATTGAGATGAATATTGAATTAAGAAAGTGAAATTGAAATGTGATTGTTGAATAGAAATTGAAATAGTTTGAATTGAATTACTGAACTATGGTGGTATTGAATTAGAAAATTGATATTCGTGATTGATATGGATTTTATTGGAATTGAATTGAGAAAGTGGAAATTGATATGTGATAATGATGTTGGAAGTGAATTTGCTTATCAAAATTGAATGAAATATAGATTGAAATGTGAATCAAATGAAAATATGAAATATTGTCATTGGAATGGCATGGATTTAAATTGAATTGAGGAAAAATATTGAATACCCTATTAACTAGTCGGATTGAGTCGGATATAGTTGGCATGCCATAGAATTTGAGAAGAAAGTTGGAGATATTGTTGTTATATCCTTCGGAATTATCCGAAGAGGCACTATGTGCTATACTGGTGTGTTTTGGGTGGATTATATTATTCTGGTGTATTTGGGAGGACTATATGATTATGGTGTGTTTTGGAGGATTACATGATTATTTTGGTGTGTTTTGGTTGGATATTACCGGTGTGTTTGGTTGAAATTCGTGTATCCGTCAAAGTCCGAGTTTGTTAATAGGGTGAATAACCGAAATGGGAAAAATTAAATAAATTTGATCGATCGTACTATTGGAAATGTGAGAAAGTTGAATTGTGGATTGAAATTGAGACGTGAAAATGAAATGTAGGAATCATGGGTTCAAGAAATCGATAATGATATAGTTTATGAAATAGTTGTTGGTAATATGAGATGATGTAAAAATCTAAGTGAAGAAAAGCAAATTGAAATAATTATTGTTGAAAAATGTGAAGTGAAAATAAAAATGATTTAAAATAGTGAAATAATATGTGAATTTAATTGAATACAAGTTATTGAAATTTATTTATGGATTTAATGTATGAATTGAGTATTAAAAGACTATAAGTGTAAATTGATTATAAAAGAACGAATTGATGATAGAATTGATAATCAATGAGTTGATAAATTATTGAATTTGGATATAAATGGATGAGTTATTGAAATGGAATGGGAAATTGAAATGAAGAAAAACTATTTAAGGTAGCTATTATTATTAAATTGAAATATTAATACATGAGTGAATTAATGAGAGAAAAATGGTTGGATGGTTCAATATATATGTTAAATAATTTTTATTTTAAGCATTTGAATTATAGTAATACTATTGAGTATAATCATACTCAGCGTACGGTTGTTTTCGTGCGCAGGTTAGGTAAAGTCAAATCTTCCGGTCCAGCATCTAAATTGATCCCGAACTCAGTAAGTGGTGAAGTATGTTTTCTTTGTAAAATGACATGTACCTAGGTCGGTTGTATAGGTTTTTCAGGGAAATGGTTGTAAATGATGTTATATTATGACTTTGAATGGTTAAATACAACATATATGCATATAAGATGATAAGCTTATGGAACTGGCATAATTTGGTACAAACTTGAATTGGATTGGTGATAGATTTGAATTGATTTGAATATCAAATATGAAATGTTTAAAATTTTTGTCTGTTTGATTTGAAAAGTCGGGTAATACTCTATAACCCTGTTCCGGCGACGGTTTAGGGTTAGGGGGTGTTACAGACCCGGCCCGCTCGTATTATTTTTTTATATTATTTTATATAATTTTTAAATATATATAATACATCAAAAATACTAAAAAAATCAAAATAAATATTTCCTAACAAATTAAAAATAAATTTTAAAAAATATGTAGACTTAAATAACACTAAGATAGATGCAATTTAACAAGCAAATACCTCTAAAATAATAACAAAATTATCAAATGCCTTTAAAATAATAACAAAATTAACAATAACATAAGTTTTATACAATATCCAAACAACAACAACAAAATAGTAGCAACATAATAGTAATATAGTAGCAAAATAGAGAGAAAATAACAAGAAAATAACATTCAAAAAAAAATTTCTTTAATGAATTCAGGCCGGGCTCGGGCCAAAAATACCTTACTCGAGGCCCGGCCTATTTTTTAAGTGGGCCTTATTTTTTGTCCAAGTTTATTTTTCGAGCCTATATTTTTGCCTAAACCCTCCCACATTTTGGGCGGGCGTTCGGGCCAGACCGGATAGCCTGACCCATGAGCGGGTCTAGAGTTTAGCTTAATAGATTAGATATAAAAGTAGTTAAGAATTAACATTTTATTGTAACATTGAATGATTTTTTTTTCTCCTTTTAAAAATGTAATGAATTCTTCTTCACTATTAACCGTTACCAACAAAACTTTTTATTATCCTTACTTAATCACTAATGTAATTATAATTGATAATTAATTACACTATTAATATTAATTACTAGCTTTGTAATTTCCATTATTAAAACACTATAACTATAAGCCTTTCACGTAAAGAACTTTTTAGCACTTTTGCCATTTTCGTCATTTTGACATTTTCATCGTTTTTCATCATTTTGTAATTCCTTATCTTTCACTCCATTTTCCCCCGTAAAGCATTGACTGCAGGAGTTCATTTTAGAATAAGATGAGACAAAAAATAAACAAATTATTATAATAAATGGACCGCAAGAAGTTGCTGCTTTCGGTCCTAGGAAAAAATCCAAATCTTAAAAAGATGAAGAAAATCCATGCCCAGGCAACAACTTTGGGGCTACTGCAACACCATAACCAAGCCTTGTCCTGTAAAATACTCACCACCTACGCCAATCTCAACTATCCAAATGATGCAGCCAAAGTCTTCAACCAAATCCACAACCCAGACATAGTTTCATGGACTTGTCTCGTTACCCTTCTCTCACGACACAAAAATCCCTTCAAATCTGTCTTAGCCTTTTCGCAGTTAATACGTGCCGGTTTAAGACCCGACAGTTATTCTGTCGTCGCTGCCTTGTCAGCTTGTGGTAAAAACAGAGATTTGATTAGTGGAATGTTAATTCATGGACTTGTTTTGAAATATAACTTGGGTTTTAAAAATCAAATTGTTGGCAATGCTCTTATTGATATGTATAGTAGAAATGGTGAAATTATGGTGGCTGAGCTAGTGTTTGATTGGATGTTGGTTAGAGATGTTGCTTCTTGGAACAGTTTGTTGAATGGTTTTATTTTATGCAACGATTTGGAGGCTTCTCACCGGGTATTTGATAAAATGCCTGTGAGAAATGCAGTTTCTTGGTCGGCTTTGATATCTGGGTATGTAAAAGGGAAGGAACCGTTGGTTGGAATGAAGCTTTTTAAGGAAATGAGAAGTCAAGGGGAAGTTAATCCTACAATTGTTACCATTGTAGCGGTTCTTGCTGGCTGTGCTGATAATGGGGGTCTTTATTTTGGTGGGAGTGTTCATGGTTATGTTAAGAAAGTGAATTTGGGCGAAAAGAATATTGTTTTGAACAATGCTTTGATGGATATGTATTCAAAATGCGGATACCATGATGTTTCTGTGATGATTTTTAATGAAATGGTGGAAAGAGATGTGTTTTCTTGGACTATAATGATAACTGGATATGCATTTCATGGGAACGGAAAACAAGCTTTGCAGCTACTTTCTGACATGTTAGAATCAGGCGTTGCACCAAATGAGGTGACCTTTTTGTCTGCTCTATCAGCTTGTAGCCATGAAGGATTGTTCGTTGAGGGGCAGGAGTTGTTTAGGAATATGGTTCAATGCTATGGTTTAAAGCCCATGATTGAGCATTATGGATGTGTAGTGGACCTTCTTGGCCGAGCTGGGCTATTGGAAGAAGCAAAAATATTAATTAAACAAATGCCAATGTCGCCAGATGTTGCTATTTGGAGGTCATTCCTTTGTGCTTGTTTAATCCATGGGGAATTGGATTTAGCAGAGATGGCAGGAGAGAAGCTTATGAAACTAGACCCAGATGATGATGGGGTGTATGCACTTGTGTCACATATGTATTGTAGTTCAAATAGGCATGAAGATGGTTTGAAGATTAGGAAGAAGATGAGAAATAAGAAGATAAGGAAAAGACCTGGGTGTAGTTGGATCGAGGTGAATGGTAGTGTTCATGAATTTCTTGCTGTAGATAGATCATATGTTGCTGCCACTCACAGTTATCGGATTCTACAATGCATTAATGAACCGAACAGAGAATTTCTTTGGTTAGAGTTGGAATGATTCAATCACTTCAAGCTGCGCTGCTTTCCTTTATTAACTCTTTAATCTTTTGGGGGGCATGGTTTTGCGAGGACTTCTTAAAGAAACCTCTGCACTATATCAGGTATAGTTAGCTTCATAATATCTTTGCTAATGATATTGGTTGGGTATATGTTTGAAGCAACTTTTTATAATTATTTATTGCCAATGCTTTTGGTATCTCATAGTTACTATGAGTTCCAACTAAATACAAAATCGAGTAAAATCGAACTCCTAAACGAGAGATAAGACTTTTTCAACATTATTTTATATATTCATAAGACTTAAGTCCTAAACCTTACTTAAGGATATCGAACTCTTTACCAAAATGTTTATATTTTACCAAAATTAGATAGATTGGGTAATATTACCATTCCTTTTTTTTTTTTCATTTAAATCATTATTTATTATATTATTTACTTTACACGATATGCTTTAAAATTGATTTTTTTTTAACACATATATACTTTTCTTATTTTACAATGTCAGTTTTATTGACAATTAATTTTTTAGATTCATCTCTCCAAAGTATCGACTTTTAATATTTTTAATGTAATGGATTGAAAATGATTAAAATTATTATTATATTTTTGGACTATATTTAGTAATATATTAATTGAAAAAAAGGAAGAAGAGGAAAATGAAGTATGATCCCAGGTAAACTTGTAATTTACATTATTTATTACCTTCGGAATCTTGCAAAGCCCCAAAATTATCATTGAATAAATAAAGCTGAACTGAAAAACTTAGTCCAATAGAGAAGTGAGAGTCAAGTCTGAGACAACCTAAAAAAATTCAAAGCTCTATCTATATTCATGGTTTGTGTCGCTCCCTTTCGTTGTATCTAATTCTTTAGTTTTCCAAAAATTAATTTCTTAATTTGAATTTCTATATTTAAAATAAGTGGAAAATTGGAAGACAATTTTAGTTATATACTTTTTTTTTAGCTAATTGATTCTGATTCTGAACCTCAAAACCTATATTTGGGGAACATCCCTTTATCTTCTTACCCCTTATCCCTAGATTGTTTCCTCATAGATTGTCGGGAAAAAAAAATTGGGGAATCTCCTTTTTATTTTTTAAT
Source organism: Gossypium stocksii (assembly GCA_020496765.1). NCBI lineage: Eukaryota > Viridiplantae > Streptophyta > Magnoliopsida > Malvales > Malvaceae > Gossypium > Gossypium stocksii. The sequence goes on along the minus strand of CM035632.1, from coordinate 99,637,594 downwards.
TTAATTTATTGTTTTTAGAATTCTCAGTTCTCACTCTTTTTTCAAACTTTTATTAAAAATTGCAATTTCTTTATTCTTTCTTTTTTTCTTTCTCAATTTCCCAATTTCGCTCCTTCAGATGATTGCATGATTTCTGGTGAGTTTAATTCAACTTCATTTTTCTGTTTGTCATGTTTTGTACTATATAACATGTTTAATTTCTTTAAAATTATATATATTATATTTATATGTGTGTATGGTATTTAATTTTGGATAGATGCAATAAAAAATGTCTTGTGGCGTTCGAGGAAACCATCTTCATAATAATAATCAGAAAGTGACAGAAGTGGGGAAGGGTAATAGGTTGCAGCTCAATGGTTATAGAAGATCACCCCAGGTTATTCATCTTTAATTTCCTATTACATTACTTTCAATTAAAATTACTCTTTTACTTTATGAAAAATAGCTTTAATTAATTTTTAATATTATTCAGGATTCCAGAATTTCTTCTTTCAATTTTAGGAACATTGATCGGAGGTAATCCAATGTACTTACCTTTCCTTCCGTTTAAAACTGATTCACCAAATATAGGGACCAAGCCTTAAAAATATTATTGAATTTTTTGGAGCACAAAAATATAATTTTATCTTCTTCTTTTTTGTCTGTAGAAAATATTTAATCGTTTCACCTTAATTCTTACTCTCAAACATAGAAACTGTTTTCTACTTTAGATAACATTTGTATGGGCGAAGCTATGACTTTTTGTCAAGAAGACTTAGATTGAATAATTAATTATGAGGAGGGCTAAAATTGAAATTGTCCCATCTAAACAAGAGAGGCCATTTTTTATGTGTGCTTGAGTTGCATATTGAGCTGGTTTTACATAGTTGGTGTGGGTTATTGACTGGCTTTATCTGTTGTTAATCTTTTTTAGGTGTGCCATATTGACATTCCCAACACTTGAGTGTGATGGGCAGTGGAGAATTGTTGCATTACCCTTGCAATATTTTGATCACACTTACCGTTTCGGAACTGGAACTCAGGTGAACATGAATGGCCTCCATCTCCTCTCCTCTCCCTCCATTAATTCCTTCAAGCTTGATGGTCGCGACACTCAAAAAGGGCCTCAACCTGATCACATTCCTTATGCTGCCATGCCTTTTAGAACCAGAAGCTTGCCTGGTTCCAATGTGCAACAACAATTTCGAAACAAGCCCCTTCCCAATAACACAACTCAATTGTCCTACACTTCTTCCCCTCATTGTTCCAATGATTCCTCTGCCGTTACGTCCAAAGGATCTAATGCTACTATGTTCATTGATTGTCCCGAGGAAGACAAGTCTGCCAAGAGAAATTCGCAAAAGAAGGGAAGAAAGAAAGGGAAGCATAAAAAGAAACATTTGTGCAATGTTGGCTCCATGGAATCAGAGGTTTGTGCGGAGTACACCTGTGGAAGTTCAACATCTGAGATCTGTGGTAACTAACAATGACATTATTAATTCAACTTCGCTACAAGTTTCACCATCTAACTGTTTGCTTACTATAATTGATCATTATGCAGAGAGTAGCAGTGGTGTTGTTACAAGTTCTCAGTCACAAAGTATATGCAGAGGTGACTTTGATGAAGTCGAAACATCAGAGTCTATTGCACCTTCTCAAGCTCACAAGTTTTCAGGGGAGCATCATACGGATAGCTCCGAAATCGGTAGCGAGGATCAGCAGCTTTCTAGGTGTCAAGGAGATATAGAGAGGAAACATCCTTCACATCACAAGGTTTTCTCAGACATGCATGATTCTCTAGTGTTGGACTCATTTTCTGTTGGTTCAAACAGTGAAGAAGGGATAAGTGGTGGTCATATTGTCAATCCATTTAATGACTACAACCGTGAAATCAGTCAATTAGAGGTATCAGGTTCAAGTACCAACAAGGGGTCTTTGTATCGAGAAATCTCATCATGTAGCATTTCAAGAACTTGTGATTATACTGAGGAAACCAAGCATGGTATGGCTCGGAAAAGCTTTAATGGCCGAAAGGTTGCACCAAGCAAGAGGGATAAGCAGTTTAAATCTGTTCCTGGGAAACTTGGAAGCACAGGGAACTTGCACACTCGAACAGGAATCGACAACGGTTGTTCTGTTTGGCAAAGGGTTCAAAAGAACAGTGTAAAGAAATGCAACACCGAGTTGAAGAAAACAAGCCCCGTCTGTTCACAGTTTGACGTCGCTCTAAAGGATGCTCCATTGCAGAAAAGAAATTGTAATAATGCTTCCAGTCTAACAACCTTACCTATTACCGATGACAAAAGGAAGCTAAAGAATAAGGTTCCTAAGAAGCTGAAGAGAAAAGTTAGTCCTTCTCCGAAACAAGAAAGCGGCATTTATTCCAGGAAAGAGTCTCTTCCCAACAAGGTAAACTTAAATGCTTATGCAAAGACTAGCGTCTCAAAAGGTGGAATATTTGATGACTTGTCTTCAATGGATGACAATGGAGTAATTAAAAATCATTCAAGGTCTAGTTCTCAGCCTGGTTATGCAAGGGTTGATACCCTGAAATCCGAATCAGTTAGTGACTTTGAAGTTGGTCTAAGCAGCATGGAACCATGTGAAAATGTCTCTGATGCTGCTTCTGGTTTCAATATTCAAGACAGCATAGAGAAAAACTCGCATGTCCCTTCAGACCAGTCGACTTTAGTTGAGGCGGAAACTCCAGTTTACCTCCCTCATCTGATGATGAATGGTGTTGCTCAAATAGAAAAAAGTTCTGTTGCTGAAAATGGCAAGCAAAGTCATAACTTGGGGTCTGTTCTCTGGAAATGGATACCTATTGGGATAAAGGATTGTGGATTTACATCTTCTAGATCTGCCAATTCATCATTCGAACATGGTAATGGACTGGGACCAGATGTAGAAGACAGAACTAGTAAGAATAATAGCTTGGAAGAGAAATTTGCTTCATGTTCTAAGAATCTTTCTCCTTCAATGAATGTTGGAAGAATGAGTGGCAGCATTAGGAATAAAACTAAAGAAGAAAATTTATCAGCAGGTGCAAATGATTTAAACAAAATAGCAAAGGCATTGAATGATGGCTATAAGGCACAAATGGCATCGGAAGCTGTTCAGATGACCAGTGGTGGCCCCATTGCTGAGTTTGAAAGGCTTCTTCACTTTTGTTCTCCAGTCATTTGCCATTCATACAGTTCAGTAAGGTGTCAACATTGCTTACTAAAGGTTCCTAGTGCTCTGTTATGCAGACATGAGACACCAAACATCCCATTGGGATGTTTATGGCCATGGTATGAGAAACATGGAAGCTATGGATTAGAAATAAAGGCAGAAGATTACGAAAATCCAAAGCGTTTGGGCATTGATCAGGTCGAATTCCGTGCCTACTTTGTGCCTTTCTTGTCAGCAGTTCAACTCTTTAGGAACACTAAAACTTATTCCACCCCTAGAGGTTCAGAGGCTTGTGATACAGATCCAAACGATCAGTCGCAAGTAAATGATATGAAATCTGTTGACATGGAACTAGTTTTTGAATATTTTGAATCCGAACAGCCTCATCAAAGACGAGCATTATACGAAACGTAAGTACCAATTCTCTTAAATGTCTTTGATACTCATCAAAATTGACATATAAACATAACCCTGGTTCCGTTTGTTACAGGATACAACAACTGGTTAATGATGATGTATCTCCTCGATGCAAAATGTATGGGGATCCAGTTCATCTCAACTCCATAAACATGCTTGATTTGCATCCTCGATCTTGGTTAGTGAAGAAAAAATGTTTCTGTTTTATATGAAATAGACCAAGACTCGTTTTAATGTTCAGTTGCTCCTTTATTACAGGTATTCTGTTGCATGGTATCCTATTTATAGAATTCCAGACGGAAATTTTCGTGCCGCATTTCTGACTTACCATTCACTCAGCCATTTCGTTCGTAGAAGTTCCAAGTTTGATTATGCTAGTACCGTGGATGCATGTATTGTCTCTCCTGTTGTGGGTCTAAAGAGCTACAATGCTCAGGTACCCATAATTAAATTACTCAATGCTATTATGTACTGTTATTTACTTTGCTAATATCTGAGGATGCTATGATGTAAATGCACATCACTTGGAACAGGGGGAATGCTGGTTCCGACTGAGACACACTACAACGAACATTACGTATGAAAACCTGGGCCTTAGCCCTTCTAGAATACTGAAGGAGCGATCAAGGACACTGGAGGAGACTGCATCACTTATGGCAAGGGCGGTTGTCATCAAGGGAAATCGGACATCAGTAAACAGACACCCCGATTATGAGTTCTTCGTGTCTAGGCAACGATAGGTAACATATGTGGAACCACTGACCAAGTAAGCTATTTCAGCTTAACAAATAGTTCAGGTAGAAGCTAGCCTTAATAGAGAGTTCATTTTCATAGTGTTGGTTGGCCTGTGAATTGTTTTATTTCTGTACAGTTGTTTGCATGACTTTCTTTTGTACTCCTTAAGGAATATTTAATTTGACTAAATTTGGTGTTATCATGTTTGGAAGGAGATCATTTGGCTTTTGCCCAAAATATGTTTTTTGCCTCACAAAATGCTTCTTGTCACGTTCACAAGTTTTTTTTTTTTGAGAGAAGTAAATTAATTTTTTTTTTTTTTTATTCAAAGAGATCTATAAACTATATATAAAAGAGACCTTTCTTCTGTTGACGTGTTATCTCATGTTATGGTGCTTTTTTTGGTTAAATTTTAATTTTGGCCCTCTATTATATCTAAATTTACGATTTAATTTCTATATTTTAATTTTTAATGTAATTTAATTTCTATATTTTTATAATATTATTGATTAGAGCAAAAAGTGAATATCATCAACTTTTTTATTAAAATATTAAGTGGTTATATATAATTTGAATGCCTTAGAATATTTCTTTTGAGTATCAACTTTTTCTTTTATATTATAAAAGAATGGTCAAATTTTAGTTTTGGTTCATATACTAAGTTGAAACTTGAGAGTTAATCTATATGCTTTAATTTTTATATAATCTAATTTATGTAGTTAGTCTAAATAATTAATATTGTTAATTATTTCAATCACAATGTTGGTGTCAAATTTTATAAAAGAAATACTAAAAAAAATTATTTTATCATGACAAATTTGAACTTGTTTTTTTTTTTTTTAAATATATCCTAAGCAATATTTTCAACATTATTTTTATTATTACATAACTATAAAGTGAATCTATATATATGTTAATTTTTAAATTCAAAAAGGAGAGAGGTTAAATCCATAAAAATAAAAATAGGAGACTAAGTTCTAAATGTACAAAGTGTATAGAGACTTTGAGCATATTTTAACATTAAAAATTTTACTCTATAGTTTGACACATAAATAATCAACTCAACGCACAACTATACCAGTAAGAAATGAAAAGGAAAGAATCTAAAGTTGTAGTTGTGACCAATTGGTCAGATGTTCACTTTCACTAAAAATAGTTTGAGTTCAAATCACAATAGAAGTGTCCTTATTGTAAATCTACTTGTTTCAAATATATTATTTTGAAGTATTTTTATTTTTACATATAAATTTTCAAAAACACATCCATATAAAGGGATTCAAACCCAAAATATATGACTTTCGCTCCATCTCTTACCATCTCAACCAAAACAATATTTAATATTTTTTAATCAAAATTTTATACCTTTATTATATAATTATTTTCACCTATATTATAAGTGTGTCAAAATTTAAAATACAATATATTTTTTTTTGTGTGAATTTTAAAGGTATAAAATAAATATTTTTAATTTTTTAAATCTAATAAATTCTTATTTAAATATATAATTTTATTAACTTATTTAAATATAAAATTAATTAAAATTTCTCCATTTAAGTATGTAATTTTATTAATTTATTTAAAATTTAATAAATTACATGTATTCATTATTTTCAAATAAAAAACTATTTAAAAATTTCTGGATCTTCAATAATTTATGTATAAATTGATAGTAACTAAACAGAATAATTATATATATATATATAATTTAGATAAATCATATCAACAATCTCTATATTTTATATAAAATTATATTTTAATCATTTAATTTTAAAATTTTATACATTTTAATTACTAATAATTATTTATCCCAAAAAAACCTTTCCAAGAATAAAATGAATGACTATGCGACCAAAGAGATGACTCTAATCATAATCTTTAATATGGTGAATGAATGGTCAGAATTGAAAACGTGATTGGACTTTAAACATTAAACTTTATTTAATTATAAAATAAAAAAAGTAATAATGTCACATCAAAATGTAAACAACTTTTGAATAAAAAAGATAATTAAGCACGTTTAAATTGGAGAAAAATAAATAAATAAATAAATACATGCCGTGAATAAGACGCAAAGAAATGATATATTTTAGGTTTTTGTCAATCTGTGACTATGACTTTTTATCAATCCAACCGCATATGGCTACCAATTTTCTTGGCATAATAAACGATCATTTATCATAAAATTATAACATCATGCACTCATATCTGTGCAAGTCAAACTTTTTTATTCATATACAATTAATATTCGTGTTATTATCGATATAAAATGATATAAATTTAAATACATTAAAGTTAAATACGTTGAAGTATGTTTATTTTATTTAAGAGTTGAAATGTGATTACAAATAATTCTAAATATTTATATAAAAAAATATCAATAGATATGTTGACGAGTTAAATCGTCCTGTACATATATGATATTAAAATTATATATTTTTTATATTAGCTTGAAATTTTGTTTAAATAGATTTATATTTTATAAATAGTTAATTTAAGTTTCAATCTACTTATGTTATTATTATAATAATATAAAATTTAACATATTTTTTAATATTTACATTATAGTCAAATATATTTAACTTCTATATTATATAAATCACATCATGCATAAAAAAAGTAACATGTTATAAAATCGAAAACGGGTTAACTCGAATTTAAACTTTGAATATTGAAATTATAATTTGATCCATCTTTTAAATATATCTAATTTTTTTTGTTTAAATTTTTTTAACATAATATTTTTTTAAAATAATCTTAATTTTAGAGGTGTCTTCATATTTAGGCAAAATAGTACAACACTTGATCAAACATATTTGAAGGAAAAAAAAAAAAAAGAAGGAATGAATTTATTAGATTTAATATTTTAAATTTTTTTTTAAAGTTGGTGTAATGAATTAATTGAGTATAAATTTAATTCTGAACAGGATAGCAACAAAAGAGCAAGAAAGAAAAGGGGAAAGGGAGTTGGGGGAACAGCCTGACTTGCTAGGAAAGAGATGGCTAAGCTTAGAGGCTAGAAAATATGGGGAGATGAGGTTTGAAAAAGGGAACTTATCACAAAACACATCTATCTATTTATTAGACTTTATATTTTAATTTTTTTTTTAAGTTGGTGTAATGGATTAATCGTATAAATTTAATTATGAAATCATTAAAATATTTTTTCTTCTTATGAGAGTATTTTTTTTCATTTTATATTATAAATCAGTAAAAATTTAATCATAACAAGATTTAAATTTAAAACACTATACATGATAAATAATTAAATTTATTATTATAACTAAAACATCAATTAATCTTTATGTGAATTTTTAATAAACATATTTGTTACGTAATTTATTTTTCGCACCAAAAATCTAGTATATTATTTAAACTTTTAATTAAATATGTAAATATTATGGATATTAGATATTCATCTAGATTTTAATTGATAATATTTAATTTGAACTCTGATTTCATTTTAATTGAATGGAAGGTGCTAGACAGTTAAATATATTAATGAAATAATTACTTCCTTAATGATTAAACACTTCGTGGGTCAAGTTATTCGATAAAATCTGACGATATATTTGAAATTTGAGAAGGTTAGGCAAAAATATTAGGCCCAAAGATGGATTTGGACAAAAAAAATTCATTTAAACTATGGGTTAAGCTTGGGCTTAATCCTTCAAGGTTTAAGTCCAGCCCGACTCGTTTTTTATGTTTATAATATATTATATTATGCTATGTTATTTTTTATATATTATGTAATTTATAACACATAAAAATTAAATATATAGTAATATATAATATTATAATATAAATATTAAAAAAATTTAAATTCAGTCTAATCTAAGGTTGTGTGTTTTGTTCTAGTATCTTAGGTGGATGAAGAAGATTTTTTTTTATTGGATGTAGAAGATTTTTTTATTGGATGTTTTCGGGTCTACAAGCATGAAATATTGCTAAGTATGAGTATTCTTGAGTTCTAATTTTCTTTTTCTTTTTTAAAAAAAATGTTAATATACTTATATATATAATATTAACGAATAAAAAATATAAATAATTTTTAAAAATTAAAAAATAATATGGGTAGATCTAAAATGATTTAGGTTAACTATTTACAAATATGAACGAACTTCAATAGAATTTTAGGCCTATATTTTTTATTGGATCAAGCTTAGGTAAGTATAAAATATATTAATATCATATTTAAGCCAGACTTGAAACTGACTCGGTCCATAAACACCTCTATCTATAAGTAAAAAGCAGGGTTTAACACTTATAGAATTAAGAAGGACAGGAGAGTTGTAACCACTACATGATCTTTTTGTAAGATTCTATCTCTACAAAAGTTACAAGTGAATCAAAATATCTGAGAGGAGGTTTGTAGCTTATTGGTAAAGTTAAAAGTCATAATGTTTTTATTAATAGGAGATCTTTATCCTTTTCTCTTATCACAAACCTAAATTTTTTTAGAGTAGCTAATGGTTCAGTTAAAGCTGTTAATCATTAGTTAACTGTTAACTATTAGTTAGCAGTAAGGTAATTTGTTAGCGTGTATTACTGTATAAAAGCATGAGCAGTCTGTGTATTCAAGATAACTTTTATAGATGTATTCTTCTTGATTAATACAGTTTTAGTCATTCTTTTAGCTTCTTGCTATAGTTTAACATGGTATCAGATGTCTATTCCTTCCTGGAATTCCTTTTGGTGATTTCTTGTTGCTTTCATGGCTCATCCATCTAGTCCGTCTGCTATTCGGTCCGCTACACCTGTCATGGCCTCCAATGTTACTGATAGGGTTGTTGACAGTCGGTTCTTTTCTACAAAGAAAATCAGTGTTCTTCTTGATGATAATAATTACCTGCTGTGGCGGCAATAGGTCCTTTTGGCAATCAAAACATATAAGCTTCAAAGCTTCTTGGACTCTCGTACTATTCCTCCTCCTTAGCTGGTTCCAGATAAGAATGGTGTACTTCAAGAAAATCTTGAGTTCGCGCATTTTGAACAACAAGATAGCGCTCTTGCGTCGTGGCTTCTGTCATCAGTCAGCTAAGTAGTTCTCTTTTATCTCATAGGTATGGATACTAGGGCGCAAATCTGGAATGCACTTGTGAATTTGTATGTCAGTAAAACCACTTTCAGGTTGATGTTCTATAGAATGACCTTGCACTCTCAACGCAAGGGAGATCTTTGCATGAATGAATTTTTAATGAAGATCAAGGGGTACTGTGATAATCTTGCTAGTTGCAGAGAGGTTATTAGTGAACATGAACATGTTACTGCCATCCTTAACGGTCTCTCGCCCGACTGTGAGTCTGTCATCACCATTATCACAGTAAGTCAAATAACCTACAACATGTAGGGTGTCACTACCATGCTTCTTGATGCTGAAGGTCGACAACATGTTACAATATTTGAAGCTTCCAGTTCCGCTAATATGGTTTCCCACCAATCTGCAGCCTCTACGGTTAACAGTATATCTACACCAGCTTATCGCCTCTCATCAACTGCTCGGAATTGTGGGCGTGGTCATTCTTATGCGTTGCGTATTCAATGTCAGCTGTGTGAGAAAGCTGGTCACTTTGTTGATTGCTGCTACTATCAGTTTGATACTTCCTACAAGAGTGTAGGCTACAGACCTCCCTCACAAGTGAACATCTGCATAGTTGGAGCAGGTTCTTTTATTGTATCTTGGGTTCTATCATTTATGCCCATGTCTCATTCGGCCATTCCACACTCTCAACCAGGTTGGTATCTCCCACTATTTTGACACATACCTGGCCTAATCCATTTGCTGGTAATTCTCCACAGCATTTCAGTACGTCCTCTTCTACAGCACCACAGTCTCAGGTGTATGTTGCAACTCCTAAAACAGTTGGTGATAACTCCTGCTACCCTGATTCTGGTGCAACGTACCACCTTACACATTCTGCTGCTCCACTTGATGACAGTACTTCCTACAATGGTCCAGGTAAAGTATTTATTAGCAATGGTACTACACTCTCTATTCTATCTACTGGTCAGTCGTATTTGATTACTCGTTCTCGACCCTTATACATGCGGTTTTTATTGCTTGTACTTAGCATAACCAAAAATCTCTTGTCTGTATCCAAGTTTACAAAAGATAATCAGGTGATGTTTGAGTTTCTTCCTACACAGTGCCAGGTTCGTGATCTGAAAATAAGAGAGATTCTTCTTCGAGGTTCAATGTATCATGGGTTATACAAGCTGCACTTAAATGACTCTTTCAAGGCCACCTTATCTCCTGGACAAGCTCAATGTTTTACAGCTAGTACATTGGTACCTCTAAGTGTTTGGCATTCTAGATTAGGACATCCCTGTAAGGATATACTTACAAAGGCTCTTCTATGTTGTAATATACAGTTTGGTACAAATAAAGAACCTCTTGAGTGTATTGCTTGTCATTTAGGGAAAGAATATAAATTTTATTTTCCTAAATCATCATCTGAGTATACTTCACCTCTCAATTGGTGGTGGCTGATGTTTGGGGGCCAGCTCCAGTGAGGTCTAATAGTTTTCGGTATTATGTTGCCTTCATCGATGTATATACACGATATACTTGGATTTATTTTCTGAAGAAGAAATCAGATGTGATTAATATGTTTTCATAGACAAGTTGAAAAAACTCTTGGCTATAAACTTTAAACTTTGCAAATAAATAGGGGAGGGGAGTTTCAGGTGCTAAAAGCTTACTTAGCTCAACAAGGGAATCATGCAGCGGTTTACCTGTCCATACACTACTGCACAAAATGGTCTCGTTGAACTTAAACATAGACAGATAGTTGAAGCAGGTCTGTCTATATTGGCTCATGCCTCTATGCCTTTAACACTCTGAAATGATGCTTTTTGTAGTGCTGTATACTTGATAAACAAATTACCTTTTTATCCTTTAGGTAACATTTTACCTTATGAGAAACTTTTTTAGGTGCAACCAAACTATGCCTCTCTTCGAGTCTTTGGTTATTTTTGTTTTCCTAATCTTAGACCTCTAAACACTCACAAGTTACAGTTTCGATCAACCCCATGCGTTTTCTTAGGCTACTCCCCAGTACACAAAGGGTACCATTGTCAAGACACTGTTGGTAAAGTTTATATATCGCAGCATGTCACCTTTCATGAAATAGTATTTCCATACAAAGTTAACAACTTACCAACTATACCTTCCATACTTCCTTCACAGCCTAGTTCAAAACTATTTGTCTTATCCTCAATCTTGTCCCACATACTAGCTCAACATCTGTTGTCGCACCCAATCCTCGAGCTCATTAGTTTAGCTCTCCTAGCCCAGCACAGTCTCTGTTTGCTCAACCTATATCTAGACCACCTAGTCCTCCTATATTCGATCAGTCACAGTCTCTATATTCTGTTCCACTTAACACTCATACTATGGTCACCCGTAGCAAAGTTGGGATTTTTAAACCCAAGGCATATGTGAGCACATCATCTTGTTTCTCTGATGATACTCCTGTTGACATTCATGTAGCAATGAGCTTCGAGTGTTGGAAAACAGTAGTCCTTAGTGAGTTGCAGGCACTAATTCACAACAATACATGGAGTCTTTGTTCTCTTCCAGCCAATCGACAAGCAATCGGTTATAAATGGTTGTTTAAGGTAAAGAAGAAGGCTGATGAGACAGTTGACAGGTATAAAGAACATTTAGTGGTGAAAGGATTCTTTCAACATGCGAGACTTGATTTTTGAGACACCTTCAGCCCAGTAGTTTGAGCAACAACCATTTGAATAGTTCTTGCTATTGTTGTCATGCAATGGTGGTCATTGAGGCAAATTGATGTCAATAATACCTTTCTTAATGGAGAATTGACTAAGGAGATATACATGGATCAACCACGTAGGTTTGAAGTGTCAAGTGAAAATGGGCTGAAACTTGTATGCAGACTAAACAAAGCTCTGTATGGCCTACGCCAAGCTCCTCGCGCTTGGTTTCAAACTTTAAAAAGGTACCTGGTTGGTCAGCTTGGTTTTCGAGCATCAGAAGCTAATCCTTCATTGTTTATTTGAGTGTCTACAGGGAATCACTTGCTGCTTATGGCATATGTCAATGATATCGTTCTCACAGGCAGTTCCAATAGGGATATAGAAGATGTGGTGCACCAACTTCACAGTAAGTTTGCTATCAAAGACATGGGAGACCTCAATTTTTTCTTAGGGATTGAAGTGCAACACACATCTCAAGGGCTAGTGCTCAGTCAAAAAAATACATCACAGAAATACTTCACAAAACAGGAATGATAGGTGTAGTAGCCACACCTATACCTATGGTGAGCACTCCCAAGTTAAGTGCTTCAGATGGTAGTCCACCGTTTGCTGATGTCCATTTGTACCGAAGTGTAGTTGGCATGCTTCAATACATATGCATTGCACGCCCTGACTTATCGTTCTGCATTAATAAACTCAGCCAATATATGAACTCACCAAGTGACACTTACTAGAAAGCAATCAAACGAGTATTGAGGTATCTCATTGGCACTATGAATCATGGCCTGTATTTTTCAAAAGATCAGCTTGAGTTAGTCTGCTACTCTGACGCTGACTGGGCCTTATCTTTTGAAGATCGATGTTCCACCACAGGATATGTCGTTTATTTAGGACCAAATCCTATTGCATAGTGTTTAAAGAAGCAAGTAGTGGTGTCTAATCCTCCTCTGAAGTAGAATATCGTAGCTTAGCCAACTGTGTGTCTGCGTTGTTATGGGTTAAGCAGTTACTAGATGAAGTTGGTATGCCAATTTGCCAGTCACCAACAGTTTGGCGTGATAATACTACAGTCTCAATGGCTGCGAATCCTACGCATCATAATAGGATGAAACATGCTGAGTTAGATCATCACTTTGTTCGTGAGAAAGTTCTTATTGGAATACTACAGGTAAATTTTGTTCCGTCCACAAAACAGGTTGCTGATGTACTCACAAAGCCTATCACACCTAAACAGTTTGGATCTTTTTGACATGATTTTCAAGTTCTTTCAAATGATGAACTTAGTGTTCAAAAATCAAAGAAACCAGAAGAATGTTCGAGTAGCTAATGATTCAGTTAAACCTGTTAGTCGTTAGTTAACTGTTAACTATTAGTTAGCAGTAAGCAGGGGCGAATCCAGGGAGAAGGCATGGGCCCCGGCCCCCCTAAAATGTAAAATTGCTACTTTAGCCCTTAAGATTTTTTTAAAATTTTCAAATTAGTAAAGGTAAAATTACACTTTGGCCCCCCTAAAATTATAAAAATTCAATTTAATCCTTTAAAAATTATAAAGATATAGACTAAAAAATTGAAATTTTTTCCGACCCCCCTACAAAATTGTTCTGGCTTCGCCCCTGGCAGTAAGGTAATCTGTTAGCGTGTATTGTTGTATAAAAGCATGAGCAGTCTGTGTATTCAAAATAACTTTTACAGATGTATTCTTTTTGATTAATACAGTTTCAGACATTCTTTTAGCTTCTTGCTATAGTTTAACAAAATTAAGAAGCGAAACCAAGTTTAATATAGTTTTTTTTATGTATTATAATTTTATGTTAGATCTCATATTGATTATGTTTTCACTCATAAATTCTTGGTATTAAAATTATGATTGAAGACTCTTCATGACTAACTGTTTAATTTCGACCAACTTATTTTTATAAATTGCATTAAAGGCATTTAAGAAAAGATTTGTGATAACGAGATATCAATTGGAAGTGGAGATTTCAAATAAACCATTATTATTTCAATGAACTTTTTTGGATCTAGATGAGAATTTTTTTATATGTGCAAAAGTTACAAGTGAACTGTGAGGAGGATTTCTAATTTTATCCGAAAAAAAGTGATACTTTATTGAGTCATAATTTTATTCGCGCACCCATAAACTTTAACCATACATTTAATTTGATTATACTAGAAATTAAACCTTTAATGAAAAGGAAAATATCAATATCTTTTTGTAAAATATTTATAAAATAATCTATTATCTGATACCCTATTTCCATTTTTCCATTAAAATTATCATGTTTCTATGTCAATATCTTCTTTTAGACCTGTCTGTATTCTTAGCTCATACAAAAACAGCTGCAACCTTTGTTTTCCCCTTTAAATATCTCCAACAATAGGCTGTATGTTTTAGATTGAAGAGGCCGACTCCTTCTTTAACACTATGGGGTCATCATCATCATACACAGAAGATGATTTTAGCACCTCTGCCTTCGATCCTTCAACATTTAGCGTCCAGGAACTTGTTAAATTAGCAGCACCGGATTTCTCAATCCCACAACCATTTGTTCGTATAAACCAACGATCTCCTTCCTTGTCTGTCACCACTCCTTTGCCACCAACCATCGACATGTCTCGTTTGCTTTTGGAAGATGACCACCATAACCTTGAGCTCCACAAATTGCACTCTACTTGCCAAGACTGGGGCATCTTTCAGGTTTTTCTGCTTCACTCTCCAAAACTAAATTTTATATATGTATGCATGTATGATTGAATGTAGTTAATGAATGCATATGGTGGTACCGGTGCAGTTGGTGAACCATGGGGTTAGCTCATCACTGCTGAAGAAACTGAAGCACGAGGTGGAGGAATTTTATAGGCTGCCATTGGAAGAGAAACTGAAATATAAAATAAGGGAAGGAGAGTTGGAAGGGTATGGAAGGAGGATGAGAGGAGATGGCAAATATGACTGGGTTGACACTTTCAATATTATCACTAACCCACTCCATAGGCGCAGCCCTCATCTCTTCCCACAACTACCTCCTTCTTTAAGGTTTTTCCTCTCTTTGTTTTAAGCTTCTCATAAAGTGATGTTTACTTAATACTTAACGGATGTCATCATCATCATGATGCAGAAGTACGATGGAGTGTTACTTATCGGAACTCCAAAAGCTTGCCACAAAACTTATTGGTTTCATGGGAAAAGCACTGAAAATAAAAGAAAAGGAGATGATGGAGTTGTTTGATGATGGGATGCAAGCGGTGAGGATGGCATATTATCCTCCATGTCCACAACCAGAGTCGGTGATGGGTCTTTTTCCACACTCTGATATGACTCTCCTCACTATCCTAAACCAACTTAATGGAGTGGATGGCCTTGAGGTTAAAAAAAATGGCCTTTGGTTCCCTTTCAACGTCAACCCAGATGCTTTTGTGGTCAATGTTGGAGACATTTTCCAGGTCCAAAGTTTTTTTGTTTAGTAAATTCTACCATTAGGCTCTAAACTATAAATAAGTTATTAGGTTATTAAATTTTTTTTAAATTTCTTTAACGAATTTCAAAAAACGATTTAACTATTGATATGATAGATCAATACTTATTGATGAGTAGAATAAATCTAATCGCTAATGTCAAAGATCAAAAGCAAATCTATTTGAATTGTGATTCACAAATTCGTAACCTCCAAAGTAGTTTCACGAAAGACAAAGGAAAAAGTAATTTTTTATTGGTGCAGACAATGAGAACAAAAAAAACTATATAACATCGATTTTAATAGCCAATGACTTAAGTGAAAACTTTTGAATTATTTAATTATTAAATTATAACTTTTTTTAATTAAATAACTAAAACAATCTACCCAGTTTTTCACATTACTAGTACAAAACACATTCCTATGTATGCATGTATATAAGAAATGTGTAAATGTTAAATGCAGATATTTAGCAACGGGGTTTATCAGAGCATTGAACACAAGGTTACTTGCAATAAAGAGAGAGAAAGAATAACAGTTACCTTCAACTTGAGTCCTAATTTTGAGGCGGAGGTAGGGCCTTCATTGAGTCTTATAAATGCAGAAAACCCTCCATTGTTTAGAAGGGTGGGAATGGAGGAATACTTCAAACAGTTCTTCACCGTCAAGATCTATGGAAAAAAATATTTGGATTATATGAGGATTCAACCTTCTGAAAATGGCGACTGAGTTTATGCTTTTTATTGATAGAAAGAATAAAGATAATAAGGAAAATGATGGTGTAAGGTGAAGCTTTTTAAGGGTTCTTGGATTTACTTTTACGTTTTTTTATACATGGAGTTTGTAGTCAAGCTGGTGTCATTCCCCTACATATGGCTACTGGTCCTAGGTTATTGGGATTGTTAAGCCTTACCCTTATATTGTGTGTATAACTATTGTATCAAATAAGTCAAATAAAAGGTCAAATTCTGTAATTAGTCCATGTACTTTGCAAAAGTTGTGAATTTAGTCTTTATAATTTATTTTATCAATTTTAGTTCATATATTTTTTGAATTTTTAAATTGTAGTCCTGATCCAAGTAGTAGCAGTTGAATTTGTTAGGTTAAATTCAATTACTTGTTATGTACTATGCGTATAGTTGTTGATTTAGTCTATATTATCTAATTGAATCATTCGAAGTCCTTATACTTTTCAAAATTTGAAATTTTATTATTAACACAAATGGCAGTAATATGTTTGTAGCATTGGATTTTGAAGATAGTAAAACTTAACGAATCTAATTGTTATAATTTGGTGAGGACTGAAATTTTAAAATTTAACAAAATATAAAAATTAAAAATTACCAAATTAAAGTATAAGGATTAAATCCTCAATTTTCATAAAGTGCAGGAACTAATTGTAAAAATTAACCTAAATAAATAGCAGAAAAAGAACAAAATTGACAAGTGATAAAAGAATAAAAAACCAGATTGGTGCAAAATTTATTTGGGTGACAACCATACCTTTGGAGACATGATAATCACAAGATTATCATTCCAATTGTGAACGCAAGAACGATGAGCACTTTGAAACCATCAAAGATCACGACCGGTGAAAGCACTGGTCTTTGATGGTGATATATCCACGTAAGCATTTGGAAAAAAGGAAACCCATAATTAATCCAATAAAACTATTTCAACCCAATAAACATTTTGCTCGCCAACAACACCATCCTTACTACCTCCTTTAAACGGCATCGCCAAACAACACTATAACTGTTAATAAATTGGTGCTTAAAGATGGTGAAAAGAAGAAACAGTCTCATCATCATCACCATCGCTGCATAATAACACAGCTTTATATCCCAACTCAGCCATAAGCATTCTTCAATGTTTCGCTGCTCAAACCAGTGATTTAAATTGCGGTCGCAACTGCGTTTTCGGTCGCGTTGCGTTTATCGCGGTTGCGGACATAACAAATGCTATTACGGTCACTGTAGGTATCGCGGTCGTGAATTTTTTTAAAATTCACACAACTTATTATAAAACATAATAATTATAATTATAATTATAAAAAGTCACTTTTAATGATTTTTAGAGTGTTTTCTAACACTTATGAACTTTTATTAATATGATATGAGAATACAACTTTTATAATCATTAATTATTCTTTCATTTATTTACGAATTTTCTAAGAATGTTATATTAACTAATAACAAAGTAAAAAAAAAAAGGAATTATTAAACATTTATCATATTTAATAAGTTTGAAAGTTTTTATAGATAAAATAATTGAAAATTCATACCTGAGAGATGTCTTCAATAATTCTTAACAGCTTTGAAAATGGTGAAGATATAAACATTCTATGCTGCAAAAGGAAAAAATGAATAGATAAATGTATAGATTCTCATTAATTATTCCTATTTCCTACCACTTATTCTCACTCTCATTCTACTTTCATATATAGTTTAACATGCTTCGATTCTTAATTATCTTTTCATAAAATATACTCCATTCATTTATCTAAAGATATATTTTAAATGTTTTAATATCATCAAAATTAAGAACATTAACAAAAGTTTTCTTTAAAAAAAACATACCTTAAAATAATGTTAGTGGCCTGGTACGATTTAGTTTTCACCAATTAGTGGAACGACGAGGAAGATCAAATCCTTCACCTTCACTTTCAGAGCGTTCTTGACTTGATTCTCTTGGCCATTGTCCAAAAATATATCCAAAAAAAGTAACATTTTCACCTTGGTTTTCATCTAATTGATATGGAGGATATATTTGTGGAGGAAGATACATGAGAGGTGGAGGCGGGTGATACATTGGTGGTGGAGGATGCAGTTGAGGTTGGTATGGCACACCATAATTAGGAAATGGTGGATAATAACCATATGGTTGTGGATAACCATGTGAAGTTTGAAAATATGAAGGTTGTTCTGGTAGATAAAAACCTTAAGTGCTAGTAGATGAATCACTATACCCAAGGTTACTAGAACTTGATCTCCTACCAGATGAAGAGCCTATAGAAGTATGCTTTTTTGCCTTTTCCTTTTGATGGAGCTCTAGGTTCACTTTACTAGAGTAATTAATAAAGCAGTTAGTAATTAACTGTTAGTTGTTAGCAAAGTCAGCAGTTAGTTAGTTAAAGCAGTTAGTACGTGGTTATATAAACTGCATGCATGTACTGTAAAAAGCAAGTTTTTATGTTATACTATTCTTCTTGATCAAAGAGATTCTTTTCAATACTTTAGTTATGTTTAACATGGTATCAGATTGCCATTGATCCGTCGATCTGTCTGTGGTTTTCATGTCTCATCCCACGAGTCCTTCTGTAGTTTACTCTGGTGCGTCTCCAATGGCCTCCAATTTGTCTGATGGTGTTGATAGTTGATTATTCTCTACCAAGAATATTAGTGTTCTCAACGAAAAGGTGAGTTGACTATAAGAGATTTTCTGATGAAGATCAAGGGATATTATGCTAGTCTTGCTAGTTATGGCAATGTCATCAATGATCATGAGCATGTCACTACCATCCTCAATGGTCTGCCTCCAGACTATGAGTCAATCATTGCTATCATTATAGTTAGTCTTACATCCTATTCAGCTTAGGGTGTCACTACCATGTTGTTAGATACTGAGACAAGGCAACTGCCTTCAATTCCTGAGGTTTCTACATAGGCTAATATAGCCACTAATCAGTCTGCAAGGCATGAAGACAAATCTGATTCTTCACCTATGTATCGGCCATCCACTAACATTCAGGGCGAGGGCATGGTCGTACCTCTAGTTCGCGATTTCAGTGTCAGTTATGTGGTAAGCAAGAACATCTTGTCGATCGTTGTTATTATCGATTCGATGCCTCATACAAAAGCACATGTTACAAATCACCACAGTCTTCACAGGCTAATATGTGTATGTTTGGGGCTGGCGCTCCTATGATGACTCGGTTTGCACCAGTACCTGCTTCCAATATGCAACCAAATTGGGTCTTTCCCTTTACCATGCCAACGCCTTCTTGGTCCAACCCATTTACTACACCCTCCTTACCATCTACAAGTTCACCTACTTCAGTAGTAGCTCAACCTCAAGCATATATTGCTACACTTGAGATTGTTGAAGATAATGCCTGGTACCCCGATTCTGGGGCCACACATCATCTCACTCACTCTTCTATGTCTCTAATAGACAACACTCCGTACAAAGGGCCAGGTAAGGTGTATGTTGGCAATGGCAATGCATTCTTTGTTCTATCATCTGGTTAGTCCTCTTTGCTCACTCATTCACGCCCTTTTTTTATGCGGTCTTTATTACTTGTACCTAGAATCACAAAGAACCTTTTATCTGTCTCGAAGTTTACCAAAGATAATTAGGTAAACTTTGAGTTTATGCCTTCACAGTGCCAGGTTCGGGACATACGCACGGGAGAGGTGCTTCTTAAAGGATCAGAACAGCACGGGTTATACAAGCTTCACTTACATGGCTCGACTAAGTCAGGCTCTTCTTGTGCTTCTTCAGCTCAATGTTTTACTGCTAGCACTATTGTTCATTTTGACATGTGGCATTATAGGCTCGGTCATCCTTGTAAAGACATACTTACAAAGGCACTACTTAAGAGTAACATTCCTGTTAGTTTGAATAAAGCTTCTGTTTAGTGTATTGCTTGTCATTTAGGCAAAGAGCATAAGCAGCCATTTCAGAAAACAATAACTGAATATACAACACCACTTCAATTAGTTGTTGCTGATGTTTGGGGCCCTGTTCCTGTGCTTTCAAATAGTTTTCGGTATTATGTTGCTTTCACAGATGCACACCCACGATATACCTGGGTATACTTTTTGAAAAAAAGTCTAAGGTTCTTACAGTGTTTCCACAATTTCAGAGGTAGACTGAGCGTATGCTTGGATGCAAACTTAAAATTCTTCAAACAAATGGAGGTAGAAAATTTTTAGCCTTGAAAACATACCTCTCACAACAAGGGATTGTGCGTCGTTTTTCATGTCTTTATACATCAGCTCAAAATGGCCTAGTTGAGAGAAAACACATGCAGATAGTGGAAGCAGGTCTCTCCATACTGGCACATGCTTCTATGCCTCTGACTTATTGGAATGATACCTTTACAAATGCTGTTTCCTTGCTTAACAGGTTGCCCTCTCATCCTCTCCATGGCATGTCACCTTATGAGAAACTATTCAAAGTGTTGCCCAGCTATAATTTTCTATGCGTGTTTGAGTGTCTTTGTTTTCCTAATCTGTGGCCCTACAATACTCATAAGTTGCAGTTTAGGTCAACCCCGTGCATTTTTTTAAGATACTCACCTTCACATAAGGGGTACAAGTGTCAAGACTCTTTTGGTAGGATATATGTTACAAGGCATATCACATTTCATGCAACAGTGTTTCCATTCAAAACTGTCACTTCTAAGCCTAGTTGTTCACCAGTTCCCTTAACATCAAGTTCCAAGTTACTTGTCATGTCATCCTCTTACCCACGTGCCAATCCTTCTACTTTATCACCTAGACCACTGCTAACTACATATGTTTCTTCACTTCACAATAATGCTCATTCACCCATGTCTGAGTCAACCTCTGCTACGTCCCACAGATCCATCTCTTCAGCTACTGACCTTGTACCTCACCCATCACCCCTTACACTTGTTACTTGCAACACACAAGCCATAGTAACTAACAGTAAAGTCGGTGTCTTCAAGCCAAAGGTCTACACGAGCATCGCATCTTCCACTTCTAAATATGTTCCCACTGACATTCATGCAGCTATGTCTAATGACTCTTGAAAACAGGCTGTGCATAATAAACTGCCGGCACTTTTTCGTAACAACACATGGTCTCTCTGCCCCTTGCCTGTAAATCGTCAAGCAATGGGATCCAAGTGGTTATTTAAAATTAAAATAAAGGCTTATTGTACTATTGAAAGATATAAAGCTCAGTTAGTGGCCAAGGGCTTCTCTCAGCATGTGGGACTGGACTATAGAGACACTTTCAGTCTGGTGGTTCGTGCTACGACCATTTACACTATCCTTGCTATATCTGTTATGAAAGGTTGGTCACTGAGGCAAGTTTATGTCAATAATGCCTTCCTCAATGGTGAGTTGACAGAAGAAAGCTTCATGGACCAGCCACTCGGGTTCGAGCAGTATGGTCCTCATGAGAAAAAGCTTGTGTGCAGGCTCAACAAAGCATTATATGGGCTAAGGCATGCTCTTCGTACATGGTTTCAAAAGCTCCGGTAGTAACTAACTACTCAGCTTGGTTTTCAGACCTCCAAAGTTGATCCTTCATTGTTTGTTCGAATGACATTTGGAAATACTCTGCTCCTTATGGCCTATGTTGATGATATAGTCATCACAAGCAGTTTCAATCAAGAGATTGATAAGGTTGTGCAACTATTGAATGTGAAATTTACTCTCAAGGATATGGGACCACTCAATTTTTTCTTGGGGATTGATGTTCAACATACATCTCAAGGCTTGTTTCCAAGTCAGCATAAGTATATCAGTGAAATTCTGTCCAAAACTGGGATGTCCGCAGCAGCACCAACAGCAACTCCTATGGTAAGCTTTCCAAAACTGGTTGTAGGTGATGAGAATTCTGACTTGGTTGATGATCGGTTGTATCGTAGCACAATTGGCATGCTTCAATATGTCTGTATTACACGCCATGATTTGTCCTACTGTGTTAACAAGCTCAGCCAATACATGAATGCTCCACGTGAAGCTCATTAGAAAGCAGTGAAACGAGTGTTGCGTTATCTCAATGGCACCTTAGATCATGGATTGTATTACTCTAAAGGACAGTTTCAGCTAACCTGCTACTCAGACGCTGATTGGGCCTCTTCCATTAAAGACAGAAGATCCACCACAGGTATGTTTTCTTCCTTAGGCCAAATTCTATTGCTTGGTATTCAAAAAAGCAAGCTATTGTATCAAGGTCTTCTTCAGAAGTAGAATACCGCAGCCTTGCCAATTGTGTCTCTGAACTGTTATGGCTCAAATAGTTGCTTAATGAGGTTAGAGTGCAATTTTGCCAGCCTCCTATTATCTAGTGTGATAATATATCTACGGTTTCGATGGCTGCAAATTCTACGCATCATGCTCGAGTCAAGCATGTTGAAATTGATCATTATTTTGTTCGAGAAAGGGTGCTTGATAGTACCTTGCAGGTGAATTATGTTCCTTCTGAAAGATAAGTGGCTGATGTTTTTACAAAACCTATCACTCCCAAGCAATTTGATTACTTTCGACAGGCTCTCTGTGTGTTTACCAGGAGTATTATCTTGACAAAAGAAAACCAGGACAATATTAGAGTAATTAATAAAGCAGTTAGTAATTAACTGTTAGTTGTTAGCAAAGTTAGCAGTTAGTTAGTTAAAGCAGTTAGAGTACGTGGTTATACAAACTGCATGCATGTATTGTGAAAAGTAAATTTTTGTGTTCTACTATTCTTCTTGATCAAAGTGATTCTTTTTAATACTTTAGTTATGTTTAACACACTTCTATCTCTTTTAGGTTCAGCAAACATATTTCCATCAAACTCTGATCTGTCAAGAAAATGTCCACTAATGGTACCAACCCTATATTCTCCTCCATACTGACTAGAAGACCTAATTTCACCTCTATCACCACTATATCCATCATCCTCATCAATTAGACTTAAACTACCACCATCGGGTCCATCGCCACTCTGACTTAGCATTGAACTAGAACTTGAATGAGACAAATTTTGTTATTGAGATTGATTAACATCCATTTCATCATCAATGGTATCCACAGGCAACACACCAGTATTTTCACCATCTAATAATAGATTCTCTTTCTCATGAAGCCATTCTAATAGTGGATCAACATCTTTAAAGATATTATCAAGGCTGATAGGATTAAAACTAGCGTTTATATCATCAGTGCTCATTCTTTTTTGATGCCTTATTTGAAGCCTCATATTGTAATAGGTAAACACTAGTTTCTCAAGTTTTTTATACTTTAACCTATTTCTTGCCTTGGTGAATATAACTAAATGTGCTCCAATTTCGTTTGCAATTTGCTGCTGAAGTTGTTTGACTAAGCACTTTAATTGCTAATTTTTGTAATTCGGGAACACATGTGCTGTATATTATCCACCACTCAGCTGCATAATATTATTTAAATTTTAAAATAACTTCTGTACAATATAATTAAATAATATAAATTAAACTAAAAAATTTAATTAACTATTTACCTGGATTCATTTGCTTCCAAGCTTTTTGCGCTTGTGGAGTACCGAATGTCTCATGTTTATCTCTAAATAGTAACAACTGCATAAATAAAAGATAGAGTAAAAATAAAAAAATAATTCTATTTCAAATTATTAACTAAGTTACAAATAATAGTACTTGAATCTAACTTGATTAACCATTCTGACTTGAGTATCAAGAGAAGGTTCTAATCTTTCAATTACTGATCGTGTACCTTCTAATGTTTCTATTAGTACCTTCTCAAAATGCTCCACCCCAAGTTGAAATTGAGGATTGAGAAAATAATCTTAAGTATAATTTATAAGAATATCATCAAATAATAATCTAAAGCTTAAAATAATAAAATATAAAAATATTTCTTAATTATATGAAACATTTTATCTTACCAGCTGCATGCAAGTCGGAATGCATAAAATTCCATCTATTGTCAATAATCTTTTCGTACTCAGTAAAATATCGACAATCTTGTTGAATTGCTGATTTAGCTCTATCAATAGCCTCATAAATAAATCCCATTGTTAGTTTTTCATCGCCATCCACAAGTCTTAATACTTTTACTAGGGGCTCATAAACTTTTATGAGGTCATTGGCATTTTTTCCAAAAATCTTTTCCCAAAACAATTTTTTTGGCTTCATAAGCAGGCCCTGACTTATGCTGTCCCCATTTTGATTCTTTATATTCCTATATATTCATAAGAAAAATTTTAAAATAATAGAATTTAAATTATTTGGAACTAATAAAATC
The DNA here is from genome assembly GCA_020496765.1 of Gossypium stocksii. NCBI lineage: Eukaryota > Viridiplantae > Streptophyta > Magnoliopsida > Malvales > Malvaceae > Gossypium > Gossypium stocksii. The sequence goes on along the minus strand of CM035632.1, from coordinate 99,613,138 downwards.
ATTAAAAGTTGTTTTATTTAAGTAATTATATTAACTAATTATAAAATACTAACCTTTGAATAAAACATTTCTCTCAGACCTTGCTTTTGTCTTGTTATCTCTTCAAGTTGAATAAAATGAGTTGCAAGTCGAGTAAGAGCGGGTTGAAGTATTTGTTTCCTTTGTGTATACTTCTTCATCAAATCAACAGCCCAAGTGTGATTGTAAAATCGGCACATAAATACTTGCTGTGCAAAAAGTGACATAAGTGAGGGCTTGTTTTAGTGGTTAAGGGTCCTGAGAAGTGTGGGAGAAGTCCTGGGATCAAATCTAGGCTTTAGGAAAATTTTAGTTTTTCCTCTTAAGTAAACATTGCCTTTAGCACGATGACCTTATAAATTATTATGGCGAAAATATGACACAAAGATAGCTTGTGGTCTGGTGGCAAGGAAGCGTGATGTGTAACTGTAAGGTCTGAGGTTCAAGTCTTGGCGTATGTAGAATTTTTGTTTTACTTATTTAAGTAAACATTGACTCAAGCTTGAAGGCTTTAAAAATAACTGTGGCTGAAATATGACACAAGATGAGCTTGTAATCCAGTGGCAGTTGCGTGATTAAGGATGCAAGGGAGTATTTGTTTCCTTAGTTTTTGAGTGCTGAATTCTTCTATTGCCTCCTCTTACTACTACTCGTTTTCTTTTATCATTTGTTTAGAGACTACTCGTCTTTTCTGGGTTTTCATTTTATTCTTTGGTCGAAGATACTTCTTTTTCCCTCTCAATCTTTACTTTTTTTAATTGCCGAACCCCTTTCTCTCTTAAGGTCTTTCATTTTTCTTTTTCATTCCTCTCCCTTTCCTTTTCTTCATAGTGGCCGAACATAACATCTCTCCTCTTTAATTATTTTGACTCTCTTTCTCCATTCTTTTACAAGCTGATTCTCCTCCTCTCTTGTTCCTTGAACTCTATTATGCTCTCTTGAATACTAGGCCGACTACTCCCCTGGTATTTTGGTTTCGATTTTGCAAGACTTCAAATAAATCAGGTGGTACTTGTATGTTCCCTCTCTAGTTCGCTATTATTCTGGTAAATATTCAAATCTGTTTCCCCTTTCTCTGAAAAGTCGAACTGTGGTCTTTTCTTCATGATGTAATGATCAATGGGTTTTAGGTATTTTCGAGGAGTGAAGCGACGCAAGTGCTATTCAAGTCGTCCAAGTCTTTTCTCCTAATATCCGATTAAGGTGAGTTCATTGCCCTTCTTTTTGGGTATAGGCAGAATATGCCCAGGTTTCTGTAAGGTAATATCTTAGGTTTTAAGTCACACCTATAATCGATTCTATCTAACAAGGGTTACCGTTAGCGTAGTTAATCAACAAGGGAGGGTGATCGATTCTAGTCAACTATTGTAGAGGATTAAGCGGTGTTTCTCAACCAAGGTTTTGGAGAGCGTGGATCTTAGCTAGTTTCGTGAACAGGTGTGTATCAATACCATGTAACTGTTGATCGGCTGGAAAGTCGAAAGAATGTGTACACACACTGTTTTTAATTGTAGATCGGCAAAAAGTTGAAAAGCCGAAAGATTGGGCTTTGAGGCTACATGGGCGTGCGAACGCACATGTGATTCACTGAGCTCACGAAATGTGCGTGTACGACGATTAAGGCTGTAGAGGGTCACGTTGGGCCGAAATGGGCCGTGTGGGCCCAATGGGCTTATGGGCCCACACGAATAAATCTCACAACATGTGGTAGATATTGGACTGGGCTGTGTAATTTGCATGGCCGTGGTTAATTCTGGGCCAGATGGGCCACACGAGTGTGTGGGCCCACTTGAGCTGCACTGTTATGCTGTTTCGGGTGCACGAGATTATTATAGACCTTCTGTTGGGTCGGTAGGTCAGTTTAGACTCTATTCGATAAAAATGACCGAATTACCCCTGGAGGGTAAAATGACCGAATTACCCATGGAAGGTAAAATGACCGAATTACCCATGGTAGGTAAAGTAACAGTAATACCCGTGTAGGGTAGAATGACCGTAATACCCTTGTATGGTAGAATAACCATAATACCCCTGTAGGGTAAAATGACCGTAATACCCCTGTAGGGTAAAATGACCATAATACCCCAGTAGGGTAAAATGACCGTAATACCCCTGTAGGGTAGAATGACTATTATACTTGATATGATGTTTGATTGATTGAGTATGTTATGTGATATTTATGTGTTTTGCATACAAGCACGACATGCTGCATGGGTTGGGTTATTGTTATGGAGGAAGTCTTGATCTGTTAGGGTCGCACGAGACGACTGTAGACCTACCGAAGGCTTTAAGCCGTATATTTGTACTGATCTGTTAAGGTCACACTGGTCGAACGAGACGACTGTAGACCAACCGATGGCTTGGTGTCGTTTATACTATCAATGGTTTAGTGCCGTTCATTTTACCGATGGCTTGGTGCCATGCATATTATCGATGGCTTAGTGTTGTCCATTCTACCGATGGCTTTGTGCCACACATATTATCGATGGCTTAGTGCTATCTATTTTACCGACAACTTTTTACTACGCATATTATCGATGGCTTAGTGCTATCCATTTTACCGATGACTTTGTGCCACGCATATTATCGATGGCTTAGTGTCGTTCATATTATCGAAAGCTCGTGCCGTTACTAAAGGCTTTGTGCCGTTTTGAAGGCCCTATGCCGCTATTGATGGCTTTAAGCCACTTATTTTACTGGCATCTATGCTACGATTCTGTTATCTGGCAGCCTTGCTGCGGTATTGGTGTGCTGGCTGGGTGGGTCGAATTTATCCCCACATGGTGTGTTGGTGGTATGGAGTGGTGTGTTGGCTGGATTGGTGGGGGTTGCACTATTGCATCCTTGTTCTAAACTGATATTGTATTGGGTTTAGGCCTACATATGTTTTGCTTCTGATTCTGCTACTGTAATGGGCTAAGGCCCATCTGATACTGTCTGCTATAATGGGTTCAAGCCCAGACTACTTCTGTATTTTATTTGTCTGACTGACTATTTTCATATTAGGGGATTACACACTGAGTTTTCATAAACTCACCTAATTTTTAATTGTGTAGATAATCCCCAGCGTTAGGTGGATCGGTGCTGCGAGGGACTCGAGGGTGGCCACACATCTGCATCTGCTTTACAATCGACTTTTTATTTTCAGTAACTTAAGTTTGGGTATTTTTATGTAATAAGGCTTTTTTGCTTTTCTAATTTTTATTTTGGGATTTTATTTACTATGATTTATACCTGTTAGAAATAGAGCGTAGTTTTCCAAAACGATAACTATTTTCAAAACACCACATTTCCGCAACTCAATTTTTAAGCTTCCGTAACAAATAATGTTTTTGAAGTAATGACGATTTAAAATGGTTAACAAACAACTAAGATGATTTGAGAATTAACAAAGAGGCCTTAACCTTCAAACGGGATTTTACCAGCAAGAACAAGTTTTCGGAAAACACTCCAATGTGACACCGGCAGATTCAGCCATAACATCTAAGCCGGGTTTGTGGTGTTACAGTGATTGTATATAAAGCAAGTCACTTTCTTTGCCTCATCTAACACTTTTGCTATACTGGGCTTTTTCCCAATATCTTCAAAGCATAAATCTAAACAGTGAGCTGCACATAAGGTCCAATATAGATGTTTTCTTTTCAACATTAATTTTTTTCTAGCAGCTTTCATTGCTGCCTCATTATTAGTCACTATTTGGACAATGTAATTTTCTCCAATTTCTTCTACAACTGAATCTAACAAACTGAAGTAGAATTCAGCATCTCTACTATGAACACTTGAGACATCTACCGATTTCCAAAAAATGGTTCTTTTATTGCAAGAACAAGGAAATTAATTATGTTCATTTGATTCAAACTGTTGGTCCAACCATCATACATTAGAGTTGTACCCAATTCTTTCCAATGAGTCTTTAGTCCATTTACCCAATCACGAACTCGTTGATGCTCTAACTTCAAATACACATCTGAAACATCATAAGGTGTTGGGAGATTTACACCTTGTCCAACTTCTGTTGACACTTGAATTAAGTTATACAACCATAGAAAGCCTGCTAATTGAAAAAGAAATCTTTCATATATTAAAAATTTAGAAACCGTTTCACCTATCTTCTTTCGAAAACTCTTTAAAAATGAGTCACTGACCTTTGGTTGCTTTGAACTTTTGCTTCTAACCAATTCAAGTATAGCTCCCCTTAAGGTAAACTCAAACTCAGTTGGGATGGATTTACTTGTTCTTTCTCTATGATATTCTCTAGCTGATCCATGAGAAGATCGCCTTTCTTCATAAATGTTATCCCAACCACCAGTACTTCGTTTGAATTCTTCCCTTCTATGCCACTCGTGTTGTGATTGGATACTTTCTCGAGTTGCTTGCCTTGTAGCAGAAATCTCATCAATGAATTCCTCGTGTTCATCCTCCTCTTCTCTTAATTGAGATAAGAATTCATCTTTTCTCCTCTTTTTGTCTATTTTCTTTATGTTGCTTTCTTTCAGTATATTCATCATACTTTCTCTAATGACACTTGTTAATGAAATAAAAAAAAATTCACACTTTATATTATTATCAATTATATATAACTTTATTGATAAATTTACAATAACATTTAAAAATAATAATAAAGTATCACATACCAGTAACATTAGGGCATGGTGCAACATTACCAGTTTTATGAGCAATGTGCTCTTTAAATCGTGTTATTCCTCCTTTCACAACTTTACCACGAAGTTTACATACGAGATTTCCTTTCGCATTTGGCACTGGAGTTCCAAAGTGCCAACCTATATCATTACTTGGTGCACTTTCCAATCCTTTAGTCGGAAACTCTTCACGTGGTGGCATGCTTTATTTTTATATATATAAGAAACATAAAATTATATTTAGAAATATAAGCAACTCATTACTTATATTATCAATAATATAATAAAAAAAAAAGTAAACATCATTAACATGGAAAATTTAATTTATTGCATAATCCATACATAATTTATTTATCTTTTTAAAAACAATAATACATTATAACCCATTATTACTTAGTTCCAAAGTTTTTAGTTCCAGAATAATATTTGGAATTATTGTTGAATGCAAGTTTTGCTTGGAGACAATGGCGCCATCATTCTGGACTAACCTATCGGATATGACATCCATACCACGAACCTTTTACTTTCACTGTCTCATGTTTTCTTTCTTTTCTTAATTGCATTTCTTCTTCCTTTCTTTTTTTCTTATGTCGTTTTAAAAGAAAGGAAGCAAACATTTTTTTTATCCTCAACCCAAGTTATAGTTGATAAAAATTGCAATGTAAAATATGTCATGATTTTATATAATATTGATTCACAAAAAAAATTTATTGATTATCATCTATACTCTTTCTATAATTGAAGTTTATTTTTTTTTCTTACTTAAAAAAGTTTATCTCTTTATTTTTAAGATTTAGATTTATTACAATTTATTTTTTATTACATGATTATTAAGGGAGTTGTTTTTTACATTACAACAAAATAGATATATAGAGGTGACAATAGTAGCTGCCACCATTTTTTAGCTTTTGCGACCTATGTATTTGATTCAATTTGAATCTACCTTTTTAATAATTTTTTTATTTGTAATAAATTTAAAAATATATTTAAAATATAAAATGCTGAAGAAATTATTATTTTTGGGGGTGAAAGAAGAAATTAGTTTTTAATATTAAAACAAGTAAACAAATTGAAATTAATGTTTTTTACTTTAAATTTAAAAATTAATAGTTAACTAATACTTTTTTAATACAATAAGATCAGAATTAATTTTTTCTGTACATATATAAATTAAATCAAATTCTAATCTCGTTTTTTCAAAATAATTTTATTTTTATTTTTCAGAAGTTAACCTTTTTTTTACTTTTTTTTTTTAATTTTATTCAAACTCAGAATGAGTGAGAATAGTTTTGCCGAAGATATTTCAATAATATGCTTATAATGATCCGTTATTATTATTATTATTATCATGTCAATGTTTTATTTCAAAAATATTTATTTCAAGTCTTTTGGAAATTTAAACCATGTGATCCAATCAGTATGCAATTTATAACTCACAAAATGAATATGCATTCTTGAATAAGTTAAGTGGAGCATTATTAAATATTTTTCAATTTTAATTAAAAAATAAAAGAACAAAAAACACACAAAATTTATAACCCACAAAATATTTTTCAAGTCTTCTGACACGTCTCTGTTCTACTTCTTCACTTCTTCTTATTTCTTAAAAATTAAATCCCTAAACAATAAACATACAAAATTTAGAAGAAAAACTGAAGAGTTTCAGAAACTCTATCATCCTCTTCTCTGATATTCTTAGAATATGCTTGCTGGTTGTGCCTTCTCCCTTTATCGGTTCATCCCTAAAGTCTCTAAAGAACATATGCACTGCAGATTCAAGATATGCAAGCAAAAATCAAGACAAATTTTCAGGTAACTTACTTGAAAAATATCAATTTCTGAATGTGCAAATGATCAGGGCAGGGTTTGCTTTTCAGATTCAAGTCCTCAGCGCTTTCATCTGCTGTTGTGTTGTTTGCCGAAATATGAGATTGAGAAATCAGGGATTTCTGTTTTCTATTACTTTTGAGTTTTGGTTGCTTTTTTCTGTTTATTAATTTGGATTTCTTTTTACTTTTTTTTTATTGAAAACTCTGATTTTGCAGGTAGGGGAATATATTCCCTCTTGTTTTATTGTATTTGTGTTTCTGTTGAGTGTTGATAGATGAATTTTTTTAATTTATTGTAACAGAAAATAACGGGAATAGCAACTCGTTATTGCCGCAATCAGCCGTTACCCGTTAAATTGCGACCATGATTCGCCGCTATTCGTGTGACTCCACTTCACGCCGCTATCGGTGTGATAGTAGTTTCGGACGGTGCCACCACCGCTATATAACAGCTGCTATTCCGATATCTAGCCACTATTTAAATCCCTGGGTCAAACTATAACTTGATTAAAGAGTTGAGATCCCATCCGAAAAATTCGTAAAACAATAAAAAAGTAGTCAATGATCGGTTCATTTTGTGACATGATTTTCTAAATATACGAAAATAATTTAAAACAAATTGAATAAAACCACATCATCGTGTCCAACACTTCCAAATCCGAACAACTTTGCTGCTAGAATATTATTGAAAATCAGAATAACCACACTGCTAGAATCCATCAATTATATCCAAGCAATGGTAGGTATTGCACCTATGTTAAGGTTTGGTCTCCCTCTTCTACCGAGAACTTCACAAAAAGAGAACACCTCAATTGGTGAAGACACAACTTACATAGTTCACAAGAGAACCCTCAATACTTTCAACAGAAGAAAGAGATAACCTTAACATGGTAACAATACCTACAATTATTGAGAGTTCAACTAGCTGTCCAACATACTATACTTATAAAACTTCTCTTGAAGGGATCATCCCATCAGCAAATATATATATATATATGAGAAGAAAACTCGATGTAGAATTAGAGAAAATAAATGGAGCAGAACTAACAAAGACTGACGGAGCCCGAAAGAAGTGGCAACTAATTTCATTACAACTACAAAGTAGCAATTGTAGTAGTAATATAAACATACAAAAAGATCAATTTTAATCTGTTGAGTATGAGTCCTATTTTAGTCAAATTTGAGAAATAATCTTCTAGTTAAACTTTGTTTATTTGTTTCAATCAAACTCTGATTAATCTAGATTATTTTATTATTATTTGACCTATAAATTTAGCTTATAAATAGGCTCTTTTACAGTCTTAGAAAATACACGCATTAGAGATTAAAACTCAAAACACTTTTGGGGAATTTTGTGTTTATGTTTTGAAGGTTATTTGTTTTCGAGTTTCGAGGTTTAATTTTATCTCCATCTTTTGTACTCTTCGTTCTTTTCCCATTATAGTAAAATTATCATTGCCCGTAATTTTTTTAATCCTCTTTGAAGGGTTTTTCCATGTTAAATTTGTGTGTTCAATTTTTCAATTTTTTCCCCTTTTTTTACTTGTTGGTTGCTTAATTGGGTAGATCCCCAACATAATCCCTGACATTGAAATGAGAATTGCCAAGCAAATGAGCTTAATAAAATAGATTTGTACTAGAAAATGCCTTTAATCTTATATTTGACATAAAAAGACAAAGTTACACATGTATGCATGTATGGATGGATGCATGCAACTCCACACTTTCTTTTCCTTTCCTAAATCTTGCAACTCGATGAGATGGTAATAGGTAATGTATGACATCTCTCTTATAACTCAAAACCCATTTTTTCTTTTCATCCTTTTTAAAGATTTCCCCCTCTTTTTCTTATTCCTTTTTCTTTTGCTTCTCCTTTCATAAATTATCTTGTCCTTAGTTGTATGTCTCTTTAGATAGAAAGTGAAATTCTTTGCAAAATGCCTTGAATCAAGTATTCAGGTTGAAGATCTTCACCGCTGACTTTTACTTTTCTTCTGAGGTAATTTAAACAGACTCCAACTCTTTCTACGTTTAGAGGTTTTGCAAAATAGGCCAAAGACTAAGGCCTAACCATTTGAAATCAATGTGTCACATTGCGACGTTTAACATTTGTTTTCACGACGAGAACAAGTTGCCATGCCACAACGCAACGTCGAGTATTGATTGTTGTAGTAAGGCCCACTCAGTAGATTGCATCATGACAAGGAATCCCCTGACGTTCAATGTCAATCCGATGTTTTAAGATTTTTAAAATTTGGTACTAATTTAACCTTGAGTTAGATTTAGAGCTTTCGTAAGCTCATTTAAGACCTAAAAACGACTTTATATTGTATTGTATGCATGTATTGGTTGAAATTATTCATTTAATAGTATAAATGGAATGTAGTTTATTGTAGTTGCTCTGGTAACCAATGTGACACCTGGTAACTCGGACTCGAGGATTAAGTTAGTAACAGGGTGTTACGCAATTGGAAAAAGGATCCAAAAGAACATTAATTTGGGTAAGGAAATTCAAGCCAAGCATGAATTCATAATCATCTAAATGAATTACCTCAAAGTCTTCATTGCATTTTCACTCGCCGATTTGTAGCTCAACTCCTTATGCTACTCCCATGGTTGGAACCTCTTTGGAATTAACTATCTTGATCTTCTTGGTCAATTTGCTAACTAAGAAACTAAGTTTACCCACGACTTTCTCTGATATAAATAAGTCAAATACCCTATTATCAACAAGAGCACTCCTTCTTCAGCCTACGATATTGATGTCTACAAACACCAACCCTTTCTATTTGTGATATCTCTTCTCTTACCAGAATTGAGTATAATTGACCCAAGCTTTAAAGCCTCATTCTCTGGCTTCATTTCATCTTCTTTAGTGATTGGAAACAAATTAGATCGCTCTAGATAGTCCTGTATCCTATACGTACCACAACATAAGAACCACTTCACTAGCTTCTTCTTATTCTCTTTTCCCTCTTGGCATTGATAGAACTCAAAATTGAACCAAACTTCATCAATGTTTTGTTTGACTTATCGTCCCTTTTGATGAAAAAAATCACGGATCGTTTCAGATAATTCTTTACCATATGTGGATCGTCAAAAAGGAAATATTTCATTGGCCTCTTTGGTTTGTTGTTAGGCTTCCACTTCCTATTATATGGTTTTCCATTATGACTATTATCATTACTATTTTCAACATGTCCTTCATATCCCCTACCATTTTCCTTCTCTTTGGCCTTAGAAGACTTGAAGTTGTCTTTCCTTGAAACAAGCTCAATTAAGGACTACTACGGTCATAGCTTTGGGAAGTTCTTTGACCCCTTAGCATTGCAAATTTTGCTTTTCCCACAGCTTTAGCCCATCCATAAAGGAGAAAAATGCCTTCTTCTCACCCAAATCAAAAATTTAGAGCATCAGCTCACTGAACTTCTTTACATATCCCCTATTGTGTGTTGTTGCATAAACCGGCGCAACTTAGCCCGAGCCTCATCCTCGACATACTCTAGGTAGAACTTCCCATTGAATTTACTTTGGAATTCCTCTCAAGTCCCAATGGTAGCTTCACCTCATTACTCATCTCTAGACCTACGACGCCACTATAACAAAACGACATTAGTAGAATACATGGCAACAATATTTACCTTAGTAACATCATCCATGATGCCTTTGGTACAGAAGTATTTGTAACACCCCTCATGTAACACCCCTAACTTGAATCCGTCACCAGAACAGGGTTACAGGCCATTACCAAAATTTACAAATTAGAAGGATAGAAAATGCAAACATTTAATATCATATAACATTTGCACTTTACGCAATTTAGTCCTTTTTATCAAATTAAGCATGTAAACAGTAAAATTTCTTAACGAAATTTTTATACGGTATTTCTATCATACTATAGACCATAAAATAATAATAAATTATTTTTTTCAACTTCAAATTTGTGGTCCCGAAACCACTGTTTCAATTTCACTGAAAAAGAGCTGTTACACCTCACATGACCCATTCATTGAATTCGAGTTACGAGATGCCACATCCGTTACCGGAGTAGCTTCTGATAGAATCTAGTAAATATAACAACCAAACAAATATTAATGACTTAAACACATTCATAATATGATTCCCAACTAAATTCAAGCCTTAATAGAGCTCACAAAAGCTCTTTTGTTGACCCGAGCAAGAATTAGGACCAAATTGTAAAGTTTTGAAAATGATACCGGCCTCCTCCATGCCGTACGTTGCCAAACAGTTTGTCATGTTACGATGTTTGACCACTCGATGTCGGGACGTCACAAACTTTCAGCCAGTGTTACGACGAGGAAAGTTTATTGTCTCAATGTGGACTATGTTTTTTTGTACATTTTAGGCCATTTAATACATATTTCAGACCAAGCCAAACCATTAACACAATTGATGCATAATGCACACTTATATTTAGCATAAACTATTTCAAAACATACCTAAACATTTCATTTTAACTAATTTACATCATTCAAATCAATTAGCCATAAATTTACATTAAGGCAAATCAAATTTACTTATACAAATTCAAATTATGCTAAAATTCCTTTTAAGCCAATTAAAATATAATATATACGTATTTTTTTGAACTTTAAAGCTATAAAATAAATATTTTAAAATTTTTTAAAGCTGATCAATTATCTTATTTTAAATATATATGTTTATTAAATTATTTAAATATAAAATTAATTAAAATTTCTTCATTTAAGTATGTACTTTTATTAATTTAATTTAATTTAATAAATTACATATATAAAAAAATATTCATTATTTTCGATTAAAATATAACAGGTTAACTAACAATTAAGTCACTACCATAGAAAAAAATTTTAAGTCACTAAATTTTCAGTTTTAGATAGATTTTTTAAATAAAAATTATTAAAAAATGTCTGGATCTTCAATAATTTGTATAAATACATGATAAAATAATTATATATAATTTAGGTAAATTATATTAACAATCCCCAAATTTTGTATAAAATTACGTTTCAATAATTCAACTTTCAAATTTTATATAATAATCACTAAGAGCAACAATTGTTTATACTAAAAAAACCCTTTTCAAGAATAAAATGAGTTTTTAATTCAAAAACTTTACTGACTAGTTTTTATCAAGGTATCACTGAAAATTTTGTTTTGAAAATAAATTGATTTTAGAAGAAAAAAGTAATTTTCCGACACTAATTCAAAATGAAAGACAAGACATAATTAAATAATACAGTTTTCATATGTTAGAGGTGAATTTTCACTTCATAATTTTAATTTAATTTTAAAAATTTTATTAAAGAAATACAGTTTTAAGTAACTATTATACTTGAATAATATGAGTGTTTTCTCCTCGAAAATCGTTGCCACAACTTTGATTTATTTACAACACTTACTTTCGAAAATTATTTTATAAAATATTATTTCATATTGAGTTAAATAAATAAAGAGACAACTCTAATCACAATGAATGAATGGTCACAATTGAAAATGTGATTTGACTTTATTTAATTATAAAATAAAAAAATAAAAATGTCAAATCAAATGTAACCACCTTGGAATAAAAAGATAATTAAGCACGTTTAAATTGAAGCAAAAGTAAATAAATAAAATACATGCCTTGAATAAGACGCAATGAAATGATATATTTTAGGTTTATGTTGCTCTATGAGTATGATTATGATCAATCCAACCGCATATGCCTATTCATTTTCTTGGCATAATAAAATATTATAACATTATGTTGTCTCAATTCTTTTTATCAATAGATTTAGTCTGAGAATTAATTCAATTCTTTTAATTCGGTTTAAATATTAGACTTAAATTTGGGAGATTACATCAGCCATTGAAATGGTCTAACAAAATTATTAAAGTTTTAAAATCAGTTAATTGTAACCGTTTGTTTATTATAAAAGTTTTGGTCTCTTTTAAAAAAAAATCGAGTATAACAGTGTTAATGTTGAGTTGAAAATTCGAGTTACTTTCTTAACAAAACATATTTGCAATTTAGCAGGGGAAAAGTAATATTAACATAATTTTAATAAAAATCATGTTTCATGTATAATTAGATAAAATTCATATTCTTAAAACTTAAATGATTTAAATGTCATGCATGCATAAGTAAAAATTGTAAACTAAGTCTCATGCCACAATAATATTAATATAGTTTCAAATAACCAAAATTATAAAATAATTAGTCTAAAATACTTTTATATAGAAATCAATATTCTGAGTCGAGCTCTCTGAATGCCGAGTCCGTATCCTAACCTTATGGGTTATCTGAAAAGAAAAAAAATAAATGGGTGAGCTATGAAAGCTCTGTGTGAGTTCCATCACAAGACAACCAAAGTAATCAATAAACATATTAATTCAAATTACATAGCTTAAATCACATTTAGCAAATTTAGTGTATTAGAATAATATAAGAGTTTTCACAATGTATAAGCAAAACCTCTTACTAAGTCATTTTTGGCTAATGCATGCAATATGCTCATGCTAGCATGTCCTAATTTCTTATGCTACAAAAAAGAATTATTTTCATTTTTAGCAATAAGGAATATGTTTAATTCATGCATTTCATCTAAATGCACCATGTATATATTTTATGTCCTACAAGCACAATCTTATTAAATACAATGTCAATTACTTTACAACCATTAGATTCAAAGATGACATTGAGACCTTTATCGCACAATTGACTAATACTTAATAGATTATGCTTAAGACCATTAACATATAAGACATTTTCAATAAATATTGAAGAGTTTTTACCAATAGAGTCAATTCCTTCAATAATTCCTTTGGAGTTGTCACCAAACGTAACTTCTCCTCCACTTTTTGACTTCAATTTGATAAAATGACTCTTGCCACAGGTTGTGTCCTTAGCATCCACTATCAAGGTACCATGAGTTTATCTTGAATTTTCCACCTTGAAACAATGTTCCTTTCCTTACAAACATAGAATTAAACTTTGATTTTTGGTACCCAAATTTTTTTGGGTCTTGAGCATTAGTTCCTAAAATCTTACTCCCTTTAGGTATCCATTTTGAAAGAGCTTCCTTATCTTGAGTAGCACTAACTCTAGGGACCCATACACTTTTAACAAGTTTTGCCTTGTAGAATCTTAAAGGAACTCTATGTTTATAGAAATTAAAACTAGTTTAGCAAAGTTTTGTTTTAAACTTTCTCCTTTCTCAAATCTTTTTGGTAAACTTTGTTAGAGTGAGTTTTTTCAATCTTTAGCAACTCAAGTTGCTTTTCATGATCATCATGAACTTTGGAAAACAAATTATACAAGTCAATTCATTTTCACAAAATTATTTATAGCTTGCATGTCATTTATTTTATTTTTAAGTTCATGATTAGCCTTGGAGAGTGAACTCTTTTCTTCTTTTAATTTTGAAATGTTTTTCTTATATTTTGAAATCATAATTTTAAACTCTAAGCCTAGTTCATCATAGGCATCTTATAACTCATCAAATGAATAAAAAAATTGAAATAGATGAGTTAGAAGTTACCTTTGGTTTATTTATGGCCATAAGGCAAAGATTGGCTACTTCATGCGCATCTTTATTGGAAGAATTTTAGTCACTCCAACTAGTAATGTTAACCTTGAGCTTTTGTCTGCTTGATCCCTTCTTCTTCTATTGTGGACAATTGAATTGGCGTGTCTCGACTTTTTGCACTCATAGCAAATGATAAGATCTCTTTCTTTGGTGGACTCAAGTTTCAATCTCTCCTTCTTTTAGAATCTTCTTCTTTTATTAGACTTCATGAACCTCTTGAATCTCCTAGCAAACATGACTATCTATTTATCCTTATCCATGTTATTACTTGAATCATTCTCTTCAATTGTTGTGGATTTGAAAGCTATATCAACCTTCTTATTTTCAACATTTTCTTTGACCGTTTCTTTAAGCCCCGTCTCATATGTAAGCAAAGAACTGATAAGCTCGTTTAGAGTAAGTGTTTCTAAATTCTTTACCTTTTCAATAGTAGTTATTTTAGTTTCCTAAGATTCAGGCAAGCTTCAAAGCATTTTTCTCACAACCTCTTCATTGAGATAAGTCTTCCAATATGACTTTAATCCATTGATGATTATAGTAAATCAATTGGACATTACATTGATGTCCTCCTCGGGCTTCATTTTGAAGGTTTCATAGTTGAGAGTAAAAATTCCAACTTTGGCCTTCTTCACTTGATTTGTGCCTTCATGAGTGACTTCAAGATTGTTTCATATCTCTTTGGGATTGGCACATGATGACACCCTACTATACTCTTCGGGACCAAGTGTACAAAATAGAGTGTGCATAACCTTGGCATTAAGTTGAATGCTCCTTCTATCTTTCTCATTTCATTCTTTCTTATTCTATGGAACTAGAAGCTCTCTTCTTGTTTGAGTAGAATAGGGGGACCATCCATGATGATATCCCATGCAAAAAGGTATTGGCTTCAATGAATAGCATCATCCTCGTCTTCAAATAAGAATAATTTGCACCATTGAAATAATGAGGCTTGGAGATAGATTGAGATTCTCCATAGAAAATTGACCTAGAAGTAGATGTCATTGTTTGTAAATTGAGTTAATGATTGGAAGAGTTTTCCCAATAATCTTCTCTTAGTTTTCAATCTATCTTTTAGAGACTAGCTTTAATATCAATTGTTAGCTCAATAAATCAATCTGAAAATGCTAAGAGAAGGTGAATTGGATTTTAAAATTTTTGTGGAATATTGAGAGAAAGGATGGAAAAATTGAACACAATGATTTAGAGTTGTTCAACCCCAATCACCTACTCCACTACCTTAGCTTTCTACAACTAAGGATTTTCTCAAATTCACTAATATGATCAACCTTTGAGGATAAGGTTTAACCTTACAACTCTCTTAAGATTGCTACATAAATCTTAAGACTTAAACCCTCTCAAAGAGAAACAAACAAGCAAACTAATAAATAACTCTTATAAGATCAAAGTGTTTGTCAATTAAGCACAATTACAAAGAAAAACACTTGAGCTAATAGAAAAACAATGAAACTCACAAGTGTATGTAAGAAAATTATGGAAATATTAAGCACAAAGGTTGTTTGATTGATCTTTAGGCTTCAATAATCTCTGTTGTTGTTGTAAGACCTTTGGAAGCTAATATTTATACCCTTCAATTGATTTCCAACCGTTATGATTGTTGGGATATTGAATAGAGTTGTTGGGGATGAAAATACCAGTGCATAAATGTCACCTACAACAACAGGTATCGATACTTCTTCTACGAGTATACCAATAGCATTTAATGTCTAAATTAGTGACCGTTGGAACCAATACTATCGATACCTAGGAAATGCTATCGAAACCAAATATGAGGTATCGATATTGTTTTGATACTTGACAACACATTTGGAAGTTAGAATGTCAATTTCGTATCAATATCGATAAATGCACCAATAAAAGTATATCATTATCGAAACTTGAAGAAATTTATCGATACCCAATAAAAGGTATTAATATCAGACCGATACTTGGTAAACATTTTTGAAAACAAAATGTCATTTTTGTATCAGTTCTAAAAAATTTACCGATAAATTTGTGAATCTATTGATACTCATTTAAATTTATCAATAATTGTTAATACTTTTTGGCTAGGAGGAATTTTAATATGTCTTAAGAATGTTAAAGTTTGTTTGACTAACTTAGCTTCAAAAATATTTTTAAAGTATGAGTTCAACCAATTTTCTTCTAGATATCATTTAAAATGAAATTCTTGTTAAGTTATATTTAAAATGAATTTTATTCAAAATATAATATTTGTTATATCAAAATTAATTTGCCAAGTAAAACTTTACAGATGAACTAAAATATTTGTGAAGAGGATTTCTAATTTTATCCATAAAGTTATTCCTTGTTGAGTCATAATATTTGTGAGAAAGCCTTGTAATTTTATGTGGACAAAAATTATAACTTCATAATGTAAAATTGATCTTTATCCCTTTTAGATCATGAATGTAAGTTAGTGCGTTAAATATTTCTCTTTTGAGTACGGCTAATATTACATTGATCTCGTTTTGATTATATGTCCACCCATAAACTTTATTCATAAATTATGCTATTTTTTTCATCTAACCCAAAAAATTTAATATTTATAAAAATGACCTTGGTTCAAAAACATTCATCAAAATGACCTGAAATGAACAGTAAATTTGAGTTTTGGGAACCCAATAGTCAGTATCACCTTCTGTTTTGGCCCCATCATTACCTGATGACTGTGTCAAGTTTTAAAAAAAATGGATTTTTTGAGTTTGGGACATTTTAATGGCCGGCACCAAGGTATTTTTTTTAAATTGTATCATAGTGGTATACAAAAATACCAGTATTTGAAAAAAGAAAAAAAATTATTCTGGTCATATAATGGCCGGCACCAGAGGCATTTAAAAAAATACAATTTTGGGTGCTGGCCAATAGATAGTTGGCACCAAGTACATTTTTCGGCTCCTAAGGCACTTTTTTTTTTTTTACTTTGGGACACTGATAGCTGACACCAGTGTCATTTAAAAAAAATTGGGTGCTGGCCATTAGATGGCCGGCACCAAGTATATGTTTCGGCTCTCAAGGCACTTTTTTTTTTTTTACTTTGGGACACTAATGGCCGGCACCAGTGTCATTTAAAAAAAAATTTGGGTGCTGGCCAGTAGATGGCCGACACCAAGTATATTTTTCGGATCCCAAAGCACTTTTTTTTTACTCTGGGACACTGATGGTCGGCATCACCTTTTTCGAGTCCCAAAATTTTTTTTTGTTTTTGGATACCGATGGCCGGCACCAATTTTACCAGATTAAAAAATTATTTTTTCTTATTTTGGAACACAGATGGCTGACACCAAGTATTAAAAAATTAATTTTCTTAATTTTGGGAATCAGATGGCCAAAACCTCCCCTCACTCTATATAGGGGGTGGTTTGGGTTCTAGTAGTGCAAATGGATGAGAATTTTTTTTTTAGAGAGCTATCAAAATGAGAGTATTTTATAGCGTATCACCAAATGAGTTTTTTCGTAGTGGATTGCATATGGGAGTTTTTTGTAGTGTACAACCGAATTTCGAGGTTGAATTATATACTGCCATGTTTTAATAGAGTTGAATTATATACTATCATATCAACTTTAAAGGTTATGTCATTAAGGTTAGGATGAATTATTGCGCCATAAGTGGCTAACCGAGATGTCCAACATAGATGGACATTACCTATTGTGCAAGAGCGTTTATTCCACAACTTATAAGTGTGGTACTGATGCAACGTAGACCTGATTTAAGCAGAAAACGACTAACTGTGAAGAAACTACTATACAAAATAATTGTATTATTTCTTTAGAATGTTTGTTTTTTTTTATATCTGTAAATTTAATGTAGTTGTTTAGGATTTAAGGTTTTATTTTTATATTTTCGTGTATTAATTTCATAGAATGTTTGTATTTTTTGTATATATAAATTTAATTTAGTCCGTATTATATGAAGTTTGAATTTAAAATTTTCGTGTATTAATTTTACCTATCTGTTTGTAGTTTGTTGGGTGTTTAAATTTAATTTAGTCTGTGTTATATGTAGTTTGAATTTAAAATTTTTGTGTATTAATTTTATCCATCTGTTTGAAGTTTGTTGAGTGTTTAAATTTAATTTAGTGCATATTATTTTTGTTTGAACTTTATATTTTTGTGTATTAATATTCTAGAATGTTTGTATTTTATTGTATCTGTAAATTTAATTTGTTGTGTATTATTACTTATTCGAATTATATATTTTTTTATTAAATATTTCGAAGTCATTTATTCAAACAAATAATTATTTTAGAGAAATTAAATTAATATTAAAAACATAATAGTTACAAAATAAAGCAAATATTTACAGATAAAAATAAAAATTGTCATGATCTCGATAACATCCTCGGCACTGGCGTGTAACAGTCCAGCTACCTCCATCGATAAGGACGTGCACCTTGCTGAGGCATTTGATAGTTACTCAGTCCGACCTCCGATGTCCCGTCCAGTGTACTTAGAAAAGTAATATAATCATATACACCATAATCAGAAGTTAAGGGGTATTAGGTGACCGGAGGTGCCGATGGAAGAATATCCTCAATAGTAGGTGTATGTGTTTCCCAATCGAGCTCCGGATGGTATGACGTCAATCTGGACCGTGTCGAATGTTGAGGCTCGAGGTCGTCATCAAAAATATCCTTGAAAAATTGTAGAAATTGGGGTTCAGGCTTCGGATGGTATGATGATGAGCCGGATGCTTCATATTGGGGCTCAGGATCGGGGTTCGAGGCAGAATCAGTTTATGTAACACCCCAAACTCGGCCTAGACGTTATGGTCTAATCTGGCAGCGTTATATGAGAGTGCTTTAGCAAGCTGAAAATCATTCCAGTTATTATCTTTACTTAAGTTATAAAAACACTATTTAAGTTATTTACTTTGAAAATTTTCTTTATCGGGAAAGCTAGGAGATCGTTCATTTATACAAAAAACCTTTAGTTAAGTTTTCAAAACGCATTTGTGCTGTCGCAGTTTATAAACCAATAAAATTTACAATTTAAAATCTCGAATAAACCCATAACAGTTCGTGTCCAATTTACATAAATAATCCCAAAAATAAATATTAAATGAAAACAGATAAAATAGAATATAACTTATAAAACCAAAACGTGGCTAGCAGTGGTCACCGTTGAGCCCTCCGTCGCACCGATCCATCTACTGCTAGGGATTACCTGTCAGATAATAAAATTAAGGGGCGAGTTATCGCAACTCAGTGTGTACATCCCCGCAGTAAAGCAAGCATACAATCAGTAATCAGTCATAAATAGGTCTGAGCCTTTACAGATACAGTATAGGCCTTAGCCCACTCAGAACAGAAACAGATACATTCGAGCCTTAGCCCTTTCAGTTATACATGCATATCAATCAGAACAGTACATGCCCACCAACCCTGCACAACATCTCCGACCACCCTACACATCATGTAGGGATAAAATCTACCCACCCAGCCCTACACACCAAGTATGGGGATAAAATTAACCCATCCAACCCTACACACCATGAGATACCGTAAAACGGCACATAATAATAAATAAAGGCAGTACAACTACCAGTCAAACGGCTAAAAGCCTTACAGTCTTCCTTCTCTCCAATATCAATCCCAACCCGATGCAATGCAACATAAATAATGTTATGGCATGCTTTCACACAGTAAACAGATCATACATATCATACTCAGATCAGATCAGAACAGAACAGTATTATTACACATGCTAAATATAACATGCTAGCATACATCTCAATATCATGTCACAGAACAATGTCTAAGTAACGCTTACCGACCCTTTAAACAGGTCACAGTCGACTAGAGTGACCCGTGTAACCTTTCAGAACAACTCAATTTAATGGGCCCACACGCCCATGTGGCCTACCCGTGTAGGCCCACACGCTCATGTGGCCCACACGGCCCAACTTGGAGTTGCCCGTAACCCCACGCGCCCGTGTGATTTCACCCGTATGGACCCATACGCCTGTGTGGCCCACACGGCCCATTTGGCCAAGCCCGTGCCTCGCGCACGGCCTAGCCAACATTATACGCCCTTGTCCGTCGCGTCCATGTGGCGCGAACACAGCCTCACTCGTCGACTACACGGTCGTGTCTCGTACACGGCCTCCACACGGACAATCCACAAACCCGTGTGGCGTCGACAGTCTTATTTTTTACTTTCGCCAAAACGCAATTCAGTGTGTTAGAGGTATACACCTGGTTCGTTTTTAACGCCTAAGCACTCCCTAGCACTCCAGAACCTATAATCAGAGTATCCAATCATTTAGAACCTCAAAATCAAGCCTTAATCCTTAATCCTGAAATGAAAAATATAACCCACAAACGGTCAAAACTTACCCTTGATTAAGAACAGTAAACTCAAACCTTTAAAGCGTTAATGGTTGTTCCTCAACCCCTTGATCAACTCCTAACAACCAGCAGAAAGCTCTTACTGAATCGTTTAAACCAGACAATATTCAAGTCGAAAGAAACGAAAGCTTACCGTGGGTTTTCCAAGTGAATAGCGAAACAATTGAAACTAAATAGAAAAGACTAGAAAGGAAAATCTCCAGAAAAATCAAAAGATCAAAAGAGGTAGAGATGACAAATTCAGAGAATTTCGACAAAGGAGAAACAGAATAATTTGGGTAACTCTCAATCCCTTGATCTTCTCTACCTCAAACCAACTACCTAGTTTCCTACTCGAACCCAAACTCCTGCTGAAGCTTGCTGCAAAAATTTATACTTATGTTCATTCTGGGATTTGAACATAAGAACTCTCACATAACCCTTCCTCACTCAACCACTAAACCAGCAGGCCCATTCTGTCAAAATTTATCCAACTTTTACTTAAAAGCCTAATTACCAAGAGTTAAGCTTTCTTCAATAAAAACCAAAATTTAACCCCAAGTTTTGGCTTGAACTTGGGACCTCCCCAAACACACCCAGAACACATATCCCCTATAGCCAACAATTATTTATGCCAAATAATCGCAAAAAAAAATTTAGAATTTTTCATGCACAACCAAACACAAAAGCTAAAATTTTGGGGCGTTACAGTTTAAATGTTCCCGAATGGTGAAACTCAGTTACGGTGCAGTGGTACGTTCCTTTGTTGCCATCGAGAATATTCTGGTTGCGTGTCTTTCGAGATCAGCATATAACAACCTTGGAATATAAAGGGCTTCTCATGTGCCATATATCATTCTGTGTACTCGCGCGTAGGAGAAAACCCTCCCTCTAAGACATATAAGGGAGGGCGCCTCAAATTCGATCATTCTATAGAAAGATATACTGTTCATGTTTTTCCACCCAATTTAAAGCATCCCGTCCCGAACACTTTTTTTTATTCCGTGGACTTCTTTAATGTCGATAGGAGGATTCGGGATAGGTTGTGTACAATCGAACTGCCTCAATACCCAAACTCCATCATGTCACTCCACCATGTGAAAATGAATCAACGGAACATTTAACATGAACAGATGCTACTGCTCGATAACCCATGATGGTATGAGCGTCGCAATCCCTTCCTCGACATATAGCATCCATAAAAACTGCATAATATAGACAACACGTTACTAGTTAATTTTTTGTGCAATTATTGTATTTGAAAAAGAAATATTCAGAAGAGTATTTTACGCCATCCCTGAAATGAATCTCAATCATTATACGGTACACATATACGGTGAACGATTGCCCGATTCCCTGTATAGTTGCCTATCTAAAAAAAAGAAAAAATTATCAGATATTTTTTCCATGCAAATATGAGTATACTATACTATACAATTAAAAACAGATGGCAAAATTGACCTATATATTTACCAGTTCACAAGTAGCCACACATACGGTTTGTGGCTCACTGATGCCAGAAATAGCATTCGATATAACGCCCAAGACTGTAGTAGAATGCAGCAACCGCCAATTATTTTTGTAGACGGTTTTGTTGCTTGACAAAGCTCGCCGTATAAGCATGCCAATACTACAGAGCCCCAACTAAATCTTCCAGCAAGCTCAAGATCCCCTAATAATAGGAGATACATGATGTTGACTTTATTTTGATTGACGTCTGGCAACAATATCCCAACTATAAGTTGTAAAATGAACGCTTTTGTAACGTATATAATGTCCATATACGTTGGACTGCTCGGAAGATGCTGGAAGTTTTCTTTTAACTAGGTAAATTTAATATTGATTAACCATTCTTCCTCATCGCTAAGGGCATTCTTCCAAGTAACCGCTTGCAAGTACCCCACGGATCGAACATTTTTCCAAACCCGGTCACTGCTTCGCAGTTTATAGTCAACCCCAATTGGACTGCTACGTCTTGCAGTGTAATAGTCACCTCCCCACCGAGAGGTGGAACGTATGTATCTCTAGACGTCATCTTTCAACTAAGGCCGATATTAAATCGGCCCACAGCTCAGATATCTGAATGTACTCGGCTACCCCAAAGTCGGCGACGTTCAAATACGACAAAACTTTTCGATCGAAAAAATAACCGGGATCATGCAACCAAAGCCTCACAATTTAGTATTGATCCTGCGTTTATAGCAAATATAGAATGTTATATTTCTCGTTTAAAAAAGAAATTTAAATGAATATTTAAAATTAAACAAGACATTTTTCTTCTCATTTACCTTATTCACATATTCAGCAATCGGGTTGTTGTTATTTAAAAGATTATTAGGATTAGGAATAGGATCCATCGAGTGATCGGTAGTGGTTGGCGATAAACGACAATTGTCGAAAGTGTCTGGAGGTGATCAGCGGTCGTCGGTTGACAAAGAACGCCGATGGTCGGCAATTAACGGTGACGGTCGGCAATTAACCACGATGGTTGATGGTGAGCAGTAATTATCAGCGGTGGCCATCGAGTTTTGGGTTGAAGTACCCCATTTATAGTGGGGGACCATAGTGGCTAAGCAAGGCTAAAATTGGAAAAAAAAACTTGCTTCACTTTCTGACCTGTTGGGTCAAGTCGCACCAGGCCTACTAGTGCCAGCCAATGGAAGGCCGAATGGGCTTGGTGCCGGCCAATTCCTGGCCATTGTTGACTAGTCTGACATTGACACAGGTCTGACACAAGCCCTAACCCGTCCTTTCAACTTTTTTTTTCATTTCATTTCCATTTCCATTTCCATTTCCATTTCCATTTCCGTTTCATTTAAATTATTTTTTTCATTTAAATTTAAATTTTTTTCATTTCAATTTTTTTCATATTAATAACAAGTAGCTTAACTATTATGATTTTTTATTTTTGCTTTTGTTTTTATTTCAATTTATAATTTATTTTCTTTTAAACTTTCATTCCATTTTATAATCCTTACAAATTCATTTAATTTCATATTCATTTAACATTTCATTTCATTTCATATTTATTACAAATTACATTTCGTTTCATATTCATTTAACATTTCATTTCATTAATTTTTTTTCATTTAAATTTATTTTTTCCTAATATACAATTTTTTTTATTAATCACAAGTAATCTCAATTCAATTTATCTTTTTTCAATTCAATTTTTTCAATTCATTTTATATTTTTTCATATTAATTAGAAGTAGTCTCAATTACAATTTATTTAATTTTTCATATCTTATTTAAATTTTTCATAATTTAAATATCATTCCATTTCAAAATTTTAAATTTAAATTAAATTTTCTCTTCTATTTTTTGGGAGGGTTTTTTTAGGCCTGACCTATTGGGTCACATCATAGCAAGCCTAGTGCCTGCAGGCTGTCTGCTGGTGCCAGCCACTGAAAGCCCATTTGCCAGGCCTGCCGCAAGCCTAACACAGGCCTGACCTGTCTTTTCAACTTTTTTTTTTTCATTTCATTTCTATTTCCATTTCATTTAAATTATATTTTTCTATTTAAATTTAACTTTTTTTTCTCATGTCAATGTTTTTCTCATTTCATTTAAATTATCATTTTTTCTATTTTAATTTATGTTTTTTCCATATTAATTTATATATTTCATCTTTTTGGCAGTTCACCTCAAATCAATCTCTTTTTTCTTCTTTAATTTCTATTAAATTTGAATTGAATTGAATTTCATTCCCCTATTTTAATTTCATTTTCATTTCACTTTTTACTTTATTTGATTTTCAATTGAATTAATATAATTTAATGTGTTTTAAAATAAATATGTATGTATATTGTTTTATAATTTAATGTGTTTTAAATTAAACATGTACATTGTATTATAATTTAATGTGTTTTAAATTAAATATGTATATATATTGTATTATAATTTAATGTGTTTTAAATTAGGAATAAGAAAAAATATATATTAATAATTATATTTAATCAATTGTATAATTTGAATACAGTATATCATTTGTATATTTTTTCATATTTTTACAATGTTTTTACGAGAACATGCGCTCAATAATATATCATCCGTCATCTTCGAGTCCGGCATTATGAGAAGATTGACCGGAAACATAGACACGATGTGGGTAAGTTGATTGGTTATGTTCGGATGTTCAACACACAGTGCACAGTTTAGGTTCGCACGTCTCATTGATGTCCATGTCATTTTGAATTCTCATCGATTGTGGTCGACCTTTAGGATGTCTACGGAGACTACGGTCAGGCACATCTTGAAAGCAGGTGGTGGAACTTCCTAGTTTAAGACATCAGGGATTACAGGAAATTCGTTCCCCTAATATATGCAATGTGCGTTGTAACGTGTAGATCTCATTTATGAATTGTTCAACATTTAAGTTTGCTCGCGCATACGCTGCATGAACATGCGCACACGAATATCAAAGAGTCTGAAATATCTCGCACTCGCAACACCTGTATCATAGATCAACTGCGTACGAAATAGGTGGAAAACCCAAACAACGACTGATGTACTCTTAAACTCGAAAAGTCTCCAAGTTGCGCGAATACAATTCTGCGTTCATTGTTTGTGTCCTTTGACTATTTACCACCATGGCCTTTTGGACGGCCTCAACGCACATGTGTTCGGCCTCAATTTGCTTAGCTTGTCTCAACCCCATTGTAGGTATCAATGTGGCCAACCTATAGAATGTTGCCGAGAAAATAGTAAAAATTGGCAGATGACGTGTGTACCTTAATACAGAGTTAACCGCCTCTACCAGGTTGGTTGTCATCGGCCCATACCGAAACCCCTCATCGTAACTTTAAGTCCATTGCCAGTTCTCCATGCTACCCAACCATGTCCAAAGATCTGTTGGTAAAGATGACATCTGAGATTCAAGCCTCGTGGACCTCTGCCTGAATCTTCGTGGTTCTAACTCATGAGTTGCATATGCAATTTGGAATCAGTATTAAAAACTTACAGGTTAAAAATTTTGAAAAGGAATTTTTGAAATAAATACAGACAATATTTTTTACTCATGTTCACGAGTTCTTTTTTCCAATCTTTATTCTTATAATCTATATGAAAGTTTGTCGCGATTTGCCAGATGTAATAAACAGACCTCTATGAAACCCTAGTAACCCATTTGATCCATCTGATATAAGGCAAATGTTGTCTTTTCTGACAACGTGCCTTCGTAGATTTTTGAGGAAAAATTTACAAGACTTGAAACACTCACGCTCCACGATGGCAAAAGCGATTGAAAGTACATTTTGGTTGCTATTTTGTGTAACAACAATCAAGAGTATTTACGTGTATTTACTATACAACCAGGTCTCGTCCACCAGCACCATCAGCTTGCAGTGAGGAAAGGCCCTAACACACGGCTCAAACGTCCAAAACAATCAGTGAAAAACTCATTTCCCCGATTGTATCTCTTCGTCCGGGGCTTTATGCGGCAGTGTTCACAAATCAATCACTGTCGCAAGCACGTACTCCCACATCCCGGCTATCCACCCTTGAAGCTCATTGTGTGACGCATCGTAGTCACCATACAACTCTTGCATCACCATTTGTTTTGCCCACCAGACCTTTCTATACGACACTTTATACTTGAATCGAGCTTACATGTCCGCAATAAGGACCGACACCTGAATGGTGGACGACTCTTTCACCAAAATGATGATGCAGTTGCATATAGTTTTTACATCTAACTTTTAATGGTCTTACGAATACGAGCAGACGTGCATATTGTGGACCTTCTAGTTTCCTTATCATCCATATCTATGTCCGCTGCATTAATGCAGCTCAAACACGCCAGTTACACCCACTTGAGGCTTTCCAACATTCTCCTACGTACAAAGGCTGCGTTGACTTCGTTAATTTATAATTCACACCTAACTTCAAGCTAAGTTGTTTTATAGCATGTAAACAATCTTTCTTGTTATCAAATTGTTGTCCTATGAACAACTCTTCATCATCGAATTCATCATCAAATAGGTATGCCAGCCAATGTTTGTATATTCTAGGAACTTGCGTGCAAGAGCCGCATCAAGATCTACGTCAGTCATGAAGGGCCCTGAGTTATTTCTTATAACTATACCAGGGCCCGTGTTTCTAGTCGAATAGGGGTTTGCATTTTCACCCTTTATCGGGCCTTCTAGTCTATGTCTATGTCTATGTCTTTAGGGATGTCATCCAAATCAGGGTCACTAAAATCATCATTGGGATCACAGTGGGACTGATCATCATTATCGGACATTTCATCACCATCTTCTATGGTGGCCAACACCTCTCGATGGATCTTTAAATGAGTACACAAGTTTGGGATGTTATACGAACATCCACCGGTGTTTGTATTTTCAGGAGTTGGCTTTAACCGTCCACAACCCAGTTGATCTCCTCAGGAGACGTTAAAATCATAATCAATTCCAGAACATTGGCTTGCTAGAACTACAACTTCAATAGGATCTAGTTCAGCTATCTCCGCGAACAACTCAATCGAGATGAGATTTTCCATCTCAGGGGGGCAATAAATTGCTATCATTGTCCCTAAATCATCATCATCTTCAAACTCCATTTCTAAGAACTTGAACGGATCTGTTAAAACAGGAAATTTGTAAAACAATCTCAACATTTGCTTTCCGCAACGGGTTGTTATCTTTATACTGATTTTTCGTTTTAAATCTCCCAACAAAACACGCTTGTTGAATCTCATTCTTTTTTTTTCCGACTTTGAAATACACAGCCTTTTTCAGTTGTATTTATCATTTCTCCATCAAAATGAACATAAACAAACAAAATCTGGGAACTCATCTTAAAAAATTTTTGCTTCCTTCTCAACAAAGAAAAAACTGATATTTTTAATCTCGATTTTCAACTAATAAAGCAAACAAAAACTCAAATGAAAGATAAAACACCTATATATATATATATATATATATATATATATATATATGGTGCCGGCCATCTGATTCCCCAAATTAAGAAAACTAATTTTTTTGTACTTGGTCCCGACTATTAGTGTTCCAAAATAAGAAAAAAATAATTTTTTTAATCTAATAAAGTTGGTGTCAGCCATCGGTGTCCCAAAACCAAAAAAATATCTCGATACCCGAAAAAGGTAATGCCAGCCATCAGTGTCTCAAAGTAAAAAAAAAAAGTGCCTTGGTAGCTAAAAAATGTACTTGGTGCCGACCTTCTACTGGCTAGCACAAAAAAAAAAATTTTTAAATGACGCTGGTGCCAGTCATCAGTGTCTCAAAGTAAAAAAAAAAATGCATTGGGAGCCGAAAAATGTACTTAGTGCTGGTCATCTACTGGTCAGCACCCAAAAAAAAATTTTAAATGACACTAGTGTCAGCCATCAGTGTCCCAAAGTAAAAAAAAATGCCTTGGGAGCTGAAAAATGTACTTGGTGCCGGCCATCTATTGGCCAGCACCCAAAAAAATTTTTTTAAATGCCTTTGGTGCCGGCCATTACATGGCCAGAACAAAAAAAATTCAAATATTGGTATTTTTGTATATTAGTATGATACGATTTAAAAAAAATACCCTGGTGCCTGCCATTCATGTCCCAAACTCAAAAAATTCATTTTTTTTTGAAGCTTGACACAATCATCAAGCAATGGTGGGGCCAAAACACAAGATGGTGCCAACCATTGGGTTCCCAAAACCCAAATTTATTGTTCATTTTAGGTCATTTTCGTAAATATTTTTAAACTAAGGTTATTTTTGTAAATATTAATTTTTTTTTAAGTTAGATGGATAAGATAGCCCATAAATTAAATTTATTTATTTGAAAAATAAAAATAAGCATTTAATGAAAAAAGAGTATCAATAATTTTTTATGAAATATTTATAAAAAAAATCTATTATCATATTATGTCATACCCTACTTCCATTTTTTTATTAAAATTATCATGTTGCCATGTCAATATCTTCTTTTGTACCTATCTGTGTTCTTACCTCATACAAAAACAGCTGAAACCTTTGTTTTCCCCTTTAAGTATCTCCAACAATAGGTTGTATGTTGTAGATTGAAGAGGCTGGCTCCTTCCTTAACAATATGGGATCATCATCACCATACACTGAAGATGACTTCAGCAACTCTGCCTTCGATCCTTCAACATTTAGCGTCCAGGAACTTGTTAAATTAGCAGCACCGGATTTCTCAATCCCACAACCATTTGTTCGTATAAACCAACAACCTCCTTCCTTTTCTGCCACCACTCCTTCGCCACCAACCATCGACATGTCTCGTTTGCTTTTGGAAGATGACCACCAGAACCTTGA
Source organism: Gossypium stocksii (assembly GCA_020496765.1). NCBI lineage: Eukaryota > Viridiplantae > Streptophyta > Magnoliopsida > Malvales > Malvaceae > Gossypium > Gossypium stocksii. The sequence continues at coordinate 99,584,457 of CM035632.1, read as the reverse complement.
GCTCCACAAGTTGCACTCTACTTGCCAAGACTGGGGCATCTTTCAGGTTTGTCTGTTTCACTCTCCAGAACTAAATTATATATGTGTGCATGTATGATTGAGTATAGTTAATAAATGGATATGGTGGTACTGGGGCAGTTGGTGAACCATGGGGTTAGCTCATCACTGCTGGAGAAACTGAAGCACGAGGTGGAGGAATTTTATAGGCTGCCATTGGAAGAGAAACTGAAATACAAAATAGGGGAAAGAGGATGGGAAGGGTATGGAAGGAAGATGAGAGCAGATGGCAAATATGATTGGGTTGACACTTTGAATATTATCACTAACCCACTCCATAGGCGCAGCCCTCATGTCTTCCCACAACTCCCTCCTCCTTTAAGGTTGTTTCCCTCTTTGCTTTAAGCTTCTCAGAAAGTGATGTTTACTTAATATTTAACGGATGTCATCATCATGATGCAGAAGTACGATGGAGTGTTACTTATCGGAACTCCAAAAGCTTGCCACAAAACTTATTGGTTTCATGGGAAAAGCATTGAAAATTAAAGAAAAGGAGATGATGGAGTTGTTTGATGATGGGTTGCAAGCGGTGAAGATGGCATATTATCCTCCATGCCCACATCCAGAGTCGGTGATGGGTCTTATTCCACACTCTGATATGACTCTCCTCACTATCCTACACCAACTTAATGGAGTGGATGGCCTTGAGATTAAAAAAAATGGCCTTTGGTTCCCTTTCAACGTCAACCCGGATGCTTTTGTGGTCAATGTTGGAGACATTTTCCAGGTACAAACTTTTTTCTTTTGGGTAAATTATATCATTCCTCACTAAATTTTAAAATTTCATTTTGTTTATTAAATTATTCGAAAATTTTCATTTAAATAACTAAATAAAAGTTTTTATTTAAGTCACTGGATCAATTTTTTTAAAAAAAACTCCTCTAACGAACTTCAAGTAATGATTCGACGATTGGTATGATGAATCAATACTCATCGATGACATACCTTAGATTAAAGTCGATCTGACAGTCAATGTTAAAATATCGGGAAAAAAATCTATTTTAGTTTTAATTCGCAAATTCGTGGCATCTAAAGCTATTTCATAAAAAAATACATTAATTGTAAAAAAGAAAAAGAAAGAAAGCTTTCGATTGGTATAAGCAATGCAAATAGAGAAAGTCATAACATCGATTTTAATAACCCGGTGACCTCAATGAAAACTTTTGAACAGTTTAGTAAAGAAATTGTAACTTTTTTTATTTAAGTGGCCAAAACAAAAACTTATCAAAAAGTTTTATGAATAATGGTGTACTACTTTTTTGGTAAAATTCAAATATATTATAAATGGTAATTATTTGATACAACGCTAGTAAAGATTTTTAAACTCCACAAGCGGGTTGAGAGTGTGACTAATGACACATTTATTTATTTTTTTTTATTATTACATTCTATAATACACTTGTCAAACCCGCATTATATAATTTTTTCATATTACAAAACACATTCCTATGTATGCATGTATATAAGAAATGTGTAAATGTTAATGCAGATATTTAGCAACGGGGTTTATCACAGCGTTGAACACAAGGTTAGTTGCAATAAAGAGAGAGAGAGAATAACAGTTACCTTCAACTTGAGTCCTAACTTTGAGGCGGAGGTAGGGCCTTCATTGAGTCTTATAAATGCAGAAAACCCTCCATTGTTCAGAAGGGTGGGAATGGAGGACTACTTCAAACAGTTCTTCACCCTCAAGATCTATGGAAAAAAATATTTGGATTATATGAGGATTCAACCTTCTGAGAATGGCGACTGAGTTTGTGCTTTTTATTGATAGAAAGAATAAAGATAAGGAAAATGATGGTTTATGGTGAAGCTTTTTAAGAGTTTTTGGCTCTACTTATACGCTTTTTTATACATGGAGTTCCTAAACAAATGAATAGCAAAAAGAAAAAATAAATTGACAACCGTACCTTTTGAGACATCATAATCTCAAGATTATCATCCCAATTGTGAACGCAAGAATGATGAGCACTTTGAAGCCTTCAAAGATCACGACCGGCGAAAACACTAGTCTCTTATGGTGATCCACGTAAGCATTTGGAAAAATAAAAACCCATAATTAATCGAATAAATCCATTTAAACCCACTAATAAACATTTTGCTCACCAAGATTACTATCCTCCCTTAAACGGTATCGCCGGTCGACACCATAACTGTTACTAAATTGGTGCTTAAAGAAGACGGTGAAAAGCAGAAACAGTATGCATGATCATTCTCATCATCATCACCGTCGCTGCATAATAACGCAGCTTTAAATCCCAGCTCAGTCATAACCATTCTTATAATGTTCGGCTGCTCAAACTATAACTTGATTAACGAGGTGTGATCCCAACCGTAAAATCCGCAAAAGAATTTTAGTGCTCATTGATCGGTTCATTTTGTGACATGATTCTCTAAATATATGAAAATATTTTAAAACAAATTGAATAAAACCACATCATGTCCAACACTTCCAAATCCAAACAACTTTGCTGCTAGAATATTATTGAAAATCCGAATAACCATGCTGCTAGAATCCGTTGAGAGAAGTCTTCGAAGTATCAACTGCAACCACAGCCCCAACAATGGTAGGTATTGCACCTATGTCAAGGTTTGGTCTCCCTCCTCTGCCAAGAACTTCACAGAAAGACACCTCCTGCATGGCTCACAAGAGAACCCTTCAAGACTTTCAACAGAAGAGGGGGACAACCCCAACATGATAACAATACGTACAATTATTGGGGGTTCAGCCAGCTGTCCAACAAATGATTTTTATAAGACTTCTCCTAAAGGGTCATCCCCTCAACAAATATATATATCAGAGGAAAACCAGATGTAGAATTAGAGAAAATGAATGCAGCAAAACTAACAAAGACTGAGGGAGCCCGAAAGAAGTGGCAGCTAATCTCATTACAACTACAGAGCAGCAGTTGTAGTAGAATAAATATACAAAAAGATCAATTTTGATCCCTGACATTGAAATGAGAATTGCCAAGCAAAAGAGCTTAAGAAAACAGTTTTGTACAGGAAATGCCTTTGATCTTATATTTGCCATAAAAAGGCAAAGTCACACCTGTATGCATGTATGGATGGATGCATGCAACTCCACACTTTCTTTTCCTTGCCTAAATCCTGAAATTCGATGAGATGGTAGTAGGCAATGTATGGCATCTCTCCTATAACTCAAAACCCATCTTTTCTTTGCTTTTCTTTTCTTTTCATCCTTTTTTAAGATTTCCCCCCTCTTTTTCTTATTCCTTTTTCGTTTGCTTCCCCTTCATAAACTGTCCTGTCCTTAGTTGTATGTCTCTTTGGCTGGAAAGAGAAATTCTTTGCAAAATGCCTCAAATCAAGTATTCAGGTTGAAGATCTTCGCCACTGCTTTTTACTTTTCTTCTGAGGCAATTTAAACGGACTCCAACTCTTTCTACGTTTAGAGGTTTCGCAAAAGAGGCCAGAGGCTAAGGCCTGCTGAAGCCATAACTCAAATTCTTCATCTTCATCAATCATTTCAGCATCCAAATCCCAAGGATATCTGCTTGTGTTGGACCTTTGTGTCTTCTCCAATCCAACCATGTTTACATGGAAGCTAGGTCGATGGGTGTTTGGTCTACATGCCATTCCCTGCAAAAACCATTTTCAGGCAAATTAACAATCACTTTAACCAGGCAATATTTTTCCCTCACATTAACACTCTGGACAGTTTCTTGACCAAAAATCATATTTTACATTTTAGAATTTCAAATCCCTGCACCAACCAAACTCTTCATCCTTATATGGTCTTTTGTTTTGATTATATCCAACATCTTTTCATTCTTAAAAGAAATTTAGCACATATGGTTGAATTTTATAGTTCATCATACAATAAAATAAATATACTCATTACTTGCAGCTTTGCAAAATAGTATCCAACCACTGCTTTTTATCTACATTTCAACAATATATGGAGGAAAGAAAGGATTTCATGTAAAAACATTTTAACCCCCTACATTAATATTAGTATACTTCTAGAATTTGAGTGGAGACAGTTGCCCCCACCCTAGATCCATCCATCCTTAGACACACTGAATTAGTAGGAAAAATAGCATGCATAAGGGACTTAGTTACAGGACACATGAGATGTCTATAAAGAATCAACAATCAAATTGGGTTGTATGTGGTTTTTTTTTTTTTTTGTTTGGGGGGGGGGGGGGGAGGACATGGGGACTAGGGTGCATGCAGATGCGCAGAAGTTTCATTTGAGCAAAGACGCAATTTATCAGTTAGGACAACAACAAATAATTGCATTACCCATTCCATTGCAAAGGAGAGTATGACTCAACTCAGTTTGATTAAAAGGAATTTTGATATCAAGTTCAAGTCTGTATTTGATTAATTTAGCTTGGTTTATAATTCAATCCAAAGATCTATTTCATAACCATAACACAATTTAACCCAGTATTTGCATCCAAATCCAAAAGTCAGATTTCAAATTTAAGCCAACTAGAAGAGGAAACCTAGATAATAGAAAACGACACATGAATTTTACAGACAGAACAAGATTTGTACATACCATACACAAATACACACCATATCTTTGGCTTACGACTACGGTTTTGATTTGGACTTTAGACAAAAGTAAATTGACAATGATAACAAGAAAGAAAGCCATTTCCATCTATAAATGGTCAGCTATGTGAATCATATTTTTCTCATTCCACTTGAAGTTAATTTTTCTAGGTAAGATTCATGAAAGGCAACCGCTTTTTGAAATTTGCCAAATCATTATGAACAAAAGGAAACCAACAAACAATAATTATGTAATCGGGATACCGAACTGAGTTGAAAACTATTTACTGAACCAAATTTTATCCACTATGTTTTACAGTGTGAACCAAGCCATATATATATAACCAATTGTTTGATCATTTAAGTATTTAATATTATGCTATAACTTCTGACTTTCTTTCCCCTTTCGTAACTTCTAAATAAGATCAAATTAACCAATAAAGTTAAAAATACACATCCACCAGATATATGTACATGTATCTACAAAACAAGAACTAACCTGACAAATAGCCCATTCTGAAACATCAAAGATCTTGCTCTCGGCACAAACAAAAGCACGTGGTATTTCCACCTAAAAGAAAGACGAGAGCAAACTGTGAAGTGTAATAAATACTATTGTCTGTTAAACAGCAAAGTGCACATAAGGAGATTGCATCAAATGCTTACATCCTTAAAAAGGTATTTTAGTCACATACATATCATTATGTTCTCCATTACCGTGGATAAAGTAATCATGCAGAATGCCCTGGAGCCATATCCTCGTTATCAATCTTCGAATATTATCTCTGTTATGTTTCCCCACATTTTGTTATTAAGCAATTGTGATTTATTTTGGTTAGCACTTGTCCAGTCATAAAACACAGGGATGACAAATGGGAATCCCTGAAATTGGCCATCTGGAATTTTAAACACCCAAGTGCACTTAATGCTCAAGGTCAGGAGCTGCTTAAGAACCAGCAAGTGAAGTTGCTTCTGTAAAAGAACCAACATGTCCTCCTCAAGACACTACCATTTAAGTAAGCATTTTGCAAGTTTTGGTGTACTCAAATGCTAGAATTAAATAGCTTTTATCCCTGAAATTGGCCATCTGGAGTTTTAAACACCCAAGTGCACTTAATGCTCAGGGTCAGGAGCTGCTTAAGAAACAGTAAGTGAAGTTGCTTCTGTAAAAGAACCAACATGCCCTTCTCAAGACACTACCATTTAAGTAATCATTTAACTAGTATGCAAGTTTTAGTGTACTCAAATGCTATAATTAAATAGCTTTTGTGATCTAAATAATTCTTTAGCCTCATTGTAAACACCTTCCTTATTCTAAAATAAAAAATTAGTAATGCAAAACTCAGATCTGTTACCTCATTCCAGCTCCAATCTTAAATTTAGTATCAGGTAAGCTATTTTCTGCTTTTAACTTAAAACACCACATCAAGAATGATTGGTAAAGCTAAGCAAATTGCCAATTTGATAATAAACACTGTAGACAGAAAACACTCGCAATTTCAAGTCATACCAAATTCAGTTGAAATGATCAATTTTGTAAGAAGGAACCCACCTTTTGAGGCCTATCAAACACCAAGGAACCTTTGTACTCCACCCACCCATCTCCATCTTTGGCTTGATGATATTGACAGCAATCCTGAATGCAGAATTAATCTCAAAATTTTATGAAATAAGTTGAGGAGAATATAGATCAATGTATGGAGTGTGTGATGTGTATACATGCATGTTTTTGTGTGTGTACTTACACAGGCATACATGTGCTTTTAAATTTGGGTCGTATGCAAGAGAACAAACTTGATTAGTGCTTCATTCCTAAAGAGATGCTATCTACATACAAGGTGCTATAAAATCACCTAGGACACAACTTCGAAGAATTTCTCTTTTGTTTGTCTCCTGCATTTTTAATGTTCTTAAGTGGTTTGCATCAATTATTACTTTTTGTTTGACGAGTACCTTTTGCTTTCTTAAAATTTGCAAGCATTGGATTGAGGTACATTTTTGTTTAAACTTTTATTTTATTATTGTTTTCAAACTTTTTAATGTTTAAATTTATAAAGATATTTACTATAACTTTAGTTTCAAAAGGCTTATGCCTCAAAGTTTCATTCATGATTAAGCCATATTTCATAACTAGTAAAATACTGAACTTTTTCAAACAGAGGATTTGAAAAAGAAAGAAGTCCGACCTGGCACCATCTAGCCTTGGCCTTGTTCCTATTAGTGCATACCCATATATGTGAATTACCACACTTAGTGCACTGTATACGCCTTGATTCTTCAGAGCAATAGTCTGGACTGGGCTGCTGAAATAAATAATGGTTGAAAGGTATTAATTTTACAGTATCATACAACATGTATGACTAACTCAGAATCACATGAATCAGCAATGCAAGACAAGCTTGCGCATGCAGCCAGCAAGCACTAACCATAACAACATAAAATATTCGATAGTGACTGCCAGAGGTAAACACTGCTGTCATGTTGAACAACCCTTAATTAGTCGATTGTCAGACCAGGTAACCTCTGTCACTGTGACTCATAAATTGGTTTTTGCTCAAGAGGACAAAGTTACAATAGACTGAATTTTTTTTCTATTTTCCAAAAAATCTATAGAATATATCAATATAAAAGAAACTCCTGGACAGAGCAAAACCAAGTGAAAAGAACCCCGAAGCTAGATTTTTGAATTCTAAGAAGTTACATATTATCTCCCTTGTGCCAAGCATTTTTGCATTTTCATTCCTCTTGGCTATAAATTCCATTGAAAAAAGAGCCGCAAGAAAATAAATAGAAGCAATAAAAATGAAAAGGTGCAATACAAATCAAAACTACCTGCCGTGAAGAGCTATGGGACTCTTGACAGACACTCCGAGTCCTGGATTCCTCCTTTCTTAATTGCTCATCATAGTCCCTCTTTTTCATGGAATCAGAAAGAACCTACAAAATACACGCCAAATCTGCTTAAGGCCAGAGCCGATACTTCCAGAGCTGATGACATTCTTCAGCTTTCATTTTATATACATAAAACAGGAACTCAAAATAAGAAATTAAATTAAGACTAAAATATAACATGAAGAACATAGTTACTCACCTCGTAAGCACATTGAAGTTTCTTAAATGATTCACTAGCTAAAGGACTCCCCATATTTTTATCAGGATGTACAAGCATTGCCTGTTGTAAGTAGAATTGAGAGAAAATAAATCAATAAAACAAGTAGGTATACCCAAAAATCAATGGAAAAATAATAAGGCGTTAAAGAAACCTAATGAGAAGCAAAACAAAGAAGGATATCTTCCGTCTCATCCACAAGCATTCCCTCCTAGCCAGGTTTCTCCTAGATTCCAACCCATCAAGTTCCTTTATGCAAATCCTAAAATCCTTCCGTTTTCTTAACAACAAATTAGGAAATAACCCATAAGAAACAAAGGCTAAACATGGCCCGATATCACTAGCATAGAAAAGGAGAAACCTATCTCAAGTCTAACTTTTTGTTGAATTAAGTACTGGGTGCATTACGTACTGGGTGCATAGACTAGATATTTAGATAATTGAAATATGTATGCCTTTTTGCCAGGACAGAATCTACCTTCTTTTTATATTCCTTCTTCAAGACTGCAGTGTCAATTTTTGCATGACGAGGAATCCCCAGTGCTTGATAATGATTAGTGCAATTTAATATTCTTGTCATTTCATCAGCTGAACTCGTTTCTTCCTTGACCACTCTTTTTGCAGAAACCTCTTTTTGGTTAATAACAGATGTAGTAGCAGATTTGCTAGATGACTTGCATGGCTGCACCTTCTCAGAGTCAATACTAGGATTAGAGTATTCACATTCTCCAGACAAATCATCTTCCATAACTGGTTTGGATTCCTTTGGCCCTTCATAATGTGCAGTTTCACTTACATTATCAAAACGTTGGACCAAATAATTCAATACATCGTTTGAGAGAAATGCAAGGTTTATTGATAGGAAAACACCAAGCCAACCAACTCGAACTTTGACAAAGTAAATAGAGTATGTAGTTGCTATCAAGACTATCAACCGTGCATGGCTTAAGGAGAACATATAACCTGTGCAGAGAGATAAGAACTTCAGACATCTGAAATCAATAGAAGCAGTAAAAGAGATTTAATGCAAATATTAAGTCCATGAAAGTTTCAGATTAAAGAATTTTTCATCCAGAATTAGAGATGAATTGCATCTCACAAGAATAATTCAATAATGCAACACCGGCAACATAGAAGAAATATGCACAAGTTTTTAGAGTAAATATACATGCTAGCCATGTTTTAGATGATATATAGGACTTCTGTGAAGTAACACTCTTTTACACACAGCAAAGGCTGGATAAGGGCTTCAAAGGATAGTCAAGGATATTCCTAAAAATCATCTATCATTTAACTTCATTCCAGAAGGTTAATTGTTGCCAGTAGTAGTGGCAGAAATGATAACCAAAGGCATTAGAAAAAACTGAAAAAGTCAAAGAGCAATTCAATTAATCACCAACGGTTAGCATACAGACTGCATGCACTCAGTTCAGACAAAAGATTTGATGGGACAGTGAGCATGCATACACAAACACTGGTATCGAGGAAAATGGCAATTGATGATTGAACTCAACCTAAATGACAATAGATGAAATTGAAGTAAATAACATTAAAATACAGTCAAAGAACCCTACAATTTACTTTCGGAATTAGTGATTCAATTAATCACCAAGGATTAACAACTGCAGGTTTAACGGTTTGAACCAATGTTGTTGGAACTGGACAGGACCGGCCAATCCAACCGGTTGAACCACGAACCAGTGGGTGCACCAGTCTAGACAAGGACATTGAACCAGGTTTTGAGCAAATTGCTCGGAATTGCCATTGAACCGGTTAAAAAAACCCATTGAACCAGCTTCTTATATTTATTAGTCCAAACCTATAAAACCTTGTCCAAACCGGTAAACCAAAAAACAAAATAAAATCCAAAAATAAAAATCTGGCCCAAAATCCAAATAAAAATGAATAAATTTAAAAAAAAAAAAACACTAAATAAATCTGTTGGAGAAAAATTATTTTCTCAGTCAAATTTGATTTAAAAATTTATCGAAGCAAGTTGAATTAAAAGAACCGAGTTATAAATCTTTTCAACTTAAAATAAATACCAAGTATAATAAAACAAGCTCTGTAAGATTTTAGGAGACTTGAGAGTTCATCTAAAAACTTCACAAAAATTAGGACTTTAAATGAGCCATAGTTCAAAAAGTTGCAAATTTTAATATGGGTATCGGTGTATGTATGAGCTTTCAGATCAAATACTTTGGCTTGCTGCCATTTAATATTAAATTGTGTCAAATTGTCAAGGTCATTTTATTTCATGAGTTGTATGTCTATACATGCGATAACAGCATGGGCACCAATGTTTAAGTAGTTGTGCGCTTTATTAATGTGTTTATTGCTTGAAATAATTTTAATTAGTTGGATGATATTGAACTCAGTATGTATCTTAACTCAAGCCTAGAGATTAGTTATGTTGTTTACCTGAAATTATATTGTTGATGTTTGTTTTGGTGGTTCAGTTTCAAGTTTGCAATACTTCAATTATGATTTAGGAATGATAATGTTGACGTTTTAATTGAATTTGGAATGTTTAAAAGATGTTTATGTCATTATTATTTATTTATGTTTATAACCTTTTTAGAATTCTTTTTTTTCTGATTTTTCCAATTTTTCTAAATTTTTTCTCCCTTTTTTTATTTTTTGGCGGACCGGCTGGACGGGGAATCAATCATCTGACCAATTCAACCACCAGTATGGTTCTGAAACATTGGTTTGAACAAAGCATTTGATAGGAAAATGGGCATGCTTAGACAAGCACTGGTATTGAGGGAAATTATAACAGATAGATCTCAACTTAACCTAAAGACATCATATAATAGATTAACTAAAAATAGCAAACTTGTCAATTTGAAATAGGAAATAACATTAAAACAAGTACCAGCAAAGGATACTATAATCACTTCTGGACCTGATAACATCAAAGTGTGAACTGCAGGCACTTGATTTGGATAAAGCATTTGATAGAGCAGTGAGCAAAGCATAGTATGACAAGAACTGGTATTGAGGAAAATTACTATAAATAGATCGAAGTCAACCTAAAGATATGCTAATAACTTAACCAAAGATAGAAAACTTTTGAATTTGAGATAGCTTATAATATTGAAACAACGGCCAAGGATCACATAATTTTTTACTTTTTGGATTTGATAACATCAAGGAGCAATTCATTTAATCAACAAGGTGTTAAAACAAAGATTGGAGGCACTCGACTTGGACAAAGCATTTGATAGGATAGTCAGCAGCTTAGACAAAGCACTGGTACGAGGAAATTACCATAGATTGACAAAACTCAACCTAAATAAATGCATGATTTAAACAAAACTGGCTCACTTTCAATTTGAAATAGTAAATAACATAATTACCGTCAAATGATCCCACAGATTTTACTTTTAGAATTTAGGCTCTTATGTTCCTAATAATAAATCTTATAAGGTCTGATGAAACTAATCCCACAACCACCTACACTTACTAGACATGCAAATTCTCTACAGTTTAAGAAGGAAGTAAAGAGAGCCTAAGATGGCAAATGCTTAGCTTATAACAAAAATTTACTGACTCACACAGAAATTAAGAGGCAAAGCTCCTTTCATTATTTCCTGGCCTTGTTCCTACCTTCCGATTATTTCAAGGCCTTATCCTAGTGATACTTGTCACAAACCAATACTTTCTCCTTCAGTTTCCATTGGCAAAGTACCACCCTTACTTCCAAGAAAACCAGATCAATTTGTAAAAGAACTTACAAAGATATGGGTGCTTCATTCTCCCTATATATTCCTATAAGTTTTCTACTTTAATTAGCTTTCCATGCACAAGCATATGCATGTTGGAACTTGTATCTACAAACTAGAAAAATGAGGCATAAGTCTTTTGGACACAAAATAAGGTAGATAACATCTGCTTGAGAAAACAGATAATCTCATACTTGATGTCTGTAACTATTCCTCAAACAGAGGATGTATCACAGTCATCAACAACATTGATAAACCCATCTCCTGTATCGTGATAGAAGTATGCATGAAATAAGTAAAAACATCATCTTAAGACAAGAAAAATTCATAGTCAGGGAGCAAGAAACAAACCATACCTCCAACTATAAACAGTGTTCCCGTCATCCAAAAGTTAGCATACATCCATAGTATCAAAATGCTGAACAAACCTACAATAAAGAGTCCGGGAGTGTAACCTAAGTTCTGAATGGCAGCTCCAGCAGCTCCCTGAAACATATGATACAAGACTCTTAATATCATTCTCAAGCTTCTAATGGCTATTTAAATAAGATTGGTGCCACTCAGTAAAACTGACCCTTATATTTGTTTAATAAAGTGAAATCCATCAGAACTCCCAATAAACCATAACATCAGCAAGTTTTGTTTAACTTAATAAAAAAATCCACCATTAGCATCTATTAGTAACTTTTGCTCCTTCAATTTCATGTCCAAAGGAACCAGCAGAAACAAAATGCTATCAGACAGAATAACACATTTGTAGGTTAGGGGATATTTTGAACCTTCAAAGTCACAATTTTGAGAGAACAAGTAATTTGGCTCATTCGAGATTTAAGTGTTCAAATAAACTTCACTGGCACTTGTACGCACATCACTATGCAGATGGTTTTACTCACAATAATGTGGGGCAAAAAACAATGGCCAGCACTTCAAAACAGCCATAGGATGAAGCTCGATGAACTTTCCATCAAAAACAGAAACAAAAGCATGTTGAAACGTCTCAGAAGGACTTCAGGAAATAATTTCCAATCAACAGTTCAGCAATCAGCACAGCCAGATGATTTTGGGGAAAACAACCTATAAGCTAAATCAAAGCATTCTTGCCAAGAGACTCTAGCCTCTTAACATATTGATTGGGAAACAAAATGTTTTAACTTCATTTTTGTTTTTAACTGTTCAACATGAAGCAATCAGGCCGAGAAATTTTACCATAGAAAACCCAGTCTTTTTTTCTTCTCAAATAAATTTCAAAATTACAAAAACGTTAACAAAAATAAAAATCGAAGTAATCAATCATCCCAACTTGGTTTTAGCTCCTTCCAGTCAAATTAACAAGTCTATCTAACTAATCAAATCAATATAAAATCTGCAATCAGCTTGAAAAGTGTTGAATAACGCAGATAACCCAAAAAGATACCACATTTTAACAAAAACATAAAACAAGACATACCATACTCAGAAGTAGATAGAGCAAGCAAGACACGGAAGTCAAGCTGAGGAAACAACTCCACATTATAACAAGCAAGGAAGCTGAACCCAATCTGCTACATGACTGAAACCCTCTCACCAAACAATCTTTCCAATAAACCAAAAGCAACCTTGAGAACTTCCAGAGATTAAGAAATGCACTACAAACCATAGGCCAATGCTTCTCTATTAACAACCCCATTTTATCTCTACAACAACCAACAGCTGTTTTCGCCTTGGAATAAACATGCTTCTGAGATTTTAACCATTTCCAACCTTGCTTATACAGCCCTATATCCTCCATCACCCCTTTTAGCCTTGGATTCACCTCACAAGATGGATGAAACTTTTGCCAAGGAAAAAATCGTTTCAGGAATTGAAGCTCAAAAGAAATAAAATACAACTATTACCCATTTATCAGAAAGAAAGAAAAAACTTTAAACACTATACCCATTTGAAAAATTGCAGTTGAGAGAGTAAATTCGATCACACTGGTTCATTCAAAGCTGAAATTTGCTTCACATGTAAGCTTCCAAAAAAGTATATTTTAAAAAATGAAAATAAATAATAATAATAAAAAGCCGAAAGATGGAAGCAAATTATGGCCCTTTTTGACTCTGAAAATCTAAAACTAAATCCAAAAACAGAGATAAGTGAAGTAAAGCAGATGATAAAGTGAGTTGAGCTGAGTGAGTAAAAGCAAAATTATATCAGAAAAGGATTAAATGTTTATTTTGATTCTGTTTTTCTGGTATGGTTACAAAACCCTAATAGGCTAATACTACTATTATTTGGGGCTTTCTTTCTTGAGAGATGTTTTTTTTTTTTTTAATTAATTAAAGTTAAAAAGAAATTCAATTGATTCCGCGGTTAGAAGTAAGATATAAAGTTTGATTATCCATAACAATTAATTATTTTAGGAATGTTGACCGTCGTCTTTAAAGTTCCATCTTAAATTTGTCTCAATTTATCTTTATTACTTTATCCAATTTTATTGTTGCACTAAATGGATTTTAATAAATTGGTTTTAATGCTATTTTCCTCTCTCTTTTCATGTTTAAACCCTTATCAATTAATAATTTAATTTGGGTGGACATAAGATGGTATGTTGAATAGTTATTATAACCGGTGAATCTTGCTCACTAAATAGTATCTAAGCAATAGAGTGAGAATTAGAGTAATTACACCTAATTTTGATTTGGTCAAATTTTGTTATTAGACCTTTTACTATGTATAAATAGTAGATTTAGTACATATACTTTAATTTAAACAAAATTTAAAACATGAACTAAAAAAAAAAAAGGAAAATAAATGATTAAATTTGAAAATATAACAAAATTAAAAGCCTAAATTATAAGGAAACAGAATATAGAAGATTAAATTAAAATGAGATAAAAAAGTATAGGGACTCAGAGGACAATTATCCCGACCACATTAACACGTATCATTCCCTCAGTGAAACAACAGTGGGTCAAAGGACTAAATTATGCAAGAATAAAACAAAAGGGTAAAAATAGAATAAAATAAAGGGAAACAAGACGAAATTAAAAAAGGGTAAAAAAGCAAAATGACCAAAATAGCAAATATACCATCAGTGTGAAAACACACGGACCCTGAGACTATTTGGGTCCGATTTTTGGGTAGCCAAAACAGCGTTGTTTTGGGCGTCTGAAGCCAAGCCCAAAACGACGTTGTTTTAGAGGACCTATATAAATTAAAAAATTCCAAATAAAAAATCATTTGGTTTTAGTTTTTCAAAAAAAAAATCCCATTTTTCTTCTTTTTTTTGAAACTCCCCCATCTCTCGCTCTAGCCACAAGGCCGCCGCACGTCGCCGCAGTCATCGACACCGGCGACCACCCCCTACGGTGGTCGAAAAATAAAAAAGACCCTTTTTAGAATCCTTTCGAAACCCTAGAGTTAGATCTAAGGATGAAACACCCAAAAAAGGCAGAAATCGGCGAAAAAAAAAAAGAAAAAGGAAGAAAGAAAAAAACATTCGATATATTCCCTCTCCGACGAGGCCTTCAACGCTCTTAACAGGTAAAAAATTCAATTTTTTTTGTTTATTCTTATTTTTTTTGAAATAAAAAAGCAAATAAAAATAAACTATCTTTTTTTTAAAACTTCGTTTTTGTATTTGATTTCTTCTCTTTTCTTTTGTTTACAATCGTTTTCGGCTTTTATGGCCAAACATATATTGCAAAATATATATTTTCTTTTCTTTCTCTCTGTTTTTCTGCTTCTGTTTCTCTGCTTCTTATTTCTATTTTTTTTCCTTTTTTACAGGTGTTTGGGGCAGTCAATGGCGATAGGAAACCACACATTGCCATTTCGGTGAAAGGAATGCAGACCTTGGGCAATGCGCCTACTGACATGGAGAGGAGCGGCGGTGGCTGGTGAAGTCTTAGAGGTGGCTAGGGTTTCCTGTTTAGTTTTTAGGTTTTGGGCTTTGGGCTTTAGACTTTTAGGGCTTTTAGGTTAATAGATTGGGTATTTAGCGTTTTGGGCTTGTAAATGGACTTTTTATTAATAGATTTTTATTATTTTTATTTATTTGTTTTTGTTTGGCCCAGATAGATTTGGGTCATTACAGTTGCCCCTCTTTGCTCGTTGTCATATAACAGGAATGGAGCAAAGACAAGGGCCAATTTTGTCTGGTCCTGTCAAATCTCGACTTCTTTGGTGCTTCTCTTTTTCAAGTAGCTAATTCTTTCAATACATTGGTTACTCTACTTCACTGTATATGCTTCGCTATAACTTTAGGAATGTAGGATTTAGTGTTATAGTTTCATCTTGCTCCATTGCGACTTCAGGAAGATAAGATAACTTTAGGAAGACAGGATTTAGTGTTATAGTTTCGTCTTCCTCCATTGCAACTTTAAAGAGATAAGATTTGTTGTTGTAGTTTCAATTCAATCCACTGCAACTTTACGCGTATAAGATTTGTAGCTTCAATCTGCTCCATTACAACTTCAGGAAAATAAGATTTGCTACCAATTTGACCCACTATAACTTCAGGGGTATAAGATTTGTAGTTTCAATCAACTCCACTGCAATTTCAAGGAGATAAGATTCACTATGGTAGAATCAATCTGACCCACTACAACTTCAAAGGTATAGAAATTATAGCTTCAATCAGATCCACTGCAACTTCAGGGATATAGGATTTGGAGTTTCATATTGCTCCACTGCAACTTCAGGGAGATAAGATTTGCTATGGTAGATTCAATCCGATCCACTGCAACTTCAATGGTATAAGATTTATTGTTGTAGTTTCAATCCAACCTACTGCAACTTCAGGGGTATAAAATTTGTACCTTTAATCTGCTTCACTGCAACTTCAGATAGATAAGATTTGCTATCGTAGATTCAATCCGACTCACTACAACTTCAGAGGTATAGGATTTGTAGCTTTAATCTGCTCCACTGCAACTTTAGGGAAATAAGACTAGGATTGAGTAAAAATCGATTTAACTCGAAAATTTTGAAAAAAATTTGAACTTTTAGTTAAACGAATCGAGTTATTCAAGTCAACTTGAATTTTTTTTCTAATTTCGAGTTCGAATCAAGTTGAGTCTTCGAATTCGAATAACTCAAATAAATCGAATACCAAACTATAATATTTTACATTTTTACCCCAAACACCCAAATATTTTTACTTTTCCCTCAAAACTTTTACTTGTTCCCACTTTTCCCCCAAAACTATTAATCTCCTCCCATCCCAACCCCTCATCTACCCAAAATCCATTTCCTACCAAAATTTTACTCTCCTATTTACTTTTCCTCAAAATTTTACTCCCAAAAACCTTCAAAACTTTTTATTTTCCCCCAAAATTTTTACTCCCTCCCACTTTTCCCTTAAAACTTTTACTCCATTCCCATTCCACCCCCCATCTACCCCAAACTCATCCCACCCCCAATTTTTTTTTAATATTTTCCCTCCAAAATTTTACTCTCCCTATTTACTTTCCCTCAAACTTTTACTCCTCAAAACTTTTTATTTTTCCCCTAAACTTTTACTTCTCACCATTTACTCCCAAATAAAAAATCAAAATTATAAAAAAAACTCTAAATATAAATAGTAAAAATTTTATTTATATCTACTATTTATATTATTAAATTAAATTTCATATTTTTTATTATTTATATTATTGAATTGTTTAGTCATATTGAATATTTATATTAAAATTGAATTATTAATGATACCATAAAATATTCGTGTGAAAATTTTATATTGGTATCAATTTCACATTTTATCTTTAAAATAACTTTTATTTAAAAAATCACATTTTTACATTTAATATTTTTTTTAATTCTAAAATACATAGTGACAAGAATTTGAAGATAATTGAAACAACTAAGCAAGCAAAAAAGCTAACCCGTATATAAAAGATTAATAAATAAATTATGAGATAATGAAAGTTAATAAAAAATTTGATTACGGTGGACAAATTTTATTACGGTGGGTGACAGTGGTTACAAGGACCCAAAATTATTTTTTAAAATTTAACTTGAACAAATATATTTGATTCAATTCGATTCAAATTTCATTTCACTCGACTCGATTCGAGAAAATTTCAAATCAAATTAGAATGATAAAATATGATTCGTCAACTTGATTAACTCGAAATTTTTTCATTCGATTCGATTCAATCAAATGCTCACCCCTAGATAAGACTCGCTATGGTAGATTCAATCTGACCCACTGCAATTTCAAGGGTATAGGATTTGTTGTTGTAATTTCAATCCAAACCACTGCAACTCCAGGGGTATAGGATTTGTAGCTTCAATCTGCTCCACTGCAACTTTAGGGAGATAAGATTCGCTATGGTAGATTCAATCCGACCCACTGCAACTTCAGGGGTATAGGATTTGTTGTTTCACTGATCTGTTACGCCGTTCTCTAGGGAATAAGACCTATAGAATCCATTTCATAGACTTATATTTTATTCCAAGCGATTAGGATGTTATGATTAGAATGAATCAAATGCTCCTAACTAGATGGGTATGAATTATATTTGTATGAATGCAGAATGACATTTTTTAGAATAATCCCTTTTTAGTACTTAGATTGACATTGCTCGTTGTTCGTTAAGGCTCTATCACTGATACGTTACTATGCATTCTTGTTCAGATTTGGTATCTTTGACAGGAAACCCAAAGAGGTAATCACAATTTGGACTATTCATTACATGATCTTTCCAACCTTCAAATTTGGTTAATTCTAACTAATGGTTTTGTTTCAGTTCCTTGTACTATTTAGAGATCTTTCAGAGCAACATGTAGAAATCTTTTTTAGTTTAATATTGTTAGTCCATTAATAGTTATTTCAATGCAAAAATGCTTCAATAAGGTCGTAACAATGGACAAGACTGAAATTCATTAGGAGCAAGGCTCTAAGTGAAAAGATTAATCAAAGCAGTAAACACTGCTAAAACACAAAGTGGGTAAAAATAAGATTGGGTGCCCCAGATATCACAGTATGAGCTTCTACGCACAAACTTCTTGAGGACCATTTTGAGCCTAATATGTGTCTAGGAAGTCTATAGTACTTCGTTGATGCTCCAATATGCAAAGTTTTTCTTCATTCTTACTTCTAAGGGGACAAGGCTACCACATGCCTAATCTTCGATCAAAATTTGAGCTACTATTTTTAGGTTTTCAACTCAAAACTCTTTTGGTCTCAATATGCCATTTGCGAGTTTTTGCCTCCATCTCTTCTCTTTTTTTTATTTTTTTAAATGTTTTTAGGTGAAGTATTTATTAACTGAATCCAAATTCATAGGATTGGGCAGGTTTTTGCCATTTATTTCAGTCAAAATCAGCACTCTTCCAAAAAATACCTTCTTTACCATATAAGGTCCTTCCCAGTTTGGCATCCACTTTCCTCTAAAGTCCTTTTGTATGAGAATGATATTTTTTTAATACTAGATCCCCCTCATGGAATGCTCTGAGGCAAACTTTTTTGTCATAAGCTAGCATCATTCGTTTTTAGTACATCTAACTATGACAGATAACTTTTAGCATTTTCTCTTTGATCAAATTCAACTGACCATATCGAGATTGAATCTATTCTGCTCCATCTAACTTTAACTCTGATAAAACTCGAAGAGAAGGAATCTCAACTTCAATAGGGAAAACCGTCTACATTCTATAAACTAATGAGAAAAGTGTTGCCCCGGTGGAGGTTTTGATAGACGTTCGATAAGCATAGAGGGAAAATGATAATTTTTCATACCAATCTTTATCAATCTCTGCCACTTTCCCCACGATTTTTCTTAATGTTCTTATTGGCTGCCTCCACTGCACCATTCATTTTTAGACGATATAGTGATGAGTTGTGATGTTTGATTTTTAATTGACTGTAGACCTCCGATATCGTGTTGTTGTTCAAATTTAATGTATTGTTAGATATGATCATTTTTGGCATTCCATATTGACGTATGATTTCTTTTTTCAAAAATTTGCTAACTGTCGATTTCATGACATTGGCATAAGAAGTGACTTCTATCCACTTGGTAAAGTAATTGATAACCACAAAGATAAATCGATTCCTATTAGAAGCTTTTGGCGATATCGGCCCAATAACATCCATGTCCCACATGGAAAAATGCCATGCAGAAGTTATAACATAAAGAGGTAAGGAAAGCACATGAATTTTGCCTCCATAAATTTGGTATTTATGACACAGCTTGGCATAATTGATACAATCAACTTCCATGTTGGACCAATAATATCTGAATCTCATGATTTCCCTAACCATTGTAAAACCATTAGCATGTGTTTTGCAAACACCCTCATGTACTTCTTCCAAGATTTTCTTGGCCTCAACAACATCTACACACATTGGTAGTACTTGATCATTGCTTCTTTTGTATAAGATCTCCCAATTTAAGACGTACACATTAGTTAGTCTTCTTAGTGTTCTTTTATCATTCTCAGATGCATACTCAGGATATTCACGGTTTTTTACATATTGCAATATGTCGTGGTACCAAGGGTAATCATATTTTTCTTCTCATTCGATGTTGCAATAATGGGCTGGAGCATCATAAATACTTATCTAGATAGGTTTTACATCCTCTTGTTTGTTCACTTTGACCATGGAAGCTAAGGTAGTCAAAGCGTCAGCCATCTGATTTTCATCTTGCAAGAGGTATTAGAAGGCGATGTCATCAAACTCTTTAATTAACTCAAGGTCCAGCCTTCAATGATCGATCAACTTAGGATCTCTCGTCTCTTATTCACCTTTTAGTTAATAGATCACCAGTGCAGAATCCCTATATACCTCCAATACATTGATCTTACGTTCTATAGATACATGAATACTCATGATGCATGCTTCGTATTTTTCTATGTTATTTGTGCAATCAAAGTCAAGTTTACTAGTGAAAGGATAATAATCTCCGCCTTGGGATATTAAGACTGCCCAATTCCATTACCTATGATATTTGAGGCGTCGTCAAAATTTAACTTCCAGGGATATTCTCTTGGAGAACCTTCTTCAATTTTTGTTATATACATTAGATCCTCATTTGGGAAACCTAAATTTAAAGGTTTGTAATCTTTTAAAGCTCTGCTAGTTAGGAAATCTGCTATTGCACTCCCCTTTACTGTCTTCTGGTTTACATAGATTATATCAAATTCAGAGAGTAAAATTTTACCACCGAGCCATTCTTCCATTCAACGCGGTTGACTTCATCATACACTTTAAAGGATCCATCTTCAAGATCAGCCGAGTCGTATGGTAAACATGCATTGTCTCAATCTTTAGGTTGTCCAAATTAAGGCGCAACACAACTTCTCAATTGGTGAATATCTTGTCTCACATTCAATAAACTTCTTGCTAAGGTAATATTTCCTCCCAGACTCATCATGTTGGCCTAGTATGTATACATAAAATTTCTAAATATTGTCAGGTACAGTATTAATGGTTTATCTAGGCTATATGGCATCAGTACTGAGGCATTAGACAAGTAATGTTTAACCTTGTCAAAGGTCTTCTCGCATTCCTTATCCCATACACATGGGTCACGTTTCTTAAAGAGATGGAATATGTGGTCACACTTCTTAGTTAGTTATGAAATGAATCAGGCAATGTAATTTAATCTCTCTAAGAAACCCCGAACTTCATTTTGGGTACGCGACAGTGGTAACTCCTGTATAGCCTTGACTTTATCTAGGTTGATCTCGATCCCTTTCTCGCTACTATTAATCCCAACAGTTTACCCGGCGTGGCCCTGAAAGTGTATTTTGCTAGATTCAATTTTAGCTAGAATTTTCTCAACCTCAAAAATAGTTTCCTCAAGACCTTCACATGCTCATTTTCTATTCAGGATTTTACGATCATATCATCAACATAAACCTTGACTTCTTTATGCATCATATCATGAAACAAAGTTACCGTAGCTCTTTGATATGTTGCTCTTACATTTTTCAGTTTGAATAGTATCACTTTATAACAAAATGTTCCACACATTGTTACGAATGTGGTCTTCTCCATATCTTCAGGGTGTATCTTTATCTGGTTATATCCGAAAAAAAACATCCATAAAGGAAAACAATGAATGACCTGCCATATTGTTTACTAGGGTATTAATATAGAGCAACGAGAAATTGTCTTTCAGGCTGGCCTTGTTTAAATCTATGTAGCATACACATATTCACACTTTCCAATCTTTCTTAAGAACGGGAAATATATTGGCTACCTACTCCGAATATTTTACCACTTGTAGGAAACTAGTGTCAATTTGTTTATTGACCTCTTCTTTTATTTTCAGCAAGATGTAGAGCATCATCCTTTGAAATTTCTGCTAAAACGGCTTGCATTCATCTTTTATGGAAAGCTGGTGTACCACGACATCAGTACTTAGACTAGATATGTCCTAATAAGACCATGTAAAGAAATCTTTAAATTCTAGGAATAACTCCACGAGCTCTCGCCTTGTTTCTGTAGTGATGCAAATTCTGATTTTCACCTTTTTATTTTCTTGTTCGTCCCCTAAGCTCAAAATTTCCACCAACTCCTTGTAGGGTAAGATCTGTTTCTTATCTTGTTTTACCATCTTTAACAAATCAGTAGACAAGTTACAATCTCGATAATCTTCAAAATTCTAAAGTTCTTCTAGACACATATTCTGCTCACAAGAAAACTCCGAGTTAACAGTAATGTTGCTATGTCATTGATATCCAGAGACTTATTATAGAAAAAAAAAAGAGACCCAATGAACAAATGAATTTAAGATGATTAGTTGTGTGGTATGAGTATGAATGAAGGAGATAGTGAAGTGTTTGCCAAATAGGACATAAAAATGTATTGTTTTAATTAAAATAAAGATAATAGATATGCGTCTTTTCAATAAAAAGATCATTATTGTTCCTAGACTTAGAGCAATATGTATGTTCTAAATATTACTCTGAAATGGTCCTAAAAACTACAGGGGTCTCCTCCATAGTCCAGTTGTTTAGAACACTTCCAAGGATATTGGAACAAATTCCTGATAGGTTTTTTTCTTTCTTTTTTTTTTTTAGTTCTCTCTTCAGAGGCACAAACATCTTTCCCTTCCAAACCCTCGATATCTTCAAAAAATTTCAGCTCTTTATTATCCATTAGGCTCTGTACTAGAGTTCTAAACTTGACGCACTTTTGGATTTTATGAAATTTATTGTATGTAATGAAATGCAATGTTAATGAATGGAAAAGATGCATGCAAAAAGGCATTAATTCTAGTTCAATTCCATTAAAACAACTATACTAGAAAGCAAGTTTCTTTACATAAAATAGATACTTCCACTTTATCAAAAACCCCATTTCCATGACAAACTCTCTATTTAACAATTGAATACAAATCAACGTATTTTCTTTAAGACGAAAATACAATGTAACCATAGCCAAAACAAAACGAAACACGTCAGTACATTTTGTATAAAGCTCAAATATAAAGCAAAGAATAACAATGAAAACATTCTTTTTTTGTAATCTATTTGGGTAATCAAAACATTCTTTTTTTGTAATCTATTTGGGTAAACATTAAAAGTTTGACATGGTTCTTCCTAGGTCTAGCTCTTAGGGTATACGGTTTAGTTCTAAAGTAAAAGTACCTGGACCGACAGATTCCTCGATCCTTACCCATTATAAGCTCATATGGACAGAGTTCAGTTTAGGGGAATACATTTCCCTAAGTCTGTACAGAGTGAAGATCTCACGAAAACATAGGTACGGATGTATCCCAAAAGCTATCCATTATCCTATGCGGAGGTGAAGACCTCACAAAAGAATACCTTCTCACTCCCACTTAAGAAGGGTAAAATGGAACGGTTATGCCATGCAATATATATGAAAAGAAACTCTCAAACCAATAAAATAGATGTATGTAACCTGAGATAATAAAGACATTATTTACCACTAAAATAAAACATGAAGGATGGAATACAATGAGGGGATCGTCAATTTAAACCAAATTATCAATTTTCGACAAAAAGACCAAAAAGTAATCAACTCACGGCTTGACTCTCTTATTTTTTTCCCAATGAAGTCGCCAAGCTGTGAAACCTTTTTTTGAAACCGACTTTTATTTTAAAATAAAAATATAGTCGCCACCAATCCTTTTTATTTAAGTGTGATTGGATCACCTCAAAACTTGGTTATTTTAATAAAATGTTAGATTTATTAAAACGATAGTTTTCAGTCTATAAAATCCAAAAATGGGTTCGAGAGCCAGTTACGTATAAGGAAGGGTTAGCACCCTTATAACGCTCAAAACTAGTACCTAGTTGATTACTTAATATCTTGATGTCACAAATTGAAAATTTGAAGAGAATTTAAAATACGGTCCCTCTTTGCATGATGTTATTTGATGGTATTGAAAAAAAAAGCTCACCATTTAATTATATTATATTTTTTAATTATTTTTTTAAAAAAAGAGAAGGGACGTTTGATTATTTCAATTCAATGAGAAAATCGTACCATGTAAGTTGGGGCACAATTTCTCGAATCCTCAAAATAAAAAATATCCCCTTGGTCTTAATTATTATTTTTTTATGCTTACGCCGAAAAATGGATGAGCGTATGTAGCAATTATTTACAATGTATGATGATGGAAAAATTATGGTATTAACAAAATAACATAAACAATAAAATAAAATGACAATAATATAATGAGTACAAATAAAAATAAAAATAATAAATAAATATTCAATTAATAATATTATATAATAATACTAATAGTGAAATAATATAAAAATACATGATAATAATATAATTACATTCATAAAATATTGGTTCTTTGAGCGAATTTTAACAAAATTAATATTAATTAACAACAATGATTACTTAATAATATTAATAGTATCAATAATTAAAAATAAAAGGTCAAAATAAAACAATGAAAAAATTCATGGGCAAGAATATAAATAGCACAAATTATAAATGCTATAAATTAAAAGAATAAATAAATGGGCTAGCTTTAATAAATAAATGATTGAATTAAAATTTAAACAAAATTTAAAGCATGAATTAAAAAAACAAAGAAAAGGGAAATAAAGGATTAAATTTGAAAATATAACAAAATTAAAAGCCTAAATTATAAGGAAATAGAATGTAAAGGATTAAATTAAAATGAGATAGAAAAGTATAGGGACTCAGAGGACAATTATCTCGACCAGATTAACACGTGTCATTCTCTTAGTGAATCAACAGTGGGTCAAAGGATTAAATTGCGCAAGAATAAAATAAAAGGGCAAAAATAGAATAAAATAAAAAGGAAATAGGACGAAATTAAAAAATGGTAAAAAAGCAAAATGACCAAAATAGCAAATAGACCATCAGTGCGAAAACACGCGGACCCTAAGACTATTTGGGTCGTGCCAAAACAACGTCGTTTTGGGCGTCTGAAGCCAAACCCAAAACAACGTTGTTTTAGGGGCCTATATAAATTAAAAAATTAAAAAAATCATTTGGTTTTAGTTTTAAAAAAAAATCCCTTTTTCTTCTTTTTCTCTGAAGCTCCCCATCTTTCGCTCTGGCAACAAGGCTGTTGCACACCGCCGCGATCATCAGCACCGACGACTACCACCTACGGTAGTCGAAAAATAAAAAAGATCTTTTTTAGAATCCTTTCGAAACCATAGAGTTAGATCTAGGGATGAAACACCCAAAAAAGTTCAAAATCTAAAGACTCTTTTCTATTATTTACAATCGTCTTTGGCTTTTATTGCCACACATATATTACAAAATATACATTTTCTTTTATTTCTCTCTATTTTCCTGCTTCTATTTCTCTGCTTCTTGTTCCTACTTTTTTCCTTTTTTATAGGTGTTTGGGGCAGTCAACGGCGATGGGAAACCATGCCTTGCCATTTCGGTGAAAGGAATGCAGACCTCAGGTAACGCGCCTGCTGACGTGGAGAGGAGTGACAGTGGCTGGTGAAGTCTTAGAGGAGGTTAGGGTTTCTTCTTTAGTTTTTAGGTTGTGGGCTTTGTAACACCCCAACCCGTATCCATCATTGGAATAGGGTCACGAGGTATTACTGGAGTTTATAGAACTTTCTTTTTTTTTTTTATCACATGATAACTTATTTTATAAGAAATTGTACAACTTAAATTTTACCATTCTTCCATAAACACATGTATATTTTCATTTGATCATTTACCATTTCGATGTATCAAATAATAAACATATTACCATTTAACCAATAGCTTGGCACTTGTCTAAGCGTCAACAACAACAGTCATTGGTACACTTGAATATATTTCATATAATTTTAGAATCGATAAACTCATTGCATCAACATATCAGACTTGAGATTATTACTTATTACGGCTTACCCAATTTCCATGTATCAGCACATTAAAGATTGTCACATATTCATATAATATGATACATATTATTCTCTTGCCATTTCTTCAAAAACATAAATCATTCATTGTACCAAAATTTCATGTATCATTGTTTTCACGGATTTTGTATATATTTATTCCAGGACAATTCATAATCTTGAACATGCATAATTATCAGGTAAGTTTCATATATATGTATTTTCCATGTCATATTTTTAAAATATCGAATAAATATCGTTTTCGTGTATTTCAAGTTCAATTTCGTGATTATTGTTTCGTGCTCAAATTATTTCCATGTAAGGGCTTTATTCATTAAGTCATTCGAAATTTTATCGTCATACAATTAATATTATTATTAAATTATACGAATCTATAATCATAGATGCATATATTCATCAATAAATTCCATGTACAAATATCATCATCTTATATTTCCATATATCCAGTATCACTGTCATTTTTTTCATGTACTTCAGGAATATATGTACAAATCTTTTTATATGCATATTTCTTTTTCTGGTCAGGATTCTTACTTACTGAATTTATCGGAATATCGATAGTTAAAATCATATAATATACTTAAAATATGCAAGTCCGTAATCAATCAATTCACATTTACCCTTTTTAACTATGTGTTTACCATCTTCTATATTTATCCCGTTGAATTTCTCAGAATTTCGATGGATTTCTGATAGTACACTCCTGGTGTACAATCTCATTAACCGTCAATTCATACAGGAGTACACTTTTAGTGTACAATTCTGGGTCCGTCAATTCATATGCATGTGTTGCCATGGTATCTTTCAACCATGGTCTTATTCATTGCCATGGTATCTTTCAACCATGGTCTTATTCATTTTCTCAATTTGTTGCCATGGTATCTTTCAACCATGGTCTTATTCATTGCCATGGTATCTTTCAACCATGGTCTTATTCATTTTCTCAATTTGTTGCCATGGTATCTTTCAACCATGGTCTTATTCATTGCCATGGTATCTTTCAACCATGGTCTTACACATTTCATTTCAGTAAGCACACTCCCGCGAACCTCAATTCTTGGCACACTTCCGTGAACCTCAGCTCCCATGTATTCTTCGGAAGGGCCTATACACATGTATTCTTCGGGAGAGCCACCAGCACACTCCCACGAACCTCATTTCCCATATATTCTTCGGGAGGGCTGATATTAGGATTACCCTTTCGAGCTTAATCCTTTTTCCTGTATTCTTCGGGAGGGCTACATCAGGATAGGATCACCCGTCCGGGCTAGATCCTTTTTACCGTCAATTCCTTTTCCAATGATCCATCGAAATCCATTCCATTCAACCGGGATTTACTTTCTTTTTATATCGACTATTATCAATATTTCATCAATTATTATGCATTGATCATTCAAATCATATTTCATCACATAGCCACATATTTCAAGTGTTTAAAAAATACAATTCAAGTTACACGAACTTACCTCGTTGCTTGTTCGTGTTTATAAATTTATTAATCCGATATCTTTTTTTTCGCGTTCGAGTCTCGCATTTGAGTCGTTCGGATCTTTATAAATAAATTTGACCATTGTTTTCATTCATTCCATATTCCAATACATTCAATTAATGCTCTAGGCGAAATTACCATTTGGCCCCCAAACTTTTAATTAATGATTATTTTACCCTTAGGCTCAGAAAAATAAATTCTTGCAATTTAATCCTTATTTCCAGCTGTTATCATCATACATATTAATAACATTCCATAAATTCTATAAAATATCAAAATTTTCCATAATTTCAACACTTTTCAATTTAATCCTTAAAACATATTTTCCCCCGATCTTGAACTAAATTAACAATTTTCAATTAAAATTTTCAATTTAAATAATAAAATAATCCATTTCATGTAATTTGATCATTTCTAACATTTTTACAAAATTACCCATAAAGTTTTACTTTTATTCGATTTAGTCCTTGGGCTTAAAACATACAAATTAGTCATGCTAACTGATTATTCATACATATTTTCCTCCTCCTCCTCTCCATTCCACATCCTTAATTTATATAATATGCTTATAAGTAACATTATCAATAATTTCAATATTTACTTATATGTGAACATTCAAGCTGTCCACCTGCGTCATAGTCACTAAATTATTTATATCTTGAGCTACAGAAATCAAAATTAAGATCCGTTAATTTTCCCTGAAACTAGACTCACATATATTCTTACCATAAAATTTTTAGAATTTTTGGCTTAGCCAATAAGTACAGTTTATTCTTTAAAGTTACCCATGTTCTGCTGTATAACTGTTCCGACATTTCTTCATTAAAATTTAATTATCTCCTCGTACGGGGCTCAGATGATGTTCCCACTTATTTCTCTTGAAAATATACTCATTAAATATTCTAACCATATAACTTATGTCCCATAATTATTTTTATACAATTTTTAATGATTTTTCCAAGTCAGAACAGAGGATCCCGAAATCATTCTGAACCAGTCTCACAAAAATATAAATATCTCAGAACACAGAATTCATTTACTTGTTTTGTTTCTTTTATATGAAAATAGACTCAACAAGCTTTAATTCCATATCTTACTCAACTCCTAATTCAGTTTCTACCATTTTTGGTGATTTTTCAAATTTAGCTTACTGCTGCTGTCCAAAACTGTTTTAGTGCAAGATATTAATTACTAAGTTTATATCACCCTTATTTTCTTTCTCTACACCATTTCCCATCACTTCATCTTATTTTCTCTTCACTACCATATCAAGAACATAGAATCATATATAAGAAAACTCTACATTAACATCATTTACATGCTTTTTCAATAATATTAAACTTAAAAATACATGGAAATCTTGATGTTCTTACCTTGTTTTAATGTTTCCAAACTTTAACTTCATTTTCTCTCTCCTCCAGCTTCTATTTCTTGAATCCAACTTGATATTCTAGCTCATCATAGCCTCCTTAACATTTTTCTCCTTCGGTAGCTATGGAAATTCTTTTAATTTCTAGGTGAAAATGGTGAATTTTTTGGTGGAAGGACCAAATTGTAAAGAAAGTAAAACTTTCTTTCTCTCTTCCTCTCACGTTGGTGCATGGAAATGGTGGGTTTCTTCTTCCTTCTTTTTTTTTTCTTTATTTCTTTATTTTACTGTATCAATGATAGAAATTTTCGGGATATTACAGGCTTTAGGCTTTTAGGGTTTTTAGGTTAGTAGATTGGGTATTTAGGGTTTTAGGCTTGTAAGTGGACTTTTATCATTTTTATTTATTTGTTTTTGTCTGTTTTTGTCTAAGTCGGATAGATTTGGGCCATTAAACTACTCACTTAAGAAGGAAAGTACTCAAACTCTTTTATATTTTAAAAATAATATCATAGGTTTTAATGATAAAGTTTATATAAAAAAATTTAAAACCAATTAGAAATTGAGATATCCTTGAAACAATAAACAATTTTTAGAAATATAAAATCAATAGAATTAGCTTTTAAAATTAAAATATGGTCCAAATGTAGAGATATAGTCTTTTACCTTGGGTTATGATTGTCGGCTAGCTTGGAATAAGCAAATTATAAATTTCATGGGATGAAAACACTAGAAAAGAGAATGATAAAAATTGTGACCAACAATGATTTTTAAAAGGATGAAAATGATAGAGTTCTAAAATTATAGGTTATATTCATAATAAATACAGAATAAGTATAATTAAATTAAATATAATTGCTTATAAAATTGTATGTTATATTCGTAATAAAAGCTTGATAAATTTTTAATATAATGGTCATTTTTAGGTTATAAATAAGAAATAATACATCCATTTTTAGGATTTTATTGAGACAGTTGTCTATTCAAGTCCAAATTTACTTTATGTCTATCTTTTGACATGGTTTTCGTCTGTCTTTTGACACGGTTTTAAAGAAAAGTGCTAGGGATTTTTTTCTTTGGAGTTTTGTGTATACGTGTTTATGAAGGAAGAATTGGCTAATTTGGATCTCATAAATAAGGAAAAAGAGGCATTTCGAGAAGAGGCACCGATGGTGGAGAATGAGTATAAACTTTGTATGGTGCGGCGCTGCTTAATTGACAATGTGGTCTACTTCCTTTCTTTGTAAAATCCCATGGCTGACTTCTGGCATCCCATTGGGAGGATATTCATGTCAGATATTGGTGAGAAAATGTATTTTCCAATTTTTTTATGCGGTGATATGAAAAGGGTGATGGTTGGTACGCCGTGGTTTTTTAACAACCATTTACTCCTACTGCGTAAGATTCAACTGGGGAAAATTCGATGATCTCTGTTACTACCGGCCGAGTTTTGGGTCCAGGTACATGACTTGCCTCCATGGTTAATGTCAGAGGTAATGGCTCAATAATTTCGAAATTTCTTAGGGAATTTTCTCGAATATGATACATCAATTCCAACGTTAGGCCTTTAAAGGTACATGCGAATCAAAGTGAAGTTGGATGTGAGTTTGCCTCTAAAGCGTAAAAAGAAGGTTTTGGTGGGAAATGATCGATTTTTCTATGCATGATTTCAATATGAAAAGTTGAGCTTATTTTGTTTTATATATGGTAAGCTTGGACATGGGGAGAGTTTTTGTTTGATTAAAGTCAAAATAGATATGTGAAAGTAATCTTCGAATCGGATATTTCACTTCGTACTACAACGATGAGGAGAACTATACTGGTAAGTTGTTGGGTGGGTGAGGCGGATGGACCGGTTTGTCGAAACTTGGATAAGAAAAGTGGGGATAATGGACATAATGGTAAGGATGATAGGGATATGCGGTGGATTTGGCGGGATTATATCCCAACCCAAATTATATCCCATTAGGGCCTAGAATTGAGGTACTAAATCAGGAACCTGTTAATCAATTGAATATGGGTTATGAGGTCGATAATCGAGCCTCGAATGTGCTTGAGCCTATGGATTTGATATTGGAAGGGGAGAATGATCCTTTTTACACAATGGGTGGTAAGAAACGACAGTATTTGGTGGGGCCCTCGTCAAGATTATTGATTAAGATGCTGGAAAAGATCCAAGTGAAAGATCGGTTAGCTTTGCTTTGTGGAGCAGTCGAGAGCAATGAAAATTCTAAGTTGGAACGTTCGTGAATTAGGGAAACCACATATTGTTAATCGCTTCAAGAATAAACTGAGAATTATTTCTCCTCGAATTTTATTTCTTATGGAAACAAAGTTTAGTATGAAACAGATGGAAGCTGTACAAAATAAATGTGGTTTCGGGAACGGAATTGATGTAGGGGCTATAGGATCCAAATGAGGCTTATATTTGGGATGGAAGGGTAATTATCTGGTCACTTTAAAGAGTTTTTCCTAGTACTATATTGATGCTAATATTCAATATGACGACAATAGATATATATGGAGGTTAACAAGATTTTACGGGAATCTCGAGGAATGGTAAAGAAGATTGTCATGGGATCTTCTCAGGCAGTTGGGTCAAGATCATTCGATCCCCTAGTTGGTTGTAAGGGACTTTAACGAGATCACATTTTCATTTGAAAATAAAGGTGGGCGGATTTGGTCAGAAAGACAGATGATTGAGTTTTATTTGGTGCTAGAAGATAATGAGTTAAGTGGTTTGGGCTTCATTGGTAGATGGTACACATGAAAAAGAGGGAAGTTGTCTTCAAACAATATAAGGGAGAGACTTGATCGAGGTGGTGCAACTTTAGACTAGTGGATCCTTTTCTCATATTATTCGATTAAGCATTTGAGTTATACCATCTCAAATCATTACTCGATGCTAGTGGATACAATTGGGAAGAACTCAGAAAGAAATGAGGAGAGATAATAATAAATTTTATTTTAATGCCTATTGGTGCTTAGAAAAATCGTGTGAAGATGAAATTTTGCATGGATGGGCGTTTTATTCTGAAAATATCTCGGTGAAGTTAGAAAAGTTGGGTGGACAACTATAGAGATGGAGTCATCATATTAAAATGGAAAGAGTAGTGGGTCGAAGGAAATTAGAGGAAAGACTATTGGAGCTCTATAATCTCGATCCAGAATATGATGTGTTGGCAGAAATCGCTGACATTCACTTAGGTATTAACCTTGAAGCGAACAAAAATGAATTGTTTTGGGAGCAACTTGCCCGTTTTAACTGGCTAAAGAATAGTGATCGTAACACCAAATTCTTCCACAAAGTTGCGGTGGGGCGACAACATAGAAATAGAATTCATAGGTTAGAGAATGAGGATGGTAGTTGGGTCACCAATGGTGATGATATGTTGTAAATTTCCTCGGAGCATTTTAGGAAGTTATTCACTGTATCTACAATAAGTGATGATATGAGAATTTTGGGACTAGTTCAGCAGAGGATTATAGTGAGCATGAATAAAGAATTACTAAAGTCTTTCACTAAGGAGGACATATGAATTGCAGTCAAGTCGATGTCTCATCTTAAAGCCTCGAGGCTTGATGAGTTCCCAGCGTTGTTTTACTAAATGTATGGGCACATTGTTGGCTCTCATATTTCTCAATATTGCTTATCGATTTTAAGATGAGAGGTTGAAATGGGTGAAATTAATAAAACCTATATAGTTTTGATACTGAAAGTTGATAAGCCAAAAAATATGATGCAATTTAAACCCATAAGTTTATGCAATTTATTTATAAAATTATTGCAAAAGTTTTAGTTGGGCACATGAGTGGAATTCTGGATTATTGTATTGATGAGGCCCAATGGGCATTATACCAAGTAAATAAATTTCAGACAATGTGTTAATTGCTTATGAGGTTTTACATTCACTGAAGATGAAGAAAATGGGCTCTAAAAGAAACTTTGTGCTTAAACTCGATATGAGTAAAGTGTATGATAGAGTGGAGTGGGACTTCCTAACTGGTATGATGGTTAAACTAGGATTCCATGCTAACAAGGTAACACTAATTATGAGGTGTGTTTGCTTAGTATCTTATACAATAGGTGTTAACAAAGATGCCAGTGAACGGTTTTTGCCATCAAGAAGGCTGAGGCAAGGGGACCCGTTGAGCTCGTACCTCTTCTTAATTTGTGCTGAAGGTTTCTCAGCATTATTGAATGAGTCAAAGGGATCCACTTACAGTTAAAACTACACTTTTAAATTGTTTTATAAAATTGTTTGTTTTCTGCGCATGCGCACACACTGTCAACCATTCATAACCCTATTAACATGACTCTGAATCGGACAGATACAAAGATCATCCATCCAACACACCAAACTAGCAGAAAAAAAAGCTTCATTAGATAAACCGAAGAAGGGGTAAACTGGCACATAAATTGTATATTGGTGCACATAACACATACTGACACACAAAGTGCTACTAGCGCACGGAGCACATCTAGGCGCATAATCCTGTACACGATCAAATCCTATGGCATGCCAACTATATCTGACTCAGCTTGACTAGTTAATAGGGTATTAATGTTCAATAGTATTATACAACATGATACATATACCAATTCGCATTCATATGCATATCGATAAGCTAATTTCATCATCAAACATATATATTTCATATCATATAACATACCTTATTTCAAATCTCATTTTACATATCACAATTCAAGTATCTCATGTCATTTATCATTTTATTCATTTTACTCCTCTAATGCGATAATTTCTATCACAACCAATTAAAATCATTCACAACCTCCTCATGTACTTAACATATATTCATCCAATTAACACATTTAATCAAGAAATCAGTCTATTCTGAATCATAAAAGTACAAACCGAGATTTCGAACATCACTCGTCCATGATTTTCGTTTTTCCTTTCCCTTTCGATGGTTTTGTGTTGTTGTTAATTAAAAATGATAACAAAACATATCATATTATCAATTTCTAGCCAAATCAAAATCAAATATCAAATTTCACCTATTTTGCAAATTATTTAATCTAGTACCTAAAATTGAGACAAGCATAAATTTCAATTTAAAGCTTTGGATTAAAATCCGATTTCACCAAAACTCATTAGGGACCCTCGGTTTTCTATTCCTACCAACATTTCACAACAGTTTTGCATGTTACTCGATTTGGTCCCTAAAGTACGAAACTAACAATTAAGCTTTATAATTTAGTCCTTTTCGTAAACTAAGCTTAATTTCTAACAATTTCACACCAATTTCATCTAATTCTCAATAATGGCAACTTTAAAAAACTTTAACAGTTTTACAAATTGGTATTTGGGCTAGCTAAATCAAACTTTCATGGTTTGAAGTCTATAAAAATAAAAGAAAAATGACTAGGGACTTACTTGAAATTAAGGGCCAAATATGAGACAAGATAAAGAAAATAGTGGAGTTACCATTAGTTTTCTTTTGTTAGGTAGGTAACGGTGGTTGAGACATTTAAAGAATTTTGTTGGTAGACGAGACATTAATGTCTTAATAAATATTTTTATTTTAAATATAAATATTTTATATAATTTAAAATAAAATATTATAAAGGTTTATATCTATACTTCTTTATTGGATTCCAACTCAATTAGAAAATTATTAAAATACTCTTCTATACACAAAGTTATATTATTATAAGAATGTTTTTATCTTTATCCATTTTTATATAAAATAATAATAAAAATTCAATCATGACTCAATGAATTTTAAATATTTAACTTCATCATTTAAACCAAGGGAAAATATTTGATACATTGTTAGTTTTTGGACTACACATTCTATAAGTAAAGTTAAAGGATTGACAAGTGCCTTATAAATGTGTAGTAAAATATTTAAAAAATAAATATTTAAAAAAAGACACGTGTTAAAATTTTAAGTCTGTTTGTGGAATAAAAAAAGTACGCTTTACTGTACCACATACTCATCCTTAAATAAAAACCTCAATTATTTTTTTAAATTAATTTTTAGAAAAATAAATCATAAATGTCAAAAATAAAAGTTTATTGGCTAAATAGACTTTTTTTAAAAAAATTTAGGAAAATAAGTCGTTTTATGAGAGAGAGTAGGAAAACGTGTCCAATTAGGCGCACTTTTCCTACCAACTAAGTAAGAAAGCGCGCTTAGCCGGATGCGCTTTCCCTTTAAGTTGTATTTTCTGACTTTTTTTAATATAATTAGCTTGTTTGGTCAGATAGTTAAATGTTAATGGTTTTATCCTTAAGTTTTAGGTTCAATTCTTCTTCCACTTGCATTTATATTTTTTATTTCATTTTGTTTTAAGCTTTTTATACTTTTAATTAATGTTTTTAACATATCAATGCAACTCGTTAAATAATAATAATTTTATCCTTGAGACCCAGGTTCAATTCCCATCTTCTAAACACATTTATAATTTTTATTTCATGTTGTTTCAAGTTTTTTATTTTTAATTAATAAATATATTATTTTCAAAAAAAATATTTTAATTCATCTTTTTAATTAATAACTCTTTTATTCATAAAATCAAATAATTATTAAAAATGTGATTATTTTTAGTAAATATCATTTTATTATGTGAAATATTTATTTTTCAATCCATACCATGAGTGTAGTAAATTTTAATATTATATATTTTTGTACGTGTATTTAAAATATTTCACATATAAAAATATTTAAAATATCATACCCACAATGTAGATAAAAACAATGATATTTGAAATATTTTACATATAAAAATAATAATTATATTTGAAATAATTATTTCATGTTATAATATTAGAAATCACCATACCCATAATATATGTGAAGAAAATAAATATTTGACATATAAATATTGTACCTAAAGAAAAATATATAAAAAAATTAGTTGATGTTTATATTATATATAAAAAAATTAATTTCAAATATTTTTAACATAACGATATATGTAAAATATATATTTTTATTATATAATTACATATTTATTATTTGATTTTATCAATAAAAGAATTATTAATTAAAAAGATGAATTAAAGATAAAAAATTTGAAAAAAATTATTATTTAAAAATAAAAAAAGATTTGAAACAGCATGAAATAAAAATTACAAATGTGTTTTAAAAAATGGAATTAAATCTGAGTCTTAAGATTATTTAACCATTTAAATAAAGGAACTAATATATTAAAAATAAATTAAAATATAAAAAAGTTTTAAAAAATGAAATAAAAAATATAAATCCGAGTGAAATCAAACCTGAGACTTATAAAAAAAAACTATTAACATTTAACTATATGACTAAACAAACTAATTAAATGTAAAAAAAAGTAAAAAAAAAAAAAAAAAAACCTTAAAATGTAAAACGCATCTAACTGAGAGTGGTTTCCCTCCAAAAATGACTTACATTTTAAAATTTTCAAAAAATCAATAAAATTTTATTTTTAATATATATAAAACTAATTTAACCGCATTTTTCATACATTATACCAATCCACTTGTATTTAGAGCGTAATACCCAGACCTGGAGTAAGTTAAATTTGAGCACTAAAGTAAGATCAATTTTCATAATGAAGGCTGCAGTTGGATACCCAGCCTCTTGAATCCAAGCCTTAAAACATCTTTTTAGTGGTCAATTATGTTTAATTCTTTCGTCACCAATATTTTTTAAAACGTAAAAAATTGTTTTCCCATTTTGATTAACAATGATCAAATTCTCCATCACTTAATTAAATGATTAAATTAAATAATATATTTTTAGAACAAATAATGTATTTCTTCCTTCGTTTTTTTTTCTTCCCTGCATACACTTAAAGTCATTAAACTATTAATAAATTTATATTTTTATCATTTAATTTTTAAAAAATACGAAAATGGTCACTAGATTATTCGAAAATTTTCATTTAAGTCATTAAACCATTTAGAAATTTTTATTTAAGTTATTGGCCTATTAATTTTTTTTAATCTAGTTAACAAACTTTAAGCAATAATTTAGCGATTGGTATGGTGGAGCAATACCCATTAATGAGTAGAACATACCTTAAATTTAAGTTGATTTAACGGTCAATGTCGAAAATCAAATAAGCAACCAATTTAGATTTTAGTTATTGTTTCACAAAAAAAAAATTATAAAAGAGAAAGGAAATGAAACTTTCGATTGGTGCGAGTGATGCAAATAGAGAAGGCCATATACTAATAATTTAATAATTTAAATAAAAACTTTTAAATAATTAATCATTTTTTTAAAAATTGAATGATGAAAATGTAATATTACTCGAGTAAATTTTTTGTTTATTTTTTTAAGGTTTTTGGTGTTGGGATAAAGGTGAAGACTTCAACTCCATTTAAAATTGTAACTCAGAAACTCAGAAATATCTATTCAGAATTCATTGAAACATAGTCAGATATAAACCAAAATTATAAAATAAAAAGGGAAGTATGACCATTCGTTTTCGTGTCTTATCTACATACCACACCCTTCTTCAATTTTGGTCCAATTCTCATCTAAGCCCTTTTACTCTAAATATATTTTAATTTTAATTTTAATTTTTCTACTTTAATCTCACAAGTTCACTTCCTTCCCTCTTTTGATTTAATAATTAAAACTGAAATGAAATCCACTATCCGAATACATAACATTTGTAAAATATAAAAATTAATCACATGACAAATATTACACATGTAAAAAGTTAAAATAAAGAAATAAAAATATTAAATCTAGAATTATAATATTGAATATAGGGTTACAATGTCCTATTTCAAATAAATAGAGCATAAGTTGATATGTATCTTTATTTTTATGTTTTTTTTTTAAGTGTGATAAGTATAATATAATAATGAATATAAGTTAGAGTAATTACAAATATTAAATTATTATAAATGGATTGTCTGAATAATCATCAAGTAGAATTAAACTATTATCGCACAAACGGATTAAGAATTAATACAATTTAGACTAAGTGTGGGTTTAGATGGACGCTGCGATGAACTTACTTTTTATCTCGCACTACAATATTTAAGAAGCACCGCCCTAAAACCAACAAACTGAGACTAATTGGATTAAAGGCCAGTTTAGCATTGCTTCTAAGAAGCACTCTGGGTAAAAAAACTCTTTTGAGATGAAATCATTATTAAACAATATGCTTTTGAGCTTTTCAAACGAGCTTTTGAAACCAAAAAATATGTTGGAAAATCAATTTTTTAAACCAAATGTAGAAGTAGAAAGCTTTAGCTTTTGCTCAAAACAGGGGCGAATCCAGGGGAGCGAGAATGGGCCTCGGCCCCCCTAAAATGTAAAATTGCTACTTTGGCTCTTGAATTTTTTTAAAAATTTCAAATTAATAAAGGTAAAATTACACTTTGCCCCCCTAAAATTATAAAAATTCAATTTAATCATTTAAAAATTATAAATATATAGACTATAAAAAATTAAAATTTCTTCCGACCCTCTACAAAATTATTCTAGCTTCGCCCTGGCTCAAAAGTGTTTTTTTTTTTTTTACCAAAAAGTACTTTTAAGAAAAAATTGTTAAACTAAGCTGTTACATATGAGAAAATTGAGATATATTTATTTATAATTGTATACGGTAAATCTTGAATCTAGTTACAGGACTTTTATAAATTAATCATCCGAGTTTTTTTTTTTTTTTTTTTTAGAAATTTCATATAATTTAATATAAATTTTGGATGACTTTGTTAATTAGTTATTAAATCAGAGTACTCAAAAGATAGAAATTTTGGAGTAAATTTAAAAAATGGCAGGTATAATTTATAAACCCACGAAAATTCTAATACAACCAAACAGTTTTATTCTTTCCGTTTTCATCCGTCAAAGGTTTGGCTTCTCTCCTCCAAGTCCCAGCAAATACAATCCCCACGCCTCTTTGTTTTCTGATTATTGTTCTTTTATTTTTCTGGGTTACTTATTAAATCAAATCAAATTCTTGTTGTTGGTAGTTTTTGAAAGATTTAGATTGTATTTCGTTGGGTTTTAAATCGGGTATTTTGCTATATTATCTGTTGCCATTTCTGCGTCTTTGGCTTCCGTTTTTATAGAGAAATTGTGAGCTCAAATCGTATATAATTTTTTCTGAATTGTTCTTGATTTTGGCAGCTCTAGAATACTGTGGGAATTGAAGCATAATTTGTATCAATTTATTTGGCCAGTTATCACATTTTTTCAGAGAATAAAATGGAAGAGAAGTATGAAACTCTGAAGATTCAGCAAGAATCGCCAAATTCTGGAGTTTTTAACCTAATCCTAAACCGCCCATCTGTCAGTAATGCACTTGGACTCAATTTCTTTAGTGAATTCCCCAAAGTTCTTAATGCGCTCGACCAAAACCCTACCGTCGCCGTCATCGTTCTATCCGGATCCGGCAACCACTTCTGCGGAGGTATCGACCTTAAGAGCCTCGCAGCTATCGCCGATGATAACTCGGGTGATCAAGGCCGCACCAGGGAACGGTTACGGAGAAAAATCAAGCTCATGCAAGATGCGATCACCGCCATCGAGCGGTGCCGGAAGCCGGTAATCGCGGCGATACACGGCGCGTGTCTTGGCTTGGGGATCAATATCGTGACGGCTTGTGACATAAGGTATTGTACTAAGGATGCATTTTTTTCTGTCAAGGAAGTGGATTTGGCTATCACCGCCGATCTCGGTACGCTCCAGAGACTACCCGGGATAGTAGGGTTTGGGAAGGCCATGGAGTTGTCGTTGACGGGAAGGAGGTTCTTGGGTGATGAGGCCAAGGAATTGGGCCTGGTTTCTCAGGTTTTCGGGTCGAGGGAGGAACTGAAAGAAGGCGTTTGCACCATTGCAGAGGGTAAGTTGGTGGTTGGTTTCCTCATTTAATTTCAGTACTTTTGCAGACATAAATGATGAAAAGGGGTTGTTTGGATGGCAGGAATCGGAGGGAAGCCGCCGCTAGCGGTGGTGGGAACAAAAGCGGTGTTGATACGAAGCAGGGATGTGAATGTGGAACAAGGGTTGGATTATGTTGCAACTTGGAACTCTTCCATGCTTTTGTCTGAAGATCTGACAGAGGCAATCTCTGCTCAAAAACAAAAAAGGAAACCTACTTTTGCTAAGCTTTAAATTTGATGTTTTTCTTTTATTTGAAATTTGGTAGGTTTAATAGCAATGGGTAGCTGGATGGAATCAAGTTAATGTAGTAATTTTGGCTCTTAAATCCAAGTTTAATGTTGATACGTAAATTCGATGTGATATGGGTCCAATTTTCTAATTTATTCTCTTTCTTTCATTAACTTTTGAATTGATTGATACTAAAAAAATCCACTCAGTAATGTTATAAGTGAATTTGGATGGGCTGTGTGATTAATACAATAAAAAAAAGATAACAGTGAGATTAGATATGTAATAATACTGTAGCGTGAAACAAAAATACATTCAATCACTTATCCAAATTCACTCTTAAACTCTCCTCAAGAAACATCTTTGAGTTAATATATTCTAATTTTGTATAAATGTTTTTTAAATTTTGTAATTGGTGATGCATTTCTAAACAGATTTACTAAATTATTACTGGTGAATTTGTTAAATTTTAATTTTATATGCATTATGTTTATATAAGATAGTTGTCACTTTACATAGCTTTATGATATGTTGAGTCATTTGTCTTAACTGAACACTTCACAACTAGCCTCATGCATAGCAAATAGTTTTGCATGATTTGAGGAGGCAACCATTAATGTTGGTTGGTGAACACCATCATATTCCTGTACATCATGTAAATAAATAGGCTTAATGATACAAAAAGCTCACAAACTTAAATTTTTTTTAAGTATCTATTTTTTTATTTTTTTTACACTTATTTGAGTACTTAAATTTTTAAAATGTATTAAATAGGCTCTCATACTTTTTTTAAAAAGCAATTAAGCTCATGTTTTTATAAAAAAATTAGAAAAAAATTTATAAAAAAATTAAAATAAATAAAATCTATAAATATTATTAAATTTTAATAAAAATTCAAATATTAAAATATCATTAAAAATTAGAAAAAATATAAAAATTGTAAAAAATATAAAAAATTATAAAATTTTATAAAAATAAAAATAAATTATAAATTATATAGAAATATAAAAAATTATAAAATTTTATAAAGTCGTAAGAAAATTATACAAAATGTAAAGAAATATAAATTTTGTAAATTTTTTTTATAAAAATTATCGTACCAAAAGAAGTATTTTATAAATTTTTTATGACTTTTATTGATTTTTATTTTTTTGCTACATGTCATGCTGTATTGCGACACGTGATGACTTTAATTGAAAAAATTATGTGTCATTAATTTTTTATGATTCTTATAAAATTTTACATTTTTTTTATTTTTTATATTTTTATAAAAATATAAATTTTTATTAAAAATTAATAAATTTTCTAAAATTTATTATTTTTTATAAATTTTTTTCTAATTTTTAATAATAGCATAGGCTTAATTGCTTTTTTGAAAAATTTTGAAGTTCTTTTTTTATGTATTTTGAAAGTTTAAATATCCAATTGCGTGAAAAAAAATAGGGGTTTAATTTTATTTTATTTTTAAGTTCGAGGGCTTTTTAAGATAGTCCTTTATGCATATGCAAAAGGAATCTAGGCCAAAATAGCCAACCAATTGAGGCGGTAAATCATTTGAGCAAAATATCCCCGTAACAATTCTCCTCTTGATATATTTAAATATATAATTAATTTCACAATATCTATTGTTGGAGAATAGTTAAATCTTGTTAATAATTTTACAACAAATATTATATTAAGTTGTGTATTGTATGTTAAATAAATTAATGCTCCTATGTAGCGGTAAATCCAGGGGTTGGCAGGGTCCGACCCTCTTAAAATGAAAAATTTCCATTTAGGCTCTCTTAAAAATTTAAATTTGTGATGGAAAAATTGTACTTTAGTCCCCTTAAAAGTGATAAAAATTTAATTTAATCATTTAAAAATTATAAAGATGTAGACTATTAAAATAATAAAATTGTATTTTGATTATCATAAAAATATATAATTTAATTTCAATCCCTCAAATTTTTTAATTTTGCCCTTGACCCTATAGCACTAATATATGGTACATTAGAGAGCCAAATAGCTTTTCATTATCCTCATAAGAACGAAAGAGATCTTCTAATTAAGTCCAACCATCTTACAACTATTAAAGTATTTAATGGCTTAACCTCTCTTCTTTTACCAAAAAAATATTTTATAAATCTTAAAAATTTTAAGTAATTAAAATCTATATTTAATAAATTCATACAAGTACGTTGTAACTAAAATGCTAACAAATATGTTGATAAATATGTCTTTCAACTACCTCTGAATCAAATAATAATGACTAAATTTTCAAAAATTAAATTGAAGTATTACCTATTATTATTTTTTATTCAAATTTTATTATGTATAAATCTATTATATATTAAAAAATTATGAATTTATCATAAATTTTAAAATTAAAGAAATAAATTTGTGCATTGTAAATTTTTTGTTTATTTTTATTTTGATGAATTCATCACGAAATTAAACATTTTTATTATTATTGTGTTTTTATTCTCTTAATTATATTATCTTAAGTAATACATATAATCAACCGTATATCACATGAGCAAAAAAAAGAGTTAAAAATATATATTAAAATTTAAAATATACCAATCAATTTCATTTGAAATTTCAAAATTATTTTTATACTTATGTGAAAAATAATAGTATCAAATTTAGAAATTAGAATTAATTTTTTATATCTAAATAACGAATGAAAATTAATTATTTTAAAATTACGTATATTAAAATTTTATACTATAATAAATCATACTGAAATGAGTATAAATTAATTTTAGAAAAGTTAGCCTAAAAAATAAATTTTAAATTTTTAGATTTGATACTTTATATTTTTTAAATTACTAATTATATAACTAAAATTAATTATTAAAAAAAATTATTAACCAAAATAAAAGTTTACTAAAATTTAGTTATTAAAAGGAGTGTACAATAGCATTGAATTAAGGGTGCTTGATTATTAATGACTGGTGCTTAAAATGAAAACTTACAAAAGTCGGGTGACTAACTTAGAAGTTTACCCAGAAATCGGTAAGATGCGGTGCAGCTTCACATCGCAACGCTGAGTAAAAAAGCCCCAGCCCTGCTCTCCAATCATTACTCAGAGAAAAAAGAAGGCTCAATTCACACTCACATGAGCCCCGATTGATTAGCATCACCGTTTACGACACCGACCGGGATAGAATGCAAAACACTGTCGCCAAGGTTGCCGTGGTGGGAAGCGGAAGTATCCATACTTGCTATCTACTATAACATCCCACTCTCTTTCTCCACCCACCAATAAACAAAAATTAGAACCCCACTCCTCTGATCTTTTTTTTTTTAATTTGTTATTATCATTATTTTGTTAACTTTAAAAACTTGAAATTCACAGTTTCAGGGTCTGTTTGTGCCGCTACTTTGGCAAGGAATGGAATTTCAGTGACCCTTTTTGACTCTGCCAGGGGTCCTGGTGGCCGCATGTCTCAAAGAAGGTTCCTTTTTTTTAATTAAAAATTCATTTTCTTTGACGAATTTTGGCTACCCTTTTTTATATTCTATTATTTGCTGGTCATTTGGGAAGCAGAAATAAAATTTTAAAGTGCATAGTTTAATGAATTATTGTTGTTTTTGGTAATATGTAACTTTGGGAATTTAGAGAGATAAGTGAAGATGGGAGAGAGCTGTTATTCGATCATGGTGCTCCTTATTTCACAGTGACAAATCCCGATGTGTTGAGTGTTGTTACTGAGTGGGAATCAAGAGGCCTTGTTGCTGAATGGAAATCGAATTTTAGGTCCTTTGATTGTTTCACCAACAAATTTGTCAACACTGAACACCAGGTTCTTGTAACTATTATTATACTATTTGTTATTCACTTCTTTTGCTCCACCTAATGGTACTATTATTTGTTTATTTGCATGGTTTTATCTTAATTATATCTTAACTTGCTTATGAGGAGAGGGCAACGATGTTTTTGAATTACTTATGTGCATGAATTGATGCTTTTTTCTTGATTTCTTAGAAGCTTGGAACTTCTCTTTTTTCTTTTTAAAAAAAAAAAAAAGTTAATAGGATACTGTTAAACGTTAATGATCCTTGCTATAGCTGCTTCGTAAGTGCTTGCTTGCTATATTTTTCTTTTTTATGTTCATGCACTGTTCAGCTTGATTCACTTGTAGGGGTTCTTTCATTTAACCCTTCATCAGCTTAGGCTGTTTATGATTGTATTATTTTTTCAATTAAAAGGTCAGCATATCTATGTAAGGTGTTGCATAGTTGGTCAACGTCCAGCTCTAGTATTGATTCTGATGTTTATATTATATATATATATATTCTCACAGATGCCCATTTTTTAGACAAATAAAAACTGGTGATATGTTATAAACTCTACTGTTTGGTATTATTGCTTTAGCTCTCTGTTTGATACACTGGAAATTCCTCTCTTTGCGGAAGTAGGGAAAAGGAGGGCGAACTATTCCATTCTGTCTTGTGGACTTTGGCATATATGTCTATAATTTCATGCCAAATGATAATCGTTTGAAAGGGAGAAAAAAAAAAAAAAAAGTAAAATTATTTTTGTAAGCCTTGTTTGCAATCAGCAT
The DNA here is from genome assembly GCA_020496765.1 of Gossypium stocksii. NCBI lineage: Eukaryota > Viridiplantae > Streptophyta > Magnoliopsida > Malvales > Malvaceae > Gossypium > Gossypium stocksii. The sequence continues at coordinate 99,540,233 of CM035632.1, read as the reverse complement.
AGTTCATTAATTTCAATAGCTTGAAAAACTAAATTTGCGAGTCTTATTACATCTGTCATGTTCATCCTTAAAAGGAAATGGTAAACACCATTAAGCTTTCTTCTCAAATAATTTTCTCCTGAACTAATTCCCTTTTAGGAAAGAGAAAGCAAGAAGTATGTTGGTGTGCCTGGAATGAATTCCATTTGCAAAGCATTGTGCCACGAGCCTGGTGTGTAGCAAGATGACTGCTTTGTTTTTCAACTACTTATTGAGGTTGGACTTACACCTAAACTTCCATGCTTCCACTTTATCTGTTCTTCAGGAGTAGACAGTAAGTTTAATATGGGCATCGGGAAGTTTGAATGGTTAGAACACGAGAACCTATGGTCATTGATAGGTTTGGACGGACAGCATCTTGGACATTTTAAGGGAGTGGTGGCATCAGACAAAAACATTGCTTCACCAAGGTTTACGGCGATAACAGGACAACCACCCCCTCTTGGTATGAAAGTATATGTTTAGGTTTTTAGTAACCCGTTCTTGCAAATCCAGCTGTGCATGCTATTTAATCCTTTATGGTCTATGTACCATGTGTAATATTTTATGCAACCATGACTATATATTATCACGAAGGTAATACAAGAACTCAGCAATAACTGTGGTTATCACAAAAGTCAACTCTACCAAGCTGGAGGTAAAAGAATATTTAAGCATAATCTTAGGAGGTAATTCAGGGTGAAATCATTGCATCTATTGGACAGGGAAGTTTTCTCCTTCACATTAAGTAGCTTCCAAAATTTTATTTAATTGTACTCCCAACAAAACATCATATATATATTATGAGATTAAACAAATATATAGTTTGGGAATCTTTCTGTTTTTATATTTATTTATCATTTTAAAGGAAAAAAGAGACGGAAAGAAGAATGGAATATGCTATTGACAAGTTATTATCCCCACGTTCGTCTGCTGTGTTCCATACAGATTTGAGTTTGGCTCCGGAGTTAGTGAAACTGCACGATATTCCCATTTATCCTTGTTTTGCTCTAATGCTAGCATTCAATGAACCTTTGTCTTTGGTGAGATATTGGCCAACTGGAAGAAAAGAGATTTTATTCTGCAAAACTAACCAATATGGTCTTTGACATATAGTTTTTGTTTGACAATTCAGGTACCCGCAAAAGGGTTGTCATTCACCAATTCTAAGGTTTTAAGCCGGGCACACTGTGAAAGCAGCAAGCCAGGGCGCTCTTCCACAAGGCACAGTTTTTATATATTGCATAATGACCCCATTTCTGAGTCAAGCAATTTAAGTTTGTATTATTAATATTAGTTTTCGGCACATTCTTACGTGGCTTGCTTCTGGAATGCACAGTGAACGATGGGTATTGCATTCAACAACGGAGTATGCCAAGGATGTGATTGGTCAATCAGGCCTTGAGAAACCTTCGAAAGAAACGTTATCAAAAGTGGGGAATGAGATGCTCCAAGAGTTCCTCAGCACAGGTCTCAGTATTCCGCAGCCATTTTTCATGAAAGCTCATAGATGGTAAGGCGTAATCAACACAAAAAGCAAGCACTTTGTTCTCATTGCATATGTATTGAAAAATTGGCATATTTTACAGGGGAAGTGCCTTCCCAGCAACAAGCATAGCCAAGGAAGAGAAATGTGTGTGGAGTGAGAAGAAGAAACTGGCAATCTGTGGGGATTTCTGTTTGAGTCCAAATGTTGAAGGTGCAATTCTCAGTGGCTTGGCTGCTGCTTCTAAGCTTAAAGGCTTAATCAGTACCCTATAATATAACCTTTGATTTGCTTTCCCTTGATGTTGGCTACATGACATGTTTGAACATGATGTAGGAAGAGCAAGATTTTAATATTACCAGCAAGGGCTTTGGGATTTATTCCAAGGGTTTCACCATTTTGTTAATTTACTTACTTTAAATGCATATTACTTTCATTCATCTTATCAACCCTGAAATACAATCTCTTCAATGAACCCATTATTTTAATGATGTCAAAACACTTGTTACCCTTTATTAAACATATGATTATCAATATTTATTTACATTCACATATTAGCTTACAATTTATTAAAGCTCTATATGTTTATTTAGGTTGAATATTTCATTGGTTTTTGTACTTTGATAAAATGATTTAATTTTTGTACTTAACAAATTAAAAATTAGTTTTTCTTTATTGATTAGTTTTTTTAATTTAATCATTTTTCATCAAATTTTGTAAATTATTATAAAAAAATACCAACAGAAGCAAGGGGCAGCCTCCTTAATTAAATGATGCAATTGCACTTTAATTTTGAGAATTAGCAGTTCAATTTTTTTAATGCCCAAACGAAAAAATTGCAAATTTGCCTCTCTAAAAAGGTTAATTATTTAACTCAAACTATTTTAGCGCAATCGTTGGAGCTAGAGGGACCATATCTTTACCTCCAAAGTTTGAAATTTTTTTTATAGATAAATTACATTAATAATCACTTAATTTTAATATAACTAATAAAATAATTATCCTAATTTTAATTCAATCACTAAACTTTTAAAAAATACCAAATTAATCATTGATACCATTTTTTATTACAGATACATGACGGACATAACTGGCATGTTCGCAACCTAGCTGTCGTTTAAATGGCTAGTTGGACAATCTAAATAATGTTTTTTATCCATATATTTCTTCCTTTCTTGTTTCAGAAACTGGAAAAAGATGGTAATTATAATTGCTAGAAAAATGGTTCAGCTCCAACAATGGGGAAAATCCTTACTGTCCGCCATTTTTGGTTCCTCTCTGAGCTTCGTTCGTTGCTCTATCATTGATTCGAGAAACCCATAAAACCACGACAAAATGCTTCTTGGTTTTAAATTGAATGGCCTAAGCATCGAAAATGTCAGAAAGGTCGGGTTCTCCCATTAATCCCACAAATTCCTCTAATCGATCCTAATTTCAAGCCTAAGCTTTGCTTCTTCTCCGTTCAGCGAATCACCCCATAGCATGCTGATCGTAACGCTTAGCGTTGTTAAGAATATTTGTTAGCTGAGGTTAATGGGCGAGCAGGTTTTCCTATGGATATTCTTCACCATTTGCCGGATCTCTCGTCGGCGAAATTCGTAGGAGGCATCGAGGCATTTGTCGCTCATGATTTCACATACGACGAGCTTACGTAGCTTGTGCAATTTTGGGATGTTGGATCTCCACACAGTGTCGAGTTCGCCGAAGGCTTCGTTTATGGCCGCTACCGGAATGTCGTGGTTGGCGAAGATAGCGTCGAGGTATTTGAGGATTTGTTTGGCGATTGATGGTGAGCTTATGATGATGTAAACTTCTTTTCCCAGCTGAAGCTTGATGATGGGGCTTGACAGCGATGGCTTGGTCTTGATGACGGATTGTGGCAGAGGTGAGATTGGTGGGATGGAGAATAAGAAGCATAATGCATAAATGTATTATTTCATTTACGCAAAAAATAAAAATATTGGGACATTTATTAAAAAAATGAAAAAGGAATGATGAAAAATGTAATCACTTAACTTTACTTCATCCAATGTAACAAGTTAATTAGCTACCTTAGTTGTCTTGTTAAGTCTGTGACGGAAAATATTAATGGATAATTAATTTGTCATTTTTCAAAAACGTTAGTGACTGATTTCTTATTTTTTAAAAATTGAGCAACTGAACTAAAATCAAAATAATTGTTTTGTTAACTGCATCAAAATTGAGTGACTGTTATATAATTTTCCCCTTTTTTTTATTATGCATGTGAAATTTTTGAAAATTCCTATTAATCCTCTTTAACATTTTAATTAAATTACTTGACATTTTTAAAAAATTTTAATAATGAGATGTGATTATTATTCACCTTATTTTTTAATCATGAGATGAGAGTGATAATTAGAGGTGTGCATGGGCTGGGCCGGGCTGCCGGTATTAATTTTTATATTATTTTATATAATTTTTAAATATATATAATACATCAAAAATACTAAAAAAATCAAAATAAATATTTTCCAACAAATTAAAAATAAATTTTAAAAAAATACGTCAAGCAAATACCTTTAAAATAATAACAAAATTAACAAATACTTTTAAAATAATAACAAAATTAATAATAAAATAAGTTTTATACAATATCCAAATAATAACAACAAAATAGTAGCAACATAATAATAATATGGTAGCAAAATAGGGAGAAAACAACAAGAAAATAACATTTAAAAACAAAAAAAATAGCAGATTTTTTTTGTCATTTAGTAAATTCCGGTTGGGCCGGGCTCGGGCCAAAAATACCTTACCCGAGGCTTGGCTCATTTTTTAAACGGGCATTATTTTTTGTCCAAGCCTATTTTTTGGGCCTATATTTTTGCCCAAACACTCTCACATTTCGGGAGAGCCTTAGGGTCAGGCCGGGCCGGATCGCCCAGCCCATGCACACCTCTAGTGATAATTGAGAATGAAATATATTTCATGATTAATCATTTACTTCCTAAAAAACCACTCATAATAGAAAGAATTAATCACTACCATAAATATAACAAAAATATTTTTTGAAAGATTTAAATAAATATTTAAAAGTTGTATAAAACAATCGACCACCGTAAAGTTTGCCCCAGAATCTTTTTAATTTTATTTTGAAGTCACAAGAGTTTGTTGTTGTATGTTAACAACAAATGAATTATGATTTTAAAGTTAATAAAGTAAAAAGAAAAAGGTTTAAGATATAAATACAAGGATTTCATTAAGCAAAGTGATTGACAGCATCTTTTGAGAAGCAAGAAGATTTCCCTTTTTCCCCTCAATCATGAAAATACATTGAAAATGGGATAAGAAAGCATAATCATAATTTGTAAGTATAAACTTCCCGACATAACAAGAACTAAAAACCAATAGATGAAACATCATGTTACCAAAAACAAAACCAACCCTAAACATTTCCCATAATCACATTCCAAAAGACACACACCCAAACAAACAAAAGGTCAAAAATTTATAATAAACAATTTTGGAGCCTCCCCCCCCCCCCCCCCCCCCCCCCCAAAAGCTTCAACTTTTTACTCCCTATATATTACATTTCCCCCCTTCCCCCCTTCTTCACTCTTTTTTAACAGGTTCTTTTTACCCTCAAAACCCTAACAAAGCCGAACCAAAACCAAGCCCAAAACACAGAGCTAATACCCCTCCCTCCATTTTAGATCTAAACCATTTTAGATCTAAACCCCAGTGGTGAATTTAATGTAAATTTTCCTTTGCTTTTAACTGCGTTTTTTTATTTTTATTTTTATTTTTTGGTTTGATGGCTTCAGCTTGTGTTAACAACATGGGTGTATCGCCGGAAAGTTTCCAACCATATGGTTGGTTGAGTCGTAGGATGTCGTTGAGCCGAGAAAAGGAGCTACCTAAGTCGGTTCCGACAGATCCTGTTGAACCAGAGATCCAAGAGACACCACCGGCTGGTGACTTTGAGTTCAGGCTTGAAGATCCAGTCACTAATATGCTTCCAGCTGATGAGCTTTTCTCTAATGGTAAGCTCCTGCCTTTGCATTTCTCATCACTCAAACAACAACATCATCCTTCGTCTGAGATCAAGTCGCCGGAAACTGCCAAGCCTTGCCGTGGAATGGACATGGATCCTTACTTGTTTTCTCCTAGAGCTCCAAGGTGTTCCAGCAGGTGGAGGGAACTTCTGGGTCTTAAAAAATTGTCCCAAAACACTAACCAGCCCCATAAACCAGAGCCCCAGTGCTCCAAATCTCTCAAACATTTCCTCCATAGAAGCTCAAAGTCTTCATCTTCATTAAACCTTCCACTGTTAAAAGACTCAGACAGCGAGTCCGTTTCCATATCTTCATCAAGGTTATCCCTTTCTTCTTCAACATCAAGCCACGAACATGAACACGAACACGAAGATCTCCCAAGGCTGTCCCTTGATTCCGATAAGCCCAGCCCCAACCCTTTCGCTCCTTCCAGACCCAGGATGAGGGTGGTTAAACCGAGAGGGTGTGAAACTACCGGTGGGGATCGAACAGGACGGAGTAGAAGCCGGAGGGATGCATCGGCAAGCAGGGGAGTATCAGTAGATAGTCCAAGAATGAACTCGTCAGGGAAAATAGTGTTTCAAAGCCTGGAGAGAAGTTCAAGCAGTCCAAGTAGTTTCAATGGTGGTCCCAGGTTGAAACAAAGAGGGATGGAAAGGTCATATTCAGCTAACGTAAGGATCACACCAGTACTTAACGTCCCCGTGTGTTCATTACGAGGATCTTCAAAATCAGGCTACGTTTTCGGATTCGGAAACTTGTTCTCATCTTCCCCACAAAAGACTGCAAATGGAGCAAACAACAACAGCAAAGTGCGTCAATGTAATAACAGCAGCATCAGAAACAAAACGTAGCCAATTTTTTTTTTGTTTGTTTGAGATTTTCAATTTAATCCCACATTTTGTTCTTTGTAATTTAGACGTAAATAGTACCCATTTTTCTTTCATATGGACATGGATTTTGGATTTGACGATCCGAAAGATATGGAATCTCTGTTTTTCCCTGTTGATGAGTTTTGAGACTGTGACTACACACTCACTCTCTGGCTATGGGCAATGAGTTTTGGATTTCACGCGCTGGATTTGAAATCGTGATTTCATTTTCCTGTCTTTGGTGATACTCATGTTACACCTCTTATCTAATATATGATCTAATTTGTCTCTTAGTGACTATCTGTCTCTTCAATATTTAAATATACATATATTTGAGCTTTGTTGTTTAGCGTGAAACTTGGGAAATGATGCCAGCTTTGCTACTAATTTTTTAACTTCTTTATATTCTTTTCGCCAAAATCCACCCATCCATTTTTTATTTTTATATAAATTATTATTGTATCTTCTGTGCCAAATAGGGGTCTCATTCCAGTTTAATTTTTTCTATAAAATAACTTTAAATTTTTAAATTTGATGTATGCTTTTATACTTGTCGATGATTTTAATTTACCGCGCTACTCGTCGAACTGTTGGTTGGAGACTTTTTTAAAAAACTTAAGAATTTAGTGAGTTCAATAGCTTAAATGAAAATATTTGAATAGTTCAATGAGATAATGATCGTTTTGTAATTTTTTAAAATTAAGTGACCAAAATGTAAATTTACTAATAGTTTAATGATCTCAATTATAATTTATCTTTTTTTATAAGTCTTGAAGCTCGATTTCTACTTCTGTCCTTTTTGGCTTGCATATTTAAATTTTTTTTCTTTTACATTTAATTTAGAAAGATAGTTATTTTATTTTATTTACACTCAAATCTATCTCTCCTTACACCAACAATAATATTTATTTTAATCAAATTAAGACTCAATCATTTTTCCTTTAATCTTAAACATTAAAAGAAATGTTATGTATAAATTCGAAAAATATATAAAAACATTCAAATCTGCTTTAAAATTATTAACTCAATAAAAAATCTGATTTTTTTCCTATTCGTATTTCTATTTCATCACATTCTTCATTGATTAGTACAATCTATTTTCTTTTTCAAAATTTGGGGGCACATATGCGACCTGCTTGCCCTAAATTGCGAAATGTTAGGGTGGGAAATGGACCACATGGGGTATCAACATTTAGCTAAGAGGAACCAAACATGTGGGATATCTTCAACTAATACTTCAATTATTCAGATGCTAACTCTGTTTCCATCTTAATGTCATATTATTATTTGTTCCATTGGCCCCACTTGGTTTTTTTTGGCCTTTTCTTCCTTAGTTTATCCAAATAAAGAATAACCCACTTTTTAACACCCACCTTCCAATTCATATTATGCTATGAGTTGAAGACGGAATTTTGTGATGAAAATTTTATTAAAAATTGAAGTATTTTGTTTTTGTATTAAAAAAATAAGTAAATTAATTTCTTTATGTTTAATTAAATAGTAAATTTGTTATTTTGTAAAAATTTTTATTGAATTTTTACTGTTAAAAATTGATCTATATATGTCGGTATGATATATATGTGGCACGTTCTGTGTAACTTTTTAGGTATTTTATTAACCATGTCACTTTCTGACAATAGAAGTGGATGAAATTTTCAACTAAAATATCTAATTTTCTCTTTGATTTAATGTATAATAACTAATTTGTTTATTCTTAAGTAAATTGAACAAAATACAATCTGACTCATAATACAAGACCTCTATAATACTTTTACTAATTTTGTGACAATATTCCATCAAAAATAAAAAAAAATTATGTAATAATAAGGGTAAATATAAACAACAAATTTTGGGGTTTTCCAAATTTGTAACCATCAAACTTTGGGCTGTTTAAAAATTATGAAGACCTTTTTCCCTTACTGTTTCTCATAATTTTTTCTCCCTACACTGAAAACAAGAAAAATAAATAAATATGTGAAAATAGTGAATAAATCCCTTTCGTGAGGTATTTCTAAGGGTCAATTTCTTTATGATGTCCTTGTACTTTGAGCTTTTGACGGTTTTAGACACTCTATTTATAATTTGATATTTTTAATTATTTTTTTAAATATTTGTTACGAGTCCAAAGGTCAATTTTTTCATTAATTCTATTCAATAACTTGACATATCTTATCTTTTTAATAATTGAAGGTAGAGGTTAGGGGTGAGTATTTGATCGAGTCGAGTCGAATCGAGTCAAAAAAATCTAGTTAGTTGAGTTGACGAATCATATTTTAGCAACTGAACTCAATTTGAATTTTTTTTCAAATCTAATTGAATCGAGTGAAAAAATTTCGAGTTAAGTTGAGTCGAGTTAACGAATCATATTATTTATACTCAATGTTGTTTTACATGGACCGATTATTTAACTAGTAGACGAAGTACAAGATTATTTAATTACATAAATAATATAATTGTTTTACATTTTAACTTAATGAGTAAATGTTTATCAAAACAATGTAATTTTGCCTTTTAACTTAATAGTTTTGACTTTTAACTTTAGAAAATGTAAACATTTATCAAAACGACGTTTTACCTTTTCTTATTCAGATTTTCGGATAACTCGAATTGTATAATTCATGTTCGAGTTAAACCAAAAAACTTAATTAACTCAAATAACTCGAACTATTTAATTCAAAATTTGAATTTTTTATCGAATTTTTTGACTTGAATCGAATTTTGCTCACTCCTAATAGGGGTTAAGATTATTCAAGATTAAATCCAAGCGTTCTTGTTTATACATTTTACTTTTAAAACATGTGATGAGATAAAAGTAGACATTTTTGTACACTTACACAAATATTGTGCACTTCTAAAAAAATTATAATATTTGTCCAAGTAAAAAAAAAAAAATGTATATATCACATCACTGCATGTTTTACAAAAATAAAGCTGTAAAACACGCCAAATTATTTGACGAAATTCAAAAAATGTTTTCAAATTGGAAATACACATTTTAAAAAATTTAAAAAAACTATAATAAAATGGTTAAATCCGTAAAAGAATACATAATACAAAAAAGTCTATAAAATTATACCTACTTATAAAGAATGAATAATGGTGTTTAGTCGATTGAGTCTTAGTTTGATTGGAATAAATATTATTACCAATATAAAAATGTAAATTTTAGTATGCAAAAACGTATTATCTTTTTATTTATGTATTAAAAAAGATTTATGAATAATTTTAAATATTAATAAAAAAATAGATATAATTGAGAGCGTATAACATTAGAATAATATCAACGATGATGTTTAGTTTGACCGAGGTCAACCTGCTTGTCCCTTGGAACCAAGTGCAAGACCAGCTCTGTTTGTCTGTCCCATTAGAGATCACTTAACCCTCCTCTCACAATCTCATTGTCTCTTCCTCTTCCTCACTAATCGTAATTCCCGCCATTTTCTTTTCCCACCTTCATTTATTCATTCTTTCTTTATTATTAGTTTTAGGGTTTAACCAATGGATTTTTAAAGAAAGAAAAAACCAAGTTATACGCAACAGATTTGTTACTGATGCATGTCGCATGATTCTCGACACAGTTCAATTACAGCATTTTAATTTTATTTATTTAGTTTTTAAATAAATTGAGTCTTTTTTCAAATAAAAATTTCGTTCAAGTGAAGGAAAAGTACTACAAACGATCAATTGTTTAGATAATTAAAATTTTTTTTAAGTTGAAATTAAATTATAAATTTTTAACAAGTTAAAATATAAATTTATTTACTAATTTATAGCTTCATCATTTTTGAAAGAATTATTATTTTTTTATTTTTTGAGAATTAAAATATAATTTTATCTATATTAAAGGATTTAAATTATCAAATTTTTATTTTGAGGCTACCGGGGATTAAACCTAAGTAAATAACTTTTTTTCTTTTGTAATTTTCATTATTCATTTTACGATTCATATTCGGAGTTCGTGATTGCTCCTTCCAATAATGTTGATTTCAAAATTCGAATCAATATCTCCCTTTAAAAATGTAATATGTCTTACCATTATAAAAAAACAATTATGATTAATCTATTTCAATGTTAGTGGTGTATATCAATATCGTAAATATTTTAAAATAAATAATTATAAGAAACGATTTAATTTTAATAATCTATTTAAATATATTCATTAACAATTTATTTAAAAATTGTTAATGAATATATTCAAAAATCATTTTCAATTTTCAGATAAATATTTGTTTTCCTGAGCCATTCTTTTTCTACTCCTATTTTGCTGTAGCGAATTTCATCATCTTCATCCTATTTTTTAGAATCCACAGTTATTTCCAATTTTCGACGCAACCGTCGGCTGCCGCTGTTGAACCCATCCTCTAGATGTAATCTTTCATTTTTCTTTTTAGTTCATTTGAAATCTTTTAATCAAGCATTTGAGAGTCCCTCAATGAATAATCCCACGATAAAGAATACGTAATTACGTAGAAATCATGGAGATTACAATGAGCTAAACATGGATGAAGAAACACATGTCTCCATTTACAAATCCATAAAGGACAATCATCATCAAGAAGACAAGATGGATGGTTGGAGCCAAAAAAAGCCTACAAATTGAGACATCAACCTGCATTGATTTTAGTAGCACCAAAAACTTGTACTCTTCATGTAAACAAAACAATGAGATGGGAGAAAATGAATCACAACTGTTGAAATATAATTATTTGGTAATCTATCCTTTAATTTTTCCATCCAAATACATATTTGCTTAAGTTTATTTGGTATCAAATTTGGAATTTCTTAAAATTTTTCCCTTCATAAAATTCTTTACAATTTCTCTAAAATATATTATATATGTACAACAATAATAGGTTTTAGAAGTCGTTCAAGGAGAAGAAGAAGAAGAAGAAGAAACCGACATCAACAATGGAAGGTGGTTTTGCTTTATATTGTTGAAAGTAGGAAATTGAGAAATAAAGAAGAGGAGAGAATGGTGAAATGCAGTTGCATAATCCATTGATTGCATTGCAGGCTTGCAGCCAAATAAATGAATATATTAGTGGGAAACAAGTAATGAAATAATAATAATAGGAGGCAGACTGACTGCAAAGCCTGGGAATTGGGGCATCAATGAATGAAACAACGTGATTTTCTGCCTTCCGCTCTGCAACTTTTGCCTCTCCGCCCCCGCCAACCTCTTTTTTTTTTTTTTTTTTCCTTTCTACTTCTTCTTTTACCATCTTCACTACGCATTTGCTTCACCAGATTCGCTTCTGTACGCTTTTTCCTTTTTTTTTAAAAACCCTGCTTTCTTTAATTGATTAGACTAATCGAATTGATCTTTTTATTATTATTAATCACTAAATATTTAAGTCAATTATAATTTATTGAATATTTATTATTTCTGTTTTCCATTGTATTTATAATTAAATAATTAAAGCATATATTTAGTTTAATGGATTATTTTTAATATAAAAATGGAGGAGTTAAAATCCAAAAATACTCGTAGGCCGACTTTGCAATTTTTTGGTTTACACTTGCAAAGGAAACCCAAAATTTCATCCCTTTGATTTTTTTAAGGATTTTGGATTACATCTCAAAGGGGGAAAAAAAGGTACATAGGGAGGACCATAGAGGCATCTATAAACACAATTAAATTTCTTGAAGGGAAAGAGACTCCAACCTAATGACTAAAGATTTAGGATTGGCGTATAATTTTATAAATAAAGGTGATCTTTTTATTAATTTATTTAAACAATATAACTGTGAGGATAAATTTACAATATAACATAATATGCATGATATAATTAAAATAATCTTAATATGAAATTTGCCCATAAAGTTTTAGTTGTGTTGGTAATGCCGAGGCTACAAAATTGTGTGTGGATTCTTTTATAATTTTAATATAATTAAATAAATAATTTGAAGAAAATTAATCATTCTTTGTAACTTGAAGAAAAAACTATACTAATCATTAATTAATAATTTAACTCATCTAATTAATTAGCCTTTTGTGGCAAAATAAAAAAAAGAAAAAGAAAAATAGCCTTACATTAATTTTCACATGGCACGATGAAGGCTTGAAGTCTCAAGGTCTCAACATTTATCAATATATTGACAAAAATATTAATGTAGTTTTAACTTTTAAAAAGAATGGTATTTTTTAATATTGTTTTTTTAAACAAAAAAATATAATTAATATTAAATCTCATATGAAAGGTTTAAAAAAATAAACTTATTTACCAAAGAAATAGAAGGTAAAAAGAAATAAAGATTTTTAAGGAAAGCAATGATAAGAAGAAGTAGGGCAGGAAAGAAAAGACAGTAAGTTTAGTAGGGACACCAGGAATTATGTATGTGGATGATTCCATTTTTTAGAGTAAGATGGGCAATAATACGCCATGGCGGAACTATGTTGGAGCCAGAAGAGGCTTTCACCTTCCAATAGGCTGGAAATTTTTAATTAAAATTTTGAATATTTTAATTAAGTTTTGACAATTTTATTAAATTCCATAAACATTTTTTAAAATTTTATTAAACCTCTAATTTTTTAAAAAAGAAATGATATAAAATGAGTATCATAAAATTTATATAACATAAATTGTTAATATAATAGAATTTATTTTAAATATAATTAGTACGGTTAACCCACGTTTCGTGTTAGAATATATTTTAATATTTAAATTTTAATTCTATAATTTGACAAAAATAAATAATCAACATCAAATTGATCATACTATTGGTTTGTATCATTCGATTTAATAAATCATTAAAAATCATAAAAAAAAACTTTGACTTAATCCATTTTTAGCTTGGTTCAATCAGTTCGTACCAATTCACGCCTCAACTAATTTGATGCCTCTCTCTATACTGATATCCCGACCAATCTGGTCCGGTTCAAACAACCATGACTCTAAGTTTCTACATTTTGTACATTTAGAATTTAGTCCTCCTACTTTTATTTTCAATAATTTAACCCATCTACTATTTGGATTAAAAAATCTAATTTCAAATTATATATAACCACGTAATATTTTAATTGAAAAGTTAACTATATTAATTATTTGAATTAATTAACAACATTATAAATATATTAATTATTTAAATTAATTAACAACATTATAAAAATATAAAGACCAAATTATGTTAAAATTTTAAGTATAAGAATTAAATCCTATTTTTAAGCATATTAGAAAGACTAGAACTGAAAATTAAGCATTATTATAAAATAAAATAAAAAAAGAAAAGAACCATAGTGGGTGTGCCACGTGCCAACATGAGGTATATAGATATATATTTACAATTTTAGCATACTTTAAGGACTAAAATTGAAATTATACCACTATTTTAAAATCTCTATAGCAAGAAAAGGGAGCTTTCTTTATTTCTTTGACATATCAAAAAGAGGCATGGTTGGACACACTTTAATATATAATTTTTTAACATAAATCTCATAATAAGTTTTTATCATATTTACTTTTTTTGATATATTTAGAATTATTTATAGTCATTACCCAACACTTAAATAGAAGGATAATGCACTTCAATGCACTCGAACCCACATCCTCCTACACTAATAACAATCTTGATGCCAATCGAATTAAAACTGAATCGATATTTTAATACATAATTATAGATTATAACTAATGAAAAAGGTATAGAAAAGCAAAATATATGAATTATCGTAAAGTTAGTATTTAATAATTGATACATTTATGATGTATTTTTTTATTCTACAAAAAATCTTAAAAAATTAATATATATTTATTTTTAATATTTATTTTTTCAACATTATACCATATATCTATTAAAAAAATTTTCAATCCTTAACTTTACTTATAAAATCTAAAAGCTTCATAAAATATTTTTCCATTATCATGAAGGCTGATTATGACTTACATGCATATGGACATGGGGTGGGGTTGCTAATGAAGGAGAAGGAGGAGGAATGAGGCTAGGCCGTTGGAGGGAGGGCATGCTTTGTTAATTATTTGGGTCACATTATTGGATTGGATTTTAAAAAATAAAAACTACTTCTCAACTCATTTCTCCATTCTTATTGCAAATCTAAAATTAATTTCTCATTCTCATCTTAAAATTTTATTTAAACCCTGTTTAAGATATTTTTCATTTATCATATAATTTGCATTCTATCTATATCTATATTCACATAAAATTTGAGTTTAAGTTTATAAGCTTTTTTAAAAGGTAATTTTATTAATTCATTCAATGAATAGAACTATACAATTCAGAGAAAAAATAATAATAAATACTCATCGTAGATGTTGAATGATAAGTTCCATCAACACAACAAAAGCTTTAGTATCAGCATCAATAGAATATTATGACATGTTGACAATTGACTTTATCACAACTCAAGCACGACATATTTGGAGTGATTGCAAGCACTTAATACGATAAGGAAATCAGCCCCGGATTGTTCAAAGTGGCTAGCAAAAATTGACAGAAGATTCGAGCATTCGACAAACTAGAGAGGACGACAACAAAATCATCCTTAAAACCACTTGTAAAGCTAAGATTACATGCATAAATAAGACTAAAAAACGAGCTATAATAGCAAATAAAAACTTCTAAATCTGAAAACTTATTAAACAATAGAAAAATAAACAAAAAAATATAAAACTTAAGACAACATGGTCCAAATCGACACGTGAAATCATTTATTATTCTAAAATACTCTCAAAACAAAAACAAATTAAGAAATTGACGAAAAGCCACCGACTTTCTAAAAAAAACTATTGGTGGTCGATGGAGTTTTAGCTAATGACAAAAATTGACATCTATTCATTACAACTTGTGAAGACAACAAAGATACTCACAAAATAGATTTGCAAATGAGAAGAGAGAAAAATTTTGTAGTGAATAAGAAGAAGAAGAAAAGAAATAAATGGCTGATAAGAGAGAATAAAGACGGACAATAGCCAACTCGGAGGTTGGCACCACCGCTAAACAAAACAAAACATAAGAAACAAACTGCTTGAGTTTAAGTTTATAAGTAAAGTATACACTAATAGGTAAACTAAAAATAAATATAAATACATTAAATTAAAACAGTGTGGGTGAGAATAAAATTATGTAAAAAACATATAAAAAATAAATAAGATTTTAGTTGAAATAGTAAATATATTTGTCTTCAATTTATATCATATTATGTGTATATTTTTTTATAAAAAATAAAAAAATATTTTCAAAATAATGTAAAATAATTATTTAATTAAGTTAATATCTCATTGACTCGTGGCGCTAATTTAATTATTCACTATAATCTACAACAACATTTGTCTTTTACTTTTTAAATAAAATATAGTTTTGAATTAAAAAAAAAAAACTAACAACACTTGTTAATAATTACCAATAAATTCTTTTATTTATATCATTCTTAATAGATATGAATATATTTCTTTTCACTATGTGGTAGGCCAATTCTAATTTGTCCAATTTGTGTGGCGTTCAAAATTAACAGTTTTATGTGATAGTCATATGATTTGTTGGTTAAGTATTAAATTTTTATTTATATCCATATTATTATTATTAATTTATTAATTAAATTGGTATCATAAATTAAATAATTTTAAATTCAGTTACTAAAAAAATTCAAAAAAACATTTTTTTAAAAAAGTGATAAATATTATTACGAGATTTTTTTGTTTTGTTTTTATTTTTATATAAATTTTATAAAAATAATTTAAAATAGCCACCTATAATATTAATATTAAATGATTATGAAAATATTATATACTATTAAAATATAATTATATTAAGATTTAAAATAAAATGTTATTAAGATTTCATTGTTTTGATGCATAATATTCTATCATGACAAAATATTTTAAATGAATGAAAAAAAATCCTTAGAAAAGAAATTTGAAAAGGGAAAAAAAAAACCTCAGAAAAGAAAAATAAATCGTATATCAGAGACTCAGAGTAGCATCGGCAACGATGTTGCTCAACTCCACAACAACACCCCT
Organism: Gossypium stocksii; assembly: GCA_020496765.1. NCBI lineage: Eukaryota > Viridiplantae > Streptophyta > Magnoliopsida > Malvales > Malvaceae > Gossypium > Gossypium stocksii. The sequence continues at coordinate 99,523,870 of CM035632.1, read as the reverse complement.
CTGTAGTGTACATTCTCGAATCCCCGATCTCCCTAACGTCTTTACCAAAGCTTTACCGTACTCAACAGCGCTAACTGCCCCAGGGAAAGGATCCTTCACATCACGCACCCTTATCAAGGTCTCTTCATCATCGGAAAATCAGGCGGCGGTCTTCGACGTTGCATCACAACCACAGGATGAGCATGCGGCGGAGGAGGTTGTTAGGAGGTTCTACGATGGAATCAACCGCCGTGATCTGGCGTCGGTGGAGCCCTTAATAGCCGAGAAATGCGTCTACGAGGACCTTATCTTCCCTCGTCCATTCGTTGGTCGTGAGGTAACTACACTATAACTAGACTCTTATTTTCCATCCATTCTGCTCATGCAAGTCACGTGAGTTTCTTTTTTACTTAAACTAAATCTATTTGCATAAATAAATTATGGTTATTGTTAGACAATTAATGATTTTTTTTTGGTTTGCACTTATAAGTAAAAACACAATATTTTAAACTTTTTTCTTAATTTCTTTCAAGAAATATATACATATATATATTTATTAAAGTTATTTAGCTGTTCAATATTTCTGTTTTGCTGCTTTAATAATAAGGTAAATTATTAAAATAGTAATTTTTGTTTGTCTTAATTTACATTTTAGTCATTTATAAATTTGAAATGTTATATTCTAGTTACTTACGTTATTATGTTGTAACATTTTAGTCACTGAGATTTAATTGCAGTTAACGATTTAACGGTAAGCTGACAAAATTGTGTAGATTATTCCTTTCCTTTTCTTTTATTTTTTGACGAATAAAATTAAGCAAATGATAAAATTTATCTAAGCATTCTTAAATATTCTTAAGCCAGCTTGATTGGAAGCTGAGCATGGAGCCAAACTGATTTGGGTAAAGTTAAGTGTAAGTTTTGTATGGTGGTCGTCTTAGTCATGGAGAGTGTAGAGATCGTTTGAAGAATTCGTGAAACAATGTAGTTTTGAGAGGGTGAGAATATTGTAGGTAAGATAGATAAAGTGGTTGTGGGGGTTAGTTAGGAGGTTAAGGGAACAGGCTAGAGAGGTTTTGTTGAAGGTGGACTGCAATAAGTTAAGACTGATGAGGTCTTCGAGTGAGGCAAGCTTGTAGATTAGGTCATTGTGAGATCTAAATTGGTTCGTTAAAGCAATAATAGACGATGATGGTTTGTAATTGTGGGTGAACATGCTAAATAAGTTTTATTTTGGTTTTAGCTTCTGCCTTTTCTTTTCTCATAAACATAAAAAAGTTTTAACAAATGAAAAATATAGAAAAACTACGTTAAAAGAGATGGAGAAGGGAGGAAAACAAAGGGAGAAGTAGAAGAGAATGGAAAATAAAGAAAAAAAAAAGGAAAGTTAAAAGAATATAAAAGAAAACAATTAAATTGCTTAAAATGAAAAAATATGGGAACCAATTGTATAAAATAACCTAAAATTTTTGTTTGAAATGATGATTTAACGTGCTATGTTGCTTACCATTGTATCGTTAGCGACGATTAACGCCTAAGTAATTAAAATGTTACAACATATTAATATAAGTGACTAAAATATAATATATTAAATATAAATAAATAAATAAAATATAAATTGAATTAAATAAAAATGACTATTTTGATAATTTACTGCATGTTAAGGAAACGAGTAATGAAGAAACTAACTGTATATTATTGAAAACGTGCATGAAAGGAGAGTACATTAAAGAGGTATTTAATACCAACAATAGCAGCTTACTACTGACTTACTGTAACTAACATAACTAACACAACTAACGAATAACTATCTTTAACTAACAACCGGTTACTCATAATATGCCCCTTACTCATCAACTTCCCTTGTTCTCAACTCGCAACTGACGCTTGAACTTGTAAAACAGACCTACTGATAATGGTTTTGTTAAAATGTCAGCAATTTGTTCTTGACTTGACACATGTCCTACTTGGAAAGTCCCATTTGCAACCTTTTCCTGTACAAAAAATAAGTCCAATTCAACATGTTGAACTTGGAATGCATAACAGGATTGCCAGCTACTACAACAGCCGCTGAGCTATCATACCAAACCAAGGCTTTCTTCCTAACTGGAGCACAAAGCTCAGCCAATAAGGACTAAATCCAAATCATCTCTACTGTGACATGAGCAAGAATGCGATATTCCGCTTCTGCTGTAGACCTTGACACCACTGATTGCTTCCTTGAGCTCCACGAGATAGGATTCCTCCCAAGAAAAACACAGAACCCTGATGTGGACCTTCGATCATCAGCATCAGACCCCCAGCTAGCATCTGAAAAACCCTCCAATAAAAACTTTGAGGTTCGAGTAAACTTCAAGCCTTGACTCAAAGTCCCTTGTAAATACTTTAGGATCCGTTTGATAGCTTTGAGGTGGGAATCTAGTGGCTTATGCATATACTGACACACCTTGTTAACCGCATAAGCAATATACGGCCTTGTAATCACCACATACTGAAGTGCTCCCACAATGCTTCTAAACAAATATGAATCCTCAACAGGGCTGCTTTCATGAGTCGACAAATGGCAATTGGTGACCATTGGTGTTGGAGAATTGTTCGACTTATCCATGGATGCCCTGCGAAGTAAGTCCATGATGTATTTCTGCTGGCCAAGAAACAAACCATCTGAAGTATATGTGACTTCAATACCAAGAAAATATCCCAACTTTCTCAAGTCCTTTAGTGAGAACCTAGCATTGAGATCTGCAACAAACTTATCAATCGCATGAAAATCAGTCCCAGTGACAATTATGTCATCGACGTATATTAAGACATAGAGAAGCTGAGACCCTTCTTGAAGAATAAAGAGTGAGCTATCTGCCTTGGAAGCCTTAAACTTGTTATCTAAGAGATACTCCTTCAGCTTGTGAAATCAGGCCCTAGAAGCTTGCTTTAAACTATACAGGGCTTTCTTTAATTTGTACACCAATAGTTGACCATCCGATCCTTGTTTCTCAAACCTCGGGGGTTGCAACATTTAAATCTCTTCTTGAAGATCACCATTCAAGAAGGCGTTGTTGATGTCCACTTGTCGAAGTGGCCAGCCTAGAGAAACAACAAGTGCTAGTACAATTCTGATGGTGGTTGGCTTGACCACAAGACTGAAAGTGTCTTGAAAATCAATGCCTGCCTCCTGTAGATAGTCTTTGACCACCAACTTACCTTTATACCTTGCAATGGAACCATCCGCATTTCGTTTTATCTTGAAAACCCACTTGTAGCCAACTGCTCGACGCCCAATAGGAAGAGGCATGAGATCCCAAGTCAGATTAGAGATCAAATTAGTATACTCAGCTTGTGCAGCTGCAGTCCATTCAGGGCTTTGCAAAGCTTCTGAAATCAAGAGGGGTTCTTTTTTAGACAAGACAGAAGAGAAAACTTTTAGCTTAAAAACCCCACACTTGGATCTAGTAAGCATAGGATGACAATTGACAGACATGGAAGCCCGGGCTGGAAGCTCAGTCTGGCTCAAACAAGAAAGCACAGATCTGCTGCAATGGATGCACTGGTTGGAGGTGAAGTGTCAACAGGCAATGATATGTAAAGGGACCGAGGAGCAGGCGAGACATCCAAACCACCAGTGGTCCTTGCATTTGAAGTAACATGAGCAATAATCTCAGGTGAGACAACCACAGGTATAGAAGCCTTGAGATGTAAAGACCTGACAAATGGCACCTCTGATGAAGAAAGAAATCCATGGTGAAAAGGAAATTGAGTCTCATAAAAAACGATATGTCTAGAGACAAAAATGTGGCCATCTTCAGCAAGGTAAATGTACCATTTCTGATTGCAACTTAAACCAAGAAAAACACACTTTTTAGACCTGAACTGGATCTTGTGTTGCTAATAGGGCCTGAGATAAGGGAAGCAAGAACAACCAAATCCTTTCAACTGAGAATAAAGAGGTTTGAGCTTATATAACTGCTCATAAGGACTGATTTGACGCAAAACAGATGTAGGCAATCTATTTATCAGGTGAACAGCATGAGCAAAAGCTGCTGACCAAAACTTCAAAGGCATTTCAACCACGTGTCGATGTCGTCTCTCAGCAACTCTATTTTGCTCGGAGGTGTGAGGACAAATGACCCTATATTGAATGCCAAGCTTAGAGAGTTCTTTCGACAACGAACGATATTCTCCCCTCCAGTTACTTTGAAACATCTTAATAGCATACCCGAATTGAACCTGAAACCATTTGTTTAAAATGAAGAAAGCATCGAAACACCTCTGACTTGTTCTTGAGAAAGTATAGCCATGTGTATCTGCTATGCATATCAACAAACGATAAATAATAAGAGTAACTGTTGGACTACACATGAGTTGGTCTCCAAACATCAGAGACCACCAATTCAAAAGGAATATAATACACAGTTTTGAAAGCCTTAAAGGGTAATTTGTGAAATTTGCCTAATTGGCAAAGATGTACATACAGTAGGTAACTTGTCTTGTTTGAAAAGAATATTACAAGAACACATAACATGCAAGAGTGTCTTATGACACGGATGTCCAAGCCTATTGTGCCACAGCTTAAGAAAGGTAGGAACTTGAACATTGTACAAAAGTGGTGGCTGAGACTCTTGACCAGCATCAGACTTGCTGAAAGCAGCTCGAGCATGTGAAGAACTAGAACCCCTTCGAAACACATCAAACCTGTAGAGTCCATTATGTATGTGGCCCTCCAAGAGTACTTTCCCTGTCTGTATGTCCTTCACAAAACATATAAACGGGTGAAAGTCAAAGTATACAGCATTATCTCTGACAAATTGTCCTACAGATAACAAATTTTTGCACACTTTGGGAACATGGAGAACATTCTTGAGATGTAAGAGCTTAGAATCGGTCAATAACATAGATGAACCAATGCTAGCAATAGAAATGGACTCACCATTGCCCATGGACACCTGACTGGTCCCTGTATAAGGAGAAGTTGTAGCGAGATGTGTCACATCAGGAGTAACGTGATTGGTTGCCCTAGAATCGGGATACCAAAACTGATCAGGAACAGAAGAGTGATTTCGAGAAGACACCTGCTGAGAAAAGGTAGACGGTGATGATATAGAACCACAACAGTGAGCTATACAAGTAGTTGAAGAAGGCAAGCATTGGCCAGAGAACTGATGAAAATTGACAGACATAGAATTATCTTGACTAAGACCAGAGAAGTTCTCATCAAATCTATGGTAACATGTCTGTACAGTGTGTCTAACTTTTCCACACAACTGACATTGTGGGCGAGATCGTGACCATTCTCGACCAGTCCCTCGAGCTCTCCATCGTGACCAACCCCGACCATGACCCTTGTAGCCGTTTCGGTAATTCTGATCTGAGATCGAAGACTGTTTGGAAGTCCCTAAAGAGTCTTTTTGAGAAGTAGAGACTATATTGGCTTGCAAAGGAACTTCAGTTAACAAAGCTAATTGACGAGCTTCACAATCAAGAAGAAGTTCAGTCAACAGATCAAGAGACATGAAAGACGCTGAAGCCATGACACGAACAGATTCATATTCAAGAGGTAAGCCAGCCAAGATGATACTAACCTGTTCTTGTTCAGTAACAACACTACCAACAGTAGTTAAACTATCACTTAAACTTTTCGACTTGGACAAGTATTCACTGATGGAAAGATTGGCTTTCTTGAGAGAATATAACGTGTGACGCATACTGGAGATCTTAAGATTGGACTTGACACCAAATCGCCGTTCAATGAGTGTCCAAATTATAAAGCTCGTTTTAGCAGAAGTAAGATGCATCAAAATCTCATCCGAGACTGTGAACAAGAGCCAAGAAGCTAAGAACTTGTCTTGCTTCTTATGAACTAAAAACGCAGGGTTCGACACCAGTTGATCATCATGATTAGAGATGAAAGAAGAAGGAGCAAGAATCATACCAAGAACAAAACCCTCCAGACCATAGCCTTCAAGAATTAATAGCACCTGATGTTTCCATAAGAGAAAGTTGGTTTGATTGAGTTTAAGAGTATAGTGTTTGGAAAAATATTGAACTGAGGGAGAAGAAAAAGTAATAGGTTCTTGCGAGTGAACCCCATCACCGGTGTTAGTCGAGTGACGGGGAGTATCAACTGGCACACCTTCAGTAGCCATGAAGAAGAAGAAAAAAAATTACAACAGGAAAACCTGTGCTTGTGATACCATGTTAAGGAAAGGAGTAAGGAAGAAACTGACTGTATATTATTGAAAACGTGCATGAAAGGAGAGTACATTAAAGAGGTATTTAATACCAACAATAGCAGCTTACTACTGACTTACTGTAACTAACATAACTAACACAACTAACAAATAACTATCTTTAACCAACAACCGGTTACTCATAACACTGCATTTTAAATATAACCCCTTAAAATTTACAAAGTAATGCTCTCTTTTTTTTCAATTACAAAGTAAATGTTTTTTTTCGAATTGATACACATTATATTTATATATATTCAAACTCGAATTAAAAAAAAAACAAAATTCTTAATACTTCAATTAACGTTTGATAGCTAAAAATTGGACCTTTTTCTTATTAGTATAGTTTGTACCAAATTGTAAATTATTTTAGAGAATTTGAAATTAAGTATATTTACCTAATTTACTTTTAAAAATTTGGTCGAAAACTTATATATTTTCATGTTGATATTCATATTTAAATGCATATATCGAGTATAATAATTAAAAAAAATCCATTATCATGATTCATGCACCTGTTTAACTATATAAATGCCACATTGAAGTATATAGAGTTGTTGTGCTAATTTTATTTTTTGGGAGTGAAGTGAAAAACTAAAGTAAATAGAATGATGGGTATAGGAAGTTTTAGGGTTCTTTAAAAGTTTCATAGATTCAATAAGCAAGGACCTCCAATTTGTTATCGATGACATCTCCGCCGAGGATTCATCTGCTGTTGGTGTTACATGGCATTTAGGTAATTCTACCATCTTTTCCATTTCTTATATTTTTTTTCTTTAAATAATATTTTGCTTTCCTTTAATTAAATAGTCTATTTGATATAAACAGAATGGAAAGGCAAGGCTTTTCCCTTTAGCAAAGGTTGCAGCTTTTATCGGCTACAAATGGTGGATGGCAAAAGGCAAATACTGTAAGTGATTACTGATTATTTCTTGTATGCATTATACTCAACATTGCTCCTTCTATTTTCTCATATCATAATTATATTTACAACTTTTGATATATTTAACCATTTGTATTACATAAACTTTAAAATATTTGTACAAACTTGTATCATTTTTGTGTTATATAACACATTTTGACTGATATCTTCAATGTGTTCACACATTTTGGCTAAAGATTCTGTCCAAACTCCGTTTCAACAGCTATGGACGAGACGTTGTTGAACCTGCAATCAAACCTGGGAAGGCAGCTTTGGTATGAAAATCACCCTCCTAACATATGAACCAACTTGAAAAAAAAAATGGAGCATGTGTCAAACACATAATCGTATTGCGGATATACCTCAATAGAAGGAAACCCAAATCAAATGTAGACGTGCATGTAAATTGTCCATTACTGATAGATAACATGGAATCGTTATTATCCCCTTGTTTATGATAATGAATAGGGATTCGTTATTATTACAGGGCGCCATCAGGGCTGTAACATGGGTGTTACAACAGTTTCCTCAGCTGGCAGATCAGCTGTGAAGAGAGCTATGCTGAAGTCTAAATATTCAATTATATTACAAATGAAGAAAAGATTGGCTAGATCATATCATATCAGGTACGTTATGTGTCCAATGGTGAGATATGCATATTCAATTATTTGTCACAGATTCTTGTAAAACTAGTCAATCACTTAATGAAAAACTTGTTTGTATAATCACAACAGATTCATGCTAAATAATCATATCTAAGCTAAATCAACATCGAAGTTCAACAGCAATATCTTTATATTTATTTTACGATTCATTAAAAGAAATTATTTTTTTGGAGAATACCATTTTTAAAGTTTAAACTTAAATTTTTTATGTAAAATTGTAATACATATTACCTATACACTCACAAATTGTCGATAGCAATAGCTAATTATTAAAAATAATGTGCGCAATTAAAATATAAGATGAGAGGGAAAAAACAAGATTAAGATAATTTAATTTGAATGGGGTGCACCTTATTTTTCATAAAAAAATTGCCTAACAAAATGAAATCAAAATTCGTAAGAAGAATGATTATAATTAAAATATAAAATATATTTTGCGGACAAAGAAAACATCATTAGAGCAACTTTAGTCTAATTGCGTAGAGATTACAATTCGGGTCGTTGATTAAAATTAGATTTTAAAATTAAAATTATTATTTTTGTATATAAATAGATATTCGAAATATCCAGTATCTAAATATACTGAATAATAAATACACATACAGATTTGAATAGCTGGCTCAATTACTCAAAAATGCCCTTTTTTTTCAAAATTTACGGAAATAACCCGATATTTCAATTATTTACGGATATGGGCCGAAAACCCCAAAATCGCGTCCACGTCAGCGCGTTTTTGGGGAAAAAGGGAGAAAACGCTTCTCTAAGGAAGCGTTTTTGCCACGTAGGACAAAACCGCGTCCTCGGGGAAGCGTTTTTCCCTAACGGTCAAATTTTTTTGACCGTTTTTTAAATTTTTTGGACCATTTTACCCCCCAACGGTTAAAAAAAAACCTATAAAAACCCCCTCCCTTTTATTATTTTTCACATACAAATCCTCTCCAAAATTTCTCTAAATTCTCTCAAATTTCTCTCAAAATTCTCTTAAATTTCTCTCAAATTTTCAATAATTTGCTCAATTTCTCTCAAATCTCTCTTAAATATTTAATAAATTGCTTAAATTCTCCCAAATTTGTCTTTAATTTTTGCAAAAAAACTCTTCAAAAATTTTAAAATTTCTCTCAATTTTTGAAAATTTGAAAATTTCGGTCGTGTTAGCAATGGCTTTCGAATTAATTCGTCTTGATCCTACACACATCTCTGTCGAACAATTGAGAATGGTAAGTTTTTATTTTAATTTTAAATATTATTTAATATTTTTTTCATTTATGCAATTTTAATTAATTTTAATTTTATAATTATTTATTATAGCCAGTAGATCGGGTGTTGCAATGCTATATCCGTAATATGTCTGCGCTTCCGTCGCCGTTGATAGAGAATTACCTGCGTGAAGCGGGTTTTTGGCACGTGGCTACAATAGACCGTGGATGCAAGTTGGACCCGAAACTTATCAGTGCATTGATAGAGAGGTGGAGACCCGAGACGCACACATTTCATCTTCCATGTGGAGAGTGTACTATCACTCTAGAAGATGTGCACTTGCAGTTGGGATTACCGGTGGATGGGTACGCAGTGACCGTGTCCAATCAATCTGCTAATTGGGGTGCCGTATGCTACGAGCTTTTGGGTGCTATTTCGGATAGAATAAAGGGAGGTCGGATCGAGATGGGCTGGTTACGAGACACATTCCCTGAGCCAGATGATGATTCTACCGAAGTAGAATTAATACGATATGCTTGGGCATATATTCTTCAGATTATTGGAGGTTATTTGATGCCGGACTTGTCCCAAAACCTCGTACATTTGAGGTTGCTACTAAAACTCGTTGATTTTAGGGCAGCCGGTGAACTTAGTTGAGGGTCTGCTGTGTTGGCAACGTTATACCGGGAGATGTGCGGGGCTACGGTACCGAATAAAGCCAAAATCGGAGGTTGCTTATCACTACTCCAATCATGGGCACGATATCGGCTTCCATTTTTACGTTCTCGAATGAACCACCCACATACATTTCCACTTATAACGAGGTAAATTTTATAATAGATTTTAGAATTATTAGGTAGATTTAAAATATAATTGTATGCTAAAAATTTATTTAATTAGGTGGAACCATTCGGCTAGTTATGTTGGAATACCGACCTCTCTAGAAGATATACGACTTCTATTAGACCAACGATCAGAAGCACAAGTAAGTATTATATCGAAAAATGTATACTTAATAAAATAGTTATTTCATAAATAGTATTTAGTATTATGTATATAACTAATATTTTTATCATGTTTATATAGTTTGAATGGACACCATACGAGGATCCGGCAGTTTGGGCGGTAATTCCAGATGAATTCTTTCAAAATCTGAACATCTGGCATGTGAAGGCCCCAATGGTCACATATGCGATCGTTGAGATGCACCAATCCGATAGAGTATTGCGGCAATTTGGATTCCGACAGTCGATCTCCGTGACATCTGAGAAGCTAGATGATGAGCACGAAATCGACTTACGACAATCGAATACGGATTGGCCAAGATATTGGTCAAATTATATCGAAATGTGGGAAAATCGATATGATTATATACCAACTCCGGAACCGATTATCGTGGTAGAGTTGGCGTGTGTGCCGAAATACATGCCATGGTTTAGAATCCATGGGAAGCCATATCTATTATCCGAAGAGGAGAGGCGACGACAAATACGTATTGAAAGGGAATGACGAGGCCCTTTAAATCTAAGAAGAAGGGATGACGATGCGAGCCCATCAATAGCGGCGACACAGCCACCGGGCCCATCAACAGCACCCCCACAGTCACCGGGCCCAACAGTTCAACAGACGACACCCATATCACAGCCTTTTCAGATGATGCCAGGTATGTACCCTAGCCCTTTTATGTATCCTAACCCTTATATGTTTCCGTTTTCTAGTCCCATGGCAGGTTGGAATGCATGGCCTGGTTCATCTCCGTTTCCGATTACTCCTGCTCAACCGTCGATCTATAGGCCGCCGTCGCATAAGGGATCGCATGAGTTACCGTCGGGGAGCTCTTCTTTTTACCAATCTCTATCACCTTATGGGATTCTACCACCTTCGCCATGGATGATGCAAACACCTCCGGGTTCATTATTTTATCAATGTGGTTCATCCTCCCAACACCCACAACCAGATCCCATACTGGAGGAACTAGAATCCCCGCCCGAGGAAGCACAACACCCGGCAGATGCTGAACGAAGGAGGAATCCGGCGCGTAACCGTCGACGGTCCCCATGTGGCACTGATTCCGACTGCCACCAACATTGATTTATTGTAATATATTTGTATAAATAATTTTTTATACATTTTCATTTAATACAATAAAAGATGATTTGAAAAATCACTAAAAATTGTAGAAATCAAATTAAAAGATGAATAAATATGAAATTAAAACTTATTGTGTCTATTTTCATATAAAAGAAACGTAGAAAGTAAAGAAATTTTGTATTTTGAGATATTTATATTTTTGTGAGACTGGTTCAGAATGATTTCTGGATCCTCTATTCTGACTTGGGAAAATCATTAAAAATTGTATAAAAATAATTTTGAGACATAATTTATATGGTTAGATTCCTAAATGAGTCTATTTTCAATAGAAATAAAAAATAACATCATCCTAATACTTTACAAAGAGATAATTGATTTTTAGTGAGGAAGGGTCAGAACTGTCAGACAACAGAATAGGGGTGACTTGAAAGAATAAACTGTACTTATTGGCTAAACCAAAAATTCTGAAAATTTTATGGTAAGATAATATGTGAGTCTAGTTTCAAGGAAAATTTACGGATCCTAATTTTAAGTTCTGTAGCTCAAGATATAAATAATTTAGTGGCCATGACGCAAATAGACAGTTTTGAATATACATATAAGTAAATAGTGAAATTATTAATAGTGTTACTTAGAGCATGTTATATAAATTAAGGATGTGGAATGGAGAGGAGGAAGAAGAAAATATGTATGAATACTCAGCTAGTATGGATAATTAGCATGTTTTAGACTCAGGGATAAATTGAATAAAAGTAGAACTTTATGGGCAATTTTGTAAAAATGTTGGAAATGATCAAATTACATGTAATGGATTATTTTATTATTCCATGTAATAAAATATAAATAATACAACATATTGACAATTACAACAACTATCAACTATTACGATTTGGACATGATCTACTTGTATGGCCTGGGTTCCTACACCATCCGCATAACTTCTGTTGATTGGTTGTTTCTCGGATATCCATATTGTTGCGTATTCTAGTCGAGCAAGGTCGACCCTTGGGTTTGCGCCGCAACTCTCTATCCGGTAACAGCGTAAATGGAGCAAGCGATACAGAGGGCCACTTACGCTCATCTGGGACCGGTGGGAATACATGTCTCCAGACATTGTACATATATTCTATTCTGTACACATCGTCTACATAGCTCATGAGATCCAAACGCAGATTTTGACAAGCTGCAATTGCATGAGCACAGGGAAAATAGAGTGCATCAAATATCTCACAGTCGCAAGTCCTATTCTGTAAATGTACATGATATTGCCCGCCGGCAATACCTTGGTACGGTATGTCAAACTCTGTTACACGAAACTATAGGTTGTTGCGATCGTGACACACTGTGTACATGGTGTTCGCCCTCGCTTTGGATTTGTTAATTGCTTGCAACACCTTATGGCACCATACATGGCCTCCCTGTATTTGGCTTTTATAAGTCTCTGCTCGCTTTGGAAATAATGTAGCTAACTGAAAATACGTCTCTCGTACAACTGATGTTAACGGCAAATGACGCGTTCCTTTGAGAATAGAGTTTATGCATTCGGCCAGGTTTGTGGTCATATGACCATATCGTAGGCCGCCGTTATATGCTTGTGTCCACTGTTCAAAAGGTATGTTACAGAGGTAGTCCGCACCTTCTTCGTTAACTGAACACAAAATCGCCAGCATCTCATGAAAACGGTCCTTACTTATCTCATACCCTGCCAATATAAGTTCATAGCGAAAATTACATACCACTCTTCGATTCAGAAAAAATTGAATATTACAAATGAAATTAATTAATAGATAATAAGTTTATTACCCATGTTGGTCACTTGCCGTCGTTCAGTTGCAGATCGATATTGCCCGAAGTAGTTGGACGCAACGTGCCTTAGGTAATACCGATGCTTTGTGCGCTGCCATAGACTTTCTTCTCACTCCATTGCGGATAATATTCCAGTGCCCCGATCAGATATAACGCAGATATCAGGTTGGGGGCAAACATGCTTCCTTAACCTAGATAGAAAAAAATCCCAGTCATCAGCTGACTCCCCCCCGTGTTATCGCAAACGCAATTGGAAGGATTCTCCCACTACCATCCTGTGCTACAGCTAGCAATAGCCGATGGGTATATCTACCATACATAAAAGTACCATCAATTTGTACCAGTGGCTTGCAATATAGAAATGCGTCTCGGCATTACTTAAAGGTCCAGAAAAGACGCTTGAATACTTGGCATCCACGGAGCAATCGATCATTGTAGTACGCAGGTGCCGTTTCAAGGTCTGTTATACAACCTGGGACGTATCTCTCCAGCACCTGACACCACTGCCACAATTCATTATATGAAGCGTCCTACCCACTATGCATCTTCTCCAATGCCTTCTGCTTAGCTATCCAAGCCTTACGATAAGAGGGCGTGTACCTGAATTGGCTACGTATATGGGAAATTAAGACCGGCACTGAAATCCTGGGATCCTCCTTCAGCATCGGTAGTATTAAGCTAGCACACATACTCGAATCCATTTTAGGATGATCTTGTGAAACACCTGTCAATGAAGTATTAAGCTAGTGCGTTAAATATTTTAAAATTACGTATTAAATAACGTAACTTTACGTGTTAAATAACCCTATTTACTGTACCTCCAACATATGTATGTGGACCTTTATACTTTTTTATCTCCCATAACCCTGTCCTTTTCCTCAACGAGGCCATGATTTTCCATGCACATGTCCCGTCTTTCACAGCACATTTGGCTTCAAACTTATCAGATTTGGATTTAACCACATTGTAGTTAACCCCGTTCATGATGCTATGTTGTTTCAATGCACCAAGAAAACTATCATTGTTTGAGAACTCCTTGCCAACTTTCAATTCGCCCGAATCCAATGACGAACTTGCACGGTCACGCCTTCTGTGTGGTAGATCTGGAAACTCCAACGCATCATCATTACATAAATCGACATTATGCATGTGGGTAGAAGGCGAGTACGCTCTAAATCGCGGATCTTCTTCTTCTTCATCTGAACCCCCTTCAGCTTCGGTTGGCACAGGCTCTAGTTCAGAAAATAATGCAACTTCTGCACCATCAGGCCCGGGCTCTCGAGGTGGATCCACATCAGACTCATCATCTAACCTACCATCAGCTGCAACGTACGAGGTCCCCTCGCAGGTGGACATCATAGGGAATACATCATCCCTTCTTCTAAACGTTTCATAAGGTCCCCAATCAGATGTGGCTTGCTCACCAGTAAAAGTTGATGTTCCCCAGTACGTATTCCCAGCATCAGATATCGACTCACTGAGGTGCATATCCCATCCACTAATGGAGTGTCGTGCAGGGGTTATGTATTCCGTACTACTGCTAAACACCGGAGCTTCTGTGTTTTGCCACCCACTAACGGAGTGTCGGGTAGGGGTTGTGTACTCCTCTCGAACAGCAGTAGATGTTGAAGCCGCAAATGCATCATTTGGGGATGAAAATTGTACATATAACTCAAGATATGGTGCTTCACTAGCGAGATGAGTCTGCACCATTGCCTCCAAGCCACGAGCACCTCTGATGTCGAACGAGTCATATGTCACCGGATCATCAGAAGCACAAAATCGATACTTAATAGACAAAACTTTCATTGGCGTCGTACCGAAAATTTTACGCCTAATTCTTTTGCGAAGATCTGTCAATTCAATGTTCTGGTTAAAAACTAGTCGCACTGTATTCTCGGATAAAAAAACAACACCGTTCTCGGTGTGACGAACCTCACCATCATAGTAAATAACAGCACTAATACGTTCATTCATTTTCAATTTCTACTCTTCTTAACCTCTCAATTTTTTTTCTTTGTTGTGAGTTATGCAACATGAGAATGAAATTGGACTTATTTATAGCCTCAGGCCAAGTAGAAAATACTATAGCAAAAGCGCGTCTACGTGGAAGCGTTTTTCATCATTTTTGCTGACAGTGCATCCTGCTTGAATTGATTTTTGGCACTGTTTGTTCAGAAACGTCTTCTCCAAATAATTTAAGTAGAAAACACTGTAGCAAAAGCGCTTCCACGTGGGAGCGTTTTCCATCACTTCTGCTGACAGTGCATCCTGATTGAAGCGTTTTTGGCACTGTTTGTTCAGAAACGTCTTCTCCAAATAATTTTTTCATGAACTACTGTAGCAAAAGAGCGTCCACGTGGGAGCGTTTTCCATCACTTCTGCTGGCAGTGCATCCTGCTTGAAGCGTTTTTGGCAGTGTTTGTTCAGAAACGTCTTCTCCAAATAATTTTTTCAGGAACTACTGTAGCAAAAACGCGTCCACGTGGGAGCGTTTTCCATCACTTCTGCTGGCAGTGCATCCTGCTTGAAGCGTTTTTGGCAGTGTTTGTTCAGAAACGTCTTCTCCAAATAATTTTTTCAGGAACTACTGTAGCAAAAACGCGTCCACGTGGGAGCGTTTTCCATCACTTTTGCTGACAGTGCATCCTGCTTGAAGCGTTTTTTACACTGTTTGTTCAGAAACATCTTCTCAAAATAATTTCTTCACAAACCAAATCAATTAAAAAATTATATTATCGCTAATATATATTTCTTAATAAGCCTAAACCTTAAGCTACTTAAAAATTAATCCATAATTAAATCTTTAAATGCTAAAATCAGAAACACAAATAATTATATACTTTTTAATTACTAATTTAATTTAATTAATTAACCATAGTCCCTAATTTATTTAATTTAAAATAACCAAAATACCCTAAACCCTAAACCCTAACCCTAAACCTTAAACCCTAACCCTAAAACAAAAAAACCATAAACCAGCCCAAATCCAAACCTTAATTTTTTTAATTTACAAAAATAACAAACTTAAATACCCTAAACCCTAATTAATCATAATCCCTAATTTATTTAATTTCAAAAAAATAAAAAACCTAAATACCCTATACCCTAAACCCAAAACCCATAATCCCTAATTTTTTTAAATTTAAAAAATAAAAAAAACTAAAAACCCTAAACCACTAATCCTAAAACCACTAATCCTAATCCTAAACCCTAACCCTAAACCAGCCATTAACCTTAAAAAAATACGGGGAAAAACACTTCCCCGAGGAAGCGTTTTCTCCCTTTTTCCCCAAAAAACGCGCTGATGTGGACGCGATTTTGGGGTTTTCGGCCCATATCCGTAAATAATTAAAATATTGGACTATTTCCGTAAATTTTGAAAAAAAAGGACATTTTTGGGTAATTGAGCCGATCTAAAGCGCTTATAATTTTAATTTTATATATGTTAAAAAATATTTTTAATAAACACGAATTCATATTTTCTTTTTACCAATTTAGATACTAAAAAATGATTAAGAATTTTTAAAATTGTTTAAATATTTGATAAAAAATAATATTCAAATAATTTATTGACGATAAATGAATTAAAAAATACATATCCAAAGCAAACCTGAACCCCCTTCTCTTCCCGCAATTCTCTAGAAGCTCTTAAAACCGCCCTTTTAATAAGCTTCTTCCTTGAAAAAGTTTTATTATTAAAATTGTGAAATGAAGAATTGAACTATTATTACCAACCAATCTTTTCCTAGAAATTTCTTTTGGGAAAATTGAAATCATCAAAACTAATGGGATCATCAAAACGGAGAGCTGCAGATAACAGTAGAGGAGGCAGCAGCACTGACCATTTACATACCCTTCATCAACGTCTCAAACATGCTTTGAGTCTTGGTACCACCAGGTAATTTTACTCCCCCTTTTTTTAATGGTTTCGATGATTTATTAATAAAATTATTTCTTTGAGGGGTTTCTGATCAATTTATCAAATCGGGTCGTTGATGGGCAGAGTGAGTGATGATAAAGAAAGGAAATGGAAGTGTACGGATTTAGAAATTCAGAAGCATGTGGTTCGTTCCCTTGCTGCGTTTCTTGATTCTTCTTCGGGGCATGCTTCGACCCATCGGCTTCTCAAGGTTGTTCTTTTTAAGGGGTTATGATTTAATTCTATATGTGGTTATTTATATCTTTTGATATCTGGGCTGTTTAGATTATTGAGAATAATCACCATGTTGCTGCAAATTAGTGCCTGGTTGTGATTTTTGTATTATTAGGATATGAAAACAGAATTTTTTTTTGAACAATTAGAAATGGAAAAGTTTAGCCATTTGCTCTCAATTTTTATTCAAATTTGACTTTGCCTTTGAAGAATTTGCTTTCTTGGTTCATAGTTTGTGGATGAAAGAAGTACCAAAAGGCAGAATAGTAAAAGTAGCAAGTAAATCCATTACTTCGTTGTGAAACAAAAACACTTTTTTGGAGATTGGGCTTGCTCATATATGGGTAATTATTACGTATCTGAAGTAAATGGCTATATTGCCTTAAAGTCCCCCCCCCCCAACAAAAAAAAAAATTGTTTTAGTTCTTTTCCTTCTTTTCCTGAACTTTGGATGTATGAATAGTTGATGACTGTTATTTCAGGGGTTATTTGTGTTCAATTATGCTGCAGTGTTTGATTGTAGGACATATGTACTTCTACCCTTAGAAGTCGGTCAATATGACTCTACTTTGTTAGTAAGTATCACGCACCATTTGTCCTCCTTTAAATAGTTCTCATGTTTGCTTCAACATCCAGGATTCTCTAGCTGATATTGTTGAGGCATTGGTGTGGATTCTGTATTGTAAAAGTGAAGCCATAGTAGGCATGGCAGTAAATGTGGTGGTGAAGTTGGTCAGCAGTAGCAGTTCAATGATGCAATTGTACTTGACAGATCTCATCAACCCTTTGTCATCATTATTATGTTCCAACAACTTAGAAGTTGCTACTTCCTGTGCCACTGCTTTGAACATGGTCCTCTCCAATCTAAGTGTTAAGAGGGAGAAACAAGTTTGGGAGATAGTAAAAGAAGCAAAGACTCTCATTCAAATTATTAGGATTATTCGGGAATTTCCTGGTGGCACCCAGCCAATTGAGAATTTTCAAGAGATGGTTTCACTATTGTATACAATATTGTGGCGGTGGCCTCCATCTCGTTATTTTGTGTGGAAGGATACTATTTTGATCAAAGTTTTAGAAGATTCTTGCATTAATTCTCATCTATCTACAAAAGTTGCGGTGTTGAAGTTATATTCTGCATTAGGTAATGAAACATCTATTGACTTGCTAGTTTTATCCCTTAATATCTGGATTGAACAATTTTCTCACCTCTTTGTTCCAGCTTTATGCAATAAAGTAGCCAAGGAGCTGCTGGGAAATGGAGAACCAATTCTAACAATGATGGTTTCTTGCATGGATGTCTCAGAGCCTCTGGCAGTCAGAATAGAGGGATTTAGACTTGCCCAACATTTTGTGGTAATGCTTATAATTTGTTTTCTTTTGGACATCCTCAACAAGTGTGTGTGTGTGTGTGTGTGTGTGTTTTGTTTGTTTAATTTTTTTGCATTCATTACTTAGGCAGATGAACAACGATGCATAAAAATGACAAGCTTATGTTCTGGGCCTCTAATTAAAGCCATTATTGGAGGAATGAGAGTATGGAGGTTGGGCTCTGGAAAGGGTGTAAATGATCTGGTGTCTTTGCTAGATGAGGCCTGTCGGTTGGCTCTAATTACTCGCTGGCCAGGAGAACATCACAATCACTTTTGGGAGCAAGGGATTGACAAAGTTCTTCTTGATCTACTTCTTGAAAATTTTGACAAACAAGCATCGGAGCACCCTTTGATGCCTCAGGCACGAATCTCTATTGCTCAGCAAGGCCTTGATACTAATTTTCTTATTGCACTAAGGCCATACATCTGGGAAATTTTTGGATGGCTTGCAGTGCACTGTAGAAAAGATTTTAGACCAAGCGCGGATCGAAATGAGCTCTATATTGACATGCTTATCTCATGTGCATGGTGATATTCCTCTTCATCAAAACTCTTGTTTTGCCTATCCAGTTATGTGCATTTCATGTTTTTATTTTATATTGATATACATTTTTATTTATAATCTTTTTTATACTGTTGTGTTCATTTTTTTTTTTTTTAGTTTACTCAGATATTCTCCTTGCCTATGCTGATATTTTTTGATAGCTTGTCTTTTGTAGAAGCAATTTGCAAAGGATGCCAAATTTCTGAAAATGATGATACCTCTAGAAGTGAATCATCATCGAGAGCAGTTTTAGTTATGATGCATTCTAGCAGCACATATATTGCATCAAAAGTAAGGTTCATCCTTTCTGGTGTTCTAGAGATAAAGGGAAATGAGTGTCTGAAACGCTTGCTGTATTTACTAGATTATGGATCATCTGCAAACAACTTTGTCTCAGCAAACATTCCTAAAACTGTTGTTGAATTGGTTTGTTTGATTTGTTTTTCTGGATTGCCAGAATATCAAAAAAATGTTACTAGAGGCGATGGAATAAGGACACTAGTGACTTCCATAAGACGTTGCTTGAGCAATGAAGTTTGTACTAGCAGGAGAAGCTTTGCCCTTCATTTTTATCATAATGTGTTTTATGAGAGGACATGTTGCTGGATGACTGCTGAAGAGTGGGAAGGAAAAGATGCTCTTTTATTTTACAGTTTGTGGGGACTAGCCGAGTTGGTACAGCATTCCTCTGGTATAGATCATAGTCATATCAAATCTAATTTAATAAAGACGGTACAAGAAGTCTTAGATAATGTATCTGCTCCTGGACCAAGATGGTTGGCTGCTAATATTCTTAGTTATTTTGGAGTTTATGGTTTTCCCAATAAACATGACAAAGGCTTTGGGAGAGCACTTGAAGACAAGGAGCATACTGATCTGCAACTCCTTTTTGCTAATGGCGAGTCTGTGAGTGTTCACAAAATTATTCTTGCAGTCCGGTGTCCATCATTGCTACCTCCTGAGCAATTTCCTCAGAGTGCAAAAACAACTGATAATTTTTTAGTGAGAGATATTCCAAGGAAGTGCTGCCCAATGTTGCAAAAAGAAGTTCGTTTGTCTGCTCGGGTTGATCAGCAGGCACTACTAAAGTTGTTGGACTACGTTTACTTTGGTTATGTTGAAGCTGGAGAAGACCTTGCCAGGAAGTTGAAAACTCTAGCTAAGTCTTGTAACATGCAACCTCTATTTCTAATGCTTTGCAGAAAGATACCTAAGTGGGGTACTCCAATTCCAAGCTCCGATTTCACTGATGCTCTTGGCCCTTTGGGGTTCCAGTTCGCGTGTGTCTTTCTCTGTCTCTCTCTTTGCTTAGTGATACCCTTATTGCATTATGTCAGTATAATTTTCTGCCATTATGATCTCAATTTTTGCATCTGATGTAGTGGCTCCATTGCAAATAACATTTTGAAAGTACACGAGCAAAAGGATATGCTAATGAACTGTTAATTTGCAGTCTACTGATCATTTATGTTTCTGTAATGTGAATCAAAGTTGTTATATTCTTGTTTCAGGGATATAATCTTGGAAGCTGAAGAGACAGAAAAAATGCCCTGGGCATGCAGTTTTTGCTCTCTATTGGTGCCGCACATGCATGCTCACAAATTCATCCTGCAGTCAAGGTGTAAATATCTACAAGCCTTGTTTCTATCAGGAATGCAGGAAAGGTTCGCAGAAACCACTTCGCTTTTCTTTTTTGTATGTTGAAAATCAAATTTTTTTTTTTTTTTGCATACATTGTCATGATAAGTGATTTTAGGTGATTCTTTATATAAGATTTGTCCATTAACATTGTAGCCTTAATTGTTGCTGGCAGCAAATATTAGACAGGTTGAAAACCTAGAAATATTATGACATTTTTGGTTTATGGGTTGACTAAAATTAGGTAAATCTCTCTATTCTATATTGGCCCATTAATATTTTATTGTCTTCTATGTTATTCTTTGACTATTCCATTTCTGTGGCTAAATAGTTAATTATTTTACTTGGACTAGTTTGAATATATGTTAGCCTCTTTAATGTTGATTATTTGACAAATGGATTGATATTCAACCAAATGTTGTCCCAGTTATTCTTTGCAAATCCCGTTGATTATTTTACTTGGCTAAATTGAACTTAACAAGTCAGATTGAAATGTCCACTTTTTCAAATCCCATATTCTTTGCAAGTTTAGTTGCATGATAGATTGCCCAAAGTTCTGCCAAGTCGAGTGGAAAATCACCTAAGAAACAAGTATCCAATCGTCCAATTTTCCCATTCTCCTCTGAATAGACTGCCTGTTCATGCCTTTCATTCTCTTTGATTCCAGCTTCCATCAACATTTAGCTTGGCAATTCCTGTTTCCAGGTTGTCCCAGTTCGTCCAATTTTCCCATTCTCCTCTGAATAGACTGCGTGTTCATGCCTTTCATTCTCTTTGATTCCAGCTTCCATCAACATTTAGCTTGGCAGTTCCTGTTTCCAGGTTGTCCCAGTTTAGAAGAATTTCAGGTGTAGGGAATTTAGGAATCTTGCCGTCGGAGAACGTAGGCGATTCTTTGACCACTTTAGCAATGTTGTCCTGTTTATAATCGGAATCGCTCTGTAACTGTGGATGTTCCAATCACTCATTCCTTGATTGCTTTGCATGGTAGTGTATTGATTTTGATGTTTCTTGATTCTTATACCGTGTTGAAATTCTTTTTCAAAACAGGAGATGATTTATGTGCCTTGTTTTGCTACTTCGTATTTTCATTACTGTCTCTGGTTTATGTTCACTGCAAAGGTTCAATTTGGTTGCAGCCATTCACAAGGCATCAAGGTTCCTGTGAGTTGGGAAGCATTAATCAAGTTAGTTCGATTGATTTATAGTCGCAAGCTGCCAGATCCTCCCTTTGGATGTTTGTGGGACAACATGGACACCAAGGAAAGGCTATACGAGTTGAAACCTTATGTAGAAGTGTACTGGCTGGCTGAGTTTTGGATTTTGGAAGATGTTCAAGAGGCTTGCTTCACAACCATTATATCTTGCTTGGATTCTGATAGACTATTAGCTCTTGAAGTTATGAAACTTGCAGCTGGTTTCTCTCTGTGGAAGCTAGCGGAGGTAGCGGCAGATTATATGGCCCCTATTTATCATAAACTGCGAGACTCCGGTGTTCTTGAACAACTTGATGAACTGTTAATTGAACTGGTTCGTGATGCTTCTGTCAGGCTTTCTCAGGGGAGTGGTGGTTTTTCCGGATGATACCACCTCATCTATAATAGATGAAAGCGATTACTGAATCCGTTGTTATTTGGGTAAGAAGTCTTCAAACCGTTTCTCATACTGCCAGAATCATCTGATGCGGCACCAGATACCGGCTCTCTTTGCATGTAGAATTTACAGACAGTATTTTGCCGATCTATAAAACCCATAAGCCCCGGCAACCTGGTTTGTCCAGTCCGGTTCCTAATGGAACAGGACTGTTCAACTCTGAATTTGGCAAGTAGTTCTTAGTTATAATTGATATACTTTTGATATGATGGAAGTGAATGTGTAATATTAAGGATGTGATTCTTGTAGTAGCGTCCAAAGTGATCCGTTTGGTGATTAGCTCGGCATATTTTTTGGTTGAGGAGTGATCTGTATTTGTCTCTAAAGAATTATATCATCCATATGTATAGTTTCTTATTTAGATGACATCGTGTGGTAAAGAAACATTAAATGTATACTTATTAGGTTTTTTTTTACCCATTGGTTCTGGTTATATATCTTTTGTTTTTGCCATACAAACAGCCGTCTAAAGGTCAGTAATCTATTGTCCATTTTTTTCATCCCAATATTATAGGTGATCAGTAACCTATTGCCCATTTTTTACACCCCAACATTATAGGTGATCAGTAATCTATTGTCCATTTTTTTCATCCCAACATTATAGGTGAACCTCTCGATTTTTCAAATTATAAGAATGGTTAAATTTCAATTGTCTTTAATTTTGATATAATTTAATCTCTATTTTTATAATATCATTTAAATATTTCATTCTAATTAGTAATAATGTAATTTTTAAAAAATTGTTAGCACCATTCTTTATTAAATTTAAATTCGTTGCAATGTTATTTCTTTATTACACAGATATTAAATCTATTTTATCTTATTTTCAAAATGTCATACTAACATAAAATAATTTTAACAAGGTTAACATGAACTTAAATTTTTAAATTTAAAAAGAACATATGAAAATTAATTTTCAAATATATGAATAGAATAAAAACTTTGAACAAATTGTAACTTTCAAATTTTTACATTATAATTTAGTTAAAAAATAAATAATTAACCCAACGTGAAATAGAAACCAGTTGTATATTAAAAGTCTGCACAGTGACAAAATACATAAATCCATTAACACTAGAAAGTTAACTAGTAACAGTCCATAGCAATTCAAAGGCTCCAAATAATTTATACCACCATTACACCCACGCCACAAAGTGTAGGGCAAAGAAGGATATGAACAATCTTTCCACCACAAAAGTAAAACAAAAACAAGGAATCAAACGCAATTATATTACCAATATTAAAGCTAATTTTAGCATTTTAATTGAAGCTATCACACCCCTCCCATGATGCTGGCATTATTTGACTGTTTATTCAGTATCTGCTATATCGCGCAGAGACACTTCCAACGGACTAAGAGACGATCCATCACACCTCCTTTAAACAAAAAACAAAAAATGACAGTCGGAATGCGGGATATCTTCTGCACTTAACCCCCTCCACACTAATTACATCTCCATACACATATTTCACAATGGATCTTCAACATAAGCTCCAATCTATGGAAAAGAACCCCAGGAAAGGAAAATCTCTGCAAGGTTCTATCATAAATACACATAGCTAGACCCACTTCAATATTTTGCTAAAAAAGCAGAAGCATGTTATTTTTAAAGATTAAAATACTTCAACTAGTAAAACTAAAATAGGACCTTAACTTATCTAGAGCTTCACCTGAAATGAACCCATCTTGGGTGCTCCATCATGGCCATCAGCCACTGGGATGAAATGGTATAAGCTAAGCGTGTTCCTTTCAGCACATGGCATCCCTTCAATGTGGCTATCTAAACATGAATGAATTTAAGCTTCTCCCACTATCATTTCTTTATCATGACTGTCCTACAAGCATGGATCGCTGAGAGAGATCCCATATCAGCTTTTTCTGCTGCTCATTAATGTGGGGTAGACACGCATGTAACAGATCAACTGGCATTTCTCGTTTAATTGCTTTGGTAGCATCTGCTTCATCAATTACCATATTTGGTTTGACCTGCATACGCAAGGACTGCATTACCGTATCATATTTATTTACACAATACTTGGTAAGCAGGTTAAAGAACTCATCAAATGAGGCCTTCCAAAGGGACTGATTGCTTATATTGTAATCCCCACCAGCTTTAAAATCAGTCACCAGTTTTGTTGCCCTATCAAGAACACATTTCAAAATAAAAGATGCCCCATCTCCAGCGGGACTTCCAAGAGGACGAAGAGGAGGCTGCTCTGAGGAACAAACCACAGCTGCAAGACAGAAACTAAGCACACGAAGATCCATGTGATGAACACAAGAGGAAACAACCCTTGCAAGGTTACTAGTAGTTTCAGCTGCTCCTGGATCAGACGGAAGGCCTCCAAACAAGAACCTTAAATGACGAAAAATGGCCATGCAGACAATCCGCATAAGCTCACCATCTGGAAAAAGAAGCTGAAGGTACCTTGCAAGCAGCTTCCGGCCTTTGGGAAGGGACACTATTCGTAAAAAGACAAGATCGTCCTTTTGAGCAAGCTCATCTGTGTGGCCATTCTTGCCAAGAGGGTCAACCAATTGAAGTGATGAAGCCAGCCCTTCCAACAAAACCTGCCGTCTTTGTCTCAGCTGTGCTCCACCATCCTGTAACTGATTAAACTGTAAAAACCGATCAATATCATCTACATCAAGAAGAAGGCATAGACCATCCTCAATTGTAACTCTAGCAGCAAGCATTGGTTCTTGTTCCAGGGGCATATCAGAAGTTTTCTGATCATTGTTGTTGACAGCAGATGAATTTGGAGGGTCAACTTCCAGAAGAGGACGAGGCCTCCGAATTGAAGAGAAAGGAACCCTCCCAAGAGCATCAACCTGGAGAAAAGCATGTGGCTCAGCATTTGCACGTGCTCGGGGGGGAAGATCCCTAAGATGAGTTGGGCAGAAATGATGTCTCAACTTTGCCCCTGCAGATTTTCTCGCAAGACAAGCCTGGTGATAATAATCATCCACATATGGGTCATTACTGTGAGTTGCAGCAAGCTGCATTCTAAGAATGCCCTCAATCTCATCAGGTGACATGTATTTGGATCTAAATTGAGGCCATCCAATATCAAAACCCTGCTGAGAAAGTCGTGGATTTTGCCTTCCTTTATGAGCTGATTTAGGTCTGTGATCTCTCAGATCACCAATACCAAGTACAGCTTCAAACTGGTTCATTGGAGGTGAGGACAGAGAAAGGTGAGGATTAAACAGTTGTGACTGAATCCCTGGCAAACGGTTAAATGATGGCTGAACAGGATGTTGCAGTCTCTGCTGGTGCACCTGTAGCTGGGGCATTAATTGAGGCGGAATCAAACCGTTTTGATGAGATAACTGTTGCTGCAACATATTGTTCAAAACACTTGAACCATCTCCACCATATAATTTGGGCTGGCTCCCCCACTGATCCGATGCACGACTGTTGACAGACAGACCAGGAACCAAATGATTTATATTCCCACCATAATGTGACCCATGATGCAAACCTGGCATTTGAGGCAGAGAATTAGAGAAGGAAGAGAGTTCTGGAGATGATGTCATCTGTGATCCACCAACCATATATGGAATATTCAGATGACCAGGATGCTGATTTGGAGAAGCTTGAGGAGACCTGCCACAAGGGGGAGGGTATGAAGTGTAGGAAGATTTTGGAACCAGAATAGGTTCGCTAGAGAAATGTAGATGGTGGCATTGTTGTGGTCGCTGCTGATGTGGCTCAGGGTATGAGGATGTCCTGAGGAGATGCTTCGGGTCCAAATTGGCTGATGGTTGTGATGACCAGCGTTCAGGAATACCTTCAGTTTCAAGAGCTTGCTGGTCGAGCCAGTAAGGAAATTCCTCCCCTTGTGCCCACTCAGCAACAGATGAACCTTAAAGGGGAACAAGGTGGTCAGAATAATGACACATATGTCAGTATGTTTGCCTGTATAGTTGTTGAACTCACTTTGATGATGTAGGGTCCTTGTGCTTAAGATATTGATTCCAACAAGAGAAATAATGGTAATACAGATCATGACACTTTTTGTCATAAATGGTCGCAAAGGAAACATTGCCCTAGGGTCAGATGATGACTATTAATTATGATAATACATCATTATGGAACACATTTGGCAATGGAATGGATCAAACTCTTTAGTTTTATATATTTTAAGCTTATTAGATATACATAAAAATCATAATATACATGTATATCCATCTGTTTGTGGAAATCAATGCCTCACTTCACTCTGAAGATGGAAGGAGTACCAAATTGCAACTTGCAGATTTGACACTTCACTAACTCAATCCGATCATACTACTTAAAATGAGACTAAACGAGAGATAGAGAAATGTTAGCTAAAGGGCAGAGGAAAAGTGTAGAAGATTTTGAGAGTCCTAATGCCACATGGACAATTAAATGTAGATTATAAGAGGTTTGATTAATAACTCTGTGAACAACAATAATACAATCCAACATTTTAACCAATTAGTACCATAGATGCCATGAACTAAGAGAGTGCTATCAATGCTATATTTAAACTTTTTTTTTTGTCTACCAGGATCCGATTCCTTCAAATGTCTTGCTTAGAGCTGCATATAATAAATTCCAAGACAGTGGCAAATGGAACTTCCACAGCTTGACAGAGGTTAGCATCATCAAAATGAATTTTAATGGAGGTTAGCATCATCAGAAATGGATTTCCACAAATCATGTAACAAGCATATGCTATCAAAGAACAAAACGTCTTCCTTTAATCAGTGACCAATTATTCTGTCTCATAAATATGGTGAATAAGAACTTCATGTCATGGCACAAAGGGTATTCAGAACTTCAAACATATCAATGAATTTCACAACGGAGATGCTTAAGGTTAAATTTATGCAAAATTTAATGATTTAATTATCATATGAAGCAGGAAAAAAAAAAAGGATGGCAGGGGGGAAACAAAGCAAGTGTAATGCACTTCTTGCATGTCTCTGCTTGACTGTGTCACAGTAAAGGCATGCCCACTGCACCTATGCGTTTATACTCTTAAACATATTGGAGTCTTATCAAATATTACAAATAATGAGCTTCCACCAAATAACTCAAATCATAACCCTGATACAAATAACCTGTGTTCTATCATTTCTTTTTTTCTTTTTTTTTTTTCTAGCTGTTAAATCATTAACAACCCAAAACTCTATGACAATGGTTAACTCAATCTAATTGTTGATATATATTCCCCTTGATTCAGGGATATCTTATTTTCTTATTATATCACTTGATAGTTTTCCTGAACTTGAACATAATTTTCCATTAAAGCATAGGAATCAAACAGCTACACTCCACACTTCAAACAGGCAGGGGGATGCTTATGTCAAAGTTCAACAATCAGCACTGATGCTAAATAAAACACATGAAAAGCTTGTACAATAAATAAATCCAAAAAAGATTGGACCTCAAAAAATATCAATCATCACTGACTACTAGAAGAAAATAATGAGATAAATAAACTCACCTTCTCGGGATCCCCTATCACCAATTATCCCTGAGCCTCTTGGTCTACTAACAGCTGTGTTCAACTGCAACAAAATCACAAGCTGCCATCAGCAAACACTCCACCACCAATGCCCAGCCAGAACTAACCACCAAAAAACATGCATCTCCGGTAAATGCCACTGGTGAATTGTCATTTTAAGAAATATTAAAGAAAAAGATAAGAACTTTGTCCTCTATGGTTTTTTATAGTCCAAAAATTTGATCTTGGCACCAGCAAACAAGGAGACACGATTTAAAAGGAAATTATCTTTCCTAATTAATTATACAAAAACTAAGCCAATATCAAGCAAAAATTAAGGTTCATTCTAAAAGTAGATTAATACTAGTGCCGTTGTGGCTGAGTTACAATAAAAGTTTGGAGGATCAATCATCTTAGAACACTGTTCAAAGAGTTAGAGAAGGAGACGGTAAAACATTTCTAGTGTATCTTCAGAAACCAGACAGACATGCACTCAAAAGCTAGGGGGTGATTTGGTAAGACACTTAGATTTCATTCCCTCTAATTCACGTATCCAAATAGGTTCTAAAGCTAAGAGTGAACAAGGTCCCAGGGCATTTCACCAACCTCTAAAGGATAGAAGGCTCAACAGATCCACTGTTAGAATAATGGCAAGGATCAAATTGTTCTAAGCCCCATGACAATATGAAAAAAAAAAAAAAAGAAATTCGTTAACAGATTATATTAGTAGCTAATCCTTAGAAAGGGAAAAGATCTTTAACAATCGTACTAGTTGCAAAATACAGTAATCATGTAGTGGGCTAACCTTTGAAAATGTACTTTCAAGATCATCTATGTCTGATAAGGCTCTCAAAACTCCACCCTGCAAATATGGAGTGTAATTAGATGAAGCATCTAGCACATGAACAGTCTAATAAAATCAGCTATATAATGAATAATCTTGGAGGTTTGTTAGTTGGATGTGCCAAAAGAAATACCTAAGAGTGATGAAAATTCTTGATTAAAACATGAATTTTTAACCATATTAGTGAACATTTGAAGCACGCAATTCCAAGGAAAAAGTGGAGGGGATGATATCAATTTCCTCTCTTTTTGGATTTCTATTTGTTAATGACAAATGCAACCTCAGATTTCAGCTACTCCAACATAAATAGAACAGGGTAACAATTTTATAAGAAACCAAATCAAACAAATTTCCACAATTAACTCCCGTAGTTGATCTGTAAGCCACAACTCCTTCCAGGCATAAGAGTAAATTTCTAATGCCAATAACTAATTTAACTTTAAAAATCCATAGGCATGAACTAATCAAATTTGTGTTAATAATAGATACAGATTCATTTTCTACAAATATATACAGAAGCAATGCCTCAAAGCAAGCCAGCCATTACTGCATACAACTGCCTCCAAGACTCAACAACCAAAAATACTAAGAAGGGGGAGAGCAAAGAACCACCACAGAGGAAATGAGGCAGTATCATGCATCTAGCAGCAACCAGGAACAAGATTTCGTCTAAAACTTCTGCATGAAAAGATTCCTAAAAACCTGATTGTCAAGAAGGTGACATAGACCTCTGGAAGTTGTAATCTGAAAAGATCCTTATCATTTTATGAAAATAAGTGATACAAAACGTGTTTGAAGAAGAAGTGAGGCATAAGTCAATTCATTCCAGTGTTTTCCCCTCAAGGAAGGGAACAGATAAATTAATTGTGTGAAAAATACTTCCAAATATAAACTCCATATACTACCTTCTCTCCATATTTGCCTCAGGAAGCATATAAGAAACAACAAACATTACTTCAAGATGCACCAAATACAGTTAACACAATCTCCAAACTATTCAAATATACAATATGGTTTTATTAACAAGATACTAAACCACTAGACCACTGCAAAAGAGCATGTATAAATATGATTTTATTAAAAAGTACAAAAGAGCTACCTTTCATTGTGAAGACCAAAGAGAACAAAACAAATAAATTGACTTCGGAAAGCAGCCAACCAAGATGGCTACATCGTCAACTTATAAATACAGAGAACAAGGTTCACAATGTTTTGCACAGACAAATAGAACAATATATAATATGAACTCCCACAGAGCTTTATTCCACAAATAAAACTCGCATGCCAACCACTAATTGAATGCAGTGGAATCTATCTGTTAAAGAACATGGAGAAAAACATCCAACAATAATCCAAAAGGCTACTTTTTAGCATGACGCTTGGAAGGGAGACATTTATTTTCCGATTGAATAGTCACTGATTGTGGTATACTGCAGAAACTTGCAAGAACAATCGAAACAGGAAAAATAAAACTGAAAGAAACAAGAATATTAACCTCCTCTTGATCAAACAAAAACTCCTCTTCATCAAGTCCAGCTGCAGGTAAATCCTCATCCTCATCATCTAGCCCCCCCAATTCAACTTCCTCGAGAACATCGTTTCCAAAAAATGCATATTGTGATGCATCAAATACTGCACCTCCTGCATAATAGAAAAGCTAACTTTACTGAAATGAGCTCTTCATAAAGAAGAAAACACATCATAAGGAAAATATCATTTCACTAAAAATCAGTAGCAACACAGAATCATTAAAAAAAGGCACTTTCTCCAATTCAATGGGCAGGAATGGGGTAATTGAGATGGGCGCAAGTTAACACCCTTTGTGTATCCAAAGGCCTGATATTTCTCAAAATGTACAAAAAGCAGTTTCTCCAATTCAATCATAATTCAAATAAATCGTGCTTATTTCCATCACTAAAAATATTCGAAACCAAAGCCAATTCAACTGAAAGTCTGAAACACCAGCACATTGAAATCATTAACTGGCGTGATTTAGTAGCCAAATTCAAACTTATAATTACTATTCTGGAAAATGTCCAGGCCAACATGAAATAAAGTCGCAACTTAAAAACCAGAAATTGTTCACATATGGAAACGACATTTGACTTCTAACTGAATCAAACAGTGTTACCACAACTGTTTTAGCAACAAAAGCCTGCCCTTAGCATTGAGAACACAATATTTAAGGATCTAATTTCGTTTCCTTCTAACCTGTTATACATTTGATCTCAGAAGAACGGTAACTCCTCCACCATAAAGGTTTCAAATTTTACTCTAAGCTTAAAGCCAACCAAAAGAGAAAAAAAAAAAGAAGCTAATTTTATCCCTAAAATGCATAAACTAAGTAAATTAAAGCAAAATGAATCGAATATCAACCTTTATCAGTATCGCCGAATTGCTTAAGATCCCCAGAAGCATCCATTTTATATGCACTTCAAAATTACCACGCGACAGGGAAACCCAAAACAGAAAACCCTAATAATTAACTGAACCTCACAATCTAATCGTTTCTTTTTTAAAAAATCTAAAATCTGAACTCTAACAAGAAAAACAATTACAAGAAAAATGGCGAAAAAATGGTTTGAAAAGCAAGAACCCTTAGCAAAGAAAAAATGTTTGGTAGAGAGAAGATCTGTATGTCTTTCATGGTAAGGAAATAGTTTTCTTTTTCTTTCTTTCAGATCAAATTTGTTGAGACAGATAGAGAGAGAGAGAGAGAGGAACCCTTCGGAAGAGATAACGAAGGAAATTTCTTGCAGCGATTGAGTCGACTGAAAAAGAGTTTCAGATTAAGTTTTATTTTGTTAATTTAATTTAATTTCAAATTTTTGTTATATATTCAATTACGATTAAAGTAAGTTTTATAAAATTTTATAAGGCATACATTCATATTTCACGTAAAATTATTTAAAATTTAAAAATAAAAATTCACAAATTTGAAGGTGTACTAAAAAAGCTTCTTTCTTTTAAGGCATACATTCATATTTCACGTAAAATTATTTAAAATTTAAAAATAAAAATTCACAAATTTGAAGGTGTACTAAAAAAGCTTCTTTCTTTAAATTTCATTATTTCATTAACGTAAGGATAATTATTTGATATCTAGCGAGATTTTCTAGACTAAGTTAAAAGGTTTGACAATCTATTATAATATATTTTTAATATAAATGTTATTTTTAAGAATATTTCTTTTCAATATTCATGAATATCGAGTTTAGTGAAAATATCAACATCGTAAAATTTTTTACGCTTCATTGAAATCATTGTAATTATTATGATATTATTATAGAAACTTGACATTATGGGTGTTGAGTTCTTTGTGCAATATAATTTAATTTTGAAACAGTTGACGATAACATTTAATTATGAATTTGACATCCATTAATATCGACTTATAAATATTTGTTTGAAAAAAGTATACGTAATTTGAAAATATTTTAACAAAAAATTAAATGAACATCGGTACTTGTGAGTGTTGAGTTTCGTTTAAAATCCCTAATAGAACCTTAAAAATTTAAAATATATAAATAAGCAGACAATATTAGTTTTTCACATAAAACCAAAGAAAATTGTCTTCTACATTATATTGAAGCTTACATACCTGAGTATCTCAAAATTTCAATTTTCAAGCATATTGTGATGGTTGTCAACTTATTGAGATTAGAACAAGGAAATGTTGTCAACAATGTAGCAACATTATAGTAATATATTGTGGCTTCAAGGTCACAATAATATGAGTTTAGATTTGTCCAACAACAAAATCATTTCTAAGTTAATGCAAATTTATTTCTATCACTAGCAAAATTGAGAAAGTTACTTTCGTGTCATCATTCTTATTTGCTTTGATTGAATTATAAAGACTCGAGACTCATGTGTTTTATGTTTTATGCGACAAAAATGTTGGAGGATGTAGCATTGTTGACGAAGTTTTTCTAGTGAACAAACATCCTGGAACAAGAAGTTATGAGGACATTCTAGGGCAAAGCCTTTATTGAGTGCTCAAAATAGGTACTAGCCTTAAGTTTGGTTTTTAAAGAAATTAAATTAAGATGATATAGTTGAAGACACATTTTAATCATCTTTTAAAAAATCTTGCACTCGATAATATTGATTATCAATCTAGAAGGTACATTTTTTGCTTGAGCAAAGGTGTGTTGATGACAAAAAAGTCTAGCTACCTAACTCATACCATGCACTTCCCATCTTTTCATACTTGGAAATGATTGATAATATAGTTGGGTGTCTACAATTTTAGGTTACTTATTCAAGATGCTATGTAATATTGTTTGCAGGATGAGAAACGAATAAGTAAATGGTTGTCTAACAATCTTACAATCGTAGGGTGGTATCAATTTTCGTGGATTGTTTCTTACCTTCTCAACCTATTACTTTCTAAATGTTTTATATCTTAACATTTATATTTTGATAGGTGATTAGGACATCGAGATTGTACAACTTATTAGAAAGATGACTTGCTAGAGATATGAGCATCAACTAATACACAATGTAATGATTCGATAAGTTGTGTTTTATATTGTTGAGTTCTTATACTTTAATCAATATCACTTCATAATAGAACTTAAATGTAATACTTTTATTTTTGTAATTTGTTTGGATGCCATATTGGTGAAATAGATTGCAGCCATAATATCACTAGAGGCTCGTGAACATGCACATGCCATATTTTTAGCATATGCACATTGCTTATATGTTTTTCCTACGTTGAGTGGTATATATAATACCTTTCTAATAGTCCATTTTTCAGTGGTGTTGAAAATAGTGGTTTCGAGACAATAATTCTGACGAGAGAATCCATAGATATATTTAATTAATATTTATAAGTTAAATATAGTATAATAGATTTTATTAATTGACCAGTTAGTTAAGGAACAACTGGTGTGTACCGAAAGTCAGGTGATTTTAAAAAATGAGAGTTGGGGACCTCGTTTCTGTAAATCAAGTCCGTAAATATTTTTATTAAATATTTAAAAGGTTATTTTATAAGTGTATTGTAGCTTGGTCTAGAAATTTTGATGTTTAATTAGTCAATTACCGTAAAAGGACTAAATCGTAAAAATTATAAAAATTAATCACTTTTGGCTTTTATTACTTAAAATGTTTAATTGAAGAATATTCAAGGACTTATGTGGTAATTAAAGTGGACGATTGGTAATGGTTCTCATCTTTTAATGTTAAAATATTATTAAATAATAATTACAATAGTTAAAAGAAAACAAAATAAAATAAGGCCACCATCTTCCGCATTTCTTTCCCCCACCGCTCGAAACAAGAAAATAAAGCAAAGAAGCCATGTTTGAGTTCTTTTAACATTCGGCCAAACTTATTTCCTCCTGCATGATAGGTAAATTAAGTACGTTTTTCGTAATTTTTATATTTTTGATATCGTTACAATTAGGTGCAGTTAACTTGTTTCTTTATTTTTAAAATTGTCAAAGATTTAAAAGTTTTCATTAATGTTATTTGAAGTTTTTGAATGTTTATGATAGATTTTGAAGTTTAGAAATTAAATAAGATTAATTTATTAAATAAATTTTGTTAGTTTTGAGTTAGGGATTAAATTGTGAATATATTAAAATTGGTATGGAATTTTTGTAAATTTTGATAATAGGAGGCTTTATATGAGCATTATTTAAGTGGGTTTAAAATTGGGAGTTCAAAGTTGGAAGATATGATAAGTTTGGTTTTAGGGGCTAAATCGAATAAAATGTAAAATTTTAGGGCACAATTGAAAAATAAAATTTAATTATTATAAAATTAAAATAGGCTATTTTGAGATGTTTGAAATTGATAAATTAAATTAAATTATATTATAGATCGAGATTTGAACCAATCGGTAGATAAGCGTAAAAAAGGAAAAATTATAGATTAGTCCTCAAAGTCGTGTTTGTGGTTTTTTGGTTAGGTAAATTCATATGAGACTTAATTTATTAATTCATAATATGTTTGTATTATATTGTTTTACTTATCGTTTGAATTGTTATGTAATTATTGTCTTTTTGGCATTAAATAGACTAAATCGTAAAATATAAATTAAATGGTAAATATGGATAAATAAATTATATTGAATGAATGTGATATTGTTATATGATTGGATAGTATGTTTATAATGATGTTACAAGGTTAAAATTGTAAATGGATTGCTATTTGAAAAGTGTGTATATGGTTGTTGGGATCGTAATGAATTGTATATAGTAAAAATGTCCAAGTGAATGTATTAAAGGATAGGATACGATTGGCATGCCAATAGGGTTATTTGCGCGTTGTACAGGATATATTTGTTGGTATGGAGATATTACTAATTATAACAGAATCCAACATTTGTTGCAGATTATCGAGTTATACTGGTGTGGTAGAGGGATGTATTGATACTGATTATATGATGCCTACAGGCTTTGCACTTTAGTGCCCTGGTGTGTTTTAGTTTGAGCTCTTACGAGTATTCTGGTGTGGTGTAGTTACCCGTGAATCTGAATCTATTTATTATAGTTCATCGGGCTACTGGAATAATAAAAAAGAGAAATGACAGTGAAATGATATGAGTCACATGCTCAATTAGTTATATGATGAAGAAATGATACTAATGGTAAAATATTGAATAATATATTACATGTTATAATACTATATTACTCTTATACGTTGTACTCATCTGAATATTATAAAATGCTATATCAGGCTAAATTGTATTAAGTTATGAGATTGATATGTTTATAAAATGAGATTGATATGTTTATAAATGAGCAAAGTTGAATAGCATGATTGTACTTGTGTATGAATTGGACAATATGATCTTATTTTAAATAGATTAACATTGTGGTGAATTTGTGAAGTTGTATATGTATGCATAAGGATGACAAAACAGTGCCATGTTTTGTACAATTGTGTTTCAAATTACTTTAACTAGTTAAAGCGGCAAGGTATGTTTAGTTATTTTCATATGGACTTATTAAGCATTTGATATGCTTACCTTGTTGTTTCCCTTCTCCTGTAGATCATTAACTTGTGGAACATGTAAGGTGGATCATTAAGAAGCTCACACTATATCGGTATTGATTCGGTAGTCTTTCTATCGTTTAAAGCTCGATTTTGTGGCATGTTTATAGGTTTACTTATATATGTTTACGTTGGTTGCATAGTTTGGTTTGCACTTGGATAATATTTGAATTATGGTATATGTTGATGTAGAATGGTTTAAAAATATGAAAGTATAGACTAAGTTTGAATAAGTTTTTGGTATGTTCTGGTGCCTATTGAGGCATATTGGTTAGTTGATTGGAAAATATCAAATTATTGAAATGTTGAACTAGTTGTTTTGAAAGGGGGATATATGATATTTTGGCATGTGTAAAAAGTTATAAATGCATATAGGTTAAATGTTAAACAATAGCATCTCTTGAATGTAAATGGTCTTGGTCCATCTGAAATTAATCATTTATTTTTAATATGTTTAAGGACATGTTCATATATATATATATACGTGTGTGTGTGTGTGTATTTTGTTAGGCAGAAGTGGATGTTGGATTGATGATGGAATGACGTGTATATATATGTTGAATGGGGCATAGTATGCACTTAGCCCTTGATAGGTGCATGCATGCATTTGAATTTTGGGAAGTGTATGTTTTGCAATTGATGAAATTTGTATGTGAGTATAGATGCCCGTGATGAAATGCTTTGGAGATGAAATGCTTTGGAGAACTGGTTTGGTGTTCATTGGTTAGTAAGGATGAATATATATATATATATATATATATATTAAACTTATGTTTAACACTTTGGTATAGCATGTATAGATGAGTGTCTATGTCTAAGTATCATTGAAGGAATGTGTTTGAATGGTTGAATTGTAAAAACTAATTTTTTAGTGGTGTCAGAAACGGTGGTTTCAAGGCCACAAATTAGACGAGTGAGTCCATAAATATTATTATTTAATATTTACTAGTTAAATATAAAATTATGTTGAAATTTTGATTTAATAAATTTCGTTAATTTATCGTATAATCAAGTTCAAGTGGATTCCTTTAAGTCAAATGATTTTGAAAAATAAGGTATCAGAACATCATTTCTGTAAACCGAGCTCGTACATATTTTTATTAAATATTTATGGAGTTACTATTTTGATATGTGAAGGTTCAGATCGGGAATTTTATTGTTTAGATAGTTAATTAAGGAAAAAAGACTAAATTGTAAAAGATGTTAAACTTAATCACTCTTAACTTTCAATGATTAAATGGTCAAATTAGGGAATGAGGGACGATTTATATGACAAATAGGTCATTTTTAATTAGTGTGGAAAGTGGAACATTAAGATTTGTTATATTTTATATGTTTATATTTAGTTTATTTATTAAATATAATAATTAATAAAATGAATAAAACAAAAAGTAAAGAAAACATGTTCATTTTTTGTTTCATTTCTTCATCCTATAACCGAACCACCATTGTTGTAACTTGGAAGTTTCAGTCAAGCTAATTTGTTTGCATGATAAGCCATTTTTCATCTGTTTCTTATAATTTTTATGTTTTTGAGATTGTTGCAATTAGGTCCAGCTAACTTGTATCTTTGTTTTCAAAATTGTTAAAGATTTTAGATTTTATCATGAATAAATCTTAGTTATTCTTGATGTTAAGTGATTAATTTGTGGTCTTGGTTGTTGATTTAGACTAGTTTATGAAATGATTTTTGTTAGTTTTTAGTTAAAGGACTAATTTGATAAAATATTAAAATTAATGTGGAATTGTTGTGAATTTTTAATGAATATGGACTGTACTAGTGTAGGAAGATATTCGACTAGCATGAGAAATTGTGAAATTTTTTATAAATTTGGAATTTCGGGTTTAGGGACTAAACTAAAAGAAATGTAAAAGTTTTGGGAAATTATGTAAATAATGAAAATTTAAGTGTATTTGCATAAAAATATGTTTGATAGTAAATTTGAAATTAATATGTTGAATTTAATCATTATATAGATTAAGAATTGAATCGTACAGAGAATAACCGGGGAAAAGAGAAAATCGTAAATTAGTCCCTACCTACAAGTCAACCAAAAGCATAATCTAGGTAAGCTCATAAGTTAATTTCGTAGCTATTTGATTATGTTCTGTAATTTAGTACTTATCTATTTATGATTGATTAATCATTACTTGATTTGAGAAAAGGGAAAGACCATGATTGAAAGATATCATGGCATTATATTCGAAAAGGAAAGATCATGATTGAAAGATATTATGGCATCATTTCGAGATTGTGAAAGACCTTGGTTGAAACATATCATCACATCCCTAAAACAATAGAAAGGTTGAAAAGGATAGCAAAGGAATGGCTATTATATCAATATTCTACAGTCAGGTACGTGAATAAAAACTTATGAATATTAAATTAATGGATTGAAGTTTATTCTAAAAGGTTTAATTGAGTTTTAAATATCTGTAGTGGTAATGTTTTATGCCATAACAAGGTCATATGTTTCATTTGCTTTAACGAGTGATTAAAGTTTAAATCGAATATGTATGTATATGGAATGATTTAAGTTATTAAAAGATGAAAGGGAAACTGTTGATATATGTATTCGAAATGAAAAGAGTGTCAATTGAATATATGAATAATGAAATACATATTGAAAGCTTGTTATGATATGTTTCATGATTTAATTGGGTTACACGTAAATTGATACATTTTTTTTAACTTTGTGATGTGGTGTGTATAGGAAAGGATACTATGCTCATGGTTAATGCAATTATACTTAGTTGTTTTAAACATAATGTGTTTCGGTAAGTTTAAGTTTCCTTTTTACGAACTTACTAAGCATTAGTTGCTTATATAGTTGTTTTTTCTTATTTTGTAGATCATCGAAAATTTGATCAGTTGGAATCTTGTCGGAGCACCATGTAATACCCCTAACCCGAATCCATTGCCAGAATAAGGTTATGGAGCATTACCAGAATTTACAGATCAAATAACAGATATTCCACATTATACAGTATTCATGTCTGAAATTAAACATAAAGTCCCTCATATGAACCCTCGAAGTTTAAAACATGCATTGGAAACGTACTCAGAGAATTTTTCGCAAAATCTCAAAATTTTTCCTAGGTGCAAGGGTCATACGCCCGTAGGGTCAGGCCATGTACCTCTTTGACTTGGGTCACACAATCAAGTCACACGCCCATATGTTAGACCGTGTATTGGTGCAGGGGTCACACGGCCAAGCCACACGCCCGTGTGCTAGGCCATGTGTCACACACGGCTGAGACGCACGCCCGTGTCTCTGCCCGTGTGGACAAAAATAGGCTATTTTTCAAGCCACATTTCTCACCTAATTTGTTTTCTTCTTACATCAATACTTTAACATATTTACAAGCCGTTTTTAAAACAATTAATTCAAGTCAAAACCGAGTCTCATGCATGTCATAACATCACATATAACCAATGTGTAATATCCCGAAAATTTCTATCATTGATACAGTAAAATAAAGAAATAAAGAAATAAAAAGAGAAATTTTGAGCTCTATCAACAAAATCTATGTAGGAAGTGATTATGATGTATTAATCCAAGAAAGGACTAAATCGTAAAAGTGAGAAAAGTTTTGTGGCCCAAGAGTAAATACTTAAAATTTAAGGGGTTAAAGTGTAAATATGGAAAAGTTGAAGGACCAATAGTGCAAATATTTTAAGGATGGAATAATCTAGAAACTAAGGAAAATGGATGAATTAGGACCAAATTGAATAGGAGAAAGAATTATGAGGGACTAAATCGTAATTTTACCAAATTAGGTGACTCAAGGATGGAATTTTAAAAGATCATGAAGGTCAAAATGGTCAATTAGAAGGAGAGAGAAATCTAGAAGGTAATAATGGTGTGATGATATTTTATAATTATTTAATAAGATAAATATTACTTTATTAATATTTTAATAAGATATTTTATTATTTTATTATTTTATTATTTTATTTAGTATATATATATGTGTGTGTGTGTGGAAAAAAAAAAAAAGAAGAAGAAGAAACCCACCATTTCCATGCATCAACGTGAGAGGAAGAGAGAAAGAAAGAAAGTTTTACTTTCTTTACAATTTGGTCCTTCCACCAAAAATTCACCATTTTCACCTAGAAATCAAAAGAATTTCCATAGCTACCGAAGGAGAAAAATGTTAAGGAGACTATGAGGAGCTAGAATATCAAGTTGGATTCAAGAAATAGAAGCTGGAGGAGAGAGAAAATGAAGTTAAAGTTTGGAAACATTAAAACAAGGTAAGAACATCAAGATTTCCATGTATTTTTAAGTTTAATATTATTGAAAAAGCATGTAAATGATGTTAATGTAGAGTTTTCTTATATATGATTCTATGTTCTTGATATGGTAGTGAAGAGAAAATAAGATAAAGTGATGGGAAATAGTGTAGAGAAAGAAAATAAGGGTGATATAAACTTAGTAATTAATATCTTGCACTAAAACAGTTTTGGACAGCAGCAGTAAGCTAAATTTGAAAAATCACCAAAAATGGTAGAAACTGAATTAGGAGTTGAGTAAGATATGGAATTAAATCTTGTTGAGTCTACTTTCATATAAAAGAAACAAAACAAGTAAATGAATTCTGTGTTCTGAGATATTTATATTTTTGTGAGACTGGTTCAGAATGGTTTCGGGATCCTCTGTTCTAACTTGGAAAAATCATTAAAAATTGTATAAAAATAATTATGGGACATAAGTTATATGGTTAGAATCTTTAATGAGTCTATTTTCAAGAGAAATAAGTGGGAACATCATCTGAGTCCCGTA
Source organism: Gossypium stocksii (assembly GCA_020496765.1). Classification (NCBI taxonomy): domain Eukaryota; kingdom Viridiplantae; phylum Streptophyta; class Magnoliopsida; order Malvales; family Malvaceae; genus Gossypium; species Gossypium stocksii. Next base: position 99,483,502 of record CM035632.1, on the reverse strand, counting down.
CGAGGAGATAATTAAATTTTAATGAAGAAAGGTCGGAACAGTTATACAGCAGAACAGGGGTAACTTTAAAGAATAAACTGTACTTATTGGCTAAGCCAAAAATTCTAAAATTTTTATGGTAAGAAGATATGTGAGTCTAGTTTCAGGAAAAATTAACGGATCTAAATTTTGATTTCTGTAGCTCAAGATATAAATAATTTAGTGACTATGACGCAGGTGGACAGCTTGAATGTTCACATATAAGTAAATAGTGAAATTATTGATAATGTTACTTATAAGCATATTATATAAATTAAGGATGTGGAATGGAGAGGAGGAGGAGGAAAATATGTATGAATAATCAGTTAGCATGACTAATTTGTATGTTTTAAGCCAAGGACTAAATCGAATAAAAGTAAAACTTTATGGGTAATTTTGTAAAAATGTTAGAAATGATCAAATTACATGAAATGGATTATTTTATTATTTAAATTGAAAATTTTAAATGAAAATTGTTAATTTAGTTCAAGATCGGGGGAAAATATGTTTTAAGGATTAAATTGAAAAGTGTTGAAATTATGGAAAATTTTGATATTTTATAGAATTTATGGAATGTTATTAATATGTATGATGATAACAGCTGGAAATAAGGATTAAATTGCAAGAATTTATTTTTCTGAGCCTAAGGGTAAAATCATCATTAATTAAAAGTTTGGGGGCCAAATGGTAATTTCGCCTAGAGCATTAATTGAATGTATTAGAATATGGAATGAATGAAAACAATGGTCAAATTTATTTATAAAGATCCCAACGACTCAAATGCGAGACTCGAACGCAAAAAAGAAAAGATATCGGATTAATAAATTTATAAACACGAACAAGCAACGAGGTAAGTTCGTGTAACTTGAATTGTATTTTTTAAACACTTGAAATATGTGGCTATGTGATGAAATATGATTTGAATGATCAATGCATAATAATTGATGAAATATTGATAATACTCGATATAAAAAGAAAGTAAATCCCGATTGAATGGAATGGATTTCGATGGATCATTGGAAAAGGAATTGACGGTAAAAAGGATCTAGCCCGGACGGGTGATCCTATCCTGATGTAGCCCTCCCGAAGAATACAGGAAAAAGGATTAAGCCCGAAAGGGTAATCCTAATATCAGCCCTCCCGAAGAATATATGGGAAATGAGGTTCGCGGGAGTGTGCTGGTGGCTCTCCCGAAGAATACATGTGTATAGGCCCTTCCGAAGAATACATGGGAGCTGAGGTTCGCGGAAATGTGCCAAGAATTGAGGTTCGCGGGAGAGTGAGGTTCGCGGAAGTGTGCTTATTGAAATGAAATGTGTAAGACCATGGTTGAAAGATACCATGGCAATGAATAAGACCATGGTTGAAAGATACCATGGCAACAAATTGAGAAAATGAATAGGACCATGGTTGAAAGATACCATGGCAATGAATAAGACCATGGTTGAAAGATACCATGGCAACAAATTGAGAAAATGAATAAGACCATGGTTGAAAGATACCATGGCGAAAATGAATAAGACCATGGTTGAAAGATACCATGGCAATGAATAAGACCATGGTTGAAAGATACTATGGCAACAAATTGAGAAAATGAATAAGACCATGGTTGAAAGATACCATGGCAATGAATAAGACCATGATTGAAAGATACCATGGCAACAAATTGAGAAAATGAATAAGACCATGGTTGAAAGATACCATGGCAACGAATAAGACCATGGTTGAAAGATACCATGGCAACAAATTGAGAAAATGAATAAGACCATGGTTGAAAGATACCATGGCAATGAATAAGACCATGGTTGAAAGATACCATGGCAACACATGCATATGAATTGACGGACCCGGAATTGTACACTAAAAGTGTACTCCTGTATGAATTGACGGTTAATGAGATTGTACACCAGGAGTGTACTATCGGAAATCCATCGAAATTCTGAGAAATTCAACGGGATAAATATAGAAGATGGTAAACACATAGTTAAAAAGGGTAAATGTGAATTGATTGATTACGGACTTGCATATTTTAAGTATATTATATGATTTTAACTATCGATATTCCGATAAATTCAGTAAGTAAGAATCTTGACCAGAAAAAGAAATATGCATATAAAAAGATTTGTACATATATTCCTGAAGTACATGAAAAAAAATGACAGTGATACTGGATATATGGAAATATAAGATGATGATATTTGTACATGGAATTTATTGATGAATATATGCATCTATGATTATAGATTCGTATACTTTAATAATAATATTAATTGTATGATGATAAAATTTCGAATGACTTAATGAATAAAGCCCTGACATGGAAATAATTTGAGCACGAAACAATAATCACGAAATTGAACTTGAAATACACGAAAACGATATTTATTCGATATTTTAAAAATATGACATGGAAAATACATATATATGAAACTTACCTGATAATTATGCATGTTCAAGATTATGAATTGTCCTGGAATAAATATATACAAAATCCGTGAAAACAATGATACATGAAATTTTGGTATAATGAATGATTTATGTTTTTGAAGAAATGGCAAGAGAATAATATGTATCATATTATATGAATATGTGGCAATCTTTAATGTGCTGATACATGGAAATTGGGTAAGCCGTAATAAGTAATAATCTCAAGTCTGATATGTTGATACAATGAGTTTATCGATTCTAAAATTATATGAAATATATTCAAGTATACCAATGACTGTTGTTGTTGACGCTTAGACAAGTGCCAAGCTATTGGTTAAATGGTAATACGTTTATTATTTGATACATCGAAAGGGTAAATGATCAAATGAAAATATACATGTGTTTTTGGAAGAATGGTAAAATTTAAGTTGTACAATTTCTTATAAAATAAATTATCATGTGATAAAAAAAAAAGTTCTATAAACTCCGGTAATACCTCGTGACCCTATTCCAATGATGGATACGGGTTGGGGTGTTACACAATGTGCTCTTAAGCACTTCAAATACACTTTACCATCATGTAACCAAACATACAAAACTTGCTTAACTTATCAAATTCACCTATATGCATATTTTACCAAATATGCTAGAATTAATCATCAATATCCCAACATGATTTCTATCATTCAACCATTCAAGCACACACCGAACATGTTATAGCATCATTTATACATATCAAAACATGTTCTTCACAAGCCATTCCAATGGCTAGTTATAGCCCAAACATTTATATGCCAACCTTGGCTAACTAACCTATACATGTCATTATAACCATAATTAATTTTACCATATATACCAAGATAGGCCGATGGATAGTGTGAGTGATCTCCACCGATGTTTCCAATCCAACGAGTATTCCGAATTACTATAGAACAAGGAAAAATAAAACAGAGTAAGCATGAAATGCTTAGTAAGCTCGTATAACATGGTAAATAACTTACCATATATTTATGTTCAAAATAAACATGTAAAGTACTATCAACCTATTTGGTCACAAGCCCTAAACACATATCCTCATAATGTTAGCCAAGTATTCACATATAATAGTCCTTAATCATGGATGAACAAAGTCATCAAGCAATTTCCACATTCCAATAACAACCAATTCTTGGGCTAATTTACCCAAAAAGGCCCATTTCCAAAATTATTTATGGAAATGGGCCGATTTCATAATTATTTACCGAATTAGGCCGTTTACCGTGAAAAAGCGTCCACGGAGGTGCGATGTCAGTGTACGTGGCAGGAAAACGCTTCCCTAGGGGAGCATTTTGCCCATCTAACGGCTATAAATTTGACCGTTGGGTTGGGCTCCAACGGTCCAAAAAAAATATAAAAAGGCCCCCCAATTCAATTTTTTCAACATTTCCCTAATGTGGGAGCTTTTTTTAGTACTTTAGCTGACAGTGCATCCTGTTTGAAGCGTTTTTAACACTATTTGTTCAGAAACGTCTTCTCAAAATTATTCTTGCAGAAACTACTGTAGAAAAATAAAAAAAACATATTGCTAATATATATTTTTCTAATATCCTAAATACAAAATTATTAAAAAAACCCTAAATCCATAATTTAATTAATTAACCCTAAACCCTAATTTAATTACTTTTTCCCTTTCAAAACCCTAAACCCTACCCCAAAAACATTAAAAACCCTAACCCTAAACCTAAAACAATAAAAACCCTAACCCTAACTCTAATAAAAACCCTACGACAAAAACGGGCAAAACGCTTCCCTGGGGGAGCGTTTTTGTCCACGTCAACAAAGTGCGCCTTTAGGGATGCGTTTTTGGCCTGCCAGGCACACTGACATCGCCCCTATGTGGACACGTTTTCGCGGTAAACGACCTAATCCGATAAATAATTATGAAATCAGCCCATTTCCGTAAATAATTTTGGAAATTGGCCTTTTTGGGTAAATTAGCCCAATTCTTGCATTATTATATCAGGTAATATAATTTCCATATACTTCATTTACATACGGTTAATAGTTTGTTTCTAAGTCATACTATCTCATATAAACATCAAGAAATATATATGGGCTCAATAATAACCAAATTCCCATATACATATACTTTCCACATCATAAATTCATATAACATATACAAATCGTACCTATGTATTTCAAGTACATTTTCATAATATTTCGTCTCAAGTTCAGATTATTTCATATCAAGATATTGCCCATTAAATCAATTGAAATATCAATGGAAACCCGGAAAGTACACTCGAGGTGTATAAATCTACAATCATAGATGTACATATTCATCCAACAAATTCCATGTTCATATATCATCATCTTGTATTTCCATATATCAAGTATCATCATTTTCATATACTTTACGCAAATACGTATAATGATTCATTTTATGCTCATATTTTCTCATGTTAGGATTTTGCCCGTTGAATAATTGAAAACATCGATGGACACACAGGTAGTACACTTGAAGTGTACAAACCAGAAACCATCAATTTATATTCAAGGGTACCCATAAGGGTATATAATCAAGAAGCACACTCTAGAGCCATATATCAGGATGCTCATGTGAGCCATGTGACAGAATGCTTATCCGGGTTATATTAGGGGATTCATAAAAGTATACAATAGAAAGTTCACAAAGAACTTTTAATCAGGAAGCTCATGAAGAGCCTATCAGGAATGCTCACAAAAAGCCATGTAACAGGAGCTTCAGATAGCATAACAATAAGTTCAAGCAAGCCATGTTAGGAAGCTCATAAAAGCCTATATCAGGACGCTCATGAAGAGCTGTGTTTGTGTTTACAATAAATGCTGGATCACAACCGATCGAATCATGTAATAGGACGCTCACAAAGAACTGCGGTAGTGTGCAACACATGCAGGATCACTATCGATCAGAATGCTCGCAAGAACCATGTAACAGGAATGCTTGAGAAGGCTTTTATCAGGATTCTTGTCTGAGCTATAATATCCGCAACATATGCAGAACTATAAATCAATACGGGAAAATATTGTATCCATCGCATTTCATTATTCAAACGGGACTTATCAATTATCAAGCAATATCGGGCATGAGATTAATTTCATACATTAAACATTTATGCAATTCACACAAATACAATTTGTGTACGTAAAATCTACTAATTTGACATTTTCTCTTTTCCTCGCTCTAACTCCGAATTTAATTTATCCGGATCTATACGAGTAAATTTAACATCAATTTAATACAATTCATACTCAATTTAGTCCAATTCACATATTAGGAAAAACTACCATTTTGCCCATAGACTTTAATTAATGACGATTTTGTCCCTAGGCTCGGAAAATCAAATTCATGCTATTTAATCCTTATTCCAAGCCTAGCTGAGTTTCTCATATAATATTTACAGCCCATGTATTTCATAAAAATTTAGAATTTTCCATGAATTTTACAACTTTACAATTTAGTCCTAAAATCATAATTTCATAAAAATTCACTTTACAAAAGTTGCTTATCTATAAAAAACCTTTCATCTTCTACCATAAATTTCAAAATTTCACCATACTCATCCATGGAAAAACCCTAGTACTTTAATAACTTTACAAATTAGTCCCCGAGATAGCTAAATTAAGCTATTACGATTTTGAAAATATAAAAATCATTAAAAATGGGACAAGAAAACATACCTAATTGAGCCAATAAAGCTTTCTTTCTCTTTCCTAGGGTTTCCATGTATTTTTGGGGAAGAAGATGATAAATTGATGATATTTTCATTTTTTACCATTTATTGTCTTTATTTTTTTCACTTTCCAATTTCATCCTTTTCTTTATTTTATTTTCCATGGATGAATCATCATCCTTAAAAACTAAGCATTTTTAATGGTCTATTTACCATTTAAGGACCTCAGATTTTGAATTCCATAGCTATTTAATCCCTTTAGCTATTAGAACTCAACTTTTGCACTTTGTGCAATTTGGTCCTTTATCAAATTAAACATGTAATCGGTAAAATTTTTTTACGAAATCTTTATACGACATTACTATCGTACTATAGACCATAAAATAAATTTAAAATAAATTTTCTTTCCAGAATTGGATTTATCGTCCTGGAACCATTGCTCTGATTTTTATCGAAAACGGGCTGTTACACACCATCACACTATCCATTCATCATATTGGTAGTTTTAGTTAACAGTTATAAATGGCATGTAATAGGAGTTTATTTTATGCTATTTGCTAATGTGATATGGTTTAAGTTTATTTGCTTATATACCTTGATGTTGGCTTATAAATGTATATAAGTAAGTATGGATTTTGATCACTTGTGAATGCCTTGTGATTTAGATGGCTTTTGGTTCATTGAAGTGTGAATGAAGTGGTTAAATGGTAGATGTGTAATGTAAGTTCAAAGTATGAATTTATGGCATTGAGTTTGAGTTGATTTGGATGTTAACTTGTGGTACTAATGAGGGTACATAGGATAAACATTTAGATTAAATGATATATGTGTGTTTTGGCATGTAATAGGGGCTTGATTGTAGTTTGGCGATTTGGTATGTTTGAGTTGTGTCAAGCTTATGTATGCCTTAATGTTTATAGATAATGGATTGTAATTAATGGTATAAATTGATAAGTTGTTGAATACTACTTATGCATGCCTTGTGATGATAGACAAACCATGGTTGAATGACATGTATGTTTGAAATGGTTTTGTATGTTTGATATATGCTTAATTAATGAAGTTGAGATGTTGGTTAGATTGATTTTGGTGTATGAATTGTCGTGCCTTTTGGTGGCATATTAGTTAGGTTTATGGGATGGTTGATTTGGTATGTTTTAAAGTGTTTTAAGCATGTGAAAATGATTAGAAATGGTATGGTTTGTTGTATAAGAAAAGGTTAATGTTTTGGCTTGTTTTAGGGGTAACTTATGCTGTACACCGCCTGGGACATAGGCTGTCACACGACCGTGTGCCACACACGGTCACTCCACACGATGTGTGTTTCAAGTTAGTATGCTACATGGTCCAAGATACGGCTTGCGACATGACCGTGTGACTCAATATCGAATGCATACACGGTTTGGCACACAACTTGCGACACAGCCGTGTGACCCTATTTCGAATACCCACATGGACGGACATATGAGCTGAGACACGACCCTGTGTCCAGACTTCGAATGTTCACATGGTCTAGGCTATGTCACACGGCCGTGTGACCCTTGTTTACATTGTACAGGCCAAATTTTGCCCGGCCCATATAAAATAAAATCCAGAATTAACAACAAATAAAAAGTCCAAATTTTTAAAAGTCCATGACCCAAATCACTACCTAATTAACCTATTACCCATTAAAACCCAAATTACAAGGCCCGATAGGCCCAAATACCTAAACTAGTTTCGGCTAGCCGAAACCCTAGGTGACCCTAGCGCCTTGTTTCTCTTCTGTCGATCACGTGTTTCCGTAGCGAGCCCAACGCTCGAGGATCGACTCTGCCCGTTTTTTGCACCGAAATAGAAACTTTCCCCTTGTTGACCTTCGCTCGACCTGCAAACATACCCAAAAGAGAACAAAAACAACAGCAACACGCAAAGGCAAATGACAGTGGCAAAAAGGACAGCGAATACAAAAATAAGATTGTATTTTCATTTTCTTGTAAAAAATTGGCTATATAAAGAGCCGAATAATGATTGTAAAGCTCTTACGTTTTTTGAAATACAAAAACAGAAAATACAGAGGTATATTTCACATATCTTCGATCTATTTTGCTTCCAAATCACTGCATATACATGGAGTAATAAGAAAAATATAAACTTTACCTTTGGTGACAGTCGGAGTAAAGAACCGAAGCGTTCTTTTATTTCTTTCGACTTTTGGTGGTTTTTTTTCGGCTTTGGGAGGTTAGATTTGGGTCGAGGGGAGTGTAAGGATCAAGACAGGCTTCTTTTGGTCCTCTCCGGCCACCGTGGATGACGGCACCGTCACCGGCGACCGAAGGCCGTCACGGTGGCCCGATGGTCTAGAATCGGAAAACCCGATAGCACCCCATTTTCCCTTTTACGAGTTTTTTTTAAAACCAATAGCCAAATGTTTTTTTAACAAAATTTTACCTTTTATAGGCGCCTCATACGGCGTCGTTTCGGGCTGATCTCTATAGCCCTAAAACGATGCCGTTTTGAGCTAGATTAGATTTGACCCGACCCGGGACACTCAGGATACGCGTGTTTTCGCGGTGAGGGGCTATTTGCATGCTGGGTCCTTCCGCTTTAGTGGTGTCATGTAATGTGGTCCTGTGCCTCTTTTCTGATTTAGCCTCGTTCATTTTGTTGGTATTTTAATTTAGTCCTCGTGCTACTAATAGACCAGTGTTTGAGCGGCGCCGTTTTGGGTGTTCGGGATAATTTCCCAAGAAACCCTCGCAAGTGTGCACGCATATTAATCAGGTCCTTAATAGCCTGATGCCTATTTGCATTTTTTAACCTTGAATTTTTAAATTAATTTCATTTTAGTCCCTGGCCTATACAGCGTTTTAATACTTGGAATATTTGTGTTTTTAGTACTTAATTACCTGTATATGGTTTATTTTAGTCCTTACCACCATCAAATGTATTTTGTTCATTTACAAATTATGGATATATATATATATGTATTAAGTTTTATATTGCTTTATATTTGTGTTTTATTTTAGATTTACCTATACACATATATAAGCATACTTTACTTCTTCTTAAAACTTTATTTTTAAATTGTATTTTGTTTATCTCAATTATTTTCTATTAGTTATATGTATACATTTCATTTACATTTAAATTTTTTGTTTTATATATCATTATTCCTATTACTCTTATATTGCTTTGTATATTATTAATTTATATCACATATATCTTGTTAATCATGTATAAACTTTTTTTTAATAGATTCTTTTTAAAAATTATTTTTATATGCATTCTTTTGTATGTTATAATTCAAGTTACTCTTATTCTTTTAAAATACCAATATTTCATTAATATAAGTATATACATACATATATTGTTCTAAATTTTTGCAAGGTTTCATTCTTTTACATGCATTATTATTATATTGTATGTCTTTGGGTTTTTATTGGTTATAGAACTTGTTTTAAATTGTGTTATATGACACATCATTTTCATATAAAGTATTTGATCCAAAATCCATTCATATATTTCTAATTCAAATCCTTATACCCGATTCTAAATTGTATTTCGTATATTTTATTGATTTTTCATTAACAATTGTAAGCTCTTTTCTTTCTATTTGTTTTAGAGTTTATCATCACATGCTTATGAAATTCATTTGGTGTTCATTATTTATTTACATTCTTATTGTTGATATTGGTGTTCTTGTGGTGGGCTATTACATCTTCGTATGATCTTTGTTCGTTCTTTATAAGTAAATCTTGTTGTATGTTAGTCCGTAATTATTGGTTGTGTTTGCCATGTATTAGAATCATGATCTCAACTCTAATTTTCACTCAATTTCATGCCGAGGATTCAAGATCATTTTTTCAAAAAAACCAATTTAGACCCTTTTTGAAATAAGGCGATGCTTAGTATTTGGAAAATCGAGAAATTGTGCCCTAACGTGCTGGGTTGCGATTTTCTCGTTTGGCCAGATAACTAAATAACCTTTAAAATTACATATTTTCAAAAATCAAAAGATGAACTTGACATCCAAGGTTCAAGATTGCATCTCCTAACGTGCTGGAGGTGTTATTGCGTTCCTTTAAAACGAGGGAGTCCTAAAGCGACTCAAACCAAATGCACAAAAATCTTTTTTTTTTGCCAATTAAAATTTTTTGAAATAAGACAGTATTTAGTGTTTGGGAGAATTGTATAATTGCACCCTAACGTGCTGGGTTGTAATTTTTCATTTGACCAAATAACAAAATGCCCTTTTAATTGCATTTTTTATGATTTACAAGATGATCTCGGTTTTGAAAATTTTAATGCGTTATGTCCTAACGAGCTGGATATGGCGTTTCACTCTTTCAAAACGAGTAAATCTTAAAATTTAATCCGAAGTGTTTAAATCATATTTTTTTCTTTCTTTTCAAATTACAGTATTAGGACAATTATTAATCAAAATGGTACCAATTTTGGGCGTGACGAGGGTGCTAATCCTTCCTCACGCGTAACCGACTCCCGAACTCATTTTCTTGAATTTCGTAGACCAAAAAAGACCATTTTAATAAACCAAAACGTTTTATTAAAACAAAGGTGATTCGATCACACCTAATAAAGATCGGCGGCGACTCCCGTTTAATTTTTATTTTATTTTTAAAGTCGATTCCTGTTTTCAAAAAAATGGTTTCGATAGCTTGGCAACTCCACTGGGGACTGGTTGAGAGTCAGGCCATAAATTGATTAATTTTTTATCCTTTTGATTGAAATTTTGAAAAGTGATTTTTAAAAAAAAAATCATGTTTCTATGGTTGCATTTGTGTGTTATAATTTTGTGGAATAACTTTGCATTACATTGCATGGCTGTTGTGGTCGTACCCTTATGTGGGAGTGAGAAACTATGCCTTCGTGAGGTTTTCACCTCCGCATGGGTTAGTGGACTGCTTCCGGAATACATCCGTACCTATGTGTTTCGTGAGATTTTCATCTCCGCATGGCCATAGGGAAATGTGTTCCCCTGAACCGAACTCTATCCATATGAGCCTATAATGATGAGGATTGAGGAATCTGCGGGTTCAGGTACCTTTTCTCTTTAGAACTAAACAGCATATAGTGAACTATAAGAGCCTACCTTAGGTAGAGCCACGCCGGATTTTAATGATTGCTTAGTTAGGTGTTCTGATATTTTGTTTATTTTGTTTTAAATATTATTACGTGATGCTAACTTGTTGTATTTGTCTTGTTCTTGATTGCATGTCATATCATATTAAAAGGTGTCGATTCCCATTTGATTACTAAGAGAACTGGTTATGGAAAGTAAACTTCTTGATAAGGTGGTAAAAAATGCAATTGTCTGTGCTTGGTCGGAGAATTTGCAATTGGAAAAGGGTGATAGTTTAGTTGAAGGGTATATATCAGAGCTATTGGACTTTACTCGAATTAGTGTGACGCAGAATGAGCTTCAAGAGTTGAGGGATATATGGGCTCGTTGGGGAAATGAGATGAAGCAACTGTTTTATGATAGCTATGGCGACATACATTATTTGTTTAATGTCAAGGTGGACAAGCATTTGTTTAGGGCTATGGCACAGTTCTGGAACCCTGCTTATAGTTGTTTTACTTTCGGCAAAGTGGATCTGGTACCAACTGTGGAGGAATATACAACTTTGCTTTGGTGTCCGAAGATTCAGGTTGATAAAGTTTACTCTAGATCTGCTAATGTCCCGACCTTTGTGAAGAAGTTGATGAAAGTTATTGGAATGAGCGAGCAGTGGGTGACGGCTCGAATACAGCAAAAGGGTGACGGGAAATACATTCCTTGGGCAAATCTGAGAGATTTGGTTTTAGCACATCCCAATGAGAAGAAGAGATTAGATGTCTTTGCTTTGGGTATCTATGGGCTGCTTATTTTCCCTAAGGCTTTAAGGCACATAGATAAAGCTGTTATGGATTTGTTTGACCGATTGGATAAACAAGTCACGCCTGTTCCTGCGATTCTGGCTGAGACATTCAGGTCTTTAAGTGCATGTCGTCAGGCCGGTGAAGGAAGGTTTATCGGCTGCGCGCAATTGTTGATGGTATGGTTTCATGGCCACTTTTGGAAAGTGGATATGGTGTCTTATCGATTCTGCTTCAGGGATTATTCACCGATTAAGGAGGAATCAATCATGACAAGGAAGGAAGATATATCGGAAGAGAAATGGATGGCGATACTTTAGAACCTTCAGGAAGATGATATCAAATGGAGAGCTCCGTGGATGGTGCCTGGCGATATTCTTTATAGATGTGGGAGCTTTAATTGGGTCCCTTTGTTAGGAATTTGGGGAGCTGTTGGTTATGCCCCTTTGCTCGTGTTAAGGCAATATTGGTCGAGGCAATTTGTACCAACTACGTATGTGTTGGTTCACTCGGAGTTCTCGTATAAAGAAAAAATTGTAAGAAGAAGGCTCGAGAAATTTCTAATGCCTGAAAGTAAGTTCGTCGGGTAAAGAGCATAGCTGAAGGGGTAATGTCGACTATTGAATATAAGGAATGGTTAAGAAGGGGGCCAATGATAATATTCCAGGGCCAAGTTTAGAAGAAGTTCGATTAGTGGAGGAATATTTGCAAGTAGTTCCATCAGAATTGGAAATTATAAAGCGAGACTTCGAGAGACGTAATTTAGAGCTGGAAAAGAAAATAGAATAGTTGGAGGAAGAGAAAATGAACTTGAGGTTGGATGTGGATGTTCAGAAGTTAGAAGCTGAAAAATTACGGAAGGGAAAGAATAAAGTTGAAGAAGATTTGGAGGATTTAAAGTTAGAATATAAAAAACTGCGTGTCTCAGCGAAAAATGTTGGGCTAGGGAAAACTTCAGACCAGTAGAGGCAAGAGGTACAAGAAGAACGGACCAAAGCTAAGCATTGGGAGAGGAGATGCAAGGAGGTTCAAGCACAAATGAAGCTTTGGAAGGGAACGTGTTGGAAAGTTAAAAAGAAAGAGATGAATTAAAAGCTAGGGTGGTCGAGCTAGAAAAGTCCCTTCGCCGACATCGAAACCGTAATTCCGTAATGGAGTTGAAAGTAAGTTTAGAAAAAATTGAAAAAATGAAAGAGAAAATTGAAGAGTTGGATGTAGCATTGCAAAATTGCCAAAGCCATATTGAGTTTCTGGAAGGGAATGAAGAGCGTTAGAAAGAGGAGCTTCACCATTCTCAGAGTCAGGTCAGAGATAGAGATTATATCATGGGGGAAGCTATAGCACAGATTCGAGAACTGGCTGGGCACTTACAGCTGCTAGTAATACAGGCTGACACACTTAGTGTAAAGTATGAGCTGGAATCGGATCGCGAACGGGAGTTAGCTTTCTTACTTAGGAAAGTCAAAGTGCTAGGCATTAAGGCAAATTCGTATTTGTAATCTATTTTATGTAAAGAATTTTGTTTTTTAATAAAGTTTCTATAAGAAATTGAGTAAGAATCGATGTCTTTTTTGCATTCATGCATTTCATGCATTTGCATTGCATTGCATTATATGCATTAAAATTCATAAAGAGGACTCTAATAAGTGGAAATTATTTCAGAGAGAAAGCTAATCTGGAAACTACCAAAAACCAACCAACCAAACACCGTTACGGTACCCGTACTAAGTCAAGAAACATGGATCAAAGGATAGAAAGGTTGGAACAACTCTAGAATAAGATGCAGGATCAAATGCAGGAGCAGTTGGTCAAGATCCAGCAGGACATGATGGACTGAATATTGGAATCATAGAGGAACATGATGAATCAGCTAACTCAGTTGTTGGTTGGGGGATTAGGCAAAGGAAAAGGTCCTGCGGTAAATACTGAAGAAAATGATGATTCGATTTATCCTCCAGGATTTACCCCAACTAATGCACAGGCACAGCATGAAGCATACCAGCGTGGACCCTCTATTACTATTAGGCCGCAACAACTTCAAGCGGGTACGTCAATACCAGAGAATCACCAAACTGGCTCGGGTTCAGGAGATAACCCAATTAATGTCCCTGATTTAGATGAAATAGCTGGAGGAGAGAGGTCAAAGATAGAACTGCCAAAATAGTTAGAGGACAGGTGTAAGTGGCTAGAGGAGAAATTCAAGGCGATGGAAAGCATTGATAGCTACCGTGGGATTGACGCCAAAGATCTAAGTTTGGTCCTAGACCTGGTACTTCCGCATAAGTTCAAAATGCCAGAATTTGATAAGTATAACGGGACCAGTTGTCCTGAGGCTCACATTACCATGTTTTGTAGACGGATGACTGGCTATGTTAGCAATGATCAATTGCTAATACACTGCTTCTAGGATAGTTTGGTGGGGGCAGCATCTAGGTAGTATAATCAATTGAGCCGTGATAGGATCAGTTTATGGAGAGACCTAGCATAAGCGTTCCTGAAGCAATACAATCACGTGACAGATATAATCCCAAACATGATTACTCTACAAAATATGGAGAAGAAACCGAATGAAAGTTTCAGACTATATGCACAGAGACGGAAGGAGGTTGCTATCCAAGTTCAGCCACCACTTCTAGAAAAAAACCACTATGCTCTTTATCAATACTCTAAAGGCCCCGTTTATCACCCACATGATAGGTAGCGCAACAAAAAGCTTCTCAGATGTAGTAATGACAGGAGAAATGATCGAGAACGCAATAAGGAGCGGAAGGATAGATGCGGGAGAGAGTAATAAAAGGTCAGCCCCAAGGAAGAAAGAGAGCGAAGTGAATAATACGAGTATGGGATACTCAAAGGCGGTTACCATTAATCAGCCAAAAACAGTGACTACAGGGCATCAGAAGTCATCGAGAAAAGAGTCTGGCGCGAGGCAAAGCAATAAGAAACTCCATTTTACGCCAATCCTGATGACATACAAAGAGTTGTATCAAAACTTATTTGATGCACGCGTCGTGTCCCTTCATTATTTGAAACCAATAGAGCCTCCATACCCCAAATGGTATGACTCAAACGCTCAGTGTGAGTACCATGCGGGGATCACGGACATTCGATTGAAAACTACCTCGCCTTCAAGAAGTTGGTAGAAAGATTCATTGGCATGGGCATTGTAAAGTTGGACGATACACCTAATGCCGAAAACCTGTTACCCAACCATACTGATAACAGGGTAAACGCGGTAGAGGAAAATAGGGGAAGGAAAATCAAGACAAATATCTCAGAAGTAAAAACCCCTCTTAGGCGTGTCTGGAAAGAGATGATGAAGAAGAAGCTAATTGCCTCAGATATCGAAGGAGGTTATGAGAAGACGGGGGGATATTGTGAGTTCCATCATGATAAAAAACACGAGATTCAAGACTTGTAACAGCCTAATTTTCAGTGGTGTCTGAACAGTGATTCGGGATCGCTAAATCCGACAAATGAGTAGGAAATATTATTAATTTAGTGAGTATAAATTAAATGTGAAGTTAGGAAAAATTTTGAAATAGTGAATAGTGTACTAAAAATAAATATTAAAATAATTAGAATCGAAAACGAGGTATCGAGACCTTGGGAATTTTAAATCGAGACATAAATATTTTTATAAATATTTATGGAGTATTACTAAGTTAGTATTAAAGTTTCGTCAAGAAATTTTAAAGTTCTGATAGTTAATTGAACAAAAAGGACTAAATTGTATCAAATGCAAAATTGTGAGAAATGATTGAATAGCTTAAATTATAAAAGAAAGAGGGTTTAAAAGGAAAATAGACCCAAGGTCTATTTGGGCTGGACGGCAGGGGCATGAAATCAGCAAGAAAATAAGGAGAATTAAGGGCAAAATTGGAAAATTGCAAAATTTACTTAATAAAGCTAGGACTAAAGTGGAATTATCTAGATTTCTCTTTATTTTTCTGCATTCTCATGAGCAAAAATGCCATGGAAGAGTTCCCTTAAGCTGGTTTTTCATATTTTTACTTCAAGTAAGTTCAATTCTTGATTATTTCTTGAAATTTTTGTGTTTTTGTGACTTTTGCAACTAGGTCCACTTGTTGAATTCATTAGTTTTTGATTCTATGAAAGAAATTGAAAGTTGCCATGAATATGTGCTGGAAGTAAATGATGATTTGGCATGGAATTAGAGTTTTAAATTGTTTATATGCTGATTTTATTAAAAGAGTTTGAAGTTAGAATTTTATGTGGAAATTATGAATTTCAGTAGTTATGAAATAACTTATAATGTCTATGAAAAGTATTAATAGAGAAAATTATCTTAATTGAGGGGCTAATTGAGCAAGGACTGAATTGTATGAATTGTGAAATTTGGGGCAAAATGGAAATTAATATTTTGCACTAAAACTGTTTTGGACAGCAGCAGTGGTCTAACTTTAAAAAATCACAAAAAATTGTAGAAATCTAATAGAGAATGAATAAGATATGGAATTAAAGCTTATTGAGTCTATTTTCATATAAAAGAAACAGAGCAAGTAAATGAGTTCTATATTTTGAGATATTTATATTTTTGTGAGACTCATTCAGAATGATTTCGGGATCCTCTGTTTTGACTTGGAAAAATCATTAAAAATTGTATAAAAATTATTATGGGACATAATTTATATGGTTAGATTCCTTAATGAGTCTATTTTTATAATAAACAAACTATAATATCATTTGAATCTTGTATGATGAGATAATTAATTTTTAGTAAAGAAAGGTCAGAGCTGTCAGACAGCAGAATAGGGGAGACTCCAATGAATAAACTGTACTAATTGGATGAACCAAAAATTCTAAAAATTTTATGGTAAGAAGATGTATGAGTCTAGTTTCAGGAAAAATTAGTGGATCTTAAATTGGAGTTCTGTAGCTCAAGATAAAAATAATTTAGCGACTATGACACGGATGGACAGTTTTGAATATAAATAAGTAAATAGTGAAATTATTGATAATGTTACTTATAGCATGTTATATAAATTAAGGATGTGGAATGGAGAGAAGGAGGAGGAAAATATGTATGAATATTCAGCTAGCATGGTTAATTTGCATATTTTAGGCTCAGCGACTAAATTGAATAAAAGTAAAACTTTATGGGTAATTTTGTAAAAATGTTAGAAATGACTAATTTGCATGAAATGGATTATTTTATTAATTAAAATTGCAAAATTGAATGGAATTATTAACTTAGTTCAAGATCGGGGGAAAAACTTGTTTTAAAGATTAAATTGAAAAAGTGTTAAAATTATAGAAAATTTTAATATTTTATAGAATTCATGGGTTGTTATCAATATGTATGAGAATAACGGCAAGAAATAAGGATTAAATTGCAAGAATTTTATTTTCTGAGCCTAAGGATTCAATCGTCATTAATTAAAAGTTCAGGGGCAAAACAGTAAATTTTGTTTAGAGCATTAGTCGAATGTATTAGAACATGAAATAAATGAAAATGATGATCATCTTTATTTATAGAGATCCGGATGACTCAAATATGAGACTAGAAAGTGGAAAAGAAGAGATATAAGATTATTGAAATTATAAACATGAACAAGCAACGAGGTAAGTTAGTGTAACTTGAATTGTATTTTTAAATACATGAAATATCAATATAATGAATTACTTAATTTATGTTTATGAAGTAAAGGCAAGAAAATAATATTTACCATGACATGTAAATATGTGATTTTCATTGATACGTTGATACAAGAAAATTAAGTATGTTGAGACCATAAATTCAAGTAAAACATGTCGAGAAAAATTAAGCACGTTTAAGGGACAATATGTTTAATTTTAATTGGTTTCAAATATGAATGTTAGATGAAGTAAAATATCTGATAAATAAATCGATAACTCCGATAATGCTCCATAGCTCTATTCCGGTGACGGATTCGGGTTAGGGGCGTTACAAGACTGCGTAGAATTCAAGGCCTTGGTACAAGGTTTGATGGACAACAAGGAAATAGAATTTTATGAAGAAATTGAAGATGAAGCAGACATATGCACGACAGAGTCGACAACAAAGACCCCGAAAGTTAATTATCCCGTGGTCATCATTTCGCGGGCCAAGAATAGCGAAGCTAGAGCACAGAGGGCACCTAGGGTGATAATACAGAAACCTGCAGCCTTTTCTTATGATGATAATAAGAGGGTTCCCTGGAACTACGAGTGTAACGTAGCAATTCTGGGAAAAGAGAATTCAGTCAGTGCCCCAAAGGAGGATCAAGATATAGGTTCTCGCACTCGTAGTGGGAGACGCTACGATTTGGTAAAAGGGAAATCCCCCATGGTAGAATAAGAGAAGGAAAAGTTAGGCGAGTCTGAGTCGCCTGTCAATGAGCCAGTAAAAGAGGAAGAAGCTAGGGAGTTCTTAAAGTTTTTGAGGCACAGTGAGTACAATGTCGTAGAACAGCTGCACAGACAACTGGCACGCATATCGGTACTGGCCTTACTTCAGAGTTTGGAGGTGCACAGAAATGCACTAATGAAGGTCTTGAATGAAACATACGTGGCCAACGATATCTCAGTTAGTAAGCTGGACCGGCTAATTAACAATATAAGTGCTGATAACTTCATCTACTTCAACGATGACGAAATTCCGCCAGGCCGCAGAGGATCCACTAAGGCTTTGCACAGTACCACTAGATGCAAAGCGTACACACTACCAAGGGTCTTGATAGACAATGGGTCGGCATTAAATGTATTGCCACTATCCACACTGAACAGATTACCTGTGGATAGTTCACATATGAAAGAGTGCCAGAGCATAGTGAAGGCGTTTGATGGCACGCAAAGAAAAGTTATGGGGAGAATTGAGATACCCTTATTAAATGGCCCAACTACTTATGAGGTGGATTTCCTGGTCATGGACATCAATCCTTCCTACAACTGATTACTAGGAAGACCATGGATTCATTCGGCAGGAGCGGTACCTTCATCCCTGCACCAGAAGTTGAAGCTAGTATCAGAGGGGCGGCTAGTGACAATAAATGCTGAAGAGGACATTATCGCAGCAGCGACTAGTGATGCACCGTATCTAGAGACAAGTGACGAGGCCATTGAATGTTCTTTCCGGTCCTTGGAGTTTGTAAATGCAACCTTCATCACGGAAGGGAATAGAATCCCGGTGTCAAAAATATCTAAAACCACAGGAATGGGATTACATTTGATGGTAGGTAAAGGAGCTGTGCCAGGAAGAGGGCTCGAAAAACACCTTCAAGGTAGGATCGTGGCCCCAGTACTGAAAGAAAAACAAGATCGTTTTGGCTTAGGATTCAAGCCAGATCCGAGGCAGAAAAATAAAGATTTAGAAAAGAGGCAAGAGAGAAGAAGGGCTCATTTAAGTGGCAAAGAAATCAAATGGGAACCCATGATAATCCCGCACATATCCAAAACCTTTGTGTCTGGAGGGGTCATTCATGAAGTGCCAAAAGGGGAAGACATTGTAGCAACGCTAGATGATGTCTATATTAATGCCATATCCGAAGAGGCAATTGAAGAATAGACCTTATCAGATATCCGACCTTACGAATCAGGAAGCGTTTTGGACAATTGGACTACGAAAGAAATTCCTGTAGTATTTAGAGCTTACACAGAGTAATGTTCAAAACGCACTTGTTGCTTTAAGCCTAGAAGCCATAAGATTTCTTTTGTGAAATAGGCTCATGTTCAAACATCGTTATTTTAATGAAGTACATCTTTCCTATTATTCAAAGCAAATATTCTTTCGTTCATTCATAATTATTCATAATTATACCATACAAATAACTACTCCTGAGTTCATTCATTCTTTATATGTTCTTTTGGAATTGCAATAGGTCCCTAGATATCAACGACATGAGTGATTCTGGTAGTAGCTCCGAGTCTCCTTTTGAGCAAGATAGGTGTTTAGAAGGATCTGAGGACCTTGAAAATGACATAGACTGTGGCTTATCACCAGACTTGTTGAGGATGGTAGAGCAAGAGGAGAAAGAAATTCTACCTCATAAGGAGGCAGTAGAAACGGTGGTACTAGAAAAAGGAAAAGTGGTAAATATCGGAACGTGCATAACTGGAGAAACGAAGCGGGATCTCGTTGAGTTGCTACAAGAATTCAAAGATGTCTTCACGTGGTCATATCAGGATATGCCTGGTTTAAGCACTGATATTGTAGTACACCGTCTTCCTATAAAAGATGATTGTAGACCAGTTCAGCAGAAGCTCCGAAGGATGAGACCTGATATTGTGCTAAAAATAAAGGAAGAAGTCAAAAAACAGTTTGAGGCTGGATTTTTGCAAGAGATTAAATATTCAGAATGGATAGCCAACATTGTGCCCGTCCCTAAGAAAGATGGGAAAGTGTGAATGTGTGTAGATTACAGAGACTTAAAAAAGGCTAGCCCGAAGGATAATTTTCCCTTACCCCACATTGATACTTTGGTGGATAATACGGCAGGCTACTCATTGTTTTCATTCATGGACGGATTCTCGGGGTACAATTAGATAAAAATGCACCCTCAGGACATGGGAAAGACAACTTTCATAACGTTATGGGGTACGTTATGTTATAAAGTAATGCCGTTTGGGTTGAAAAATGCAGGAGTTACATACCAAAGGGCTATGGTGACTTTGTTTCATGATATGATGCATAAGGAAATTGAGGTTTATGTAGATGATATGATTGCAAAGTCCAAAACGGAAGAAGAACACATCTACGTTTTGAGGAAGTTGTTTCTGAGACTAAGAAAATTCTAGTTAAAACTCAATCCAGCGAAATGCATTTTCGGAGCTAGATCTGGAAAATTACTGGGATTCGTCGTCAGTAAAAGGGGAATCGAGATTGACCCAGATAAAGTCAGGGCTATACAAGAATTGCCTCCGCCGTGCACCCAAAAAGAAATCCGAGGTTTCTTCGAAAGGCTAAATTACATTACTCGGTTCATCTCACAATTAACTGAGAAATGTGACCCTATATTTTGTCTTCTGAAGAAACACAACCTAGGCCTATGGGATGATGAATGCCAAGAAGCTTTTGATAAGGTTAAGCAATATTTATCAAGTCCCCCAGTGTTATCACCTCCGCGCTCAGATAGGCCATTAAAATTGTATTTGACAGTGTTTAATAACTCCATGGGATGTGTGCTAGGTCAACATGACGAGTCAGGACGGAAAGAAAAAGCAATATATTACCTCAGTAAAAAATTCACTAAGTGTGAGATGAGATGCTCTCCAGTTGAGAAGCTGTGCTGCGCATTGATTTGGACAACTCGGAGATTGAGACAATACATGTTGTACCACACGACTTGGTTAATATCAAAGTTGGACCCACTAAAGTATATGATGGAGTCAACTGCTTTAAATGGAAGGATGACTAGATGGAAAATTTTGCTTTCTGAGTCGACATTGTTTATGTGAGTCAAAAAGCCGTCAAAGGGAGTGCAATAGCAGATTTTCTAGCTAGCAGAGCTCTAGAGGATTATGAGTCATTGAATTTTAACTTTTCCAATGAGGATCTAATGTGTGTAGCGGCTGTGAAAGAAGACATCCTAAAGGATCATCTTTGGAGGTTGAATTTCGACGGAGCATCGAATGCTGTCGGCAATGGGATTGGGGCAGTCCTAGTATCCCCAAATGGAGATCATTATCCATTCACTTGCAAATTGGATTTTGATTGCACAAATAATATGACAGAATATGAAGCATGTATCAAGGGGTCCGAGTAGCCATAGAGCGCAAAATTAGAGTGCTAGAAGTGTTTGGAGATTCTGCACTAGTGATCTACCAACAAAGGGTGAATGAGAGACAAGAGATCCCAAATTGATCAATTATCGAAGGGTAGTCACGGGGTTGATTGAGGAATTTGATGATGTCACCTTTAGTTATCTTTCACGAGAGGAAAACTAGATGGCGAATGCTTGGGCTACTTTGGCCTCCATGATTAAGGTGAGTAGACAAAAGGATATAAAGCATATTCAAATGAGTATCTACAAAGCCCCAGCCCATTGTTACAATGTGGATGAAGAAAAAAGAGATGATCACCCTTGGTATCAGGATATATTGAGATACGTGAGAAATCGTGAATATCTCGATCAGGCGACTAAGAACGACAAAAAGGATATTGAGAAGACTAGCCTGTGATTATGTTCTAGACGGGGAGATCCTGTACAAAAGAAGAAAGGATCAAGTTTTATTAAGATGTGTGGACGCTGTTAAAGCTAAGAAAATTCTAGAAGAAGTCCATGAGGGCATTTGTGGAACCCATGCCAACGGCTTTACAATGGCTAGAAAAATTATGAGATTCGGGTACTATTGGTCCACCATGGAAGGAGACTATATCAACTATGCCAAGAGATGTCACAAATGCCAGATCTATGGGGACAAGATTCATGTGCCTCCTTCGCCCTTGCATGTTATGACTTCTCCATGGCCTTTCTCTATGTGGGGCATAGACGTCATTGGGCCAATCTTACTAAAAGCCTCAAATGGACATCGATTCATCTTCGTGGTCATCGATTATTTCACCAAGTGGGTAGAGGCTACTTCATACGCCAATGTCACTATGTCGGCAGTTAGCAGATTCTTAAAAAAGGAAATCATATGCCGATATAGGATGCCTGCGAAGATTATATCAGACAATGCGCTTAATTTGAACAACAGTACGATAGTGGAGGTCTGTGATCAGTTCAAGATCAGACACTATAACTCGTCACCATATCGCTCGAAAATGAATAGTGCAGTGGAAGCAGCCAATAAAAACATTAAGAAGATTGTAGGAAAGATGACAGAAACTTATAAATATTGGCATGAGAAGTTGCCCTTTGCTCTCTACGCTTATCAGACATCTGTCAGAACTTCTACTAGGGCAACACCTTTCTCGTTGGTCTACGGAATGGAAGCAATTCTACCCATTGAAGTAGAGATACCTTCTCTTCAGGGTTTATCAGAGTTACAGTTAGACGAGACAGAATAGACCCGATCCCGATATGATCAATTGAACTTGATTGAGGAAAAGAGGCTGAGGGTTATCCAGCATGGTAAGATGTATCAAAAACGAATGATTCGAGCTTATGATAAGAAGGTTCGCCCAAGGGAATTTCATGAAGGGGATTTGGTACTGAAAAAGATCCTCTCTATACAAAAAGATTTCAGAGGAAAATGGATGCCAAATTGGGAAGGACCGTACGTGGTAAGGAAGGCTTTCTCCGGAGGAGCGCTGATCTTGGCCGAAATGGATGGAAAGAGCTTGCCCAATCCTGTAAATTCAGATTCGGTTAAGAAATACTATGCATAAAGGAGAAAGAGGCCAAGGTAAAAACCCACAAAGGGAGCCTTGAGACCAAAGGGGATTTGAGCGAAAAACCTGGAAGGGACGTCTCAAACGGTAATAGGCGGTGATCCTGTTATGCTAGAATTAACAAAGCAAACGGTCATATTCGGTGATCCTGTTATGATGGAATCAACAAAGATGGGATATGTTGCATCTAGGGGTATTAACAAAGTACTCAGGATCTCCTAGACACACGTCAAACTCAAAGCAGTCTATCAGAAGATCATACAGAGAAACTTAGGCTGCGATATCTAGGGCACCTAATGTTTGTTCTTATTCATATTGTATTGGCTATCTTTGAATACTTTGTTCCTTTCAAGATATGCATTTTTAATTAACTTCTTCTATTTCTATTTTTCTTGGATAAATCATCTTGAGTTTTACCTCACACTAATTTTGTTCTTATCTATTGTTGTTACCTTTTACAAGCATGTTGCATTAAAATAATGATTAATGGACTAGTAATACTTCCATAAAAGAAGTTTCGCATATTACTTTGAAAGCTTCTAAATAATATGAGAACCTAAAGCAGGTCTATTACTTAAAACTCACCAGATATAAGGTTCGGAAATGTTTAGGAAAGGGGCATCCAAATATTGAAGACTCCTTCGAATTTTTGAACAAAACAGCAGCAATAAGGCTTTAACAAGCAAGCAGTAAGAAGAAAATCTCTTTTAAAGAAAGAAATTCTGCATTCATGTTCGATACCTAGAGGAGGGCATAATAAATCATTTTGAGAAATAGCACAAATCCTTTATTCCCTAATGACAGTGGGATGGATTAGTGATGGTACAAGCTTTACGGAACAAACTCTGAGGTTATAGTGGGGCAAAGCAGTTGAGCAAAAGATGATTGTTTCTATAAATTTTTGGCAAAGTACCAACCAAACAAGAAGACAGTGCGATACGAGCAATGAGACCTTTAGTATTAAAAATGATCATTCTCACCACATTTTGTATTCATAATGCATTCAGTTAGGAGTATTCGATTCACTTTGATCATAGCATCCTAATCATTTTGCATCAGCATAAGCACATAAACTGATTCTACATGACAGATCCCTCAGAGGACGGTGTAGCAACATTGATGAATTCACAGATCTTGTCTTTCCGAAGTTGCAATGAAGCAGATTGAAAACACCAGTCTTATCTCCCTGAGCAGTAGGAGAGTAGGCTGAAAAGTTCAGATTCTGTCTCCTCGAGATGGTAGTGAGACAGACTGAAGATTGAAATCTTCCTGAAATAGCAATAAAGCGGATTGAAAATTTTAGATTTTATTCCCTCGAGATAGTAGTGGAGCAGTCTGAAGATTGCAAAATAAAAAGTTCAAATTCTGTCTCCTCAAGATAGTTGTGGGGCAGACTGAAGATTGAAGTCTTCCTGAGATAGCAAGGAAGCAGATCAAAATTTCAGATTTTGTTCCCTCGAGATAGCAGTAGAGTAAATCGAAAACAGTGAAGTTTATTTCTTTAAAGTTTCAGCAGAGAAGATTGAGGTTACAAATCTCTTCTCCTTGACTCTTATATCATTGAAGTCCTTAGTGGAATTACAGCGGATCAAGATCAATTTCCAATCCTTATCCCCTTGAAGTCTCAGTAAAATTACGGTAGATCAGGATCAATTTCCAATCCTTATCTAGGGGAATCACAGTGGATCAGGATCAATTTCTAATTCTTATCTCCTTAAAGTCCAAATGGAATTACAGTGGATCAGGATTAATTTCCAATCCTTATCTCCTTAAAGTCCTAGTGAATTACGGTGGATCAGGATCAATTTTTAATCCTTATCTCCTTGAAGTCCCAATGGAATTGCGGTAGATCAGGATCAATTTCCAATCCTTATCTCCTTGAAGTCCCAGTGGAGTAGGTCGAAGTTACAGATCTCTTCTTTCTAAAGTTTTGTTGAGGCAAAGCAACAATTCCTTGAAGATGCAGTGGACTGAAATGAAGCTACTTGAGGAAAAGAAGCACCAAAGAGGTCGATACCCTACAAGACCAAAAAAATTTGGCCCCTGTTGAAGTCTGTGCTCTGTTCTCGTTACACGACAACGAGCAAAGAGGGGCAGCTGTACAGGCCAAATTTTGCCCGGCCCATATAAAATAAAATCCAGAATTAACAACAAATAAAAAGTCCAAATTTTTAAAAGTCCATGACCCAAATCACTACCTAATTAACCTATTACCCATTAAAGCCCAAATTACAAGGCCCGATAGGCCCAAATACCTAAACTAGTTTCGGCTAGCCGAAACCCTAGGTGACCCTAGCGCTGTGTTTTACTTCTGCCGATCACGTGCTTCCGTAGCGAGCCTAACGCTTAAGGATCGGCTCTGCCTATTTTTTGCACTGAAGTAGAAACCCTCCCCTTGTTGAACTTCGCTCGACCTGCAAACATGCCCAAAAAAGAACAAAAACAACAGCAATGCGCAAAGGTAAATGACAGTGGCGAAAAGGACATCGAATACAAAAATAAGATTGTATTTTCATTTTCTTGTAAAAAATCAGCTACATAAAGAGCCGAAGAATGATTGTAAAGCTCTTACGTTTTTTGAAATACATAAACAGAAAATACAGAGGTATATTTCACATATCTTCGATCTATTTTGCTTCCAAATCACTGCATATACATGGAGTAATAAGAAAAATATAAACTTTACCTTTGGTGGCGGTCGGAGCAAAGAACCAAAGCGTTCTTTTATTTCTTTCGACTTTCGGTGGTTTTTTTTCAGCGTTGGGAGGTTAGATTTGGGTCGAGGAGAGTGCAAGGATCAAGACAGGCTTCTTTTGGTCCTCTCCGGCCATCGTGGACGGCGGCACCGTCACTGGCGACTGAAGGCCGTCACGGTGGCCCGATGGTCTAGAATCGGAGAACCCGAGAGCACCCCCTTTCCCTTTTGCGAGTTTTTTTTAAAACCAATGGCCAAATGTTGTTTTTAACCAAATTTTATCTTTTATAGGCGCCTCATACGGCGTCGTTTAGGGCTGATCTTTATAGCCCTAAAACGGTACTGTTTTGAGCTAGATCCGATTTGACCCGTCCCGGGACCCTCAGGATCCGCGTGTTTTAGCTGTGAGGGGCTATTTGCGTGCTGGGTCTTTCTGCTTTAGTGGTGTCATGTAATGTGGTCCTGCGCCTCTTTTCTGATTTAGCCTCGTTCATTTTGTTGGTATTTTAATTTAATCCTCGCGCTACTAATGGACCAGTGTTTGAACGGCGCCGTCTTGGGTGTTCGGGATAATTTCCCAAGAAACCCTTGCAAGTTTGCACGCATATTAATCAGGTCCTTAATAACCTGATGCCTATTTGCATTTTTTAACCTTGAATTTTTAAATTAATTTCATTTTAGTCCCTGACCTCTACAGCGTTTTAATACTTGGAATATTTGTGTTTTTAGTCCTTAATTACCTGTATATGGTTTATTTTAGCCCTTACCACCATCAAATGTATTTTGTTCATTTACAAATTATATATATATATATATATATATATATATATATGTATTAAGTTTTATATTGCTTTATATTTGTGTTTTCTTTTAGATTTACCTATACACATATATACGCATACTTTACTTCTTCTTAAAACTTTATTTTTAAATTGTATTTTGTTTATCTCAATTATTTTCTATTAGTTATATGTATACATTTCATTTACATTTAAATTTTTTGTTTTATATATCATTATTCCTATTACTCTTATATTGCTTTGTATATTATTAATTTATATCACATATATCTTGTTAATCATGTATAAACTTTTTTTTCAATAAATTCTTTTTAAAAATTATTTTTATATGCATTCTTTTGTATGTTATAATTCAAGTTACTCTCATTCTTTTAAAATACCAATATTTCATTAATATAAGTATACACATACATATATTGTTCTAAATTTTTGCAAGGTTTCATTCTTTTACATGCATTATTATTATATTGTATGTCTTTGGGTTTTTATTGGTTATAGAACTTGTTTTAAATTGTATTATATGACACCTCATTTTCATATAAAGTATTTGATCCAAAATCCATATATATATATATATATTTCTAATTCAAATCCTTATACCCTATTCTAAATTGTATTTCATATATTTTATTGATTTCCCATTAACAATTGCAAGCTCTTTTCTTTCTATTTGTTTTAGAGTTTATCACCACATGTTTATGAAATTCATTTGGTGTTCATTGTTTATTTACATTCTTATTGTTGATATTGGTGTTCATGTGGTGGGCTGATACATCTTCGTATGATCTTTGTTTGTTCTTTATAAGTAAATATTGTTGTATGTTAGTCCATAATTATTGGTTGTGTTTGCCATGCATTAGAATCATGATCTCAACTCTTTCATGCCGAGTATTCAAAATTATTTTTTCAAAAAAACCAATTTAGACCCTTTTTGAAATAAGGCGATGCTTAGTATTTGGAAAATCGAAAAATTGTGCCCTAACGTACTGGGTTGCGATTTTCTCGTTTGGCCAGATAACTAAATAACCTTTTAAATTACATATTTTGAAAAATCAAAAGATGAACTCGACATCCAAGGTTCAAGATTGCATCTCCTAACGTGCTGGAGGTGTTATTGCGTTCCTTTAAAACGAGGGAGTCCTAAAGCGACTCAAACCAAATGCACAAAAATCATTTTTTTTGCCAATTAAAATTTTTTGAAATAAGACAATATTTAGTGTTTGGGAGAATTGTATAATTGCGCCCTAACGTGCTGGGTTGCAATTTTTCGTTTGACCAAATAACGAAATGCCCTTTTAATTGCATGTTTTAGGATTTACAAGATGATCTCGGTTTTGAGAGTTTTAAAGCGTTATGTCCTAACGAGCGGGATATGGCGTTTCACTCTTTCAAAATGAGTAAATCTTAAAATTTGATCTAAAGTGTTTAAATCATATTTTTTCTTTCTTTTCAAATTACAGTATTAGGACAATTATTAATCAAAATGGTACCAATTTTGGGCGTGACGAGGGTGCTAATCCTTCCTCGCGCGTAACCGACTCCCGAACCCGTTTTCTTGAATTTCGTAGACCAAAAAACACCATTTTAATAAACCAAAACGTTTTATTAAAACAAAGGTGATTCGATCACACCTAATAAAGATCGGTGGCAACTCCCGTTTTAATTTCCATTTTATTTTTAAAGTCGATTCCCGTTTTCAAAAAAATGGTTTCGACATACATTATTTTCATATTTTTCTGTTTTGTTTTAGATTAATCCTTACTTGTTTCTAAATTGATTTTTAAGTTCTGTAGGCCTGATTCAAGTTTCGTTTTTGTATGAATGCAATGATTATTGATTGGACATTGATTTATGATATTTAAATTAATTTTTGAATTATTTAAATATTATCGGATATGTTAATCGTCATAATATCCTGTGACCCTATTTCGGCAATGGAGACGGGTTAGGGGTGTGACATTAATTATGTTTGTTTGGGATGCATTGAATAAGTTCATGTAGTTGTTTGTGCGTGTTTGCATGCATTCTTAATATGGTAGTTGAAGTGGGCATGAATTGAACTTTTAAACTTGTAATTTTGACCATCTAGGTAAAAGTATCGATACTAGGGACCTAAGTATCCATACTTGACCAAATGAACAATATTTTGAAAATGGCAAAATGCCAAAACAATATCGATACTAATATTTTTGTATCGACACCTTTGATAAAAATATTAGTACTTGCTCCTTTTCTATCGATACCTAGTTTCAAATTTTGAAATTGATCCTTAATCATGCTCAAATCTATTAAACTATGTTTGTATGTTCGAATTAGCCTCTATTTGGTTCATATCTTCTATTATGCATGTATTTAGAACAACTTGATATAAATTGAATTCAATATTATGATTTGCATGTAAATATTTCAATAACTTAGCATTTTAAAACTCAGATCCAGTGATCGGACTGGGCAACGGGTATTACAACCCACAAATATTAATTAGATATTATTTTAAATGCCGAATTAATTATGTGATCTATTAGCCCGTTTTTCATAAAGTCCAATTTTATGTGCATTTTATAGGCTTTTTTTCATATAAAAAAATAGAAGAAGAAAAATAAAGATATAATCATTTATTGTATTCTTTTTAGACGGTGGTTTTGGGAATTTGGGGAAGATAACCTAAGAAAAGAAAAAAATGCAAATTGATTTTATATTTTAGTAATTAAAGTGAGTTTTGGTTTAGATTTCTTGGAATCTTTGTGTTTTAATATATTTTTCATAAAACTCGTGTATTTTGTCTGGGTTAATTTAATAGTTACCAAATTGTAATGGCTTTTTGGTGAGGTTGCGACCACCTTGTTAGTACCAGATGAAATTTCATTTCAAGATCTTTCTGTGTGATATGCATTTTGATAGAGTAATTTAAAAGAAAATAACATTTGCAGTTTTTAAAGTAGGAGAATCTAACTTTTAAGTGCTTATGTTTTAAATTTAAATGTTTTTCATAGTATGAAGTGTGTATTTTCATTTTAGATTTTTATCTCGTTTGTAAGAGTCCTATACTAAAAGATATAAGACCTTAAAGTAGGAGAGTCAAATTTATCAACTGAGAAAATCTCGACAAATTGTGATGATTTCTTATATTTTAGTTGTTTTCAACTTAAGTTTCCGGTAAGCCAAACGATATATAAAATATTTTTTAATTATTAAATATAATAAATTCTCGCTGAGTATGAAATTAATTTTAGTTTGTGTAATGCTATTCAAATTACCACGAAATAGACAAGGGAGGAATGAAGACAGCCCAAATTAAGAACGATGCTCAACCAATTGAAATAAAAAGGGTGTAAAGAACATGCTTTTTATATAAATGCCCTTTTTCAGAAAAACCTAAAAAGAAACATGACACAGAATGCCCCGTGGGATAAAATTGTCTCATCCTCTATAGGCGAATGATGAAGCTTGCTTTTTGCCTACGTGGACAAATAATATTGGAAATAAGAAAACTTTCTACGTCTGTCGCGGCCTCCAACTTAACCAAACACTATCGAACTCTCTACTACCATCACCCACGCCCCACTAGGGTTTCGAATTTCGACTCTTCCTTTCTCTCTATTCCCGCAATGGCGAAGCCGACGACGAGAGGCCGTCGCTCACCTTCTATCTCCGGCTCCTCTTCCCGTTCTCGGTCACGGTCCAAGTCTCGTTCGCGCTCTTATTCTGGCTCACACTCAAAGTCTAGTTCCCGTTCTCGCTCTGTGTCCAGGTCAAGATCCGCTTCTCCTTCTAGCTCTCGCTCCAGATCTTCATTCTCTTCTTCTCCTTCTCGTGGCGGTCGCTCTCGAAGTCGCAGCCCTCCTAACCGCCGAAGGTCATTTCTTTTCGCTTAATGAAACCAAAGAATTTAGCAAATTTGAAATTGTTCACAAGAATTTAACTAATTTGAAGTTTTTGAAACTTTTTTTTTGTTAAGATTACGTTGTTAATAGCTACAAAGATACGAAAGAATTTAGTTATAAGCTGATTAGGTACTCTTTGATTGCCATAGTGTTGGCATTGTTGAAGTTACTGCACTTTATTGTTGCTAATAGCCGAAAATGAATGCTCTACGGCTACCTAATAATAAACACTCAGAAAGTTGGTTGATGGGGTTCAAGTTATTCCAATTCTATTATGCAATAATTTAACTTTATTCAGATATGGTTGCATGGTAGAATGGTACGTGTGAATTCAAAGATTTCATGGCTTCTGGCTTAGTTAGAAGCTCATATATTTGTAAGATGTACGAGATATGGTTCAAAATTACGAGTTGATAGGTGGTAAAGCTGTCAGTCTAACGAAATAAAACTTAGATTTTTGGATCAAAGTGTTTTCTTCAATTGTCAATGCCATCCTCTTTACTGATATGGATGTGCCAATTTTAAGATACTTTTAACTTTTGTACCTTTTTTTTTTTTCAAATGTGGCTGTCATCCTTTCAAAAGTTTTAATTTCATATCTTTCTCTTCTTTTCCTTTTGCAGTCCTGTGCCTGCATCTAGGCGAGGTAATTCCCCTCCACCACAATCTAAAAAGTCATCTCCAGCCCCAAGGTAAAGCAATGTTCGATTCAGATTTACAAAATATTGTCAATTTATATTTCCGTGGAAGATTCTATTTTATTCTATATGTATTTAATATGTTCTACAATATTAACAACTAGGAAAATTGAGTTTGTGAAGGTTTAAAATACGTGATTTATAAAATGACAATGATTTCAAAATGAAGCTTGTTTTTAATCTGTTTTATATTTTCGAAATTGAGTAGTAGAGAGAATCAGTGCTTAAGAGTTTCTAAGTTAGTTATGCTTCCATGGGATAATGGTTATTTAATTTGTATTTAGTTTCTCAGGAAACAAATGATGTTTGTTTTCTTTTATGGGGAATTTTCATTTTCTTCCTATTGTGTTCTATCATGAGCAAATTCTGCCTGAGAAACTTTGACCTGATTTGAGTTTCAATGTTTTATATAAATGTAAGTGCATGATTATGTTTCCAGATTAACAAAAACAATGAAATAATATGTAATTGAGAAGGATTGAAGTTGATGCTCAAGTTTGTTGCTTGCACTGATTTCAGGAAGGCTTCTCCCATCCGTGAGTCTCTGGTTCTCTATGTCGACTCACTGAGCAGGAATGTCAATGAGGGCCATCTAAGAGAAATATTCAGTAAATGCTTTACCATTTAACCTTTGAATAGTTAAATGCATGACTGAGACTAGTTGATACTTCTTGAGAGCGTAGGTACACAAAAAATCTATATTGAAGGGTTGGCATGTTTAATACTTTGTGACATGATATGATCCCCAAGAATGTGATCACATGTTAACTTTTAGGCATGGTATTTCTGCAGATATATTGTAAAATTACATGACATTCAATTGGTCTTTATCTAGAAGCTTTGATAATTATTGTATATGCTCTAGTTTTGTCTCTGCAAATCATGTATGTTGAACTATGTTTCTGTTGTGGGATTATATCTTGTATTTGAGGTTGTCCTTGTGTTCCAAAATCTTTATCCTCTCTTTGATATCAAAAATTGCTTTTGGAAAACTATTATGAATTATGCCCACAGTTGTTACAAGGTTCCAAAGATGTAGAAGCATGGAGCATGATTAACTTAAATGGTCCACTGTGATAACTGCCAAATTTGTACTCCACAAACCTGTTTAATAGGTCCCACCTTGGTTTTGTGGCAATGAGACCATCAGGTGACAAAAGCAGCTTCTTTTTCAGGATTGATGCTTCTAGGGGGGGAGCTTATTTATAGCTTTTGACTATCAGTTTGTCTTTGCATTATCGGAAGATTATTATAATTGTTTTATTTATGACTTTATCTAGGGTTACAACAGAAAGTAGGTGGAGATTAGGCTTTGACAAATATGCACAATCTTACAGGAATTCATCTTCTATGCATTCTTTTGATTTGCATGCCTGTTATATGTTCAATAAGTTCATATAATTGTATATAATTTGTATGGTAGTTTGGTACTTAAGTAAATGTCATTTTGTTAACGTTTTGTTTGGATGAGAATTTATTTCCTTTATATTTTTAAACCATTGGACAATTCAACTGTTCAATGCTGTTCATACTTGTCTTCATCTCTTTGTAGGCAATTTTGGTGAAGTTGTAAATGTGGATCTAGCCATGGACCGTGTTGTAAGTTCATATCAGTTATATTTTAGTGTTCGATATTAGTAATACTGAATTATTTTGACATGCTTCACATTATCAGCTTAATCTTCCTCGAGGATATGGCTATGTTGAATTCAAGACAAGAGCAGATGCTGAAAAAGCTCTACTTTACATGGATGGTGTAGGTTTTTCTACGATGCCAAAGTAAGATTATTAACAGTATTCAGAACTAGTATTTTGTGAAATTGATGTTATTTGTTGCTCTAATGCAGGCTCAGATTGATGGCAATGTTGTAAGAGCGAAGTTTACACTTCCTCCACGACCAAAAATTTCACCACCCCCAAAGCCAATTTCTTCTGCTGCTAAAGGAGATGTTCCTAAATCTGATAATGCCAGTGCTGATATTGAAAGGGGTGGGCCAAAGCGACCACGGGAGTGTATGTTAAACATAGTAAAAGTTCTGCTTGATTGATGGTTGATTTGTATATTACATACATGTTTATCGACTTGTTAATTGATGGATATCAGCTTCACCTCAACGGAAATCCCTGCCCTCACCTAGACAGAGATCACCTGTTGGTCAAAGAGGTGGATCTCCCAGACGACCACCAGAGTCTCCACGTCGTCGAGTAGATTCTCCTGTTCGTCGTAATGGTGAAACACCTCCCAGGCGCCGCCCTGCATCTCCTGTCAGAGGTCGTTCTCCATTGTCTCCTCCAAGGCGGCTTAGATCTCACCCAAGGTCTTATAGTTGTAATAGGCTAATATCTTGTGTAATTATGAGCTGCTTTTGAAAGAATTTAATCCATTTAATCATCACAGGGCATCTCCTCGGAGGATACATAGTCCAATCCGAAGACGTTCTCCTCCTCCAAGGCGCCGGTAATAAAACATATAGTTATTTTCCCGTGCCTTAAACTTTATTGCCTAAGGCATAAGTGAACTGATCACAACCTGTGAACAAATGAATGAATGCATAAGATCTTAGTGAATCTGAGGAATCAAGAACGCTATAGTGGAATCAAACACAAACTAAGGATTGTTAGTTATGTAGTCATATTATGTCATATTCATATTGTAGGCTGTTATCACAGACTTTTGTGTTGATCTTTTGTTGGTATGAACTGTGGATGAGCTGAGACGGATTACTTGAACTATACCATTTACTGTAATTTGGATCTTATGCTATCTTGTTCTATTACAGTTCACCTCCTAGACGTGCACGTAGTCCTCCAAGAAGGTCTCCTCTAGGTCGTAGACGGAGCCAATCTCCAATTCGTAGACCTGCTCGTTCTCGTTCAAGGTCATTCTCACCTCGTAGGTAATATACCTTAGTACCAAAAACTTTCCATCTGGTGCATTTGCTTTTAAATTATCTGTCTTTTCTTTTGTTGTTTCTCTCTATTTGGTTACAAGAAAGAAAGCAAAGTTTTAGTAAATTTAGTTATATGGGGTGAAAGTTCTTGTAGTTTGAAATTTGAGCTTGTGCTAGTGCCTTTTCATGCCCCTTCTCATTGATGTTTAGTTGGACTTGGGTAGCTTGAGAATTTGTGACTATGAGTAATGATGTATTCAGGGTCAGAAGTGTTGCTAGTACTAGTAATATTCCTTTCTGGCTCTATTCTTTTTCTTGTTAATTATAAAGCGAGAGTTTAGTAGAAGAAGATATACGTGTTAACAAGATAACGTGAACCTTGTGTTTCCATGTCTCGGGATCTTACTTCTGTATGTTATTATCTTTAAAACAGAGGTAAAGGACCAGCAGCAAGACATGGGAGGTCATCATCCTATTCCAGATCACCTAGCCCCCGGAAGGTTTGTGTTTATTATTTTTTATTCAAGGAGTACTTTACCTTATTTATTAGTGTTATTTAATATATGGCCTTTGTATTGTCAATTATGACAGGTACCAAGGAGGATTTCTAGGAGCCGCAGTCCTAGAAGGTAATTTTCTAATGTAACATTGATTTATTATGGCCCAACATACACTCTTGCAAGCATTGAAAGTGCTTATAATTTTCTAATGGAACATTGATTTATTATGGCCAAGTAATTGGATGATATATGCTTTTATTCAAAGCTGGAATTTTAACAGAGATTATTTTAGGATATCTGAATTCTAGGGGGAAGCACTAGGGCTATTAGTCTGTGACTTGGAAAGTCATGATTAATGCGAAACACATTAACCTGGACGTCTAGTCATTAAAACAGATGGTCTTGTTAATGAAAATTGTCTGCGTGTGGCTGGCCGAGATGGCCTCATTTCGGGAACTGCAGTGTGGTTTTCAAATCCAATAGATGAAAAATATTAAGGGATAGTATTTTGATGCGCAGGCCATTGAGGGGAAGAAGCAGCAGCAATAGTTTTTCTCCTCGTAAGCCGTAAACAGTAGGGTTATTGAAATGGATTTTAGTTTTAGTTGTGAATGATGTAATATCAGAGTTGTAGTTTTGACTTTATCTATTTTAATTGGATCTTAACAATGTCAAATTGTCTGCTCTGAATCTCCCAAGTAATTTCATGTGGTATTTTCAATTTTCCTGATAAATAGGAACTGAACTTTGCTTGATGGAGTAGAAAGAAAATTGAAAACATGAGAAGTAAGAGGAAATTATAGTTTTTTATTTTTCATAAGTGATTGGAAAAGTGTAAAAGTTGAAAGAAAAAGTAATCTTGTTTTCATTATTATTTGTTAAAGTTTAAAAAATGAAAATAGATTTCTCTCATTTTTTATGTTTTATCACTTCAATTTAGAATGATTTGTTTTAATGTATTATGATTTTTTTCTGTACAAATCACATTCAATTTGTTTTCTTTTCACTTATTTACTCAACCAAGTAATACTATAAAATTTTATTAAACGTTTGGAACTTTTGAAAAAGAAGAGAAATCAGATGCCAAGTGTGATTTTGGAAAGTTGGATTTGGAAAAACGTTGGTCTTGAAAGTGGTTTGAAAAGTGATTTAGAATTTTTATTAAGTTTACAAAAATAAATACACATTTGAGTAATTATTTGATGTAGAAATAAAATTATTTTAACATGAACTGATTAAGAATTAAAACAAAGAATTAAAGTATTATAATGAAAATTATAAACTAAAAATAGTCCAAATCACGAATTAATTAACTAAATTAAAACCCACTTATGGTACCAACATATAGTGAAATTTAAAGATTTAAACACTTTAATTAAATATGGTGAATTTTGAACCTGGATACTAAGACCTTCATTTTTGCCAATTGAATGAAAGCTTCAGTAGGATGTAGTTTAAAATTTTAATTGTTCAATGGTGTTCCAAGTGTTGTGAAAAATTAAGATGTTTAACTTTAGATATTCATTTATCAAAAGTCAAGACGCTAATTTTAAATGCGATGTTAGAATATAAAAAATAATTTTAATTTAAATGAAACTTAAGTTTATTAATAGTATGATATATAAAAAGATGAGTATTTGATACATTCAAAGTGAATTTTTTTTATTCAACAAGTAATTTTAAAAAATTAATGTCTTTTTTAAAATATATATATATATATATATATATATTTTTTTTTTTAATATTATATTACTCCATAAGATAATTGTCAACTCCAAATGTTA
Organism: Gossypium stocksii; assembly: GCA_020496765.1. Taxonomy (NCBI): domain Eukaryota; kingdom Viridiplantae; phylum Streptophyta; class Magnoliopsida; order Malvales; family Malvaceae; genus Gossypium; species Gossypium stocksii. The sequence continues at coordinate 99,446,958 of CM035632.1, read as the reverse complement.
AAAAGTAAATTTTAATTTGAATATATAAATCATGTTTTAGATATTAAAATCAAATACAAACGTAAATTCTATAAATTAATAATCAATGGAACTCATATGTAAAGAATTATGGTAAAAGTAGCATGGAAGTATTTTTGATAAAAGAAATTATCTGATCCATCACCAATAATTATGTTGGCATTTTCCTAAAGAAGTTAAAGAGAAAAAAGTTTTGAGGTCAGAATATCAAACACTTGACGTAACAAATTGAATTGTACTTTTTAAAAAATATTACAAGTAATTTAAGGAAAATCAGCAAAATATAAATAACGATATAATATAAGCAATGTAAATAAATCACAAAATGAAGATTATGGAGGTCAAGAACATTAACGAAGCCAATTGTCTATTTGAATACAAAAAAACATAACAATTGTGTCCATTGTATAAAACCATCTAAAAAGTCCGAACCATAGATCGAGGTGACCAGTAAACAAAATATAGAAGGAACTAACTAGCAGCATTGCATAAAATGGGTAACCTAACCTCTTCAATTAATTATTATTTTGTAGCTTAGCTTACAGCTTGTCCTCGTAATCGGAGAGCGGGGTCATCTGCTCCTTCAATCCCTTCCTCTTACGGATCTCAGCAACATGGGTGGCTGCCTGGGAACCAGGTTCCAATGGATCTGATGACATCATATCCCAGTGGTCAAACACGCATTGTGGGAAAGCCTGTCCTGATGTTGCTGCCCTCAGGGTGCTCGAGAATCCAAATGACTCTATAACAGGAAGGTATGCTTTGATGTTGTATAGTGGAGTACCAGGCCTCTGCATCTCCTCAAACACATGTCCTCGCTTCTGGTTAAGAACACTGTAAATACCACCAAGCGCTTGCTCTGGGGCTTGGATCTCCACCAAGTACACTGGCTCAAGCAGCCTCGGCTTGGCAGTCAGCTGAGAAGCATAGAAAACCCTCCTAGCAGTTGGAATGATCTGACCCCCACCTCTATGGATAGCATCAGTATGAAGAACCACATCACAAACTTCAAAGCATATACCTCTCATGTTCTCTTCGGCCATTGCACCTTCCTTTGACGCCCATTGGAACCCAGCGACTACTGAATCCTTAATTTCGTTCAGGTACTGAACTCCTTTACACATATCAACCACCATGTTAGGACCTGTGGTCTCAGGGCCAAAACACCATATCTTCTTAGCAAGATCTTTGTCCCATCCATACTCCTCAGCCAAAATTTTTGAACGAACCTTGGGATCATCTCTTGGACCAATACGACCTTCATCAATGGCTTCAGCCAGACCTTCCTCCAAGGGTCGAGCTTCCATGTATAATCGGTTGTGCTTGTTGGGAGACTTGCTCATCACAGTCCTGCAAGACCTCTCTAGGACAGTTTCACGGAATGAGACAACTGGGTCTGACTTGACGATCTCAGCACCACCCATAAAATCTTCTTGCAAATCCTTAAGACAGATCTCAAGGTGGAGCTCTCCAGCACCAGCAACAATGTGCTCTCCCGACTCTTCAATTGTACAAACAACCATAGGATCAGACTTGGCCAAACGCTTCAGCCCTTCAACAAGTTTGGGAAGATCAGATGCAACCTTGCACTGAACAGCAACACGAACAACAGGAGAGACAGAGAACTTCATTGCACGAATTGGGTGCGCATCAACTTCCTTCTCATTGGTCAAAGTAGCATTCTTCGTGATAAACTGATCCAGACCAACCATGGCCACTGTGTTACCACAAGGAACATCCTCAACAGTTTCCTGCTTCTTTCCCATCCAAATAACAGTTCTCTGTACGCTCTTGACATACAAATCTTTCTTCTCACCAGGTACATAGTTTGGACCCATGATCCTGACCTTCAGGCCAGTTGAAACTTTGCCAGAGAAGACACGACCAAAAGCAAAGAACCTACCCTTATCAGAAGCAGGAATCATCTTTGAAACATAAAGCATAAGAGGACCCTCAGGATCACAGTTCCTGATAGCACTGGCATAGACATCATCAAGAGGACCCTCATACAAGTTCTCAACACGATATTTCTGAGCCTTGCTAGGAGAGGGAAGGTGGAAGATCATCATTTCCAGGAGAGCACTGCTAGCAGGAAGCCACGTCTGCATTACACGCTTCATTAGGGACTTCCCCATCAAGTCCTTCTCATCAGACTTCATGGTGACACCAAGCTTTTGCAACATGGGCCAGAGCTTATCCTTCTGGTCATTCATACAAGTGTTGATTATCTGCTTGATGGGTTCATAACAGAACTGAACAAATCCACGCTTGCAGGTTCCAGAGCCAGTGTTCTTGGTGGTCCACTTCTTGGTAGCTGGATCAAAAAAGTTCTCACCCCAAAGTCTTTCCATCATCTTTGCCTCATCAACTCCAAATTTAGAGGCGTACATTTTAGCAAAGTTGGTCAAGGTAAAAGCCCAACCATGCAAACCAGCAGAGAAAGCAACTGTTCCCTTCTCTGGGTATACTTGAACATCACCAAGAAGAGGATCTTCATAGGTGGCCATGATGACATTAGCATTTTCAATCACTCTCTGGAATGTCTGGTAAGCCTCCTCTCCATCAACCTGGAGCTCAAGGAAGCACCTATCCATCTTGTTAACAGTCAAGACAGGCCTGATTCTTTCTCCAAGAGCCTGACGGAGAACAGTCTCTGTTTGCACACAGACACCTTCAATACAGTCAACAACCACAAGGGCACCATCAGTAATACGTAGAGCAGCTGTGACCTCAGATGAAAAGTCAACGTGCCCAGGGGAATCGATAAGATTGATGAGGTACTCATTCCCTTGTCTCTCTCCTTTGTAGCTCTTCAAAGAGTCATCAGACATTTCATAATAAAGAGAGATACCAGTAGACTTGATTGTGATACCACGCTCAGCCTCATCAGCACGGGTATCTGTCATACGAACATCACCAGCAACTTCTTGTGCAATAATTCCAGCAGCAGCCACAAGAGAATCTGTAAGAGTTGATTTCCCTGCATATCACAAAAACTAAATGAGAACCAATGCCAACACTTCACTAAGGACAGGATAACTAGTAACACCTGACAATCATCAACAATTGAAGGGCTATTGCAGTAAACTGACTCTCAATTTGAGACTAATCTAGCTTAACTTCCATACAGGTTTCACCTTCATTTTACCATTACCATCTTTTAAAAAATCAAACACAGATGAAATTCCATAAAAATACCCATAAACACCAATTAAATGAGCTTTGATCATTTTACTTCAAGTTAATGATAATAAAAAGAAAAAAGAAAAACCTGCATACCGTGGTCCACATGAGCAATAACAGACATATTACGGATGTTGTGCTTCCTGTCCATAATGGCACGAAGCTCCTCAGCTGTAAACTTCACCTGTAATACATCCAACATCAACTCAAATCAAATCAAAAGTAAGTCACAGAAAAATCTTAAATAAAAACCAAACAAAGAAAAAAAAGGCAAAAAAGAAAAAGGTTCAATCAACTTACCATCTTGACTTTTCTTTAAAGCACCTCGAACTATAAAGAAGAATCAAAACCTGCCAAGCAAACAAAATACATAAGCTCTAGTCTTCCAAACAGTACACATTCACAGTGACATCTAAACAAGTTTAATCTCAAAAACACGAATTCAACCATTAAAAAAAACGAATATTTCGAGATCTAAAATCATATTAGCTATTTATAAGATATAACCAATACCGAGATGTTAAAAAACTTTCAACTATATTTCAGAGCTAACTAACTACATGATTTACTACTATACAGATTTACAACCTATGACATCGCAGAAAAGAAAACCAAAATCAAAATCAGGATCTAATCTAAGATCATGAACAAGAAAAGAGTGTACAAGGATCTAAACGAGATGAATATTAATAAATTGAAAGACAACAGGAGCAAACCTAAGAGAGAAAAACGGCAAGCGAGAGAAAGAGACGAAGATTGTTGGAACGCTCTTTCTCTCTCTGTGGAAATGAAGGGCACAAAAAGGAGGATATTCGCTAGTTATATTCGATGCGATGGCGACGAAATACGTGAGAGTGGTGGCAACTGAGGGATATCAGCTCAGTTCAGCTAGGGTTTTTCTACTTGGTCTAATTATTGTTTTAGTCCTTATACTATTCTACAATTTGATTTTGAATCTTTTTATTTAATAGGCTTAAAGGTGCGAAAAGCCCTCAAATTTTTTAAAAAAAAAAAAGAAGTAATTAAGCCTTTGTTTTCTTTTGCACTCATTTTGGTACTTAAACTTTTAAAATGTATCAAAAATACCTTCAACTTTAAAAAAAAAACAATTAAGCCCATACTTGTTTTGCATTCAATAGGGTACTTAAACTTTTAAAATACATAAAAAAACCCTCAAACTTTTTTCGAAAAAAACAATTATACCCCTGCTTTTATTAAAAATTAGAAAAAAATTACAAAAAATTTAAAATAAAAAAGCTATAAATATTATTAAATTTTAATAAAAAATTTAAATATTAAAAATTTATCGAAAATTAGAAAAAAAATATAAAAATTGTAAAAAAAATAAAAAATTGTAAAATTTTATAAAAATCGTAAAAAATTATAAAATATATAGAAATGTAAAAAAATTTAAAATTTTATAAATCTATAAGAAAATTTTACAAAATGTAAAGAAATATAAATTTCGTAAAAAAATTTATAAAAATTATCGTACTAAAAGAAACATTTTATAATTTTTCTACAACTTTTATTGATTTTTATTTTTTTATTTTTATCATTTTTCACCACATGTCATGCTGTGTTGCGACACATAGGGGTAAGTATTCGACCGAGTCGAGTCGAATTGAGTAAAAAAATTTCGAATTAGTCGAGTTGATAAATCCTATTTTAGCCACCGAACTCAATTTAAATTTTTTTCGAACCAGATCGAATAGAGCTAAAAAATTTCGAGTCGAGTTAACGAATCTTATTATTTATACTAATGTTGTGTTTACATGAACTGATTATTTAACTAGTAAACGGAGTATAAATTTATTTAACTACATAAATAATATAATGGTTTTGCCGTTTAAGTTAATGAGTCAACAGTTATAAAAATAACGTAGTTTTGCTTTTTAACTTAATAGTTTTGACTTTTAACTTTAGAAAAGGTAAACATTTATCAAAATGACGTAGTTTTATCTTTTCTTATTCGGATTTTCGGATAACTTGAATTGTATAATTCATATTCGAGTTAAACTAATAAGCTTAATTTTTTATTCGAGTTGATCCAAATAACTTGATTAACTCAAATAACTTGAACTATTTAATTCAAAATTTGAAAATTTTATCGAGTTTTTCGAATCGAATCGGATTTTGCTCACCCTTAGCGACACGTGATGACTTTAATTGAAAAAACCAATGGTCATTAACTTTAACAATCAACAGTTAAAGTTAATTGTTAAAAGGACTTTTTGATGCATTTTATAAATTTTTTTATGATTTTTATAAACTTTTATAATTTTTTATTTTTTACGATTTTTATAAAAAAATTCTAATTTTAATAAATCTTACATTTTTATATTTTTATTAAAATTAAATAAATTTTCTAAATTTTCTTATTTATTATTTATTTACAATTTTTTCTAATTTTTAATAAGAGCAGGGGTTTAATTTTTTTTTTGAAGATAAGGCCTTTTTAATGCATTTTGAAAGTTCAAGTACCCAATTGAATGAAAAAAAAAAAGCAACAGTTTTATTGCTTCTTTTTGAAGAAGTTTGAAGGTCTTTTTGATGCATTTTGAAAGATCGAGTGTTCAATTGAGTGCAAAAAAAGAGAGGAGGGGTTTAATTGTTTTTTTGAAGAAGTTTGAGGGCTTTTTACCCTTTAAGCTTATTTAATTTTACCCCATTTGGTTTTTACTTTTATAATTTTTATAATGTTATTAGTAAGTCTAAATTGATAATATTTTACCTTAAGTTCAAAATTGGATACTATAGCTATGAGATTAGAAATAGCGGTAAGATGTGAATAAAAAATGACTATTAAGAACATTAGATTAGAAATGATATATAATAGAAGTTTTTCAAATTATTTTACTCTTACGAAATTATTAAAAATATGTAAATTTATAAATTTATTTAATGAAATATTAAAATGTATCTTCTGATATTTTATTATAAATATTTTAATTAATTACATATTCAATTTAAATTATTTATTATAAAATGATAATCAATTTTAATTACTTATTATAGTTAGTTATTCTTTTATAACAATAAAAAATATTATTTTCATAAAAAATACATTATATTGGATTAAATTTTATATATTTACTTAATTTATTGAAGGGAAAAAAAAGTCAAGCTCCATATGACTATGGAGTGAAAAGACTAAAGAGAGCTGACAATTTTTCTTTTTAATAAAAAAAAGTAAGGGTTAGTATAAGAAAAATATACTGCCACTGTAAAAGCTTTTTTCAATTGAAGCATTATACGTCTATGAAAATTGGGAAGTCCAATATGATAAGAAGATTTAACTGAAATTCATTACAGTTTATTTAAACACTATTTTACACAACAATCGAGAGAAAAAAGGGGACTAAGGCCCCCTTTGGTTCAGCTTTTAACGCCAGTGAGGTGCAGTTGGGGTAAGTAACTGCTACGAACCTCACTGCTATGTTGTTTGGTTTAGCATTACAGTGCAGTCAAAATACATTTCCACCACACTGATGTGCTGAAAATCAGCTGGAGATTTCAGCAGCAATTAAAGTTCACTGGTGCAGCAGGTATTTTTAACAGATAAAAATACCCATACTTTTATTTATTATTTTACCTTTTATCCTTGAAACTAAAACTAATTTTTTTCCCAATCTTATCTTTTTCAGATTTGGCAGCCAAATTCTGTTGATAACGGCGAAAGCTCTTCAACTCTTCCTCAATCAACGACCGATAAGCCTGTGATTGTAAGCGTTAAGCGCAAGTTTATCCCTTTGATTTATTCTTGATGCTTTCTGTATGTCATTTCTTTTCATTCTTTCATCTCTTTACCTTTTTTATGTTTCCTTTTGCTTCCATTTTAAAATGCAATTTTGAAACTTTAAGGAATACTCGTGTTGTCTGTTGCAGGGCTAGAAATCAATAAGAGACCTTTGAAATGCCTTTTTTCTGATTTTAAGAAACTATCGATATATTAATCGTCCCAAAGAGGTTTTTCTTTTCCCGATTAAGCTTAAATAGATTGCATGATTAAGCTTAAATACAGCTTATTCTGTTTTTTGTTTAAAAATAATAGATTGCATGGTGAGGGCGAGTTGCATTGCTTTGGTTGTGTTTCTTGTGATGGGTGTGAATGGTATATGTTTTTTTATCATCGTAGTTGGTTCTTTGGAGGTGTTTATTGGGGTTACGTTTTAAGGTTTGAGCCCATAGATGTTGGTTTCCCTCTTTTGGTAGTTGATTTCAGGTTGTTTAGATTTGGTCTTATATCTTTTTTGAAAGTAGACAAGCATGGGATAATGATAATTTTTGTGCTAGTGGTTGCTGGTCTGAAAAGGCAGGGCATGTTCAAGGTATGGTGGTGTTTTTTTTGGTACGTTGTTGTTGTGGGATTGTAAGCGTTTTTGTAGGCTGTTTTGTGGTTTATCATGGGGTGTCTGGTGTAGGGATTGGTCTGGTTTGAGGCATGTCTTTCTGATTGGTGTTATTTGGGATTTAGAGGATTTGTTTGCTGTGTTCTATTTGTGTTAGATTTTGTTCTTAGGACGAGTTCCTTTTGTACTTGCTGGTTGCTTTGGAATTGGGAAGTAGGGTGTGTAGTGTTAGTTATGTTTCCTTCTTGAATGCAGATAAGCAAAGGTAACATGTTGGCCTTTGTGCTGGCGGTTGCAGAAACCGTTTTAATTGTCCCTCGAGGAGATGGGGAATGGTTTCCGGTCTGTTTGCAGCGAACGATTCCCTTGCTGTAGAGGTGGAGGCGATAAGCATTACCTTGGATATGTTTTTAGTGATGTGATGGAAATGTAATGTTCTTTATTTATTGAGGTTGGTTCCATGGAGGTGTTTAATTGGATCGTGAATAAAGGTTTGAGTCCGTGGCTGTTGTTTTCTCTTTTTGAATAAGTCGATTTTAGGTTGTTGATAATTGGATTGTATCCTTTTTGAAAATGGACAAGTATGGGAACAAGATGGCTCTAGCGCTGGAGGTTGCTAGTCTGATAAGGCAGGGCATGTTTAAGTTATGGTGGTAATTTTAGGTGTGATGTTGTTGTGTGTTTGTGGGTGTATTTGTAGGCTGTGTTGTGGTTTTTTTTTTGGGTGATTTGCGTAGGTTTTTTTTTCCTGTTTTGAGGTTTGTTTAATAGATGGGGTTCAGTTGGGTTTTTGTGGATTGATTGTTGTAATCTGTCTATGATAGGTTTTTGTCTTTGGTTGGGACTGTTTGTTCCTGCTGTTTGTTTTGCTTTGTTGCAACTTTGATAGCTGCTATTCTTTGATTAAGCAAAAAAAAAAAAAAAAAAACAATGATTGCATGATTTAATTAAATTAGACACTAGTTGAAATACAAGTTATTCTTCTTCTGATATAATCATTGTTGAAGTTCAATAGCGAAAAAGGTCCCAAAAATTATGCCATGCCAACTGGAAAGTAAAAGTGAGCTTGGACCAATTACCTTAACAAAAGAATTCATATCTTGCCCCATATGAAGCAAAGGTGGTTAGATTTTGTTGACCAGAGAAAGGAAATACAATTGTTAGATTTATGATCATTGCATGATTTGATTCAAATTGAGAAATACAAAGATGGGAGATATCAGATTTCAATTTTGCAGTCTAATTCGGGTGACTTGTATAAGGATAGAACTCGTGATTGGTTTGAATTAAAGATTTAAATGGAAAATTTTCAGCATATCATTATTATTTTCAAGTTGTTGTGAAATCGTAATATACCAATTGCAATAACATCATTACATTTGGTTTAGCTATCGTGATCAAGTTTTAAAAGGATTAAGATATAAAGTTGGGAGATTTCTATTCAATCATATAGGCTAAATATACAAAGGCTTACCCTTTTTAAAAGAAAATAGGTTAGGATGATTTGATATTATGAGTAGTTTTACAATCTCAGCCTTTAGAAACTATGAGATTAATGCCATAATCTTGAGCGATTAAATGCATGCTTTTTTTTGAGACTAAAGTAAAAATTTGATTGCTAGTGTTGCTAAGAAAAACTAACTGCTCAAGTTTGCTTACACTTTTGAAAAGATAGTCATAATCAATTATCCTTTCTATATCCTCGTTATTGTTTACCATGGATCTTTGAGAATTTTTTCTTTAGTGTTCATCTTATGGCTTTCATCTTTTCGTGATGTGTTATTCTTAATTTTTTATGAAATTATATTATTATATCTAATTATATATTTATGGTTTTATGTCGGTTGACATTTAAAATCAAAATAATAATAACCGATGGTAAAGACACGAAATTTTGTGGAGGGAGATAGTACCTAGCAACAAAAGTTGTTTGGGATGATGAGCTGATGTTGATTTTGTGAACTTTACGTGAATGAAGTCAATGCTGGTAATAGACCGACAACTCATCTAAACTCAAAAGGATGGGAAAATGTCATTGCTCTTTTTCAAGCAAAAATAAAAAAAAAATTATAGAAAACCTCAATTGAAAAATAAGCGGGATAATTAAAAAAGGAATGGAGGTTATGGAGGGAGTTGCTTAAGGAATCTACAAGTATTGGATGGCGTCGATGCTATCGAAGAATGATGGGCTGAAAAAATACAGGTTAGTGTTAATTTTATCATTATTTTAATGCATAAAGTTTACTGAAATTAATAATTTACAAATATAAAAATCTTAGTATAACATTTAATATTTAACATGTTATGTAGGAAAATCCTGATTTTAAAGGATTTAAGAAGAAAAGAATTGAACCACGATTGAATGAGTTAATGTAGCAAATGTTTGGTGGCATTGTAGCCATTGGAGAGAATGTATGGGCACTTTCGTCTGGTGTTATTCCAAGTGGGGTTCCTATGGAAGATGATACACCTAATGAGGGATTTGGTGATTCAGATGAACATAGTAATAAGAATGAAGGTATTCCTTCTAATGAGGTACCATCAAACCCTTCTCATGAAACTCCTAATCGAAGAAAGCAAACACTTGGGGTTGTACACGGTAAAGGAAAAAAATCAGGTTAAAGTAGAAAATCATCAAGAAATACATTAACTACTCAGATTGAGAAATTGTGTGAGAGTATGGCTAGTCCAAGGAAGTCAGTGAATGAAATTATTTTTCCTCACTCTCAATATACTATTTCAAATGCAATGGATGCTTTGCGTGCTTTGGGAGATGAAACTCCAAAAAAAGATGAACTGTACTATTTTTCCATCAAAATGTTCCAAATGCCAGTGAAACGAGAAGTGTTTTTGAACTTAGATCCAAATGTTAGGGTTTGGTGGCTTCAACGTGAGTATGCTGAACAAAATCCAATTGCATCATTTTCATCCTTAGTAGCAACATCCTTATTTCCCTTCCAACCATACCATTAACCACCTCTACCATAAGCTCCTTCGAATTATTATTGTAATATAACTATACTACTTTTTTATATGTAAAACTAATATATGATATTTTTTATATTTGGTATTTTTATGCTATGCTTTTAGAATTAGTATTGTAATATAACTATACTACTTTTTTATATGTAAAACTAATGTATGATATTTTTTATATTTGGTATTTTTATGCTATGCTTTTAGAATTAGTATTGTAATATAACTATACTACTTTTTTATATGTAAAACTAATGTATGATATTTTTTATGTTTGGTATTTTTATGCTATGCTTTTATTCAAGTTTCTATGTTGTATAGAATGTCACAAAATATTCATTTATTTTCATTTGATTACTTTTTCAGGTTATGGATGAATTTAACAATATGTATAATAATTTTGATATGAATTATGATACCCCTGAATTAAGTGAAGAAGCTCAATGAAGAATAGCCACAATTGTTACACAAGTTGAGCACAACAATTATCGTGAAGAGGAAGAATATGTGTTAAGCAGTGTATTGGTACAGCATGAAACTTATTTAACTATGCAACCGTGTATGAATTCAAATTATACAGTTCAAATGTGGGTGGATGAAGTATTAAATGGGCATGATGATTGTTGCATGAATAGTTCTAGGATGCCAAAAAATATATTTCACAGCTTGTTGCATGATTTGCAAACAAATTATGGCTTAAAGCATGGGAAAGTATCGGCGATGGAGAAGTTAGCATTATCATTGTACATTCTTGGAAATAGAGAATCAAATTCAAATGCAGCAGAGCGATTTCAACGATCTGGGGAAATTGTTAGTCGAATTTTTACTGATATGTTGCATATATTTACTCGAATGGGAATAGACACGATTAAACCTACTGAAGGTCAATTCGAGGAAGTACCGAACCATATTTGACATGATACTAGATATTGGCCTCACTTTAAGGTAAAATTTACACAATCTTTATATTTTTAAAATATAAATTATTTCTAACTTTTATCTTATTACTTGTATTTATTTTAAAGGATTATATTGGGGCCATAGATGGAACACACATAAAAGCATGCATTTCGCCTTCTTGTCAAATACCTTATATCGGACGGAAAGGTGAACCAACTCAAAATATTATGGCAATTTGTGACTTCAACATGTGCTTTATTTTTGCATTTCCTGGTTGGGAGGAACAGCACATGACAGTAGAATTTTGTTGCAAGCACTTAGAAAACAAGAGTTAAAGTTTCCATACCCTCCACCAGGTTGAACTTTAATTTTTTAAATTAATCTTTACATAAAAACAATATTAAAATTTTTAATTTTTTTTTAAACTTGATATTATGTTTTACTTTTTTGTAGGAAAATATTATCTTGTGGATTCAAGATATCCACAAATGGTAGGTTTTCTAGGTCCATATAGGGGGGAACGATATCATTTACCTGATTTTCATCGAGGTAATCATCGAGTATCTGGAAAAAAAGAAATCTTTAATTATGCCCATTCTTCGTTACGCTCTGTGATTAAACGAACATTTGGAGAATCATGCCCATTCTTCGTTACGCTCTATGATTAAACGAACATTTGGAGTGTGGAAAAAAAAGGCCAATATTAAGAGATATTCCAAGTTTTTCATTTAACAAGCAAGTTTTAATAGTTATTGCAACAATGGTTTTACATAATTACATTTGAAGACATGCTTGGTCAAATGATGAGGATTTTCGACAATTTGAGAATATACCCGACATGCCAGTCTCTTCAGGCCATTTTGATGGAGGTGAATTGAGTTCTTCTAACAGTGAAAGTGACATTGAAATTGCAATATTAAGGAAAACCATTGCCACTAGTTTAATGAATCAATATTTGTAAAAACATTTTGTATCATAACCTAATTTCTAGTAATAATGAAACTTGTTATGTCTTATGTTACTATATATTTTTTTTATTAAAAATCATCCGTTTAGATATTTTAAAATTTGATCCAAGTATAATGTTACTATTTGTGAAAATAATATTTATCATTGTTATAAAAGAATATTTAACTATAAAAAATTAAAAATAATTATCATTTTATCTAATAGATAATTTAAATTGATTATATAATTCATTAAAATATTTATAATAAAATATTAGAAGATACATTTTAATATTTTATTAAATGAATTTATAAATTCCCATATTTTAATAATTTTATAAAAGTAAAATAATTTGAAAACTTATATTATATATTAATTCTAATCTGATGCCTTTAATAGTCATTTTTTATTTTCACCTCACCGCTACAGCTACGTTTGAATCCAAACACACACTCTACCATTGTTTCTAATCTCACTGCTACAGTATCCAATCTCACCATTATAGTAACTAATCTCACCGCCACCGCTGTTTTTAACCTCACCGAAGGTAAACACATCATCCATCCAAACTAAACCTAAATGCATTGAATCATGCTCAACTGGGCATCCAAAGGCAATCTTACTAATAATGTTATAAAAGAATTATACGAAATTAAAGTAAATGATTAAATCTTAAATTTTTAACATCATATAATGACTAAAATTAAAATTAGACCTTTCACATTTTCTATCTTGGGCTTTCGCTCCTGGGCCTTTAATTCTGCTACTGCTACAGTACATATAAAAATATATTGGGCTTTTGAAAACTTTCCTTCTTTGGATATTTTCTTTTCTTTGATTTTTTTGAAATAAATTAAATGGACCATTATTTACAAATATAAGCAAAATGTATAGTATAAAACGGCTGCCCGACCAATCGGCGGCACCAACCTCCCCTAGCAGCAATGATTGACGTGATAATTGGAAAGTATATAAAAAAATTATTTGGTTCCGCCTTAGTAATCAATGACACCGATATTGTATTGCCCATGTATTTATACCATCTCTTGTTAAAAAATTATATTTTAATGGTGTCGACTACGTGTTAGGCGGCACTGAAATTATTTAATATTTTAATATTTATTTATTTATTTATTTATTAAATTTTAAAAAAAGCTTGAAATATTGAGTATTGGGACCCAGACCCGTGATTGACGAGCCGACACCGGCCTGACGGCCTATCACCAATGTGACCCTTCAATCACGGGTCTGAGTCTTAAAACCCCGATATTTCAAGCTTTTTCTTTTAAATCTATTGTTTAAATATTATATATATATATATATATATATATATATTAAATATTCATTATAAAAAGCGTTGGTTTCGTCCCCAACCCCCACAAAACAACAATCTGTCAAGAAAAAAAATTAACATCCAACCACAGTTGAAAAAAAAAGAAGGAGGTAGGTCCCACGTTGAAAAAATGTATTTTAATATTTTTGTAATATTAGAATTATTTATATTTTAGTTTGTAATATTAATTTTTTGTAATAATCATTATTATTATTAGTTTAGATTTGTTTCAAAATTTTATTTATTAGTACTAAGGTATGTTAACTATGAAAATTATTAGAATTGTGAAGGTTTGTTTTGTAGTGTTTGTTTATTAAGATAAATTTGATTGTATTTTTGTAGTTTTAGAAAAAAAACGGAGAACCAATTTTTTGCAGCTATTAATTTCGACGGTGTTATTTTTGAAATAATTGTTGGTTGTATTTTTGAAACTCGCTAGAAAATAGAAACGAGGTTCAATAGAAATGTGTCCGTTGATGATATGAAAGAGAAGATCAGTGCAAAAAATTCCCCGCGTTATGGAAGGAGGATGTCGAAACTATTCTACAAATTTTTAGTTTTGTCAAATCCTATCAAATTTACTGACCTCGAGACAATGGTCGCACTGTATTGCTTGCCAGAGAGGGTGAACACTAAACAAATTTAGTTGTTTGCTGAGTTAGCCGATGCGGCTAGTTGAAGATGTAACTTCGTTAAGTCAATACTATGGAGTTAAAGACCTGTGTACAAAGGTTTCCAGAGTTTCCGTCGATAGGAGGTTGTCTGTGTGCAGTTTTGATGTCGATCTCAATGTTGGATGTTTAGACTAGTACGATGGTGGAGCCATATTGACATGGACCGAAAATCCACACCATGTTGCTTTACAGATACATTTAGTCATTATTGAGATCGATGCGAATCCGATAATAATGGTTGTTTTGATCATGAAGGTGAAGATTTTAGTGACTTCGATGTAACGAATGATGGGAACGATTACGCCTTTTTGGTCAGAAACCTGAGTTGTGACATCGTTATATGTAATGATCCTGGGGCCTACATGTAGATCATCGATCCCGATGCACCAAATATGAATGAAATGACATGTGTTTAGATTGGTTTTATGAAGGTCTGAATGACCAAATATGCACCATTTGAGTCATTGGTTTGATTTGACACAAGTTAGACACTTACACCATGTTTGGTTCACTGGAATGAAATATGGCTGAAATGGAATAAAGTTGTAATGGAATAGAGCTGTAATGAGTAATTTAATTGTTTGGTTGAATGGAATGGAATAGAGTACCCTTAGCAAAAATAAATTTTAATAAAGTTGTAATGGGATGGAATGGAAGAAGAAAGCTGAAATGATTAGAGTACCCTTAGCAAAAACAATTTAGATAGATAATTATTATTGTTATTAAATTTTAATAAATTTCATTATTAAATATAATTTAATAAAAACAAAAATAAATACTTTAGTCATAATTTAATATAATTATTATTCAATATGTAACATGTATATTCATATTACTTCAATAAAATAGTAAAATATTTAATAAATATAGTAAATTTTAATTAATATATAAGTTATTTTTGTTGCTCAAACGTTAGTAAAATAATAGTAATATAAAAGATTTACTTAAATCACAAGATCGAACCAGAGCAAAATATAGACATATATATATATATATATATATATATGAAACTGGAAAACAAAAAATAAAATTAGATTGAAATATTATACTAGTAGTTGAGGCCTGTTTTAACAATCTCCTTAAGACAAATTCGACCACTCTTTTGGTGCTGGAGAAACATTGGTCGACTATCCCCCAAGGTACAACAACAAGAAGAGTACGATAGTAGCATGGCTGCAGTGATCAACCAACAATAGCTTTGCCTTCGTCTATCATCGAAAACAATTGAAAAAATAAGCAGGAAAAAGATATCGCGAAAACTCGAAAAATTTTAGTGTGTTTCTTCCCTGTCTGATTATTAGGTTTTTAAAATAAATTCAAGGGAATAATTTTTTGGAAATCTTTGACTAATGGAGCCAAAATATGTCTGTGAATTAAGGAGAATTTAATGACTATGAATTAACTCAATTAGAGTTTCTCTTCAATTTGTTGCAAGTTTCCCTCTCGGGGATGTGTTGAATGATTTTTGTTCTTACCTTTTTTTTTCTTTTTCCTTTTGGTTTTTGGTTGGGTTAAAATGGAAATAATAGAAAAGTATCTATTCTGAGTTGCTTGGAATAGCCATTCAGAAGATGAAGTAAAGAATGGCTATTCAGGGAATTTGAGGAATAGTCATGTAATGAGCTATTCTGTTGAATAGCCTTCTGCCAACCAAACTAATAGAGAACCATTACACTCAAAATAGACATGGAACCGGTTGACTATTATAGCTAACCAAATTTGTTGTTAATGGCACATTTTTGCACCACACGGGCTAACACATTGCCTCAGTTAGTTACACGATCTAGCCATATGGTCGTGTGACTTCTAGTAAAATTGGTATTTTAACTCACACGAATACAATAAGTTACACAGCTTGAGCACATGGTCGTGTAACCCTTGTTTTGCATTTTTTCCTTTTATTTTGTAAAAGTTTCAAATTAGTCATTGCTTGATTTTTGGGTCAACTTTAGAGCTTTCGTAAGCTCGATTTAAACCCGATTTTGTTTGAAAAGCATGATTTTATGTGAATGTTTGAGATCATCCGATGTTTAATTGAACTTTTGGTTTTAGATTTGCATAATACTATTCCGCTAATTATTGTAGCATCTTATAGCTCAGGTCCAGCGACTAGATCGGGTAAGAGGTGTTACATCTAGATGCTTTACATGTGTTCTTTTTAGGTGAAACTCACACCGGGTGAACCTATGACATCGGGTGGCTCCATAGTAAGCCTAAAGGACTTTCACCACGAACTATCTCCATTAAGAGTGCATGAAACCTTGTTCCCATTGATTGTTCAACCATCCTAAGACGCCATGTCGCCAACTTATAAAGGCACATTAGCACTCCTATAAAAAAGGGAATATATGACAATGAGATCTTAACATGTGGCATGCCCTTATCTCATGTATATAAGCCTTCCCATTATACTAAGGAAGCAACTAGCAACAACATAACATAATGCTCCCATCTTTGCTCTCTTTCTCTCTCTCTCTCTCTCTCTTTCTCTTAGACATTTTCTCCATCATCCCTATCCATCTGGTACAGGGGTTCTCCGCCCTACCAAGGTGAATCACCACCATCTTTCCTCATTACATCTTGTTGGTTTCTTATGTCAACAATATCCTATTTTAATTTATGTTCCAAAGAGAATTTCATTAAGTTTTGGTTTTTCAAGTCATTCTTAAAAAAAAGAAGTTTACTCTCTCTTAGACTTTTTAATGTATCCTTTTTTATCTATGCCAAGACCACTCATATGAATGCTATTAAATTAGATCATAATTTGAAAATTTCTAAATAAATTGTATAAGTTGAAATTCGAACATAACTGTATAAATTAATACTTTTAAGTTCCTATTTAACAAAATATAATAATGTTGGAATCCACAAAGAATCTATGTTGAAGTTGAGCAATGTTAACCAGTGAGGTGAACAAGGAAAGAAGGTGAAGATAGAATAAAGAGAAGGAGTATGAAGGTTGGGAGGAGATTGTGGTTTTGTGGAAAGATTTTAAAGATTTAGAAGAAGGAGAGTGAGAGGCAGAGAGATATCCTAGTGATTTGTTTGCATGAAACTTTTATAGTGGGGGGCAAACTTAGCTGCTTGTCATAAGATTGTTGACGTGAAAGTTTGATTTGATATCCTTAGTAGTGACGGTGATATGACCTCCTAGGATAAGACATGTTAGGGCAACTAACAATCAATTTCTCTGAGTCTCTACGTGACCCTCACATAGTCTTAAAGGTTATGCGAGTTGGGGTTTGTGAACTAGCCGAGGTTCGCATGTGTTCAACTTTCTATAGATACATGGCCAAGTTCGTGAGGTACGCTATAAGGTCCGTGAAGCCCATTACACAAGGTATCGAGGTGCACTATAAGGTTCGTAAAGCATATTACATAAGGTATAACAAGCAATTCCTACAAAAATGATCTTTCTTAAGTTTCAACCAAAAGAGTAGTAAGCATATGAGACCACTTCCATTTGTGCATCATAAAAATAACATGGAAATAAGAAATGTAAAAACATTGTGCCAAATGATACGACAAAAGGCTTTTGGATGGTGAAGCTACTACATTTTGATTTTGGTTTTACATGGGGAACTAGATGCATTGCAAGCTAAGGCCTTCTAAAAAAAGGAAAAACCCTACCACTAGAAGAATGAGAGTTTTAGCAAAGCACATCTCAAATGAATTAGGAAAATTGATTTTGTGTAGCTAGACATATGTACAGGTTGAGTGGCTTGTCAGAGTTGGTAAATTTCGGACTAGAGGTCCCAAATTCAGTTTAAGTAGTAATGAATGTTTTAATTTAAATTTAATTATAAAACGTATGAATTTTAATATGAAAATATATTTTTTAGTATTTTATTAATAGATGAATAGCAAAGTGGGTCATATGCTTGGGTTAAGAGATTCGGGCTTGATTTTTTTCTTTGAATTGGGCAACAAACTAGCCCATGAACTGGTATACCTATAATGATATATTGGGTTTTTAAACTCAATGTATCCTCAAGTTGCATTAAATTAATCCGAATCAAACACCAAAATTTGAACTCTTGTTCTCACTCTTACAATGTAAGGTTACTACCACTTCATTCAACTACTGCTTCTTGGCATTCAAGACACAACCTTAATCACCTAGAAATTCCTCATAATTGAAACTGAAATATATAGAATGCAAAGTTAAATCAAATAAATGCATTTTGAAACCATCCAAAACACAAATGAATCCTTCTACAATCAACGCTACAATTCTTTTTAGTATTTTAATAAACGTTACTCAATTTAACTTTAATTAAACTACCTAAAATAATTAATTTTTTAAATTATAAATAATTTTTTTCTTTTTACAATTTTTAATTATTTTATTTTTTCTAAAATATAATATTTTTTAATCTTTGTGCAACCAAGTTTTTTTTTTTTTAAATAGTTTCTAGATAGTGGATTTTTTCTTTTTTCCATTTAAATTGTTTTCTATTTCATCTTATACATTTTTTAAAAGTAAAAATTATATAGCATTGAATCTTCTGTATTAAGAATTGTCTAAAATGTTATTTGATTTTTTTTTATTTTAATTACTTATGTTTTTTTTAACCTCGAGTTGAAGAGTAAGTTGAATATGGATAGGTGTATAATAATAATTTCATGTCTTTAAAATTTGATGATGTGGCAAAATTTTAGTAATGCCTAAAAACCTTATAAATTATTCCATGATACAAACTTTATTTTATTGGAAAAAAAACCCTTAGTTTCATTTTTTTACCTAATGAAAACATAATTAATTAGAAGTTATAATTATTTTGAAAACGATATAATATGAAAAGGTTTAGGATTCTATCATTCAGATTTGCTTGAAAGGTCAAATATATATAAACATGTTTTCAAAATTTTTTTGGTGGTTGGTAAAATTTTATGTTAATAAAATAAGTGTAGCGAAATTTGAATTTAAATTAAATTTTAAAAATATGTTATTGAGAGTAATAATTATAATGTACCACTTACTAAGCATATTTTAAAAGCATATTTTAAAGTATGGATCCTTGTTAGTGATGCCGACATTAATGTGATTTAACCCTTTTTTTTTTTTTTTTCTTGTTTGAATGTACCTTTTACATATATTGAGATTTCATTTTTCAAAATATAAAAAAAATATTTGGTTGAAATATAAAAATAATTTTTTAAAATATAAAAATACATGAAAATTTAAAAAAAGTAAAAAATTATTTTTTATTGATTATATTAATAATTTATAAAATTGAAAGTCTTAAAAATAAGAGAATTTTAAATTTAAATTTAATTGGTGAATTCACCTTAAAGTTATTTTTTTTTCAATAAATTTCAATTATAAGAATTTTTTATTATGAGAATGTAATACCTACTATTTTAAATGGGTCATTTCATTTAATTTAAAATATTCAAATAATTAAGTCGTTTGCTTGTTATTTTTTTTTGCCTAGCACGGTGCCAGTCTCCAGCTGACTATCGCTTGCCTTTTTCTCCTTCCCACCATTCCTTTCTTTCTCATTCATTCCACATGTTTTCTATCTTTTCATTTTGCATATCTATTTTATAGGTATCTTTGTTGTCTTGACAAATTGAGATGGACAGATGACGGTGTCTGCCATTTGCTAAAACTCCATCGGCCACCTGTAGTTTTCTTGGAAGTGGGTGACTCTCCATCAGCTTCTTAATTTGTTTATGTTTTGAGAGTATTTCTATGAAAAAATAGAACGTCGATAATAACAACATATCGCAAAGAAAAAGAAAGAAAAAAAGAACACACAAATTTTTACGTGGAAACCCTTTCAAAAAAAACTATGGGCAGAGGAGAATTCACTATGTCGAATTCGAATTGATTTATACGTGTGTAAAACCATAGTCTAATCAAAATAAAATAGAAGTAATGCAGTAATGTTAAAACACCTTATTCAAATCAACATTAAACAGAGGAAGCATACTTTTATTCAAACTTCTCTTGCAAACTTGTAGTTTACCACTTCTATTTTATTTTATCATGAATTTGGGTCACATCTCTAGCAATCTCCACCTTGACATGAATTCTTTAACAAATAAGTTCTTCACCACGAACTCTCAACGAACAAGTTCTCCACCTCTTCCATAAAACCCCTTAAGGGTTTAACTTCAACAATGAACACCAACCAAGTCTAAACAATGCTCAAACTTGGTTATAGGAAGTGACTTAGTCATCATATCTGCAAGATTTTCATAAGTACTAATTTTGCTCACAACAATATCACCACGAGCAATAATATCACAAACAAAATGATACCGAACATTAATGTGCTTTGTTCTATCATGAAACATTTGATCATTTGTAAGGAAAATGACACTTTGACTGTCACA
Source organism: Gossypium stocksii (assembly GCA_020496765.1). NCBI lineage: Eukaryota > Viridiplantae > Streptophyta > Magnoliopsida > Malvales > Malvaceae > Gossypium > Gossypium stocksii. The sequence goes on along the minus strand of CM035632.1, from coordinate 99,426,229 downwards.
AAATATTGTATTGATTTGAAGGTCTTCATTGAGTTCATTAAAGAGTCCATTCAACTAAATGACTTCTTTACAAGCCTCAATAATCGCCATGTACTCAGCTTCAGCGGTAGACAAAGTGGCTATAATTTGCAAAGTGACTTTCCAACTGATTGCACAACCTCTGATGGTAAAGAAATAACCTGTGAGAGATCTTCTTCTATCAAGATCTCCAGCAAAATCAGTATCAAGATTCCCAATGACTACATCTCTAGTTCTTCTAAACTGTAAACAAACATCAGTAGTACCTTGTAAGTATCTTAAAAATCAACTAAATTGCTTTCCAGTGTTCTTTACCAGGATTCGCCATGTATCTGCTAACTACACTGACTGCATATGATAAATTTGGACGTGAACAAACCATAACATACATAAGAGATCTCGTTGCACTAGAATATGGAACATGTGACATGTACTCAATCTCATCATCTGATTGTGGAGACAAAGCCGATGAAAGTCTAAAATGGGCTGCTAAAAAAGTACTAACAAGCTTAGCACTCTGTATATTAAACCTTCAAAGAACTTTCTCAATGTACCCCTTCTGACTTAGGTACAATTTACTTGCTTTTCTATCTCTGAGAATCTCTATACCACGTATCTTCTTTGCTTGTCCCAAATCTTTCATCTCAAATTCTTCACTAAGCTGGGCTTTGACCTTTCTTATCTTTCCTTTATCTTTTACTGCTTTCAACATGTCATCAACATAGAGGAATAGATACACAAAAGAACCATTACCGTTTTTCTTAAACAAACACAACTGTTAAAACTATTTCTTTTGAAATCATGAGAAGTCATAAAGGAATCAAACCTGTAATGACCTGAAAGTCAGGGGTGTTAAATAAAAAAAAACTTCTAGGACCTTGCCTTAGCGAATTGGGCTAAAAAATATTATTATTATATTTTTGGAAGTTACTTTAAAAGTGAATTAAATGTTAATTAGATAATTTTTATTAAAAGGGACTAAATTAAATAAGAGATAAAAGTAGGAGTTTCTATTAAATTTTAATATAGAACTAGTTAAAGGGACTTATTAAGTAAATAAGCCATATTATATATATACAAGATAGTGGATGGTTTTAATCTATTTTATAAGTATTATATAAATATAATATGTTAGAAAAGAAATAAAGTTAAAGAATAAATAATAATATGAGATAAAAGATATAGTAGGTGAAAGAAGAAAACGGGTTGAGTCAAAATTTTTTTTTTTCTTCTCTTTCGAAAACTAAATGGAGAAGGGGGGGGGGAGAAGGGGTGTTCGGCCATAGAGTTTAATGCATGTGTAAATTTGTAAGTGAAATTTGATTGTTTTTGCGTGAAATTTATGTTTTTGATGATATAATGTTATGAGTTAGTTTACCCATATTGAAATTTTGAGAGTGAATGGAAATTATGAAAGTTACCATAGATGAGAAATTCAAAGGTGTGGTGTAATTTTGTTGAATATTAAATGCCTTTGAGGTGATGATTAGAGTATAAATTTTGTAGACTAAATTGGTCATATTGAGTGGTGATTTTATTGATAATAATTTCTAGGGACTTAAATGTTGTAAATTCAAAGTAACATGGCTTGAGTTGTTAATTTTGTGAATTATAGAGACTGTTTTAGTGGACTGTTCTTATGCTGGAAAGTTTAGGATTTATTTACTAAGTCCATTAAGTATATAAATTATTTTGTGATATGAAATTGGTTAGTATTAACTAGTAATGAGTTAAATGCTATAAATAAATTTAACAAAGTATGAGTTTATTAAATTTAAGATTTTTGGGGATTGTTAATAAATTAAATGTATATTTAGTGAATTATTGAAAATAAGAAGGAATTATGATCAATCAAATTTTTGATGATAATAGTTGAGTTGAATAAATGACAATTGTTGTTAAATAAAAGTATGCACTATGATATAAGATTTGATTAATTTTAGTAGAAACAAGAATGGTATTAATTGAGCTAAATTGTTAAAAATAGATCAAGTGAAGAATAGATTGGGTATCAACTGTGGGAAGGAAAAGATCACTAAGTAGATATTCGTCGTATTTTGGTAAGTTCGTGGACTTGAACTCAATTCTATCTATAATTACTATTTAAATAAATTAATGCTAAATTAGCTCTTGATATAAAATGTATGTATATTATCGAATTAATGTTAAGGAAAATGAATGAGGAGTTTGTGGAAGTAAATAATTGTACAGTTGTTGATATATTCGACTAGAGCTGGGCTCACTGTGGATTTTGTCGATATATTCGATTAGCGTTGGGCACAATCTTTTTTAGCTTGTCTGACTAGTGCTGGGCACACAACCGTCGTTTTATCTGACTAGCACTAGGTGCAAAAATGGTTGGTTTATCCAACTAGAGTTGGGCTCACATTCAATACTGTCGGTTAATTCGACTAGCGCTGGGCGCAATCTCCTTTGCGGTTTATCGCTAGGCACCGGATGCCACATAGCTAATAGATTTTGCGTCGGGGTTGCTTGAATTATTGAAAGAACTGAAATTTTATTTGGTTCAGTTATAATTTCATATTAATACTGATTGTTCTTGTGGTTAGCTAATAAATGGAACCATTTAATGATAATTTAATTTACATGTTGCAGGTTAGATAAATATTAGAATCGAACTCAGCATCCTTCAAGAATCCCGTACTCAATGTTGGTGATGTTTTCTTTTGTGTTTTTGGTATGTACATAGGATACAAATTTAGTGATAGAGTCCTTTTTGCTTAGTAATTTCTAGGGAATATGATTTTGTAAGTGTAAATAATTGTAAATAGATGTTTAAAGTTTTATGCAATATTTAAAAGGAATGTTTGCTTAAATGATTTGGTCTTTTTGGTGATTTATCTAGGTTGTTTATTTGATAGGAAAAGTAAAGCTAATCCTTATGTCACTTGGGTTGTGGATTGAATAGGGATGATACATGTAGGTTGTGCATTTAGCAAATTCAATGATTTGTATATTGGAGTTGATTGAGATACCTATAGATGGTATATTGGTTGTTGATGATAGAATTGTATGTGGTGTCTATGAGGGCACATTGCTTAGACACTTAAAATGCTTTTTTTGAAGGCACACGGCTGTGTCCAAGCCCATGTTGGTACCCATGTAACTCTCTGTGTAACACCCCAAACCCAACCTAAATGTTATGGTCGAATCTGGCAATGTCACACTATAAGGTTTTTAAACCGCGTCGTTATGTCAAAAACCAGTCTTGTATGTTAACCACTATTACTATTTTCCATTTTAAAACTCTTATCCCTTTTTTAAACATTTAGAAGTAATACATTTTTGTGTAACAGAAGCGTGTGAAAGAATTGTTTTTAGGAATCGTTTATTCTTTGGAAAACCGTTTGTTTTTAAAAAAACCTTTGCTTATTTAATAAAACTGTATTTTTGTTGAGTTTAGTAGTTTATAAGTCCATAAAAAAATAGTGTAAAATCCCAAGGTAAAACAAACAGTCCGCAAGTCCCAATTACATCAAAATACCTAAAATAATAATAAAAGAAAATAATATAACCATAAAACGGATATGAAGCAGTTTAAATAGCAGTGGTCATTGTCGAGTTCTCCACCGCACCAATCCGTCTAACTCTGGGGATTACCCTGTACAGATTAAACAGAAGGGGGTGAGTTTACATAAACTCAGTGTTAATCCCCACAGAAAAACATGCATCCAATCAGTTAACATATATCAGTCAGATACAGTCTGGGGCCTAAGCCCATTATATATACAGATTTGGGTCTAAGCCCGTTACAGTAACATATGCAGAATTGGGCCTTAGCCCATCTTAGAAACAGATGTAGTTAAACAGTCAGAACAAAAAACAGTTCCTACCCCCAGCCTCTACACACCATCTCTGACCATCCCTACACACCATGTGGGGTTTAAAACACTCACCCAGTCTTACACACCATGATGTACTGAATGCGGCACTTAGCAGATAAATTGCAGCTAAACTGCCAGATAATAAGCGTAAATACCTTTCAGTACACTTCCTCCAATAATCAATCATCCCACCCCAAATGCAGATGCAGATAAATATGCTTAGTGCAGACATACAGAATGACATACTTACATGCTATTATACGATTATCAGTCATACATACAGATCAATAAACATGAGTATAACTATCATGCTCAATACATACATCAGATATTCAGATCATACAATTTAGGGTCTAAGTAGCCCTTACCGATCCTACAGCAGGTTCATAATCAATTTGGATGACCCGTGCAGTCTTAGAAAATATTTCAGATAAATGGGCCGACACGCCCATGTGGCTTGCCCGTATGGGCTCACACGTCCATGTGGCCCACACGCCTAGTTTGGCATTGGCCTGTGTAGATTACACGGTCTGGCCTAGAAATCCACACGCCTGTGTGGACTACCCTCGTGGACCTACAAGCCTATGTGGCCCACACGACCCAATTTGGTCTAGCCCGTGTATCGCACACGACTACATTTGGCTATCACACGGTCATGTCCAACGCACGGCCTAGCCTTTGTCAAACATACGACCGTGTTATTCGCACACGGCTTACCACACGTGCAACCACACGCCCGTGTGAAGTCAACAGTGAGGTTTTTGGCTTTTGCTGAAACCTCATTTTCTGCGTTTTGGGTACATACTTGGTATGTTTTCATTGCAAAAGTAATCCCAAATCCTCCAAAACCTATAGTCGATTGAAAAACTCCAATTTTAGTCTCTTAAACCAATACCAAACCAAATACCATGAAATAGACCATCTTAGAACTTACCGATAACCTCTACCTTTGAACGAACACCGGCGAATTTGCACTTCTACAGCACCGATTGAAATTCCACAACCATTTAATGGCCTCCTAAACACGAATTAACACTCCATTAGACAACGATGTAACAAACCATACTTACAAAACTTACCCATAACACCCAAATGTACCAAAATAACGAGTCGCGACAATAAGAAAATAGATAGGGAAATCGAAACAAAATTGGTAGCAAGAGGAGAAGAGGAAAAATGGCAGAAACAAAAAGAAAAGAGAAAGATGGAGAGGAGAAAAAGAATGAAAGCTTGAGAAATTCAAAAAGATGTCAAAACTGATAGAGACTTTCAGTAGGAGAGAAAAAAATTGGATAACTCCCAAATCCCCTATTTTGCTCCCACTAATCCACTGAACCTCAACCACCCATTACTCAGAATCTTAATCAACCTCAAACTCTCTTGACCGACCGAGCAAAAATACTATCAATCACGCTTGTACAAGGACTTGAGCACAGGACCTCCAGCAAACTGACACTCCACTCAACCACCAGACCAGCAGACCTATTCTAATATCATACAACAAACAATTAAATATAAGCCTACTCATTAAGGGTCAGGCTAAATTCAGAAAAATTCTAAAATTTTGCCAAAGGTATGGCTTGAACTTGGGACCTCACACACACATCTAGAACACTTAACCACTAAAGCAGACAGATATTTGTGTCACACTTTCTCAAAAACAAAAATAAGAAATTTGAGGATTACACTTTGACTTAGGTCACACGGCCAAGCCACACGCCTGTGTGCTAGGCCGTGTGATCAATTCTGAACATTCTGTTTTGTATTTTAATTATGCAGGGGACACACGGCCGAAACACACGCCCATGTGCTAGGTCGTGTGTCACACACAATTGAGACACACGTCCGTGTCTCTGCCCGTGTGGACGAAATAAGGTTATTTCTAAGTCATATTTCTCACCCAATTGGTCTTTCACCTACATTAACACTTGAACACATTCATAAGCCAATCCAAGTGATCTCGTGATGATGAAGTAATAAAATCGATCGTACTTGGAAACTAACTATTATCACGATAAAAGGCAAGCGCACCTATCGAATAGCAGTATAACTAATGGCAAGACCAGAATATCGAATCCAAGGAACTAAAAGTACTAGTAATGACTTCCTTCCTATTATCTAGCCTACGAAATAAAAGGGGTTTGGTTGTAAACTATTTTAAACTAAACTAAAGAAACGACAAATAGTAAATTAGGAAATTACTTTGGGAAAACTGATTAATGAGGACAATACCTAAGGAAGAATCCACCTAGACTTCACTTGTTATCTAACTTTGAACTAGACAATTTCTTCATTTGACTTGATCCGTAGAGATCCCTAAATTATGTTAATACCTCCACCGAGGATAAGAACAACTAATCCTAGGTTGATTAATTGAAATCTCTTTCTAATTAAAACCCCTAGTCTTGCATTAACTCGATCTATGGCTCTCTATATTAGATTTGACTCTAATCTTATAGATTTTCGTCGTCCTATGTCTAGAATTACGATCAACTCCGCTTAATTGTGTTAGATTTACTCCTATATAAAGACTTTTGCTCCTCTGTATAAGCACATTCGACTTAAATTAATATCCCGAAAATATCAATTCAAGAGTTAAAAAACACAATTAAAAACAAATCAAATATTTATCATATAGTTCAGATAACAATAACAAGATATCGTCTTAGGTTTCATCCCCCTTAGATATTTGGGGTTTTAATTCATAATTATAAAACGAAACATCCCAGAATAAATAAAATAATAAAACATAAGAAAACCTAAAATTCCTGAAAGGATAGAAGAGAGATCCTCTGTCTTGATGTAGATCCTGACTTCTGAGATGGATCAATCGGCTTTCCTTCGAGTAATCCCCTGCCTTTAACTCCCCGTTTTGGCGGGAATAATGTAAACCCTTGTAGTTGCCTGCTAGGTCTTTATATAGAGTTTAGAATGTCTTTCTTAGCCCCTAAGTAGCCTTTTCCGATTGAAATTGAACTTCATCACGACAGGGACACGCCCGTGTGACACGCTCGTGTGAGTCGATGCTAGGCCGTGCTCGAGCCTGTTAAAATGGCACGACCGTGTGCCATGCTCGTGTGACGAACTTTCAGGCCGTGTTGATTATTGATTTGGACCTAATTTGCCTGTTTTTGGCCCGTTCCTTGCTCTTTTCTATTCCTTATGCTCTCCTAAGTATAAAACATGAAATAAAAGGATTAGGAGCACCAAATTCCACAAATTCAATGATAATTCATCCAGAAATTAGGCTAAGCATAAGGTAAAAATATGTATAATTTACGGTTTATCACCAAGACATTTAAATCAAGCCAAAATCAAGTCTTATGCATGACATATCACTTCATAAATCTATATATCCAAACTTACCTATTTGACCAAAAATACATATAGACATACTTATGAAGTTTACAATTAATTAACCATACTAAACATTCATATTAAACATGACATTATCTCATATATATACATCAAAATACATTCATCACAAGCCATTCCAGTGGCTAATTACAACCAAAGCTTTTATATGCCAACATTGGCTATTTAAACCTATACATGCCATTATAACCAAAATTAATTTACTATTTATACCGAAATAAGCCAATGAATAGTGTGAGTAATCTTCGCCAAGCTTCCAATTCAATGAGCGTCCAACTTACTATAAAACAGGAGAAATAAAATAGAGTAAGCATTTATTACTTAGTAAGTTCGTATAACATGAAATTTAACTTACCATTTAATCACAAATATGGTAAGCATATAAAGCATACTCAAGCAAGATGGCCAAAAGCCCTAGCACATATCCTCATCAACCATGTTAAATACATATTTCATATAAATGTCAAGGAACATGTATGAGCTCAACAATATCAAGTTTCCATGTTCATAACTTTCCACTTCTTGTATTCATATATCAATTCCATATACTTCATATATATACGGGTAATGATTCACTTTGAATTAATTTATTTTCTCATATCAGGATTTTGTTCGTTGAATCATTTAAAATATCGATGGATACTTGGGTAGTACACTCGAGTAAAAATCTGTAATCTATCAATTCATATTCGGGAATGCTTATGTGAGCACATAAACGGGAAGCTCATATGAGCCATGTAACGGGAAGCTTATCCAGGTTGTATAATGAGAAGCTCATAAGAGCTATAATTAGGAAGCTCATGCGAGCCAGTAACGGGTAGCTTCGAAGAGCCATTAATCAGGAAGCTCCGGATAGCCATATATCGGGAAGTTCAAGCGAGCCATATCGGGAAGCTTTGAAAAGCCATTAATCGGGAAGCTCACAAGGAGCATTTAATCGAGAAGCTCACGAAGAGCAATATATTGGTATGTTTATAAGAGCTGTGGTGTGTCTACAACACATGCAAAATCACAACCAATCGGGATGCTCCGAAGAGCTATTAACGGGAAGCTCGCAAGAACCATATAACAGGAAGCTTAAGAGGGCTAATAATGGGACACCCTTTCGAGTTGTGGTGTGTCTGCAACATATGCAGAACCACAACTAATATGGGAACCCTGTATCCATCGAATTTCATTTGTTTAAACGGGACTTAATACTCGTCGGGCATTATCGAATATGTGACCGATTTTCATACATGTCAATTGTACAATATACATACATAATATTCAATTTAAACATATAAATATACACAATTTAGTTACACAAACTCACCTCGACAATTGTTCGTGTACGCAAAATCTACTAATCTGACACTTTTTCTTTTTTACGATCTAACTCTGTATTTGGTCTATCCGGATTTATACGAGTAAATTTAGCTTAATTTAATACAATTCATATTCAATTCAATCCAATTCACATTTTAGGCAAAAAATCCATTTTGTCCTTATACTTTTATTTAATGATAATTTCGTCCCTAGGCTCGGAAAATAAAATTCATGTAATTTAATCCTTATTCCAAGCCTAGTTGATTTTTACATGTCACAATAACAGCCCATGTATTTCATAAAATTTGGAATTTTTCCATGAATTTTACAACTTTTAAGTTAGTCCCTAAATCATAATTTCATCAAAATTCACTTTACGAAAGTTGTTTATCTATTAAAAACCTTTCATTTTATACCATAAATTTCATAATTCATACATACTCATCCATGGAAAAACCCTAGTACTTTTATAAATTTGCAAATTAATCCCCGGGATAGCTAAATTAAACTATTATGATCTCAAAAATATAAAAATTACTAAAAACGGGTATTAAATACTCATCTAATTGAGCCAAATAAGCTTGCTACCTTCAAGCTCTTCTAACTAGGGTTTTCATGTAAAATTAATTTGGGAAAGATGATAATATGATGACGCTTTGATTATTTTATCATTTATCATCTTTTATTATTTTACTTTCCAATTTCATTATTTTTTTATTTAATTTTCCATGTTTGAATAATAATACTTATCTATTAACTCCTCTTAATGGTCTATTTTCCATAAAATGACCTCCAATTTTAAATTCCATAGCTATTTGATCCTTTTATCTACTAGAATTCAACTTTTACATTTTATGCAATTTGGTCCTTTTATCAATTAATCATGTAATCGGTAAAATTTTCTTAACGAAATTTTTATACGATATTCCTATCATACGGTAGACCATAAAATAATATTAAAATAAATTTTCTTTCAAACTCGAATTTATGGTCCCGAAACCACTATTCTGATTTCATTAGAGACGGGCTGTTACACAACAGGCTTAGCATTTTGTATATTGAAGCTGCAAATAACTTTCTCATTGTACCCCTTTTAACTTAGGTACAATTTACTTGCTTTTCTATCTCTGAGAATCTTTATACCAAGTATCTTCTTTGTTGGTCCCAAATCTTTCATCTCAATTTCTTCACTAGCTAGGCTTTAACTTTTCTTATCTTTTCTTCATCTTTTACTGCTATCAATATGTCATCAACATAGAGGAGTAGATACACAAAAAAACCATCACTAATTTTCTTAAATAAACACAACTGTCAAAACTACTTCTTTTGAAATCATGAGAAGTCATAAAGGAATCAAACCTCTTGTATCACTGTTTTGGTGACTGTTTCAAACTGTAAAAGGGACTCTTTCAGCAAACAAACATAGTCCTTTTTTTCTGAGATTGTAAAACTCTCTGGTTGTTGCATGTAAATATCTTCCTTAAGTTCTCTATGCAAAAATGTAGTTTTTACATCTAACTGCTCAAGCTCCAAATCATGCATGACCACAATACCAAGCAAAGCTCGAATCGAACTATGCTTCACAACTGGGGAGAATACATCTGTGAAATCCAAACCTGGAATTTGACTGTAACCATTTGCAACAGGCCTTGCTTTATATCTAGGTTCTTCAACTCTTGGAGTCTATTCTTTCTTTTTAAACACCCATTTATAATGAATAACCTTTTTGCCTTTAGGAAGTTTGACAAGATCCTATGTTCTATTTTTGTGGAGTGATTCCATCTTCTCTTGCATAGCAAACATCTATTTTTCTGAGTATTCACAACTATTTGCATCAAAATAAATAGATGGTTGTTGGTTTACATCTATATCTTTAGCCACATTTAAAGCATAAGCAACTAGATTAGCTTCGACATACCTCTTTAGAGGTTTAATATCTATTTTAGTTTTGTTTTTGGTGATAGAGTATTATGGTAAAGAATTAACTTTATTCTGAATTTTGTACTGGCTTGAGGAGTCGACTCTGTTGTGGATTCTGGATTAATTTGATGCTCCACCTACTTTTGCTGTTCTTTATTGGAAAAGTTTTTAAGAAATAAGTTAGGTAGCGTAGTAGTTTCATAAAAAAATCTAGGCTAATCACAACTTTTTTATTTTCAAGACACCATAGCTTATACCCTTTTACACCAGCTTTATAACCAAGGAAAACACATTTGATGGATCTCGGTTCCAATTTTCCATTATTAACGTGAGCATACCTAGAACACCCAAAGATCTTTAAATTAGAATAATCAACAAGATTACCAGAATACCTCTTGTAGAATCTTTTTTTCAATGGCAATGGATGGAGATTAATTGATCAAAAAATGTAGTAGAGGCTGCTTCGGCCTAAAATGACTTTAGTAAGTTGTCATTCGACAATATACATCGAACCTTCTCCAAGATCATTTGTTTTTTTCGTTCTGTAATACTGTTTTGTTGTGAAGTATGACGAACTGTCAATTGTCTAAACTCATCAGAATAGAACTGTGTAGAGGTGTTTTATTTGTTTTCCCGTCTATTTTTCAATCATAGTTTTTCAAGACTTAAATGCGAAAAGCACATCACTTTTCTACTTCAGGAAAAATACCCAAACTTTTTTAGAAAAATCATCAATAAGTGTTAGGATATAATTAACTCCACATCTCGAAGGCATTCTGGATGACCCTTACAAATTAGAATGAATATACTCTAATGTTCCCTTCGTGTTATGGATTTCTTTAGTGAATAGAACTCTCTTTTGCATCCCAAATAATGCAGTGCTCACAGAACTTCAGTTTGCAAATTTCTTGCCCATAAAGATGTCCTCTTTTGCTCAATTCTGCCATGCTATTCTCACTCATATGCCCTAAGTGCATATACCAAAGTCTAGTAATATCATCATTTGACAAGGAAGAGTAAGCGACATCACCAGTAACCGTAGAACCCTACAAAACATATAACTTGGCAGTCTTTCTCTGCTCTTTCATCACAACGAGGGAACCTTTGGAAATCTTCAAAACCCCACTTTCAACTATGTATTTGTACCTTTTTGAATAAAAAGTACTTAACAAAATCAAATTTCTCTTCAATTTTGGAACATGTCGCACGTCTCTAAGTGTTCTGACAACTCCGTCAAACATCTTAACTTTAATCGTTCCAACACTAGCGATTTTACACGAAGTATTATTTCTCATCAGAACAACACATTCAGACACTATTTCGTAAGTTGTAAACCAATCTCGATTGAGACTCATATGGAAGGTGAACCTGAATCAAGGATCCACTCATTGCTCACTTTTGATTTATTGACAGAAGTAACTAAAATTTACCATCGTTGTAATCTTCTACAATATCAGCTTCACTGGATTTTTCTGGTTGTTTGCTCTTTCGATTCGCAGCTTCCTTTTTGATTTTGTTCTGTAGCTTAAAACACTCAGATTTAATGTGCCCTTTCTTCTTACAGAAGTTAAAAGTTTTACCTCTATTTTAAAACTTCGATCTTCCTTTATATTTACTGCAAGGATTCTATTCCTGTGTCCTTCCATGATCATCATCAACATTCTGATCTTGTCTCCCACGAACAATCTGATCCTCTCCCTGAGAGTCGGGTTTAACCACAAGATGTTTCATCTTATCATACGAGGTCAAAGAATTATAAACCTCATCAACTGTGAGAGAGTCGTAGCTATACAAAATCATGTCTTTAGAGTTTCAAAAAGACGGAAGCAATGAACAAAGCAGAATTAACTCTAGATCTTCTGTAACACCCTAAAGTTTGTATATTTATTTTTACGTATTTATAACACAAATATTTGTCTGCTTCAGTGGTTAAATTTTCTGGGTGTGTGTGAAAGGTCCCAAGTTCAAGCCTTGACTTGGGCAATTTTTAGTATTTGAATGAATAAAGCCTTACTCTTATTCAGTAGGCTTAAGTTTAAATATTGTAGAATTATATCAGAATGGGCCTGCCGGTCTTGTAGTTAAGTAGAGAGTTAGCTTGATGGAGGTCTTGGGTTCGAGACTCTGCGGAAGTAAGGGAATTAATTCTTTTTATTTCTCACATTTGGCATGTGGGGGAGTCTAGTGAAACTAAAAGGCTGAAGTAGTTGTGTTTGACGGGTTAGTGGGATTGTGTATCAGATTTTACCAAAATTCCTCCTAAAAACTTTTTGACGTTACTTTTCTCTCCCTTCTCTACCAATTTTTTTCCTTTTGTGTCGAAATTCTCATTCGATTTTTGCTCCTCATTTCCGCTGTTCTTTTTATTTTTTTTTATCTCCTCCCATTTTATTTCGATTTCTATTTTATTTCTTCCTAGCACAATGTTCTCTTCGCGCATTCGGTAAGTGATGATTTCAATCATTCTTAACTGTTCGTTATGTTTAGTTGGTAAAGAAACTTCTATGTTATGTGCAAGAGGTCAGTGAGTGGTTGTGGATTTCCAATCGGTGCCGAAGAGGTGTGAATTCGTAACTATTTGCTCTAAGGTAAGGGCTGTTGGTAAGAGTTAGGAATTTTCTGTTCGTATTAATTCGGTTTAATAACGATTTAAGTGATTGAAATTGGTTTTTGAACTGTCGATTATAGGTTCGAGAAGGCTAGAGGATTGTTCTAGCTTTGTTTGAAACCATGTGTGTACTTGACTGCACAAAAAATGGGAATCGACGAAAGTTAAAAAAGTATTCTGTCGACACCACAGGAGTGTGTAGTCATCTGTATGGTAGGCTGTATGATGGAACACAGGCGTGTGGTCGATGAGCCAAGTCGTGAGCGAAGGATACGGCTGTGTGATGGCCAGGAGAGGCCACGCGCCACACACGGGCTCGGCCAATTGGGTTGTGTAGGTCACACGGACATGTAAGCCCATACGAGTAGACCACACAGGCGTGTGAGCTTCTTGGCTATGGCATGTGGTCCACACGACCAAGGCTAATTTGGGTCGTGTAGGTCCACACGGGCAAACCACACTGGCGTGTAAGCCCATTTTTACTGCTTTGTTTGCTAAGGTTACACGGGTCACCCGAGTAACTGTGAACCTACTGTAGGGTCGGTAAGTAAAGCTTAGATCTCTAAGTGACTGAATGGTATATGTATGACTATATAATCGAGCGTGATGATAATACTGTACTGATTATATGTATGATACCATGAGATAGCATGTCATGACTGTATGTGGCATTGCGTGGAGGTTGGGATATTATGATTGGAGGAAATGTATTGAAAGGCTTAGAGCCTGATATACTGGCAGCTCAACTGCAAATTACTATTTAGTGCTGCAATCGGTACTATTTGTAAGTGTAGGGATGGGTGGGTGATTTAATCCTCACAATAAGTGCAGGGTTGGATGGAGATGGTATATAGCAAATGGTTGGGTAGGACTTGCATACTGAATTCTGCATGACTGCTATTGTTATTATTACGGGCTAAGGCCCTAGTGCATACTATTACTGTAATGGGCTACGGCCCTGCTGTTTACTGTTTACTGTTGCTGTAATGGGCTAAGATCCTATTGTATTAGTGCTACTGTTTTAAGAAAGGGCTTAGTTCTAGATTATGTAATTGTATATTGTTTGTTTGATTCTGTGGGGATTACACATTGGGTTTATGAAAACTCACCCCTCTTTTTAATCTGTATAGGTAATTTTCAGCCCTAAAAGGATCGGAGCCGTAAAGGACTCAGCGGTGACCACCTGGATTTCCTTTAACTGTTCATTATTTATTCTTGGTTTTAAATTCTTATTTGGGAGGTTTTGATGTAATTATGGCCTCTATGGATTTTTGGTTTAAACTTGGGATTTATACTGTTTTGTGGTTGATATCTGTTAGTAATAGGAAAACTCGGGTTTTTAAAAGAAATAAATGTTTTATAAAAAATACCCATGATTATGCGAATTGTTTTAAAAGCTTCTGCAATGAATAACGTTTTGAAAATAAATAACGTTTTGAAAATGATCAACACGATTTTAGAATTAACAAAAGATAATGAAAGTTGTAATTGGAAAAGTGGTTTTATCGACGATATGGTTTTTCAAACATACCCTCATGTGACATCATCAGATTCGGCCATAACGCCTAGGTCAAGTTTGGGGTGTTACATTTAGTGGTATTAGAGCGAAGTTGTAAAATTCGGCTTTGGATTACGGGTTTTAAAATTGGGGTTTTTAAAGGAATAAATTTTTGATGATTGAAATATTTTACTGAATGTGTGGTACACTGGGTCTTTGACGCCGATCCTGTAAGTTCTCTGAAACTATTATATGTTTTAAATTGAAACTGTTATGATTCTAAAACTACTATAGGTAGTATACTGTACTGAAAACACTCTAGTTAGTGTATACTGGAAACTATAGAGAAAACTATAGAGAAACTGAAAGCTGTAGTAAGACTGCGATCTCTGAATTACCGATACTGTTTTGCATAAAAGTTCGTTAATAAATACTGAAACTGTAAGTTGATGCATAAAATTGTTAATACAAATAAACGCAATTAGACAATGAGCACAAGAGGTACTTGCGGACGGGGTAAAAGAGGTCGTGGTAGAGGCCGTAGAGGGGCTCAAGCTGGGTCCTCATCATCTGGCTACATACCTAATCTGGACACTAGCGAGACGCCGGTATCGCCTATTACTGAGACTGGGTTTTGGTCTCATAATACAGCGACTAGGGACGACGTATTGTCTAAAGCCATGTTAAGGATTCTACAGAGGATCGCTGGCTCAATACTAGAGCGGGAGGCTGAGGGTCAGTTATGGAACGATTCTGGTATAATAGAACTAAGCTCTTCAGAGGCGTCACTGGGGTCACCTCCAATGTGGCCGAGTACTGGATTGATACCACAGAGAGGATCATGGATGATCTAGACTGTACCCCCGAGTAGAAATTAAAGGGTGTAGTGTCGCTGCTACGTGATGAAGCTTATCAGTGGTGACTCACTGTTAAAGAGGGCACTCAGCCCGAACAACTGACCTGGAAGTACTTCAAGTCCACCTTCTAGGAGAAATATATGAGGCCGGTTATGTAGATGCCCGGAGGAGAGAGTTCCTGAATTTGACCTAGGTAGATACATTTGTGGCCTGAGTATGAGGCCGAATTTCTGCAACTGAGCCGTTATGCGCGAGGTATGATGGCAATTGAGTATGAACGATGTGTTCACTTTGAGGATGGCCTTAGAAACAGCTTGAGGGTTCTTATAGCTCCACAGAGGGAGCAAGATTTTTTTGCACTGGTGGAGAAGGTGAAGATCGTCAAGGAGGTTAAGCGCGCTGAGTGTTAAAACCGCGACAGAGAGAGAAGTAGGAAAAAGAGGGATTCAGAGCCCTCGAGTTCTGTACAGAGGCTTAAGAAAAAGGTCAGAGCTGATAAGTTGATTAGATTTGGGGCCCTTGTTGCTGCTATTGGACAGTAGCCATGTACTGATTGTGGTAGACGCCATCAGGGGAAGTGTTGGAAAAGGACTGGGGCTTGTTTGAGGTGCGGTTCATTGGAGCACCGTATTAGGGAGTTTCTGCGGAGCTTGATCAGATGCAAGCTCCGGGTACTGGTACTGCATAGCCACCGATGGTAGTTCAGTAACCACTGATAGGCCATGGGCAGGCTAGAGGTGGAAATGGTATGTGCCGTGGGCAGAGAGTACCGGGTAGAGGTGCTGGCTAGACTGAGTTTATGCTACACGTAGTTGAGAGGATGGAGATACTCCGTACGTCATCACGGGTACGTTTCTTCTTTATGATATACCATATACTGCATTGATAGATATATGATCTACTCATTTCTATATAGCCTGCTCTATTACTAAAAACTTGGGGATTTCATTTGAGAGTACTTCGAGTGAAATTACTGTATTGAGTCCATTGGGGTAGTCTATCCGGGTTAGCAAGTTATTTAGAGACGTCCCTTTAGAGGTTCAATGGGCAATCTTTCTGGTGGATTTGATAGAGCTTCCTTTTGAGGAGTTCGATTTGATATTGGGAATGGACTGACTGGTCAAGCACCATGTTAGTTTGGATTGCATGACTAAGAGGGTCGTGTTGAGAACTGAAGAGGACAACGAGGTAGTCATAATTGGGGAACATCAGAACTACTTGACGAATATGATTTCTGCATTGATGGCAGAAAAGTTGGTTTAAAAAGAATGTGAGGCGTTTCTAGCCTACATAAGTGTTTCAGATTCTGGGGTTTTTTCTGTTAAAGATATTAGAACGGTAAAAGATTTTTCGAATGTTTTTCTGGAAGAGTTACCTAGATTACCTTCGAGTTATGAAGTGGAGTTTGGGATTGAGCTCCTTCCTGGTACAGCTCCGGTGTCCATCGCTCCCTATAGAATAGCACCGAAGGAGCTTGCAGAGCTTAAGGCTCAGATTTAGAAGCTATTAGATCGTGGGTTTATCCTTCCTAGTGTGTCTCTGTGGGGAGCACCAGTGCTATTTGTAAAGAAAAATGATGGATCTATGGGTATGTGCATCGACTATCGACAACTGAACAAACTGACTATTAAGAATAAGTACCCCCTACTAAGGATAGATGATCTGTTTGACCAGTTTTGAGGAGCTTCACTTTTTTCTAAGATTGACCTTCGATCAGGGTATCACCAGTTGAGGGTAAAGGAGGCTGACGTGCATAATATAGCATTTAAGACTCGCTATGGTCACTACGAGTTCCTAGTAATACCATTTAGATTGACTAATACATCGATAACTTTCATGGATCTGATGAACCAAGTGTTCCAGCCCTGTTTAGATCGATTCGTAGTGATATTTATTAATGACATACTAGTGTATTTGAGGACTGGGGATGAACATGATGAACACTTTAGAGTGGTTTTGCAGATTCTACGAGAGAAAAAACTGTACGTCAAATTCAGTAAGTGCTAGTTCTAGTTACATAAAGTAACATTTTTGGGTTATGTGGTTTCCACTGAGGGGATTCGAGTTGATCCTCGGAAGATTGAAACTGTGTTGAATTAGAAGCAGCCTAAGGCGGTATCTAAGATTTACAGTTTTCTAGGATTAGCAGGGTATTATCGATGATTTGTAGAGGGCTTTTCACTGATTGTAGCACCCTTTACTAAGCTGCTATGTAATAAAAGAACTTTGAGAAGCTCAAGACTGTACTGACTGAGGCCCCTATTTTGATACAGTCGGAGTCTGAAAAAGAGTTCACTATTTATAATGATGCATCACATGTCAGTTTGGGATGTGTATTGATGTAGGAGGGTAAGGTTGTAGCGTATGTGTCTCATCAACTTAAAACTCATGAGACGAATTATCCGACGCATGACTTGGAGTTGGCCACGGTGGTATTCGCACTAAAAATCTAGAGGTATTATTTGTATGGTGAGAAGTATGTCATCTACATGGATCACAAAAGCTTCAAGTATCTCCTTACTTAGAAGGAGTTGAATCTTAGATAGCGTAGAATGGTTCAGCTGCTTAAGGATTATGACTGTACTATTGAGTACCACCCTGGTAAAGCTAATATGGTGGCTGATGCACTGAGCTGTAGAGCTATGACTGACCTGAGGGCAATGTTTGCTCGCCTCAGGTTATTTGATAATGGTAGCCTTTTAGCCGAGTTCTAAGTTAAGCCGACATAGATTGAGTAGATTAAGAGTAAACAGTTACAGGATGAGTCCTTGGGTCTTCGATTCTGTCAGATTGAAAGTGGCAGTACTTCTGATTTTGGGTTAAACTTTGAAGGTGTGTTGTGTTTTCGAGGCCGGATATGTGTGCCGAATGATACTGATCTAAGACAGTCTATACTGAGGGAGGTACATAGTAGCCATTATACTATGCATCTTGGCAGAAATAAGATGTATCGAGACCTTCGTGAGTTATACTGGTGGCCAGGTCTTAAGCGAGGGGTTACCAAATTTGTGTCTAAGTGTTTAACATGTCAACAAATTAAAACTGAGCACCAGTTACCTTCGGGTTTGTTGCAACCAGATAAAATCCTTCTTTAGAAGTGGAAGCGCGTAACTATGGACTTCGTTAGTGGGTTGCCCCTGACATCCACTAAGAAGGATTTAGTATGTGTCATCATGGATCGATTGACTAAGTCTGCCCACTTCATACCAGTTCGTACTGACTATTCGCTGTAGAAGCTGGCTAAATTTTATGTTTCTGATATAGTGAGACTACATGGGGTACCGATTTCGATCAACTCTGATAGGGATCCTTGCTTCACGTCTTAATTTTGGGGAAAGCTACATGAGGCTCTGAGTTCGAGGTTAGACTTTATTACTGCGTTCCATCCTCAAACTGATGGTCAATCTGAGAGGGTGATTCAGATATTAGGGGATATGTTGAGGAGTTGTGCTATTGATTTCCGAGGCAGTTGGGAGGATTATTTGCCGCTAGCGGAGTTCGTTTACAATAACAGCTACCAGTCTAGCATCCAGATGGTACCTTACCAGGCACTGTATGGTTGTAAGTGCCGCACCTTTTTATGTTGGACTAAGTTAGGTGAGTGGCGTGTTTTGGGTTCTGAACTGGTTTTTGAGATAGAGGAAAATGTTAGATTGATTCGGGACCGACTGAGAGCAGCATTGAACAAGCAGAAGTCGTATGCGGATCTGAAGCATCGTGAGATTGAGTATTCTATGGAGAACTTCATTTTTCTTAAGGTCTTACCATGGAAGAAGGTACTGAGATTTGGTCTCTAAGGTAAGTTGAGCCCTAAGTTCATTGGACTTTACTGCATTCTGAAATGAGTGAGACCGATTGCCTACCAGTTGAAGCTTCTTCCGAAGTGAGATCAGATTCATGACGTATTTCACGTCTCTATATTGAGACGCTACCGTTCCGATTATACGCATATTGTTTCAGTAGAGGAGATTAAGGTTAGGCCAGACTTGACCTTTGAGGAGAAGCTGGTTCAGATACTGGATCGTGACGTTAAGGTTCTGCGGAGGAAATCTATTCCTTTGGTAAAGGTGCTGTGGCGGAATCATAGCATTGAGGAGGCCACGTGGGAGTCTGAGGATACGATGCGTCAGCAGTATCCTTATCTACTCTGATCAGGTAAACTTTCGAGGCCAAAATTTTCTTTTAGGGGGGTAGAGTTGTAACACCCCAAAGTTTGTATATTTGTTTCCATATATTTATGACACAAATATCTATCTGCTTCAGTAGTTAAGTGTTCTGGGTGTGTGTGTGAGGTCCCAAGTTCAAGCCTTGACTTGGGAAATTTTTGGTATTTTAATGAATAAAGCCTTAATCTTGTTGGGTTAAGTTTAAATGTTGGTAGAATTATATCAGAATGGGCCTGTTGGTTTAGTGGTTAAGTAGAGAGTTTGTAACGGTTCACGAGCATGGGAAAAGTGAGTTTAGGGCCTCCGTCTTAGGAAAACGAGTCTATAAATATTTATTAAAAATATTTATGAAGTTAAGTATGAGCTGAATTAGATTTTATAAGTGAATTTAGTTTAATTAGAAATAATTAGTAGAAAGGACTAAATTGAATAGAGCATAAAAGTTTAAGTATAGATTAGAGAAAGGTTAAAGGATTAAATTATCAATTAAACTAAATTAGTGACATGTGTATGTTAGAAAATGAATACTGTGTATTTAAATTATTAGTACAAATGTATAATATATACATTTACTTATTTATTAAGGAAAATATATTTATTTATTTATTATAGTTATTATTAATAATTATGTAATATTATGTTTTATTAATTAATTGTGATAATGACAAGTGTATGGTAATGATGAATTACATGTGTAATAACATGTATGTATACAAATGTATGTATATAATTAGTTATAAAATAGATATTTTATTATTATTAATAAGTTAAAATAAAGTAAATGAAATGGAAATAAAACAAAAAGAAAAAGGAAAGAAACATACCAGAGAAGCCACGAAAATTTGGGAAAGAAAGAAGAAAAGAAAAGAAAAAGGAGAAATTAGGATTTTGGAGCTTGGAGATTATTTGGTAAGTTTAATTAAGTCCTTTCCTGGTAATTTTGATGTTTTTGAAGTCCTAGAGTTGAATATTTTTGCATTTGTGTGGAAATATTGAAAGTTTATAGATATTTGAGTGGGTTCATGTTGAACAAGTGATGAAATTAAGGATTTTTTTGATAAATTTTTTTATTAGAATTGATTAGAGGACTAAATTGTAAACTAGGCTATAAGTTCTGAGTTTTAGGGGCTAAAATTGGAAGAAATTCAAAATTATGGAAAAATGATAAAACTTTGATAGTTATATTGAAGTTCTGATAGAAATTGAATAAGGAAATGATGTGAATTGTTAAAAGGAAGAAGATAAAAATGGTTAGGACAAATTTGGGATTTAGGCAAAAGTTGCATGGAAAGTTATTATTTTGTATAAAATATGTGTGTTATTAATTAATTGTAATTATGCTAATTTTCGTAGCAAACAAGGAAATCGAGACGTCTAATACGAAAGGGAAAGAAAAAGTGATCGAGGAGTAGTTCGAGAAATATTGGTTTGTATAATTCAAGTAATTTCTTATTAAATGTTTAATTTTAATATATGTGTATGAAATTTGAATGTGGGTAAATATTGATATTGAGTTGAATGTGAATTAGATATATTTGACGAATAAATATACGTATGTGAAATTGAATTGTATGATTGAATTGAGTAATGTTGGTATGCATATGAATTTGAAATTGAGATTGAACTGTTAATGTAATTGAATTGAATTTGAATGATTGTGATCAATTGGAAATGGAAATGAAGTGAAATTATGTGATTATGTGAATTTGAAACAAGTTGTGCTCGAATTGAGAAATATGTGAGAAAATATGGCCAAAGTGTAATTAATGTGAACTTGACTGAAATAGAGAAAGAAATCTGATACCCTATTAACTAGTCGGGCTTAGTGGATATAGTTGGCATGCCATAGGGTCTAGAAGAGTACGGGAGTTATCGGCTTTACCGATCAGACACTTTATGTGTCGTATTCAGGTACCTTGTGTGTCGTTGCAGGCACTTTATGTGTCGTATATTGATTAGGTACTATGTACCGTTTAGGCACAATGTTCCATATTGGTGTGTTTGAGTTGGAACCGGAGTATTTGTTAAAGTTCAGAGTGTTAATAGGGTGTATAATTGAAATGAGAAACTTATATTAGTTTGATTGATTATTGTACTATTGATTACTAGAATGAATAAGAAATTAAAATGTGAATTGAAAGTGAGATTGGATAGGGAAAATATGAATTAAATGTTTATATGGTGAATGTAATTGAAGTTATGATTTATGGATGAAATTGATGCATAGCTAAAGTGGATATTGTTGTTAATATAGTTTAAATGGTAAGGTATGAGAAAGCTAATTGTTATAAGTTTATTATTTGTCTTAAAATTTTAGATATTTATAATTTGAATTATGGTAATACCACTGAGTATTTCCAATACTCAGCGTACGGTTGTTTCCCGTGTGCAGGTTAGGTAAAGTTGAAGTTCATTCAAGCATCCGAATCAATCCCGGCTTCAGCTCAATTTTTGGTGATGAATCTATCTTTTGAAAATGTGGCATTTACTAGGTTTGGTTTTAGCCACTTGTAAATGCTTTATGTTTTGAATGTAAATGTGGTTGATAATCTTTAAGAAGTTTTTAGTATGAATGAATTAATATTAGCTAAGATTGAAAGGTATGATGATGTTACTTGATTCAAAAATTATAAGTAAATGAGTTGGGCATGAATTAGGTATGTTTAGTGGGTGAAAGTAGCTTAAAAATGATGAAAAATCATGTTTTCACACGGCCAAGTCACATGGGCGTGTGCCCAGGCCGTGTGGCAAAGTCAAAATTGCCCACAGACTAGTCCCACAGCCGTGTGTAACAAGTCAGATCTGCCTACTACCTGGCCCCACGGCCATGGGAGCCCCACGGGCAGGCCACACGGGCATGTCTCAGGCCACTCAGGCATGTCTCAGGCCACTCAGGCATGTGCCCCTATTTTCAAAGAAAAATTTTTAAAGTTTCCAGTTTAGTCCCAAATCACTTCCTAAGCCTATTTTGGGTCTAGTAGGTCCATATTAAGGACTTTTTGATGGAAATTAGAAGGTTTTAGATTAAAACTCAGATTTATGACTCGTTTTTGTTTGTTTACTAGTGTGTAAGTCCGGTAATGCCTTGTAACCCTATTTCGGCGACGGTTTGGGGTTAGGGGGTGTTACAGAGTTAGCTTGATAGAGGTCTTGGGTTCGAGACTCTGCAGAAACAAGGGAACTAATTCTTTTTGCTTCTCACGTCTAGCGTATGGGGGAGTCTGAATGAAACTTAAAGACTGAAGTAGTTGTGTTTGAGGGGTTAGTGGGATTGTGTATCAGTTTTTCCTAAAATTTCTCCTCAAAACTTTCTAACGTTACTTTTCTCTCTCTTCTCTACCAATTTTTGTTCTTTTCCCTTTGTGCCGAAATTCTCATTCAATTGCTGCTCCTCCTTTCCTCTGTTCTTTTTATTTATTTTATCCCCTCCCCTCCTCTTTTGTTTCGATTTTTATTTTGTTGCTTATTAGCACAACGTTCTCTTCGCACGTTCAGTAAATAATGATTTCAATCATTCTTAACTGTTCCTCATGTTTAGTTGGTAAAGAAGGGTCTATGTTATGTGCAGGAGGTCTGTGAGTGGTTGTGGATTTCCAATCAATACCGATTAGGTGCGAATTCGTAACTGTTTGCTTTAAGGTAGGGGCTATCGGTAAGAGTTAGGAATTGTCTGTTCGTACTAATTCGGTTTAATAATGATTTAAGTAACAGAAATTGGCTTTTGAATTATCGATTATAAGTTCGGGAAGGCTAGAGGATCGTTTTAGATTTGTTTGAAACCAAGTGTGTACTCGACTGCACAGAAAATGAGAATCAGTGAAAGCTGAAAAAGTATTCTGTCGACTCCACACGGACGTGTGGTCGCCCGTATAGTAGGCTGTGTGACAGAATGTAGGCATGTGGTTGACGAGCTAGGCCGTGCACGAAGGACACGATCGTGTGATGGCCAAGCGAGGCTATGTGCGACAGACGAGCTTGACCAATTGGGCCATGTGGGCCATATGGGCGTATGGGCCCACACGGGTAGACCACACGGGCGTGTGGGATTCTGGGCCAGGCCGTGTGATCCATATGACCAAGGCCAAGTTGAGCCCTGTGGGCCACATGGGCATGTGGGCCTACACGGGTAAATCACATGGGCGTTTGAGCTTATTTTCACTGATTTGTTTGCTAAGGTCCTACTATATGACTGCTACTATTCTGAGAAAGGGCTTAGGCCCAGGTTGTGTAACTGTATACTGTTTGTTTAATTCTGTGGGGATTACACACTGAGTTTATAAAAACTCACCCCTCTGTTTAATCTGTATAGGTAATCCCCAGTCCTAGACGGATCGGAGCGGCGGAGGACTCAACGATGACCACTTGGATTTCCTTTAACTGTTCATTATTTATTCTTGGTTTTAAATTCTTATTCGGGAGGTTTTGATGTAATTATGGCCTCTACGGATTTTTGGTTTAATTTAGGATTTATACTGTGTTTTGGTTTATATCTTCTAGTAGTAAGAAAACTCGGGTTTTTAAAAGAAATAAATGTTTTATCAAAAATACTCACGATTACTCGAACTATTTTAAAAGCTTTCGCAATGAATAACATTTTGAAAATGAATAACATTTTGAAAATGAATAATGTTTTAAAAATGATCAACAAAATTTTAGAATTAACAAAAGATAATGAAAGTTGTAAATGGAAAAATAGTTTAACCGACGATACGATTTTTCAAACATACCCTTATGTGGCATCGTTAGATTCGACCATAACATCTAGGCCGGGTTTGGGATGTTACATCTTCTTTATCATACTGAACCTTTATGGCCTCAAGGTTAGAGAGAATTTATTTAAACATTGTTAAATGTTCGTGCACAGACGCACCTTCTTCTAAACGATGGGCATAAAGACGCTGCTTCATATGCAGCTTGCTGGTTAGAGTTTTCAACATACATAGCTGCTCCAGCCTCTTCCATAATGTAGTGGTAGTCTTCTCTGTCATCACATCTTGTAAAATTTTATTAGATAAATGTAGATGTAATTGCGTCAAAGCCTTTCGATCCTTACGCTTCTTCTCTTTTCGTCAATGTCGAAGGCGTTTTATCTATCCCTAGCAGGGCATCCTCTAGATCTATTTGCGTGAGAACTGCCTGCATCTTAATCTGCCACAATGCGAATCAGGTGTTACGATCCAACAGTGGAATTTCATACTTCAATGACGCCATTACCATGATTGAGATAAGTAACCTAAAAAGCTCAGATAGCAACTTGTGAATAAATAGAACGTCAATAATGACAATGAATTGCAAATAAAAAGAAAGAAAAAATAAAGAACACATATGTTTTTACATGGAGACCCTTTTGGAAAAAACCATGGGCAGAGGAGAATTCACTATGTTAAATTCGAATTGATTACAAGAGGAGTAGACTATGTCTATTTATATGTGTGTAAAACCATTTAAAGACATCCCTTTAGAGGTGCAAGAGGCAATCTTTCTGGCGGATCTGATGGAGCTTTTGTTTAGGGAGTTCGGTTTGATATTGGGAATAGATTGGCTGGTCAAGCACCGTGTTAGTTTAGGTTGCGCGACTAAGAGGGTCGTGTTGAGAACTGAGGAGGATAGTGAGGTAGTTGTAATTAGGGAACATCGGAACTACTTGACGAATGTGATTTTTGCACTGATGGCGGAGAAGTTGGTTTATAAGGGATGTGAGACGTTTCTGGCCTACATAAGTGTTTCAGATTCTGGGGTTTCTTCTGTTAAAGATATCAGAATGGTAAAAGATTTTTTGGACATTTTTCCTGAGGAGTTACATAGGTTACCTTCGAGTCGTTAGCGGACTTTGAGATTAAGCTCCTTCCTAGTATTGCTCCAGTGTCCATCGCTCCCTATAGAATGGCACCAAAGGAGCTTGCAGAGCTTAAGGCTCAGATTCAGGAGCTATTGGATCGTGGGTTCATCCTTCTGAGTGTGTCTCCATATGGAGTATGATATTATTTGTAAAGAAGAAAGATGGATCCATGCGTATGTGCATTGACTACCGGCAATTGAACAAACTGACCATTAAGAATAAGTATCCTCTATCGAGGATAGATGATCTATTTAACCAGTTTCGAGAAGCTTCTATTTTTTCTAAGATTGACCTCCGATCAGGGTATCACCAGTTGAGGGTTAAGGAGGCTGACGTACATAAGACATCATTTAGGACTCGCTATGGTCATTACGAGTTCTTAGTAATGCTATTTGAACTGACTAATACACCGACAACTTTCATGGATCTGATAAACCAAGTGTTCCAGCCCTATCTAGATCAATTCGTAGTGGTATTTATTGACGACATACTGGTGTATTCGAGGACTGAGGATGAACATGATGAACACCTTAGAGTGGTACTACAGATTTTGCGAGAGAAACAACTATATGCCAATTTCAGTAAATGTGAGTTTTGGTTACGTGAAGTAACATTTCTGGGCCATGTGGTTTTTGTTGAGGGTATTCGAGTGGATCCTCAAAAAATTGAGGCTGTGTTAGATTGGAAGCAGCCTAAGACTATATCTGAGATTTTTTAGTTTTCTAGGACTGACAGGGTATTATCAACGATTTGTAAAGGGTTTTTTTTACTGATTGCAGCACCATTGACTAAGCTACTACGCAAGGGTGTGCCATTTTTCTGGACTGACGTACACCAAGAAAGCTTTGAGAAGCTTAAGATTGTACTGACTGAGGCCATTATTTTGATACAACTAGAGTCTGGAAGAGAGTTTACTGTTTACAACGATGCATCATATGTCGATTTGGGATGTGTGTTGATGCAGGAGGGTAAGGTTGTAGCATATGTGTCTCGTCAACTTAAGACTCATAAGGCAAATTATCCGACATATGATTTGGAGTTGGCCATAGTGGTATTCACACTGAAAATCTGGAGGCATTATTTGTATGGTTGGAAGTGTCACCTACACGGATCACAAGAGCCTTAAATATCTACTTACTCAGAAGGAGCTAAATCTTAGGCAGCGTAGATGAATTTGAAGCGTAGCGAGATTGAGTGTTTTATGGGGAACTTCATTTTTCTCAAGGTTTCACCATGGAAAAAAGTACCGAGGTTTGGTTGCAAGGGCAAGTTAAGCCATAGGTTTATTGGGCCTTACCGCTTTCTAAAATGAGTGGGACCAATTGCCTTCCAGTTGGAGCTATCTTGAGAGTTGAATTGGATTCATGATATATTCCACGTCTCGATGCGAGATGCTATCGCTTTGATCCTATGCATAATGTTCCAGTGGATGGGATAGAGGTTAAGCCAGACTTGACCTTTGAGGAGGAGCTAATTCAGATTCTGGATCGCGACGTTAAGGTTCTACGGAGGAAGTCTATTCTACTGGTTAAGGTTTGTGGCATAATCATAGTACAAAGGAGGCCACATGGGAGCCTGAGGATACGATGCATCAGCAGTATCCTCATCTGTTTTAATCAGGTAAATTTCGAGGCCAAAACTTTCTGTTAGGGGGTAGAGTTGTAATGCCCCAAAATTTCTATTTATGTTTCTGTAATTAATCGACACAATATGTGTATCTGCTTCAGTGGTTAAGTGTTCTGGGAGTGTCTGAGAGGTCTTAAGTTCAAGTCATGAGTTAGGCAAATTTTGGTTTTTTTTTTATGAATAAAGCCTTAACTGGGTTCAATAGGCTTATATTTTATAGTTTGTAATTAATCAATAGAATGGGCCTGTTGGCCTAGTGGTTAAGTGGAGAGTAATTATACTTGAGATCCTGTATTCAAATCCCTGCTCAGGCGAGAGAATTATTTTTGCCGCTGGTGTCGTGTAAGAGTTTAAGTTTTAGTAAAATGCTGAGTAATGGGGAGTTGGTGGAGAGAATTAAGAGGTAGAGGATTGGGGGTTATAAGATTTTCCTGATATCTTTTCTTTTTGCTTTTGATGAATTTTTTTCCCTTTTCCTGCCAAAATCTTTCTCATCTCCTCTCTTTCTGAGATAGCTTTTCTTCTTACTAAAATTGACCCTTCTTCCTTCCTTCTGTGGCGTTTATTGAGAAATTTTAGGTAAGTGTTTTTTTATGGGTTGAAAATTTATGATGCTAAGTGTTTGATTGGAGTTTTTTGATGTTTGGCAGCATCACATCGCTAGAATTGAGACTCGTTTCGTACTGTTTCATAAGCTAACTGATCTTAAGGCATTGAGGGTGAGTTTCAAACATTTTCATAGTTCGAGATTAATCATAATTCGTTGTTTGAGTGATTAATCTGGTGATTGTGGTCGTTTATTAGGTTCTGGAGGCTCGAGAGTGCTTACTCATAAAAAATGATATAGATGTGTACTCAATTGCACAGAAAACGAGAATCGGTGAAAGTCGCAAACCATTCTGTTGATGCCACATGAGCGTGTGGTCGGCCATGTGGTAGGCCGTGTGACGGAACATGGGCGTGTGATGTACAAGCCAGGTCGTGTGCAAAAGACACGGCTGTGTGATGGCCAGGTGAGGCTGCGTGTGACACACGGGCTCGACCAATTGGGTACTATGGGTCATAAGGGCGTGTGGGCCCACACAGGGGTGTGGAATTTTGAGTCAGGTCGTGTGATTCACATAGCCAAGGTCAATTTAGGCCGTGTGGGCCATACGGGCGTGTGGGGCCACATGAGCAGGCCACATAGGCGTGTGAGCCCATTTTCACTGATTTGTTTGCTAAGGTTGCACAGGTCACCTGAGTTGACTGTAAACCTATTGTAGGGTCGGTAAGCTTTGCTTAGATCCCTAATTGGCTGAATGATATGTATAACTCTATATTGAGCATGATGATAATACTGTACTGATTATATGTATGATACCATAAGATGGCATGTTATGATTGTATGTTGTATTACATGGGGGTTGGGATGATATGGCTGGAGGAAGTGTACTGAAAGGCTTTAAACCTGATATACTGACAGCTCAGCTACGAATTACTGTTTAGTGCCGCAACCGGTACTATTTGTAAGTGTAGGGATGGTTGGGTGATTTAATCCCTACAGGAGTGTAGGGTTAGACAGGAGTTGGTGTATAGCGGATGGTTGGGTAGGACCTACATACTGAATTCTGCATGACTGCTATTGTTACTGTTATGGGCTAAGGCCCTAATGCATACTGTTACTGTAATGGGCGACGACCCTATTGCTTACTATTACTGTGACGGGCTAAGGCCCTACTGTATAAATGCTACCGTACTGAGATGGGCTAAGGCCCAAAATGTTTCTGTTACCTAAAAAGGGCTTAGGCCCAGACCGTGTTTTCTATTTACTGATTCATTGTTTTCTATAGAGATTACACACTGAGTTTACGTAAACTCACCCCTTCTGTTTAATCTGTACAGGTAATCCCAAACATACGCGGATCGATGTAACAGGGGACTTAACAGTGGCCACACAACCTCTTTTAAAATGTTCATTACTTACCCATGTTTTAATCTTTATTTCGGGGTATCTTACTGTAATTATGGCCTTTACGGATTTTTAGTTTAAATTTGGGATTTATGTTGTTATGAGGTTTATAAGTTCTAGTAGTAGGAAAAACTTGGGTTTTCAAAAGAATTAAAGGTTTTATAAAAAAATACCTACGACTATCGAACTGTTTTAAAAGCTTCTGTATTGACCAATGTTTTGAAATTGAATTACATTTTGAAACTTTCGACTAAGTAAACGACACAATTTTAGAATTAACAAAAGATAATAAAAAGTTGTAAATGGAAAAGTGGTTTTACCGACGATACGATTTTTTCCAAACATACTCTCATGTGACATTGTCAGATTTGGCCATAATGTCTAGGCCGGGTTTGGGGTGTTACATTACTGGTACAAATGCATTTACTACTTGGCGTGACTAGCTAGACCATCCTGGATCGTATATGATGCAAAAATTAATTGAGAATTCATATATATATTCATTAAAGAACCAGAAGATTCCTTAATTTAAATAATTCTCATTTGTTGCTTGTTCTCAATGAAAATTGATTATTAGAAACTCAGTAACTAAAATTGAGATTTAATGTCATGCATTTCTAAAATGAATATGGGCTCATTCATCCACCATGTGGATTGTTTTGATATTATATGATTATGGTAGATGTATCAACAAAATAATCCTGGATGTGTTATCAACTTGCAACCTGTCGTTTGCAAGATTGCTTGTTTAAATAATTAATTTCAAATCATGGAATAAAGATAATTTATCTTGTTAATATTGATGAGTTTATATTGATGAGTTTGTTATTTATGTGCATAATGGTTTTGAGAAATTATTGATTGAACACCTCTAATTAATGTTTAAACTATTACTTATAAAAACTAAACTTCTTATTTCAACATGAGATTATGTTGATTTACGTTTTGTACGCATCAAGCCAATAAGTTATAAATATTCCCTATTAAAATTGGTTTTTGATCAAGAGCTAAATATTTCTCATCTTTGAATTTTTTTATGTGGGTATATGTTCCAATTGCTCCATCACAAAATGCACAAAGATGAGTGAATCCTCAAAAAAAGTTGGGAATATATATTAATTACAAGTTTCTTTATACTATTAGATGTTTTGAATGTATTGGAGATTCAATTATGACGTGATTTGTGATTGCAATTTTGATTCAATAGTTTTCTCGACATTAGGGGAAGAGAATAATACCTTGTAATGAGTTAGGGGGAGAGTAATTTGAACCAGAAGTTCAACAATGATAACTTATTACAAGTTAATTTTCAAATGTATTTACAAACTTAATGAGAATAACCAAGTGTTATATACCATCTAATATTTTAATTTGAATCAAAGTCTCAGTAGGACAGTTAGTTAGAATAAATAATTGATTGATCGGTTCCAAAGATGAAAATTCTTCTATATGGTCATATAGTAGAGGCAGGTGCTCCAAAAAAGACCCAAGATATAATTAATAAGTAAAACCCTAGAAGAGATTCAAGTATCTAAAATTGAAGATTAAAATAACGAAAATAAGAGATCTCGATAAGTTATGTCGATTCGAGAAAATGTGGAACCAAATAATAAAAGTTGTCGACAATGATTTTGCATGCAATATTATTATTGAAATGATGAAATAAAAGGAAGATCTTAAATAAATCTATTGAGAAATATAGATATGGAATGAATTGATCAAAATAGAAAGATGCAACTCAAGTATAATTAAATTCATGGATTTTTTGGACCAGTAGTCCAAATATCTAAAGGTATAAAGCTAGTGAGAGTGTAAATGAAGTAGTTTTGTAAAAGTGAAATAAAAATATGAAGTTTTTCGTTAAGTCCTGGTATTGATTATGAAAAGATATAATATTCTTTTGTGGTGGATTCAATAACATTTAGATATATTATTTTGACAATTCATAAAAGATTTAACTTGCGTCCAATGGTTGTTGTTACAACTTTTTATGAATCACTATATAGTAAAGTTTATATTAAAATCCCTGAAGGATTTAGGATGCTAATTGCATATTGAAATTCTCGAGAAATTGTTCATTTATCTGATTTGAAAAAAATTGAACATATGTGGTAAATTGTAACACCCCTAACCCGGCCCAGACGTTATGGCCAAATCTAGTGGTGTCATATGATAGGGTGTTTGAAAACTAAGTCGTCATGAGAAAACATTTCAGTTCATTTACTTTTATTTATCTCTTATTAATTTCAAAAACACTTATTTGCTTATTTGATTTGAATAAAACTCATTTTAGTCGCGAAACCTTTAGAAAATATTTTATTAAAGAAATACCATTCGTGTTTAGGAAAGACCTTGGTTTCTAGTAAAACCGAGGTTTCTTGTCGAGTTTTGTAGTAATAAAATCATAAAAGCAGTTAAAATCCAAAAATTTAAAGTAGACAGTCCGCAAGTCCAAATTACATCAAAATACCCAAATAGGAAATAAAATCATAGTAAAAAATAAGGTAGTTTAATAAATGTGTGGTCACCGTTGAGTCCTCTACTGTACCGGTCCATCTAAGTCTGGGGACTACCTGTACAGAATAAACAGAAGGGGTGAGTTTACGTAAACTCAGTGTGTAATCCCCACAGTAAACACGCACACAAATAGAATATTAGGAATTAGTCAGATACAGTCTTAGGTCTAAACCCATTACAGATTCAGAATATCAGAGTTATACAGTTTCAGATTCGGGCCTAAGCCCATAACAGTTACAAATACAGAATTAGGCCTTAGCCCATCTTAGATACAGATGCAGTCAAACAGTCAGAACAGAATCAGATCCTACCCCCAACCCTCATACACTGTCTCCGACCATCCCTACACATCATGTGGGGTTTAAAACACCCATCCATCCCTACACACCATGCTGTACGAAAATGTGGCATATATCAGATATATTGCAGCTGAGCTGCCAGATAATAGGCATAACTGCCTTTCAGTACACTTCCTCTAATAATCATCATCCTACCCCAAATGCAGATGCAAATAAATATGCTCATTGTAGACATACAGATTAAAATGCTTACATGCTAATATTCAGTTATCAGTCATACAAATAGATCAGTATTCAAACATGCACATAACCATCATGCTCAATACTTATATCAGACATTCAGATTATACAATTTAAGGTCTAGTTAGCCCTTACCGACCCTACAGTAAGTTCACAGTTGATTGGGATAACCGTGCAACCCTAGGAAACATTTCAGATAAATGGGCCCATACGCCCATGTGGCTCGCCCGTGTGAGTCCACACGCCCGTGTGACCTACACGCCCAGATTGGCTTTGGCCCGTATGGATCACATGGCCTAGCCCAAAAACTCACACGCCCGTGTGGACTACTCGCGTGGACTCACACGCCCATATGGCCCACACGGCCCAATTTGGTCTAGCCCGTGTGTCGCATATGGCCAAACCGGTACCACACGACCGTGTCTAGCGCACGGCTTGGCCTTCGTCAAACATACGGTCGTGCCATTCACACACGACCTACCATACGGAGATCACACGTCCGTGTGGAGTCGACAATGAGTTTTTCAGCTTTTGTCGAAACCTTATTTTTTTGTTTTTGGGTACACATATGCTACGTTTTTGCTGCAAAAGTAATCCCACGTCCTCCAAAACCTTCGAATGAACACCGACGAATTTGCACTTCTACAGCATTGATTGGAATTCCCCAACCACTTAATGGCCTCCGTTAATGCGCAAATGTAATGAAATAACGAGTCGCGGCAACAAGAAAATAGATAGAGAAATCAAAACAAAATTGGAAGCAACAGGAGAAGAGGAAAAATGGCAGAAACAAAAGAAAAGAGAAAGATGGAGAGGAGAAAAAGAACGAAAGCTTGAGAAATTCAAAAGGATGTCAAAAATGACAGATACTTTCGGCAGGAGAGAAAAAGAATAATTGGATAACTCCTAAATCCCTTATTTTGCTCCCACTAATCCACTAAACCTCAACCACCCACTACTCAGAATCTTAATCAACCTCAAACTCTCTTGATTGACCGAGTAAAAATATTATTGGTCAAGCTTACACAAAGACTCAAACACAAGACCTCTAGCAACTGACACTCCACTTAACCACCAGACCAGCAGGCCTATTTTGATATCATACAACAAGCAATTAAATATAAGCCTACTCACCAAGGGTCAGGCTTAATTCAGAAAAATTCCAAAATCTGCCAAAAACAAGGCTTGAACTTGGGACCTCACACACACACACCCCTAAAACACTTAACCACTGAAGCAGACAAACAGTTATGTAACATTCTAATAGAAACAAAAATAAGAAATTTGGGGCGTTACATAAATAGTAGTTAAAGAAGGATTATAAAATGATCTAAAATACTTATTTGTGTTTTTATAGAAGAATCATGATTAAAGTTTGTTATGATTATTGTTGAAACTCCTGAAGAGATCACATGAAACAGAATTGAAATGAGAATTATATAAAAATAGAATTGTAACGCCCCACGCCCGATACCGTCGCCGGAGTCGAACTTGAGGTGTTACTAAACTTATCTTGCTTTTTAAACAACTTTAAACCACTTATTTTAAATTTCAGAATAAACTATTTTTCTACGTCAAGGTCACTTAAAAATTCATATCTCGAGTTCCGAAACTCGAAATCAATATCCGTAAATTTTCCCTGAAACTAGACTCATATATATATCTACTAATTTTTTTCTAGAATTTTTGACTTAGCCAATTAGTACAGTTTATTAGTTAAAGTCTCCCCTGTTACACAGCTCAACTGCTCTGACCTATGTTCACTACGAACTAATTTTCTCCCTGTACAAAATTCAAATAGGCATGCTGTTTGTTTCATTAGAAATTAGACTCAATAAGGAATCTAGGCATATAAACTATAATACCTAATTATTTATGTGCAATTTATGGTGAATTTTTTGAAGTCAGAACAGGGGATCACAAAGTCAGTCTCACTCAACTGAAAATTTCTCATAATATACAACTCTTTTTCCTACTCTGTTTCTTCCACATGAAAATAGACTCATTAAGCTTTAATTTCATACCTTGTTCACCTTTTAATTCCATTCCTACTATTTTTAGTGATTTTTCAAATTCACGTCACTGCTGCTGTTTGCATCTGTTTTCAAGCTACTTTTATACTTTTCATAGTTTTCATGTGATAGTTACCATTCAAGCATACATACCATTAAACACATGCATGGTTAGCCATTTCATTAGCTATTCACTTCCAAGCATTTACACACCATATATTGAACATATCATTCCATAAAAGACTAAGTCCCTATACATGCCATACACAAAATGAAACGTCTAGTTATACCAAAATAACTCCTTTGATAGTGTGATCTGAACTCCGACGTTTCCTTCGATCCCCGAGTAGGCTTGGCAAGAACTATAATAAGAAAGAAAATAAAGGAGTAAGCACTAGGCTTAGTAAGTTTACAAGCAAATAAATCACAATATTTATCATGACAATAATTGTACATTTTACCATTCAACATCTTAAACTTTCCTTACACTTCCTGCTTTGATACACTTTCTTTCTTTCTCACCTGACCTTTAAATACTCATGAATTCAATCTTTATAATGGCCCGTTAAACCACTCGGAATACTAGGGATACTGGGTTATTCCTGTCTGATAAAATACTGCCAATGCCATGTCCTTGACATGGTCTTACATGAAATATTCCTGTCTCCAAAGCCATATATACGATATGGACTTACATGGCTCAATACTGTCCTGTCTCCAAGGCCATATACACGATATGGGCTTACATGGCGCATGGCGCAATACTGTCCTGTCTCCAAGGCCATATACACGATATGGGCTTACATGGCGCAATACTGTCCTGTCTGTTAACCCAAATCCCCTAACATTCCTAAGGTTCAAACGGGGCTTTCTGATACTTTCTCTCTGTCTTCTCTTCTTCGTTTCGACTTTGAATATTTTCATAAAGTAAATATATAAATGCTGGAAATTAACAACATCAATGTAAAACAATGAAATATTGCATTTATTTACCGTAAACTTACCTCAATACAAATTGTGACTAAACTTTACAATTTAGTCCTTTACTTTCTCTTTTCCCCTATCTACTCCCGAATTTCGTTCTTCTTGATCTATAATAGCAAATTTAGCTTATTTAATATCAACATTTATCAAAACAGACCTTTAGTCAAACTTTGGCAAAATTACATTTTTGCCCCTAAACTTTTGCATATTTACACTTTTGCCCCAAGGCTCGGAAATTAAAACTTATCACAAATTCTTGTATTTTAAGACATGCTGATCATTTATTTACCAATATCATCTTCAAATTCCTACTATAACATACACTTATGTACAATAGGTATTTTTACCAATTAAGCTCTTTTACTCGTTTTTACCTAAAACCGAGTAGCTCAAGTTGTCTAGCATAATTTAAAACCTCATATTCTATCATAAAACATCAAAATACACAAATTTCACCTATGGGTATTTTTCCAAATATGAATCCTAACTTAAAATATTACTAACATAAGCTTTATCGAGCTACCGGGATCTCAAAAACATAAAAATCATTAAAAACGGGGCTTGGATGCACTTACTATGAAGCTTGAAAGTTGAAGAACCCTTAGCTATGGTGGAGAGCAACAATCGGCAGCAACTAATGAAGAAGATGATCAATTTTGTCATCTTTTTCCTTTTTAATTCATGTTAATAACCAAATGACCAAAATGCCCTTCCTTATTAAACTTTCAAAAATTCCCTCCATGTCCAATTTTTGTCCATAAACTTAAAATTGGTCAAATTGCTATTTAAACCCTCCTAATTAATATTCCAAAGTAATTTCATACTAACAACTTCTAGAATGCAAGTTTTGCAATTTATTCAATTTAGTCCTTACTTTCAAATTAAACACTTTATGCATAGAATTTCTTCACGAAATTTTCACACCATCATGCAATCATAATATAGACATCAAAATAATTATAAAAATAATTAGTTCTATCTCGGATTTGTGGTTACGAAACCACTATTCCAATTAGGCCCTATTTTGGGATGTTACAAGAATTGAAATGGATCATCAAATTTGGTTTTTAGCCCGTTTCACTAAGTTAGACTAAATCAGATATAGTTGGCATACCATAGAGTCTTTATATCAAAGAATCTAGATCTCCCCAATTCCCAGAGAGTCGAGGGAGAAAAAGCCAAGTCGGTCACTTGTTATTATTGTTAGCCCCAATTCCCAGAGGGTCGTGGGCAGTCCCAATTCCCATAGGGTCGTGGACTACTTTGATAGTCATCGTTGCCGAACAACTTGGGGTGACGGATTCATGTATCTGGTTGTGAGTTTAAACTTTAGCATGGGGTATAAATTGAAAGAAAAACAAAAATAAAACTTGAATTTATTTGAATTTCCATATTGTGCAAATTAAATTAATTACGCGATTTTGAATTTAATTAAAAAACTTATTTTTTTATTCAATTTGTCAATATCAAAATATTAAAGTTTATTAATATTAGAATTTTCTTTTATTGTGATGTTATTAATGATATTTATAATCATGTTTTAGTTTATTTCTATCAATTAATTTGTGTCCAATACTTATGTAATGATTTATATGATATTTAGCACCACTGAGCATAAAAATTACTCAGCGTACAATTTGTTTATTTTTCCATGCGCAAGTAGTTAGATTCGTTAGATCGTTCCAGCAGCATCTAAAGAGCCGAAGTTCAGCTCAAACAATGTTGGTGAAGAGTTTACTTTGTAGTTGATGTAAATGACATGCATCTAGGCTTATAAATATATAATATTATATAGTAAACTAAATTTAAATATTTTCATTATGTTTTCTTAGCTAGTATTTTATAGCTAATATTTTGATAAAATAATAAAACATAGAAATCTAGTTTATTGATATGTTTTGAGAAATCGTAGTGCTGGGAATTGATTTGGGAGATAATTTGAATGTGAATATTTTCTAAAAATCTAAATTTTGCAGGGGGTTTTATGTAAAATAGGCAAAAATGCTACCAAAATTTTTATAAAATAATTTTACCACTATGTTTCCTTTTCAAAAATAAAATGGAAAAGTGAGTTGCTTTGACAACGAAATGTGACATTTTATATTCGAATTCAACAACTGGGTCAGGTATAAGGTCACAATAGTTATTGTACAGTATTTTTGTTCTTTTGTAGCAATTTAACTGCTTTCTTAGATTAATGAAGTTCATCATTCATCCAAAAAAAAAATAGAGATAAAAATACAAAGATTAGATTCTAAATTTATGAAAAGTAGAGAGACATACAATATCTTTAAACTTTAATAAAACAACTATATTTCAAAGAAAATATTGCGAGGTATAATCTCAATGAAGATATAATAAATCTTTGTTGTTGGATCTCTATGATATTTTTGGATTATTGGTATAATTCAGCTTTGATGGTGGAGATATATTGTTTGGTTGGTTTGGTCTTTCGCTGAATTGTGGATGCTTTTGGTGTCTCCTATGCTACTGTTTTCGTGTTAAGTCAGGTTGAGGAAGAGACTTTTGATTTATTGTATTATAATTGAGTGGCTTTTGTACATATTGTTGAGATGTGGTTTAGTTGGGGAATTTATGGTGTTGTAGTCAATGCTACTAGTTCTTGTTAGTCATTGAAAGTCTTTGCATCTTGCTATTGTTCTATTATGGTGTTGTTATGTGAGACCTTTTTCCTTTGATGTTGTGCATTATTTTGTTGCTAGTATGGTGCTTTCCGATTAGGTATGTTGTTGCAAGTCTTGATATTGGAACGTTATAAATGACTTGAATGAGAAATTAAAGAAGGTTTATCTGTTTACTACACATTCACATGCCACTACATGCATGATATTATGAGGATGGATATTAGCAATAGTGGTTGCATAAAGATCAGTGATTTTGTCAAATTTTAATTTAGAAAAAAAATCTTTCTCGCAAGAAAATGTATGTCAAATTTATTGCATAATTAGATTTCAACTTTCATGTGTTTATTGAATTGCATTATACAAAAGATGTGGGTGTCTCATACATCAATTACTTGAAAAAAATCAAATGCTAGTTGATTGGTATAAAATTATATAATATATATCATGCAAGAAATAAAAAAAGAAAGAAGATGGAATGAAAATGCAAGTTTGGTAAAGAGTCTATTAATAGATCAAAAAGTTACTTTTATTTTGAATGGTGATGACATTGTTTAAAAAAATAGTTAAACATGCTTTTATTCAACAAAAGCATTATAACCATTCGAGTGAGCCTTCCCAAATCGAAAAGTTGTGCCACTTAGTCCAAATAATATTTTTAAAATGTTGGATGTGTTATAAAATAAATAGACAAGAAGTAAAGAACAAAGAAAATGGGAGAACAAAAGAGAGAGCATATTTTATTAATCAATCAGAATATTTACAAAGCTTCTCCAAAGTCTCTATTTATAGGCATAATAAGTATAAATGAAATAGAGATTTACTTCTAATGGCTATTAGGATTTAAAGTATATCAAAACTTATCTTAATCTTGATGGACATCCACTTAATAAGATATTCATAACACTCCCCCTTGGATGTCCATTGGTAGATAATGTGCCTCTTTAAAACCCTACTAAGATAAAAACCCTATGGGAAAAAAATCCTTGTGAAGAAAAAAGAGTACACATATCTATAATATGCATAACATGCTGTATCATTAAAAACCTTATCAGGAAAACCCAATGGGACAAAACCTAAATTAAAGGAAAAAAAGTACAACACGTATTTACTCCCCTTCATGAAAACACCACACACTTTCTCATATTCTACGTATTCAATATTGAATACTAGTTTTTCAAATAACTATTTGAATGAATTTGCTAAACATTTATATCACCATTCTTTTAAAAGTCATGAGTGAGGGAAAATTTGGGGAAAATATATTTTGAATCACATATCGTCTAATGTAAAATAGGCTTCCAATTTGAAACATATTAATTATTTTCTTACTCAATCATCTAAAATCATAATATTCAAATCCAAATCATAACCATGAATTCGCTAATTTAGTCTTATGAAAAACATAATAATCATATGAAAACATAATTTTATAAATATTAACTAAATTATTCAAGCTAATCCAAAACTCATAAAAATAAAATAAAATAAATATAACTAACTATATTAAATTAAAGATTTTAAAGTTTTATGTAATGAAAATAAGATATTAGCACAAACCGAAGTTTTAATCGCTTTACTCCTTTTCTTCGTTTTTCTCCTTTAAGATGTTCGCTTCGTTATTAGCAACAAATAGGAGCAATTCAATACAAAAAATATCATTTATCCATTCTGAAATTAAAACTAATAAAAACAAAGTTAAATATGCATTATTATTCATATTGACAACTTAAGTTTTCTAGTCCGAAATTCGCATATCTTTCGACTCGATTATCCGTTTTTAATTTCGTCTTCACCAGAGTACTCATTGCTTCACAAGCTATCATTTAAAACCAATATTACACAAAGTGACCAATGTTCTCTACTTCCCTTTAACATAGCCAAATATAGCAAATAAACTTTTCATCCTTTTTTGTTTCTTTGGCATACTTCTAATAAGCTAGAACTCATCTTCTAATAATTTCTTATCCAAAAATATATCTATTTCACTTAAGTTTTCTAAGCTTCCATCAATGTCCTTTAATGGCAACTTCTAAAATACTTGATAAAAAAAAAACTATTGGTATATATATATATATATAAAGCAAGCTTCAAAGATTCAAAATTTAAAATTTTTTTGAAGAAAAATCATACCTTACACTTGAATTTGAAGGAAAATGATTCTTTCCCCCTTATTTTGACGCGAAAAAGAAATAAAGATGAGAAAGATAACATCTTTCTCTCTT
This sequence comes from Gossypium stocksii, assembly GCA_020496765.1. NCBI lineage: Eukaryota > Viridiplantae > Streptophyta > Magnoliopsida > Malvales > Malvaceae > Gossypium > Gossypium stocksii. The sequence goes on along the minus strand of CM035632.1, from coordinate 99,386,299 downwards.
TTTCTCTTTTTTATGAATTATACTATTAATTAATAAAATATTATTACTTAATTAAAAAATTATTTAAAAGTAATCATGAAGCTATTGATTTTTTTTAAGTAACGAAAAAATTGTCATTAAGTCTTTTCCATCAAAATAAAAATAGGATAATTGCACTTTAGTCTCTATACTTTTCTAACTTATTCAATTTAGTCCCTGAACTCGATACTAAATTTTAACTTAACCATATATACCTACTAATAATCCTAAGTGTTTTCAAGTCTAACGGTTTTCTCTAAAAACGATCACAATTTCTTATACTACTATTTATTTATAGATCACTTATTCAAGTACTTCTACCATAAATATTCTTATGCTCTCTCTCTCTCTCTCTTTTAAATGGGGATGTTACAACTATACTTTAAGTTATACAAACAAATTAACCAATGATACCCCAAGAAGCACAAAATGAAGCATTAATAGGGTCAACTCTATTGATTGGTCTTTCTCCTAAATGAGCCCGCACAATCTCTTTAATCTGCACCAAGACAACATTTTCAGTCAAGAAAGATGCACCAAAATACATATTGTTCCTCTATTTCTATATTACATGCAAATATGCACTCCAAGCAAGCTTGAGTATAGCATCAAGTAAGCTTTCTAAGTTTTAATATCACACAAGCTAACTCTTGCTTCTAAGTTTCCATAGCCCTATGAATGGAGAAAAGTTGCAAAACCAATTGTCACACATTCCTTGAAAAACTGCAATAAAAGAAAATGCGATCACGTGTCTTTGCAGCATCCATGCAGAAAAAGTAACAAATATCAACTGAAATCCCAAAAGCTAGCAAGCTGTCCCGAGTTGGGAGCCTATTAAGAATGACTATCCAAGTAATAAGAGAATGTTTGAGAATATGTAAAGGGAATTATCACAAATGCTGTCACTCCACCTTCATACCATGAGTTCTAATTGCCTCCCACAATCGAGAAATACTCACTTTAGCATTAGCAAATTGTTAAGAAGTGGCAGCAACCAAATGCTTCAACTTAAGCATCCTTCGCCAATTCCAGCTACTTTTTAAAGGAGGAGCCACATCTAGAAAACTTTTACCCTTTAACATATATTCACTAACCCAAGCAATCCAAAAAGACCTCTCTCCTGCAAGCAAGGCACAGATAAGCTGCAAAATACAAGCTTGATTCCATTCTACCACATTTTTTAACCCTAAGCCTCCTCAGATTTAGGTAAATAAATCGTCTTCCAACAAAGACGAGCCCCTCAACCTTTTCCAAAAGAAGCTAAGACAAAATTGACAAACCTTATTGAGAATAATCTTAAGCATTAGAAATTGATGGCTCCAATAAGCTTGCACACTAAAGATTATAGCCTTAATGAGTTGCAGTCTACCAACATAATTCAATTGCTTAGTAGACCACCCTTGAATCCTATTGGTTAAAGCAACACAGTTAGACCGAGAGAACTTCTGAGAAACAAGAGGAACACCAAATTACCTCACTAGCAGCCTACCAACTTTAAACCTTGTGCAGGAAGTGAGACATCTTCCAAGAAACAAGAGGAATGCCAAAGTACCTCACTAGCGGCCTACCGACTTTAAACTTTGTGCAATAAGTGAGATAGCTTCCAAGAAACAAGAGGTGCACCAAGGTACCTCATTGGTAGCCTATCAACTTTAAACCTTGTGCAAGAAGTGAGACGGCTTCCGAGAAACAAAAGGAGCACCAATGTACCTCATTTGCAACCTACCAACTTTAAACCTTGTGCAAAAAGTCATGAGAGCCAATTATCTCTAAAAATTTAATCCATTTATTTTTTCAGATTTAAAATTTTAGATCTAACTGTTAATACAATTAAAATTGTTATTAAATTCACATTCATTACAATATTTTTTTAGTTACATGGATGCCAAGAAAATACCTTTTTTTATTTTTAAATGTCACCCCCAATAAATTTAACAAAAAAAAAATAGTATAAACAATTAGACCTAAATTTTAAAACTTAAAAAGTAAAAGAATTAAATTTTTAAAAATAAAAAAATAGAGACTAAATTCCAAATTTGTTCCCTATGACATATTTTAACCTTTTATTAACTACTAATTGCGTCTTCAGATACAAAAGAAGGGCAAAACAGATAAATAATAGGCTGTTCAACGACCACGTCAGTTAATAGAAGTGACCATTGTAGAAATGGCTCTTGAGATCGTGTGCTTCTACTAGGAATTCCTATCCATCGTTGCTCATTTAAAACATGAATTAGTTCATAATTTGAAAAATACGGAAAATTTTACATGTTGAAATTCCAACATAAATGTATAAACTAACAGGGTCAAGTACCAATTCAACAAAATATAATGATTTGAATCTACAAAAGAATTCATGTTGAAGTTGAGCATCCAACAAAAATGGTCTTTTTTAAGTTTCAACCAACAGAGAAGTGAGCAGATGAGATCTCCATTTCTGCATCATAAATAACCGGGAAATATATTATATGTAAAAACATTGTGCCAAAGGATACGACAAAAGGCTTTTGAATGGGGGAGCTGCTACAAGATGATGTTAGTTTTACATGGGACTACTTAGCCTTCTTAAGGAGGATAGAAGTCTGAAACTTTGCATCGTCCCTAATGAAGCTCCACCACAGGCAGGTAAGTGGAATAGTTGTGGCATGCCATATAGCGTGGGCATCAAAGAATCCTTGATAAGGAGGGAAATCATAGATCTCCAAAAGCATTGCAAGCCCCCCTCCAACCACCACCACCCACAACTTCCAGCGAGAAGGATGGCGAGTAATACCAACCCAGATTGCCCAAATGAGAAGTTGAGCAACCCCAATGGCTACACAAACTTTCATGTTCCACCCTGCACAAATGTTTCATAACATGTTATTCTGGCCAATAGTGCAAAAAAATCATGTTTAAAAGAAAAATAAACAACACTCCAAGGGCATGGAGTTGTCCAATTTTGTATTCTTAATGAGAGAAGTGACATTGCACACAGTAGAGGAAATCAACTGGAGTATCTTTTAGCTAATTAGAACCTATTATGTACACCTAAACCTTCGGACATAATGTACACTTAAACCCTCAGATACTGAAAAAATGTTAGAAGTAGAAACAAGCTATCAAAAGAACAGAGATCTTACCATAGTCAAAGGTATAAAAGTTGAGGTACAATATATGAGTAGTTACAAAGGCAAGAAATGGAGCGGCAACCATGACTCTAGCAGCCTCAACTCTCACATTGAAACTTCTTAGTATGGATACAATAAGAGAGTACCCAAGCAGTGCCACAGCAGATGAGTAGTCTAATTTTTCTGTTAAATCCACATCACTGCAGTTCAAACAAACATATCAGGGTCAGAAACAAGACCATCATTTGGGTGTACATGGAGTTGCTCACAGAAGGGGAGAGAGAACTTAAAGTTTCTAGGCACGTTTGTGACTTATGATTAAGCCAACTAAGCCAAATATTTTCCAATCTAGACAAGACATTGAGGGAAATGCAACATTCCTACCAATTGACAGACAGAATGCATTAAAATGAAAAAAGAAAAAAATCTCCAGCTGGTAGGTAAAATGACAAATTAAATTCCTCTTACCGTCCTGTTCTCCTACACACCTACGACATCGGATACCTTAAGCTAGACATCCCAATGAGGATAAAATATTCTAAACACAAGGAAAACCTCACAAAAAGGTAAAAACATATCATGTCTGATACATCGGACTCTGACACTTGAACCCAAGCACATGCAACACAGAACACAGACTTACGTAAGGAGAGAAACAAAACTAGGTTCTGTTTAAAATGCCAATTCAGGATCTGACTTTGCAAGGCAATATTGGGGCAAGAAGCATCTTATTTGCCAGATTAGTTTCTGTTGGCTCCCCTTGTTACATTAGTTTTATGATTTTATAAAAGCAAAAAAATATCCATCCAACCCGAAAAATATAAAAGCTGTAAGTTTGCAGGTACCGGTCAAAAGAACCACACATGTCGTTGATGCAAAGTTCCAAAGACATTTATCTCTGGGAAATAGGAGAAGTGGAGAATGGAAAAATTTATTACCGACTGTGGAAAACAGCACTCCAGAGCCATGAGTTCATTGCCAAAAGTCCATATATGTGCCACAAACTTGCATATTCATAGTATGCTTTCTTATCTTGTCTCAAAGGCAAGTTATAGTAAAGAAGGATGAAGAAAGATAGCCAACCATGAAAATGCATTGCTAGGTTGAGTGCAGAGAATGCTACAGAGGCTGGTTCCTGAGCAAATAAACAGCAAGGTCAAGATGAATACTGCAAAAGGAAGTCGCTAAAATTCTATGAAAAAAAAGGAAAAATGCTTGGTGGGGTAAAAAGAAAAGAAAACAGCAAACCTGAATTCCAAAAACTCGCGTGAAGGGCCATTTACCATGATACTTGATAGGTCCATGACCAACTGCTTCCCTTTCTTTCTCTCTGTCAATCATACAATTGTAACGACAGTCACTTTGGCAATCCCATTGTTTCCACTTCAAGTAAAGTGGCTCTTGCATATACCATGGACCATCATTGGCAACACCATCGGAAGGAAACTTGCAGTGTGGAAAGCATGTTCCCCCAGCACAACCAGTTTTCTCGCATTCTGCCACACAACCCCTAAAATTCAAACAATCCATGTTTAGACTACCTATTTGTCTAATCATTTCATACAAAATGGTGTAGGAATCAGGATTAAATTAATTTCAAGTTAGAGAAAAAGGAGTATGGCATATTGCAATCCATAACAAGGAACACCCTTACCCCATTACAAATTACAAAGTAATAAGATGGGTTAAAATATGCCTATAGTCCATGTACTTTTTGAAAACTAGGAACTTAGTCCCTCTACTTTTAAGATTTCAAAATTCAGGCCTAACTGTTAATATTGTTTTTTTTTTTTTTTGGTTGAATTCAGGTTAATTACAGCATCTTTTTTTAATTACATGGCTATCAAGTGAGTAGTTATTATTATTATTACTTCAAAATGTCACAGCAACCAATTTAACAAAAAAAAAAAAAAAGTAACAGCATTAAAAGTAGCAGCATTAAAGTTCGACCTAAATTTGGAATAAATTCCCAAATTTCGAAAAGTACAGGGACTACAGGCGCATTTCAACCAATAAGGTGTGACTCACTGTATTCCTTTATCATTTATTTTCTTTAGACAGCTTTTCCAAAGCATAATGCCGTTAGATTACTCCTACAACCACAGTGAAATTATTGTGGATTCTTTTGTGGACCGAACCTATGTTAGGAAAGGCCATTAATTTTGATTCTCTAATAAGGCTTAGTTTTCTTGATTACGATCTTATTTTAGTCGAGCTCTTTCCTTGGGTTTCTTAATTGCAATTTTATTTTTAATTAATTTCTTTACTTTCTAGAAAACGTTTCCTGTTTATGTAATAAGATTGATCCTTATTTAAAGGGAGGTATGGAATAATAAAACCTAAGCAGAACTTTATCAAAAATGCGAAAAAGAGATCTTGATCTCTCTCTCACAAGTCCTAAGATTTCAGTCTCCCTTTGATGAGTTTGAACTGTCAACCACAATAGGTTGTTCAAGAAATCAAGACAAGGGGAAGACAACCTGACTTTGACTTACCTGTCAATCGCCCAGTGACACGATCCTTTTCATGTATTCTTAACAATTTGGCATCAGAGCCTACCACAATGGGAAACTTCATGCAAGCATTGTTACAGGAAGAGCAAACTGTTACAAAATCTCCAGTGGAAACTAAATTTAAAGATATGGAAAATCACATAGACAACCACCGTCAGCAAATGACTTTACAAATCCAGGAATAGATGAAAACCTTAATTTTTGACTTTAGGCAAACCAACAATCGGAGATGGTGACAAAAGCAGGAATATAATCTGACTATTGAGCATGTCTCCCACCAGCTGCTGGAGGAGGCATGACAGGTCACCTGAGGTACACAAAATTAGATTTTCCTACTTTTGATGGGTCCAAAGATGCCTTGATTTGGCTCCACGCTGTGATAGTTCTTTGAAAGCCATCACACCAAGGAGGCAGGCACGTTTGGCAGCCTTCCACAGACTGGGTGAGGCACAACTTTGGTATTATTAGCTTAAGTTGGATAGGCAAATGATGAACTAGTTAGAATTTCTCAATTATTACTCCCTCCGTTTTGGTCTTCCAATAAGCAGCAACCCATTGGGGGATTTGGTTAGCTTAAAATGGACAGAGACTATAGAGCTTAATCAGCGACAATTTTAGGAAAAGTTAGCAGAAGCTAGTCAGTATGTTCCAGTAGACCCAGATGTTGGATTATTCATGGCTGGACTGGATATTCCGTTCAGCTAGATGTTCAAATGCACGAACCCCTTCATTTAACCATGGCTATAACCCTCGCTAGAGCCTTTGAATAGAGGCAACAAATGCTATAGGTCGGGAATAAGCGTAGAGGAACTTGGCAAGGCAATTAGGATAGTTCTGATTCTCCTACTAATATGACAGTTTGGCATCCCAACCTTTAAGGGCAAAAATACGTTAGGAAGAAATGCTAAAGCAAATTCGGTAAATTCATCTACCTCTTTTATACAAAAATTATTAAAAGGCAAAGGGCTTGTGTTATAAGTGTGATGAGTGGTATACAATTAGGCATCAATCTAAGAAGCTCTTTTGGTTGGAATTCGTTGACCATAATGACGCAGAACTAGAAACTGAAATTAAGACTAAAGCAAGCTAATTTACATGATCAAGTTTATACTGACTTCAAAACTGAAAACAAGCTCTTTCTGCTGAAGGAAGTAATGTTGTGGACGCTTTTGTGGGCTGAACCTAAGTTAGGAAAGGCAATTGATTTCGATTCTCTAATTAAGACTTAGGTTTCTTGATTGCAATTTGATGTCAGTTGATTTCTTTTCTTAGGTTTCTTGATTAATATTTTTCCTTTCTAGAATGGATTTCCTTTTTACGTAAGAATAATAAAACCTAAGTAGAATTTTATCAAAAACCCTAAAAAATATCTGGTTTATTTCCAAAACGAGTCCTGAGGTTTCAAACTCCCTTTGATGAGTTTGAACTGCCAACCACAACAGGTCATTCCAAAATCCAGATAAGGGGAAGACAATTGACTTCGCTTTCCCTGACAATTGTGTTGTGATACGTTCCTGTTGGTGCATTCTTGACAGACATATCATATATGTGCATTTCTTCAAAATATAAATTTGCCAACATAAACACCTTTCATCTGATTTAGGTAGAAAATACAAACTGCTAATGACTTCCATAAATGTCCGACAAACCGGCAAAATCAAGACTTTACTTGAGGAAGCTCATATAAAATACACATGAAGTATTGTTGTGGATGAGTTTGAGATTTTATTTCAGTAGATTTCTCGATTGTGATTTTATTTTAATTGATTTCTTTCTTTAGGTTTCTCTATTGCGATTTCACTTTAGTTGATTTCTATCCTTTCTAGAATATAGCTGTTTATTTTCGTTTATGAGGAGCCTAATTTATAGGGTTCCTAATCATGTAATAAGATTGGTCATTATTTAAAAGGGCGAATGGAATAATAAAAACCTAAGTTGAATTTTTGTCAAAACCCTAAAGGTATCCGGGTCTCTCTCTAATGAGTTCTAAAGTTTCAAGCTCCCTCTGATGAGTTTGAATTGTCAATCAAATTAGGTCGTTGTGGAATTCAAGTCAAAGGAAAGACAATTTATCTCATTTTCCCTGTTAATCATATAGTGACACGATTCTATTAACATATTCATAACAAGTGCGCCCTTATAATTTAGATGAGAAATAGTTATGGTTCTTAGAGGTCATATCACCTATTGCAATTATCCTAGCACTGCAAGTTTGAGAAATTAAATGACAAAGTACCATGTATTACTCCTGTACAGGCTGCAAACTCTAGTATTTTTTTTCTTGTTATAATTCCCTTCTCAAGCATATTATACTATAATCAATTCTTATTCTAGGAATCAATCAAGTAAAAAACTTATCTAGATAAACAATCATGTGTGAGAGGTTAAGACTAGTATCAACAACAATGACACAAGATTCAATATCAGATATAGGTTTAGAAGGGTGTGTGAGAGTGTCTGATTAAATCTGAACAAGACTCGCACTCTATTAAATTTATGCAGACATAAGTGCATATGAATGTTTAACATGAAATATGCACATACAATATCCTCATCCAAAGTATATAATTTGTTAAATATGGTTAACAAGGAAATTTATGTGGAATTCAAAACAAATATTTAAATTCCTATGGCAAAATCAAAATAAATTCATAGAATTTCATGATCAATTAAGAGAGAAAAAAAAAAAAAAAAAAAAGAGAAACCGAATAAAAGATTAAGAAGTTCTTGTTTGTTTATGCAGCCAATTAGAAGCCACAATGATGCACAATTATGTAAACACCATCTAGCCTTATGTTCTACTTTCATCCAAAAGGACCCATTCCAACCTTAAGCATCAATTAAATAATGGATACAATTTGCTTTATGAAGAAGGAAAATTGTAAAGCAACAAAGTCAGTAGTTTCCATGAGGTGCTAATCTTGATTACTTATCACCTGAACTAATGCGCTCAGCTTTGAGTGCCTTGTTGAGCTGCGTTGCCTTGATGACCATGCAATCAATATAATACCTAGTCTCATTTAGGCAAGCTTTCAACCACCTAAAAAGCTTGCTTTTAACCACAAAGATGAGTATAGCAACTTCGTATTCTTCTCTCGTTAAAATCATTAAAAACTGAAAGAAAAAATACTAGACTTAACTCACAAATGCAAACACTTGCAATAAAAAAGAACTTTAATTGTTGTGACCAACATAAGTTTGTCTTCAACTTGAAAGGAAATTACTCTAATCTAGCCGAGGACCAAGCCAAGCAATCAAATATCAACCCTCATGAGCTCCATTATACATAAAGTCTCTTTAACTAACAGAAAAACTTCACACTATATTAGTAAATGCATATTTTCTATGTGAACTCAAAGCAGCTCCTCCTTACATCCCCAGGTTTTAACAAGAAACCTTGAAATTTCTAAACTTACCCATAACCCATATGAAGCACGTATCCATAAAGGGTGCAAAGACCAATTTTTGGGACTTGCATTAATAACATTTATAAAGCTAGTAATACTCAGTGGTGAATCACGAGTTTATCTTTTAAGGTAGCAACACAAACCAGTCACATTATGCATCCACCGCATTTCTTGTTGAAGGAATTGCCACTAACATTAACCAAATGAGTGGTATAACAATTATTTCGAATGCATGACTCCTTCCAATCTAAGTAAAATGCATGCCATTTGCAGTAGACACTGAAACTTCAAAACTTTACAGGACCTGATAAAGTCTCAAGATCCTTCAGCATATCCTTATCGAAAATCAATAACCAAGTATAGTTTTTTATCGAAAAGAACACTAAGCCACAGCAATTTCCCCCGGATAGTTGGAAAATTGATTTCTTTTTTCCTACCATAAATAAACTTGTATGATGCATAAGCTAAAAAGTAGAACATTAATACATCAAACCGGGGGGGGGGGGCAGAGAATTAAGGGTTAGGGAGAAAAATTAAAAAAAGGAAAAAGAAAACCGAAAAACCTGTAACGTGGATCAGCATCACCAGCACTAGCATCCAAGAGGCCAACAAGATATGAAAAAACCAGAAACAAAGCTATTGAATAACGATCTATCATCATCTGATTGAAAAAGTGTGAGTAGCAAACAACAAGTATCAGAAACCAAAAGAAACAGAGGAAATGGAGGCAATAAAAGTTTTGATGAGCAAGTTCAATATCAGGGTAATTTTGGTTTCTATGGGTTGGAAGAAGATGGAGAAAAAAGACAGTATGGATAGATCAAAACAGGATTAAAACAAAGCAAGAATATGAATAAAAAAAGAGAGTAAATAGTTTACCTTTGGTTGGGCCGCTTGCTGGGATTGGAAGATTGCAGAGTTAGACTACATATAAGATTATATAAAGAAGAAGAAAGACATTGAGAAACGATAGCTGAAGCTGACTTGTTTGGACTTTACAGATTGGCTTTGGGAAAGAGAGAGAACGCCACTAGGCTGAAAATCGTGTGTGCATTCAAAGGATAAATTAAAAGTTTTGGGGCCCAATTTCAGTTTTATTGGATTTAGGCAATACGTTTTATATATTTATTTAGTTTTAGTTTCAAATGGTCGGCTGTTGGACCAACAACAGCTTCCGTTAAGCCCAAATTGTTGTCAAGAAGATTTTACTTCAATGATTGCTACGTGTCGGTGGCTGATTGGATGGAAATCACATCAGATTATTTTTTAAAGTTAAAATTTTATTGATTGAGTGTTAACTTGATTAAAATAAATATTGTTATTAATATATGAAGATGTGAGTTTGAATATATTATTTTTTATTATGGATTAAGAGAATTATGTATAATTTTAAGAATTATGTTAAAAAAATAAATAAATATAAAAAGAAGGTTAAAGTGGAAAATTTTGATGGAAGAAGTTTTTGAAATTCAAGTGCTTAGCAGCTGAATTTATGAATGGTAATCTATACCACAATATTAAAGTTCATATTCTTTAAATTAATTTGTATTAAAATTTTATATAATTATGTATGCTAGATTATAACACATTCAAAGAATAACTTAAATATATATAATAAATTATTAGCATGTAAAAATTATATACGAATTTTGAATACACATAAAAAAATATAAACACAAATTTAGTTATTTTTATGTATATATATATATATATTAATGTATTAAGTTTTTTTAATATCTTTAAATTATTGATATATTTTTACTTACTAATAATTAATTTTATGCATATTATTGATGCATTAGAGTACCTGTGTCATTTGTATGTTATCTTTAGTTTTGTTTCAATTATTTTTCTTTTGGTGTCTTAACTAATTAATTTAATTAAAGAAAATTTCCTAGTTTATTCAATTAAAGAAAATGCAAAATATCTCATAAATTAATTTAAATAAAAATTCGTGTTACATATCGTGTTCACGTGGAATCTAATTTTATCATACATATCATATTTTAAAATTTAATCTAATTTTGTGGAGCGTAGCGAGTATTCTAGTTTTGAGTTAGTATTTACTGGGAAAAAATGTAATGTGAGCAAGGTCCGGAATAAACGGAGAATCCAACAGTTAAAATAAGCTTGTCTAGGTAGCATTTTATAAAGGGATATAATTAAATGATAATTTTTTAATTAACAAGGATTAGATATAATGATAAAACATTATATTTTTAAGAGAAAATTTTAAATTTAAATAAAATTTATATTTATCAAATAAGTAAGCTAAAAACATATTTATAATTCAGATTCAATACATAGTTTTTTAGCATTTAATTTGAAATATCAGCTTAAAATCTAATTTCTTTTCTACTAAATTATTATTAAAACATCTATCAGCGTGGGGTTGAATGCTGAAATGTTTTTCCTAAGTTACTCAATTTATTGCATCTCTTTTCACCCTGCTATAAAAACAGTAATTGACTTTTTCTTTTTTACATGAGAAGTTTCTCTTCTAATAGTCAAACAGCCTCTTCCAATAAATGAAAATATGGCTTTTATACATCTAATACTATAAAAATTCCTTCTTCTTCTTCTTCTTCGTCTTCTTCTTCTCCTTCTCCTTCTCCTTCTCCTCCTCCTCCTCCTCCTCCTCCTCCTCCTTCTTCTTCTTCTTCTTCTTATTAATAATTTATTCATAGCACAAACGTTTACCAGCAATTTGCCCCTTTTGTCTCCACTGAATTCAACAAAGAATAGCAGCAACTTCATTTTTTATAATGCAGACCATCGGTCATAACATTTTATTATACTGAGTAAATATAATAAATTTAGTAAATAAATAAATAAGAAGTATGGACCTAATTGAACATTCTAAATATCTCAAATAAAGACCTAATCGTATAAACAACAAAATATGAAAGACCAAATCTAAAATTATCCATTACCCGACCCATTTCTACGAAATGCTTAAAAGGATTTCCCTCCTAGATAGGTGTCACCATGGCAATAGCATGTACACTATATACATAATGCCCAACCTTTCTATTTTAACTTAAGGTAAATAGCACGTTTAGTACTAAATATAATTACTCATATTATTGGGGTGTAACATTTTAATCAACCATTACCCCATTATGGAAAGTTGATGGGGCACATTAACTTAGCCACTTAATTGTCACCTACTTTCCATGAATTAAAAATAAACAAAAAATGGAATTGAAAAGAAATGCTCAAAAATGTCTTCTTCATCATCCACTAGAAACCTTAAACTATTTTTTTCTTCATTCGGAAGCTTCACCTCTTGGCTCTCGGCAACTTCTTGGCTTTTTTCTTGGACTGTAGGAGAAGGCGTGAGTTGCCCAATTTTAGCTGTTTCAAGAATTTGTAATTCGAACACTGGTGGGAGCTTGGGGATGTGTTGCTTTACAATGCATAACCACATAATTGCACTAGTAAACTTTTGATAGAAATTTTAGAAAATATAAATATATTTTTATAGAAAGAAAATTGGAGGATGGATCCCCATTTCCAATGAATTGGATGATGTCTTCTTTGAAGCGATGTATTTATGTGTCTAACATGAAGGGTGGCAGTGCTATTATCGCAATAAGGTTGGGTGCCTCATAAAGATCGATGAATTGTTAACTCTAAATAACTTCTGGTTACATTGTTTTGAGGAGAAAAGTCCCAACAATAATAGGGTTGGCCTATCTAACTCTTTTGGTCTAAGGGATGGGTGGTTGCTAGGGGCTCAAGAAGAGCTGGTTAGAATAATGATTGGTTAGCTACTCGAACCTATAGATTATATGTTTGCCAATATGTGGAACACCATATAGGGATGAAGCATGGCAAATAGCCTTTGACTAATATCGTGGATAAATTGGGTTCATCCAATAACGTCTTGGTTGCTGACTTTAATGATCATATCTTTGTTCCCATAAATAGGGATAGTATCAAAATCGAATCATGTGGTAAAGGTGAATGTTCTCGGTGGTGCACGAGCGAACCCTTTCATTGCATAGTCGAGTTGGGATCTTCTATAATGCTTGAAGGGAGGTTCATAGAATCCTTGTTAGTGTATAGATAAAGAAACAGTTAGTTGATCGTGATTTCGAAGAAGTAATAAATTGATCGTACCTAAAAGACTAACTATTATCAAGATAAGAGGCAAGCGCACCTATCGAATAATAGTATAGCTAGTGGCAAGACCAGAATATCTAATCCAAGGAACTAAAAATACTAGTAATGACTTCCTTCCTATTATCTAGCATAAGAAATAAAAGGGGGTTTAGTTGTAAACTATTCTAAATTAAACTAAAGAAACGACAAAGAGTAAATTGAGAAAATTACTTTGGGAAAACTGATTGATAAGGACAATACCTAAGAAAGAATCCACCTAGACTTCACTTGTTATCTAACTCTGAACCAGACAATTTCTTCATTCGACTTGATCCATAGAGATACCTAAATTATGTTAATACCTCCGTCGAGAATAAAAACTACTAATCCTGGGTTGATTAATTGAAATCTCTTTCTAATTAAAACCCCTAGTCTTGCATTAACTCGATCTATAAATCCCCATATTAGATTTGACTCTAATCTGGTAGATTTTTATCGTCCTATGTCTAGGATTGCGATCAACTCCGCTTAATTGTGTTGGATTTACTCTTAAACAGGGACTTTTGCTCCTCTGCCTAAGCACATTCGACTTAAATTAATATCCTGAAAATATCAATTCAAGAATTAAAAACACAATTAAGAACAAGTCAAATATTTATTATATAGTTTAGATAACAATAACAAGATTCGTCTTAGGTTTCATCCCCCTTAGATATTTGGGGTTTTAGTTCATAATTATAAAAAGAAACGCCTCAGAATAAATAAAATAACAAAACATAAGAAAACCCAAAACTTCTGAAAGGATTGAAGGGAAAACCTTTGTCTTGATGAAGATTCTGGCTTCTGAGATGGATCAATCGGCTTTCCTTTGAGTAATTCTCTGCCTTTAGCTCTCCGTCTTAGCGGGAAGACTGTACCCTTGGCAGGAATGATGCACACCTTTGTAGTTGCCTCCTAGGGTCTTTATATAAAGTTTAGAGAGTCTTTCTTAGCCCCTAAGTAGCTTTTTCCTCTTGAAATTGAACTTCCTCACGACAGGGACACGTCCTGTGCCACGCTCGTGTGAGTCGATGCTAGGCCATGTTCGAGCCTATTAAAGTGGCACGTGTGTGTGGGTTGCCCGTGTGAATCGAGTCTAGGTCGTGCTCGAGCCTGTTTATGTGGCACAGCTGTGTGACACGCCCGTGTGGTGAACTCCAGGCCGTGTTGATTCCTTACTTTGGCCCATTTTCTCCATTTTCGACCCATTTCTTGTTCTTTTCACTCCCCTAAGCTCACCTGAGTATAAAACATGAAATTAAAGGTTTAGGAGCATCAAATTCCATAAATCAATGAATAATTTATCCATAAATATGCGAAGCACGAGGTAAAAATATGTATAATTTACGGTTTATCAAATACCCCCACACTTAAGCCTTTGCCTGTCCTTAAGCAAAATCTCAATTCACAATTAAAAATCATTCATCTCAACTTATAATCCTTATCAATAAAGCTTCAAACTAATCCACAAGTAATCATACATTGAAAATCCAACCAAAAGAAAATTAAAGTCTCAAACAGTCTAAGTTGAGAATTTTATCACAGAAACATAGGTTTCCTCCCTTCTTCTAGGTAATTACCTTGAACTCAAAATCAACAAGAGTTGACATCCTCACTAAAGATTCACTCTATCCACTCAAAGTGTTTAGGGTTCAAAAATTAAGCACTTATTAGTCAACCTGAAAAGTTATTACCATAAGCTTGCAGAAAAATCAAATCTCCACCACTATGTATTGACATGATACATTGATCAAAAGGTCTTTCAAGGGTTGTAACATAGCCTTGGTTAGGGGTGTGGTCACAAGCTGAAAAGGATGGTTAGAATCGAGATTGAATTGAAAAAATCATCTAACTAGAATAATCTCTATCACTGAAACATATTCCTAGAATAAAGCCTTTTGGATGACATCGTTTAAGAACAAGAGCTCAAAAATTACATGAAAATATGCAAAATATTGAATTACAACTGAAATATAGATTTTTTTAATTTAAAAAAACAAATTGAATATTTATAAACTTTACAAATGAAAAGGAGAACAAAGCTAGATAATTATTCAACTCAAATCTCGACAAAAATAGGGATCAAAATAATTGAAGGGAATTCAACAAAAAATAGGTTATAGGTTAATATTGAAGGTAAGTCAATGAAGGGTTTATTAGGCTCAATGGGGTTCACTAGGGGTTAATTTATGAAGGCACGCTTTTATGGAGTAAGTAGGTTAAAACCTAAGTGCCTTTATCATTTTAGTATATCAAATCAATGATGTGGTCTCGACATGTATAATCGAAACAAATTCTAGAATAACAAATCAGTATCGACTCACTCAAAGCAACAATAAAAGTGAACACGAAAGGATGTATGCTCAAAAGGCTCAAAAATTTCACCAGAATTATGGCTTTTAATGTCAATCCTACGAATTTCACATTTCAAGATAACACTTAAAATTGGGGAAAAACAACCTAGAAAAATTTAAGTTATAAAAAATTTCAACTTATCATGCTTGATTGTCTAATATATTAAAGTTTGAATAATCAAAGCATAAGTACCTATGTCTTAATTCTCAACATGTCAATAAAAATCATAAATTAATCATAATTCATTTTAATAGGGGATTGAGAATAATGCAGAGAGTGAAAGTGAGAATTCAAAATTTAAGAACCATGCAACAAGTTAGTGGAAAAAATTTTCAGGGGTTCAAGGATAATATAAAGAATGAAAGTGAACTCCCCCCCACACTTAAGATGTACATTGCCCTCAATGTACAAAGATAAAGCTAGTAGCAATTGAAGCATAAAATCATAAGATAGGGAGAGAAGTGAAACTCCCTAAATATTGGATGAATTCCTTGAGTTGGAGGTGTGAAGATTTGTAGGGAATGGTGTTTATCCTTAATTTTCGTGCCACAAGGATATGATGATCGGGGTCGAGGTGGCTATGGTCGTGGAGGCGAGGGTCGTGGTCATGTAGGGACTAGCATTTGTGGCAGGGTTTTCCTATTAGATATGGATTTGAGCTGTAAAGCTCTTTTGAAACTGCGATAGCATTTATCAATTTTAGGGAATTTGGATTAGCACAATGTACTCGTTAGGAAATAGCTAATATGAAATAATTGAAATAAAATAAACTAAGTTCTTAAAATACTAAAATTCAAATAATGAAAAAGATAAAATAAAAGAAAAAATAAAAATAAAAATGAAAATAAAGGAGAAGATAAGAGGACTCGTGAGTCCTAATCTTCAGATGGTTCGTGAGGTGGGGTGGTGCTGAAATATGGAGATGCTGGCATATCTGCTGAAGAGTAGCATCAATATGGTCGAAGCGTTGAAAGCACTGCTGCTCAAATAGTGTAAGGCGCTTAGATATGTCAGTATATGAAGCTACCGCATGAATTGGATGGCGAGTGGGCCGTGGCTCAGTCGATGGTTCCTCGTGGGATGAGGAGACATCATCAATAATGTCCTCTAGGTCCTCTTACTTGGTGGATTGAGCTAGTTGGTACTAAGAGGATCGCTCCCACGTCGGCGCTGAATCATCATTATATGGAGCATACTTTGGATGCCTTGTGGGGACATCTGGCCAATGAGGGTGTAGGAGGATGTTTGGGCCTCTGTGTTGACAAGGCCGAAATAGCGGTCAGGCGGGTTACATACGGGCCCATCGAGATTATACCCTTTCAGTGTTGCTCGGTTTGATACTGATTGGCATGGGCGATGAAGTAGGTGAGGTCGAGCACGTGCTCGTGCGACATGCTCCATAAGAAATAAGCGTCATGAATGTTGACGATGCTGGTGCACTCGTGTCTACCCGTCAATGTGTGCACGAGCAAGGCATGAAGGTATCTCAAAGATGGTGCGAGAGCCATCGCCTTGGAGCGACTGGGGTCGTAGGTGGCCGAAGTAGGGACCAAAGCTTGCCAACACTTGGCCGGAGAGAGATGGATATGGCGGTGAAGCTTTGAAAGATTTTCCTCCTCTAAAAATTACTCGGTGTATAATCCTAGTGATGTACCGAACTTCGGTACATTTAGTTGTCGAACAATGCCTCCGAGGTGGAATTGGATCGTCCCTGGATTGTTGTGCCGGGCTATGACAGTTTGGAGGTGGAATGTGGAGCATAACTCTAAGGTAAGATCGAGATAGGTGGGCTCAACAATCTGGAAAAATTGGTCCCACGGGTCTATCGTTAAGAAGGCTTATACTGCGTCTGCAATTGGACCCATTCAAACGCGGCCCAATCGATGCATCTCCCTATTCTGAGTGGTCTCGCCCTTAAAATTTAAAAGAGTTCTTCTTGGGAAATTTACGAAAATTAGAGGAAGGGGTGTCTAATTTCATTTGTGGCTCTTGAAGAGGAACCACTAGGCCCCTTTCACTTTTTAGAGGCGGGGACAGCGGCTTTCTTTTCTCGAGAGGATAACATGATTCTTAAAATCAAAACAAAACGAAAAACAATAAAGATGTGCATGTATTATTCATAACTAAGTGATGACTAACTATAATCAAGACTAAATTATTTGATCAAGTACTAATACCTATTTCAATGCAAAAGTTAATATTAGGAAAGTAATTTGTTATTCGATTTATCTAAGCATAGAATTGAATAGAATGTGAGTGTTAAATAGCAAAGTGCACTAAGAGCTAATTGCCTAAGATAAATAAAAATGGCAGTAAGAGAATGATTCAAAATGGCATGATATTAATCAAAGTCAAGGATCATCAGAAACGCATGGGTATCAAATAATTATTGGAAATAATCAAACATGAATGAAAACAATAAAGATAGAACTACTTAAAAAGAAAAGCAGGGATTAAGAGAAAAGGGGGAAGGGGAACCGAATGAGTAATTATAGGGGCAGAGCACGGTCGTAGTGGTGCTTGCACGGGCGTGGTGGTGTGGTCTAGGTCGGCAGCAGCGCTAGAGAGGATTGATTTGGGCTGTGGGTGGAGAGGCTTTTAGGGTTTTAGTGGAGAAGAAGATGAATAGTGGAGGTTTTATATAGGATTTGGGGCGCACGGGCGTGTCAGACACCTGTGTGAATCGTTTTTAGCCTGTGTGGTTTGAATTTCAAGGGTTTTGACGCGCCTGAGTCGTGATACATGCCCATGTTCCTTGAGTGTGTTGGGGCACATGGCCGTGTCGCATAGCCGTATCCTTCGATGTTCGCTTCTCTCACGCTCGTGTAGGGGGTCACACGTCCGTGTTAATTTGGCATATTCAACCACGGGGTTGGGACACGGGCGTGTTGCACACCAGTGTTGATTTCTCAAGATCAACCACGGCCTTGGGCACCGGCATTTCGCACGCTCATGTTGATTTATCAAGATTGGCCATGGCTATTTCTCACGGTCATGGCAAATTGTCGAAGCCCGTGTTAAAAAAAGTTTTGTCCCGTTTGCGCACGGTCGTGTCACACGACCGTGTGTTTGCCCATGGTGACCTTACGGCCTTAGGCGCGCTCGCGGGCATGGTCGTGTGGCACGAAAAACCAGTATTCAGAAGGTTAGTTGGTGAATTAAAGGGCTTAAACAAAAGTACTTAACTATGTTAGTGCTCGGGTTGCCTTTCGAGAAGCGCTTGTTTATAGTCTAAGCTCGACTTCTTTCAAGCTTGCATGGTTCTGGTGGTTCAGGGAGTTTGAACTCCTTTCTCTTAGTTTTTCTATCAAAATAAGGTTTGAGTCGAGTATAATTTACCTTGGAAGTGCCAAATGTCTTATGTGTTATCTCGACTATACCATAGGGGAAAATTTTCATTATTGTGAAAGGAAGAATATCACCTGTATGAACTTTTGAATTTGAAATTTGAGGATCTTCCTCCTCTAAGTATACATTATCCCTTACCTTAAATTGATTCGTTTTTACCTTAGGGTCATCATGGTGATGCTCTGGTGTGATGTGGTATACTTTGGGTTTCTCTTGTCGATAGTTCAACCACTCGTCTAATTCTTCAAGCTGTAGCATTCGTTTTTCATGCGTGGTCCCCTTGGATGGGTTCGTCTGTTGTTTGACCTTGCCTATGTGAAGAGTATCCTATAAAGAAGGTTGGGTGGTGAGATCGTTTTTATTATTAGGACTCGTAATAACGTCTTTATTGGCAACAGTCTTATTAGAGTTACGAGCCTGCAAAGTAATTTTATCATCACCTTCGCGAAGTGTGAGCTCGTCTGTGCCTACATCAATTATGGTTCTAGCAGTTGCTAAAAAGGGTCGCCCTAAGATTAGGGGTACATTACTATCCTCATCTATGTCTAGAACAACAAAGTCGACTGGGAATATAAGTTTCCCAAGACCTAGTTGCTTAAACAATTTGTAAGGAATTACATTAATACTTGCTCCTAAATCAGCTAAAGCATTTTGAACATCTAAACTACCAAGTAAACAAGAATTGTAAAACTCCCTGGATCTTTTAGTTTGTCAGGTAGCTTATTCTGCAAAATTGCTGAGCACACTGCATTTAGTTCCACATGAGATGTCTCATCTAGCTTCCGTTTATTTGTCAAGAGCTCTCTTAAGAACTTAACAGAATTTGGCATCTGTGACAGAGCTTCAATAAACAGTAGGTTGATATGTAATTTTTTTAAGAGTTTAAGGAATTTACTGAATTACTCGTCTATACGGTCTTTTCTTAACGCATTAGGATATGGGACACGAGGTTTATATTCTTTAACGACCGATTTTTTGTGACTTACCTCATCCTTACTTCTACTTACCACAGTCTCCTTACTTGGCTATACTGTGGTTTTGGCTAATCCTTCTTCATGAACTGTGTCGATGGCATAAAGTTGCTCATTAGGGTTAGTCTCGGTGTTGCTCAGTAACCCACCTTGTGGTCTTTCAAAGATTAACTTAGCGAGCTGGCCTATTTGAGTTTCAAGTCCTTAAATGGATGTTTGCTGGTTCTTGAGTGCCGTCTCTGTATTTTAGAAACGGGTTTCTAACACGGTGATAAATTTCGTGAGCATCTCCTCAAGGTTTGGCTTTTTCTCTTACTGGTATGGTGGTTGCTGAAATCCCGGAGAAAGTGGTGGTCTTTGATTTCCTTGATTGCCTTGTCCTCCCCATGAGAAATTGGGGTGATTCCTCCAGCCTGTATTGCAAGTATTACTATAAAGGTTATTTTGAGATCTAGGATTATTACCCATATAGTTGGCTTCCTCGTTTTCCATGCCATATCCATAAGCGGGGTACTCAAAATTGCTTATGTTTCCTTGAATTGAGTCACATTGCATCACTGGGTGTACCTACGTAGAACCAACTAAACCGTTAATCTTTTTATTTAAAAGTTCTACCTGATTAGAAAGCATGGTGACCGCATCAACATTAAAAACCCCTACAGCTTTTTGTGGCTTTGTTATCATAACTTACCACTGATAGTTATTCAGTGACATCTCCTCTATAAACTTGTAAGTTGCTTCTGGCATTTTGTTATTGATTGTTCCACCGGTGGCTGCATCGATCATCTGTCTCGTTGAAGGGTTCAAACCATTGTGGAAGGTTTGAACTTGTAACTATAAGGGTAACCCATGGTGAGGGCACCTTCTCAATAAATCCTTGTATCTCTCCCAAGTATCGTAAAGTGTTTTTAAATTCATCTGCACAAAAGAAGAGATATCATTCCTTAATTTATCCTTTTAGCCGGCAGAAAATATTTGAGTAAAAATTTTTCGGTCATTTGTTCCCATGTAGAGATAAACCCTTATGGTAAAGAATTTAACCAATGTTTAGCTTTATTCCTTAAGGAGAATGGAAATAGCCGAAGACGAATGACATAATCAGAAACACCATTTATTTTAAATGTTTCGCATAACTCCAAAAAGTTGGCTAAATGAGGTTAGGATCTTCATCCTGCAAACCATTAAACTGAACAAACTGCTGTATCATCTGAATAGTGTTAGGTTTCAGTTCAAAATTATTTGCAGCAATAGTAGGCCTAACAATACTAGATTCGATACCAGCCAAATTGGGTTTAGCATAATCATACATAGTACGAGGAACAAGATTTTGCTCGACAGGATTTGCGGCTACTATAGAAGGTAGCTGATTATCTTGATTTGCCTCCATCTCTTCAGTAGGTTCAGGCTCTTCTTCTTGTCCTTGTTCTAGGTATAGCAAGCTTCTTCTTATCTCTCTACGAGTTCTACGAACTGTAGCTTCTAAATCGTCGTCAAACAATAATGGTCCTCCTGAGTTTCTTCTAGTCATAAACTAGAGACACCTGGCAGAGAAAAATAAAAAGAAAATTTTAGTAAATAAAATCCTAAAATAAGAATAGAAAATAAATTGCAATAAAAGTAAAAATAACTAAAGTAATAGGAATCGAATGTTCCTAATATTTCAGTTCTCTGGTAACGGCGCCAAAAACTTGATCGTGATTTCAAAGAAGTAATAAATTGATCGTACCTAAAAGACTAACTATTATCATGATAAAAGGCAAGTGCACCTATTGAATAGTAGTATAGCTAGTGACAAGACCGAAATATCGAATTCAAGGAATTAAAAGTACTAGTAATGACTTTCTTCCTATTATCTAGCCTAAGAAATAAAAGGGGGTTTGGTTGTAAACTATTCTAAATTAAACTAAAGAAACGTCAAAGAGTAAATTGGGAAAATTACTTTGGGAAAACTGATTGATAAGGACAATACCTAAGAAAGAATCCACCTACACTTCACTTGTTATCTAACTCTGAACCAGACAATTTGTTCATTTGACTTGATCCGTAGAGATCCCTAAATTATGTTAATACCTCCGTTGAGGATAAGAACAACTAATCCTAGGTTAATTAATTGAAATCTCTTTCTAATTGAAAACCCTAGTCTTGCATTAACTCGATCTATGGATCCCCATATTAGATTTGACTCTAATCTAGCAGATTTTCATCGTCCTATATCTAGGATTACGATTAACTCCGCTTAATTGTGTTGGATTTACTCTTAAACAGGGACTTTTGCTCCTCTGTCTAAGCACATTTGACTTAAATTAATATCCCAGAAATATCAATTCAAGAATTAAAAACACAATTAAGAACAAGTCAAATATTTATCATATAGTTCAGATAACAATAACAAGATCCGTCTTAGGTTTCATCCCCCTTAGATATTTGGGGTTTAGCTCATAATTATAAAAAGAAATACATCAGAATAAATAAAATAACAAAACATAAGAAAACCCAAAACTCCTGAAAGGATTGAAGGGAAATCCTCTGTCTTGATGAAGATCCTGGCTTCTGAGATGGATCAATCGGCTTTCCTTTGAGTAATTCTCTGCCTTTAGCTCTCCGTCTTGGCGGAAAGACTGTACCCTCGGCGGGAGTGATGCACACATTTGTAGTTGCCTCCTAGGGTCTTTATATAGAGTTTGGAGAGTCTTTATTAGCCCCTAAGTAGCTTTTTCCTCTTGAAATTGAACTTCCTCACGACAGGGACACGCCCGTGTGCCATTCCTGTGTGAGTCGATGCTAGGCCGTTTTAGAGCCTGTTAAAGTGGCAATGGCATGTGGGTTGCCCGTATGAATCGACTCCAAGCTATGCTCGAGCCTGTTTATGTGGCACGACCGTGTGACACGCCTTTCTGGTGAACTCCAGGCCCTGTTGATTCCTTGTTTTGGCCTATTTTCTCCGTTTTCTACCTGTTTCTTGTTCTTTTCACTCCCCTAAGCTCACCTGAGTATAAAACATGAAATTAAAGGTTTAGGAGCATCAAATTCCACAAATCAATGAATAATTCATCCATAAATGTGCTAAGCATGATGTAAAAATATGTATAATTTACGGTTTATCATTAATCTTAGCTCATAGTTCTGTTAGTTTTTAGCCTGTTATTCAAAGTAGTTATATTGTTGGTAATAGTTATTAAGCAAATAGCTACGCATGTATTCTTTAAATACTAGTGTTACCTATTTTGATTAGATAGACAATAATATAGAAAATTCAGTTGATACTCAATATACCTTTTACTGTACAGATTAACATGGTATCAATCATTTCGGTGCTGGAGACCTAATTCTCGTTCACTCTCATGACTACCATTGTTTCTGCTGACTCTGCTTCTATCGAGCATGGTTGCTCGACATTCATTAGTGATCGGCTCATCTAGTCATTTTCGAGCCATGACGCTGTTAAATTGGATGATGCAAATTATGTTCAGTGGCGTCAACATATTCGCCTAATCATTGAAGGTTATGAATTGACCGATTTTTTGGAGGGGACATTACCTACTCTGCTGCATTTTGTGTAGTTATCGGAGGGATCTTTGGTTCCAAATCTGGATGCCTTAGCGTTCATTCAACAAGACAGGTTACTTGCTTTATGGTTGCTTTCCACTATTTCTCCCTCACTTTTATCTTCTTTTACAAAGGCTAGATCGGCGTGCGATGTGTGAAACATGGCTACTTGTCTCTTCACCGTCACAGGTGCGAAACTATCTCGTATTCGTCACGATATACACACACTTAAGAAAGGAAGTCTATTGATCAAATAATACATAGCACAAATTTAAAATACATGCGCCTTGCTTGAAACTTCTGGCTCTCAGATCTCGGAGGCAGAGAAAGTAGAAATTACTCTTATGGGATTACCTCCGGAGTATGATGCCATTCTTACTTTAGCCTTCTTCTCGACGAAAACTCTGTTGCTTCAATGCCTCATGGACGTCTTTTTAGAGTATAAGAGTCGTTTGGTGCGTGCAATTCAAGAAGTGCTGATTCATGTTAACCTATTGGAAGCTGCTCCATTACCATCGATGGGGGATTATGTGTGTGGTGGTCATCCTTCGTTTGGAGGTCGCGGACGAGGTTTCAGATCCTGTATGCAATGTCAATGATCGTAATCTCGAGTGATGATGATAAAGTAATAAAATCTGATCGTACCTGGAAACTAACTAATATCACGATAAAAGGCAAGTGCACCTATAGAATAGTAGTATAGTCAGTGGCAAGACCGGAATATCCAATCCTAGGAACTATGAGTACTAGTAATGACTTTCTTCCTATTATCTAGCCTAAAAATAAAGGGGGGTTTTGTTTCTAAATTAATCTAAACTAAATTGAAAAGAAATGGCAAGGAGTAAAGAGAGAGATTGCTTTTGGGAAAACTGATTGATTAGGGCAATACCTAAGGAAGAATCCACCTAGACTTCACTTGTTATCTAACTCTGAACCAAATGATTTCTTCATTCGATTTGATCCGTAGAGATCCCTAAATTATGTTAATAACTCCGTTGAGGATAAGAACAACGAATCCTAGGTTGATTAACTGAAATCTCTTTCTAGTTAAAACCCCTAGTCTTGCATTAACTTGATCTATGGCTTCCCATATTAGATTTCACTTTAATCCGGCAGATTTTCGTCGTCCTATGTCTAGGATTGCGATCAACTCCACTTAATTGTGTTGGATCTACTTCTATGCAGGGACTTTTGCTCCTCTACATAAGCACATTCGACTTAAATCAATATCCCGGACATATCAATTTAAGAGTTAAAAACACAATTAAGAACAAATCAAATATTTATCACACAGCTCAGATAACAATAACAAGATCTGTCTTAGGTTTCATCCCCCTTAGATATTTGGGGTTTTAGTTCATAATCATAAAAGAAGACATTTCAGAAGAAATAAAATAACAAAACATAAGAAAACCCAAAACTCCCAAAAGGATTGAAGGGAGATCCTCTGTCTTGATGTAGATCCTAGCTTCTAAGATGTATCAATCAGCTTCCCTTCCAGTAATTCCCTATCTTTAACTCCCCGTCTGGGCAGGAAAATAATGTCTCCTTGGTAGGAGAAAAGCACCCCCTTGTAGTTGTCTCCTAGGGTCTTTATATAGAGTTTTAGAATGCCTTTCTTACCCCCTAAGTACCCTTTTCTGAGTGAAATCAAACTTCCTCACGATAGGGACACGCCCATATGCCAAACCCGTGTGGATCGACTACCAGGCCGTGCTCGAGCCTGTTAAAGTGGCACAGCCGTGTGGCACGGCCGTGTGGCAAACCTTTAGGCCGTGTTGATTACTGAATTTGGTTTAATTTGCCCGTTTTTGGCCCGTTCTTACTCTTTTCTCTTCCTTATGCTCTCCTAAGTATAAAACATGAAATAAAAGGATTAGGAGCACCAATTTTCACAAATTCAATGATAATTCATCTGGAATTTAGGCTAAGTATGAGGTAAAAATATGTATAATTTATGGTTTATCAAATACCCCCACACTTAAGCCTTTGCTTGTCCTCAAGCAAAATCTCAATTCACAATTAAAAATTATTCTTCTCAACTTATAATCCTTATCAATAATGTTTCAAACTAATCCACAAGTAATCATACAATGAAAATTCAACTAGAAAAACATTAAAGTCTCAAACACTCTAAGTTGAGAATTTTATCACAGAAACATAGGTTTTCTCCCTTCTCCTAAGTAATTACCTTTCAATCAAAATCAACAAGAGTTGACATCCTCATTAAAGATTCACTTTATCCACTCAAAGTGTTTAGGGTTCAAAAATTAAGCACTCTTTAGTCAACCTGAAAAGTTATTACCATAAGCTTGCAAGAAAATCAAATCTCCACCACTATAGATTGACATGACACATAGATCAAAAGGTCTTTCAATAGTTGTAATGGGGCTTTTGTTAGGGGTGTTGTCACAAGCTGAAACAGAGGGTTAGAATTGAGATTGAATTGAAAAATCATCTAGCTAGAAAAATCTCTATCACTAGAACATATTCCTAGAGCTAAGTCTTATGATGACAGCGTTCTAGATTTGGTAGCTTATAATAGAAATATGAAAAAAATATTAAACTATAACTGAAATATGAATTATAACTGAATTAACTGTATATACACTTTTTTTAGAACAAACCAAATATTTAAATTAAATATAAACTTTACAAACTGAAAAAGAGAACCAAGCTTGATAATAATTCAACTCAAATCTCGACAAAAATAGGGATCAAAATAATTGAATGTAATTGAAAAAAAATAGATTATAGGTTAATATTAGAGGTAAGTCAAAGAATGGGTTGTTAGGCTCAATGGGGTTCATTAGGGGTTAATTTATGGAGATAGGCTTTTTATGGAGTAAGTGGGTTAAACCTAGGTGCCTTTATCATTTTGGTATATCAAATCAATGATGTGGTCTCGACATGTATAATCGATGCAAGTTCTAGAATAAGAAATCAGTATTGACTCACTCAAAGCAACAATAAAAGTAAGCACAAAAGGATGTATGCTCAAAAGGCTCAAAAATCTCACCAGAATTATGACTTTTGATGTCAATCCTGCAAATTTTAAATCTCAAGATAACACTTAAAATTGGGGAAAATAAACTAGAAAAAATTTAAATTCTTAAGAATTTCAACTTATCATGCTTGATTCCCTAATGTCTTAAAGTTTGAATAATCAAAGCATAAGTACCTATGTCTTAATTCTCAACATATCAATAAAAATCATAAATCAATCAGAATTAATTCTTAATAGGAGATTGAGACTAGTACAGAGAGTGAAAGTGAGAATTCAAAATTTGAAAACAATGCAACAAGTTAGTGTTATGAAATTCAGGGATTTGAAGAGAAAGCAACAACTGAAAGTGAATTTCCCTCCCACACTTAAGATGTACATTGCCCTCAATGTACAAAGATACATTAGTAGCAATAGAAGCATAAAATTATAAGATAGGGAGAGAAGTGAAACTCCCTAAATTTTGGATGAATTTGTAGAGACGGATATTGGAATTGTAAGAGCTGGCAGTTGTGGCAAGGTTTTCCCATTAGATATGGATATGAGCTGTAAAGCTCTTTTGAAACTGTGATAGCATAAATAAGTGTTTAGGGATTTAAGTTAAGCATAATTTTCTCGTTAGGGAATAGCCGATAGGAAAAAAAATTGAAATCTAAACTAAAATATTCAATAAACATAAAGATCGAAATAAAGATAAAGAAAAATTTAGAAGTCTTAAACAAATATAAAATGGGAGAGAAGGTGAAAATAAAGATCAAGAAAGCAAAATGAAAAAGAAAATAAGAGGAATAGAGAGTTCTAATCCTCAAATGGTCCACAAGGTGGGGGCGGTGGTGCGAGATGGAGTTGTTGAAAAATCTGAGCTAATGTAGCATCAATGTGATCGAATCACTGAAAACATTGTTGCTGGAATTAGGCGAACTGCTCAGAAGTGACGTAGCCTGAAGCTGCCGCATGAACTGGGCGGCAAGTGAGTGGTGGCTCAGTAGGTGGCTCCTCCGGTGGTAGGACATCATCAGTAATGTCCTCGGGGTCCTCTTGCTCGGCAGAATGAGCAAATTGGTACTGAAGAGGGTTGCTCCCACGTCAATGCTGAATCATCCTCATATATAGCATAGTTTGGATGCCCTGTGAGGACATCTTGCCGATTAGTGTATAAGAGGATATCTGGGCTGCGGTGTTAAGTAGGCCGAAGTGGCGGGTCAATCGCGTGATGTATAGGCCCATCGAAATCACGCCCCTATCGTGTCGCTCCGTCTGGTGTTGGATGGTATGGGCAATGAAGTAGGCGAGGTCAATCACGTGAATATGTGCCATGCTCCATAAGAAGTAGGCGTCGTGGGTGTTGACGATGCCAGTACTCTCGCGTCTGCCCGTCAGTGTGTGTGCGAGTAGGGCATGTAAGTACCTCAAAGATAGGGCGAGAGTGGTCGCTTTGGAGCGACTGGGGTTGTATGTGGGCTGGACAGCGACTAGGGCGCGCCAGTAGTTGACTGGAGATATATGGATGTGGCGGTTGAGTTCTGAGATATCTTCTTCCTCCACAAACTGCTCAGTGTACAGGCCTGTGCTGTACCGAACTCTGGTACACTAAGTTGACGAACGAGGCCTCCTAGACCGAATTGTATCGTCCCTGGATTATTGTGTTAGCTCATCACCGTCTAGAGATAGAATGTGGAGCAGAACTCAAAGGTGAGCTCGAGATAGGTGGGCTCTATGATTTGAAAGAACTGGTCCCATGGGTCCGTCGTTAATAAGACCCAGACCTCGTCAGCTAGTTGGACCTGCTCTAATGCAGCCCAATCAATGCATCTCCCTACTCCGAGGGGTCGCGCCCGTAGAATTTGAAATAGTTCTTCTTGAGAGTTCTCCAGGAATTGGAGGAAGGGGTGTCGGACTTCAGCGGTGGGTCTAGAAGAAGAACCACCGGGCTCTTTGCACTTTTTGGAGGCAGGGACGGCAGCTTTTTTCCCTTTCGAAGATGACATGATTCCTAAAAAATGAATAAATTAGTATCAAGAGAAAGAATAATTCAAGAGAGTTTATAAGTTTTTAAACAAAATGATAGTTAATGCTAATTAGAACTTACTAAACGAGGGTCAATTTTACTAATCTAAGTACCATATTTGATTTATCCTAGCTTGGAGTTTCTGATAAGAAAACAAAGGCTTGTTCTAGTGGCTTTTTATAATCAATGTATGCTTAAAGCCTATTACATGAGATAGGTAAAAATGACAGCCGAGGAATGATTCAAAGTGGCATAGTGATGTGTCTAAATTAATCATGCTAAATGAATGAGATTCCTATTAATAATAATGTAAACAACCTAAAAGAATGAACTCATGAATAGATAAATAATTAAAAGCATTAAACATTGTAAGAGAAGTGAGAAAGGAGAACTGAGTGGGTGGTTATGGGGGCGGGGCACGGTCGTGGCGAGGGTTGCACGGGTGTGGTAGTGTTGGCTAGGTCGGCGGCGGCGCTAGGAGGGACTGGTATGAATGGTGGTAGGAGAAAATTTTAGGGTTTTAGTGGAGAAAAAGATGAATAGTGGGGGTTTATATAGGATTTTGGGGCACACGGGCATGGCACACGCCCGTGTGACTTGGGGTTAGCCTGTGTGGTTCGAAATTTAGGGGTTTTAGCGCGCCGGATTCGTGTCACACGCCCATGTTCCTAGGGCGTATTGGGGCACACTGCCATGCCCTCCGATGTTCGCTTCTCCCACGGTCGTGTTGGAGGTCACACGTCCGTGTATGAAATGGCAGGTTCGACCACGGTCTTTAGGCACGGGCGTGTCGCAAGCCCGTGCTTAGAGTAGCAGGTTTGGCCACGACATTGGGACACGGGCTTGTCGCATGCCCGTGTCAATTTATCAGGCTTGGCCACAGTCACATCGCATGGCCGTGGCTCTTTGTCTCAGCTCGTGTTTTGCCATGGTGTGCCCACGGCTTTAGGCACGCCCGTGGTCTTGGCTGTGTGGCTTGAAAAATCTGCATTCAAAGGGTTAGTTGATGTATTAAAGAACCTAAATAAAAGAATTTACTAAGTTAGTGCTTGGGTTGCCTCCCGAGAAGCGCTTGTTTATAGTCTAAGCTCGACTTTTCTCAAGCTTGTTTGATCATGATGGTTTGAAGAGTTGAAACTCTTCTATCCTGCTTTTAATTTCATCATCAACATAAGAATTGAGTCGAGTGTGATTTACCTTGAAAGTGTCGAGTGATTCATGTTTTATCTTGACTGTACCATAGGGAAAGATTTTCATTACCGTGAAGGTGTATCACTTGTATGTTCTTTTGAATTCAAGATTTGAAGATTGTTTTCCCTTAAGATTACCTTATCCCTTACCTTGATTTGATTCGTTTTTACCTGAGGATCGTCCTGGTGATGCTCTGGGTTGGTGTGACATATTTTGGGTTTTTCTTGATAGTTTAGCCATTCATCTAGTTCTTCAATCTGAAGCATTCGCTTTTCATGTGCGTCTTCCTTAGATGAACTTGTCTGTGGTTGGTTGCCTTTGTGTGGAGTGTATCCTGGACAGAAGATTGGGTGGTGAGATCATTCTTTTTACAAGACTTCGAAACAATATTTTTACCATCAACAATTTTAATCGCGTTTCAGGCTTGTAAAGTAACTTTGTCATCACCTACACGTAGTGTAAGCTCGCCTATTCCTACATCAATTATTGTTCTAGCAGTTGCTAAAAAGGGACGCCCTAGGATTAAGGGTACATTGCTATCCTCATCAATGTCTAGCATAACAAAGTTGATTGGAAATATAAATTTATCAATTTTGACAAGCACATCTTCAATTATTCCCCTTGGAAATCTAATGGTCTTATCAACCAATTGGATGCTCATATTAGTTTGTTTAGGTTTTCCAAGACCTAGTTGTTTAAACAATTTATAAGGCATTACATTAATACTAGTCCCTAAATCAGCTGAAGCATTTTTGACGTATAAGCTACCAAGTAAACAAGGAATTGTAAAACTCCCTGGATCTTTTAGTTTGTTGGGCAGCTTATTCTGTAGAATAGCTAAGCACACTGTATTCAGTTCCACATGAGAAGTCTCATTAAGCTTCCGTTTATTCGTCAGTAGCTCTTTTAAAAACTTAACGTCATTTGGCATCTCTGATAGTGCTTCAATAAACGGTAAGTTAATATATAGTTTCTTTAAAAGTTTAATAAACTTACTGAATTGCTCATCTGTGCAGTTTTTCCTTAGCGCATTTGGGTATGGGATACGAAGTTTATATTCTTTGACAATTGCATCTTTGGAACTTACCTCATCCTTACCTTTACTTACCACAGTCTCCTTGCATGGCTCTGGGTTGGTTTTGGTTAACCCTTCCTCATCTATTGTATCCACAACATTAAGTTGCTCCTTAAGATTAGTCTCAGTGTTGCTCGGTAACGTACCTGCGATCTTTCAGAAATTAGATTAGCGAGCTAGCCTATTTGAGTTTCGAGCCCTTGAATGGATGCTTGCTAGTTCTTCAGTGCTGTTTTGGTGTTTTAAAAATGGTTTTTTGACACGGCAATAAATTTTGTGAACATCTCTTCAAGGTTCGACTTTTTCTCTTGTTGGAACGATGGTTGTTGAAATCCCAGAACAGGTGGTTGTCTTTGATTTTCTTGTCCTCCCCATGAAAAATCGGGGTGGTTTCACCAACAAGTGTTACTATAAGGGTTATTTTAAGATCTAGAATTATTACCCATATAGCTAGCTTGCTCGGTTTCCATGCCATGTCCATAGGAGGAGTAATCGGGATTATACACGTTTCTCTGAATTGAGTCACCTGTATCACTGGGTGTACCTGTGTTGAACCAACAAAGTTATCAATCTTTTTATTAAGAAGTTCTACTTGATTAGAAAGCATAGTGACTGCATCAATATTAAAAACTCCGGCAGCTTTTTGTGGCTTTGTTATCATAACTTGCCACTGATAGTTATTTAGTGACATCTCTTCTATAAACTCTTAAGCTGCTTCTGGTGTTTTGTTGTTAATTGTTCCACCAGCGGCTACGTCGATCATTTGCCTTGTCGAAGGATTCAAGCCGTTGTGGAAAGTTTGAACTTGTAGCCACAGAGGTAACCCATGGTGAGGGCACATTCTCAAGAGATCTTTGTATCTCTCCCATGCGTCGTAGAGTGTTTCTAAATCCATCTGCACAAAAGAAGAGATATCATTCCTTAATTTAGCCGTTTTAGCCTGCGGGAAATATTTGAGCAAAAACTTTTCTGTCATTTGTTCCCATGTAGTGATAGACCCTCGTGGTAGAGAATTTAACCACAGTTTAGCTTTGTTTCTCAAGGAGAATGGGAATAGCCTAAAATGAATGACATCATCAGAAACGCCATTTATTTTGAATGTATCACATAATTCCAAAAAGTTGGCTAGATAAGAGTTAGGATCCTCATCCTACAAACCATCAAACTGAACAAATTACTGTATCATTTGAATAGTGTTAGGTTTCAGTTCAAAATTATTTGCAGCAATAGTAGGCCTAACAATGCTAGATTCAATACCTGCTAAATTAGGTCTAGCACAATCATACATAGTACGCGGAGCAGGATTTTGATCAACAGGATTTGCGGCTACTACAGGAGGTAGCTGATTATCCTGATTGGCTTCTATCTCTTCGGTAGGTTTTGGCTCTTCTTCTTGTCCTTGTTCTGGATACTGCAAGCTTCTTCTTATCTCTTGATGATTTCTGCGAACTGTAGCTTCTAAATCATCGTCAAAAACCAGTGGTCCTCCTGGGTTTCTTCTAGTAATAAACAAGAGATACCTGGAAGGAAAGAAAATTTTAGTAAATAACAATAAAAGCAAAAATAAAAACTGAAAATAAATAAAAGTAATAATGGCTAAAGTAATAGAAATCTAGTGTTCCTAATATCTTAGTTCCCCGGCAACGGCGCTAAAAACTTGATCGTGATCTCGAGTGATGATGATAAACTAATAAAATCTAATTGTACCTGGAAACTAACTAATATCACGATAAAAGGCAAGTGCACCTATCGAATAGTAGTATAGTCAGTGGCAAGACCGGAATATCAAATCCAAGGAACTATGAGTACTAGTAATGACTTTCTTCCTATTATCTAGCCTAAAAATAAATGGGGTTTTGTTTCTAAATTAATCTAAACTAAACTGAAAAGAAACAGCAAGGAGTAAAGAGAGAGATTACTTTTGGGAAAACTGATTGATTAAGGCAATACCTAAGGAAGAATCCACCTGCACTTCACTTGTTATCTAACTCTAAACCAGATGATTTCTTCATTTGATTTGATCCGTAGAGATCCCTAAATTATGTTAATACCTCCGTCGAGGATAAGAACAACTAATTCTAGGTTGATTAACTGAAATCTCTTTCTAGTTAAAACCCCTAGTCTTGCATTAACTCGATCTATGGCTCCCCATATTAGATTTGACTCTAATCCGGTAGATTTTCATCGTCCTATGTCTAGGATTGCGATCAACTCCGCTTAATTGTGTTGGATCTACTTCTATGCAGGGACTTTTACTCCTCTACATAAGCACATTCGACTTAAATCAATATCCCGGACATATCAATTTAAAAGTTAAAAACACAATTAAGAACAAATCAAATATTTATCACACAGCTCAGATAACAATAACAAGATCTGTTTTAGGTTTCATCCCCCTTAGGTATTTGGGGTTTTAGTTCATAATCATAAAAGAAGATATCTCAGAAGAAATAAAATGACAAAAAATAAGAAAACCCAAAACTCCCGAAAGGATTGAAGGGAGATCCTCTGTCTTGATGTAGATTCTGGCTTCTGAGATGGATCAATCGGCTTCCCTTCGAGTAATTCCCTGTCTTCAACTCCCCGTTTTGGCGGGAAAATAATGTCTCCTTGGTAGGAGAAAAACACCCCATTGTAGTTATCTCCTAGGGTCTTTATATAGAGTTTTGGAATGCCTTTCTTAGCCCCTAAGTACCCTTTTCCGAGTGAAATTAAACTTCTTCATGACAAGGACACGCCCGTGTGCCACTCCCGTGTGGATCGACTACCAGGCTGTGCTCGAGCCTGTTAAAGTGGCACGGCCATGTGGCGAACTTCTAGGCCGTGTTGATTACTGAATTGGGCCTAATTTACCCATTTTCGGCCCGTTCTTGCTCTTTTCTCTTCCTTATGCTCTCTTAAGTATAAAACATGAAATAAAAGGATTAGAAGTACCAATTTCCACAAATTCAATGATAATTCATCCAGAACTTAGGCTAAGTATGAGGTAAAAATATGTATAATTTATGGTTTATCAGTTAAACATGCGGTCGATTTGGGCATTTGGCTCAAATGTGTTATTACCGACTTAATCGCGAGTATGGTGGTCGCGATTATAGTAGCCCATCATCGATGATTCGAGCATCAACTCCAGTCGATCATCCTGGTCAGGGCTTGGCGGTTGGCTTCTCTTTTATGTCGTTGGCGCATGGTCAATATGGTGGTCTTAACTTAGCAGGGTAGCAAGCTTTGTTTCCTAGTGACAATGGTTGGTTTGTTCCTCACAATAGGGTTTCTAATCCGTTTGTAGCATGTGGAGATGGAACCAGCCTATCTTTTGGGCAGTATGATGGGTCACAGCTACCGTTTGGGCCTGGGCTTGCAAATACATTAGCGTCTAGGCCTGCTACTGCTATTGGGGTCAATAGGCCACATGATTTTAGTCTTCCTCCTAGGCTGCCCGTACATATTAGTTCGTCTGGCCCAAATAAGGAGCTTGAGGGCACAGGTTCTCTACTTAGGTCGACAGGTAATATCCTTCCAAGTGGGCCAGCATTAAATTGTGTAGAGTTTGCTAATTTTTCTAGTCATGGCTACGAGTCTGGGCCTTTAAGTAACGGTATTTGTCATGCGTCTGGGTCATCTATACCTTGGCGGACCAAACCCCGGGCTCGTATTTACACTAGGTTGGATCTGTGCATTGGGTTTCCACGACTACCCGATTTATGTACGTCTAATATATCTAACTCCATTAGGTCCAATCTTAATACAACTCAGTTTGGGTCTAACTTTGATGGTACTGATTCTTATATTCCTATGCCCGTTGGAACTACGTCATGGTATCTGGATTTGGAGGCTACGCACCATGTATGTCTCGATACCTCTGCATTGAATGAGTCTACTCCTTACTCAGGTACATCTTCTCTCTTAATGGGTGATGGGACTCCCACCAGGACCTCGTCTGCTGGTAATTCAATTTTGCCTACAAAGACTAAATTGCTATATCGATCTAATGTTTTGTTTGTACCACATATACGGAAGAATCTCCTATTTGTGTCTTCGTTTGCTACTGACAATAATGTGTTTTTTGAATTTCATTCAACTTATTGTGTTGTTAAGGACATCAAGATTTGGGAAATTTTGTTGAAGGGCAACATTTATGATGGGCTCTATCATTTTTCTTCGCCAGCTCTGTCTACTCCGTATGTTGTGGCTCCATCTATTGCCAATATTGGAGTTCAGGCTCGATTCGACAACTGTGACAATTTTACCTTGTGACATAACTGTATTGGTCATCCCTCTGCTTCTGTTGTTAAATTTGTTTTAGATAAAAGTAATGTTGCTTACAATAAATTGTCTTGATAATATTTGTACTGCTTGCCAAAAAAGGAAGTCTCATAAACTACTGTTTTCAACTTCTACTACTGAATATAATGATCATTTTGCTTTGGTTGTCTCCAATCTTTGGGGACCTGCGTTTGTTGCCTGCGGACGGAACTGGTATTATGTCTTATTTATTGACATGTACACTCACTTTACTTGGATTTATCTTATTTGTCAAAAGTCTTAGGTGGTAGATTGCTTTGTTCAATTTCAATAGCTCATAAAAACTTAGTTTGGGAAAAGTATCAATCAATTTCAGAGTGATTGGGGAGGAGAATTTCAAGCTTTCACGAACGTTTTGAAAACTCAAGGGATAATTCACAAGCTGTCCTGTCATCATACATCTGAATAGAATAGAGTTGCTAAACGCAAACACCGACACATTGTCGAGATGGGTATCACATTCTTGGCTCAAGCAAATCTTCCTATGGATTATTGGGGTTATGCGTTCTGTTGTGCGGTTCATCTCATTAACTGTTTTCTTACCTCGACTTTAAAAGGACAAACGCCGCATAAGACTCTATATGAACGTGATCTCACATACGATTATCTACAGATATTTGGCTGTTGTTGTTTTCCATATCTATGTCCTTTTCTGTTTTCCATATCTACGTCATTTTATACATTACAAGTTGGATTTTCGCTCTCAACCTTGTACTTTTTTAGGATGTAGCTCCTAACATAAATGATATCAATGTCTTACACCAGATGGTAAGATCGTTGTTTCTCGTCATATTGTGTTTGATGAACAACGATTTCTGTCTACTGCATCTACTACGAGAGGTTTCATATCTTCTCTCGGTCAATCTATCTCACCTACATATATTCTTATTGTTAAGCCTGTCTGTTGTTGGCCCCTAGTACCATCATCTTCTCAACCTTCTGAGTCTTCTTTACCTCCTATTGACTGTTCCCTGCCTTCAATATCGACTGATCCTCCAAATGTTTTGGGCCTTGACCGTGAGCTTTGTCCTTCATCTTTGTTACCTGATGACACCGACATTCTCAATCCGACTATACTTTTTTCCAATACTTCACCCTATCTTATTGTTTCGTCATCTTCTGTGCCTTTTGTCAATACACATCTGATGGTTACTCGGTCTAAGGCTGGCATTTTTAAACCCAAGGCCCTGTCTGTTGAAGCCATTGAACCTCTCACAATTGAGGAAGCCTTTTCTACCACAGAATAGAGTGCCGCTACTAAGGCTAAGTATGATGCCCTCGTTCATAATTCCACCTGGGAGCTTGTTTTATTACCTCGTGATCACAAAGTGATTGGATGTAAATGGATTTTCAAATTAAAGAAAAACCTTGATGGTTCATTCGCTCGTCGTAAGGCTCGATTAGTTGCTAAGGGATGTTCTCAAGTACCTAAGTGCGATTTTAGGGAAACTTTTAGTCTGGTTGTAAAACCTACTACTATTTGAATTATACTATCCGTTGTTGTGTCTAAAGGCTGACAGCTTCATCAGGTGGATGTGAATAATGTCTTTTTAAATGGCGATCTTGCCGATGAAGTATTTATGCAGTAACCTCCTAGGTATATTTAATATGGCCTTAATGGCAAATCTTTGGTCTGTCGTTTGAAGAACGCCTTGTATGGGCTGCGTCAGGCCCCACGTGCTTGGTTTGACAAGTTAAAGTGCTTTTTAATTTCCATTGGTTTTCTTATATTAAAATCTGATGCATCGTTGTTTGTTAAAGTTACGTCTAACTCCATTCTTTATGTTCATGTGTATGTGGATGATATTATCGTTACTGGAAACATGCTTACCTATATCAGTAGCTTGGTTCAACAACTGAATGATCAGTTTTCCCTTAAAGATATGGGTGATCTGTATTATTTTCTAGGGATTGAGGTCACTCATTCTTCTATGCCAGCAAAAGTACATCCGTGATTTACTTGACAAGAATTCTATGACTCATGCCAGGAGTGTTCATACTCCAATGATTAGTTCGTTTACTTTATCAAAGGATGATGGGGATCGTCTTAGTGATCCTACTGAATACAGAAGTCTTGCAGGTGCTCTACAGTATGTGGTACTGACTCAACCTGATATTGCCTACGCAGTAAACCGTATATGTCAGTTCATGCATGTGCCTACTACTGTTCATTTAGTTGTGTTAAAACGAATCTTGCGCTATCTCTGTGGTACCATTGATTATGGGATTGTTTTCTGTTCGTCTACTCGACTTTCTTTAGTCTAATATGCCAATGCTAACTAGGGACGATATTTTGATTATCCCTGATCTACAACGGGTTATTGTGTGTATTTTAGAGACACACCAGTCTCCTGGTGCTCTAAGAAGCAACAGGTTGTTCTGCGGTCTACAACTAAAGCTGAATATCGAAGTCTTGGTGCTGCTACTAGTAATGTTACTTGGTTGGTTTCGTTAATAAAGGAACTACACCTTTATTCTACCGATCCACCTACTATTTGGTGTGACAATTCTAGCACAATTGCTGTAGCTTCTAATCCTGTCTTACATTCCAAATTCAAACATGTAGAGCTTGATCTATTTTTTGTTCGCGAGAAAGTCACTGATGGGTTTATTGTTGTTGGCGAGGTACCTGCTTGTGATCAAGTTGCTGACATTCTTACCAAGCCACTTTTTGCGTCATCCTTTGCTTGTTTTCGAAGCTTTCTTCGAGTTTTGCCTGACGGAAAGATGGGTGCATGTTAGTATATAGATAAAGAAATTGTTAGTCTTAACTTATAATTCTGTTAGTTGTTAGTCTGTTATTCAAAGTAGTTATATTGTTGGTAGCAGTTATTAAGCAAACAACTACGCATGTATTCTTTAAATACTAGTGTTACTCTATTTTGATAAGATAGACAATAATACAGAAAATTTAGTTGATACTCAATATACCTTTTACTATACATATTAACAATCCTTATGGTCAAAGGAATCTAGTTGGCTTTGTATTGTTGCCATGTTCTGGATTTTGTTTTAGCATTGAATTTTTTTTCCAGAGAATTGGAGAGGCAATGGGGACAAAGTAGCTCCTATTCTGTTATGCCTTGTAAAAAGCATAATATAACATATTATTATTTATTATCATAAAAACTGATATAATATGATTTAAATTTTGATGAATGCTTCAAAAATTATTTTAAAATTAAGAAAATGCAAAAGATTTCCTGCGCAAAAAATTAATTTATGTTTTGGTTTGTAAGTATTTAAATATTGTATACATTATTGAGATGTAAGATAAATATTAAATATATGATTCATTTAAAAGCAGAAAAATGATTCATACAATATTTTAGTAAAAAAAGTAGGCACTCATAAAAATATGTTTTGCTAAGATTAAATACATTACTAATACCTAAAATTTAATAATCGTCTAAGTATATCTTTTAAAAAATAAAATAAAATCTAATTTATCAAAAAAAACCCAAGAAAATTTAATATGGTCTCTAAACCGACATGTGAAGTATAAATTAACTTTTTTTTCGGTGACAAGAAAGGAAATACAGCTTAATAGAAACTAAGAGACACTAAAAGCTTTATCATGTCGGATAGTCGTGTCCAACTTGTCTGGAGGGACTTCAAAAACCTGGAGGAAGATCTGCCAAGAAAGACTAAGCTTTGTCAGATGATGAGCTATTAAATTACACTCTCTGGGAACATGCTTAATCTCCCACTATTATAATAAATTTAAAAGTAAAAAAATTTAAATATTAATTTATTTTTCTAAACCAAATTATTATGACAATTTATTTAAATAATTTGAATCAAATCATCGTATATCACAAATATAAATATCAATCTTTTATAAATTGAGTCACAATAATAAATTATATAAAACATTAATGAATTAATACATAGCATAAACTAAAAAATAACACAATGTAAATAAATGAATATTTATATGAATAACTAAATGAATATGTAAAAATATACATTCATCAAATTCTTAACTATAAAAGATAATATAAATTTATAACAATAAATATAAAATAATACTAAAGACAAGTTATATCCTTAAACTCTAACACCAATAGTATACAATGAATCCTACCTTTATATATATGTAAAAAAGTTGGTACAAGAATAAATATAAAAGTATTTTAAAATATCAGATTCTTCAAATATATGAAATCTCATTACGATTTAATAGCCTGATTCTTCAAATTCGTAATCGGACTTTTACAATCTCTACCTCTTTAGTTTAATCTATATATAAGCAAATCAGATAATCCAATTTCAATGATTGATTAGTTTTGCATAACAAGGTTGAATCAATAGAATACAAAAATAAAAGGAAAGGATAATTTTTTTTTACTCCTGCATGGATAATAATATTTATACCAATCGAACTAAAACTTAATTAGTAAGAAATAGATAAATTTGAATCAAAATAATATAACCGAAAATGAGGGAAAAAAAATCAAAGTGGTTATATTTTTGTACTTAGAGATTCAGGTTGTCAAGGAAGGAATCACTTGACAAACGGAGAGGCAAACCAAGTGAGCGGGCGATAGGATAGACAATCGACGTGGTTAGCGGAAGGAGAATGGTTTATGAATTAAGTATATTTGAGAACAGGGAAAATGTGATATTCCATATAAAACAACTTATATTTCGTAACGTTTTTGAAAAACATTCCTTAAGTATAAACCAAATATGATGCCATTTTAAAAATAATTTATAATCATATCAATATTCTGTCGCATTCTAGTGGAAAAAACGTAACTATTGTGGTGTTTTGGTCACAAATGCGGCAAAATACCATTTTATTTTATTTTAAAAAAATAATATATATATATATATAAAAGATTAATTATTATATTCTATATTTATAATATTTTTATTATAACATAAATATTTTTTAAAATTATAATATAGATTATCATTTTCATCAAATAAACTCCGTTAACTTAAAATAAAAAAATAAAAAATAAAAAAATATTTTAAAAATTAAAATATTTAATATTTTTTAAAAATTATTATATCATAAATAAATATAGCAACGTTTTTCTAGAAACACCATAAAATATAAAAAAATATTGCGGCATTTCTAGATAAAAGCGTCACAATTGCGTCGAATTATTGCAGCATTTTCCTAGACAAATATCACTACATCTTGCGGCGCGTAAACTTTGCGGCAGAAAGCATGAACACCGATAAATGTATCATTTTGAGGTGTTTGTCTAATTGCAAAAATTGACAACACTTCACTTAAAAAACCCCGCTACTTGTGCGGTTATATATCTATTTTACGGTAGTTAACATATAATTTAATACATAAAAATTTAATTTAGTGTAATTATATATATAAAATTTTGATTGGGGTTTAAATATATACATAAAATTTTAATTTTAATTTTAATTTAATTATATATATTTTAAAAAAATAAATATATTAAATTCTTTTTATATTAGATTAATATAAGTATCTGTGTATACAATAATAAACAAAAAATAAAATTATATCAATAATTATGCTAATAATTTATCAAAATTGAATCAAATTAAAATTTTATAAAATGATACAAAAATCAAAGTTCATATGTAGAATTATGCATTAAACCAAAATTCATATATAATTTGAAATTTCTCTCAAACTAAAATAATGTTAAATCTTAAAAATTTAAAAACAAAATAATGAAAATTAAAATAATAATAAATGGAAGAAACAGAAAAGTCCAGGGTTAACCCCATTTGGGGTTTCTTTATATAAATAATTAAGTAGTGAGGATTCATAGATGAAGTGAAAACGGATCCCAACTTGAAATTAAAAATTACAATTGAACTATACATTTCCAATTATTTGTCACTGACCTTTTGTTCAATGCCCACAATGAATTTTCAGACTTCTTTTTTCTTTTAATTTTAAAAATGATTTATTAGTTTTATCTTAAATTATAACCAATTGTAGAAGACATGTGATATCCCTGACACATTGCTAACTACAAATCTGTATTTTGATTTCTAATAAAGAGCAGCTTTTTGTTTAAGCTTGGTAAGATCAGGAATGTAGAATTTGAAAGAGCTTATCACCCTTGAATTTATTGGTAAACTGATAGAAGCACGTAATCTGCATAATGCTCTTCAAGTGTGAGTTATGCAGGACTAATTTTTGCAAAATCAAGTGGCTTTTTACCGTCCAGTGCATTTGCAAAAACCTTATTCATATAATCAACATACACAAACTCTCTATAAACAGCAATTCCATCTTTCTCCACTACTTGAGGCAGAGGTGCAATCTTTGTTGTTTCTCTTGGCATTATAAAAATGGGTATTGACACCCTTGAATTTGTACTTGAAGTACAAACTATATGCTCTGCACTTTTATATTTTCCATTGCTCAGTATCTACAGATAATAACATAAATTATAAACGTGTTATTAGGTTTAGAGATAAATCATGAAATTAGTACTTGAGAATTACCTGTAGCATATCACCAACATTGATGACCAAAGCATTGGGAGTAGGAGGGATATGTATCCAATCTCCTTTCTTTCCATAACTCGTATCTTGTTCCATTTTGACATATAAACCACCAACTTCATCTTGTAATAAGACCGTAAAAGTACCTATATCAGAGTGGCGTCCTACTCCAAGGGTAAGATTTGGATTAGGACATATTGGATAAAAGATCATACTTAGCATCTTCTTGTCAATAAGTACATCAATCATTGAGTCGTCTGGTTTCACCCCCAAATTTCCCAGCGAAACTTGAAGCAATTTTTTCACCATGCCCATTGAACTCCTCAAATACTCAAGTAAAATCTCCCTAGAAAGTTAAAAAGAAAACATATAAAAGGGTCAAATAGATAAGCAGCAATTAATTTATGTATCTTACTTGATTTCTTGAGGCCAATGTTGAAGAGCTTCATCATCATTGGTGTATTGCATGAGGATATAATCTTTCCATCCCAGTGCTTTCTCTTTCTCTGGCATATAGCTGGTCCCGTACTTCACTAGTGGACTTGGACTAACGTCTGCAAGATAAACGGCCTTCCTTTGAGGGGGCAAGCTGAAGAATTCATGTGCAGAAACTTTAAGGGATTCCAGTAGATGAAGGGGGACACCATGGTTAACAACTTGGAAGAAACCAAGAGTTTCAGCAGCTCTAACAATTTGGTTGGCCACTTCATCGTGGTCAGGGCCATGGCCATCCAGCTTCGACAAATCAATGGGTGGCAGGTCATATTGTATGGCGTTTTCCTTGTCTATTCGCTCTGCCGGTGGTTGCACGTAAGCCTCTGGCACCGTGGAAAGCCCTGAATCCACTAGTCCTTTCACACCATTTCCTTGTCGGACAGCAAACTCGAAAACAGAGTTCCTATCCTCCAAATTCGGAGCCATGGATTTGCGATCACTGTAAAACAAAAAGGTTTTCTTGGTTGTGGATTGTGGATGGTGAAGAAAAGCTTATCAAGTTGATCAGGATGAATTTGATGGGACAGGGCAAGTTTAAGGAAAATACGTAGGTGACGGATCTCAGCCTTTCACTATTAATCTCATATCTTATTTCTTTTTCTTTTTAAATTATTTTTCTTTTTAATTCTTTTAAGATTTAAAGTTTGATTTAGAATTTAAAATTTAAGCTTTTAAGTTGGATGTTAAAGTTTTGGAGTTTGTATTTTCTTTTTTTTTGTTTTTGAAATTCTTCAATGAACTTTTATACTATTAAGCCAGAATACTTCAAAGCCTAATATCAGTAGTAGACAATGCATCCTCCATTTATATAT
Organism: Gossypium stocksii; assembly: GCA_020496765.1. Lineage (NCBI taxonomy): Eukaryota > Viridiplantae > Streptophyta > Magnoliopsida > Malvales > Malvaceae > Gossypium > Gossypium stocksii. The sequence continues at coordinate 99,343,536 of CM035632.1, read as the reverse complement.
GTAATTGATCCAAGAATATATATATATATATATATATATATATATAAAATTTAAAAATATATCATTTTTGTTTCAACAAAATATATCATCTAAAATAACATTTCAAATAGATTATATACCTATTTTAAAAATTGATCCGAAAAAAATATAAATAATTCTAAAAAATATAATCTAAAACTAAAATAATGTTAATTTAAAATTTAAGAAAAAAATAAAATGATGAAAACTAAAATAAAAAGAAAGGAAAGAAAACCAAGTCCGCGGTTAACCCATTTGGGGTTCCTTTTTAATGTAAGGTAGTGAATAAAACATTAATTTTAATTTAATTAGGAAAAAAAATGAAAATTGAATTGGATTGGTGTTGATTGAAATATTAGTCTAGAGAAATATATTATACAGTTTGACCTATGAATCGATGTAGATTAATTAAACTAAATTTTATTTTTTTATATATTTTTTTATTTTTATGAATTTTTAATGATATATTTAATTAAATTCATTATACTGATAAATTAATAGTCTATTCAATTCAACTATCAATATGATTATAATTATTAAAAAAATCAAGGCAAACTAAATAAATTTTTGGGATATAAATGCAAACTAAATAATTAAATAAAATGTAATGAGGATTGATAGGTGAAGTGAAAATAGATCCCCACTTGAAATTAAAAATTACAGTTGACCTACTAATTTCCTATTATTTTTGTTCAATGCCTTAACTTCACACCGACAATTCAAACATTCCAAGTTGACTTTCTTTAATAATGATTAAAATTATATATAAATTATATAAATTAATAATAATTCATAGAGATTATATATCAAAGCAATAAGCTAATACACCCCGTTATTTCCTTAAGGATGGAGGCATGGGGGAACCAAGGGGCCGGTAGGGTAGCTCCCTAAAATGAAACTTTTTTCATTTAAAATTTTTTATAATTTATAAATTTTTAATTTAATAATGGTAAAATTGTACTTTGTCTCTTAAAAATAATAAAAAATTAATTTAATTTTTTAAAAATTATAAAGATATAAACTATTAAAATAATAAAATTACATTTTTACTATTAGAAAAATATACCATTTAATTTTAACAAAAGAAAACTTTCTGGCTTTGGAGTGACGGTTAACATAGTTGTTTCCCAAGTTTAATATCTGGGCAATTTCGCGAGGAACATGAATAATAAAGAATGAAGAAAAAGAGACTAAATGGTTGGGCTGCTGCTTGCTGGGATGAGAAAATTGCAAAGTTAGATTATAAACTAGAAACAAATCCATAAACGATTGCTAAAGCTCACTTCTGTGGACTTTTTAGATTGCCTTTGGGTTGAGCATTGAGAGGCTACGTTAATCTTTTGGGGCCCAATTTTACTTTTATTGGACTTTAGCAATTTCTGATTTCACTATTGTTGATAAAAACCATCTTGTGTCTTGTTAAGAATGTGATTGTCACGGTGCTTGCTTATAAAGGCATGTGATCAAAGTGTCCATAATAGTTTAAGGTAATCATTTGAGTGAACTCATTAAGATTAGCTCAATACTTAAAAAAAATTAATAAGTTCATCTACTTGAAGCTTACTGGTCCATTATTTTATCAATTAAAACTTGTCCCTAAGCCAAAAGAGTTCAAGGGAACTAGGTTCACGAGGAATGTAGACAACTTTCTGTGGGGAATGACTTTCGAGTTATTGGGATTGAAGATGATGCTACTAAGATAAATACTGCATCTATGTATTTTACTAATATCGTTTTTTGTGATGGCATTATAGGTGTATAGATGAGAAACGTGGTGTCATCACTATTAAACTTTTGTAGAGTTTAAAATATAATTCAACTAGCATTTTTACCTATAATATGCCAAATATGAGGGTTGTGCCAAGTTGCGACAACTTATGCAACAAGGCACATTTTGCTTTATACGAAAGTTTTGAAAGTTGATGCTCCAATTTTCTGACTTGGACGTGAAAGAGATATTCTTTTTCTTCATGGATGGACTTAAGCCTTAGACCAAGCTAAAGTTTCAAAGAAGAGGTGTTCAAGATCTTACCTAAGCTATGACTATAGTTGAGTCCTTGATCGAGCTTAACATGAAAAAATCAGACAAGCTTGAGTCTTCCAAGACTAAAGACAAGGGCAATGGTGGAGGAAATTAAAAAGGATAGTCCAAAAATGGTAATGGGAAGTCACCAACAAGGAAGTGAAAGTCTAGCAAATAATGGGAAAAGAAAAAAAAAAAGGGATCCAGTGAAATGCTTCTTGTGATGGTAGCTAAGCTTACTACCATCAATAAGGAGGATGCAATAACACCTCCCAAAAAAATTCAATGTCAGAACTCACGTTGTTCTAAAATTTAATTAAATTTTGAGCATGAGGTTCATATTAATCGAGTAAATGTGTTAGATTAATTTGGATGCTGAGAAATATAGTTAAGTGTGGGAAATTATGGGATGTCAATCCAGAATATAGACTAATTTGTAAAGCTTTTAAAAGTGTTGGGGTTAATATGAGAATAAGGGAAAGTGATTATTGGAAGAAGTGATGAAATTAGTTACTAATATTGTGATTGAACAAGGGACTCAATGACAGCTTGAACCTAAATATTATAACTTAGTGGATCAAATCATTTTGTGCCATTGATGAGCGCTTGTTTTAACCAAATAAAATCTTGGCCTTCAATTTGATGATACTGGATTATGGAATGATTAAAAAATATAAAAATAATTTATTAAACTTCATTGTTTCTTGGGAAGGAAGCCACTGAAAATGGGAACTAAATTAAAAGAAAACAAAGAGTTTTTTTCTTTGTTACTCGATTGCCACCTAATGAAGAAGTGAGGACAATTTTTTTTTTGAATATCACGAAAATTCTAGCACAAAACTAGTTGGTTGTACGACTAAATTGTAGTAAGAGTATACCCAATTATTAGTAACTTTGATTGATAAAATATGAAGTATTTGTAAGTGCTATGATCGGTTCATGAAGGAGGTGAGTGAAGCTGACTTAATTCTTTTTATTTGAGTATTAAATTTAGTTCAATAATATTATTTAAGTGTGATTTTATAGTAATTATGGCTATGGTTTTGGTGTTGATCATATGTGTTTTGAAGCTAAAGAATTTGAAAGGGGTAAAGAGTAATAGTGGAGTTAAAGTGGTGAAGGATTGATAGCTTGGTGTTGGAATTTGGAATTTTTATAGCTAATTAAGGCAAGTGTTCTTTAAATTTTTAACATGTAGATATGTTTGCTTCACCAAAGCACGAAACTATGACTATTTATGATATTGAATTGCAATTTAAAATTTTGATTAATTGTGTTTGTTAATTTTGATATTTGACACTATCAATATGTTAAAATGGTACTTTTGTATGAAAATTTTGATTAAAGATGGGCAACACATAACTTATAATTAATTAGATAAAATTTATTATTTGTGTTGTTAAGAATCTATGATTCTTCTTCTAGTGAATGATGTCTGATTAAAATTAAAATTTATAATTTTTATGTGAGGATATGATTCTAATATATTCAACGTTATAAAATATATGATATGATTATGTGAATAAAAGCTAAATTCCATTTATGATGTTCAAAGTCCTAATAAACATAGGTTAGAATAGTCAGATAAAGGAATCATGCCATTAAGGTCTAGTAGTACTTTTCATTTCTGTTATCTGGTGTGCTTGACTGGATTCACTTGTGTTGCATACGGGTTTTTTTGGAGTTCTAGCACTATATGAGCATATCTGTGGAGTTTGGACTCCTGAAGTGCATTTGGTGTGTTTGGTTGGGGCGCTATGTGCTATTCTGACATTTGAAGTTCTATGATCTGCATATTTGTGTCTATTTATGCCTAACATTTACCACTTAGTTAAATTTTGACATGAAAACTATGATTTAATAAAAGAATTTAGATTTCGATATGAAATACTCTGTTGTTACTATTGAATTCGCTAAGTATGTCTCATGGATTTTGCTATAATATGATATGAAATATATGTGATTATGCTAATATGTTGATAATATGATAGATGAATTCATGACGTGACAATAAGTTAAATTGATATGTTATAAAGTTAAGTATATTTAGGATGAAATTTGTTTGATAAATAAAATGAGTCTATGCTGATATGAATTTGTGAGACATTGTCATTAGTATATATGTGTAAATTGAACTCATCACAATTATATGGTAGCATGATGATTATAACTTCTTGTTCTAGACATGTATAAACCTATATGCTTCTAAATACTTAATAGATTATATGTTTAGAATTCTTGAGCACCATTGAGCTTAATGAAAGCTCAACGTGCGATTTTCATATTTTTTTTGCATGTAGGTTGTTAATATGAGGTTTGTGTAGAGGTTTGAGAAGTTGCATCATCCATAAGAGTCACAATCTTCCTAAGTTTAAGTTTGAGAGATTGTATGTACTATACTTTTAGACTTGTGACCTTTATATGTATATGATCTTTGAACCTTTAAGTTTGTGTAAATGACCTTATGGTTTTTTGTAAATGACCTTTTATGGATGTGTATTGTAACAACTCATTTTCAGTGAAATCAGAATAGTGGTTTCGGGACCACAAATTCGAGTTAGAAAGAAAAATTATTTTAATATTGTTGCATAGTCTATAGTATGATAGGTATGTCATATAAAAATACTGATAAGAAAATTTTACTGATTAAGTGATTAATTGTGGAAAGGACCAAATTGCATAAAATGCAAAAGTTGAATTCTAGAAGCTATAAGTATTCAATAGTTATAGAATTCAAAACTTGAGGTCCTTATATGGTAATTAGACCATTAAAGAAAAGTTAGTAGATATTTTTGGTGATTTATCCATGGAAAATTAGAAAATGCTAAGGACTAAATTGGAAATTAAAAATAATTAAACTATGATAAAAAAATATCATCTTATTTTATATCATCTTCCCTAAATTTTGCATGGAAACCCTAGGGGAGAGAGAAGAAACTACTCAAGCTTAATTGGGTAAGTATTCAAGTCCTGTTTTTAGTAATTTTTATATTTTTTAGATCGGGATAGTTTAATCTTTTTATTTTGAGGATTAATTTGAAAAGTTATCAAAGTATAGAAGTTTTGCCATAGATGAATATGCTGGAATTTTGAAATTTATGGTAGAAAATGAAAGGTTGTTGATAGATAAACAACTTTTACAAAGAGAATTTTGATGAAAACATGATTTAGAGACTAATTGAAAAATTATAAAACCCATGGAAAAATTCTAATTTTTGTGAAATTCATGGGCTGTTATTGTGATATATAAAAATTGGCTAGGCTAGGAATAATGATTAAATTGCAAGAATTTTATTTTCCGAGTCTAGGGACAAAATCATCATTAATTAAAAGTTTAGGGGCAAAATAGTAATTTTGCCTAATGTGAATTGGACTGAATTGAGTATGACAGGTATTGAGTTGATGTTAAATTTATTTATATAGATCCGGATAGCTCAAATTCGAAACTAGATCGAGGAAAAGAAAAAGTTTCAGATTGATAGACCTATACATGAACAAGCGTCGAGGTAAGTTCGTGTAACTTAATTGAACTTGTAAATATGTTTGAATTGATGTTGTATTTGGATTGAATGTGGTATAAATTTATGTGAATTATATGAATGTTATAAGTGTAAGAAATGATCATATGCTCTGAAATGTTAGAAAAAGGGGTAAATTCCGTTTGAATATAGAAATTCGATGGATATATGTGATTTCCTGTATTAAATGTAGCCCTGTATAAGTTGCAGACGGGATTTAGCTCGGACGAGTAATCCCTAATATAGCCTCTCGAGCATCCTGTTAATAGTTCTTGTGAGCAACTTGATTGGTAGTGAACTTGCATGTGTTGCACACTACCGTAGCTTTTTGTGAGCGTCCTGACACATGATTCGATCGGTTGTGTCCTGGCATATGTTGCGAACACAAAAGCAGTTCTTCGTGAGTGTCCTGATATAGCTCTCTTGAACTCCCTGAGATATGGTTATCCAGTGATCCTGTTACAAGGCTCTTTGAGAGCCATCTTGATAAGCTCTTTGTAAGCTTTCTGATTAAAAGTTCTTTCTGAACTTCCTGAGTTGTGGCTCTAATGAGCACTCTTGAGATTTAGCCCAGATGAGCATTCTGATAATACATGGCTCATAAGAGCATCCTGATAAGTGGCTCGAGAGTATACACTTTGATAATGTACCGTAATGGCTCAAGAGTGTACTCTCTAATCATGTGCCCTTGGAAATGAATTGATGGATTTTTGAATTGTACACCTTAAGTGTACTACCTGAGTATCCATCGATATTTCAGTAATTCAATGGACAATACCCCTAACATGAGAAATAGAAAGATGTATTGAATGTATATGGAATACTTGAAAGTTGTGGCATGATGAGCTCATCTATGCATATTTGATATACATATGAATTACATGACTAACTTACTTGATTGAGTGTATGTGTTTAGGCAATTTGCTAAATTTATGGGAAGCATGTTATTTTATGCCTAATATCAATGAACATGATTGGTAAGTTTAATTTCCATTATACGAACTTACTAAGTATTAAATGCTTACCAGATTCTCTTTTTCCTGTTTTATAGTGCTCGGAAGCTCACAAAGGTTGGAGATCGGTCGGAGTATCATCACACTATCCACCTGCTTGTTTTGGTATAACTAGAAAATTTATTTTAGTATAATGGCATGTATATGCTATCATTGCCAATGTTGACATGTAAATGGTTGTTTGTAACATAGCCATTGGAATGGCTAATGATAATAAATTTTGATATATTGCTATAAGGTATATGTAACGCCCCTAACCCGAATCCAACACCAGAATAGAGTTACGGAGCATTACCGGAGTTACTGATTTATTTATCAAATATTTTATTTCATCTAATATTTATATTTGGAACCAATTAAAATGAAACATATTGTCCCTCAAACGTATTTATTTTTCTCGACATGTTTTACTTGGATTTATTATTTGTCTCAACATACTTAATTTCCTTGTATCAACGTATCAAAGGTAATCACATATTTACATGTCATGATAAATATCATTTCTTTTCCACGTTCAAGTCTCGTATTTGAGTCATCCGGATCTTTATAAATAAATTTGGTCATCGTTTTCATTTATTTCATGTTCTAATACATTCAATTAATGCTCTAAACAAAATTACCATTTTACCCCTAAACTTTTAATTAATGACGATTTCATCCTTAAGCTCAAAAAAATAAAATTCTTGCAATTTAATCCTTATTTCTAGCCGTTATTCTCATACAAATTGATAACAACCCATGAATTCTATAAAGTATCAGAATTTTCCATAATTTCAACACTTTTCAATTTAATCCTTAAAACATGTTTTTCCCCAATCTTGAACTAAATTAATAATTTCATTCAATTTTGAAATTTTAAATAATAAAATAATCTATTTCATGCAAATTGGCCATTTCTAACATTTTTACAAAATTGCCCATAAAGTTTTACTTTTATTCAATTTAGTCCCTAAGCCTAAAACATGCAAATTAGCCATGCTAGCTGAATATTCATACATATTTTCCTCCTCCTCCTCTCCATTCCACATCCTTAATTTATATAACATGCTATAAGTAACATTATCAATAATTTTACTATTTACTTATATGTATATTCAAAACTGTCCATTTGCATCATGGTCACTAAATTATTTATATCTTGAGCTACAGAACTAAAAATTAAGATTTGTAAATTTTCCTTGAAACTAGACTCACATATCGTCTTACCATAAAATTTTAAGAATTTTTGGTTTAGCCAATAACTACAGTTTATTCTTTGAAGTCACCCCTATTCTGTTGTCTGATGTTCCGACCCTACCTCACTAAAAATAAATTATCTCCTTGTACGGTATTTGGATGATGTTTCTGTTTATTTATATTGAAAATAAACTCATTAAGGAATCTAAACATATAAATTATGTCTCAAAATTATTTTTATATAATTTTTAATGATTTTTCCAAATTAAAACAGGGGATCCAGAAATCATTCTGAACCAGTCTCACAAAAATATAAATATCTCAGACTACAGAATTCTTTTAGTTTCTTTGCTTCTTTTATGTGAAAATAGACTCAATAAGCTTTAATTACATATCTCACTCAACTTCTAATTCAATTTCTACCATTTTTGGTGATTTTTCAAAGTTAAGCTACTGCTTCTATCCAAAACTGTTTCTTATAACTTATTTCTCAATTTAATCTTTTCATCAATTCTAACTTGAAATTCATTCAATTAAGTCCCTAATTCATCTTTTAGTTTAACATAAACTATACTTGAGAACTCATAAACTTTCAATATGTCAACTTAGCTTCATCAAAACCTTATTCTAAAGCTTCTAAAATATCAAAATTAAAAGAAAATGACTTAATTAACTTACCAAAATGAGCTTCAAGCTTCAAATCTCTAATTTCCCCATTTTTCTTTTCTTTCTCTATTTTCGTTGCTTCTTCTCTGTAACTCTCATCTCTTCTCTCTTTCTCCTTTATATCTTATATATATATATATAGTTAATAATAAATATCTAACTAATAACTAATGCATATATTACAAATGTATACAAATATTTTTTTACACTTGTACTTAATCAAATAAATATATTTTACATAATGATAATAAATAAATAAATATCTATTTAATAAACAATATAAATATTACACTTGTACATATACATATTATTACACATGTGTTTTATCATTACCATCCATTTGTCATATTTTAATTTATTTCATAATAACAATAATATTAATAATAATAATAAATATTAAATCAAAAAATAGAATAATAATAAATATCTTATTAAATAATATTTTTCTAATTAAATAATTATAAAATATCATCAACATCATCATTACTTTCTAGATTTCTCTCTCTTCCAATTGATCATTTTACCCTTCTTGATCTTTTAAAATTCCATCCTTGAGTCATCACTTAATTTGGTAAAATTGCAATTTAGTCCCTCATAATTCTTCACCTATTCAATTTAGTCCTAATTCATCAATTTTCCTTAGTTTCTAGATTATTCCACCCTTAAAATATTTGCACTATTGGTCCTTTAACTTTTCATATTTACTCTTTAACCCCTTAAATTTTGAGTATTTACTCTTGGGCAACAAAACTTTTCTCACTTTTACAATTTAGTCCTTTCTTGAATTAATATGTCATAATATACTTCCCAATGACATCACTCAAATTTCCTCTTCTCGTCACTTTATTTCCTTATTTTACTATATCAAGGATAATATTTCACTGTAGAAATTTTCGAGGTGTTACAGTATATCTTGTTTAATATATAAGTATATGGTATGATTTGATTGAATTAGGGTAAAATATAGATCTTCACAAAAAGGTAAGATTATAAACATGAGTACATGTACATGTGTGGATATACTATGTCAAATGATATGATTGGCTACATTATGATGTTTGAATTGGTTGATATATACTTGTAAGTTTTGGTGTAGGTTGATGACAAGTTTGGGTGAGAGAATAAATATAGGAAATAACTTTATTTTATCCACACGGGAAGACACACGGGCGTGTGTCTTGACTGTGTGTGACACACCGCCTGACACATGGGCATGTGGTTTGGCCGTGTGTCCCCTGCATTTTAAAATTGAGAAACAGAATGCTCAAAATTGGGCACACGGGCAGAGACACCAGCGTATGTCTCAACCATGTGAAATACACAGCCTAGAACACGGGTGTGTATCTTGGCCGTGTGAAGCCTGCACCTAATTTTCAAATATTAAATTGTCCACACGGCCTAGCACACAGGCGTGTGACTTGGCCGTGTGATTCATGCAATTAATTAAATTGCAAGTCAGAGAGTTATATGGGTTAGGGACATGGGCGTGTGCCCTACTTTGTACGCCACACGGCCCGAGACATGGGCATGTCACTTGGCCGTGTGAGCCACATAGCTTGACCACACAGGCATGTGACCTCTTAACCTAAGAAAAATTTTGAAATTTCATGAAAAACTTTCTGAGTTTTTGATTTAGTCCCGACTTACTTCTAATGTTTAAATTGGGCCTTGAGGGTCCAATCAAGGGACGATACGATTAATTTCGGATATGAATAGTAAATGACATAAATTAATTGTATTTGATCTGTAAACTCTGGTAATGTTTCATAACCCTGTTTTAACGACGGTTACGGGTTAGGGGTGTTACTTGTATAAGTTTATGCATAGCCTTCTTTAGGTTATAAAAGCTTTAATGATGTTTAAGTAAGGCCATTTAGGCCAAATGATCTATGCTCAAGTTTTTTATGCTTTATGTAACTTGGTTATCTTTCTTACCTTGTTGAGATGGCTTGGTTTTGGTAAGATTTTATGGCTTGTAGACTAGTCATCTAGACATCCATCCAGTGTCCTACGAATAGCTTGTTGGTAATTCAGAATTTGATGATTTGTTTAGGAACCTAAGCATGAGCTTAGGTGATCCTTCTATTAAATCTTTAATATGTCTTTTGTAGAACTAGTTGTTGAACTTATTTAGGTAGGATTGAACTTACGAATAGGCCAATTAGACCATTAGGGTTGTTGCCCAAAGAATTGACATTACTTATGCATTATGACACTCTTGTATCGATAATTGAGGAGAAGGTATTGGTACAATCAAAGTTAGTAGCCAAAAAACTTGAAATAAAAGAGCCAAGTATCGATACGTGAACCTTAAGTATCGGTATTTATGGGCTATGTATCGATGTCTAAGGGAAGGGTATTAACACCACAAAACATCAAAGTTAAAAATGAATAGTTTCGTGTAAGGGTATTGATACCCTTTTCACCTATTAGAGCAATTGGTTTCAAAAATGTTTGTTAAGGGCTCAAAATGACCTTCGATTGTAATATGTTTTTTGTTAGGGTTTTTTTTTACTCGATTTGTTTCATTTAAGGCTTTGATAGTCTAACACTTCAATTGTTGCTTGGGTGCAGAATGCAACATCCTCCATCCGATCAAGTCTTTGGATTGGGTAAGGGTGTTATAGATGCAAAGCTAGAGAGTGAGGCTTTGAAGTTTTATTTAATGATTCTCAATTCTACTAAGGTAATGGGAGGTTAAAAATAGAAAGGATTGATGTTTGTAGACATTAACATCTTAAGCAGAATGAAGAGTGCTCTGGTTGATACATGACATCAACATCAACACTTATAGGGATTTTAAAAATCACCCTATCGTCCTTTTCCCAGATAAGTTATTCAATTTATTCAGATCTAACCCCTCACAGTTGGTAATTTTAGATCGCATACCCTTAGGTTACTGTTCACATCTACTACACTATGAGTCATCCCATAATCATTGATAAGCGATAAATTATACATATTTTTACCCCATGCTTAGCCCAATTTCTGGATGAATTACCCCTTGATTTGTGTAAATTGATGCTCTTAAACCTTTAATTTCATGTTTTATACTCAGGTGAGCTTAGGGAAGAGAAAAGAGCAAGGAATGGGTCAAAAACAGGCAAATTAGGCCCAATACAGTAATCAACACGGCCTGGAGGTTTGCCACACTGCCGTGCCACTTTAATAGGCTCAAGCACGGCCAAGGCCTCGATCCACACGGGCGTGGCACACGAGCGTGTCCCTGTCGTGAGGAAGTTCAATTTCACTTGGAAAAGACCACTTAGGGGATAAGAAAGACATTCCAAAACTCTATATAAAGACCCTAGGAGACAACTACAAGGGTGTGCTTTTCTCCCGCCAAGGGTGCTTTATTCTCGCCAAGACGAGGAGTTAAAGGAGGGAATTACTTGAAGGGAAGCCGATTGATCCATCTCAGAAGCCAGGATCTACATCAAGACAGAGGATCTCCCTTCAATCCTTTTAGGAGTTTTGGGTTTTCTTATGTTTTGTTATTTTATTTCTTCTGAGATGTTTTCTTTTATAAACATGAACTAAATCCCTAAATACCTAAGGGGATGAAACCTAAGACAGATCTTGTTATTATTATCTAAGTTGTGTGATAAATATTTGATTTGTTCTTAATTGTGTTTTTTAACTCTTAAATTGATATTTTCGGGATATTGATTTAAGTCGAATGTGCTTATGTAGAGGAGCAAAAGTCCCTGCATAAGAGTAGATCTAACACAATTAAGCAAAGTTGATCGCAATCCTAGACATAGGACGACGAAAATCTGCCAGATTAGAGTCAAATCTAATATGGAGAGCCATAGATCTAGTTAATGCAAGACTAGGGGTTTTAACTAGAAAGAGATTTCAGTTAATCAACCTAGGATTAGTTGTTCTTATCCTCGACGGAGGTATTAACATAATTTAGGGATCTCTACGAATCAAATCAAATGAAGAAATTATCTGGTTCAGAGTTAGATAACAAGTGAAGTCTAGGTGGATTCTTTCTTAGGTATTGCCTTAATCAATCAGTCTTTCCCAAAAGTAATCTACCACTTTACTCTTTGTCACTTCTTTAGTTAGTTTAGTTTAATTTACAACCAAACCCTCTTTATTTTTAGGCTAGATAATAGAAAGAAAGTCATTACTAGTACTCATAGTTCCTTGGATTCGATATTCCGGTCTTGCCACTAACTATACTACTATTCGATAGGTGCACTTGCCTTTTATCGTGATATTAGTTAGTTTCCAGGTACGATCAGATTTTATTACTTCATCACAATCACGAGATCAATCATAATCTCATGGTAAAAAATAAATTAATCCATAAATTGACATCCTCTCTCATCCTTATACGCCATTGAAACACCCCTAACTCGTCTCCGTCGACGAATTGGGGTCATGGAGTATTATAATTACATTTCAAACATTTAACACTAAATAAAAAGAATTATTCAATATAATGATACTAATTCAAATCACATATCAATCGTAACTAAATGTTCATATACAAACCTTAAAACGAGTTTACGAGGTCCTAAAAATAAATTGGAAACATTTTGGGGTCAATTTGAAACAAGACGAAAAAAGTTGGTAAAATTGAAAAATTTTGAAAACAGGGGACATACAGTTGTGTGTCACAACCTAGACCGTGTAGACCTTCGAAGTCCAGACATATGGCCGTGTCTCAGCCCGTGTGATTGCCCGTGTGGGAATCGATGTTGGGTCATACGGTCATGTCTCAGACCGTGTAACTCATTGTTTTAAGACACACGGTCATGTGCCAGGCTATGTGAACCCTACTCCTAAAGGTAATAAGACACACGATTGTGTATGTAAATCGTATGGGTCACAAGGCCATGTGGTAACTCGTGTCCCATGCTGTGTGAACCTATATGTACCTAAAAACTCAAGTTTACCAAATTGTGATTACTTGGACACTAAACAACCAATTCATCAACCATTTAACCTATTCAAAACACCATTAAACTTGTTCAAAACATGCCAAAACAATCATCTTAAATGCCTAACAAATATGCCCTCATTGACACCACAATTGAATTATCAAACAGAAACAACAATTCAATCATTCATCACCTAACCAATATGCCATCTAAGGCACCTCAAAAAAATTTCAATCATTTCATAACCAAGTTAAAAGCATAAGACATAGTTCACTCATTAATAGTCAATAAGTCATGCCATGTATTTCTCAAATAACCAATTTCTTTGAAACTTATAACATTCACATATACACGAGCAATTTCAACCATTACAAAACATTTTTTTTCATAAACACATATCCATAATATCTATATATGTATACCGTACCTGTAATCATATGTTTAAAAGACTCAACTTCTAAGACGTATTACACCCATTCATAACTATACACTAAAAGTCTAAGACCCTAAAAAATCATTCTAGGTAAATGCCAAAACTCAAAAAGAAATACTTCACCGACATTGAGTACGGGATTTGTCATGGATGCTGAGTCGTAGAACAACGATAAATATCTAACTTGCAGTCAAGCGAAAATTCAAATAGTAAGCAACCCATGTTCTCAAAGGATCCCACTTACAACTATTAACCAAAAGTTATACATTTCATAACATATAAGTCATCTCTATGAAGTTTACCATAATTCTTATTGAATCATATCCATAACATCATTTTATACAAATATCCTCTAATGAATTATTATACCTTATTGAAATGTATCATCCAATAAATGGCACCCGGTGCCTAACGGTTAGACCGTAAATAACATTTTGTACCCAACGCTAGTCGTTTAACTCGATAAGATCATTTGTGTGCCCAACACTAGTCGAACAAGTTGACAATGTTTTCGCCCAGCACTAGTCAGATAACCGACGATGGCTGTGCCCAGCACTAATCAAATAAACTAACAAAATTTACGCCCAGTGCTAATTGGATAATAAACGATGGTTGTACCCAATGTTAGTCAGATAAACTGACAGAAGTTGCGCCCAGCGCTAGTTGGATAACCGACAATGGTTGTGCCTAGCACTAGTCGAATGAATCCACAACAATTATACCAATGCAAATCCATAATATCATATACACAATTCAATATCATCTTTCATAATTCCATATCACATTCACCTTAATTAACTACTAAACATTCATTGATTAGTTCCATAATATTACTTTTCATAACTCAATATCACATTTTTTATAGATATACATATACATCCATAAACCTCTATTCAATTGAATTAACAAATACATTAAGGATATAATAAGACATCAAGTAGTATCTAGATTAATTAAAACAATTTATAAGTTAGAGTTCAGGGAATGCAAACTTACTTAAAACCGAAGACGATTATTCTACAACCTTCTCTATTTTCCTGATTTACAATCAATATACTCGTTTCTTAATCTAACATAATAAATTAATTTATTAACTAATTCAAACACCCTATCAAGCTCAAATTCAAATCACCCTACCATTTAATTACATTTTTACTTATCTGCACTCTATATTTATCCTCAATACAATTAAATCCTCAATTCTAAATCATATTATTTAATTAAAATCAAGAAAATCCCATTTAACCAATTTTTTCACAAGGTCCAAAACAACTCATACTTTCAATTAATTCACAATTTAATCCTTGAATTTACCATTTCTATATTTAAGTCCCTAAACTTTAAAATTATCAAGAATCATTTAAAAAAAATCTATTTAATTACCAAACTTAATATCCAACAAAATAACACCAAGAACTTAATTTCCCTACAATGGTGTTATGATATGTATAAAGAAGTCAAGCAGTGTTAGTTAGTTTTAGTTAATCTGTTGTAAAGGTAGTTATATCACCTCATTAAATACTCAGCTGATTCTCTTAATTAAAGTAGGAAAAGTCATATTCTGTTTACATTGAGTATTTTAACATGGTATCAAGAGCTCAGGGTTTCTTGGCATAAAATTTTTTTCTCTCTTCCTTTCTTTTTGTGTTTCATGGCGACTGAAGGTGTTCCTAGTGTTGGCATATCACACCAGTCTACAAATGTTGGTGATGCAATTCATACTCCGAGTTCGGGTAATCTTGACTCGTTAAGTGTTCAATATTTTACCAAGCACGATACTGTCAAGCTTAATGAACATAATTTCCTATTATGGAAACATCAGTTGCTGTTAATCCTTGAAGGTTATGGTCTTGAAGGGTTTGTGTTAGGTACGGTTCTCCCTCCCCCTTCTTTCATATCGGATAATGATGGTTGTCTAATGGAGAATCCGGCGTTCTTGGTGTATAAGAAGCAAGATAAGTTCTTGGCTTCCTAGCTTTTGCCCACAGTCACTGATGATGTTTTAGTTCATCTAACAGCGGCTAAAACTAGCCTTGAAATTTGGACGACTATTGGTAGACGATTTGGTGCAAAGTCTAGTATTAAGATCTCGAATATACGTCATACTTTGTACTCGATCAAGAAATCCAATCTTTCTATCAAAGATTATCTAACCAAGGTTAAAAGTCTAAGTGATAGTCTGACTGCTACTGGAAGTCTTGTCACTGAACAAGAATAGGTCAGTATAATTTTGGTTGGTCTTCCTATTGAGTTTGAATCTATTCGCGTTTTTGCCTTGGCTACTACCATGAGTCTTGAGTTAGTTACTGAGATGCTTCTAGATTGTGAAGCACGCCAAACGGCTATGTTGATTGATGTCTCTTTGGAAGCTAACTTGGTTTCTCAGTAAGGTGATCATGGCAATATGAAGTCAAGCTCAGATTCTAATCGTGGTTCGCATCAAGGCCACAAGAGTTCTGGTTGTGGCTGGTCTAGTGGTTGTACCCGAGGTTCTGGTCGTGGGTTGTCACGATCTAAACCACAGCGTCAATTGTATGGTAAAATAGGTCATATGGTGCAAACGTCTTATCATCGGTTTAATGAGAGTTTCTCTGGTCTTGGCTCGAATTCTTTACCGTCAGTCAATTATCATCATCTAAATGAGAATTCTCCATCTCACTACTCATCATCTCAGTGTTGTGGTCATCTTTCACAGTCTTCTCTAACTCCTTCACAACTTGATCGCGCTTCACAATCTTCATTGGCAACTCAGCGCTGGTATCCAGATTCTCGTGCAACTAATCATGTCACTCAAACAATGGCCACTCTTACTGATGTCTCTCCACACACGGGTACAGGTCAAGTCTCCATGGGTAATGGTGAGTCTGTTTCCATTGATAATATAGGCTCTTCTAAGATTTTGGCTGGTTCTCGGTTGTTACATCTAAAGAATATGTTGCATGTGCCTACAGTCTGTAAAAGTTTGATTTTTGTAGGACAATTTGCAAAAGATAATAATGCCTATTTCGAGTTTCATTCTGTGTTGTGTTTTGTGAAGGACATTCAGACAGGGAAAGTGCTTCTGGAGGGCCACATGCATAATGGCTTATATCGGTTTGATTTCTCTCGAACTGGTGTGTGTAGACCTGGTCCTGCTAATGTTTTGGATTCCTCACTAGTGCACAATGTTGAAGCTTCTTCCACTCTTGGTCTTTGGCATAATAAGCTTGGACACCCTTGTACAAACATTCTTACTCGTATATTATGGTTTTGTAATGTTCCTTTCAAGAATAGTAAATTGCCTCTTAAGTGTACATCTTATAAAATAGGCAAGTCTCATAAACTGCCTTTTACTATTTCAAAAACAGTGTACTCGGCTCCTTTTGAATTAGTGACATCAGATGTTTGAGGTCCAGCTCATGTGTTGTCTAGTGGATATTCATATTATGTCTCTTTTGTTGATCAGTATAGTAGATTTACATGGTTGTATTTTATCAAGACCAAGCCAAAGGTTTCTCGGTGCTTTTCTCACTTCTACAAGATGGTTCAAGTTCAATTTGGCCAGTCAATCAAAATGTTACAGACCGATAGGGGGAGTTTCGTGTTCTCTCAGCTGAGCTTGCTCGTCTTGGTGTTCATCACTGTATCACATATCCCCATACCTCTGAACAAAACGGAGTTGTTAAGCGAAGACATCGTCATATAGTCGAAATGGGGTTGACTTTGTTGGCCACGGCTTCTATGCCTTTAGAGTACTGGTCTGATGCGTTCTCCCATGCAGTCTATTTAATCAACAGGCTCCCTACTCCTGTGTTGCAGCATATTTCTCCTTATGAGACACTCTACAAAGCTTAGCCTGACTATACTCAGTTGAAGGTCTTTTGGAAGTGCTTGTTTTCCTCATCTCTGACTTTTTCAGAAACATAAGCTTTAGTTTTGGTCCAACAAGTGTGTATTTATTGGTTTTGGAGCTCATTAGAAGGGGTTCAGGTGTCTTGCTACTGATGGGCGTGTGTTTGTTTCTCGCCATGTCATATTTGATGAGGTGGATTTTCCCTTTCGAGCTGGGTTTCATTTCTCTCCAGGATCTGGTTCTGTCAAGTTCAGTCATCACCGGTCTCATGTGCCTGTGGTTACGATGCCTAGTTCTGGTTTTAGTGTGTTATGTTCCAGTGCAGATATTCATAGTTCAACTTCATCTCCTTATTCTTCTTCTCCTGTTGTTAGGTCTCCCAACTCATTCTCATCTACTAGAAATGGTTCTGAGGATGTTGTTGCATCTTCACTGAGTATATTCAATGTTGTCAGTATGCGACCAACTTTTTTTGTCAATTGTCACTCTATGCAAACATGGTCAAAAAGTGGTATTTTCAAATCAAAAGTGTTCACGTCTATTCTAGACAAGAAGGAGCCTTCTACGATAGTTGAAGCTTTCCAAAGTCCTGCTTGGACTGCTGCTGCAAAGGCTGAATATGGTGCTTTAATAGCGAATGACACGTGGGATCTTGTCTCCTTACCTGATGGTCGTAGGGCTGTTGACTGTAAATGGATTTTTAAGATCAAGCGCCATACAGATGGTTCAATCGCTAGATGCAAAGGTCGACTAGTTGTAAAAGGTTATCTCCAGGAGGTTGGAGTCAATTTTTTTGAGACTTTTAGTCATGTTGTTAAGCCAACAACTGTTAGAGTGGTGTTGGCCCTTACTGTTTCTCGAGGGTGGTCTCTTCGGCAAGTGGACGTCAACAACGCCTTCCTCAATGGAGATTTGCATGAGGAAATATACATGACACAGCCACCTGGGTTTGAGCAGCATAGTGTTGATAGGCGACAACTTGTTTGTAGATTAAGAAAGGTGCTTTATGGTCTTAAACAAGCCCCTTGGGCTTGGTTTCACAAGCTAAGGGAATTTTCGCTAGCAACTCAGTTTGTAGCTTCTAAAGCCGATAGCTCACTTTTCATTCGATGAACAGACACTCAGCTTCTCTATGTGCTTATGTATGTTGATGACATAATAGTCACTGGCACTGATCAATATGGTATTGATAGTTTTGTCAAGGCTCTCGATGAGAATTTTTCTTAAAAGGATTTGGGATAGTTGAGCTATTTCCTTGGTGTAGAGGTTACTCACACTTCGAATGGCGTCTTCTTGAGTCAAAAGAAGTACATTCTCGACTTACTTCAGCATGCTTCCATGGACAAGTCAAACCCCTCTCCTACTCCAATGATGACTACATACAAACTATCTGCTCATGAAGGAACTCCTGTTGAAGATGATTGACTATTCAGAAGCATTTTAGGTGCCTTGCAATATGTGGTTATAACGAGGCCTGATATTGCGTTCTCAGTCAAAAAAGCTTGTCAGTTTATGCATAGACCCTTGGACACTCTTACAAAGCTATAAAAAGGATTCTGAGATACTGGCAAGGTACACTCGAGTTTGGTTTATGTTTCACCCGAACCTCAAAGCTATTACTTGAAGGATATTTTGATGCAAGTTGGGCATCAGACATTGATGATCGTAGGTCGACTTCAAGATTTTGTATCTTCTTGGGAGGAAATCGGATTTCTTGGAGTAGTAGAAAACAGTCGGTCGTGTCTTGTTCCACAGCAAAAGCGGAATACAGGAGCTTAGCTCAGGTCACTGCTGAAATGGTTTGGGTTAAATCATTGCTATCTGAACTTGGTGTTCCAGTTCTTAGCAAAGCAATACTCTGGTGTGATAGCTCAGCTGCAGTTGCTGTAGCCAACAACCCTGTGATGCATTCCAAATTTAAACATGTGGAGTTGGACTTGTTTTTTGTTAGAGAAAAAGTTGCGGATGGTTTCTTTCAAGTTGGTCACGTATCTGGACAAGATCAAATTGCTGATATATTGACTAAGCCTCTGTCAGTTGGCTTGTTTAACAGATTCAGGAAGAAGCTTCGAGTCATTTCCAAAGGAGAAGAGAGTGTACCAGAGGGAAGAGATCGATAAGCATGGGGCATGTTATGATATGTATAAAGAAGTCAAGCAGTGTTAGTTAGTTTTAGTTAATCTATTGTAAAGGTAGTTACATCACCTCATTAAATACTCAGCTGATTCTCTTAATGAAAGTAGGAAAAGTCATATTCTGTTTACATAGAGTATCTTAACAAATGGCAATCTCCACAAACTTTACTAAATCTAAAAATTCCAACTTAGGTAAGTTAATTCATGACCTTAAGGTTCCAAAACTATAAAATTTAAGTAAAAAGAATCAAAACTTACCAACCAAATTAAGCTTGAACAACAATGGCCGAGAATGCTATTTCTCCCTACTCCTAATCGGCATGCAAAGAAGAATGAAAAATTAAGTTTTCTTCTCTCCCCACTAAGCTATTTGTTTCTTTTATTATATTCATTTTCCTTTCATTTTTTATTTAGTTTATTCTAACATAATTTACTAAATGTTACTATATAATTAATATATATATAATAATATCCTCGTAAACATCCACTATCAAAATCTATATAAACAATGGTCTACTTATTTAATAAGTCCTTCAATCTAATCCCACTATGAAATTTAATATTAATTACTACTTTTATCATTCACTTAATTTAGTCCTTGTACTTAATTTAAACACTATTAATTAGAATTATCTAACTATCATTTAATTTGCTTCTAAGGTAAATTCAAAAATATAATAATAAAATATTTATGAGCCCGATTCGCTAAAGCGGAGTTTTGAAAATACGTTTCTTGACACCCCTGATTTTTAGGGTGTAATAGCTATCTTAATCCACTTATTAAAACCTTTAAAGCATCATGAATATCCTTCCACGTGAAACTCGGATTAGTTCCCAACTGAGATTGTAAAAATTTCTCTTGTGGAAAATATCTAACTTTAGCACCCAATAAAGAAGAGTATTTAGAGCCATCAATAGCCTCCACTCCTGCTTTGATAACATTGCTAAATTTAAACACTGTAAATTATTGGAACCCTAGGACTATCTTTTTTTTTTATTGCACGTCATGTCCCACAAAAGCCACTGGATACTTTTCATACCATCTCCCTTTGAACCCCGCCAAAATGGATTCATCGTTCATTGTAGCTCTTCACATTTTGAAACTGGTAGCATAAACACACTCAGAGGTGGAGCTAAGGGGCTAGTAGGGACCTCAGCTCCCTAAAATAAAAAATTTCACCTTTAGTTCTTTTATAATTTAAAAAATTTTAAATTAGTATATAATAAAATTACATTTTGTCTCTTTAAGAATGAGAAAAAAATGATTTAATCCTTTAAAAATTATAAAGATATAGACTATTAAAATGATGAAATTTCACTTTACTATTATAAAAATATATAACTTTATTCCGGCACCCTCAAAAATTTTTTTAGCTCCACCCGTTAACACACTTATACAATAAGATGGGATGGATTGCACCATAGACTTCAAAAGAATCTCCTTACCTACTTTCGATTAAAGCTTGTTATTCCATCTTTGAATCCGTTGACACAATTTATTACATAAGAAAACAAAAGGCAAAGATCGCTTTACTCACTATAAATCAAAATCTCAAATATGTACTATGATCATGAGAAGCATGTACTCGCAACGCCTCTGACAATCTGGCTCTATCACTTTCATTAACATTTGAATTAAAGAAAACATTGAACTTGTTAAAATTCACTGCTGAGTCTGACGCCTTCTCATAGATACTCAAAATACTCTTAATAGTTGTGAACTCTATATCCGTGGCTTTGAAGAAACATAACAAATCATTTGCAAATAAAAGATATGACGCCGTATGACTCCTGTGGCACAGCTTCACCTTGTTATCATACTCCTACTTTTTGCACCTTCAAATAAGTTGCGCATAAAGTAAACAAATATGGGGACTATTGATCCCCTAGTCTAAGGCCCCTTTAAGGATCTACAAGGCCTACCACTGCACCATTTACTAACATCAAATACTACATTGTAGTAACATAAATTTGTTAGGGTATTTATGATGCTCTAAAGGTTCTAATCACTGGTAACTAAGTTGTGGTATATTAATAAAAATTAAGTATAGAAGGTAATTAAGTTGTTTAATAAAAGTAAATTTTATTTTTTTCTAAATTATTTATTTCTTAAATTTAATTTTATTTCTTATAGTTTCTTTAGATATTTTTTAAATAGGTAATTTATTTCAAATATATAATTTAAAAAAAAATGAAATCTAACTTGATATTTTTAATATTAATTGATAAGTAGCTATCTAGTTACTTGTTTTGTTGAACATATTTTTTGAAAATTTTGTATTAAATAAAAGAATTAATATGATTATTAAATACATTTAAAAACTTAATATTTTACAAACAAGTGTTGGGTGCAATGGTAAGACACATTGTAATCACAACCCCTGAATATAGACCGTAAAACAAACATAAAGACTACCAATAAAATTAACATTTTATTTTTATTGAAATGATTCTTTTAAATAATCAAAGATAATTAATACAATTTAATTAGGCTAAAAATTTTAATTAAATTAGATCAAATAAATTAAGTAGGAATTTAAAACCACTTAATGAACTCTTCAATAAAATATCAAAGTTTATAATTGAAAACCTATCTATATGTAACACCCTCTAACCCTAAACTATTGCCGGAACAGGGTTACTGAGCATTACCGGATATTTTCAATCAAATATAAATATTATACAAACAATTAGCATATGTATTATAAATTAATCATATTGTCCCTTTAATGTCAAGTTTACCAACCTTGCAAATCTTGAACAATAAGCAACTCAAAATTCAATTGTTCAACTAGTCCAAAACACAACTAAACACCGCTAAAACTGATCAAAATAGACATCCTAAATGCCTAATCAATGAATTATCATAGGTACCTTATTTATATTATCAAATCTATCCAACATATCATGAATCAAACCAAATTCTAATTCATATTAGCTTAAATCTTTAAACTATTGCATACTCACATTTTATTAACTTAATCATACCATTTGATACCTCAATATGTCAAATATATATATATATATATATATTGTATATAAAGTGACTAATAACATCATATAACATTATTTACAATCATATCCCAAAATGACCTATACAACCAACCCAGGTACATGCCATTTTTACAAAAGAAAACATACTTCGTCACTTTACTAAGTTCGGAATCGGCTTTGGATGTTGGACCGAAAATTTGACTTTACCTAACCTGCGCACGGAAACAAACCATATGCTGAGTATACACTCAATGGAATTACTATAATTCAAATACTTAAAATAACAACAATTAAACAAACACATTTAACCTTACAACCATTTTTCTTTCAATAAGTCACTCATATACTAAACTTTTAATTTATTAACAATAGTTTTTCTTAATTTTGATTTACATATCATCTCATTATATCAATATCCATTTCATACATTATATAAATAACCATTTCATGAAACCATGTTTCATACATTTCATTTCCATATCTCAATTTACTATCTCATTCCATTTCATATACAAATCTTTCAACATTCAATTTGTCAATTCATTTATTTACCCCTATTAATAGGACTCGGAATTTGGTGGATACACGGATCCAAACACACCAGTATGGCACCCAGTGCCTCATTAGATAATTCGAAGCAAATAGTTGACACCCAGTGTCTCATCGGCCAAACCGAAGTAAGTTGGTACCCAGTACCTCATCGAATTATTCGAAGTAACAGTATGATACCCAATGTCTCATCGACTCGAGGTCGAAGTATCTCTGAACACTTCCAATCCTATGACATGCCAACTATATCCAACTCAGCCCGAAATAGTTAATAAGGTTTCCAATTCACTTTCAAAACAATTGTTATTTACTATTCACATTTCAATTTCAACCAAGGATCACATTTAATTCCAATAACCATATTCACTTTGAAATCAACTCCATTCAAATCAATATCATCATACAAATTTCTTACCTCATTTACTTACCATGCATTTTAATTAAATACAACAATTGATAATAATTAAATTTGAATTATAGTAATACAAACCGTATATCCTCGAGTTACTCCTCGTCAACTTTCTCTTTCCCTTTCTTAGCCGATGTTTTTGGCACGACGTTAGCTACGAAAATTGAAACAATTTAAAATTATCAAAACACAATTTCACATTAAATATTTCAATTTATACTTAGTTTTTACCTAAATCCCAATTTAATCCCTAACTTAAACTAATTTCATTTCCATCACCATTTATTCTTTGTTTTCACTCAATTCTACTCAAAACTAAATTTAACTCTCTAATTTTCACCCTAAAACCCTAATTTCAAAATTCTTTCAATTTAGTCCCTATTATTCAAAACTTATAATTTATTTTACAATTTAATCTTTACTCAATTCTAACTTGAAATTCTATCAATTTAACCCCTAATTCTTCAATTTATTCAACATGAATTATGTCTAAAAATCTGCTAACTTCTAAAATTTCAACATAAACCAAGTAGTATCTTGTGCTAGGATTCCAAAAACTCAAAAATTACAAGAAAATGAGCTAAATTGACTTGCCAATTTGAATGTGAACCTTAAAACCCTAAATTTTCCCTTTCTTTTTCTTTTTTTTTCTTCTTTTCTCCCTTCTTTGTTTCGATGCTTTTGTTTGTTTAAATTCTTTTTCTTTCTTTTATTTTATTTAGTTATAATATAATAATATAATAATATAACATGCTTTATTATTAAGTAATATATTAAAAAATATATTTTAATTATAAAAATCTCATGATATTTTTGTTTATGCCACCTTAATTTATGCTATTGGCATAATTCCTTATTTAGCCCTTCTAACTTTCTTTAATCTATAATTAAACTTTCACCCTTTATTCAATTTAATCCTTTTACCTAATTACTCTTAATTCAAGCTAATTCACTTAATCAAGACCTAATTAACTACACAACTAACTTCCTAAATATTTATTATAAATATTTACGAATCCATTTTACAAAAATAGAGACCCAAAAATACACTTTCTGATACCCGTAACTATCGGGTCGTTACATTTCTCCTCCCCTTAATAAATTTCGTCCTCGAAATTTACCTGAAAAGAGGTAGAGGTACTGAGATCTCATAGTTTCTTTCAGTTCCCAAGTCGCTTCTTCAACACTATGACTACACCACAACACTTTTACTAAGGGAACTCATTTATTACGTAATTCTTTCCCCTCTCAAGCTAATATCTCAATCGATTCTTCTTCATATGACAAATCAGGTCGAATTTCAATATCTTCTATCGAAATAACATGAGAGGGATCTGATTGGTATCTTCTGAGCATCGAAACATGAAAAACATCATGAATTTTCTATAATTTTGGAGGCAAAGCCAAACGATAGGCAACTGGTCCAACTCTTTCCACAATCTCATATGGCCTAATAAAACGAGGACTCAATTTTCCTTTTCAACCAAATCTCAAAATTTTCTTCCAAGGCAGAACTTTTGATATGCGTGATATGAAGTAATAAAATTTATAAATAATCGATCACACCAAAACTAACTAATATCACGATTTTAAGGCAAGCGTACCTATCGAACAGTAGAATAGTTTAGTGGCAAGACCAAGATATCGTACCCAAGGGAACCAAAAGTACTAATACTAACTTTCTTTCTATTATTTAACCTAAAAATAAAAGGGGTTTTTATGAAGCTAAACTAATTCTAAAACTAAACTACGAATGCACAAAAAGTAAATTAGGGAAAAACCCTTGGGAAAGCTAATTGATTTAGGCAAACTCAATGGAGAATCCACCTAGACTTCACTTGTTATTAACTCTTGAACTAGACGAGTTATTCACTTGACTTGATCCGTAGAAATCCCAAACTTATGTTAATATCTCTCTCGAGACTAAGAACAACTAACTCTAGGTTGATTAATTAAAATCTCTTTCTAATTAAACCCCTATTGTTGCATTAACTTGATCTATGGATTCCCTTATTAGGTTTCACCCTAATCCGGCAAAATCTCGTCGTCCTATCTCTAAGATTGCAATCAACTCCACTTAATTGTGATGGATCTACTCCTATACAGGGACTTTTGCTCCTCTACATAAGCATATTCGACTTAAATTAATATCCCGTAAATGTCAATTTAAGAATTAAAAACACAATTAAGAACAAATCAAGTATTTATCATATAATTCAAGAGAAAATAATAACAAGATTAGTCTTAGGTTTCATCCCCCTCAAGTATTTGGGGGATTTAGTTCATAATTAATAAAGAAAACATCTCAGAAGATATAAGATAACAAAACATAAAGAACCCAAAAAACCCTGAAGGATTGAAAGGAGATCCTCAGTCTTGATGTATAATTCGACTTCTGGGATGAATCAACCGGCTTCCCTTGGAGTAATCCCTTGCTTCCACTCTCTGTGTTGGCAGAAATAAGGCAATCTTTTATGGGAAAAAGAGTACACCCTTAGAGTTGCCTCCTAGGGTCTTTATATAGAGCTTTAGAATGCCTTTCTTAGCCTCTAAGTATCCAAATCCGAGTGAAATTGTATTTTCTCACGACAGGGACACGCTCGTGTGCCACGACAAGAGGCTGTGTGCGAGACTGTTAATGGTGGCACGACCGTGTGATCTGGCTGTGCTTGTCGGGGTTGGGCAGTGTTGGACTTTATGTGGCACAACTGTGTGCCACGGCCGTGTGGTGAATCCTTGGGCCGTGTTGTTTTTACACTTTGGCCCATTTTCTCCGTTTTTAGCTCGTTTTTGTTCTTGTCTCTTCCCTATGCTCTCCTGAGTATAAAACATGAAATAGAAGGATTAAGAGCACCAATTTCCATAAATTCAATGATAATTCATCCAGAAATTAAGCTAAGCATGGGGTAAAAACATGTATAATTTATCGTTTATCAAATACCCCCACACTTAAGCATTTGTTTGTCCTCAAGCAAAATCTCAACTCACAAATTAAGAATCATTCTTCTCAACTCACAATCTTCATCAATAATGTTTCAAACTAATTCACAAGTAGTCATACAATGAAAATTCAATCAGAAGAACATTAAAGATTCAATCACTCTAAGTTGAGAATTTCATCATTGAAACATAGGTTTTCTCTCTTCTCCTAGGTAATTATCTCTCAATCAAAGTCAACAAGAGTTGACATCCTTACTAAAGATTCACTCTATCCACTCAAAGTGTTTAGGGTTCAAGAATTAAGTACTCTTTAGTCAACCGGAAAAGTTATTACCATAGGCTTGCAAGAAAATCAGATCTTCACCACTATAGATTGATATGATACATCGATCAAAAGGTCTTTCAATGATTGTAATGGGGCTTTCGTTAGGAGTGTTGTCAGAAGCTGAAAAAGAAGGTTAGAATCGAGATTGAACTGAAAAATTATCTAGCTAGAAAAATCTCTATCA
The DNA here is from genome assembly GCA_020496765.1 of Gossypium stocksii. Taxonomy (NCBI): domain Eukaryota; kingdom Viridiplantae; phylum Streptophyta; class Magnoliopsida; order Malvales; family Malvaceae; genus Gossypium; species Gossypium stocksii. The sequence continues at coordinate 99,316,426 of CM035632.1, read as the reverse complement.
CTGGAACATATTCATGGAGATAAGTTTTATGATGATATTGTTCTAGCCTTGGTAGCCTTAAAATAGAAATATGCAAAAATGTTAACTATGAATTACAACTGAATTAACTGTATATATACTTTTTTTTAAGAACAAATCAAGTACAATACCTTGAATATTTACAAACTTTACAAACTAGGAAAGAGAATAAAGCTAGATAATAATTTCAACTCAAATCTCGACAAAAATAGGGATCAATATAATTGAATGGGATTCAACAAAAACAGGTTATAGGTTAAATTAGAAGTAAGTCAAAGAATGGGTTGTTAGGCTCAACGGGGTTCACTAGGGGTCCATTTATAGAGGTAGGCTTTTATGGAGTAAGTGGGTTACATCCTAGGTGCCTTTATCATTTCGATATATCAAATCAAATGATGTGGTCTTGACATGCATAATCAAAGCAAGTTCTAGCATAACAAATTAGTATTGACTCACTCAAAGCAACAATAAAAGTGAACACGAAAGAATGTATGCTCAAAAGGCTCAAAACTCTCACCAGAATTGTGGCTTTTAATGTCAATCCTGCGAATTTCAAATCTCAATATAACACTTAGAATTAGGGAAAATAACTTATGAAAAAAATTATATTATCAAAAATTTCAACTTATCATGCTTGATTCCCTAATGTTTTAAAGTTTGAGTAATCAAAGTACAAGCACCTATGTCTTAATTCTCAACATATCAATAAAAATCATAAATTAATCAGAATTCATCTTAATAGTAGATTGAAGATAATTTTGAGAACAATGCAAAATGTTAGTTTTAAAAATTTTCAGGGGTTTTAAAGAGAATGCAATGACTGAAAGTAAGTTCCCCCCCCCCCACACTTAAGATGTACATTGCCCTCAATGTACAAAGAAACATTAGTAGCAATAGAAGCACAAGATCATAAGATAGGGAAAGGAATGAAACTCCCTGGATTTTGGATGAATTTGTGAGACGGAGATTGGACTTGGAAGAGCTGAACTTTGTGGCAGGGTTATCCCAATTACATATGGATATGAGCTGTAGAGCTCTTTTGAAACTGCGAAAGTATTTATCAGTCGTAAGGCATTCGGATTAATAGGATTATGCTTGTTAGGGTATAGCCGATATGAAATAATTAAAATAAAGAAATAAAGCAAACTAAGTTTTGAAAACACCAATATTCAAATAATGAAAAAGATAATAAAAAATAAAATAAAAAGAAAAATAAAAAGCAAAATAAAGGATAAGATAAGAGGATTAGTAAGGCCTAATCCTCAGATGGGTCACGCGGTGGTGGCGGTGCGGTGATTTGAAGATGCTGACAAATCTGCGCTAAAGTGGTATCAATGTGATCAAATCTTTGAAAACATTATTGCTCGAATCGTGTGAAGCGCTCATCTAAGTCAGCGTGAGAAGCTGCCGCATGAACTGTTCGGTGAGGTGGTGGCGGCTTGGTAGGTGCATCCTCCTCCGGTGGTGGGACATCATCAGAAATGTCCCTTGAATCCTCCTACTCGACATCTCTCAGTAATCTGTATTGTGGAGGATCGGTCCCTTGTCATCGTTGGATCATCCTCATGTGAAGCATGGTTTGGATGCCTTACGGGGACATCTGACCGACGAAGGTGTAGGAGGAAGTCTGGGCCGCAGTATTGAATAGCCCAAAGTAGCGGGCTAGGCGAGTCACGTACAGGCCTATGCTGATCACCCCCTTTTTATGCCTCTCCGTGTGATGTTGGATGGCGAGAGCGATGAAGTAAGCCAAGTTGAAGACATGGCCGTGTGCCATGTTCCATAGAAAGTAGGCATCGTGAGTGTTGACGATGCCAGTGTTTTCGCGCCGCCCAGTTAGTATATGCCCGAGTAGGGCATGAAGGTACCTCAATGATGGAGATAGGGCGGTTGCCTTGGAACGACTGGGGTTGTACGTTGATGCTGCTGGGACTAGGGCCTCCCAACACTTAGAAGGTGAATAGTGGATGTGGCGGTGGGGCTTAGAGAGGTCTTCTTCTTCTAAAAATTGCTCCGTGTATAGCCCCAGTGCGGTACCGAACTCAGGGACGTTAAATTGTCAAACAAGGCCTCCGAGGCGAAACTGAACTGTCCCTGGATCATCATATTGGGACATCACGGTTTGTAGGTGGAAAGTGGAGCAGAACTCGAGGGTGATTTCGAGGTATGTAGGCTCCACAATTTGGAAGAATTGCTCTCGTGGGTCCGTCATCAGCAGGGCTTGAACCGTGTCCGCTAGGTGGACTTGCTTTAAGATGGGCCAGTCGATACATCTCCCTACTCCGAGAGGTCTGGCCCTTATAATTTGAAATAACTCTTCTTGGGAGTCTTGTAAAAATATGGTGAACGGGTGTCGGCTTTCGGCTGTAGGTCTCGACGAGGATGAACCACCTGGCCCCTTTTGTTTCTTTGAAGCAGTGGCGGCAGTTCTCTTACCTCGTGACGATAATATAATGCCTAAAAAAATAAAATAACAGACATTAGTCTAAAAATTGAAATCAAATTGCAAATGCTATGAAGAATAGTAATTTATGCTTGAATGGCAATGTAAATAAAATATTTGGAAGTGAAATGTGAATTTCACTAACCTAACTAATATAATCTATTCATCCTAACATGATATCAAACTTAAGAGGCATGGGTATGATTTTATACTAAATGCATGTTAGTTTAGATAGGAAAAAGTGGTAAGTAAATGTGAGTCTAAGTGGCATGGTATCATGAAATTCTCTATATTGTTCTATATAGTTCATGCTAAATCTATGAATTACATGCCCTAAAACTAGTGCAAAAATGAAATAAGACATATTATGAATATAAAAATAGATAAAAGCATTAAAAACTAAAGAGAAAATTAAGAAAATAAAACCAAATGGGTGATTAATGAGGCGTTGCACGGGCGTGGAGGCGTTACATGGTCGTGTAGGTGTCTTGGAAGGCTGTTGGCGGCGCTGGAGAAGGCTGAGATAAGTTTTGGGTGAGAGGGTTTGGGAAATTTTAGGGTTTTAGTGGGAGAAGATGATGAATAGTGGCCCCTTTATATAGATTTTGGGTCACATGGGCATGGCACACGCTCGTGCGGCTCGATTTTTGCCCGTGTTGTTTGAAAATCAAGAGTTTTGGGCCGCCTGGTTCGAGGCACACACCCGTGTACCGAGGGCGTGTTGAGGCACACGGCCGTGTCGCACGGTCGTGTCCTACGATGTTCGCTTCTCCTACGGCTGTGTATTAGATCACATGCACGTGTCTGAATTAACAGTTTCGACCACGGTCTTATGGAACGGGCATGTCACATGCTCGTGTTTGGGTCACACGGCCATTTCGCATGGCCGTGTCCTTCTGGTCTAAGCCCGTATCTCAATTAACAGTGTTGGCCATGACCATGTCGCACGGCCGTAGCACTTTGTCGTAGCCCGTGTTTCAGGGAAAATTTTACCCTGTTTGTACACGACCGAGATGCACAGCCGTGTCTCTGTTCAAAATGTTTACACGGCCTTAGGGGCGCCCGTGGGCATGGCCTTGTGGTACGAAAATTCTACATTTGAAAGGGGTTAGTCTATGTATTAGAAGATTGAAATAAAAAGTTACTAAGTTAGTGCTCGTGTTGCCTCCCGAGAAGCGCTTATTTAGACTCTAAGCTCGACTCTACCTGGATGTATCACGAAGGAAGTTCGTGGAGCTGAAGCTCCTCCTTATTATTCTTGAAATTCTCACCTGTATAATGTTTAAGCCGATGGCCATTTACCTTGAAAGTACCTTGGGTTGGGTGAGTTACCTCAACTGCACCGTATGGAAAGACAGTTTAAACAGTGAATGGACCTGACCACCTTGATTTAAGTTTTCTAGGGAATAGTTTAAGCCTTGAGTTGTAGAGTAAGACGAGATCACTGGTTTTGAATTGCTTAGGTTGTCTCAGCCAATTGTCATGGCGTCGCTTCGTGGCTTCCTTATATAGTCATGAGTTTTTGTAAGCATTGCAACGCCATTCATCTAGCTCATTCAATTGCATTAGTCGTTTCTCACCTGCAAGCTTAAAATCAAGATTTAAAAATTTAATAGCCCAGAATGCTTTATGTTCAAGTTCAAATGGTAGATGACAGCTTTTTCCGTAGACAAGTTTATAAGGAGATGTACCTATGGGTGTTTTAAAAGCAATTCTATAGGCCCATAGAGCATCATCTACCTTTCTTGACCAATCTTTTCTATTTGTTTCTACTGTTTTCTCTAGAATGCGCTTTAACTCTCTATTTGTTACTTCGACTTGGCCACTGGTTTGTGGATGATAAGGGGTAGCTATTCTATGGTGCACTCCATATCTTTTTAAAACTTTTTCAAATTGAGCATTGCAAAAATGAGTACCCCTATCACTAATAATTATCCTAGGTGTTCCAAATCGAGAGAAAAGTTTTTTAAGGAAACGTACTACCATTCTAGCATCATTAGTAGGTAGGGCTTGTGCTTCCACCCATTTTGACATGTAATCTACTGCTACTAGGATGTACTTATTTCCAAATGAAGTAGGGAACGGACCCATGAAATCAATACCCAATACATCAAATATTTCACATGCAAGTATATAGATTTGAGGCGTTTCATTATGTTGAGAGATATTACCTATTCTCTGGCATTTATCACAAAGGTTACATACTTGTTGGCATCTCTAAAAAGTGTAGGCCAGTAAAAACCTGATTCAAGTACCTTGTGAGCGGTTCTAGCTCTACTGTGGTGTCCTCCTGTTAGTCCTGAATGGCAGTGATCTAAAATTTCGTATGCTTCTGTTTCAGTAGCGCATCTTCAGATAACCTGATCTGCACAAATACTAAAAAGAAAAGGATCTTCCCAAAAGTAGTTTTTCACATCAGCGAAGAATCGCTTCTTTTGTTGATGGGTCAACCCTTTTGGGGTTCTGTTAGCTGCTAAATAATTTGCAAAATTGACAAACAAAGGAACTACTGTGTCTGCTAAGGCTAGGAGTTGTTCTTCAGAAAACAAGTCATTTATTTTATCGAGGTCCTTGGGGAATGGATCTTCTAATCTTGACAGGTGATCTGTTGCCAAATTTTCAGCTCCTTTCTTGTCTTTTATTTCTAAGTCGAATTCCTGTAACAATAGAATCCATCTTATCAATCACGGTTTTGTATCAGTTTTAGTTAGAAGATAACGAAGAGTAGAATGATCAGTATAAATGATGACTTTTGACAATATTAAATAAGATCTGAATTTATCAAATGCAAAAATAACAACTAGCAATTCTTTTTCTGTGGTCGTATAATTTGCTTGTGCAGCTGTCAGAGTTCTGCTCGCATAATAGATCGGTTGAAAGTGCTTGTCTTTTCGTTGTCCCAAAACTGCATCTACTGCAAAATCACTCGCATCACACATTAGTTCAAAAGGTAGATTCCAATCAGGTGAAATCATAATCGGAGCATGGACTAGCTTTTCTTTAAGAGTGTTAAAAGATTCTAAGCATTCTTGGTCAAAGTTGAAAAGCACATCTTTTTCTAGTAATTTCGTTAAAGGCTTAGCTATTTTAGAAAAGTCTTTAATAAATCTGCGATAAAAACCAGCATGTCTTAAAAAACTTCTTATAGCCTTAACCGAATTAGGGGGAGGTAATTTTTCAATAGTTTTAATTTTTGCTTTATCTACCTCTATCCCTTTACTAGAAATTTTATGTTCTAATACAATACCTTCTTGAACCATAAAGTGGCATTTTTCCCAATTAAGTACTAAATTTGCCTCTTCACATCTTATCAGAACGCGCTTTAAATTATTAAGACAGTTGAAAAAAGTTACCGAAAACCGAAAAATCATCCATAAATACCTCCATGATGTCTTCCACGAGTTCATCGAAGATAGATAGCATGCATCGCTGAAACGTAGCAAGAGCATTACATAATCCAAAAGGCATTCTACGATAAGCAAATGTATCGTATGGACATGTGAATGTCGTTTTCTCCTGATCTTCTGGAGCTATCAGGATTTGGAAGTAACCCGAAAGGCCATCTAGGAAACAATAATACTTATGACCTGATAATCTTTCCAATATCTGATCGATAAACGGTAAGGGAAAATGATCTTTTCGAGTTGCATTATTCAGCTTTCTATAATCAATGCAAACTCTCCATCCAGTGACTGTCCTTGTAGGTATTGACTCCTTCTTATCATTAGACACTACGGTCATGCCTCCTTTTTTAGGAACAACCTGCACAGGACTTACCCAAGAACTGTTAGAAATAGGATAAATAATTCCTGCATCTAGAAGTTTAATTACCTTGGCTTTTATGACTTCCTTTAAGTTGGGATTCAATCGTCTCTGAGCTTGCACCGACGGCTTGTATTCATCTTCCATTAAAATTTTGTGGATACAAAAGGAAGGACTAATTCCTTTAATGTTGGAAATTTTCCAAGCTATAGCCTTATTGTGTTCTTTTAATACTTGAAGTAATTCCTCTTTCTTTCTAGTGCTCAAATCTGATGCGATAATTACTGGTAATGTAGAATTATCTCCTAAAAATACATACTTGATAAACGATAAATCATACATATTTTTACCTCATGTTTAGCCTATATTTTGGATGAATTATCACTAAATTTGTGAGAATTGGTGCTCTTAACCCTTTTATTTCATGTTTTATATTCAGAAGAGCATAGGGAAGAGAAAAGAACGAAAAACGGACCGAAAACGAAGAAAATGGGCCAAAGTGTAAAATCGACATGGCCCAAGGATTCACCACACGGACTTGGCACACGGCCGTGCCACATAAGGTCGAACACGGGTTGGGCCTCAATCCACACGGGTGTGGTACACGGGCGTGTCCCTATCGTGAAGAAGTTCAATTTCACTCGGAAAAGGATACTTAGGGGCTAAGAAAAGCATTCCAAAGCTCTATATAAAGACCCTGGGGGGCAACTACAAAAGTGTGTTTATTTCCCGCTAAGGGAGTACCTTTTCTCCCACAAAAGAGTGTCGTATTTCTGCCAATATAGAGAGTGAAAGCAATGAATTACTCCAAGGGAAGCCGATTGATTCATCCTAAAAGCCGAATTCTACATCAAGACAGAGGATCTCCCTTCAAACCTTCAGGGGTTTTTGGGTTCTTTATGTTTTGTTATTTTATTCTTCTGAGATGTTTTCTTTATTAATTATGAACTAAATCCCCCAAAGATTTGAGGGGGATGAAACCTAAGATAGATCTTGTTATTGTTTTATCTTGAGTTATATGATAAATACTTGAATTGTTCTTAATTATGTGTTCTTAATTCTTGTTTTAATAATCCTAGGTATTAATTCAAGTATTGATGTGCTTATGTAGAGGAGCAAAAGTCCTTGTTTAAGAGAAGATCTAGCATAATTAAGCGAAGTTGCATGCAACCCTAGACATAGGGCGGCATAAATCTGTCGGATTAGGGTCAAACCTAATAAGGGGATCCATAGATCGAGTTAATGCAAGACTAGGGGTTTTAACTAGAAAGAGATTTCAGTTAATCAATCTAGGATTAGTTGTTCTTATCCTCGACGGAGGTATTAACATAAGTTAGGGATCTCTACGGATCAAGTCAAGTGAATAAATCGTCTAGCTCAAGAATTGATAACAAGTGAAGTCTAGGTGGAATCTCCCTTGAGTATTGTCCAAATCAATCAGTCTTTCCTAAGAGTTTTTCCCTAAATCTACTTTTTGTGCATTCTTAGTTTAGTTTTAGAATTAGTTTAGTCTTCATAAAAAACCCTTTTATTTTTAGGTTAAATAATAGAAAGGAAGTAAGTACTAGTACTTTTGGTTCCTTTGGGTACGATATCTCGGTCTTGCCGCTAAACTATACTACTGTTTGATAGGTGCGCTTGCCTTAAAATTTTGATATTAGTTAGTTTTTGGTGAGATCAGTTTTTATAAATTTTATTACTTCATATCACGCATATCAATACTCTAAATGATCTGGCAATTGTTTTAGCTCCAATTTAGGAGATTCCTCAACCGAAGGTTTTTGTCTCAGTTCATCATTCATCTTAATACTTTCATAACTAATGTGCTTTGTGATAGGTTCATGAAAGTTTAACTCCTTCATTACTTCTCTTACTTCAGTGGTGGCTTCATCTTCCCCCCACCTTGAACAAGACACAGTTCCAACGTGTCTGCGAGAGAAATTTCCTGAAATTTATCTTGAACAAAATAATCAATAACATCAATAAAATAATAGGAATCATCTTGTTCTCTAGAAAATCTCATAGCATCATAGATTTTAAAAACGACTTCTTCTCACCAACTCTAAGCACTAATTTACCATCCCTTACATCGATAACGGCTCTAACAGTAGCTAAAAATAGACATCCTAAAATTAAAGGCACCTCAATATCATCATCTATGTTAAGCACAACAAAATCAATGGGGAATATAAATTTATCAACTTTTACCAACACATCTTCAATAATTCCTCTAGGATATTTAACAGATCTATCAGCTAATTGAATACTCATCCTAGTGGGTTTTGGTTCCCCTAGACCTAGTTGCTTGAACATTTTATAGGGCATTAGATTAATGCTAGCACCTAAATCAGCTAAGACTTTGTCTATAATTAAACTACCAATTAAACAAGGAATAGTAAAACTTCCTGGATCTTTCAGTTTGGGTGGCAGTTTATTTAGGAGGATAGCTGAGCATTCCTTGTTGAGCTCCACTGTGGCTAGTTCTTCCAACTTCTTTTTATTTGTGAGAAGTTTTTTAAGAAACTTTGTGTACTTCAGCATCTGCGAGATCGCTTCAACTAAAGGTAAGTTAATATGTAACTGTTTAAAAAGTTCAAGAAATTTATCGAATTGGGCGTCTGCACGGTCTTTCTTTAACTTTGCCGGATATGGAATAGGCGGGTTATATTCTTTAAGTGCTGGTATGATATTCTCCTTGGGTTCTTCTTCTTCTACCTTGTCATTTGTGGATTGTTGAATAAGCTGCTTTTCTGGTTCAGCCAGTACTTTCCCATCTCTTAGAGTAATTGCTTTGACATGTTCTCTGGGATTTGGCTCAGTGTTACTTAGTAGTCCACCTTGTGGTCTTTCTAATATTAACTTTGCAAGTTGACCAATTTGATTCTCGAGCCCTTGAATGGATGCCTGCTGATTCTTTAGTGCTATTTCAGTATTTTAAAAATGGGTTTCTGATGCGGCCATAAATTTGGTGAACATCTCTTCAAGGTTTGGTTTTTTCTCTTGTTGGAATGGTGGCTGCTGAAATCCTGGAGGGGGTGGATGTCTTTGAATTCCTTGTCCTCCCCATGAAAAATTGGGATGGTTCCGCCAACTTGCATTGTAAGTGTTACTATAAGGATTATTTTAGGGTCTAGAATTGTTACCCAGATAGTTGGCTTGCTCGGTTTCCATGCCATGTCCATAAGAAGAGCAATTTGAATTGGGCATATTTCCTTGGGTTGCGTCACACTGCATCACTGAATGTGCCTGGGTAGAACCAACAAAATTATCAAACTTTTTATTTCAAAGTTCTACCTAATTAGTAAGCATGGTGAAAACATCAATATTATAAACTCCTGCAGCTTTTGTCGGCTTTATCCTCATGACCTGGCACTGATAGTTGTTCAGTGACATCTCTTCTATAAATTCATAAGCTGTTTTAGGTGTTTTGTTGTTGATTGTTCCTCCTGCGGCTGCATCGATCATTTGCCTTGTTGATGGATTCAAACCATGGTGAAAAGTTTGAACTTGTAACCATAAAGGCAACCCATGGTGAGGGCACCTTCTCAAAAGATCTTTTTATCTCTCCCAGGCATCATAAAGTGTCTCTAAATCCATCTGCACAAAAGAAGAGATATCGTTTCGTAATCTAGCTATTTTAGCTGGAGGAAAATATTTTCGGTCATTTGTTCCTATGTAGTGATTGAGCCTCGTGGTAAATAATTTAACCACTGTTTAACCTTGTTTCTTAAGGAAAATGGGAATAGCCTAAAACGAATTGCATCATCAGAAACACCATTTATTTTAAAAGTGTCACAAAATTCCAAAAAATTGTATAAGTGTGAGTTGGGATCTTCATCCTGTAAACCATCAAACTGCACAAATTGCTAAATCATCTGAATAGTGTTAGGTTTTAATTCAAAATTATTTGCAGCAATAGCAGGTCTAATAATACTAGATTGAGTACCAGCCAAACTAGGTTTAGCATAATCATACATAGTACAAGGAGCATCATCTTGGTTTACTGGTTGCGCGACTATCGCGGGAGGTGGTAAATTGTTTTGATTTGCTTCCATCTCTTCAATAGGTTCAGGTTCTTGATCTTGGTCTTGGTCTGGATAATGTAGGCTTCGTCTGATTTCTCTACGAGTTCTGCGAACTGTTGTTTCCAAGTCTTCGTCAAAAAGTAATGGTCCCCCTGGGTTTCTTCTAGTCATAAACTAGAGATACCTAGAAAGAAAAAAAATCAAAGAGAACTAAAATAAATAAAAATAAAAATAAAAGCTGAAATAAAAATAGTAATGGCTAAAGTAATAGAAATCGAGTGTTCTTAATATTTTAGTTCCCCGGCAACGGCGCCAAAAACTTGATATGCGTGATATGAAGTAATAAAATTTATAACCAAAACTAACTAATATCACGATTTAAAGGCAAGCGCACCTATCGAACAGTAGTATAGTTTAGTGGCAAGACCGAGATATTATACCCAAGGGAACCAAAAGTCCTAATACTAACTTTCTTTCTATTATTTAACCTAGAAATAAAAGGGGTTTTTATGAAACTAAACTAATTCTAAAACTAAACTATGAATGCACAAAAAGTAAATTAGGGAAAAACTCTTGGGAAAGCTAATTGATTTGGGCAATACTCAAGGGAGAATCCACCTAGACTTCACTTGTTATTAACTCTTGAACTAGACGATTTATTCACTTGACTTGATCCGTAGAAATCCCTAACTTATGTTAATATCTCTCTCGAGACTAAGAATAACTAACTCTAGGTTGATTAATTGAAATCACTTTCTAATTAAACCTCTATTGTTGCATTAACTTGATCTAAGGATTCTCTTATTAGGTTTCACCCTAATCCGGCAAAATCTCGTCGTCCTATCTTTAGGATTGCAATCAACTCCGCTTAATTGTGTTGGATCTACTCCTATGCAGGGACTTTTGCTCCTCTACATAAGCACATTCGACTTAAATTAATATCCCGGAAATATCAATTTAAGAATTAAAAACACAATTAAGAACAAATCAAGTATTTATCATATAATTCAAGAGAAAATAATAACAAGATTAGTCTTAGGTTTCATCCCCCTCAAGTATTTGGGGGATTTAGTTCATAATTAATAAAGAAAACATCTCAGAAGATATAAGATAACAAAACATAAAGAACCCAAAAAACCCTGAAGGATTGAAAGGAGATCCTCAGTCTTGATGTATAATTCGACTTCTGGGATGAATCAACCGGCTTCCCTTGGAGTAATCCCTTGCTTCCACTCTCTGTGTTGGCAGAAATAAGGCAATCTTTTATGGGAAAAAGAGTACACCCTTAGAGTTGCCTCCTAGGGTCTTTATATAGAGCTTTGGAATGCCTTTCTTAGCCTCTAAGTATCCAAATCTGAGTAAAATTGCACTTCCTCATGACAGGGACACGCCCGTGTACCACGCCCGTGTGCCACGACAAGAGGTCATGTGTGAGACTGTTGATGGTGGCACGGCCGTGTGATCTGGCTGTGCTTGTCGGGGTAGGGCCGTGTTGGACTTTATGTGGCACGACTGTGTGCCACGGCCGTGTGGTGAATCCTTGGGCCGTGTTGTTTTTACACTTTGGCCTATTTTCTCCGTTTTCAGCCCGTTTTTCATTCTTTTCTCTTCCCTGTGCTCTCCTGAGTATAAAACATGAAATAGAAGGATTAAGAGCACCAATTTCCACAAATTCAATGATAATTCATCCAGAAATTAAGCTAAGCATGGGGTAAAAACATGTATAATTTATCGTTTATCAACTTTAAGGAATACTTTGTTTCCAATAGAATACTCAATATCCTAATGATTCAGATCTGGATACAATTTCTGTCTATCGAAAGCTGCTTTCAATCTATCTCAAATCTTCTTAACAGTGTCCTTTATTTCTTGGATTAATTTCGGCCCAATCATTTTTCTTTCTTTCAATTCCTTCCAACACACAGACGACCTACATCTACAACCATATAGAGCTTCATACAAAGCCATTTGAATACTCGATTAAAAGCTATTATTATACACAAATTCAGCCAATGGTAAATAACGTTCCTAACCTAATTTAAAATCAATGACACAAGCTTGTAGCATATCTTCTAAAATCTGAATAACTTGCTCAAATTGTCCGTTAGTCTGTGGATGGAAAGCTGTGCTAAAGTTAAGTCGAGTACCAAGAGATTCATGCAACTGCCTCCAAAATCTCGACGTGAATCGTGGATCCCAATTAGAAATTATTGATATAGGAATACCATGCAATCTTATAATTTCCTGAATATAAACTTTAGCAAGTTTCTGAAGTGACCAATTAGTTCTGACCACTGTAAAATGAGCTGATTTTGTAAGCCGATCAACAATCACCCAAATTGTATTTTTCTTACTTCCTGAAAATGGTAATCCTATTATAAAATCCATCGTAATACAATCCCATTTCCATTTAGGAATACTAATAGGCTAAAGTAATCCAGTAGGAACCTGATGCTCTGCCTTAAGTCGTTGACAAGTTAAGCATTTAGCCACATACTCAACTATATCTCTTTTCATTCCTGGCCACCAATATGTTTCTCGCAGATTTCGATACATTTTTGTTCTTCTAGGGTGCAAAGCAAATGGACTATCATGAGCTTTTCGAAAGATGTTTATCTATGAAAGTAAATTTTTAAAATGCTTACTGTCTAAACAAACAAAAAAGAAGTTCAAAATATTGGAAAATCTTTCAAAAAAATAGATAAATGAATCAATTCAATTATCTTGGGGATTATTAGAAAAAGAAAACATGGGAATTGTTTTGGGTATGAGCCGAACCAACATAGATGGGGCTGGTGTAGGAGGCCTGGTCAAGTGCACCTCAAGTCATCTCACCCTCTAGCAACCTGATTTTATTATTTTTTATTATACTGGGATCCAAAGGCCTCCCCAATTCTAGCATTCAATACCAGTATTACGCAATTTCTAATCCCTATTTATACAAATATTCAACTGTGATCAATATTTTATGGCCCCAAAAAATTGTGATAAATATTCAAATAATAAATATCTATTACCTACTCCTAACATTCAAGACTAAATCAAATGACAACGATAGCTTTTTTTCTTTTTAATTATCAGCTATGTGCAGTATGAACTATGAACTGCATTATAGAACAGACATAGGACATGTTATTTTTTAAAAATGTTCCATGTTATTCAAATATATATATATATAACCTTAGCTCATATCTAAATATACTTTACACTAGTATTCCAAACTAAAACATTCAATTTACAAATACCATATGGTAGACAACATCTAATAGGTTGGTGCTCTTTCAACAGATGGTAGAAGATTAAAAATGCCACATCTAAAAGATTTTGATATCCCAATTGGAATTTGTAAATAAAAGTCCATCCACCTTTTACTGCTTCTCATATAAAAGCACCAATTAAACAAAACTCATTTACAAATATCATTAAAAAAAAACTTCTATTGAAATTATTAAGTTTTGGTATGTCTCTATGTCCCAATATGAAACAGTTCATTGGTGCTGTGAATTTTAATTTCTTCTCACTAAGTTGTTAGAGATAATGATGATACAACAAAGTTGGCAAGCTTTATTTATAAAGCAGTAAAATATTTAAAATAAATATCCCAATCCCACTCTAAACATCATCAAGAATATCAATTCAAAGACTGTAGCTAACATACTACATTGAGATTTTCAAGCATTCTAATATGCTAAAGAAAAGCTTCTTAACAACTTGGAGGGGCACAAAATAGGAGTAGGACCACGTGAAATGAGTAATAATCAAAGGGATTACAAGCCACACATCAAAATCCAAAATTTAATAATGTGTAAGGAGCAGAGTAGCGCACCTGATACTGACAATGAGCAGCACAACTGTAGGAATCAGGATCCTAACACACAAATCCTTTAATATTATTAATATTGTAAAATGAAAACACAGACAAGAAGAAATAATTAATATTGGTATTAATAAAAGAACAACCAATAAGAGAAAAGTTAAGGTTTAACTTACTGTAGGCACAGCAGTAAAAACACCAGTAATTGCAGCAGCCTTGAGTAATATGGTTGAGGTTTGCCTTTGCCCAAGCAACCTTACGAGCTGCAATCATATACTAAAATCTATAAGAAACAATACAATGATAAACCATACAACAGATCAGGTACTGAGAACATATGCCAAGCCTGAGTGAAATAAGCTCAGCAAGAGGGCAACATATGCACAATTTATTAACTCTGGATTAATGCATTTTGTTTGTTGGTAAAATTGCACACCATGTGACATCTTCATATTGAAAGCATACAATATTATAATTATAGGAACAAAACATTTTAAGCAGTCCATTCAATCCAAATAAATATAATGTAGCAAACATCTGTCTAAAATTAGCTGGCAAATCAATTCCATTTGTCCCTTTTTTTCACTTTCATCAAAGAAAATGAACCAAATCATTAATTTTACCAAAACTCAGTTGTCATTTTAACCCAAAAGAAGTAACAATAAGCATTGTAATCGAATCTATAATGAAGAAAAATGGGTTCATGAAACTAGAGGATTTTTATTTTATGGTCCTATTTGTCTGTAAAAAAGGGTAGAACTTCAGCTTTCAAGTCTATTTAATAGATAGATATCCTGTCAAAATCCCATAGATATATAAACTACAGTTAACACATGTTTCTTTTTTTTTCCTTTCCTCAAACTAGCTAACGACAAACCAAAGTTGAACATTAGAAAAGACAACACCCTTTCCCCATATCAATTTTTTTCGTTCTTACCTTCGACAGAGGAAGATGAATGCCAATGCAGATTTTGACAATGAAAGGCGAAGATGGGGAAAAGCTTTGATGAACGCCGGTGTCTGGTGTTGAGAATCGGTGTTGGCTGATGGCAAGCAGAAGATCAGGTGTCAAGGATAGGGGAAGGGGAAGGGAAAGTGAAAGGGAAAATCGGTGTTGGCTTCTAATTTTCTTGAAAATGTCTTACCGAAATAGAAAGGGTAACACGTTTTCCAAAATTAAGGGCTTCTTTTCTCGTGTTTTGTAATTGATTTTACCTTAGGAAAATATTTTCAGCCAAACAAACACTAGAAAAGGCTGAAAAGCTTTTTCGGAAAATGTTTTACTTCCAAACAAATGATAAGTTCATAAGAGTGAATTTACTAGTGAGAGTACCAGTATTCAAAAGTACAAAAGTGAGGGAACTTTCACCAGTGATAGATCTTGGAACTAAGTTTTGGTGGGAGGGGGCTAGTAAAATTATTAAAAACTTTAGGAGTTTAATGATAATTTTTTTAAAAAAATTGGGGTCTAATCAAAATTTTTGTGAGATTAATGAGAATTTTTTAAAATTTTTAGAGAACTTAATTAAAATTTTCAAAAAAAAATAAAATAAAAGGAATAATGAGAATTTTTAAAATTTTGAAGGGGTCTTTCTAAAATTTTCAAAGGGAAAAAAAAATCAAAATTTTCCAAAATTTGGGGGCTTTCATAAGGACCCGCCCCTAATTATTACTGGGGTGTGATAGATTTAGGTTCATTTGTTGAAATTGTTGAAAATGATTTTTAATTTATCACTAAATTAGATTTCATAAGCATAAGGAAATCGAACTATATAAACAATTTTTATATTCCCCGTTTTTATTTTTTGTTTCGTAATACTCGAAAATGTGTCATCTTCTTAATCACTTCTTACAGGTTGTTTGTTAGCAAATACCAAGTTAACAATATATAGAAATGTAAGACAAACTAGCAATACCCTAAGAAGATAAACAATGTATAGCTATATATATATTAATCATCATAAATCTTTAGAAGGGAACAGGATTGTTTAGGCTGGAATATCGTTGGTGCTAACATAGAACACCTTGTCACTCTGATTGTGACCATGTCAGCATATAGTTATATTTTGGTTTTGATTAAATAAACACAATTACATCAAAGAGAAGATGGGTAACAGGTTTCATACGACAATCTATACCTTCACATTTAAGTCCATGGAATGAATGGATCAGAGTATAGAATTTCAATGAGTACTGTATCACCCTAGAATTTATTGGTAGATACTAAAGCTTGAACAACTAATGAAGCCTGTAATAAGTATATATCTCAAATAACATATTAAAATCAAGAGAATGTTTTTCGAGTCTTAAGTAGGACTAATCCTTGCAAAATCAAGTGATTTTTTGCCCTCGTGTGCATTTCCAAAAAAGTTCTTCATATAATCAATAAGCACAAACTCTCTATAAAGAGCAGTTCCATCTTTCTCCACTACTTGAGGCAAAGGTACAATCTTTGTTGTTTCTCTTGGCATTGTGAAAATTGGAATTGACACCCTTGAACTTACGCTCGTGGTACGAACTCTATGCTCTGCACTTTTGTATTTTCCATTACTTAATATCTACAAATAAAGCACAAAATTATAATGTTAATAATTATAGTTCGACCTAGTTTGAATTTTTACTTTTTTAATATTTGAGAATTACCTGTAACATATCACCAACATTAATGACCAAAGCATTGGGAGTAGGAGGGATCTCTATCCAATCTCCTTTTTTTCCATAATCCATATCTTGTTCCATTTTGACATATAAACCACCAATTCCATCTTGTAACAAGACCGTAAGAGTACCCATATCAGAGTGACGTCCTACTCCTATAGTAAGATCGGGATTAGGACATGCTGGATAGAAATTCATACTAAGCATCTTTTTTCCAATAAATACATCGATCATTGGATCATCTGGTTTAATCCCGAAATTTCCCAATAAAACTTGAAGCAATTTTTTCACCATGCCGATTGAACTCCTCAAGTACTCAAGTAACACACCCCTAGAAAGTAAAACAACATATAAAAGGGTCAAATAGATTTGGAAAAACATATAAACCAGCATTAATTTATGTATCTCACTTGATTTCTTGGGGCCAATGTTGAAGAGCTTCATCATCATTGGTGTATTGCATGAGGATATAATCTTTCCATTCTAATGCTTTCTCTTTCGCTGGCATAAAGCTGGTCCCGTACTTCACTAGTGGACTTGGACTAACGTCTGAACAATAAACAGCCTTCCTTTGAGGGGGCAAGCTGAAGAAGTAATGTGCAGTGTCTTTAAGGGATTCTAGTAGATGAAGGGGGACACCATGGTTAACAACCTGGAAGAAACCAAGAGTCTCAGCAGCTTTAACAATTTGGTCGGCCATTTCATCGTGGTCAGGGCCAAAACCATCCAGCTTCGACAAATCAATGGGTGGCAGGCAATGTTTTACGGCATTTTCCTTGTCTATTCGCTCTTTTGGTGGTTGCACGTAAGCCTCTGGCACCTTGGAAAGCCCTGAATCCACCAGTCCTTTCACACCATTTCCTCGTCGAACAACAAACTCAAAAACAGAGTTGCCATCCTCGAAACTCGGAGCCATGATTCTGTGTTTTTTTTTTTCTGGATGTGTGGATTGTAGAATGTGAAGAACAGGTTGATAATTTGATGAAAACCAAAGAGATCCGCCACATTATAAATAATACAGAAATGGGTGAAGTTTCTTCATTAAATAATATTTAACAATAATGATACTGATCCAAAAATTTGAGCAAGACAGATGAAGCAGGGCGTTTAAGCAAATTAAAGACGGTAACCCAAAGCGATCTCAGCCTTAATTTGCTGGCGAGCAATTTTATAAGAAATATTCCGAGGCTCTTAAAAGTCTAACATCCACATGCACGAACATCATCTGTTGGGACGTTGGATCTAAGGAACCATGCCTTTGTTATTTTATTTTTTTTATATTATAATTGTGTTTGATTTTTTTATATATGTTAATATTTCGTATAAATAAAATTTATCATATCCCAATGGCATTTTTTATTATATGCTTTTAAGGGGTTCTAGTTCTATTTTATTACGGAACATTTTGTACTAAATCATGTAGCCTAATGCATTGGCAATCCCAAATAGTTTATATAGACGTTGGAGTTTTAACCCAGTAAAAATAAGGAATATCTGTGATCTTTTGACTCTTCTACGTCTTAAAATTTTCACAGTTTTCGAAATGCAGACATATTATAATACATTCATCCATTGACTTCTTTTTTTCTTTTACTTCATCGAGGAACGAAGTTTATGGCGAGGATAAGTTAATAAAAGTCTTCAAGCAAACGTTGGCCACTTTGTTGTTTTTCTTCTTAGTATAAGGTTGCCATTTGGTTGTTAACCAATGGTCATAAATTAAAGAGAGAAGGGATTTTATGAAACTGTAATTTTGCATTATCTTTATTCTTTTCTAATAGGAGAGTGACAAATCAGATTTTTTCTCTTGATTTTTAATTTTTTCCTCTTGAAAAAATTCAAATCCAACTAAAAATGTAAAAAATCAAGAGAAAAAATTTGATTTATCATTCTCCTATTGAAAAGGGATAAAAATGACATGAAATTACAGTTTCATATAATTTTTTCTCAATTGGAGAATGTTTTTGACCCCTCTAAATGCTTATTGAAGTTTCCACCTTGCTTTGGTACATTCAAGAATGTTGTTGATTCATTTCTTGTCTCTATTCAGCAGCCTATAAAAAGAAATATTATGAGATTTAAGGGACAAAAGAATAGCACAGAGGATAAGAATTCTACCTTGAAGTTTGCTAGCAAACATGAAGCATTGAATGGACAGCAGTTGGAATCCATTAGAGTTTTGAACAATGGTTGCTCCTCTAGTAATATCTTTTTGTTGATTTTCAATAATGCATAACGATAGAGACCAATGAGAAAAGGTTGGTTCCTTGAATGAAAGGTTTGAGAAAAATGAGCAAGATAGATGCTGAAAATCGAAAGGTAAAGATCAGAGATTCTTGTAATGGCTCCTATAGGACATGGATTAGAACCTCAAAAGATGAGTTAATTTCTTGATTTTCGTAAAATCAAAAGAGTACAGGCTAAAGCTGTGTAAAAATTTATTGAATCTTGAGAGTTGATACAATTTCCCTAGAGCCATTATAGAATCCAATTGGAGATGAATGAGTTGCTGAGAAAGTTCGAGTTAAATGTAAGAGGGGAATCGAACCAAACTGCCCTAGCAAAGCTACAATATAAGAAGAGATGTTTAGGGGTTTCCCTATCTTTTTTGTCTAATGGATGATAAGTGCTAAAAGTAATATGTTTTAGCATCATTCTTAATGCATTTTTAGATGATTATTCGATTTAAATGGTTAATTTTATACTTCTAATCCTTTGAAGTCATGTTTCTATACTTATAAGAGCCTTTGGGAGCAAAAAGATCAAAAAAGAGTGAAAATAAAAAAATCGGAGCAAGTTTCAGGAGCCACACGGGCTAGACCATTCCACACGAGTTGGACACACGACCGTGTGAGCCATACGGGCTGGACATGTGAGCCACACAAGCTGCCATACAGTCATATGCCAGACCATGTCTATTTCGCGAATCATGCTCCAAACATGCGGGAAAATGCGTTTTTAGATTTTTTGGGCATTCTAAGACCTATATATGTAAAAAAAATAAGAAGATGGGAGTGAGCCGTCATAGAATATTCAAGGAAACAACTCGCAAACACCATTGAAGTAGATCCTAAAGTAGATTGCCATCAAGATTGAAGATCTCCTTTTGATTTCTTTGAAGTTTATTATGAATTTCTTTGTTTTTTGTGGTTATGTTGTCTTTGGGATGTGTTTATTTGCTAGCATAAACTAGTTTTCCAAATATTTAGGGAGATGAACCCTAGGATGGATTATGTTATTTGATTTTTATTTTTACGCAATAAATACTTGGACCTTATTTTCAATTATGTGTGTTTAATTCTTAATTTAATATTTCTAGACTTAATTCATATTTGATATGCTTAAATCAAAGGATGAATAGATCCTGTTTGAGAGTAGATATAGCGTAATTTAGTGCGGTTGCATGCAATCTTAGAAATAGGATGACATAAATCTACCGCATTAGAGTCAAATTTAATAGGGGATCCATAGATCAAGTTAATGCGAAAATAGGGGTTTTAATTAGAAAGAAATTTCAATTAATCAACCTAGAGTCAGTTGCTCTAAATCTTGAAGAGAGATATTAGCATAATTTAGGGATTTCTACGGATCAAGATACTAAGTTAAGAAATTGCATAATATAAATTGATGATGATAGATGTAGTCTAGGTGGATTCTTTCCTGGGTATTGTCTCCCTTATTGGTTGTTAATAGTTTATTTTCCTGATTAGTTCTTTGTTGTGTTCTTTAGTTAATTAATTTAATTAATTTTAGTTTTAATCAATCACTTCAATTTATCGATTAAATAATAGAAAGACAATAATTATTAATACTTTTACTCCAATTAATCAATCATCGTAGCTATACTATTTTTTGATAAGTGCACTTACCTTTGTCGGATTTTAGTTGACTTACGGAAAACTTTATTTCTATTAATTTAGTCATTTTTTATTTTTATTTTAATATTTTTATTTTTAATTTAATTTTTACATTATAAAATAATGTTAACAGATTTTAATAGACGGAAAAAGATAATTACTTTGGAGATGGGCAATAAACATTTTTTTTTTGCAACCAAACACACTTTTAATGTTTAATTATTTCACATTTGGGTTTTTTTTTTTTTTTTAAAATCTAAATTGATTAAATCAAGGTCAAACAAATTCAAATTTTTTTAATAGATTTTCTAAGTTGAGCTCAATTTGTTGCTCTAGCTACTTATTTGTCTATGTAAATCAAGAACCCATTGAAATCAATGCTTTGATACATAAAAATTCATTTTTTTTCAAACCAGGATTTGAAGGAAGCTAATTGTAAGCTAAGTAAATATTCCGTCAAAACACTACAATTTGGGTTCAATGTTGGTGTAGGATAATATGTAATTACGATTTCTGGATTGAGGTAGGAGGTTGAATATCCAAAACAAAGTAATGGTTGGATATCCAACCAATGCTCTTAGGGTACTATGGTCATGCACTCAATGATTTCAACAGCCACCTTACCTAAATCCATTTAAAGGATATTTAAAAATACTCGTATACATGATTCAACCAGCTAGAAAAAGAAGAGCATACCAAAAGATTCAGAACATTAACAGGAACTAAAAGTACTTTATAAATTGAAAACTCGAAATTTCAAATGACAATCCCAACCAGGCAGGCAACAGCTAAATGCTCATTTATTTAAAACCAGATATAATGGTAGTACATGCCTGAAGCTTGGAATTTGGATCTCCAGAATTGAATTACTCAATTCCAAAGAGTTTCTTCAACTGCAGAACAAATTCATAGACTTTTTCTTGGTCAGGAAGACTCTTGGCTACACTCTCCTTTTGCATGCACCTTTTAACCCAAGCAATCATCTTGGGACACTCTGCTTCAATGCTGAAGTCCCCACACTTCTCATAAGCATAAAACCAGCTATAAAATGGAACTAATGCAACATCCACATATCCAAGACTTTCTCCTCCAAAGTAAGTCTTGTCTCCAAGCTCTCCTTCCAACAGCTTCAGGCACTCAATAAATTCTTTCTTTGCATTTGCTTGTTCTTCTCCCTTTGTCTTCCATATTTTGCTCCCCAGCTCATATATCTGCATTTCACATTACAATCTTAGAGAATCAGAGTTCTATTCAGTCAGTAATAATTTCCACATTTATTTTTAGTTTCATCTCTCCCTCAACATGGAAAACATATAATGACATGAATATGAATAATCATAGAACATCAAGAAAATGTTTTTGTTCTCCCTGCATAGCTAAAGAATTCAAACAGTAATCATGGTCATAAAATATCATCATTGATAATTAGATCTAGTTGTGGATAGTGAAAAAGTTGCAATAATTGCAACCAGAATAGGTTGAAAGTGAGTAAGCAAGCCAATATCATCTAGAATATTAAAATAATGGACTTAGTTGTGGATGAGCTGTAAGCATAACATTTGAAACCAATAAAATCAAGCTTTCTAAATTGATTAAGTTCAACTTACACATTCAGAACAAATGAAAAATGCAAGTATCTCTATAGTTGTGTTAGTGTACCCCAATATCACTTATTGAAAAAAATACTATTCATCTCAATTTGAGTCCATTAGATTTCCTTCACTTATCCCAAATGTTTCAATCATAAGAGAAGGGTTGAGTTTAATCTATATAGTAATGGTATAACAAAAATCCTATAGATTAAGCAATTCCTGCCACTCTGTTGCCGTCCTATTTGCAGCCCCGAACCATCCCCTCCCCAAAATGGAAACTAAATTAAAACATAATCTAAAATCAAGTCAGCCCATTGAACAATCATAGCAGAAACGTAGAGACTTAAAAAGAGTAAAAGAAAGCACCTTCTTGTCAACGAAATCAACCCAGAATCTGGCAACAGCTCTTTGATAAGGATCAGAAGGGATCAAAGGAGCTTTATCATGCCAGACCTCATCAATATACTGAACCTGAATGACCGACTCACAAACGGGTTTACCATTATGGATAAGAACAGGAATTTTCTTGTGAACAGGGTTCATCTGCAGCAGCAAATCACTCTTGTTCCTCAAATCTTCTTCTCTGTACTCGTATGGTATCCCTTTCTCAGCCAAAGCAATCCTGGATCTCATCCCAAATGGACTTGGCCAGAAATCCAACAATACTAATTCCCCGGCCATTCTTGTGATCTAAACTATTCAAATACTCAAATCGATACTAAATTTATAATCTTAGGTTTCTTTTGGATTTGATTTTTTTTTTTCTCTGATTCTGAAGGGGGTGTCAGAGTATATTTATACGAAAGAAAATGATAAGGGTTGGTAGGTTTTTCTATGATATTTCTTTTATTCAAATTTTCAATCACTTCAATGTTTAAATACCTGTTCAGTCCTTCTTAATTTTTAAATTATACAATTTAGTTCCTCTAAAAAAATTGAAGTAACTAATCTTTATTTATTTTAAAAATGAGAAACTTAAGAACAATTAATCATGAAATTCATATATTCTTTAATTATACATAGTTTTGATTAATATAACAACAAATATAACATTCAATGTTTACATATTTTATCATTTTGACCTTAATTCTTAAATAACATAATCTAGCCTCAACATAAATGTTGCATGGTAAATTTGTTAAATTAAGACCAAATTGATAGAATATATAAACTTTTAAGGCTAAATGTATTATTATACCAATTAAAATCATGTTCAATTAATAAAAAAATATTAAAATTGTGATTAATTATTCTTAATTGTTCACTTCTAAAATTGACAAATATTAAATTACTCTAATTTTTTAAAAGGGACCAATTTATTAAATTTCAAAATTGAGAAAAATTGAAAAGATTTTTTACCTAACTAACCTAAATAATGATCAAAATATGGTTTAGTTGAAAGAAAATTATTTAGTAATATATTTATTGAATAGGGAGTGGAATTTTTTCTAGTAAAATTTAATGTTCAAAATTCATTGAATCACGAATTAATTCGAATTCTTATATAAAATGTAAAAAGATAAAAATATTTTTATATTAATATATTGTATTGTGTAATATATTTTAATAATTTTTTATATAAATTAGAGTTTGGTTGACTATATCATTAATTATATCATAAATTTAATATAAATTAAAAAAAAATCACACAGCTTATATATGTGAAATTATTTATGACACTAGTTTAATCAATAACATATTATATATATATATATATATATATAAAAGTTTAGAATACAAATATATTTATAAAAGTTTTAAATGAAAATTAAAAAATAATTTTAGTTTAAATGATAAATAAAAAAAGTTTAATATGCATGGTGTCTTTTAGTTCAAAATTTATTATAAATAAATTTTTATTTATTTATAAAAATAGAGAAAGATAAAAAATATTCTTATAATTAGACCTGCTCATGGGTTGGGAGGCTCTGCCCGGCCCGAAGGCCAGCCCAAAATGTGGGAGGCTTTGGGCAAAAATATAGGCTTGAAAAATGGGCTTGAGCAAAAAAATAAGGCCCATTTAAAAAATGGTCCGGGCCTCGGGTAAGGTATTTTGGCCCGGGCCCGGCCCGGCCCGAATTCACTAAAGGACAAAAAAATCTGCTTTTTTTTTGTTTTTGAATGTTATTTTTTGATGTTTTCTCCCTATTTTGCTATCATATTACTATTATGTTGCTACTATTTTGTTGTTATTGTTTGGATATTGTATAAAACTTATTTTATTGTTAATTTTTTATTATTTTAAAGGTATTTGTTAATTTTGTTATTATTTTAAAGGTATTTACTTGTTAAGTTGCATCTATCTTAATGTTATTTAAGTTTACATATTTTAAAAAATTAATTTTCAATTTGTTGGGAAATATTTATTTTGATTTTTTAGTATTTTTGATGTATTATATATATATTTAAAAATTATATAAAATAATATAAAAATTAATACGGGTGGGTAGGGCCGGGCCCAGGTTTAAGCATTTTTATATGGGTTGGGCTTGGGCAAAATTTTAAGCTCATTTTTTGGCCTGGCCCGACCCAAGCCCGATGAATGGGCCTAAATTTTTAGTTGAGTCCGGCCCGAACCAAGCCCAGCCCGGCCCATGAGCACCTCTATTTATATTATATAATTTATTTTGTAAATAAAAATATTTTTGGATAATTTCTAGCACCTCTATTTATATTATATAATTTATTTTGTAAATAAAAATATTTTTGGATAATTTCTCTCAACTCGGTTGATGAGTGAAATTAATTCAATAAAATAATTAGTATATAGTATATAGATATAGATATAGATTTTTTATTTAGATTTTTTTTATAATTTATAATATTTTAAATTAGTAGTTATAAAATTATATTTTAATTTCTTCAAAATAATAAAAAATTATTTTAATTTTTTAAAAATTATAAATATATAAATTATTAAAATAATAAAATTATATTCTTATTAATATAAAAATATATAATTTAATTTCGTTGTAAAGATTTATTTTTAGCTTTGTGTTTATGTATAAGTTTACTTTGTTTACTTCCTGTAGTTACTTTATAGTAAACATATAATGTCAATAATTACGGGAAGTATGTCCATTTCGTGTTTTAACGTTGGACGCTTTATTTATTTATTATTAGATATTGGACCCACGCTTTATTTATTTATTTATTATTCGATATTGGACGCTTTATTGACAACAATCTTTAATAATTATTACAAGGATAATAATAATTCTAGGACCTTCCATAGAGCAAGTAGTATATGCCATTCCTTACGTCGGTAGTGTGCGTCTGGTGGTGATTGTTTGAAGCTAAAGTACGGCCTGCTCGTCTTTTTTAACCATAAATTACATTGTGAGTCACATCATTATAATTAAGTGGTTCTTATCCAACTATTAAAATTTATGAATTCGTTTAATTATTTATTATTATATTTTTATAGTATATTTATTAATTCCTTAATTATATTTGTGAAGTTAAAAAACTCTATCGATAATATATTAAATATTTTTCATATAATGATATAATGTGATGTAATATAATATAAACTATATGATATGATATAATAGTTGAATTAACAAAATATTTTCATTCAAGTAACATTTAGAGCCGACTAAGTCTTAACTTGATTGACATTAACATTGTTTCTTATGCAGGAGGACATGTGTTTGAGCGCATTGAAATGCATTTATCCTCCTATTAAAAGGTGAGGAGAGACTATAAATAGTTCTATATATTTGTATTAAAAAAAAGTAACATTTATATATATATATATATATATATATATAAGTTTTTATTGTTATTTGATAGTATTAAAGATATGTGACCCAAATTCTTGTTAAATAAAAATACAAGTGATAAGATAGGGGGATCTATGAGGGCGAAGGCCGAACAAGTGAAATCCGTATAGAAGTATGCTTCCTCTATTTGCTGTTGATTAGAATAAGATGTTTTAATCTTATTGCATTACTTCTATTCGACTTTAATTGAAATATAACTTTACAAACCTATTAATAGACATAGTTATCTCTCCTCTTGTATTATTCGAATTCGACATACATAGTGAATTTTCTTCTCCTCTATTCGTAATTTTTTTCCCAAAAAAGTTACTACATAAAATCGGTATGTTCTTTTTTTCTCTCTTTTCTTACCATCATCGACATTCTATTTTTACAAATAGATTTTGTTTTCTTATAAAAATCATTATTATCTTATATATCCAATTTTATTATTTTAATTTTAATTATTTTTTTATTTTATATTTAATAATATGTTAATTATTTGATATTAGTAATATCTTTTCTTGTGAAGTTTTGAATGAAGGAAGAAGAGTCAAAATGCAATTAAATGCGTTATATATTTAATAATATTTTTTATTTGATATTAACAATATTTTTTCTTGTGAAGTTGAATGAAGCAATATGAATCAAAATGTGATAAATTGCATTATTATACAATAAGGATCTCAATCAAAAGAAGATAATGTGGAGGAAGAATATTGAAGAAGATCAAGATTGGGAATGTTAAATTGTTTTCGCAATATTATTAGCTTTCATTTTAGATTCAATTTTTTTTTTTAGGAAGTTGCATTTTTAATTTTATTTATTTATTTTTACATATTTTTATTTTATTTATTTATTTAAATTTTTTAAAGTTTATTATGGTTTCTTTATGGCTAGTTGTTTTTACCATCTCTATAACCTACCTCATAATTAATATTATTGTGTAAGTTCTTATTTTTTTTTCACTCAATTGAGTACTTAAATTGTCAAAACTCAGTAAAAATGACCCTTGACAGATGTTGACCAATAATTTTTAACTGTCAAGATGATGTGTCTATTAAGTTTGACTTTTTTGTTTCATTTTTGCCAACTAAGACGCCATCTTAGATGCCACGTGTACTATTGATGACATCATCATTTTTCCCTGATGTGACTTTTTTAATTTTTTATTATAATTAAATTAATTTAATTTACAATAAAATTTAATTGCAATTTTTGTAATGAATTGAACCAAAGAAAAAAAAAAGTAGCAACTCTAACCCCAAAACTGTAATATTCCATCTTCAAATGCAAACAATATTTAATTACAATTCCGTATGAATTTTAAATATCAATTAAACCATAATTCAATAACAAACAATAAAGAAACAAAACGTCAAAAAATTACATAAAAAGTAAATTTGAATGTGCAATATCCTCAAAATGCATCTTATCAACAAAATGTTCCAATATAAACAAGATGTTCCCTGATTAACAAACGGTTCCTATATGAACAAAATGTACCAATCTTGTCCCTTGTCAACCATAAACCATACTATCAGAGAAACTAAAATTAAGCTAGCATCAATTTGCACTTCAATCATCTATTATAATAGAATTTGTTTGGCTTGCTTGTGCCTCTATTTGCACTTGTTTATAAGGATTTCCCCTCTTCTTTCAGACAACATTAAAGTGTAGTTGCATAATTTGCCTTGTTGTCACAGCCTTTTTCCCTTTCCACTTCAATCTAGGGCCTTTCCATGAATGTTGATATTGGGAAATATCAAATTGTCCAATCTTCCTTAAATAGTAGTGGTTCTTTTACTGTTTGTACCAAGTTTTAGGGAAAATGGAAAACTATTAAATCAATAGATATAAATTACTTAGTCAACTAGCAACATAATCAATATTTAGAATAGTTACATATACTCACATGTAGTATTTGTTCACCAGTTTTGAGGTTTGTGTACATCCCAATACTAAATGGTTGTTTTCTTCTTCTTCTTTTGTGCCTTCTGCATTGGTGATGCATTGAGAAACTAATACACTCGATTCTTTTTCTTTTCCTTCCATGTTGTGAGTTCTTGGATGTTTGACAGCAAACTATAAAAAAGAAATAGTTACGACTTGAAACAAAAAAGAAATCAAGCTAATTGAAAAGGTAGCATGAATGCTAAATATGATTAGAAATGACAGAGTACAACAAGAAATAGAGTTGATTTATCAATCTATTTATCTTGAACCAAATGATATTTTTAGAATCCCGTATAATTCTTTAAACTAAATTATTTAAACAAAATGACAAAAAAGAAATTAGACCACCCAAATTACCTATTGAAATGGTTGAATCTACCAACAGAGAACAAAATTTATGAGCAATTATCAAAACTAAACAATCAAAATTCTCAAACAATCAAACAAGTAGATATTACACCATACTACATTAATGTATCTTTTACCTGTGGCATAATAACTTCTAATTGAGGTGTTGTACTTGCATGGAGGATGAACCAACATTCGAAATTTTTTCCTATAAAGAAATTAAGACATTCATTATAATGTATTTATTGGTTAAAAAAATATGAATAAAAAGAAAATCTTATTTAAAATAAAGTGGTCCACGAATTACCTGTAAATTCTTACTCATATTTGATCTTGTTGGACATAATTTCTTGTTATGTCCTACTTGTTTACACAAAAAATATGATATTTTAAAGTGTGACAACTCAAATTCGACCCTAATCAGAACGGTGGTTTCGGGACCACGAATTCGAGTAAGAAAAATATTAAAATATTATTTCCTATGTCTATTATGTGTAAATTGATTAGTGTGAAAATTTCGTTTTAAAATTTTACCATTTGAGTACTTGATTATGTTAAAAGGATTAAATTGCATTGATTTGATTATATGCATGCTATTGTGCAAATACTTAAGTGTCATGTTTATCTAGTGTTGGGGATTTAAATGGCAAATAAGCCATTTAATAAATACATTAGACGGTCGAACATGGAAGATTTAAAAGTGAACTTTTAAATGATTTGAATAGGAAATACTTATAGTGCAAATAAACATTTTAAATGGATGAATTAGGTGAGTGCCGAATTGCTTGTGGTCTTTTAGTTTGGGGGATTTAAGATGCAATAAAACCAAGGCTTTTATGCATGGACACAATCGGCCATTAGTTAGTGGAAATGGAATGATTATAGGATGACTATTTTGGTAACTTAATAATTATATCATGCATGTACTAAATAAAACAAAAATGAGTGAGATTTTCCCCTCTCAAAGTCGTGAGCAACCGAAAGAAAAAAAAAAGAGAGAATAGGTCTTCCCATATTCGGCCATTGTTAAGAAAATTAAAGGTATGTTTGAGTAAATTTTTGTAAAATGTTTATACATTTGAGATTATTAATAAGTTGCTTACTTAGCCCATGGTTTAAATTTTGAATTTGACAAGAATTTTGCATTCGATTATTATTATAAATTGTTCAATCTTGTGTTATATGTTAGAAAATAATGTATAAATGTTAGATATGAGTAATTTGTGTGGAGTTTATATGATTTATATTATATATAAGATTAAATTATGAATTTGCAAATGGGAGAAGCTAAGTTTGCTAATTAAGGAAATAGAAGAATTTATTTGTGAAAGAGGTAAATTCGGCCCAAGTATATCTTGTATAAATCCTTATTGTTTAATATTTCATGAAATTTGGATTGAATTATCAATGTGTAAAAATTTAAAGGGGTTATGTGTAAATTTCGCATATTTGTAATATTTGAGTGAAAATAAATTTTGTTAAGTGATTAAGTAAGTCAATTTATTAAATTTAGCTCAAGAGCATAAGGAGGCAAAATCGGATCGGGGAAAAATGAAGCTTGTTGAGTAGTCGAATTCACCGTATAATATCAACCGAGGTAAGTTCTTAAGCTATTATATGTATTAAATTTTAATAAAGACTAAGTATAAATGCTCAATTGAATTTTTAGAACTTATTTTACTGTTGCCAAATGTGACTATATTGGAGAATGTTAGTTGCTATGATTTTATTTGAGATTGCCTATTGAGAGTTGAACAATTGAAATGTTTTAGCTATGGTGTGTTGGAACTCATCAAATGATTGTTGGATTAGTGAATTAAACTAATTAAGTTATGTTTGTATTGCTGAATATAATAGTGTTTGAAGAATTAATCTAGCAATGATTTTACTTGTGTTTCGGCAAGTGGGAATTTGCATGAACAACATATACAAGTATGAATGTCAATGAATTACAATGTGAGTTTATGAATTTCGTAGATGAAATTAAACCGGGCTTCGCACCTAGCAGGCTTTGTGCCGGTGAAATAAATCAGGCATAAAAGCCTAGCAGGTTTTGTACCAGTAGATAAGTTGGGTTTATACCTAGCAGGCTATGTGCCGGTGTGATTAATTCAGGTTTCGAACCTAGCAAGTCACAAGCCGGTGAGTTATTCTCAAGTTTATACTTATAAAAGTTCACTATGAGGTGAAAATGAGCAAGTAAGTTACTAAATGAATTATACCCTTGGTCATATAGGTAAGTACAAGCGCAGATGGAATTAACTTTTAGATTCGGTTAGATGTAACTCATAATGAAATTGTGGATTCAATTTTATATATATAAATTTATATGTAATTGACAAAGTTGGCTAAATATGAGTATACAGCGAATTGAATTGTATGTGGTTATGGATAAAATTTTAAACTATGTATTTTGTACTTGGGAATAGTGTCATATTCGAATGAGATTAAACTAGTTTTAATTCAATAGGAGATTTTATGAATAATTGTGGGCATGATTTAAGGTTCGACTTTCATGGCATATAAAATTATAAGTATGTTATTAATTTAAATTTTTGTATCTTTGATGGAATGTGAACTCATAATGAATATATATATATATATATATTCGTCTTAACAGAATCCAATTCCTTATTTAGTTGAATAATTGAATTGCTTAATTCTTACTAAGCATATGAATGCTTACTTTGAATGTTATGTTTCCTTGTTTTATAGACTGTTGAATCCAGCTACAAGCTCAGGGATCGTCAGTCAACTCATCACACTATCCACTGTTTTGGTATTTTGAAATTTTAAACCTTACTTATGGCATGTATAGGTTAGACGATGTGTAAAAAGGTTATTTTGAATATGTAATTATAACAGCCATGCGAAAATGGCTAGTTACTTAGTTAAACTTAGTGTTTATGTTTTTGGATAATTTGGTTATGGATTATAATAGATGCATGCATGGTTATGTTTTATGAATTCTTGAGATGTTTTAAGTTTAACAGTAGTTGAAGGGAATTAATGAATTTGATCATTATCTGCATAATATGTGAGATACGTTTTGGTTGAATAAAGTTTGTTGGTGGTTTAGTCTTGTATTAAATAATGGCATATTGGTTTTATGTGCAAGTTACCGTAAGTTGGTAGTGACATAGAAATAGGCTCACATATATTTTCGGCAAAACAAATGAAAAATTACCAAATGAATAGTAATACTTCATATGATGGTATATTTGGCATAAGATTTAGCAACTCATTATTTTTTTTATGTACTTTAAGAAAAATGTTTGATTTACTTTGGTTTAGTATAAAATTATGACCACCGATTATGGTTATGGTTGTTATGTGATAATCCATATTATTGTATTGGTATTTTACGAATACAATTAATTTGTACAGGATTAGTTGAATGATATGTTTTAAAATTTGCTATATTAAGAGGCTCATTTATTGTATGTGTATTGATTAAATGTTATATTTGGTTTTGTAATATCTCATAACCCATTCTGGCGATGGATACGGGTTAGGGGTGTTACATAAAGCCTCTCCTAGTCCTTTCCAAACTTGCTCTTTTTTGGTTCATCCTTAGATTTCATTCTGTTTTTCTTAGGCCTTCCAGGAATCTTTTTTTACAGGTGGAGGAAGAATTGAATCAGCTCTCTTGAGCCAAAAAATTTCCCCCTAATTGATTGTAAAACTTGACTATATGCTACTACATATTGCTCATTGTTGTACCATGGTGAGACTTAAGCTTCTGGATTCTTCTCTTCATGGTACATGGCAA
Organism: Gossypium stocksii; assembly: GCA_020496765.1. Classification (NCBI taxonomy): domain Eukaryota; kingdom Viridiplantae; phylum Streptophyta; class Magnoliopsida; order Malvales; family Malvaceae; genus Gossypium; species Gossypium stocksii. The sequence goes on along the minus strand of CM035632.1, from coordinate 99,284,417 downwards.
CAAGGAATCCTTGTAAGCACCCACTCTCTGCAAGTGCATTTCAACTTTTTCAAGTCAACTGTGTGTTGGTTGTCTTTATGGATCACTTCAAACTCTTCATCACCATTTCATGCAAGCTTACATTTAGTTGAGGTTGTAGCATTCTTTTCCAACTTTCACAATCCAATAGGAGAAATGTTAGTTCTTCACTTTTCTGCCCAAGTTCTCTTCACATGCATCCTAGTCATCACCATCACTCTGATTTCTTCAAGCGTGGTGATGATAGGTTTGCACATTGCATCAAGATCCATGAATTAAATGTCTCGACCATATTATTGTTTACCACATCACATTATTGCCCAGCGATGTACAGGGATCTCTCATAATTGATGAGTGGATGTCTCACCCATTGCTTTTAATTTTTGTTACTGATCATCGAAGTCCTTGACAAAAGTTGACCTGACACAATTCCAAAATTGCATCTTCTTATTCAACCCTTTCTAAGTCTTCTACCAATTGGCATAGGTGTGCCTTGCACACATTCTATGCTCTAAGTCTGGAAAACACTCATTTAATACACTAATCAATCCCTACTACAATCATAAAATTTAGATTGTTAGTCATACAATTAGTGTAAAATATGTATTTTAAAAGAATAAATAGAATGAAAATATTTATATTAATAAATTACCTTTTGTTGAGTTGACATCAATGTTAATCCAACATCCATTGGATGACACAAATCTATAAATAACTTCTCCAAAAACCATTTCCACAAAGAGGCATTTTCCTCTTCCATCACTGCCCAAGCCAATGGATACATTTGATTGTTAGCATCTCTGTCAACAACCACTAACATCTCTCCTTTACATACACTTTTAAGGAAACACCCATCAATTCCAATAAAAGACTTACAATCATCTTTCCACCCTTTTTTCAATGCTTTGAAACACACATAAATCTTATGGAACATAGCTTTACCTTATTTGTTTCTATGGACTTGGATTAAAGTCGTGCTCCCAGGATTACTTATTAGTAGCTTAACAGCATACCCTTACAGATTTGCATACTCTTCTAGGTATGACCCTCTCATTTCCCTAAAAACTTTTCTCCTAAATCTTTGGCACATATTATAGCTAGCATAAAGTCCTAATTCAGTTTTACATATCTCTTTCAAATTTACCACTTTCATATTTGGCTCAACAATTATTCTATCCTTGAAAGTCTTTTGTATATGCTTACAAGACAGTAATGGGTTCTTATTGCTTCTAAACAATTTATGTGTAAGGCTGTAAATTTTCATAATGAAACAATTCTCTTTGCAATCAAAGCTAGCAAAAAGTTTCCAAGGGCAACCATCTCTACAACTTACGCTTGTTCTTTTGGGTTCATTCTTAATAAACCTCAACACTACTCCTTTTGCAAAAGATTTTTTTTAGTGTCTCTTTAAACTTTTGGTTATCTTCAAACCTAAATCATATCTCCCACAATGGGATAACAAAATTAGGATCATACCTAGGACCAACAATTTTTTTACCCAAGTAAGATGTGCTAATCCCATCATCAGAAAACTCATTGTCCCCATAATCCCTTAGCTCAGATGAATCCATTTATTCACTCTCATTCCACTCAACTTTGTTCTTATTTTCTTTTATCTCATCTTCTACTACAAAATAATCCCTCAAAAGTATATGTCCATCGAATGTAACCTCACTATCTCCCTTGTAACACCCCTAACCCATATTCGTCGCCAAAATAGGGTTGCGAAGCATTACCAAAACTTATAGAATTAATACAGATATTTTATATTATTTTATCATACATATCAGAAAATTTATCATAAAATCCCTTATTAGGGCTTTCGAGGCCCAATACATGCATTAGAAACAAGTCAGGACTTAATCGAGAGCTTAGAGAATTTTTCGCGAAATTTCAAAATTTTTCCTAGGTGCTGGGGTTATACACTCGTAAGGTCAGGCCGTGTGGCTCATACGGCGAAATGACATGCCCATGTCTCAGGCCGTGTGGCATATAAGGTAGGGCACACGCCTATGTCCCTAACCCGTGTAACTCTCTGACTTGCAACTTAATTAAGTGCAAGGGTCACACGACCAAGCCACACGCCTGTGTGCTAGGCTATGTGGTCAATTTAATTTTCAAAAATTAGGTGCAAGTTTCACATGGCCAAGACACATGCCCGTGTTCTAGGCCATGTATTACACACAGCTGAGACACACACCCGTGTCTCTGCTTGTGTGCCTAATTTTGAGCATTCTATTTCTCAATTTTAAGATACAGGTGACACATGGCCAAGCCACATACCCATGTGCTAGGCCGTGTGTCACACACGGTCAAGACACACGCCCATGTGTCTACCCATGTGGAAAAAATAAGGCTATTTTCTAGCCCTATTTCTCACCCATTTGCTCATCCACCTACACAAGCATTTTTTTACACACCCAAAAGCCAAACCAAAACATTTAAATCATGCCAAACCCAAGTCTCATTCATACGAAATTAAGCATTTATATCAAAACGCATCTATCATAAGCCATTCTAATGGCTATTTACAACCAAAACATTATATACCAACCTAAGTTAATTAACCTATACATGCCACTATATAATCAAAACAAAGTTTGCAATTTAATACCCATATCAAGCTAAAGGATAGTGTGATATTGCTTCAACCTACATCCAAACCTTTCGAGCTTCAGAGTGCTATAAAACAGAGGAAATGAAACAAAGTAAGCACTTAGTGCTTAGCAAGTTCATAAAATAGAAAATAAACTTACCATACATTTGTACAATAAGCAAACATATGTTTGTAATCTAAACAATTTGGCCATAACCTAAGCATACATTCTCACCAACATGTTAGTTGTTCATTTTATAAGAATATCAATAATGAAGATGAGCTCATCAAGTTCCAAGTTCCATGCATATCATATATTTTTTAGATATTGATTCCATTTGATTTTCACTTATCTACTTGTCAGAATTTCACCCGTTGAATCATTTGAAATCTTGATGGATACGAGGGTAGTACACATAAGTGTACAAATTAGAAATCCATTAATTCATATCTAGGAATACTCATTAGAGCATTAAATCAGAAAGCTCTCTCTCAAGCACCATAACAAGAAGCTCATAGAGCCATGTAATAGAAAGCACATCCGAGCATGGTAACAGAAAGTTCACAAAGAACTTATAACAGGGTAGCTCCGAAGGGCATTAAACGGGAAGCTCTAGAGAACACTTATCAGAATGCACTAGATAGCTTATAATGGGAAGTTTAAGCAAGCACTATCAAGAAGCTTCGGAGAGCCTATAATAAGAGGTTCATAAAGAACCTATAAACAAAATGCTCATTTGAGCATGGGTGTGTCTACAACATATACAGATCACTACTGTTCAGGATGCTCCAAAGAGCATTTAACGGAAAGCTCGTAAGAACACTTGACTGGGAACCTTGAGAGGGCTTATATCGAGACGCTCTTTTGAGCTATGGTATGTTTGGAACAAATGTAAGACCACTACTATTTCAGAAAAAAACCCTATATCTAATCGAATTTCATTCACTCAAATAGGACTTGACATTTTTCGAGCATTGTGATCATTTATATATATTTATGACATTTATAAAATTCATATATATACACACATTCATCAGAAATTCAATCAATTTCATTTACATAGCAATTATACAATTCACATGTACAACATTTATTTCAATCATATAAATAAAAATAATTTAGTTACACGAACTTACCTAGACAATTTTTTGTAAGTTGAAATCTACTAATCTGATACTTTTTCTTTACCATGATCTAACTCCTTTTTTTATCTATCCGGATATAAAGCTAAAGTATGAAAAACCAGCTTAAACCCTCTTCAATGGTTGTTTTTCAGCTAAAAATGATGATGATCTTATCTAGAAATTTCAAAGTTTCTTTTGTTTTATTTAATTTGGCAAAATTTACAATTTTGCCCTTAATCACATAAAATCCTTGATTTTTTCATGTTATACTGCCTCAGCCATTTAAAATGGGTCTTTTTGCCCTTTTAGTCCTCCCTTATTTACTATTTAGACTATTTAATCATTTTAGCAAATTTTGCACAATTTTCAATTTAGTCCTTTTTAATTAATTAACTACCAAAACGTTAAAATTTCCTAATATAATTTTAAAACTACCTTAATAACACTTCGTAAATATTTATAAAAATATTTATAGCTCAGGTTATAACATCGAGGTCTCGATAACTCTTTTCTCAATTTCTTGACCTAATAAATCCTTATAAAACCCAAATTTCTAATTCAAAAATCCCTTAAAAATCACATTTGACTCTTAATTATTTAATAATAAAATTTACGGGATTACTTGTCAGATTTAGTGGCCTTGAACCATTGTTCCCAACATCACTAAAAATCAGGCTATTCATCTCTCCCCCTTAAGAATTTTCGTCCTCGAAAATCTTACCAGTAAAAAGGTTTGGATATTGTTTCCTCATTGTTTCCTCCGGTTCCCAGGTGTCATTGTCAGAGAACTTTCACTAGTGCTATCTTTTTTATTTCTCAGTTCTTTTGTTTCTCGTGCCAAAATTTTAATTGGTTCCTCACTATAAGTCAAGTCAGGCTGAATCTCAACCTCTATCGAGGAGATAACATGTGAAGGATCTGACTGATATCGCCGTAGCATAGACATATGAAAAAGCATTGTGAATTCGGTCAAGTTTTGGTGGTAGTTCCAGCCGATAAGTAACAGGTCTAATTCTTTCAGTGATTTCATATGGCCGATAAATCGTGGACTTAATTTTCCCTTGTGACCAACCCGAATATTTATTCTGAGGTGAAACTTTCAAGAATACTTTGTCACCCACTTGAAATTCTATTTCTTTTCTTTTAAGATCCGCATAGGATTTCTGGCGATCAGAAGCTGTTTTCAGACTATCACGGATTACTTTTATTTTCTCTTCAGTTTCACGGATCAAATTGACTCCATATAGCTTTTTCTCACTGAATTTAGTCCAATACAGTGGAGTTTTACATTTATGACCATACAGAACTTCATGGTGCCATTTTAATACTTGACTAATAGTTATTGTTGTATGGGAATTCGACTAAAGGTAAATATTTTTCCCAATTGCCTTCAAATTCTAGAACACAACACCTAAACATATCTTCAAGAATCTGAATCACACGTTCTAACTGGCCATCGTCTGAGGATGAAATACAGTATTGAAATATAACCGTGTACCCAGAGTTTTTTACAACTTATTCTAGAATTGGGATGTAAATCGCGGATCATTCAGACGGTTTAAAGGTACGTGGGAACAGTACTTGCCATTGATTGACCAGAATCGATTATAACTGGCACACCATATAATTTGACAATTTCAGAGGCATACAACTCAACCAATCTATCCAGGGAGAAATCCATACGTATTGGAATAAAATGTGCAGACTTCGTTAAACGGTCAACGATCACCCAAATGGAATTTTTCTTTTTCAAAGACAGGTTATCCCGACACAAAGTCCACAGTAACCTTTTTTTTATTTCCATTCCGGTATCATAACTGGCTCTAATAGTCCCAAAGGCACCTAATGTTCAACCTTAACTTGCTGACATATCAAACATCTAGAAACGAATTTAGAAATGTCACATTTCATTCCTGGCCATCAATATATCTTCTCCAAATCATTACACATTTTATTACTCCCAGGATGTATAGACATAGTGCCATTGTGAGCTTCATGTAAAATTTCTGTACAAGTTCTGAATTCCTCAGTACACATACTCTGCCTCTATACAACAGACAATCATCAGGCCCAATCTGAATTTTTGAACCAAAAGTCGTTTCACATTGTACCCGTCTAGCTTGCAACTCATTGTCACTTTTTTAAGCTTCATAAATTTGTTGCAAAAATGTCGGCTTAGTTATTGACTCAGTTATAATCGAACCATCTTTAGACAATGACAATTGGGTATTCATTGCTCGTAAAGCAAATAGAGATTTCCTGCTCAGAGCATCTGCAACTATATTTGCCTTCCTTGGATGATAATCAATAATTAAATCATAGTCCTCAATAATTCAAGCCACCTGTGCTATCTCAAATTCAAATCTTTCTGGGACATCAGGTATTTTAATCTTTTTACACCAGTGAGTATATGGCACTTTTCATCGAACAAGTAATGCTGCCAAATTTTTAGTGCAAACACAATAGCTGCCAACTCAAGATCATGTATCGGGTAATTTATTTCATGTGGTTTAAGCTGTCTAGAAGCATAAGCTATTACTTTACCTTCTTACATTAAAACACAACCTAAACCATTTAATGATGCATCACTGTAAATTTCAAATTCCTACCTGGTTCAGGCTAAACTAAAACTTGTGCTTTAATCAACAGGGCTTTTAATCTGTTAAAACTTTGCTGGCATTTATTAGACCATTCAAATTTCACATCTTTCTGTAACAATCATGTCATCGGAGAAGCTATCATAGAAAACCCTTTTACAAATCTCCGATAATAACCGGTTAATCCTAGAAAACTTCTAACTTCAGACACAATTTTCAGTGGTTTCCAATTAACTATAGCCGAAATTTTATTCAAATCTACTAAAATGCCTTTAGCTGATACTATATGTCCTAGAAAACCAACTTCCTGAAGCCAGAATTCACATTTACTAAATTTAGCATACAATTGTTTGTCACGCAGGGTTTGCAAAAAATTCTCAAATGATTAGCATGCTCATTTTCATCTCGGGAATATACCATAATATCATCAATGAATACCATCACAAATCTATCCAAATACGGTCTGAAAATTCTATTTATTAAATCCATAAATACTGTAAGTGCATTTGTCAAACTGAACGACATTACAAGAAATTCATAATATCAATACTTGGTTCTGAAGGTTGTTTTAGGGACATCTGATTCTTTTACCTGTAGCTGATAGTAACCAGGACAAAGATCAATCTTTGAGAGCACTGTAGCACCTTTTAATTGGTCAAATAGATCATCACTGCGAGGTAACATATATTTATTCTTGATTGTAACCTTGTTCAATTGTCGGTAATCTATACACAGTCTCAACTATCTATCTTTCTTCTTTACAAATAGAATCGGTGCACCCCAAGGTGAAGAACTAGGTCGTGCAAAACCCTTGTCAGTCAGTTCTTGCAACCGTGCTTTCAACTCTTTTAATCCTGTCGAAGCCATTCTGTAGGGTGTTAGATATATCGGTGTTGTCCCTGAAACAAGATCTATAGAAAATTCAACTTCTCTATCTAGAGGTAAACTAGGTAATTCTTCTGGAAATACATCAGGATATTTACAGACAACTGGCACTGATTTAATTCTCGATTCTGACACTTTAGTATCCAACACATAGGCAAATAAGCATTACAACCTTTTCTAACATATTTCAGTGCTGACATGGCTGATATCACATTAGACAAACCATCTAAATTATCAGATTTAACATAGAGCATCATAGCATTTTGACATTTCAACACAATATGCTTTTGTTTACAATTCACTATAGCATCATGCTGAGTCAACCAATCCATACCCAGTATCACATCAAATTTATCAAATGACAATAACATCAAATCAACCAAAAAATAGTAACCCCGTATCATTAACGGATAATTTTTGCAAACTTTATCCACCATTACATACTAGCTCAAGGGGTTTTAACGCCCAGAAATTGGGCCTGGAAGAATGGGCCGTGTGGGCCCAATGGGCTTATGGGCCTATACAAGTCGTTGTCCTTAGACTTACTAGAATTAGTGGACCGGTTGTGTCGTACATGTGGCTATGGGTAAATCTGGCTTAGTAGGCCATGCGAGCACATAGGCCCCACTTGGGTTGTGTAATGGGCCCCGGGCCCATATTCTCTGAATGGCGTGTTGGTGTAACTAAGAGGTTTGGGAGTGTTGGAGAAGTCCTGGGTTCAAACCTGGGCCCTAGCAAAAATTTATATTTTTGTCTTATGGGAGCCTTGATGTTAGTGGGTAGACCTTAAGAACATTTTTGGTGAAAGCATGACATAAAAAGAGATGTGGTTTAGTGGTAAGGAAGTGACGCCATAGGGGAAGCAAGGGGTCCAAGGTTCAAGTCTTGGCTCTTGCAATTTATTTTGGTTTCCCTTTTAAATAAATCCGAAAGCGAGTAGGCGGGCTTTAAAGTTAAATGTGTTAGACTCATGACACAAAGGAGCTTGTGTCCTAGTGGTGGTGGTGTAACATGGTTATTGATAGGACTATGGTTCAAATCCTTTTGTACACAAAGGTTGATTATTTTGCTAATGCTTTAGTTTTGAGGGATTGATGGAGAATCCCACATCGGGAAGCTAACATGAAAATAGGTGAGGAGTTGGCTTTAAACAGAGCAAACCATGAGGAGAGTAGGCATACCTTTCTTGGCTTATCCCTTTCGCTTTGTAGCGTGTTCGTTGGGTTAGGCATTGGATCATTCGTTAATCTGTATGCCGTTGGGTCACGGTGGTGGTGGTCGAAGTTGATCAACACACTTATTGGAAGTCAAGGGTGCGATTACTGTAGGCTTCTAGGCATTACAGTGTTTGTAGCGCGAATAAACTTCAGATTCCTATCAGGTGTGTACTTCTAACCCTTGTTTGATAGGCCGAAATGGGCCAAATGGGCCCGATGGGCCCATGGGCCCAGATAAGTAAAAATTGATAGATTGGTAATAAATAACAAGTTGATTAAGTGGGTTGTATGGCTTGGAATAGTTTTGGGCCTGAGGGGCCGTATAAATGTGAATGGGCCTGATGGGTCATATAAATGTGATTGGGCCTGATGGGCTATATGAATGTACGTGGATTCGTTAGGGTTTTGTAGTGGACTTTTGGGCTAGTATCTAATAATTGTTTAAGTAGACATAAAGCTTAATTAATCAATTAAGTGTGACTGTGGACAAGCCATAGGGTTGAAGTGTGGCAATGGGTATATACATGTCTAGGATTGGATCTAGGGAGAGTGATAACGACTCGCGATATTAAGTAATAAAATTTATAAGACTGATCACACCAAAACTAACTAAAATCACGACCTTAAAGGCAAGCGCACCTGTTGAACAGTAGTATAGTTTAGTGGCAAGACCCAGTTATCGTACCCAAGGGAACCAAAAGTACTATTACTCACTTCCTTTCTATTATCTAGCCTAAGAATAAAAGAGGGTTTATTTAAACTAATTCTAAACTAAATTAAGAAAGCACCAATAGTAAATTGGGAAAACTTTTAGGGAAAAGCGAATTGATAAGGACAATACTCAAGAGGGAATCCACCTAGACTTCACTTGTTATTATTTCCTTGAATTATATGATCTAATTACTTGACTTGATCCGTAGGGATCCCTAACTTATGCTAATCCCTCCGTCGAGGCGTAGAGTAACTAGGCCTAAGTTGTCAATTAAAGCTCCCTTATTAATTAACTCCCTAGGTTGCATTAATTCGATCTATGGCTCCCCATATTAGGTTTGACCCTAATCCGACAGATTTATGTCGCCCTATGTCTAGGGTTGCATGCAACTCTGCTTAATTATGGTAGATCTACTCTTATCACAGGGACTTTTGCTCCTCTGCTCTAAGCACATCTATTTCTTGAAATAATACCTAAGATTATTAAATCAAGAATGAAGAACACATAATTAAGAACAATTCAAGTATTTATCAAATAAATCAAGAATAAATAACAAGATCTGTCTTAGGTTTCATCCTCCTCAAGTATTTAAGAGGTTTAGTTCATAATAAAGAAAAGAAACATCACAGAAGATATAAAATAACAAAACATAAAAGAAACCAAAAACCCTTGAAGGAATTTAGGGAGATCTTCTATATTGCTGAAGAATTCCAACTTCTAAATGAATCCATCGGCTTTTTCCTTTGGAGTAATCCCTTGCTTCTATTCGTGTCTAAAAGTATAAAAGTGTCCCTTCTGTGTTGCCTCATGGGGTCTTTATATAGAGAGCTTTTGGGGGGCCTTTCTTAGCCTCTAAGTATTCCAATTTGAGTGAAATTCCCCTTCCTCAAGACTAGAACACGCCCATGTGCCACGCCCGTGTGAGTTTGACAAAGGCTGTGTGGAACTATCAGTGGGGGCACGGCCGTGTGGCCTGGCCGTGCTTGTCGAGGGCTGGACCGTGTGATCTTCATGTGGCACGGCCGTGTGGCACGGCCGTGTGGCACAGCCGTGTGGCGACTCCTTTGGCCGTGTGTTATGTCATTTTTGGCCCATTTTCCTCATTTTCGGTCTATTTTCTATTCTTTTCTCTTCCTTATGCTCTCCTGAGTATAAGATATAAAAAAGAAAGGTTAAGAGCACCAATTCTCACAAAATTGATAATAATTCATCCAAAATATAGGCTAAACATGAGGTAAAAATATGTATAATTTAGCGTTTATCAAATACCCCCACACTTAAGCCTTTGCTTGTCCTCAAGCAAAATCTCAATCCCTAAATAAGAATCATTCTTCTCAACCTACAATCTCTATCAATAATGTTTCAAACTAATCCATAGGTAATCACACAATGAAATATTCAATCAGAAGAACATTAAAGATTCAATTATTCTAAGTTGAGAATTTTATCATTGAAAACACAAGTCTCTTCCTTCTTTCTAAGTAGTTATCTCTCCATCTTAATTAACAGGAGTTGACATCCTTACTAAAGATTCACTCTATTCACTCGAAGTGTTTAGGGTTCAAATTTAAGCACTCACTAGTCAATCTGAAAAGTTATTACCATAAGCTTGCAAGAAAATCAAATCTCCACCACTCTAATTTGATATGATACATCGATCAAAAGGTCTTTTAATGGTTGTAATGGGGCTTGGTTAAGGGTGTTGTCACAGGCTGCAAAAGAGGGTTGGAATCGAGATTGAACTGAAAAAAAATTATCTAGTTAGAAAAATCTCTATCACTGGAACATATTTCTAAAGCTTAGTAACATCGTTTCTTCCTTGGTAGCCTTGAAATAGGAATATGCAAAAATTATTTGAACTATTACAAATTACAACTGAATTTCACTGTATATGCATATATATATTTTTTTTAAATTAAGAACAATTCATAATAACTTGAATATTTACAACTTTACATGCTGGAAAAGAGAATAAAGCTAGATAATAATTTCAACTCGAATCTCGATAAAAATAGGGATAAAAAATAATTGAATGGAAATTCAACAAAAACGGGTTAATGGTTAATAATTATAGGGTAAGTTAAAGAATGGGTTGTTAGGCTCAACGGGGTTTAGTAGGGGTTAATTTATGGAGGTAGGCTTTTTGTGGAGTGAGTGGGTTAAATCCTAGGTGCCTTTATCATTTCGGTATATCAAATCAATGATGTTCGACATGTATAATCAAGCAAGTTCTAGAATAACAATTCAGTATTGACTCACTCAAAGCAATAATAAAAGTGAGCACGGAAGAATGTATGCTCAAAAGGCTCAAAGTCTCACCAGAATTATGGCTTTTGATGTCAATCCTGCGAATTTCAAATCTCAAGATAATACTTAAAATTAGGGAAGATAACTTATACAAAAAAATAGGGTTCTTAAAATTTTCAACTTATCATGCTGGATTCCCTGATGTTTTTAAAGTTTGAATAATCAAAGTACAATTGCCTATCTCTTAATTCTCAACATATTAATAAAAATCATAAATCAATCAGAATTAATTCCTAATAGGAAACTAAAGAAAATGCATAGAACAATGTATGAAGTATAAATTCAGGGATTTTCATAAAAGATATACTGAATTAAAGTATGTTCCCCCCCACACTTAAGATGTACATTACCCTCAATGTACAAAGATATAAAAATAGCAATAAAAGTATAATATCATAAGATAGGGAGAGAATCGAAACTCCCTGAATTGTGGATGAATTTTGTGAGGAAGAGTTGGCAATTGTTGCTGGGTGCTCCCTTGTTCATAGAAGTTTGAGCTGTAGAGCTCCTTTGAAACTGCGAAGGGATTTATTAGTCATGGGATGTTAAAATGAAGAGGGGTTACTTTGTTAGGAGATGGCCGAAGAAAATAAAATAAACAGAATAAAAAAAATTGAAAATGCAAAGAAAGAAAAAGCTGAAATGAAAAAAATAAAAAATAAACCGAAAAAGGAAAATAAAGTTAGAAGAAAAAGTGAAAATAAAGATCAGTGTTTAAGAGTTAGAATAAAGTAATAATAAAAGATAAAATAAAAAATAAAAGTAAAACAAAATAAAGATAAAATTAAAATTAAAAGAAGATCTAGTCCTCTGATGGATCTCGTGGCGGTGGGGAAATACCGAGGTGCTGACATATGTGCGCTAAAGTGGCGTCGATGTAATCGAGCCGCTGCTCAAATCAGTCCAAGTGCTCGTGTATGTCAGCATGTGGGGCTGCTGTCTGGGTGGGTCTTTTGGGGCGTGGTGGCTCGGCGGGCTCATCCTCTGCTGGCGGTGGGACATCGTCAGGAATGTCCTCTGGCTCATCGCTTTCTTGGACAAGGCGGAAGTGGAAGTGTCCGCCACCTGGTCATCGCTCTATCATCCTTATGTGTAACATGCTCTGGATGCCTTACGAGGACATCTGGCCGAGGAAAGTATAGGAGGATGTTTGGGCCGTAGTGTTGAATAGGCCGAAGTAGCGGCCTAGTCTCGTGATGTAAGGGCCCATGGATATGACGCCTTTCTGGTGCCGCTCAGTCTGGTGTTGCATGACAAGCGCGATGAAGTATGCAAGGTCGATAGCGTGGCCATTAGCCATACACTAGAGGAAGTAGACATCGTGAGTATTGACGACGCCTGTACTCTCTCGCCTACCTGTCAGAGTGTGAGCGAGAAGAGCATGAATGTACCTCAAGGAAGGAGTGAGGGCGGTCGCCTTACTGACACTGGGGTTATAAACTTGCCGCCCCGGAGCGATCTCATTCCAATAGTCGAGGGGCCGGATGTGGATGCGACGAGAGAGGGTGGGGAAATCCTCCTCTGCCATGATCTGCTTAGCGTAAAGCCCAAGTGCTACTCCGAACTCTAGTATGATGAGTTGTCGTACGAGCCCTCCCAAACGGAATTGGACCGTCCCTGGATCGTCAAATCTGATCATTACAGTTTAGAGGTGGAATGTGGAGCAGAATTCGAGGGTGAGCTTTAGGTAAGTGGGCTCCACAATCCTGAAGAACTGGTCCCATGGGTCAGTCGCTAACAGGGCTCGGACATCGTCCACCAGGTTTACTTACGCGAGGGCCTCCCAGTCAATACACCGGCCCATAGAGATAGTGCGTGCCCGGAGTAGCTGATAGCGTTCCTCTTGGGAGTCTTGGGTGAAAGTGATGAACGGGTGGCGTGCCTCAGAGGTGGGCCACAAAGATGAACTCCTATTTGTTTTCTCTAGAATGCATTTTAGTTCCCTATTTGTTACTTCGGCTTGGCCACTAGTTTGTGGGTGATAAGGGGTGGCTGCTCTATGGTGTACTCCATACCTGTTTAAGATTTTTTCAAATTGGGTATTGCAAAAATGTGTACCCTATCACTAATGATTATCCTAGGTGTTCCAAATCGAGAAAAAAGTCTTTTCAAGAAGCGTACTACCACCCTAGCATCATTTGTAGGTAAAGCTTGGGCTTCTACCCATTTTGACATGTAATCTACTACTACTAGTATGTATTTATTCCCAAATGAATTAGGGAACGGACCCCTGAAATCAATACCCCATACATCAAATATTTCACATGAAAGTATATAGTTTTGAGGCATTTCATTATGCTGAGAGATATTACCTGTTCGTTGGCATTTATCACAAGAGGTCACATACCTGTTGGCATCTCTAAAAAGTGTAGGCCAGTAAAAGCCTGATTCGAGTACCTTATGAGCAGTTCTAGTTACACTGTGATGTACTCCTGTGGGTCCTGAGTGGCAGTGATTCAAAATTTGATATGCTTCTGTGTCATTAACACATCTTCGTATAACCTGATCTGCACAAATTCAGAAAAGGAAAGGATCTTCCAAAAAGTAGTTTTTGACATCAGCAAAGAATCGCTTTTTTTTGCTGATGGGTTAGCCCTTTTGGGGTTATGTTAGCTGTTAAATAATTTGCAAAATCAACAAACCAAGGAACTGTCATATCTGCGAAGGCTAGGAGTTGTTCCTTAGGGAACAAATCGTTCATCTTGTCGAGATATTTGGGCTGTGCGTCTTCTAATCTTGAGAGGTGATCTGCTGCCAAGTTTTCGGCTCCTTTCTTGTCCTTTATTTCCAAGTCGAATTCCTGTAACAGTAAAATCCATCTTATTAATCGAGGCTTTGCATCAGTTTTGGTTAAGAGGTAGCGAAGAGCTGAATGATCAGTATAAACAACGACTTTTGACAAAATTAAATAAGATCTAAATTTGTCAAATGCAAAAATAACAGCTAGCAATTCTTTCTCTGTGGTCGTGTAATTTTCTTGAGCAGTTGTCAAGGTCCTGCTAGCGTAATAAACCGGTTGGAAGTGTTTGTCCCTTCACTGTTCCAAAACTGCACCTACTGCGAAATCACTTGCATCGCACATTAGTTCAAAAGGTAGATTCCAATCAGCTGAAATCATAATCGGGGTGTTGACTAACTTTTCCTTAAGGTTGTTGAAAGTTTCCAGACATTCTTGGTCAAATTTGAAGGGTACGTCTTTTTCTAGTAATTTAGTTAAAGGCTTAGCTATTTTGGAAAAGTCTTTAATGAATCTACGATAAAAACCGGCGTGTCCTAAAAAGCTTCTTATAGCCTTAACTGAATTAGGAGGAGGTAGTTTTTCAATAGTTTCAATTTTTGCTTTATTTACTTCTATCCCTTTACTAGAAATTTTATGTCCTAAAACAATGCCCTCTTTAACCATAAAGTGGCATTTTCCCAGTTTAGCACTAAATTTGTCTCTTCACATCTTATCAAAGCACGTTCTAGATTATTAAGACAAAGTTGGAAAGAATTACCGAAAACTGAGAAATCATCCATGAATACCTCCATGATGTCTTCCACGAATTCATTGAAGATAGCTAGCATGCATCGTTGAAAAGTAGCAGGAGCATTACATAAACCAAAAGGCATTCTATGATAAGCAAACGTACCGTATGGGCATGTGAACGTTGTTTTCTCCTGATCTTCTGGAGCTATCAGGATCTGAAAGTAACCAGAGAGGCCATCTAGGAAATAATAATACATATGACCTGACAACCATTCCAACATCTGATCAATAAAGGGCAAAGGGAAATGATCTTTCCGAGTGGCGTCATTCAGCTTCCTGTAATCAATGAAAACTCTCCATCCTGTGACTGTTCTTATAGGTATTAAGACACCACGGTCAATCCACCTTTCTTAGGAACAACCTGCACAGGGCTTACCCAAGAACTATCAGAAATAGGATAAATAATACATGCATCTAGAAGTTTAATTACCTCGACTTTTACAACTTCTTTCATGTTGGTATTCAATCGTCTCTGGGCTTGCACTGATGGTTTGAATTCGTCCTTCATTAAAATTTTGTGAGTGCAAAAAGAAGGATTAATTCCCTTGATATCTGAAATTTTCCAAGCTATAGCACGTCTGTGTTCTCTTAACACATGGAGTAGTTCCTCTTTCTCTGCAATGCTTAAATCGGATGCGATAATGACTGGTAAAGTTGATTATTCCCCTAAAAAGGCATATTCTAAATGATCTGGCAGTTGTTTTAGTTCTAATTTAGGGGGTTCAGTAATGGAAGGTTTCTATCTCAATTCATCACTCATCTTTAAATTTTCATAACTTATGTGCCTAGTGATGATTTCATTAGAATCCAATTCTTTCCTTACTTCATCGATTTCGGGGGTGGTTTCATCTTTCCCCCCACCTTGAACAAGACACAGTTCCAACGTGTCTGCGAGAGAAAGTTCCTGAAAATTGTCTTGAACAAAATGATCAATCATATCAACAAAATAACAAGAATCATCTTGTTCTTTAGAAAATTTCATGGCATCATAGATTTTAAAGACAACTTCTTCCTCGCCAACTCTAAGTACTAATTTGCCATCCCCTACATTAATAACAGCTCTAGTAGTGGCTAAAAATGGTCGTCCCAAAATTAAAGGTACTTCAATATCCTCATCCATGTCAAGCATAACAAAATCAACAAGGAATATAAATTTATCTACCTTCACTAGCACATCTTTAATGATTCCCCTAGGATATTTAACAGATCTATCGGCTAATTGAATACTCATCCTAGTGGGCTTGGGTTCCCCGAGACCTAGTTGCTTGAACATTTTATAAGGCACGAGATTAATGCTTACACCTAAATCAGCTAATGCTTTATTAATAATCAGACTACCAATCAAACAAGAAATAGTAAAACTCCCTGGATCTTTCAGTTTTGCTGGCAGTTTATTTTGGAGAATAGCTGAGCATTCCTCGTTGAGTTCTACTGTGGCCAATTCTTCCAACTTCCTTTTATTTGTCAGAAGTTCTTTAAGGAACTTCGCATACTTCGGCATCTGTGAAATCGCTTTAACAAAAGGTAAGTTAATGTGTAATTGTTTAAAAAGTTCAAGGAACTTACCGAATTAAGCGTCTGTATGGTCTTTCTTCAATTTTGTTGGATATGGGATGCGCGGTTTGTATTCCTTGAGTGGTGGTGGGGTGTTGTCCTTGGGTTCCTCTGCCTTTTCTTCTGAAGGTTCTGGAATAGTCTTCTTTCCTAGCTCGGCTAGGACCTTTCCATCTCTTAAAGTAATCGCTTTGACATGTTCTCTGGGATTTGGCTTGGTGTTACTTGGAAGTCCACCTTGTGGTCTTTCTGATATCAACTTCGCAAGTTGACCGATTTAGTTTTCAAGCCCTTGAATTGATGCTTGTTGATTTTTTAGTGCCGTTTCAGTGCTTTGGAAATGGGTTTCTGATGCGGCCATAAATTTGGTAAACATCTCTTCAAGATTCGGCCTCTTTTCTTGTTGCGGTGGCGGCTGCTGAAACCCTAGAGGAGGCTGTTGTCTTTGATTTCCTTGTCGTCCCCATGAAAAATTTGGGTGATTTCTCCAACCTACATTGTAAGTATTACTATAAGGGTTATTTTGAGATCTAGAATTGTTACCCATATAGTTGGCTTGTTCAGTTGCCATGCTATGTCCATAGGATGCGAAATCTGGGTTGAATGTGTTTCCTCGAGTCGCGTCGAATTGCATCACTGGTTGTGCCTGCGTAGAACTAACAAAATTATCAAACTTTTTATTTAGAAGTTCTACTTGGTTAGTAAGCATAGTAACAGCATCAATATTATAGACTCCTGCAACTTTCGTCGGCTTTGTCCTCATGACTTGCCATTGATAATTATTCAATGACATCTCTTCAATAAATTCATAAGCTGCTTCAAGTGTTTTATTATTGATTGTCCCTCCTGCGGCTGCATCGATCATTTGTCTGGTTGATGGATTTAAACCGTTATGGAAAGTTTGAACTTGTAGCCACAAAGGTAGACCATGATGAGGACACCTTCTCAAAAGATCTTTGTATCTCTCCCATGCATCGTAAAGTGTTTCTAAATCCATCTGCACAAAAGAAGAAATATCGTTTCGTAATTTGGCTGTTTTAGCTGGAGGAAAATATTTGAGTAAAAATTTTTCGGTCATTTGTTCCCACGTAGTGATTGAGCTTCGTGGTAAGGAATTTAACCACTGTTTGGCTTTATTTCTCAAAGAGAATGGAAATAGCCTCAAGCGAATGGCATCGTCAGAAACACCATTTATTTTAAAAGTATCACAAAATTCCAAGAAATTTGCTAAATGTGAATTTGGATTTTCGTCCTGCAAACCATCAAACTGCACAAACTGCTGAATCATCTAAATAGTGTTAGGTTTTAATTCAAAATTATTAGCAGCAATAGCAGGTCGAATAATGCTAGTTTGGGTACCAATCAAACTAGGTTTAGCATAATCATACATAGTGCGAGGAGCTGCATCTTGGTTTACTGGTTCTGCTGGTAGTGCTGGAGGTGGTGGAACATTTTGATTTGCGTCCATCTCTTCTGTAGGTTCTGGCTCTTGCTCAGGTTCTTGTTCTGGATAATGTAAACTGCGTCTAATTTCTCTGCGATTTATGCAAACTGTCGCTTCAAGATCTTCATAAAAAAATAGTGGTCCTGTTGGGTTGTTTCTAGTCATAAACTAAAAATACCTAAAAAGAAAAAGCAAAGAAAATTCAATTTAAAAGGAAATAAAAAATAAATAAATAAATAAAAACTGAAAATAAAAATAAAAGAAAAATAATAAATATATATATATATATAAATATAGTAATGGCTAAAGTAATAGAAATCGAGTTTTCATAATATTTTAATTCCCCAGTAACGGCGCCAAAAACTTGATAACGACTCACGATATTAAGTAATAAAATTTATAAGACTGATCACACCAAAACTAACTAATATCACGACCTTAAAGGCAAGCGCACCTGTCAAACAGTAGTATAGTTTAGTGGCAAGACCGAGTTATCGTACCCAAGGGAACCAAAAGTACTATTACTCACTTCCTTTCTATTATCTAGCCTAAGAATAAAAGAGGGTTTGTTTAAACTAATTCTAAACTAAACTAAGAAAGCACAAATAATAAATTGGGAAAACTTTTGGGGAAAAGCGAATTGATAAGGACAATACTCAAGAGGGAATCCACCTAGACTTCACTTGTTATTATTTCCTTGAATTATATGATCTAATTACTTGACTTGATCCGTAGGGATCCCTAACTTATGCTAAACCTTCCGTCGAGGCGTAAAGCAACTAGGCCTAAGTTGTTAATTAAAGCTCCCTTATTAATTAACTCCCTAGGTTGCATTAATTCGATCTATGGCTCCCCATATTAGGTTTGACCCTAATTCGGCAGATTTATGTCGCCCTATGTCTAGGGTTGCATGCAACTCTGCTTAATTATGGTAGATCTACTCTTATCACAGGGACTTTTGCTCCTCTACTCTAAGCACATCTATTTCTTGAAATAATACCTAGGATTATTAAATCAAGAATGAAGAACACATAATTAAGAACAATTCAAGTATTTATCAAATAAATCAAGAATAAATAACAAGATCTGTCTTAGGTTTCATCCCCCTCAAGTATTTGAGAGGTTTAGTTCATAATAAAGAAAAGAAACATCACAGAAGATATAAAATAACAAAACATAAAAGAAACCAAAAACCCCTGAAGGAATTTAGGGGGGTCCTCTATGTTGCTGCAGAATTCCAACTTCTGAGATGAATCAATCGGCTTTCTCCTTTGGAGTAATCCCTTGCTTCTATTCGTGTCTAAAAGTATAAAAGTGTCCCTTCTGTTTGCCTCATGGGGTCTTTATATAGAGAGCTTTTGGGGGGGCCTTTCTTAGCCTTTAAGCATCCCAATTTGTGTGAAACTCCCCTTCCTCACGACTAGAACATGCCCGTGTGCCACGCCCATGTGGGTTCGACAAAGGCCGTGTGGAACTATCGGTGGGGGCATGGCTGTATGGCCTGGCCGTGCTTGTCGAGAGCTGGACCTTGTGATCTTCATGTGGCACGGCCGTGTGGCACGACCGTGTGGCGACTCCTTGGGCCGTGTGTTATGTCATTTTTGGCCCATTTTCCTCATTTTCGGTCCATTTTCTATTCTTTTCTCTTCCCTATGCTCTCCTGAGTATAAGATATGAAAAAGAAAGGTTAAGAGCACCAATTCTCACAAAATTGATAATAATTCATCCAAAATATAGGCTAAACATGAGGTAAAAATATGTATAATTTAGCGTTTATCAGAGAGCTTGGTACCTAAGCGGTCTTAATGACTCACCTCCTCTTCTCTAGAATTGTACCTGGTGCATAGTATCTGTTCACTTTAGCCAACGAGGACTTGTTGACGAGCCAATGTGCGTAATTAGATCCATAGTGTTAGGAAATTACAAAAATACCCATGAATTACGAAATTACCAAAATACCCTCGAATTGTAAAATTACTAAAATACCCCTGATTTACAAAATTACCAAAATACCCTTAGTTTGTAAATTACCAAAATACCCCTAGTTTACAAAATTACAGAAATACCCTTGCTTTGTGAAATTACTGAAATACCCCTGATTTGCGAGATTACCAAAATACCCTTGTAGGGTAAAATTACTGAAATACCCCTATAGGGTAGAATAATCGAAATACCCTTGTAGGTTAAAATTATGATTATGCCCTCGAGGTAGGTAGCTGTTTTGAAACTGTTTTAAGCTATGAATGTGACTGTCTTTCGTAAGCATGCTATGTGGTATACATATTAATGTATGGGCCCATCTTAGGCTATGTAACGGGCTTTTAGGCCCAGTAAATTTGTAACTTTCATAATAGTAACTTAAATGCTCCGGATAAATATGAAATTGTTAATGGGCTAGAATGTGTACTTTGCCCATGATGAAATGATGACCGATATGCTTAAGGGTAAAATGACTAAAATGCCCTTGTGTGATAGATGTACAATTTGTATGTCATATGTGTATTATGATGCATTCATGAGATATTATGTTGCATTTGGGCGGGGATTCTGATACGGAGGAAGATATGTGAGGATTGCATAGTCGCTTGACGATCGTGGATCCACCGGTGGCTTTTAAGCCCATTATATGACTAGCAGCTCTGCTGTAATGATTGAGTTAGTGCCATAACCGGTGCTACCATTAGAGTGTAGGGATGGTTGGGTTGATATTTATATCCCTACAGGAGTGCAGGGTTGGAAGGGAAAATGAAGTGCAGGGTTGGATTGGGATGGGAGCATTGCATACTTATGATATTGATGTGATATAGGCTCAGGCCCAACTGGGGCCACTATGGGCTAAGGCCCAAAGGCCACTAATATTTTAGGCCCACCTGATTCTGTTAAAGGGCTCTAACCCAGATTGATTCTGTTTCTGTTTCTGTTTACTGACTGTTACTCTAATAAGGGGATTACACACTGAGTTTTCGCAAACTCACCCCGTTTATTAACCTTTCAAGTAATTCCCAGCCTTAGACGAATCGGAGCTATGAGGGACTCGGAAAAGGCTACACATCTTCTTCTGTATTTCTATTAAATTATTCATGAGTGCTTTAATTTGGTTTTAAGTTGTAATAAGGCCTTTATAATTTTTAGATTTTAACTTTGGGTTTTTTTATTTACTTTGACTTATATCTGTTAGAGGTAAATCACGATTTTCCAAAATGTTAACTATTTTTCTTAAAACATCTCATTTTCGTAAATTGGTTTCTTTTAAATAAAGCTTTCGCAACAAATAGGGCTTAAAAGGGTAATAACGATTTACAAGAGAATAGTTTTTAATAAGCCACGTTTTGAAAATAAGCAAACAAAATTTGAGATTTTATGCAAGGTTTAAATGGCAACAATTTTTAAGAAGGGTTTTCAATGAAAACAAGGTTTTCGAAAAACACTTTAATGTGACACGCTAGATTCGGGCCTAACTTCTGGGCCGGGTTTGGGGTGTTACAGGTTTGATACTTTAACCACGACTTCAGTGGACTCGGCAGATAAATTTTTATTAAATTCTAAATTTGTGCAAATATATGAATGTGTTGAACCAAGATCACTTAATGAAATTATATTAGTATTAAGAAGAGAAAAAGTACCAGTAATCACATTAGGTGCGGAGGCATCCTCACCTGTACGAATAGCATATGTTCTAGCTGGGGCCCATACTTCAGATTTTACAATCGAATCTTTTGCTGTGCCTTAACTACTACTCACATTACCAAGGTTTTGAGGCGGTCTACCTCTTGTAGCAGGATTACTCGGCCTTGAAGTTTGTATAGTATCTTTCTCGGGCTTTTCTGGGCAGTCTCTAAGAAAATGGTTAAATGAACCGCATTTAAAACATACCCCGCTTCTCATACGATAATCACCAAAATGAAATTTATTACAATGTCTGTATTGGGGTTTAAGATTACCAACATTGCCTGCATTTGTTATAGATATGGTCCAGGATATCAGATTAGAACATTGAATACTTCTATCTCTCCTAGAATATCTCGTAGAAGTAACAGACTGGTCATGATCTTTCTTTGACTTCTTTGAAGCCGACGGTTGTGACTTTACAAGAAATCTTTTACTCGAAGTTCTAGTTTCCATTTCAACCTGTATTTTCTCTTTACTCAACTCTTCGGCTTTGTGAGCTTGATCAACAAGTACAACGAATTCTTTCAATTCCAACATCCTGACCAATAATTTTCTATCTTCATTCAGACCCTCTTCGAACCATTTGCACATGCGACCTCAATCTGAACACATTCTCAGGCATATTTGCATAATCGAACGAATTCCCGCTCATACTCAAATATAGTCATACGACCCTATTTAAGTTCCAAAAATTCCTTTCTTTCCTTATCAAGGAAGCTCTCACTGATATATTTCTTTCAGAACTCAGTTTGGAAGAATTCCTATGTAACCTTTTTCTTTTGGCACAATGGAAATTAAAGTATTCCACCACTAGTAAGCTAAATCCTTTAACAAAGATACAACACATTTCAGACATTCAGGCGGTGTGTAAGATAATTCATCTAAAACCCGGATAGTACTTTCTAACCAAAATTTAGCTTTTTTAGATCATCATCAACAGTAGCTCAGAATTCTTTTGCCCCATATTTATGGATTTTATCTACCAGAGGCTTACCAACCCTAACAAGTTCTGCACCTTGTGGCATATCGAGAACCGGTTGAGAAACAGGAGGGGGAGGTTGTTGTACTATCGGATTTGTCCTTACAAATTCTGTAAACCATTCATTCATCATTTGGAAGAAGGTTTCTTTAGCCTCTCTGGCTCGGCCCTTAAATATGGGCCTTCCACTACTGGATACTTCTCTTTTAATAGAAGCTTGAGCATGGCTCCCAGCTTCCTCAGATTCAGCTCGGTTGGATGACATAACTATATGAAAATATGTTTAAAATGGTAAGGAGATATCACACTATCACAAGTTATATAATGGCATGTATAGCTAGACCTGTACATGTTACGTTAGTCCGAGAATCAGCTAAACCTTAACTCTGATACCAAAAATGTAACACCCCTAACCCGTATCTATCACCAGAATAGGGTTACAGAGTATTACCAAAACTTACAGAATAAATATAGATATTTTATATTATTTTATCATACATGTCAGAGAATTTAACGTAAAGTCCTCTATTAGGGCCCTCGAGGCCCAATACATACATTGGAAACAAGTCGAGACTCAATCAGGATCTCAGAGAATTTTTCATGATATTTCAAAATTTTTCCTAGGTACAAGGGTCACACGCTCGTGTGGTCAGGCCGTGTGGCTCACACGGCCAAGTGACATGCCCATGTCTCAGGCCATGTGGCATATAAGGGAGGGCACACGCCCGTGTCCCTAACCCGTGTCCCTTTTTAACTTGCAACTTAATTAAGTGCAAAGGTCACACGACCAAGCCGCACGCTCGTGTGCTAAGCCATGTGGTCAATTTAATTTTTGAAAATTAGGTGTAGGTTTCACACGGCCAAGACGCACACTCGTGTTCTAGTCCATGTGTTACATACGGCTGAGACACACACTCGTGTCTCTTTCCGTGTACCTAATTTTAAGCATTCTTTTTCTCAATTTTCAGATGCAAGGGACACAAGGCCAAGCCACATGCCCATGTGCCAGGCCGTGTGTCACACACGGTCAAGACACACGCCCGTGTGGACAAAATAAGGCCATTTCCTAGCCCTATTTCTCACCCATCTGCTCATCCACCTACACAAGCATTTTTTTAACACATTTAAAAGCCAAACCAAAACATTTAAATCATGCCAAACCCAAGTCTCATTCATACAAAATTAAGCATTTATACCAAAACACAACTATCAAAAGCCATTCTAATGGCTATTTACAACCAAAACATTAATATACCAACCTAAGTTAATTAACCTATACATGCCATTATATAATCAAAATAAAGTTTGCAATTTAATACCCAAATTAAGCTAAAAGATAATATGATGTTGCTTCGACCTAAGTCCAAACCTTACGAGCTTCTGAGAGTTATAAAATAGAGGAAATGAAACAAAGTAAGCACTTATTGCTTAGTAAGTTCGTATAATGGAAAATAAACTTACTATGCATTTGTACAATAAGCAAACATATGTTTGTAATCCAAACAATTTGGCCATAGCTTAAGCATACATTTTCACCAACATGTTAGTTGTTCATTTCATAAGAATATCAATAACGAAGATGAGTTCACTAAGTTCTAAGTTCCATGCGTATCATATATTTTTTAGATATTGATTCCATTTAATTTTCACTTATCTACTTGTCAGAATTTAACTGTTGAATCAATTGAAATCTCGATGAATATGAGGGTAGTACACATAAGTGTACAAATTAGAAATCCATCAATTCATATTCGAGAGTACTCATTAGAGAACTAAATTAGAAAGCTCTCTTTCAAGAACTATAACAGGAAGCTCATAGAGCCATGTAACAGAAAGCACATCCGGGCATGGTAATAGGAAGTTCACAAAGAACTTATAATAGGTAGCCTTGAAGAGCACTAAACGGGAAGCTCCGGAGAGCACTTATCAGAATGCATCGATAGCTTATAACGAGAAGTTCAAGCGAGCACTATCGGGAATGTAATAGCCCAGTTTAGACCTTAGTTGGAATAGTGGTTTCGAAACCCCACATCCGAGGTCATAAAATTTTTTAAATATTATTTTTAATGCTTATAGCATGTGATAAGGTATGTGTGAAAGTTTCGTGTGAAAATTTTATCATTTGTGTGCTCAATTTGTGATAAACGATAAATTATACATATTTTTACCTCATGTTTAGCCTATATTTTGGATGGATTATCAATAATTTTGTGAGAATTGGTGCTCTTAATATTTCTTTTTCATATCTTATACTCAGAAGAGCATAGGGAAGAGAAAAGAACAGAAAACGGGCCAAAAACCATGAAAATGGGCGAAAATGTGTAATCGACACGGCCCAAGGGGTCATCACACGGCTGTGGCACACGGCCGTGCCACATGAAGATCACATGATCCAGTCCCCGACAAGCATGGCTAGGCCACACGGCCGTGCCTCCACCGATAAAATCACACGGCCTCTGTCGAAGTCACACGGGCGTGGCACACGGGCGTGGCACACGGGCGTGTTCTAGTCGTGAGGAAGGGGAATTTCACTCGAATTGGGATGCTTAGAGGCTAAGAAAGGCTCCCCTAAAGCTCTATATAAAGACCCTAGGAGGCAACTCTAAGGGTGTGCTTATTTTCCTGCTAAGGGAATACTCTTTTCTCCCAAAAAGGAGCACCATCTTTCTACCAACACGAGGAGTGAAAGCAAGGAATTACTGCAAGGGAAGCCGATTGATTCATCCCAGATGCCAGAATTCTACATCAAGATAGAGGATCTCCCTAAATTCCTTCAGGGGTTTTTCGGGTTCTTTGTGTTTTGTTATCTTAATTCTTCTAAGATGTTTTCTTTCTTTATTATGAACTAAAACCCTCAAATACTTGAGGGGGATGAAACCTAAGACGAATCTTGTTATTATTTATTCTTGAGTTATATGATAAATACTTGAGTTGTTCTTAATTATGTGTTCTTCATTCTTGATTTAATAATCCTAGGTATTACTTCAAGAAATTGATGTGCTTAGAGCAGAGGAGCAAAAGTCCCTGTGATAAAAGTAGATCTACCATAATTAAGCGGAGTTGCATGCAACCTTAGACATAGGGCGACATAAATCTGCCGGATTAGGGTCAAACCTAATATGGGGAACCATAGATCGAATTAATGCAACCTAGGGTGTTAATTAATAAAGAAACTTTAGTTAACAACCTAGGCCTAGTTGCTCTTCGCCTCGACGGAGGGTTTAGCATAAATTAGGGATCTCTACGGATCAAGTCAAGTGAATAAATCGTCTAGCTCAAGAACCAATAACAAGTGAAGTCAAGGTGGATTCTCCCTTGAGTATTGCTCATATCAATCAGTTTTCCCGAAAGTTTTTCCTCAATTTACTTTTTGTGCACTTTTAGTTAGTTTTAGAATTAGTTTAAATCAACTCTCTTTATTTTTAGGCTAGATAATAGAAAGGAAGTAAGTACTAGTACTTTTGGTTCCCTTGGGTACGATAACTCGGTCTTGCCACTAAACTATACTATTGTTCGACAGGTGCGCTTGCCTTTAAGGTCGTGATATTAGTTAGTTTTGGTGTGATCAGTTTTATAAATTTTATTACTTAATATCGTAAGCCGTTATCAAGTTTTTGGCGCCGTTGCCGAGGAATTCAAGTATTAAGAAAACTCGATTTCTATTACTTTAGCCATTACTATATTTTCAGTTTTTTATTTATTTTTATTTTTATTTTTCTTTTATTATTTATTTTTATTTTATTCTATTTTTCTTTTTTTTTCTTCTTGGTATTTCTAGTTTATGACTAGAAACAACCCAGCAGGACCATTGCTTGTTGACGAAGATTTAGAAGCGACAGTTCGCAGAACTCGCAGAGATCAGACAAAGCCTACATTATCCAGAACAAGGACAAGAACAAAGGCTAGAACCTACTAAAGAGATGGAAGCAAATCAGGATAATCAGCTACTTCCTGTAGTAGCCGCAAATCCTATTGAACAAAATCCTGCTCCACGTACTATGTATGATTATGCTAGACCTAATTTAGCAGGCACTAAATCTAGCATTGTTAGGACTACTATTGTTGCTAATAATTTTGAATTAAAACCTAACACTATTCAGATGATTCAGCAGTTTGTGTAGTTTGATGGTTTGCAGGACGAAGATCCAAATTCACATTTAGCGAATTTCTTGGAATTTTGTGATACCTTTAAAATAAATGGCGTTTCTGATAATGCCATTCGTCTAAGGCTATTTCCATTCTCTTTGAGAAACAAAGCCAAACAGTGGTTAAACTCTTTACCACGAGGCTCAATCACCACATGGGAATAGGTAACCGAAAAATTTTTACTTAAATATTTTCCTCCAGCTAAAACAGCTAAATTGCGAAACAATCTCTTCTTTTGTGCAGATAGATCTAGAGACACTTTACTATGCCTGGGAGAGATACAAAGATCTTTTGAGAAGGTGCCCTCACCATGGGTTGCCTTTGTGGTTACAAGTCCAAACCTTTCACAGCGGTTTGAATCCATCAACAAGGCAGATGATCGATGTGGCCGCTGGAGGAACAATCAACAATATAACACCAGAACCAGCTTATGAGTTTATAGAAGAGATGTCACTGAATAACTATCAGTGGCAAGTCATGAGGACAAAGCCAACAAGAGCTGTAGGAGTTTATAATATTGATGCTGTCACCATGCTTACTAACCAAGTAGAACTTTTAAATAAAAAGTTTGATAATTTTGTTGGTTCTACACAGGCACATCTAGTAATGCAGTGTGACGCAAACTAGGGAAATATGTTCAATCCAGATTACTCCTCTTATAGACATGGCATGGAAACTGAGCAAGCCAACTATATGGGTAACAATTCTAGACCTCAAAATAACCCTTATAGTAATACTTATAATGCAGGTTGGCAGAGTCACCCCAATTTTTCATGGGAAGGACAAGGAAATCAAAGACTACTGCCTCCTCCGGGATTTCAACAGCCACCACCACAACAGGAGAAAAAATCAAACTTGGAAGAGATGTTCACCAAATTTATGGCCATGTCAGAAACTCGTTTCCAAAATACTGAAACGGCACTAAGGAACCAGTAAGTATCTATTCAAGGACTTGAAACTCAAATAGGCCAGTTTGCCAGGCTAATCTCTGAAAGACCGCAAGGTGGGTTATCAAGCAATACTGAGACTAACCCCAAAGAGCAACTTAATGCCGTCGATACGATAGATAATTAGGGGTTTACCAAAACCAACCCAGAGCTATGCAAGGAGCCTGTGGTAAGTAAAGGAAAGAATAAGGTAAGTTACAAAGATGAAATTACCAAAGAATTTAAACCTCGTATCCCATACCCAACCGCGCTAAAGAAAGACCGTATAGATGAGCAATTCGGTAAGTTTCTTAAACTCTTAAAGAAATTACATATCAACTTACCATTTGTTGAAGCAATTTTGCAGATGCCGAAGTACACAAAATTTTTAAAGGAACTTCTCACAAATAAAAGGAAGTTGGAAGAACTGTCCACAGTGGAACTCAACGAGGAATACTCAGCTACTCTCTAAAATAAACCGCCAACCAAACTAAAAGATCCTGAGAGTTTTACTATTCCTTGTTGATTTGGTAGCCTAGACACCAAAAATGCTTTAGCTGATTTAGGGGCTAGTATAAATGTCATGCCTTATAAACTGTTTAAACAACTAGGACTTGGACAACCTAAGCAAACTAAGATAAGCATTCAACTGGCTGATAAAACTATTAGGTCTCCTAAGGGAATAATTGAAGATATGCTTGTCAAAATTGATAAATTTATATTCCCTGTTGATTTTGTTGTGCTTGACATGGATGAAGATATTGAGGTACCTTTAATTTTAGGGCGTCCCTTTTTAGCAACTGCCAGAACTATAATTGATGTAGGAACAGGTGAACTTACACTACGCATAGGTGATGACAAAGTTACTTTACAAGCTTGGAACCCGATTAAGATTGCTGATAATAATATAGTTACGAGTCCTTGTAAAAACACTAAACTCACCACCCAACCTTCTGTGCAGGATACGCTCCACATAAAGGCAACCCAATCACAGACAAGTCCATCCAAGGGAGATGCACCTAAAAAGCGAATACTTCAGATCGAGGAACTAGATGAGTGGCTGAACTATCACGAAAAGCCCAAAATATGCCACACCAACCCAGAGCATCACCAAGATGACCCTCAAGTACAAATGAATCAACTCAACGTAGGGGATAAGGTAATCTTAGGGGAAGATGATCATCGAATCTTGAATTCAAAAGAACATACAAGTGATACACCTTCCTTTACGGTAAAGAAAATCTTTCCCTATGGAACAGTCGAGATAAAACATGAGTCACTCGGCACTTTCAAGGTAAATCACACTCGACTCAAATCTTACATTGATAATAAAATAGTAATCAGGATAGAAGAGTATCAACTCTTCAAACCACCGTGAACGTACAAGCTCGAGCAAAGTCGAGCTTAGACTATAAATAAGCGCTTCTCGGGAGGTAACCCGAGCACTAACTTAGTAATTTTTCATCTATTTTGATTTTAGTATTTTTCATGCATCAACTAACCCTTTTTAATGCAGAAATTTAGGACCACACGGCCAGTCCCATGGGCGTGCCCCAGGCCGTGTGAACACTTCAAACAGAGACACGGTCGTGTACCAAGGCCGTGTATAAACAGAGCACAAATTTTCCCAAAACACAGGCCATCAATAAATTGCCACGGCCGTGCGACATGGCCGTGGCAACCTTTCAATTTTGACACGGTCTTGCACAACGCCACACGGTCATGTCCCCAGACCGTGGCCAACACTTTCAAATTTAACACAGCTGTGTGCCCCCCACACGACCGTGGGAGTAGCGAAGCCTCATCGCACACGGCCGTGTGACGACCTACACAACCGTGTGAAAAGCGAACAAGTTCGTAAACGGTCGTGCAATATGGCCAACACGGGCTAAACTCGAGCCACATGGGCATGTGCCTCTAATCTCCCGTTCGGTTATATTTTTCTTATTTTTCATTTTTATTTTTCCTTTATTAGTCTCCTTTTTATTTTGAATTTTATTTTTATTATGTTTAATCCTTTTAATCATTACAGTATTAGTACTTTTAGAACTTAGTTTATTATTCTTCTTTTTCTATCTTTCATATCGGCCAATCTCTAACGAGTAATCTCTTTTAATCCAAAAAGTCCCACGACTAATTAATATCTTTGTAGTTTCAAAAAGGAGCTCTACAGCTTATATTCAAACGAAAATGGGAACACCCTGCCACATTTGCCGACTCTTCCTCACAAGTTTATCCTAAATTCAGGGAGTTTCAATCCTCTCTCTATCTTATGATATTATACTTCTCTTGCTATTTATATCTTTGTACATTGAGGGCAATGTACATCTTAAGTGTGGGGGGGAAGTTTACTTTAAATCTTTACATTATCTGTGAAAGCCCTGAAATTTTTCTTTATGCTTTATTCTCAAATAATTCTCATTTTCCTATTTAGAATTAATTCTGATTGATTTATGATTTTTATTGATATGTGAGAATTAAGACATAGGTGCTTGTACTCTGATTATTCAAACTTTAAAAACATTAGGGAATCAAGCATGATAAGTTGAAATTTTTGAGAACCCAAAATTTTTCATAAGTTCTTTTCCTTAATTCTAAGTGTTATCTTGAGAATTGAAATTTGCAGGATTGACATCAAAAGCCATAATTCTGGTGAGATTTTTGAGCCTTTTGAGCATACATTGTTTCGTGCTCACTTTTATTATTGCTTTGAGTAAGTCAACACTGATTTGTTATTCTAGAACTTGCTTTGATTATACATGTCAAGACCACATCATTGATTTGATATACCGAGATGATAAAGGCACCTAGGATTTAACGTACTTACTCCACAAAGGCCTACCTCCATAATTAAACCCCTAGTTAACCCCATTGAGCCTAACAACCTTTTCTTTGACTTACCTCTAATATTAACCTATAACCTATTTTTGTTGAATTCCATTCAATTACTTTAATTCTTCTTTTTGTCAAGATTTGAGTTGAACTTATTATCTAGCTTTATTCTCTTTTCCATATTGTAAAGTTGTAAAATTTCAATTTAAAGTATTTTACTTGAGTTGTTCTTAAAAAAAAACAACAAAAAAAATGTATATACAGTTAATTCAGTTGTAATCTGTAATAGTTCAATAGTTTTTGCATATTTCTACAAGCTTCCAAATAAAAAACGATGTCATCATAAGGCTTAGCTCTAGGAATATGTTCCAGTGATAGAGATTTTTCTAGCTAGAAAATTTTTCAGTTCAATCTCGATTCTAACCCTCTTTTTCAGCTTATGACAACACCCCTATCCAAAGCCCCATTACAACCATTGAAAGACCTTTTGATTGATGTGTCATATCAATCTATAGTGGTGGAGATGTGATTTTCTTGCAAGCCTATGGTAATAACTTTTCAGATTGACTAGAGAGTGCTTAAATCTTGAACCCTAAACACTTTGAATGGATAGAGTGAATCCTTAGTGAGGATGTCAACTTCTGTTAATTCAGATGGAGAGATAATTACTTAGGAGGAAGGAAGAAAGCTTATGTTTCAATGATAAAATTTTCAACTTAAAGTGATTGAGTCTTTAATGTTCTTCTGATTGAATTATCATTGTATGAATACTTGTGAATTAGTTTGAAACATTATTGATAAAGATTGTAAATTGAAAGGAATGTTTCTTATTTAGGGATTGAGATTTTGCTTGAGGACAAGCAAAGGCTTAAGTGTGGGGGTATTTGATAAACGATAAATTATACATATTTTTACCTCATGTTTAGCCTATATTTTGGATGGATTATCAATAATTTTGTGAGAATTGGTGTTCTTAATCTTTCTTTTTCATATCTTATACTCAAAAAAGCATAGGGAAGAGAAAAAAATAGAAAACGGGCCAAAAACCATAAAAATAGGCCAAAATGTGTAATCGACACGGCCCAAGGGGTCATCACTCGGCCATGGCACACGGCCGTGCCACATGAAGATCACACGGTCCAGCCCCTAACAAGCACGGCCAGGCCACACGTCCATGCCTCCACCGATAAAATCACACGGCCTTTGTCGAAGTCACACGGGCGTGGCACACGGGCGTGTTCTAGTCGCGAGGAAGGGGAATTTCACTCGAATTGGGATGCTTAGAGGCTAAGAAAGGCTCCCCTAAAGCTCTATATATAGACCCTAGGAGGCAACTCTAAGGGTGTGCTTATTTTCCCGCTAAGGGAATACTCTTTTCTCCCAAAAAGGAGCGCTATCTTTTTGCCAACACGAGGAGTGAATGCAAGGAATTACTCCAAGGGAAGCCGATTGATTTATCCCAGAAGCCAGAATTCTACATCAAGACAAAGGATCTCCCTAAATTCCTTCAAGGGTTTTTTGGGTTCTTTATGTTTTGTTATCTTAATTCTTTTGAGATGTTTTCTTTCTTTATTATGAACTAAAACCCTCAAATACTTGAAGGGGATGAAACCTAAGACGAATCTTGTTATTATTTATTCTTGAGTTATATGATAAATACTTGAGTTGTTCTTAATTATGTGTTCTTCATTCTTGATTTAATAATCCTAGGTATTACTTCAAGAAATTGATGTGCTTAAAGCAGAGGAGCAAAAGTCCCTGTGATAAGAGTAGATCTACCATAATTAAGCGGAGTTGCATGCAACCTTAGACATAGGGCGACATAAATCTGCCGGATTAGGGTCAAACCTAATATGGGGAACCATAGATCGAATTAATGCAACTTAGGGTGTTAATTAATAAAGAAACTTTAGTTAACAACCTAAGCCTAGTTACTCTTCGCCTCGACTGAGGGTTTAGCATAAATTAGGGATCTCTACGGATCAAGTCAAGTGAATAAATCGTCTAGCTCAAGAACCAATAACAAGTGAAGTCTAGGTGGATTCTCCTTTGAGTATTGCTTATATCAATCAGTTTTCCCAAAAGTTTTTCCTCAATTTACTTTTTGTGCACTTTTAGTTAGTTTTAGAATTAGTTTAAATCAACTCTCTTTATTTTTAGGCTAGATAATAGAAAGGAAGTAAGTACTAGTACTTTTTGTTCCCTTGGGTATGATAACTCGGTCTTCCCACTAAAGTATACTATTTTTCAACAGGTGCTCTTGCCTTTAAGGTCGTGATATTAGTTAGTTTTGGTGTGATCAGTTTTATAAATTTTATTACTTAATATCGCGAGCCGTTATCAAAATGATAAAAAGACTAAATTGCATAAAATGAAAAAGTTGTGTTTTAATTGTATAAGTGCCAAATTGATATGGCTTATTAAATATGAGGTCCTTATGATGCAATTAGACCGTGGTTTTAATGAATGGACATGCATAGACATATGATAGTGGATTTTAAATAATGTTAATAAGGCTAGATTGGTAATTTGTTAAATAAAAGATTAATTGAACAAAACAAAAAGCCAAATACATGCATTATCTTATTTACCAAAAATTGAAAGAAAAAGAAAGAATAAAAGCTTGCTAGGTTTCGGCTAAGAATTTAGGTGATTAAGATATGGTTTTGATCCGTTTTCGATGATTTCTATGTTTTGTGATTGTTGCATCTTGCTCTAGCTAGCCCATGCTAGATTTTCTGAATTTGATGATGACTTTGAGATGTGCCATTGATGAATTCATGATTTTTGTGTTGTTAAATGGTGAAATATGAAAGCTTGATGATAGATAAACATGTTTTATGTAGTGATTTTCGATGAATTTCCCTATTGTAAATTCATTTATGAAAATGAAAAATTGAGGGTTAAAATGTAAATTAAATGAAAGTTTTGGGATGCTATAGACCCTATAGAAATTCAACACACATGGATTTTAAAGAAATTGTTGTAATTTGTGATTTTTGAGAATAAGGACTAAATTGAGAAAAATGTGAAATTATATGGGTCAATGTGTAAAATGCCCTAAGTGAGTTCTTTGGATTGAAATGAATGAAATGTGTTATTAAATAGTCAAATTTAAATTTTTATAGATCAAGAACGAAAGAAAACGAAATTAGATCGGGGGAAGTTGAAAGTGGTAGAATAGTTGTTTCCATCCGTTTATTTCCGTACAAGGTAAGTTCATATGCAAATAAACGTATTTCAATTTAATTATATAGGTTTGATTGTTGTGGAAATGTATTGAATTTTTATGGGAGCTGAATCATTGAATCCGAGAAAGTATCGACAAAGTTGAGATATCTGAAAGCCCTGTACGAACGATAGGAATAGTATAGGATAAATATGTCATGAAATAGGCTTTTGGAGATGTGATATCGTATAAGACCACGTCTGGGACGTTGGCATTGATTAGAGATTATGTGTAAAACCATGTCTGGGACATTGGCATCGTATATGATTTCATGTAAGACCCTGTCTGGGATAGTAGCATTGATATTTGATAACATGTAAGACCATATTCAGAATACGGCATTGTATGAGATTTATGAGCTATCAGAGTATCCTTATTAATTTTGAACGGTTCAACGGGCATTATTGTGAGAAGAACGAGAATGTGAATGAGTATCTGATTCAGGTATGAAATAAATACATATGGAGTGTAAGTATAAAAGATGAGCATGAATATGAATATTGATTTGTAAGTTATATGAGAATGAGATGTGCTTACATGCAAGTGAATTATGAATAAATGAGCTATATGAGAAATATGAACTTGTAATTGTGTTTTGCCATGATTTACATGAATGAATTTGTCTATATTTGTTTTATGTGGTAAGTTTATTTGTATGTGGCTTACTAAGCTTTTGAAAACTTACTTTGTGTGTGTTTTCATTGTTTTATAGATTATTAAAGGTACTGGGAGCTCGGGGATCGTCGAGGATCATCATCACACTATTAAACTATATTTTGGGTACTTTTGAAGTTGTGATTATTAGTGTATGGCATGTATAGGCTAGGGATAATGTGTTATGTTTTGAGATGTGCATATCTTGCCATGTGATATGGCTTGAGTTTTATGGAAAGGATGAACTTGATTTTGTTATGTTTTGGTGAAAATAAATTGGTATGTTTCATGCTTGATTTGGTAGATTAAATGTTGAGGAAATAGCATGATTTTAATGGGTTGAAATGGGATATGAATCATATGCATTTGGTATGAATTTTGGTATATGAAATAGTTATGTTTGAGTTGGAATTATGTATGGAAATGAATGATGATGTCATGGCATGAATTGTGTATGTTTTGGTATTGTTTTGGCTGCAATTTGGTTATGAAATTTGTGTCATTTGGAGTTGTAGGGATGACCCTAATGGGTGGCAAATTGGCTATTCAAATGGCTCAGTTTTGGCCACACAAGCAGGGACTTGGGCGTGTGTCTCTGCTGTGTTGTTCAAAGGCCAGTTCGAATTGAGCCTAGGTGCTCCACACAGCCTCACACACGGGCGTGTGACAGGCTGTGTAGTGTAGGATAGTTTACCCTACAGGTTTTGACACGGTCGAGCACACGGACTGATGCACAGGCGTGTGAGCCATTTCAAAAGGGCACACAGGCTGACACACGGACGTGTGGTTGGCTGTGTGACCCAAGTCAGTTTACCCTACAGGTTTCCAGATGGCCTGGTACATGGGCGTGCCCTTGGCCGTGTGACCTAATAAGTAGGTATGCCCTATTTTCTCACGGCCTAGACACACGGGTATGTCTAATGTCGTGTGAGGTATACGGCTTGTTCACATGGATGTGTGACCTCTGTAACTTGGAAAATTTGTTAAGTTTCAAAAAATTTTGTATGTGTTCGGTTTAGTCCCGACCCATTCTTAAAGCATGTTTAAGGTCTCGTAGACCTTTTAAAGGGACTATGTGTGTGAAATGTTATGAATTGATGATGTATAATTTATGTTTATGAAATGATCGTGAAATGTTCTGAGATGTCTGGTAATACCTCTTAACCCTAGTCTGGTGATGGATACGGGTTAGGGGTGTTACATTTGGTTAGTATTAGAGCTACGGTTTAGTCGATTCCAGGACTAACGTAGCATGTGAGAATCTAGCTATACATGCCATATATATATATATATGAATTGCGATTGTGTGATGAATCCTAATAAATGGAAATATGTTTTTTGTATAATAATATATCCTGAACGAGTCGTAGCTAATGATGTTGAGAGCAATGCACCCGCTCCTGCTCAAGGGGCAATGTCGGCTGAATCTAAGCCAATTTCTAGTGACCATGAGAGAAAGGCAAAGCAAGCCTTTTCCAAATGATGAATGAGTGGTTCACAGAATTCGTTCGAACGAATCCGGCTGCTCAACAACCTCCACCCCACATGTTCACCAACAAGTCCCAATTGTGCCACAAGTAATAGATTCGATTCGATTAAATAAACCACTTGTTGATAAAATCAGAAAATATGGGGTTGAAGAGTTCAGGGCCACTATGGATGATGATGTTGATAGAGATGAGTTCTAGCTCAATAATAAGATTCGAGTGTTTGATGAAATGTCGTGTACTTTAGATGAATGTGTTAAATGTGTCGTTTCATTATTAAGACATGCAGCATACCAATGGTGGAAAACTTTGACATCTGTAGTTCCGAGACAATGAGTCACCTGAGATTTCTTTCAAACTGAGTTTCGAAAGAAATACATTAGTCAAAGATTCATAGATTAGAAACGCAAAAAGTTTCTTGAGTTGAAATAAGGCCGTATGTCTGTTACGGAATACAAGTGAGAATGTGTGAGACTGAATCGGTATGCACGGGAATGTGTCTTGATTGAAGCAATTATGTGTAAAAGATTTGAAGATGGATTGAACGAAAACATTCACTTATTAGTCGGGATTTTGGAAATAAAAGAATTCGTTGTGCTTGTCGACTGAGCATGTAAAGCTGAAGAACTAGGGAAAGTGAAAAGAAAAGCTTACTTAGAAGCTAGAGATGCAAGAAAAAGATCAGCAAGTAAGTCATTTCAGTCAGCATCAAAGAAACTCCGAGATGATTATAGTCGTTCAAAGGCTAATGTGGGACATTTGAGTAGAGATCGTGCAAGGTCACATTCGAGCTTTAGAGCTCCAGCTACTTCGATTGCTAGTGTTGGAAATGTCAGATCTGATCGACCCAAGTGCAGACATTGTGGTAAAAGACGTCCTGTTAATTGTTGACTGAATGATTGAGCTTGTTTCAAATATAGATCATTAGATTACTTTATTCGTGATTGTCTCAAGTTAGTGGAGTAAGAGATTGTGCAAAATCTAAGGCCGAATAGCACTACAGTTAGAGGTAGACCATCTAGAAAAATTGGAAATATGAGTAGTAGCCAAAGAGCATCTCATGATACAGCTGTGAGATCTGAGGCAAGAGCACTTGACAGAGCCTACACTATTCGCGCTCACAAAGAAGCTTCATCTCCAGATGTTATTACTGGTATCCAAGATCGACACATTCATATATATGCATGAACTTAGTATCCAGTAAAACTTTGCCTGTAAAGTCTATTGAATTTGTGATTAGAGTATCAAACCTCTTAGGCAAGTTTGTCCTGGTTGATAAAATCTGCAAGAATTGTCTGTTGATGTTTCGAGATAACTGTTTTTCGGTTGATCTGACGTTATTACCCTTTGATGAGTTTGATATAATTTTGGGTATAGATTGGCTAACATTGCATGATACTATTGTGAATTGCAAATGGAAGACTATAGATCTGAGATGTCAGAATGATAAGATAATTAGGATTTAATCTAATAATTTGAATGGGTTACTGGCTGTGATATCTTCGATGAAAACTCTGAAATATGTGAAAAAGGGATGTGAAGTTTATTTCGCATATGTGATCGATACGAAAGTGGCTAAAAAGAAAATTGAATTACTGCCTGTTGTTTATGAGTATTTAGACGTGTTTCCTGAAGAATTACTGGGATTACCACCAATTTGAGAAGTTGAGTTTGGCATTGAGTTAGTGCCGGGAACAACACCGATATCCATAGCTCCGTCTACAATGGCACTGATAGAGTTGAAAGAATTAAAATATTAGTTGCAAGAGTTAACCGACAGAGGGTTTGCACGACTGAGTTATTCGCCTTGGGTGTTCCTACTCTATTTGTGAAAAAGAAAAATGGTATGATGAGAATGTGTATTGACTATCGGTAGTTAAACAAAGTAACCATTAAGAACAAATATCCTTTGCCCAGAATTGATGATTTGTTCGATTAGTTGAAAGGGGCTACTGTGTTTTCAAAGATAGATTTGAGATTGGGATATTATCAGTTGCGAGTAAAAGATTCAGACATTCCGAAAACTGCTTTCTGAATAAGGTACGGGCACTATGAATTTTTAGTAATGCTTTTCGGACTAACGAATGCTCCTGTAGTCTTTATGGACTTGATGAACAAAATTTTAGACCTTATTTAGATCAATTTTTTATTGTATTCATTGATGACATATTGATTTATTCGCGTGATGAATCTGAGCATGCTGGACACTTGAAAATTGTACTATAGACTCTGCGTGACAAACAATTATTTGCCAAGTTTAGTAAATGTGAATTCTGATTACACGAAGTTGGTTTTCTGGGCCATACTGTATCAGCATCAGGAATATGAGTTGATCTGAGCAAGATTTCAGCAATTTTAGATTGGAAGCCTCTGAGAAATGTGTCTAAAGTCTGCAGCTTTCTAGGTCTTGTTGGTTATTATAGACAGTTTGTAAAAGGCTTTTCTATGATTGTGACTTTATTAATAAGATTGCTTCAGAAAGATGTAATTTGTGAATAGTCCGAGAAGTGTCAGAAAAGCTTTGATCAGTTGAAAGCCCTATTGACTAAAGCTCCAGTGTTAGTACAACCAGAATCGGGTAAAGAGTTTGTGATATATAGTGATGCTTCGTTGAATGGTCTGGGCTGTGTTTTGATGTAGGAAGGCAAGGTTATAGCTTATGCCTCAAGATAATTGAATTCGCATGAACAGAATTATCCGACACATGACCTTGAGTTGGCTGCGATTGTGTTCGCCTTGAAGATTTTGTGCCACTATCTATTCGGTGAGAAATGTCATGTCTATTTAGATCACAAGTGTTTGAAATATCTGATGACTCAGAAAGATTTGAATTTGTGACGGAGAAGATGGTTAGAGCTGTTAAAAGATTACGAGCTTGTAATTGATTATCATCCGGGAAAAGAAAATGTTGTTACTGATACTTTGAGCCGTAAATCTTTGTTTGTATTACGTGTAATGAACGTTCAGTTGGGTCTATCTGATGATAGTTTAATTTTGGCATAATTGAAAGCAAAACCATTATTCTTACAATAGATTTGTGATGCTCAGAAAGTTGAAAATGAAATGTTGATGAAACGAGCTCAGTATAATTTGAATCTTGATTCAGAACTTCGAGTTAATAATGATGATTATTTGAGATTCCGAGGCAGAATTTGTATTGTGCGAAATCCAGAGTTAATTCATATGATTTTGAG
Organism: Gossypium stocksii; assembly: GCA_020496765.1. Classification (NCBI taxonomy): domain Eukaryota; kingdom Viridiplantae; phylum Streptophyta; class Magnoliopsida; order Malvales; family Malvaceae; genus Gossypium; species Gossypium stocksii. Next base: position 99,245,317 of record CM035632.1, on the reverse strand, counting down.
TAAAGCTCATAGCAGTTGCTTATCTATTCATCTGGGAATTAAAAAAAATGTGTAACGATCTGAAACAACTATATTGGTGGCCTGGAATGAAAAGAGATATATCTGATTTCATTTTGAAATGTTTGATCTGTCAACAAGTCAAAGCTGAGCATCAAGTACCATCTGGGTTACTGCAGCTGATTATGATTCTTGAGTGGAAATAGGATAGAGTGACGATGGATTTTGTTTCGGGATTGCCCCTATCTCTAAGAAAGAAAGATGTGATCTGGGTTGTAGTTGATAAATGAACAAAATCAGCTCATTTTATTTCGGTGAGAATAGACTATTCGCTTGATAAGTTAGCTAAGTTATATGTTTCAAAGATTGTGAGACTGCACGGGGTGCCATTATCTATTGTTTCGGATAGGGATCCGAGATTTACTTCGTGGTTCTGGAAGAAATTGTAAGAGCCTTTAGGTACAAAATTGCATTTCAGTACTGCTTTTCATCCGTAGATGGATGGTCAATTTGAGCAAATCATTCAGATGCTCGAGGATATGTTGAGATGCTGCGTTCATAAGTTTGAAGATACGTGGGAACAGTACTTGCCATTGATTGAATTTGCATACAATAATAGTTTTCAATCAAGCATTAATATGGCACTGTACGAAGCTTTATACGGTTGCAAATTCTGAACACCGTTATACTGGACTAAGCTTAGTGAGAATAAGATTCATGGGGTTGATTTAATAAAAGAGACTGAGCAGAAAGTGAAAGTAATTCATGATAGTTTGAAAGCAGCGTTAGATCGTTAGAAATCATACGCAGACTTAAAACGAAAAGATATTGAATTTGAGATCAGTGATAAAGTGTTTTTGAAAGTGTCTCTGTGGAAGAAAATACTCTGATTCGGCAAAAAAGGCAAATTGAGTTCAAGGTTTATCGGGCCATATGAGATTATAGAGCGTACCAGGCCAGTGGCATATAGATTATTGTTGCCACCTGAGTTAAAAAAGATTCACAATGTGTTTCACGTATTGATGCTTTGACGATACAAATCTGACACATTGCATGTGATATCCCTTTTTGAGATTGAGATTTAGTCTAATATGACTTATGAAGAAGAGCCGACCCGTATTTTAGCCCGCGAGGTTAACGAATTGCGAAATAAGAAAATTTCGTTAGTGAAAGCGTTATGGTATTGACACAGGGTCGAAGAAGCGACGTGGGAGCCCGAGGATGCTATGAGAGAACAATATCCGAACTTATTTACTGGTAAGATTTTCAGGGACGAAAATCCCTAAGAGATGAGAGTTGTAACAGCCCGGTTTAGACCTTAGTCGGAACAGTGGCTTCGAAACCATACATCCGAGGTAAAAAATATTTTAATATTATTTTTAATCCTTACAGCATGTGATAAGGTATGTGTGAAAGTTTCGTGTGAAAAGTTTATCGTTTGTGTGCTCAATTTGATAAAAGGACTAAATCGCATAAAATGCAAAAGTTTTGTTTTAATTGTATAAGTGCCAAATTGATATGGCTTATTAAATATGAGGTTCTTATTATCCAATTAGACTATGTTTTTAATGAATGGACATGCGTGGACATATGATAGTGGATTTTAAATAATGTTAATAAGGCTAAATTGGTAATTTGTTAAATAAAAGATTAATTAAACAAAACAAAAAGCCAAATGCATGCATTATCATCCTTGTTTACCAAAAATTGAAAGAAAAAGAAAGAATAAAAGCTTTCTAGGGTTTGGCTAAGAATTTGGGTGATTAAGGTATGGTTTTGATCCGTTTTTGATGATTTCTATGTTTTTCTGATTGTTGCATCTTGCTCTAGCTAGCCCATGCTAGATTTTCTGAATTTGATGATGATTTTGAGATGTGCCATTGATGAATTCATGATTTTTGTGTTGCTAAATGGTGAAATATGAAAGCTTGATGATAGATAAACATGTTTTATATAGTGATTTTCAATTAATTTTCCTATTGTGGGTTTATTTGTGAAAATGAGAAATCGAGGGATTAAAATGTGAATTAAATGAAAGTTTTGGCTCCTAGAAACCCTATAGAAATTCGGCTCACATGGAATTTAAAGAACTTGTAATTTGTAATTTTTGTGAATAAAGACTTAATTGAGAAAAATGTGAAATTATAGGGGTCAGTGTGTAAAATGCCCTAAGTGAGTGTTTTGGATTGAAATGAATGAAATGTGTTATTAAATAGTCAAATTTGAATTTATATAGATCAAGAATGAAAGAAAACGAAATTAGATCGGGGGAAGTTGAAAGTGGTCGAATAGTCATTTCCACCCGTTCATTTCCGTACGAGGTAAGTTCATATGCAAATAAACATATTTCAATTTAATTATATAGGTTTGATAGTAGTGGAAATGTATTGAATTGCTATGGGAGCTGAATCATTGAATCCGAGACAGTATCGATAGAGTTGAGATATCTAAAAGCCCCGAACGAATCGTAAGAATAGTATAGGATACATATTTCATAACATAGGATTTCCGATGTAACACCCCAAACTCAACCTAGACGTTATGGCCGAATCTGGCGGTGTCACATTGAAGTGTTAAGCAAAAAACTTGTTGTCATTGGAAACCTCAAAATCAATTAATCAGTTTGTTACTAAACAGTGTTTCCAAAACGAGTCATCCATTTTCAAAATGCACGTCCTTGAAGAGTTATTCACTTTAAAAATGTGATATCCTTTGGAAAGCCCAATCTATATTTAACCTCTTTGTGTGATTTAAAAGATGATTTTAAATCTTGTGCCATTATCAAAAGTACACCCTTTAAAACGTTATTAATTTCAAAATCTCATTTATAGTAGAAGATTTTCTTTTAAAAACAGTTGTGTACTTCTGTTTATTTTGTAAAAACGTTGTTTCTTTTTAAACTCGAGTCCTAATACTAGCAGTCGTAACCAAAGTAAATTAAAATCCCAAAATCAAAACTAAAATCTAGAGAGGCCTTATTACAAGCAAAAACCCAAATACCAAAATTATAAATATTAAAAAGTACTAAAAATTCTAATTTATCAAGTAGTGTGGCCACCGCTGAGTCCTCCGATGCACCGATCCACCTAAGGTTGGGGATTACCTGTACAGTTAAAATAGAAGGGTGAGTTCACAAAAACTCAGTGTGTAATCCCCTAATGAGCAATAGTCAATCATACAATAGATAAATGCAGTTTTGGCCTAAGCCCGGTACAGTATCAGTATTAGTGTAGGACTTAGCCCATTACAGTAACAGTAACAGAATATCAGAGACAGATAACATATAACATGCCCACCAACCCTGCACACCAACTCCGTCCAACCCATCACACCATGTGGGGATAAAATCAGGCCTTGTGGGGTCATTGTTCACTTCTCCCACAGCCATGCTAAGGGGTGTGTGGGTCACACGACTGTGTCTCCAGGCCTTGTAACCCTCTGTGACCCTGTATGTTAAAAGAAAATTGAAAAAAATTACCTCTAATATTCACACGGCTTATGACATATTCGTGTATCCAGGTCGTGTGTACTATACGACTATGTCGTTGGCTCATATAGTGTTTCTCAAACTGTGTGGACCATTTTTTAAAAAATATTATTTTTAAATATTTTTTATTTTTTTAAATCAACATTTGGGTTGTCTCTCGAGTAGCGCTTATTTAGAGTCTAAGCTCAAATTTCCCTTTCATGCATACGATGAACTCAGATTTTTGAGCCGAAGCTCCTTTATCTTATTATCAATATTACCACCAAAATAAAATTCGAGTCGATGACAATTTACCTTAAATGTATCGTAATCAGGGTGTATTACCTAAATAATTTTGTATGGGAAGACGTTCTACACCACAAATGGATTCGACTATCTTGATTTAAGCTGTTCAGGGAACATTCTTAAATCAAAATTGTTTAGCAGCATTTTGTCTCCAACTTTGAGTTGGTTTGTCCTCTTTGAATGCACACCAAGTTATTGCTTTGTTACTTCTTTGAACATTCTTGGTTTCTCATAAACCTTTGGTCGCCATTCCTCTAATTCATCAAGTTGCACCATTTGTTTTTCACTTGTCTCTTGATTTTTATCACCTTGAACAAGATACAATTCTAACACGTTTCATGAGTGATTTCCTACAAAGAATGTTGAGTCACATTGTTACTAACATTATCAGAATAACGACTATCATCTTACTCGCTAGAAACTCTCACAAAATCATGTGCTTAAAGAGTAACCTCTTCATCACCTACCTTCAGCACAAGTTTACTATTACCCACATCAATAACAGTTCTAGAAGTAGCTAAAAAGGGTCAACCTAAGATCATGGGTACCTCAATATCCTTATCCATGTCCAATATAAAAAAATCAACAGGGAATATAAATTTATCGACTCTAATAATTACATCTTCAATAATGCCCTTAGTATACTTAATTGATTTGCCAGCTAATTGAATACTCACCTTAGTGGTTTTTGGTTCCCTGAAACCATGTTGTTTGAACATCTTATAAGGTATCAAATTTATACTAGCACCCAAATCAACCAAAGCTTTTTTAATATTTAAGCTACCAATAAAACAAAGGATAGTAAAACTCTCTAGATTTTTAAGCTTGGTAGGTAATTTGTTTTGGAGAATAGTTAAACACTCCTCATTGAGCTTCACAGTGGATAGTTTGTCTAACTTCCTTTTATTTGCTAACAACGCTTTTAAAAATTTTGTATACTTGGGCACCTACGAAAGGGCTTCAAAAAAAGGTAAGTTAATATGCATTTTTTTTTTAAATTTCAAGAAATTTACCATATTGTTCGTTCATGCAGTCTTTATTAACTTTTGTAGGATATAGAATTGGCGGTTTGTATTCTCTGATAACTAGTTTATGCTCCTTCTTGCATTCCTCAACCCCATCATTTTTCTCAATAGCTTCTAAATTCAACTTCTTTTCAGGTTCGACTAACACCTTTCCACTTCGTACATAGATTGCATGGACTTGTTCTTTTATGTTGGTTTCAATGTTACTAGGTAAATTGCCTTATTGTCTCTCCGAAACCAATTTAGCAAGCTAACTAATCTGATTCTCGAGCCCCTAAATAGATGCCTACTGATTCCTCAAAGTTGTCTCAGTGTTTTGGAATCTAGTTTCTGACACTGAAATAAATTTCATTAACATCTCTTCCAAATTCGACTTTTTTTCTTGCTGATAAGGTTGTAAAAATCCTGGAGGGAGTTGTAACATTTGATTTCCTTGACCACCCCAAGAGAAATTCGGATGATTCCTCCATCTTGTATTATAATAATTGTTATAGGGGTTATTCTGCAACAGCCTGATTTAAGGCCAAATCGGAACAGTGGTTTCAGGACCATGAATTCGAAGTAGAAAAATTTATTGCAATATTATTTTAAGGTCTACCGTATGATTGAATAATTGTGTGAAAATTTTGTTAAGAAATTTTACGGATAAGGGGTCCAATTTGATTAGTAGGACTAAATTGCAATAGGTGCAAAATGTGTGTTCTAAAAGCTAGAAGTGTCTAATTGCTATGAGATTTTAAATTGGAGGTCCTTAAATGGTAATTAGACCATTATACTTTATTTTGGACAAAAATGAACATGGTTAGGTGAAATTTCAAAGTTAGGCATTAAGGGCATTTTGGTCATTTAATAAATAAAGAAAAAATTAACTACATAAAAGATGTTCATCTTCTCCAATTTCATCCCTATGTGCAGTAAATTGAAGCGGAAGACATAGCTAGGGTTTTGCCACTTTCAAGCTCGATTGTAAGTCTGTTCTAGCCTCGTTTTTAATGATATTCATGTTTTTGAGATCCTTGTCACCTAATCTAGCTTTGCCAAGGACTATTTTGAAGTATTATCAAAGTTTAAAATATTACCTATGTTAGACATGCATGTATTTTGATGTCTAATGGTAGAAAATGTATGTTAATTGTAAGATAAACTACTTTTGCTAAGTGATTTTCGGTAAAAATGTAAAAAATGACCTATTTGTAAAAAATTATAAAATAAGTAGTAAAAGTGTGATTAAATGAAAATTTTGGGCTATTTTAAGCATGTATAAGGTTCGGGTAGGCATGGGTATCGAAGAAATAGAGTACATTTCATTTTATGAGCCTAGGGACTAAAATGTAAAAATGTGAAACTTTAGGGACAAAAATGTAATTTTTGCCATAATGTGATTTTGGGCTGATTTGAATAGTATAATGATTAAATAAGTTAAATGTGATATTATAGATCGAGAAAAATGAGGTTCAAAATTAGAACGGGGGAAAAATAAGTATTTGACGGTTAGCTCCTTTTTGCCACTTTTATGCCGAGGTAAGTTCGTATGTAAATAATGCATTGTAATATTATGTTTAACTTCTTTAATATTGTATAAATTGTATGACTGACTTTTTGGACATAATCGAAAAAGTTTCGATAAGCGAGAAATCCCGGTTGAACCTTATGAATATAATAGGATACAAGTGACATGTCACTAGGAACCTATGTGTAAATGTGATTTTGTGATTCTGGGTGCTGGTTTTGTACATCCTACCAGTGGTTGGGTACTCCGGCATTTGTTACGGATACCTGACAGCTTGTGTAAACGGCACTGTGTAGCTACATTTGACCGACAGCTTGTGTGGGCAGGCTTGTGAATAGCTTGAGAGTGACTCTATGTATGTTATGTGATATGAGGTATCTTGGCTACATATGTGGCACTTATGTGCAAGATTTTCGAGTATCTGTTAATATTCCGAGTGTTCAACGGGAATATCAAATATGTGAAAAGATGTGGTTATATTACGAATTTAGTACAGGTATGTACATAAAGTTTATAAGCACTAACAACATGATATTGTGAGTTCATGGTTTACATGAGAATGTTTTGTGAAGGCCTTGTGATTATTGGTCCATGCATGTAATGTATGAAATACATGGTAACTTTGGTTGGCTATCGTGTAATTGGCTTTCGGGCCAAATTGAGTTATGATATGGTATGGTTATTCACACAAAGTGTGATTTATTGAATATTAGAAAAAGGAAAGATTGGCACAATTGCCTAATAAAATGATTTTGGGAAAGTATGAGTTTTAAACAATTGAAAGACGTTAAAATACATGCTTAGAAAATGAATACTCATAATTAATGTGCATGTTTATTTTGAGGTTAGAAATGATTGGATGAGTATGGTAACTGTTATAATGAAGAGATTTCGGTTGATAGGTTAATGTTAAGACGTGTTAAATTATGTTTGCAAATTGGTAGAGCAATTAATGTGACCGAATAAGTTAGAATTGTGAGCTTTATAGCAACTTATTTTATCTTGTGCTTATCTTGATGGTTTGGTAAATGATTAGTAATAAAACTCATAAGTGATGAACTCGACAAGTGATGGACTCTCGGTAAGGGTGTGATTAAGCAAGTTATAACTATGAGATTTTTAATGACATTTATGTTATCTATGAGATTTTTAATGACATTTATGTTATCTTTCATTACATAAATTGCATGATTAAGTTGTGTTTAAGATGCTTATTATTTGCATATGAACTTACTAAGCTATGTAGCTTACTCCCCTTCCTTTCCCATATTTTATAGTGTCCTCAAGTTTGCTCGGGTTGGAGATCACCAGAGTTCCTATCATACTATCAAACTATCATTATGGGTATTGATGAATTTAAGTATTTAGAGTTTATGCCATGTATAGGGACTCGGTCTTGTGGCCATATGTGTTGGCTTATAATGGATCGTGGTTCAATTTGTATATAGCCTTAGAAGTTGACTAATGTTGGTTATGAGTGTATTTATATTAATACCACTCGTAAATGTGGAAATTTGCATAATTTGATGTGGAAAGGTAAATGTTCTAAGCATGATTAATAATGGTATGAGAATGACATGTTATTGTCTTGGTTGTGATTGTTTGGTTGCTTTTACATGATTGAATTTGTGCCATGTGAGGTTGTGTAAATGTGAGAAGTGAGGGTGACAAAATGGCTTGGTAAATAGCCTTGTTTTTGTCCACACGGCCTAAACACACAGGGTCAGCCATACGAGCATGTGTTTAGGCCGTGTGTCGCCTGTACCTTAATTTTGAGAAATAGAATGCTTAGAATTGAGCACACGGGTAGAGACACGGGTGTGTGACATGGCCGTGAGAGCTCAATTTGGTCATGAGTTACAAATTAGAGAGTTACACGGGGTTGGGGCACGGGCGTGTATGACCAAACGGCCTACCCACACAGGCGTGTCTGATATGCACACAGGCATGTGACCCCTGTTTAGTGGCAAAATTTTCTAAGTTTTGTAAAAAATTTTAAAGTTATCCATTTAGTCCCAAATCACTTCCAATGTACATTATGGACCTCGTAGGCTCGTATTAGGGACTTTATGATTAATGAGAATGGTTTTTAATTTGGACACAAATTTATGACCCAAAATTGTATGCTCGTTCGTGTGATAAGTTCAGTAATGCCTCGTATCTTATTCCAGCGTCGAATACGGGTAAGAGGTGTTACATATTCTAAGGTCTAGAATTGTTACGCATAAAGTCGACTTGCTCATGCTCCATGTTAGAACAGAAGGGTAAACATTCTGAATTGATCATCCCTGCTCTAGTAGTAACACATTGCAGTACTGAATTCATTTGCTTAGCCATACTCAAACCATCAATTTTCTTACTCAGACCTTCCACTTGACTCGCTAACATAGCAACTGCATCTATATTAAAAACAACAGCTGCCTCAATAGACTTTGTTCTCATAACTTGCCACTGATAGCTATTCAGTGCAATCTCCTCAATAAATTCTTAGGCTGCCTCAGGTGTCTTATTATTCAGTGTTCCACCAGTTGTTATATCAATCATCTGCCTAGTCGAGGGGTTTAAACCATTGTAAAAGTTTGAGCTTAGAGCCACAAAGGTAGTCCATGATGAGGACACCTTCTCAGAAGATCCTTAAATCTCTTTCATGCATCATACAATGTCTCAATCTCAAATTGAGCAAAAAAAGAGATGTTATTCCTCAACTTAGCTATTTTGGCCGATGGAAAATACTTCTACAGAAACTTCTCAATCGTCTGATTCCAAGTCGTTGCTCTAATAGTTACCATGAGTATTTCCTAATTCTTTTTTGGAAGAAAAAAATAATGCCTACAATTTACAATAAAGTAAAAGGTAAAAAAAAAAGAGGCTAATTAGTTATTTCTTTCATTACCCCAAACAAGCCAACATTAGCGCTAATGGTGCGTAAATGTAACTCGTTGTTTAAAGAACTATTCAGAGTTCCTAGAGCTCATTGTAAAGCTTATTGGAAATCCTGTTGTCGAACTGGATTAATTGCTTTTTGTTGTTCAAAATAAAAGGGATGTAACCCTGTATAAGTGAATTCAATCACTATTTTGCCTTGCTACATAAAGAGAATGGGAACAACCATAAAAGTATGGCATCATCAGTAACATCAATGATCTTGAATATGTCGCGGATCTCTAGAAAGTTAGCTAAATGAGCTTTGGATCTTCATCTTGCAACCCATCAAACCGAACATACTATTGCACCATCTGAATTGTGTTTGGCATAATCTCAAAATTGTTTACAGTAATAGTTGGTGTAACAATACTTGATTTAGCCCCAATCAGAGTAGGCTTAGGATAGTCATACATAGTACGAGGAGCAGGAGGTGTAAGATGTTGCTGATTACTAGGATGATTATCCATTTCCACAATAATGTCATTTTGCTCTTAATTGTCTATTAAAATCTATTAACCTTTCCTTGCTTCTCTAATTTCTATATGATTTCTGCAAGTAGATTTTTTGATCTCACTGTAAAAAACTTGTCGAAACCTTTTTTTTGAAAAAGATTTTTTAATTTAAAAATGAAAAATGGGGTCGACTTTTATTTTGAAGATGAGAACAAAAAAAGAGAGTCGCTACCAATACTTTTTTGAGGTGTGATCGGGCCACATTGTAATTGATCATTTTAATAAGACGTTTTGATTTACTAAAATAATAATTTTGGTCTATAAAATTCGAGAAAATAGGTTTGGGAGTCGGTTACATACGGGGAAAGATTAGCACCCTTGAAACGCTCAAAATTGGTACCTAATTGATTAATTAATGTCTTAACGTCAAAAGTTGAAAACTCAAAAAGAATTTAAGATACGATCCATTTTTTTATTAATGTTGATTTAAAAACATGCTTGGATAAATTGAAACGAGCATTAAAGGCCCTCTCGTCTCGAGATAACAAAGTGTCGCATCCCGTAAGTTAGGACACGACTTTGATCCCCCGAAAATAAACTTGCCTTTTAATTTTTTTATTTTAAAAGTTTCACTTTGATTTTTTTTTTAAAAAAAAAGGTATTCGATTATTTAGATCCAATGAGAAAAATCGAAACCCTGTAAGTTAGGGCACGACTTTCTCGACTTTCAAAATGCAAAATATTGCCTTTATTTTTATTTAAAATTAAGATATTATAAAATTTAAAAGGATATTTGGCTATTTAGATTCAACAAGAAAATCGAAACCCTATAAGTTAGGGTATGATTTCTCGAATCTCTAAAATGTGAAATATTACCGATTTTTTTAAATTTCCTTTTGGTGAAAGTTGATGAAATATTTAAAAAATGATATACATATAATTTATTTGATTATGTTTAAAAGAAATTATTAAAATGTAAAAAGGGTTATACTTAGCTAAGAATGATAGTGCAACATACATTTGAAATAACAATAACATAATATGCATAATAAAATATAACACATATAGCATTAATGTTAACGAATCGTAATGTTAACATGCATAAGCAGATAATAATAATGACACAAATGATAATATAAGTTACAATAATGCTAATAATAATACTACTACTACTACTACTACTACTAATAATAATAATAATAATAATAATAATGAAATCCAAATTTTGTAATACATTAAAGATAGTGAATAATTAAAATAAATAAAAGGCACAATAAAATAAATAATAAACAAGTGAGTATCAATTAAAACATTTGATTTTAAAAAAGGATTGAAACTAAATGAATAAATCAAACAAAATATACATGAAACAGTTTAACATAATAATACAGATAAAAAAATAAAAAAGATAAACAAATCTTGAAGTTAAAACAGACTAAGGATTGATTTGAAATTAAAATGAGATTAAAGGGGATAAATCGTAAAATAATAAAAGCATAATAAAGGATCAAATGCGAACATGCGAAAAAGAGTAGGGATCAAATTGGAAATTATCCCTAGAACCCCCTAAATGCATTGTTCCAAGGGGTTAAGTAATCGGAGTACCAAAATAAAAACAGAGTAAAATTCAGTGATAAAATTAAAAAAAAAACAGAAAAGTGTTAAATTGAAGTAGGCCGAAAAGCGGAAGGACTAAAAGGGCAAATAGACCCCTAGTCCAAAACATGCGGATCCTCTTGGAAAAAGTTGGGTCTCGATCAGGTTGCCTTATATGGCGCCGTTTTGTGTCACCAGGTACCAGACCCATACGGTGCCGTTTCAGGCCACTATATAAACCAAGTTCAGACCCATTTTTTTAACACCTTTTGAAAAAAAAAACAACACAAAAACCTCTCAACTCTCCACCTCCTCTGGCGATTGGGCCACCATCCATCCGCCATTGCCGCTGGCGATGGTGGCCACCATATATGACGGCCAGAATCCAAAAGAAAGGTTTTTTTTATTTTTATTTTTTAAGTCCTGATTTAAGGCCAAAACACCCAAAAACCACCGATATTTACAAGAAAAGAGAAATAAAATGAGAAAATGAGGGACCTTTTGGTTCCCTTATGCCACCAGTGGGGGTTTTTGGTGAGCCCATTGACTCGGCCACCCTCCAGACTGGAGCAACCTCCGACGGTGGCGATAAGGTAACTAGCTTTCCCCTTTTCCTTTTTTTTTTACTTTCGCATGTGAAAAAGATACACAACAAAAAAAAGGTAAAACGAGAACTTAAAACTAAAACAAATGGATTCCAACAGTTTTATAGCTGATTTCTTACAATTTGTTCTATGTTTTATTAATCTTGTGTTTTTTTGTATCTTAAAAATGTGTCCCTCAAAAAAAATTACAAATGGATTCCAACAATTTTATAGCTGATTTCTTACAATTTGTTTGTTTCTTGTTTGCTACTATTCTTTGCTGTTGCTTTCTTGTCTTGTCTTGCAGGTACAGTGGCAAAGGAGGGCAGATCATACACGGTGCTGGCATGGGAGGAGCAGCGCGCCTAGGGATTAGGTTTTCTGAAAATTGGTTTAAGGTTGTGGGCCTAGACATTGGGTTAGGGTTTGGTTGTTTTGGGCTTGGTTTTGGATTATAAAATAGGTTAGGTGTAATTTGGGCTATTTGTAGTTGGGTTGAGGGTTTTGGATTGGACTTGGACATTTTATTTGGTATTATTTGGTCTTGCTTGCTCTTTTTTTATTATGACGGGCCGGGCAAATTTGGCCCATTACAACTGCCCTTCTTTACTCGTTGTCGTGTAACGAGAATAGAGCAAAGACTTTAAAAGTGTCAATTTTGCTTGGACCTGCTGAGTCTCGACTTCTCTTGGTACCCCTCTTCTTCAAATAACCTTGCTCTAACCCAATGCTACTTCAAGGGTATAGGAATTGTTGCTTCGATCCACTTCACTGCAACTTCAGGGAGATAAGACTTGTAGTTCTAATCTACTCCGCTACAACTTTAGTGAGATGAGATTTTTGGTTTAGTCTGCTCCATTGCCACTTCAGGGAGACAAAACTCGCAACTTGTAGCTTCAGTCTCTTTTGCTGCAACTTCAGGGACATAGGATCCTCTATCTTCAGTCTGCTCCGCTACAACTTCAAAGAGATAAGGCTGGTGGCTTCAATTTTATCCACTGCAACTTCAGGAAGATAAGATTCGCCATAATTTGTAGCTTTAATCTGTTCCACTACTGTAAGAGTATGCCCAAAGATCAATCACGAGATGGTTGTAATAACATACTTGATTTATCATGTTTATTAATATAAGGCTTTGCCATTATTATTTCAGTTTCTTTTCTGTGTACATAAATAAACTATTTTATAATAATGTCCTAAGAATAATATGATTATCCTTAAAAGATCCTTAGTCAAGTATTATTGTTGGTTAGGACAATAATAATGCATTAAGACTAACATGTAGTTGATTGATGATAAAGAGTTGTCATTGATATGGAGTGTCAGAATCAATGCATGAATATGTTTGTTAGAGAACAACATATTGGACTGACCTGCTATGAGTATGTTTCTTGGATTATTATGTAATTGTCACAATATTACTCATAGTGATTAATATGTATATGATCCTCATACTTGAGATCATCATCATCCCAACATCTTGAGTTGTATATTTTGATATAGTCAAACGAACACCATAACTGGTTGTTCTATAAAGACTGATGTGGGATATACCACAATCTATGTAGAGGGATATTGTGACAGCCCTATTTTGACCCTAGTCGGGAAGTGGTTTCGTGTAACACCCTGAATTTGGGTCTAGAAGAATTGGGTTTCGAAGTCTGGGTTGAATAAATGGAAACCTGAGTAATTGAGAAGTTTTAAATATTATCGTTCAAGAAAATTTTATTTTGAATTACTATTAGAAAATTCTTACTAAATTTATTATTACTGATATTTTAAATTCTTACTGTGTCTATTGATGTTTTTAAATTTCTATGAAAATGATAAATTATTATTTTTTATATAATTATTAGATAATTATTGTTGTTAATTTAATGTTTGAATTAAATTATTAAACATTTTTACTGTATTTATTTTTACTAATTTATGGAAATTATAATTATTATTATGAGATAAAATTTTTACTGTATTTGAAAAAAAATATTATTATTATTTACGGTATTAATATTTGAAATTTTTATTAGATAAAAATATATTTATTATTATTGATATTATTATTATTTGTTTTATTTAAAAAAATATATGTATAATATTTGGTGTTTAAACTCTACTAAAATAATAAGAATAAAAAGAAATTGTTTTAATTTTTCTTAATAGAGGAATCTGGGCATAAGGGTTGTTAAAGAGTTGGGTTAAAACAGGACATAAAGAGGAGATTGGCCCAGTGGTTAGGCGTGTTAAGTAGTAGGAAGGGAGCAGAGGTTCGACTCCCAGCATGCGCACAGGTGGGTTTTATTTTTATTTAGTAAGCAGGGTTGCGGCTAGATAAGGTTTAAGTAAAGTTGCGAGCAGAGACTAACACAGTGAACGCCTTGGGCGCAGTGGCACCAGTGCGTTAGAAGGACCGAGGGGGGCGCGAGTTCGAGTCCAAGCGCTGGCGGAATTTTGATTTCTTTTTAAAGAAGCGGGAACTGCAGCAGGTAAGGTTTAAATTTAAACGTAACGCTAGTATATCAAAGAAGAACGCATGTCCCAGTGGCTAGCAGCGTGCTGGGCAACCTAGAGGTCCCAGGTTCGAGCTTGGGCGCGCGCGAGAGGATGCTCCTTTTTGCTGTGCGCGCGCGAGAGGAGACGTGTTGGGCTGGAGGACCGTAGCAGCGAGCCGTGCGGGAGTGAGCTTCTAAGCAGCAGATTGAAGCGGTGGGGCTGCTATCAAACGGTGGAAAAGTTTGAATCCCATTCAAACTTTTGTTTTTGTTTTATTTAGCTAAAATTAAGGGATTGAAAGTAATTCAAATCAGTTTTGAATTTAAATTCGGTAGGTAGAAAATTAAGGAGCAAGGCATGGTATTTGAAATTGGGAGGAAATCTGTTATATATTTTTTTTATGCCAAAATACAATCGGCATTAGGCAATTAAGGTACCGAAAGAGTTCTTAAATTTTGGCATTATGGGGTTGCTCTTCTCTTGACTTTGTAGGAATCAGTTTTGTGTTCTTTTTATTATTTTTCTGTTCACAAACCTTTTACCCTTGTTTTTGTTCTTTCTTATATTTTTCCCCTTTTGATTTTCTTTCCCAAAAGGCCGAAACCCCATTCTTTTACTTAGTCATATCGAGATCGTTCCTTTTTATTTTATCTTCTTTTTCGTCGCATCCAAAGCCGAAAACATCGTGTTCATAGGGATTTGGTAGCCGAATTTATAGATCCTTTAAGTTCACTCTTTGTTCGAATTTAGGGGCTGGATTTGCATTGGAATCGAGATAAGAATCGTTTTGGTTGAAAGAGCCTGTGGTAAGTATTCAGAATCGTTTATTTTTATTTGAGTTTGTAGAAAAGCTGAATAACCCCTAATCACTTAGGGAGGCTATCATTATAGACTAAAAGGGTTTTATTTGTGTTATATCATTCTATTAAGAGAAGGCGGAATAAAGGATGTCGATTGAAAGAGCTTTGGAAGGCGAGGACCACTTGGATGACGGATTTAGACTTAGTCATCAGTTTTGGCAAAGGTAAGTGGGTTAAGGCCATTTAAGGAGGTTGGCCGAAAATGTATATTGTGATAATAGTGAGCATTCGACTTTGTTTTTAGATATTAATGTGATTTAAACGAATGTAGGATTGAGTTAGAGCAGATCTCGTCATCGTTCTTCGTAATCAGGTGTGTAACTTACCCCTTGTAGTAGCTTAGATTAATGTCGGCTGAAAAGCTGAAATGCCGAATCCTGGCATCGTTAAATTTCTGGTAACGAGATAAACAGTGAATAGGTTAGAATACAATGGGCTCGGTTAACGAAATCGATGGAACAGGTAAGATTACGATTTTGAGTATGTTGGTAAGTTGGGCCTCGATGGGCTGAATTAGGCCCAATGGGCTTACGGGCCCATTTGGAGTAAAAATTGCTAAAACGGAATTGTGATAAATGTATGATTAACCCAGATAGAACGGTAGTAGTATTTAGGCTAAATGGACTTAGAAGGCTAAATCGGTACTCGTTAGGCCCATTAGGGGTTTTGGGCTCAATAACTCGATTTTGCTAAAATAGGCTAAAAATTTCTGTTTTAATACTCCGGAATGTTGAATAAGTATGAAAAATCCGAATAAGTGTTAAAATTACGTAATTACCCTTATAGCTTAAAAATGACTATTTTACCCCTTGGTAGAAATGACCATTATACCCCTAGGGTTGTAAAATGATTATGTTGATTGTGATATTGATATTTTTCATGAAATGATATGATATGCACATGATATGCATATGATATGCTACGATATGTATACGATATGCCATGTTATAATCATTACATGCATGGGTTGGGTTTATATGATTGGAGGAAGTGTTAAAGGGCTTTGCCCCAGTATACCGAAAAGGGCTTTTGCCCCAGTTTACCAAAAGGGCTTCTGCCCCAGTTATTAAAAGAGGCTAGGCCTCCAGTTATATGATAAAGCAGCTATGCTGCCAGTGGAGAGTTTGGTTGGGTGGGTTGAATTATTCCCCACATGGAGAGCTTGGTTGGTACGGGTGGAGAGTAGCGGATGGTGGGTTGAGTAGTCTCCCCAACTGGGCTTTGCATACATACATTGACATTACATGTGATATTGAAATGGGCTTTGCACACATACACTGATATTATATGTGTTGTTAAAATGGGCCTTTGGGCCATACCGTTTACAGAAAAGGCTTCGGCCCAGTGAATTGATTTATGAAAAAGGGCTAAGGCCCAGCAACCGATATTTGAAAAGGGCTTCGGCCCAGTTATATGTTGGGACTGATTTGGGGGCTTAGGCCTAGTATGCTGATATTGATTTGGGCTCTGTAGGTGGCTTGTTGCACACTGAGTTTTCCAAATTCACCCTTTTTTTCCTTCCATCCTTGCAGGTGAGCCTTAGATTGGTGGACTTGGAGCTGGGAGGGATTCAGAGTGGCCACAAGGACTGGACTATTGGATTTCTAATTAAGTTACCTATTTGAAGTTAGATTTAATTATTTATTTCTGGTTTTGGGTTGTAAAAAGGGCCTCTTTAATTATTTTTATTTTGGGTTTTTATTCTTTACTTATTTAAATTGGTTTTAGCTTACGTAGGATATTATTTAAATCGAGTTGAAAATAAATGATTTTAAGACGTGATTTTTATAAAAGTTACTTGTTTTCAAAATAACACGATAACCAAGCAAAGCTTCCGCAATTTTAAATGATCTTGTAGATAAATATTTCGAATAGTTAAAGTGTGGCAATGGTAGTGTGCATGTCTAGGAGTGGATCCAAGAAGAGCTTGGTACTTAAGCAGTCTATTCGACTCACCTCCTCTTTTCTGGAATCCTACCTGGTGCCCAGCTTCCATTCACTTTAAGTCTTAACGAAAAAGGTCAAATTTATTTGATACTCAAACCGTTTTCAAGATAACATGTTTTATAAAGGTTACAAATCTGAGTTTTCGATATTTGATCTGTCTTTAAAATAACATGTTTTTGCAAACTACAAGGGTTTATAAGCTTTCATAAAACTTTTACAAAGGTTTTAACGATGTTTGCAAAGGGATGATTATTTCAATGAAAGCACGATTTTCGAAAAACACTTCAATGTGACACATCAGACTTGGCCGTAACGTCCAGGCCGGGTTTGGGGTGTTACATTTCGAGACCGCTAAACCGAGTCATAAAATATTAGAATATAATATTCTATGTTTAATTTATGTGATAAATGTGCGTATGAATTCTTGAATGTTTGAATGTGTCAAATTGAATGTGGATTTACCTAGAAGGACTTAAATGAGAAATGTTGAAAATGGGTGAGGCAAATTGAAGTGGCCGAATAATTCATAGATTAAAACATCGGGATTTGCATGTCAAATTCCCCATTTTTAGTCATAGTGCCGGCCATGATGGAATTAGGGGAATAAAATATGCTTTTTAATTTTAAAATTATGTCATAAAGTTTTAATTTAAGAAATAAAATGATTAATAAAATAAAAGAGTGGTGAAAAGAACAAGGCAGTTCATCCTTGTGTTCTTCTTAGCCGAAACTTGGAGAAAAGAAAGGAGAAAATTAGTTTGAAGCATTCGGCACCTTCTCTTGTCAATCTAAGCTCAAGATCATAAGGAGCAAAGTTCGGCCAAGGGGAAAGCAAAGGTGGTTGAGTAGCTGATTGGAGCCAATCATCCAACGCCAGATCTATCTCCATCAAGCTCGGGATCACTTTTGGGGAAGCCGTCACAACTGTCATCTACTTTTTGGTACTTTTAAATGAAAGGTTTAGGTTTTCTTCCGATGGCATGTATAGACTATATTTTGGGATAGTTGTTACTTTAATGCCTATATAGATATGTATAGCCATACGAATATGGTTTAAACTTATAAGTTTGGTATGAGTTGGATAATTATATTATGAATTCGGTTATTGTGCTTTTCATGCTATGGAATGTTTAAACTAAAGAAATAATATCTAGCCTTTCATGATTACTTTTAAAAATTGAACTTTAGTAAAGTCTTATTCAAAGAGTATAGAGATGAGAGTCTCTAAATTCTTTCAAATGAGGTACTCGTGTAGTAAACAACTATGGCAATGTGAGAAATGTTTTAACTAAAAGTTGTATGCAATTTGTTTATTTAGCAAATTAACTACGTAATGTTGGCAAAACCTTTAGTCATAAGTTTTGATCTCATGATTAGTAGTTTGTTCCGGGATTTATATAGTAATACTTCGTAACCCCACCGGCGATGGTCTCGGGTTAGGGGTGTTACAGATATGGTTGATCAATATAGGATAAGTCCCTCCTACATAATGGGAGTAATATTTCAGGCCACTTGATTGAGTGAGATTAGAAATGCATGGCCATGCTCAAATAAGTTGATATGAGATGTCATACTTACTTGTGTATCATAGTCTACTCAAGGTATCAAGAAACATGGGATGGACTATGCAAGTGTGACTATTCCATGACTTGTGTCCATTCCAAAGATATAGGACTTAAGGATTAATGCATGAAAGGTTAATCACAAAAGGTTTTGTTGAATCATGACTTCTTGTAACTTAGGTAGCAATGATGCATTGCTAGATGCCACTCATTGTTTGTAACATTAGAATCGTTCTAATATTACTGCTAACGTTACAAGAACCTATAGGGTCACACCCTATGGTTGAAATGAACGGAGTAAAATATAGTTGGTATTGTATTTTGATTGTCACATGAATTAAATTAATTATAGAATTAATTTAATTGGGCAATCAAATTGTTGAACATACTATACGTACAAGGATGTTGTACACATAATCAGAACATAATTTCATTAGTATATGAATTTGGTTCGTATATAAGTTTAAATAAATATAGTTTACCTAAATCTTTATTATGGTTATTGTAATTATAATTTTCGGTTAAACAATATTATATTTATTTTAATAATGATTATTATGTTCGGTCTAATTTATAATGAATTAAAATTCGTTATAAAGATATACCAATTAAAAGGGTGTTATATATGGCAAGGGTAAAAAAAACCCTAAAGAGAGTATATATAAATAAGCCCAAAACTATGCTAAAGGGTCTAGCAGCCGTCAAGCATAATAATCACTGAAAATAGTTTTCTGGTATTTTTACCGTTCATTGTCAATCGGGTGGACTACGTAGAGGCCGACATCGGAAAAGGTTTCGGCTTGGTTCAATAGTGATTCAGGATTCCCGTTTCCTAGGCGTCGCTGTCTACTCAGATTGAAGTTTCGGTAATTTCGAAACCTTTTATCACCCCGATTCATTCTTTACACATGGATCCATGGTTTGGATCGCCGAAATATTTTGTTTATTTTATTTTTCCGCTGCGCCTTGGAGGCACCGGCGTTCCAACAACTACAACATTAGAGAAATAAGATTCGCTGTCTTCAGTATGCTTCCCTACAACTTTAGGGAGATAAGGCTGGTGGCTTCAATTTGCTCAACTGCAACTTCAGGAAGATAAGATCCGCAATAATTTTTAGCTTTAATTTGTTCCACTGCAACATCAGGGAAATTAGATTCGCTATCTTCAGTCTGCTCCGCTACAACTTCAGGGAGATAAGGCTGGTGGCTTCAATATGCTCCACTGCAACTTCAAGAAGATAAGATCCGCCATCTTCGATCCACTCCATTGCAACTTCAGTGAGATAAGATTTATGGATTCATCGATGTTGCTACACCGTCCTTTGGGGGACATGACTTGTAGAATCGATTTCATGGGCCTATGCTTATGCCAAATGATTAGGATGTTATGATCAGAAAGAATCAAATGCTCCTAACTAGATGTGTTATGAATGATATTTGTATGAATGCAGACTGTCATGAGAATGATCCCTTTTTAATGCTTAGGTTGTCATTGCTCGTTGTTCATCAGGGTTTTATCACTGACGTATTATGCTACCTTCTTGCTCAGCTAGTATCTTTGACAGAAAATCTGAAGAAATAGTCACAATTTAGACTTTTCTTTCTCCAATGTTTCCAACCCTTAAGATTGGTTAGTTCTAACTAGTGATCCTATTTCAGTTCCTTGTACTATTTAGAAACTTTTCAGAGTAATATGCAGAACTTCTTTTATGTGAATATTATAAGTCCAATAATCGTTGTTTCAATGAAAAATGCTTGAAAAAGATTATCACAATGGACAAGATGGAATTTTATTGAGAACAATGCTCGAAATGGATAAATTAATCAAGATAGCAAATCTTGCTAAGGTACAAAAGGGATAAGATGAAAATAGGTGCCCTAGATATCACAGCACGAGCTTCTCTATTCAAACTTCTCAAAACCCTTTCGAGTTAAATATGTGTTTAAGAGATCTAAAGTATTTTGTTGATGTCCCAGGATATAACGTTCCTCCTTCTTGTTAATTCTGAGAGGACAAGACTACCACATGCCCCATTTTCAATCAAAATTTGAGTCACCTTTTTTGGATTTTCAACTTAAAACCCCTTTGGTCTCAAGGCACTGTTTACGGGTTTTTACCTAGGCCTCTTCAATTTTTTTTTGAGGTCTCAAAGCACCCTTTGCGGGTTTTCACATTGGCGCCTTCCCCTTTTTAGGTGAAGTACTTCTTGACTGAATCCAAATTTACAGGATTAGGTAAGTTTTTACCATCCATCTTGGTCACAATCAGCACTCCTCCGAAAAAGGCCTTCTTTACCACATAAGGTCTTTCCCAGTTTAGCATCCATTTTCCTCTGAAATCCTTTTGTATGGGAAGGATCTTTTTAAATATCAGGTCCCCCTCATGGAATTCTCTTGGGCGAACCTTCTTTTTGTAAGCTCGCATCATTCGTTTTTGGTACATCTAACCATGACAAATAGCCCTTAGCCTCTTTTCTTCAATCAAGTTCAACTGATCAAATCAAGACTAGATCCATTCTGCTTTATCTAACTTTAGCTCTGACAAAACTTGCAGAGAAGGAATCATGACTTCAATAGGCAAGACCACCTCCATTTTGTAGACTAAGAAGAAAGGTGTTGCCCCGGTGGAGGTCTTGATAGATGTTCGATGAGCATAGAAGGCAAATGGTAACTTCTCATGCCAATCTTTATAAGTCTCAGTCATTTTCCCCACGATCTTTTTAATGTTTTTATTGGCTGCCTCCACTGCACCATTCATTTTTGGGTGATATGGCGACGAGTTGTGGTGTTTGATCTTGAATTGACTGTAGACCTCTGCTATCGCACTGTTGTTCAAGTTTAGCGCATTGTTAGATATGATCCTTTCTGGCATTCTATACCGACAAATGATTTCCTTCTTTAGGAATTTGCTAATTGCCGACTTTGTAACATTAGCATATGAAACGACTTCTACCCATTTGGTGAAGTAGTCGATGACCACAAAGATGAATCGATGCCCATTTGAAGCTTTTGGCGAGATCAGCCCAATGACATCCATACCCCACATAGAGAAAGGCCATGGAGAAGTCATAACATGAAAAGGTAAATGAGGTACATGAATTCTATCTCCATAAATTTGGCACTTATGGCACTTCTTGGCATAGCTCATGCAATCTTCTTCCATGGTGGACTAATAATATCCAAATCTCATGATTTGCCTAGCCATTGTGAAACCATTAGCATGTATTCTTCAGACACCCTCATGGACTTCTTCCAGAATTTTCTTAGCTTCAACAGCATCTACACATCTTAATAAAACCTAATCCTTTCTTCTTTTGTATAGGATCTCCCCATCTAAGATGTAATCACTGGCCAATCTTCTCAACGTTCTTTTATCATTCTCAGTTGCTTGATCAGGGTATTCACGGTTCTTCACATATCGCAGTATATCGTGATACCAAGGGTGATCATCTTTTTCTTCTTCTTCGTCGATGCTGTAGCAATGAGCCAGAGCCTCATAGATACTCATTTGGATAGGCTTCTGGAACAGTGGAAATGTGCAAGTGTACACAATCGTAACAAGTAATAAAGTGACAAGTAAATGTCGAGTTATCGTACCCACAGGGACTATAAAAAGAATTATTTATGAAATTAATTTAAAACACTTTGGAGAGGTGAAAATATTTTTTGGTTTGAAAGAGTGATTTTATAAACTAAGATTAAAACTAAGAAAACAAATTAAAAGAAAAGAAAAATTTTTATGCACGATTTCAAAAAGGATTTAATCAAGATGATAAAATTGTGTTGGATTAATTACATTTCTTTAACTTAGAATTATTAAACTTCATGCTTATGCTGTTACGAATAAATTCACGGCAACCCAGTAATTTGTTAACTTATGAACATATTTACTAATTAAATTCCATTCATCTCTTGGACATATTCCTATGCCAATTCAACCGACCAAACAGAATTAATAAGATAAACATGCTATAGCACATACATATTTATTAAGTTAAATTATCTCTCGTATATTCCTATGTCGATTCAACTGATTAATTCAATTTAATAAACATGTAAAAGATCATGTGAAGTAACAAAGTAGTCATACCTTGAAACGATTTAATCACAACAATCTTGCAAGTTATGCAAGGCATACGAATCGTCAGATACTATGCTAATTTAATCTTCAACTACCTTAGAAGAATTAAACATGCACAGATTAAGTATTGAGTCAATTAATTGCAATTTCAATCCGTCTAAACAATTAATTCTTTAATTATCTAAACAATTATAATGCCAAATAATCTAAACATGATTTTACTTAATCAAACATTTCACTGAGACCTATAACAGCATAAACACTATTTTAATAATTTAAGTAGGCAAAATATAATCAACCCAACACGAATTAAATTCAAGCTAAATTGATTAAAATAACCATTTCAACAACAATATTATTCATAGATATGTTCTTCATAAAAACAATAGAAATTAAAAAGATAAGGAACAAGAAAGCAAATCCGGTGTTCTCCGTGGCTTTGTCTGACTGCTCTATTCTTCGTCTCCATTATCCTCACCGGTCAAGGATCCTATGAACTCTTGCTTGCTACCCAAATTGGCTGAGAACACACCTCTTTTCCAAGAGGAGAAATCGGCACAAGGGGGTAGGAAAATGGTAAGGGAAAATGGAGAGAAAAGAATGTGGGGAGGTGAAGAGAGAATGAGAGAATTGTGAGAATTGAGGGATGATTTGAAATGAGCAGCAAGGGGTGGCTTTTATAGCTAAAGAGGGCTGCTAAAAATAGCAAACTCAGCAGCCAAGAGATCCCTCTCATGGCCGGCCACACACATGGCAAGGTTGACAAGTTCAACCTTGCTAATTTAGGCATGGGGCAAATCTAAAACGCCTAAAATAAAGGTGGGGTTTGAATGGGATTTTGAAGTCTTTCAAGGGCCTATTTGCAAGTAAAATTAATCAGCTAATTTGCTGATTTGGGTCAGCCTTTGGACGGTTCTGATCAGCCCAATAATGGCTGGTTCGGCTCACTCCATTCGGTTCAACCGGTGCGGTTCACTATGCCCTTCCTTCATAATTAATTAAAATTAATTTATTTAACCTAAATAAAATAGGAAATAAATTAAAAATAATTTAATTATGAATTAATATACATTTCTGGACCGTCTTATGCTGGAATTTAATTGGCCTTGATGCTTCAATTAATTTCTCGATTTCGTTCTTCTCGCAGTGTCCACTGGACCCTTTTTCTCCAAATGTGCATTTCTGTCAAAAATAATCAAATTTAATCAAAATTCACTATAAAATTATTTAAAATTCATAGTGTTCATATTTTTTAACACAATTTAATTATTTTATAATATTTAATTATTTTTCGACAAGAATTTATTCGAATTTGCATTAAATTAAGTTAAAAAGGGCATTTAAAAGTATATAATTTTTTGTGTTTCTAGCTTCACATCCTCTTTTTTATTTACTTTGATTATAGAAGCTAATGTAGCCAAGGCGTCAACCATCTGGTTTTCATTTTGCGGGAGGTAACAAAAGGTGATATCATCAAACTCATCAATTAATTCCGAAACTAGCTTTCGATAATTGATCAATTTAAAGCCTCTTGTTTCCCATTCACCTTTGAGCTGATAAATCACTAGTGCAGAATCCCCACACACCTCTAACACTTTGATTTTGCATTCTATGGTTGCACGAATTCCCATGATACATGCTTCGTACTTTTTCATCTTGTTTGTGCAATCAAAATCCAATTTGCAAGTAAATAGATAATGATCTCCTTTTGGGGATATCAGGACTGCCCCGATTCTGTCACCCACTGATTTGAGGCTCAGTCAAAATTTAGTTTCCAATGATGACCTTCTTGAAAGTCTTCTTCAGTAGTTGCAACATATATTAGATCTTTGTTCGTGAAATCAAAGTTCAAGAGCTCATAATCTTCCACAGCTTTATTGGCCAAAAAATCTTTTATTGCACTCCCTTTCACAGCCTTCTGGTTTACATAGACTATGTCAAATTCGAAAAGCAGAATTTGCCATCTAGCCATCTTTCCATCCAAAGCAGTCGACTCCATCATATACTTTAGGGGCTTTAGTTTCGAGATTAGCCAAGTTGTATGGTGCAACATGTACTGCCTTAGTCTTCGGGTTGTCCAGGTTAAGGCGCAACACAATTTCTCAATTGGTGAGTACCTTGTCTCACATTCAGTGATTTTTTTACTGAGGTAGTATATTACTCTTTCTTTCCTTCCTGACTCATCATGTTGGCCAAGCACACATCCCATGGAATTCTCAAATACTGCCAAGTACAGTATCAGTGGTTTATCTGGGTTGGGTGGCATTAGCACTGGGGCATTGGACAAGTAATGTTTGATCTTGTCGAAACTCTTTTGGCATTCCTCGCCCCACACACCTGGATTATGTTTCTTAAGGAGACGAAATATGGGGTCACATTTCTCTGTTAGCTGTGAAATAAACCAGGCGATGTAATTTAGTCTTCCTAGGAAACCTCGAACTTCTTTTTGAGTACACAGCGGAGGCAGCTCTTGTATAGCTTTGACTTTGTCTGGGTTGATCTCAATCCCTTTTTCACTAACTACAAATCCTAGCAGCTTTCCTGACCTAGCTCCGAAGGTACACTTTGCTGGATTGAGCTTTAGATGGAATTTTCTCAACCTTAGAAACAATTTCTTCAGGACTTGCATATGATCCTTCTCTGTTCGGGACTTTGAGGTCATATCATTGACATAAACTTCAATTTCTTTGTGCATCATATGGAATAGGGTTACCATGGCTCTTTGATACGTTGCTCCTGCATTTTTCGACCCAAATGGCATCACCTTATAACAAAATGTTCCCCACATGGTTACAAATGTGGTCTGCTCCATGTCTTCAAGATGCATCTTAATCTGGTTATATCTGGAGAAACCATCCATGAAGGAGAACAGTAAGTGACCTGCCGTGTTATCCTCTAAGGTGTCGATATGAGGCAGTGGGAAATTATCTTTTGGACTGGCTTTTTTCAAATTCCTGTAGTCTACACACATTCGTACCTTCCCATCTTTTTTAGGGATGGGGAGGATATTGGCTACCCATTCTGAGTATTTAATCGCTTGCAAGAATCTAGCATCGAATTACTTCTTGACCTCTTCTTTTATTTTTAGCAAAACATTGGGTCTCATCCTTCAGAGATTTTGTTGAATTGGTTTACATTCTTCGTTTATGGGGAGCCGGTGTACCACAATATCCGTACTTAACCCTAGCATGTCTTAATGTGACCATGCGAAGACATCTTTGAATTCTTAGAGTAACTCAATTAGGTCTCGCTTTGTCTCTACAATGATACAAGTTCTGATCTTCACCTCTTTTCCCTCTCCTAAACTCACAATTTTGATTGACTCTCTGTGAGATAGGATTTGCTTCACATCTTGTTCTACCATTCTCAATAGATCAAGAGATAGGTCACAACCTCGGTCATCTTCAAAATTTTGAGAATCCTCTATACACATATCTCGTTCAAAAGGAGACTTTGAGTCATTAGTAGCGTCGCTCACATCATTAATATCTAGAGACCTATTATAGGGATGAAGGAAGGTCCAAAGAACAAAAGAATTGTAACGCCCTGAATTTTGGGCCTAGAAGTATTGGGCCCTGAGTTTTAGATCCTAGCTTAGTATTTTTTTTAGGAGTTTAATTTTGGCCTTCTAGAAGGTTGGAAGGGTGTGATGATGGACTCTAAGGAGAGTGTGCTAAAGAGAAAATTTAGGAAAAGGATTGGAGATTTACCAGGGAGAAAAACAAGGAGATAAGATGGGGAAGAGGTGGAGCCAATTGGGACTTTAGGGCTAGCTAAGTTTCGACAGTAGGCTATATATATAGGTGTCGAATTTGAGGTCCTAGGTTAATGACGTGTAACACCCTTAACCCGTGTCCATCATCGGATTGGGGTTACGAGGTATTACCAGATGAAACACAACTTCCAGATAGTCACAAACATAATTATGAACACAACTCTAATGTCATGCAATTATAAACAATAATATCAAGTACATCATTTTGACACATAGTGTTTGCGCATGTCAAAATTATTACAAAACATCCAAACCAATTATTACAAGTATAACATATAAAGAACACATGTCTTAAATAATTATCAAATTAACATATACATTCGGCACATAAATAAAATATGTAATCATATAAACCATTTTAACCAAATCCAAAGAAACGTGAAATGGTGCATTTCCAAATTACAAATTTTCATGCACATAAACCAACTTTAAAAGAAAACAAATATGTTTTTACAAAACTAAATACACTATTCATTTGGTAAATTTTAAGGTTTTGACCAAACATAAATGTGCTTAATACATGAGATTCAATTAATAACCATTTCACTACTAACCTATACTTCACACATATCATGATTTCTAGTATAATAAACAAGCCACTAAGTCATTTTGTATTAACCTAATTCGGTAAACACATATGTAAAATAAATTAAATATCGCTTACAACATGTCTTATAATGACTTCAAACTTTCGTTCATTAACTAAATATTAACCACCTTAACTTCAAATACAACTCAAACATATGACATGGATTTTAACAAGGTTTATATATATATATATATATATATATATATCACATAACAATTCAACTACAGTCTTAAACACCATATATACATAACCAATATTCATGTTCAAAAATTATTAATAACCAAACTCAAATAACCACATAGCATCTTTTAATACCATACCATGATCAAACGTACATAATTATCTAAATTCTCAAAGATTACTCAACATTGCAACATTTAATCTATGTCTTATAGATAAAGTCTCCACCTCATTCACCTTTAGTCATTTATAACAAATGAAATATACGTTTAAATATATAGAACATAACCGAATATTCCAACTAAAATTAATACATCAGCCACATCATTAGATCAACTATGAAACTATACTTAGCCAAAATGATTAAGCCATTTTCACATAGCTTTTAATTATATACACACCAAAATTAAACATGTTCAAAGGATAGTATAGTCTATACATTCCATATGTAAAGTTTAAAACATATAATACCAAAACGATCGATAGTGTGACAAGATGCTAACAAATCCCTAGCTTTCCAGCCGATTTCAACGATCTATAAAAACAGAGAAACAAATACTCAAAGTAAGCTTTCATAAGCTTAGTAAGACTTAAGCAATTATATCATTATATTAAATAATATTGTTAATTCGTACAATTTGAATATACCACATAAACTATACTTTATTTCAATTAAGGCATCAAACCGAATATGCTCATTTAATTTTTATCATAGCTGAATACCTTACTTCTCATATAATAAAACCTTTCATTTAGTTCAATGATAGACAATTTCATTTACAAAAATGTACTCTCATGGCATTATAATTCGAAAATATACATCGTACTTGAATTCGATATTATTTAATCCGAGTCACTCACTTTTATAATTTCTCATTCATCGATTTGATTCATATAGGCTTTAGATCTCTTAAACTTACAACTTGACACTATCCACCAGCTTAAAGCTTGCTAGGCGTACTGCCTGATGTAAACCACCGGCACAAATCCTGCTAGGCTTTTAGCCTGATTTATTTCACCGGCACAGGGCCTGCTAGGCTCGAAGCCTGATTTAACTCATCGGCACAAGGCCTGCTAGGCTCGAAGCCTGAATATCACGGACATATAATTTATACCATCGATTATTAACAAGTATACTATCAAAGTTTTTTATTCATTTCTTCTAACTCAAAATTACAATTGACAGTCTCGTTCAATTCATGGTAAGGGTCCATACCTTACTTCATTACACATTTGGCAATCACATTATATATCATATCAAATATCATTCACCATACCTTACTTCAGAACACATTCGGCAATCATATTATATATCAAAGAGAACCATTCATTACTTTGATTTACATTCGGAAATGTCATAACAAATTTCTACTAATTCAATTCGGCAATAATATCTAACAATCATTAAAATTTAATACATAACATAGCTCAAGAACTTACCTCGACAATTTTGTACGACTGCGTCGACTACTCGTCTAACTTCGTATTTCCCCGATCCAAGTCCCGTATCTTTGGATCTTGAGCTAATTTAAAACAAATTAAACTACTTTATCAATTGGATCAATTTAATTTCACTCAAAGATCATACCAAATAATAATTTACTTAATAACCCTTAAGAGTTTTGGACTTTAACAAATTGATCCAAAAATTCCAAGACACTCCAATTAATCAAACTTTATTTATAGCATAGTAAAGCTGAATACTCACAAAAACTTTTACTAGACACCTTAGTTCATATACTTAGCTATTTATCCTTCAACATTTTCTACTTTAGCATTTTAATCAAATTCACTAAAATTGACTAAAACTCATAATTATATACTTAATTTGCGTTCATCTTCCGTTTTCAAACATAAATCACCAAATCTTATAAATTTCAACCATGGCCGAACCTTAAATTTCTATCTATTTCAAAAAGTAAATCCATGGGTTTTGAAGAGAATCAAGCAAGGAATTCAAAAATGTCAAAATGTAACTAGACTATCATGGAAATTACCTTGAATTTTTTATTTCAATTTGCCGAAATTTCAAAACAATTCTTCTCCAACTTTCGGCTCTCCCAAAAATGAACATGCAATATTTCTTTTTCCATTTTTTTAATGCTTTGTTTTAATATATCATAAGTAATTATTATTTTACTTATTTAGCCCTTTCCACATCAATTAACAAAACACATATAACATGGACATAATCGGCACTCACATAATAAAAAGGTTTATTTGAAATTCAAGCACTTCATAATCATAAGTCACAAGCAATTTAACCATTAAAATTATATATTATACCGTCCATAAAATTCTTCAATGGCTTAATTGCCATTTAAGACCCCAATATTCAAAGAACATGATACAATGGCATTTTTTTATTATAACATGCCTATTAACCAATTGATGCAATTTACTCCCTTTTTATAATCAAGCACTCAAACTGTAATATTTCAAAACGAAATTTTCACACCAGTCAATTCACATATACTAGACATAGAAAATAATACTTTAATATTTTGCCGACTCAGATTCGTGGTCTCGAAACCACCGTTCCGATTAGGGTCAAAATTGGGTTGTCACAACTTTCCCCCCTTAGGGATTTTTGTCCCCGAAAATCTTACCGGTAAGAAGATAGGGATAATGTTCTCGCATCGAACTCTCGAGCTCCAAATTTGCTTTCTCAATCCCGTGTTTCTGCCATAATACTTTCACCAACGAGATTTTCTTATTTCGCAATTCTTTCACCTCATGAGCTAGAATATGAACCGGTTCTTCCTGATAATTCAAATTAGATTGAATCTCGATTTCAGATGGATAAATTACGTGTAAGGGATCTGATCGGTATCGGCGAAGCATTGACACGTGAAAAACATTGTGGATCTTTTCTAGTTCAAGTGGCAACAATAATCTATACGCAACTAGTCCAATACGTTCAATAATCTCGTACGGCCCAATGAATCTCGGACTTTACTTGCCTTTACGACCAAATCTAAGCACTTTCTTCCACGGGGAAACCTTCAGAAACACTTTATCTCCTATTTGAAATTCTATGTTTTTACGTTTCAAATCCACATACGATTTCTGACGATCCGATGCTACTTTCAAACTTTCATGGATCACTTTTACTTTTTTTTTCTGTTTCTTTGACTAAATCAACCCCGTGAATCTTGTGTTCGCTGAGCTCATTCCAATACAAGGGTGTAGACATTTTCGATCGTACAAAGCCTCGTAAGGTGCCATTTTGATACTAGATTGAAAACTATTGTTGTATCCAAATTCAACCAAAGGCAAGTATCGATCCCATGAATTTTTAAACTCAAGGATACAACATCTCAACATATCCTCAAGTGTCTGAATGACTCGTTTAGATTGACCGTCTGTTTGAGGATGGGATGCGGTGCTAAAATGCAATTTGGTACCAAGCGTGTATTGCAATTTCTTCCAAAACAGCGATGTAAATCTCGAGTCCCTATCTGATATGATAGAAATAAGTACTCCGTGCAATCGCACAATTTGAGAATTATACAATTCCACTAATTTATCAAGCTAGTAATCTGTACGGACCGGAATGAAGTGAGCGGATTTTGTCAATCTATCAACAACAACCCAGATTGCATCTTTCTTGCTTGATGTCAACGGTAAGCCCGATACAAAGTCCATAGTGACTCGATCCCATTTCCACTCAGGTATCATGATCGGCTGAAGTAATCCCGAAGGCACCTGATGCTTGGCTTTTACTTGTTGGCATACCAAACATTTCGAAACAAAATCAGATATGTCTCGTTTCATACCATGCCACCAGTACTACTGTTTCAGATTGTTATACATTTTCGTGCTACTCGAATGAACTGACATCCGACTGCTATAAGCTTCATTCAATATCATCTGAATAAGCTCTGTATTTCTCGGAATACATAATCGATTCCTGAATCTCAAACAACCATCTATATCAATTAGAAACTCTGAATCAGCTTTCGAGTCACATTGAGGCCATTTTTCTATTAAATCATTATCAACTTCTTGAGCTTCACGAATCTGCTGTACAAGTAACAGTTTTGCTTTTAATTCAGCTACTAACACACCATCAATAGACATAGCCAAAAGCGCATTCATCGCGCGCAACGTAGATAGTGATTTTCGACTTAAAGCATTAGCGACAGCATTAGCTTTTCTCGGATGATAATCAATCACAAGCTCATAATCTTTGAGCAATTCTAACCATCATCGCTGTCTCAAATTCAAATCTTTCGAGTCATCAAGTATTTAAGGCTTTTATGATCAGAGTAAACGTGTCATTTTTCACCGAACAAGTAGTGGCGCCAGATCTTCAAAGTGAAAACAATAGTAGCTAACTCAAGATTGTGAGTCGGATAGTTCTTCTCGTGTGGCTTCAACTATCTCGAGGCATAAGCTACAACTTTGCCTTCTTGCATCAAGACGCAACCCAAACCATTCAAAGATGCATCACTGAAAATCACAAATTCTTTACCCGATTCTGGCTGAACCAGCACTAGAGCTTCAGTCAAAAGAGTTTTCAACTGATCAAAGCTTTTCTGACACTTTTCGACCATTCAAATTTGATGTCTTTCTGTAGCAATTTTGTCATCGATGTCGGAATCATCGAGAAGCCTTTCACAAACCGTCTATAATACCCAGCAAGTCCCAAGAAGCTCCGAACTTTCGAAACATTCCTCGGAGGCTTCAAATCAAGTATAGCCGAAATCTTACTTGGATCAACCTGAATACCCGATGCTGAAATCACATGCCCTAGAAAGCTAACTTCACGTAACCAAAACTCGCATTTACTGAACTTCGCGTACACATGTTTATCCCGCAAAATTTGTAAGACAAGTCTCAAATGTTCAGCATGCTCGGTCTCGTTGCGTGAATAGATTAGAATGTCATCTATAAATACGACTACGAACCGATTCAAATATTGTCTGAATACCCGATTCATCAAATCCATGAAAACTGCAGGGGTATTAGTGAGCCCGAACGGCATCACCAAGAACTCATAATGTCCATACCTCATCCAGAAAGCGGTCTTAGGCACATCCTAGTCTCTAACTCGCAACTGATAATAACCTGATCGTAAATCTATCTTCGAAAACACTGAAGCTTCCTTTAGCTGATCGAATAAATCATCAATTCGTGGCAACGGATATTATTCTTTATAGTCACTTTGTTGAGTTGTCGATAGTCAATACACATTCTCATAGTCCCGTTCTTCTTTTTCACGAATAACACTGGTGCAGCCTAAGGAGAGAAATTCGATCGAACAAAACCTCTATCTCTCAACTCTTGCAACTGAGATTTCAATTCTTTTAATTCGGTCGGTGCCATACGATACAGAGCTATCAAAATTGGAGTTGTTCCAGGTACCAATTCTATACCAAACTCTACTTCCCGAACAGGTGGCAAACCCGGTAATTCTTCAGAAAATACATCCGGATACTCGCATACAACTGGCACAGTCTCGAGCTTCCTTTTGGATACTTTACTATCCAGCACATACGCGAAATAAGCTTCGCAACCCTTTTTCATGTATTTCTGAGCCAACATTGAAGATATTACTACCGACAACCCATTTAAATCAGTAGACTCAATTTGAATGATCTCATCATTTTGACATCGCATATCAATGGTCTTTCATTTGTAATTCACCACAGCATCATGCAAGGTTAACCAATCCATACCGAGGATGATATCAAACTCGTCAAATGGCAAAAGCATCAAATCAGTCAGAAAACATGAATCTCGAATCATCAAGGGACAATTCCTGCACACTTTGTCGACTAACACAACCCGACCCAGAGGGTTCGATACCCGAATCTCAAACTCAGTAGACTCAACAGGTAAAGTCTTATTGGATACTAATGTTTCACACACATAGGAATGAGTCGAACCAGGATCAATCAAAGCAATTACACTAGTGTTGTAAAGAGTGAATGTACCAGTGATAACATCTAGAGATAAAGCTTCCTCACGAGCACGAATAGCATAGGCTCTGTCAGGAGCACGAGCCTCAGATCTAACGGCTGTATCTTTCGTCCCTCTTTGATTGCCACCAGTATTACCCACATGTCTAGGTGGTCTACCCTGTGCTGGCATATTACTCGGCCGCGCACTCTGAACGGTGTTCTGCTCAGCTAGCATTAGACAGTCTCGAACAAAATGATCCGCCGATCCACATTTAAAACAGGAGTGATTGTGTAGTCTACAATCTCCCGAATGCCATTTGCCACAGTGCTTACACTCAGCTCTATGCTGTCGAACATTGCCCACACTAGCAACAAATGTAGCTCGAGAACTTACAGGAGGTCGGTCTCAATCTCATTTAGAATGACCTACATCAGCTTTAGATCGACTAGTATCTTCTTTAAGCTTCTTTGAAGATGACTGAAAGGTTTTACTCACGGATCTTTTACGAAAATCTCTAACTTCGAAATTAGCCTTTCTCTTTTCTTTTTCCATCTCTTCGGCTTTACAAGCTCGCTCAACAAGTACTACGAACTCTTTAATTTCAAGTATGCCGACCAACAGTTTGATATTTTCATTCAACCCGTCTTCGAAGCATTTACACATCATAGCTTCAGTTGAGATACATTCCCGAGCATATCTGCTGAGCCTTACAAACTCTCGTTCATATTCGGTAACTGTCATTCGACCCTGTTTAAGTTTGAGAAATTCTTTACGTTTCTGATCAATAAACATCTGGCTGATGTACTTGTTACAAAACTCTGTCAGAAAGAATTCCTAAGAAATTTGCTCTCTCGGCACTACCAAAACAAAAGTATTCCACCAATGATAAGCAACATCGCGTAACAGAGACACAACACACTTTAAACACTCATCGGGAGTACATGATAGCTCATCGAATACGCGGATAGTATTATCGAGCCAAAACTCGGCCCTCTCAGCATCATCACTAACTGTGGCTCTGAACTCTTTGGCCCCGTATTTTCTTATTTTATCAACTAGGGGCTTATTCAACCTCAATGGATCAATCACTGGAGGTGCCACAAGTATCAGGAGTGGATTATTTGGGGGCGGAGGTGGTTGTGTAGCCGGATTATTTCGTACAAATTCGAAAAACCATTCATTCATCATGTTATAGAAAGCTTGCCTGGCCTCTCCCTCATTACCTGGGATCGGCCGAGATTCAGCAGGCGCTGTCCCTTGCGC
Organism: Gossypium stocksii; assembly: GCA_020496765.1. NCBI lineage: Eukaryota > Viridiplantae > Streptophyta > Magnoliopsida > Malvales > Malvaceae > Gossypium > Gossypium stocksii. The sequence goes on along the minus strand of CM035632.1, from coordinate 99,210,799 downwards.
GGGAGTAGGCGCTACACTCTCTACATCATCAGCTAAAGCTCGATCGGGATCCATTCGCTATATAAAAACACATTTTTAAACGTCAGTAATCATCACACTATCGTATTATCACTTTATGGCATGTATAGCTAGACTCACACATGCTACGTTAGTCCTAGAATCAACTAAATTGTAGCTCTGATACTAATAAAATGTAACACCCCTAATCCGTGTCCATCATCAGAATGGGTTTATGAGGTATTACCAGACGAAACAAAACTTCCAGATAATCACAAACATAATTATGAACACAACTCTAATGTCATGCAATTATAAACAATAATATTAAGTACATCATTTTGACACATAGTGTTTGCGCATATCAAAATTATTACAAAACATCCAAACCAATTATTACAAGTATAAAATATAAAGAACACATGTCTTAAATAATTATCAAATTAACATATACTTTCGATACATAAATAAAATATGTAATCATATAAACCATTTTAACCAAATCCAAAGAAACGTGAAATGGTGCATTTCCAAATTACAAATTTTCATGCACATAAACCAACTTTAAAAGAAAACAAATATGCTTCTGTAAAACCAAATACACTATTCATTTGATAAATTTTAAGGTTTTGACCAAATATAAATGTGTTTAATACATGAGATTCAATTAATAACCATTTCACTACTAACCTATACTTCACACATATCACGATTTCTAGTATAATAAACAAGCCACTAAGTCATTTTGTATTAACCTAATTCGGTAAACACATATGTAAAATAAATTAAATATCGCTTACAACATGTCTTATAATGACTTCAAACTTTCGTTCATTAACTAAATATTAACCACCTTAACTTCAAATACAACTCAAACATATGACATGGATTTTAACAAGGTTTATATATATATATATATATATATATCACATAACAATTCAACTACAGTCTCAAACACCATATATACATAACCAATATTCATGTTCAAAAATTATTAATAACCAAACTCAAATAACCACATAGCATATTTTAATACCATACCATGATCAAACGTACATAATTATCTAAATTCTCAAAGATTACTCAACATTGCAACATTTAATCTATGTCTTATAGATAAAGTCTCCACCTTATTCACCTTTAGTCATTTATAACAAATGAAATATACGTTTAAATATATAGAACATAACCGAATATACCAATCAAAATGAATACATCAGCCACATTATTAGATCAACTATGAAACTATACTTAGCCAAAATGATTAAGCCATTTTCGCATAGCTTTTAATTATATACACACCAAAATTAAACATGTTCAAAGGATAGTATAACCCATACATGCCATATATAAAGTTTAAAAAATATAATACCAAAACGATTGATAGTGTGATGAGATGCTGACAAATCCCGAGCTTTCCAGCTGATTTCAACGATCTATAAAAATAGAGAAACAAATACTCAAAGTAAGCTTTCATAAGCTTAGTAAGACTTAAGCAATTATATCATTATATTAAATAATATTCTTAATTCATACAATTCGACTGTACCACATAAACTATACTTTATTTCAATTAAGGCATCAAACCGAATATGCTCATTTAATTTTTATCATAGCTGAATACCTTACTTCTCATATAATAAAACCTTTCATTTAGTTCAATGATAGACAATTTCATTTACAAAAATGTACTCTCATGGCATTATAATTCGAAAATATACATCGTACTTGAATTCGATATTATTTAATCCGAGTCACTCACTTTTATAATTTTTCATTCATCGATTTGATTCATATAGGCTTTAGATCTCTTAAACTTACAACTTGACACTGTCCACCAGCTTAAAGCTTGCTAGGCGTACTGCCTGATGTAAACCATCGGCACAAATCCTGCTAGGCTTTTAGCCTGATTTATTTCACCGGCACAGGGCCTGCTAGGCTCGAAGCCTGATTTAACTCACCGGCACAAGGCCTGCTAGGCTCGAAGCCTGAATATCACGGACATATAATTTATACCATCGATTATTAACAAGTATACTATCAAAGTTTTTTATTCATTTCTTCTAACTCAAAATCACAATTGACAGTCTCGTTCAATTCATGGTAAGGCTCCATACCTTACTTCATAACACATTCGGCAATCACATTATATATCATATCAAATATCATTCACCATACCTTACTTCAGAACACATTCGGCAATCATATTATATATCAAAGAGAACCATTCATTACTTTGATTTACATTCGGAAATGTCATAACAAATTTCTACTAATTCAATTCGGCAATAATATAAAACAGTCATTAAAATTTAATACATAACATAGCTCAAGAACTTACCTCGACAATTTCGTATGACTGCGTCGACTACTCGTCTAACTTCGTATTTCCCCGATCCAAGTCCGATATCTTTGGATCTTGAGCTAATTTAAAACAAATTAAACTACTTTATCAATTGGATCAATTTAATTTCACTTAAAGATCATACCAAATAATAATTTACTTAATAACCCTTAAGAGTTTCGGACTTTAACAAATTGATCCAAAAATTCCAAAACACTCCAATTAATCAAACTTTATTTATAGCATAGTAAAGCCGAATACTCACAAAAACTTTAACTAAACTCCTTAGTTCATATACTTAGCTATTTATCCTTCAACATTTTCTACTTTAGCATTTTAATCAAATTCACTAAAATTGACTAAAACTCATAATTATATACTTAATTTGCATTCATCTTCCATTTTCAAACATAAATCACCAAATCTCATAAATTTCAACCATGGCCGAACCTCAAATTTCTATCTATTTCAAAAAAAATAAATTCATGGGTTTTGAAGAGAATCAAGCAAGGAATTCAAAAATGTCAAAATGTAACTAGACTATCATGGAAATTACCTTGAATTTTTTGTTTCAATTTGCCGAAATTTCAAACCAATTTCTTCTCCAACATTCGGCTCTCCCAAAAATGAACATGCAATCTTTCTTTTATTATTTTTAATGCCTTATTTTATTATATCATAAGTAATTATTATTTTATCTATTTAGCCCTTTCCACATCAATTAACAAAACACATATAACATGGACATAATCGGCACTCACATAATAAAAAGGTTTATTTGAAATTCAAACACCTCATAATCATAAGTCACAAGCAATTTCACCATTAAAATTCTATATTATACCGTCTATAAAATTCTTCAATGGCTTAATTGCCATTTAAGGCCCCAATATTCAAAGAACATGATACAATGGCATTTTTTTATTATAACATGCCTATTAACCAATTAATGCAATTTACTCCCTTTTTATAATCAAGCACTCAAACGGTAATATTTCAAAACGAAATTTTCACACTAGTCAATTCACATATACTAGACATAGAAAATAATACTTTAATATTTTGTCGACTCGGATTCGTGGTCCCAAAACCACCGTTCCGATTAAGGTCGAAATTGGGTTGTCACATGACGAGTTCTTCATCTTTTTCTTTTTCTTGGTGTTGTCGATTTTCATTCTTTCACCTCCCAAATTTTTGTTAGTTTTAGCCGAATTCTTTTTCCCTCACTTGCTAAATCTTTTCTATTCTTTCTCTTCTCAAATTCTCCTAGATTTACCCTTGGTTTAGCCGAATCCTTCTTCTACTCTTCTTCTTTAATTTGTACTGAATAAACCTTATTCACCATATTAGTTTAACAGCTGAAAAGCCAAAAAGTCCCTTGGCCGATTACTCTGTTGGTGCAAGTATCTTATTTCTTTTTCGGTTACTATTGTTAATACCAATTACTCCTCTCCCTCACTCTTTCTAAATCGATTTTGGTAAGGGATTGATATCGAATCTCTATTTTTTAAATCTCTGACGAATCACTCTTTATATGTTTCGGGATTTTGGTAAGTATTCTTCACTTTTGGTTTTGAAGGTTGGCCGAATGGTCGTAAGTAATGTGAGGGTGACTCGTGTTGGATGCCAGTCACCTAATACTTGGGTTTTGATGATTAAGTTGGTACAGATCTAGGGTCTAATAGCAGTTGGTAAAGAAATGAGCTATTAAGGCTTGCCGCACACGGCAAGGTTACGGTGAGGTTTTGATTTTTTTATAAAGTATTAAGCCCATGATTAATCGTTAAGTGATGTCGATTGTAGGTTCATGATTAAGGGGATTGCAACACGCATTATTACTAGGTTTGTACATACACTGCACACACACGATATCGGCAATGTCGAAAAGCTGAAAAGCCAAAAGCGACTAAATTGGCCCGGTGGGCCCTAGGGCTAAGATATGTGAAATTGATGGTTTGTTTGTATGAAATGAATTAGTCATGCGAGTTACATGACCTGGATTTGGTTTGGGCCTAATGGCCATATGAATGTGATCTGGGCCTAGCGGGCCATATGAATGAGAATGAGCTTTGAGGGCCATATGCATGTTTTTAGACTTGTATGAGCTTTGTATATAGGTTTGGGCCTAGTATCTGATAACTGCTAAAACATTCATAAAACTTAAACACATAATTACGACCGTGGACAACTCATAAGGTTGAAGTGTGGTAATGGGTATATGCATGTCTAGGATTGGATCTAGGGAGAGCTTGGTACTTAAGCGGTCTTAATGACCCACCTCCTCTTCTCTTAAATCCTACCTGGTGCATAGTACCTATTCACTTTGGCCAACGAGGACTTGTTGATGGGCCAAAGATCATAATTAAGACCCATACGTTAGTAAATTACTGAAATACCCCTGTAGGATAGAATTACTAAAATACCTCTGGGTAGTAAAATGACCAAAATACCCCTATGTGTATGGGTATGATTAATGCATGTTACATGTTATTTGCTGTATTCATACATTACAATATTGCATATGGGCTGGGATTTTGAATGGAGGAAGTGTAATTGAGGGTCGCATGGTCGCTTGATGACTGTGGATCCACCGTAAGGCTTTAAGCCATCGAGCAGCTTTACTGCACCATTAAGTAGTGCTGTAATCGGTACTACATCGTATATAAGCAGCTATGCTACACCGTTAAGTGGACTGCATTGGTTCCACACCGGGTTGTAATAAGGACGGGTGGTCGAGTATCTCCCCATAGGAGTGTGGGTTGGAAGGGGGTGTACAGGATGACAGGATATAATCATTGCATACATGAACTGTGATCTGATGTTGAAATGGGCTTCGACCAGTTAAATGTGCTATGTGGAAATCAATATGGGCTAAGACCCTATTAAGGCCAAGGGCCACCGTACTTGTATTGGGCTCAGGCCCAAAATTATTTGATTAATGCATGCTATTGTTTGTTGAGGGTTGTACACACTGAGTTTCGAAACTCACTCCCTCTTTTAATATTTTCAGGTGACCCTCAGTAGGTGGTTCAACGGATGGTGGGACTTAAAGGTGGCCAGCTAGTAAGATATTATTATTTGGATTTTCTTTAGAATTTCTAGTATTTTGAAATTATTTTAGTTCAGATTGTAATAAAGCCTTATCTCTAGTTTTTATTTCATTATTGTTATTATGTTTTATACTTAGAAACAAAACATGGATTTAGTTGCTTCATCCACTTTTCAAGATTATTTAAAATTTATTGTTGTTTTTTTAAATTAAGCTTCCGCAGTAAATATTTTCCAAGTAATTAGTAATTTATAGCAAGAAATAGCTTTTAAATACACCTCGTTTTGAAAAGAAATACAAATAAGGATTTTACTTAAATTTTTCTTAAAAAGGGTTTTCAATGAAAACAAGGTTTTTGCAAAAACACTTCAATGTGACACGATGGATTCGGCCATAGTGTCTAGGCCGGGTTTGGGGTGTTACAAGAACCTAAAAATAATTATTTGCATTGTATGATCATGAATGAAGAATAAAAGAATATTTGAAAGAAAATCGAAAGAACAAATGAATCTAAGAATAATTATCTGTTTAGTATGATTATGAATGAAATGGAAAGAATAAAAGAATATTTGCTCAAAATGATAGTAAAGATGCATTTTATTAAAATAAAAATTTTGGACATAAGCCTATTTTACAAAGGATTCTTAATACTCCTAGGCTTGGAGCAATAAGTGTGTTTTGAACATTACTCTGAATTAGCTCTAAAAACTACAGGAATCTCTTTTGCAGTCCAGTTGTTCAAAACACTCCCAGGTACATAAGGGCAAATGCCCGACAAATTTCTTTCTTTAGTTCTTTCTTTAGATATGGCTCTAATGCACAGATTTCCTAACATTTTTTCCACGGTTTCCTTGCTTAGCATACCTCACTCAGGGTGAATAATTCCTCCTGATATAAAAGTTTTGGATATGTAGAGGAATGTCATTAGTTCCCATTTGATCTCCTCCCTGCTCAAACGTGCTCTTCTCCTCTCTTGCTTATTTTCCAGTTCCTTCTTTCTTTGTCTCGTGTTTGACTTAAATCCTAAGTTGAAGCAGTCTCATTTTTCTTTCAGCATTGGTGCTTCAACCCTTCCTTGAAAGTATCCCCCAAGTCCTTTCCTTGATAAGGCTCCTTTCCCGACCGTCAGTTGTAAGCTCATTCTTGTAGTATTGGATATCTTAGGCATTGGGATCCTACTCCCCTCGGTAATGAATGTTGCGTTCATAAATTCCAAAGATTGAAAAGAACATTTGATCGCTTCATTCTTTGCTTTTAAATATGTTGCATCATTGGTTACAGCTGCAATGATGTCTTCTTTTGCATTTATCGTCACCAGCCAACCTTCTATTACTAACTTCAACTTTTGGTGCAGTAATGAAGGCACTGCCCCTGCTGAATATATCCAAGGCTTCCCCAACAAGCAATTGTAAGAAGGTTTGATGTCCATCACCAGGAAGTCTACCTCGTACGTGTTTGGGCCAATCAAAAAGGGTATTTCGATTCTTCCCGTTCTCTCCTTTCGGTGCCATTGAATGCCGTCACTATGTTTTGGCATGTCTTCATGTGAGAGTTATCCACAGGTAACCTATTTAGTGTGGATAAAGGTAAGACATTTAGGATCGATCCATTATTGATTAACACCATCGGAAGCGTATATCCCTTGCAGTGGGTGGTGATATGCAGAGCCTTAGTAGATCCCATACCCTCTGGCTGTATTTCATCATCATTAAAGAAGGTGAAATTATCGGCACTTATGTTACTAACCAGATGGTTTAGCTTGTTGATGGAGATATCGTTAGTGACATAAGTTTTGTACATTTAGTACTTTCATCAATGCGCTACGATGTACCTCCAAACTTGAGAGTAAAGCTAGTCCTGATATGTGAGCTGGTTGTTTGTGCAACTGCTCTACAACACTATACTCGCTGTATTTCAAGAATTTTAAGAATTCTTTAGCCTCCTCGTCCTTTAATAGCTCGTTAATAGGTGATTCCTGTCTGGCCGCCTTTTCCTTCTTTTGTTCAACCGCCAAGGCTTTCCCTTTTATGGGCTCCGCTCTTGTATTTGCTAAATCGTAGTACCTTCCACTACGCATATAGAAACCCATATCTTGGTCCTCTTTTAAAGTGCTGGCCGAGTTCTCCTCTCCTGGGATTATCACATTGTAGTCGTAATTTCAGGGAACCCTCTTGCTATCTTTATAGGGAAAGATTGATGGTTTCTGGATTATGACCTTTGGTGTCATTTGTACTCTGACCTCATTTCTTCTTGGTCATGAAATAATGACCATCGAGTAGTTGGCTTTCTGGACTTTCGCTGTTGATTCTCTCTTTGATGCGCATACAGTCCCCTCTTTTGGGCCTTCGACGTCTTCATAAAATTTCATTTCTTTATTATCCATCATGTCTTGCACTAGGGCCCTAAACTCGATGCATTTTTAGATTTCGTGCCCCTTTCTATTATGGAACTCGCAGTAGTTCCTCATCCTTTTTAATCTCTCCTTTGAATCTGGTACGATTAATCCCCTTTCTACCATCTCTTTCCAAACCCATCTCAACGGGGTCTTCACTTCTATGACATTCATCTTGATTCACCTCCCTGAATTCTCAACTATCGCATTTACCCCATTATCAACATGGTTACGTAATGGATTTTCTGCACTAGATGTATCATCAAATTTCATAATGCCCATTTTGATGAGTCTTTTGACTAACTTCTTGAAAGCGGTGCAGTTTTCTATCGAGTGCCTCGTGATTTCTGCATAGTATTCACATTTTGCATTTGTGTCATACCATTTAGGGTATGGGGGTTGCATTGGTTTTAAGTAAAAAGAGGATACCACGTGTACATCAAACAAACTGTGATACAGCTCCCTATACGTCATTGGTATGGGTGTAAACTGTACTTTCTTCGTATTTTGCTTTGTGCTGGATTCTCGCTTGGTGGACCTTGATGACCAGTGGCTACCGTTCTCGGCTGGCTTACAGTAATTGGTTTTGTGTAACCCTTGTTATAAGTGCTTGTGTTTTTCACCTCATTCTCCCTTTTCCTTGGGGCTGACCTTTTGGTGCTTTCCTCTGCATCTATCTTACCGTTCCTTACTGCATTTTCAATCATTTCGCCGGTCATCACTATGTCTAAAAAACTCTTAGTGACGCTTCCCAGCATATGAGTGATGAATGGAGCATGTAAAGTGTTGATAAAAAGCATGGTGGTTTCTTTTTCTAGGAGAGATGGCTGAACTTGTATGGTGACTTCCCTCCGCCTTTGAGCATATTGCCTAAAGCTCTCATTTTGTTTCTTCTCCATGTTCTACAAGGTGATTCTATCAGGAGTCATATCTATCACATGACTATACTGCATCATGAAAGCTTGTGCTAGGTCCTTTTATGAATTTATCTTGGTATGGCTCAATTGGTTGTGCCATTTAGATGCTGCCCCAACTAGACTATCTTGGAAGCAGTGAATCAATAGTTAATCATTATTGACATACCCAGTCATTCGTCTGCAAAACTCCAGAGTTTTGAACTTGGGAGGAAGCACTAGATATGGAACCAAGATCAAATCCTTAGCATCGATTTCGTAATGATAATCAACATTTTCCATTGCTTTGAATTTTTTTTTCTAACCATCTGCATCGGTCTTCAAGTTGTTTTGGGAACTTCACTATCACCCTTTCTATTTCTATTGTATCATCAACATCAGGGACAATAGGATTAGTTGGATTATCTCCCGGATTAGAGCCTGAGCCTATTTGGTAGTTCAACGGCTCTGAAGCACCGGCTTAAAACTGTTGAGGCCTAATTGTAACGGATGGCCTTCTTGGGTACACCTCAGGTTGTGTCTGAACATTTGTCGGGGTAAAACCCGAGGGGTAGAGAGGGTCCTCATTATCATCTCCAGCATTGACCATAGGGCTTTTTCCTTTTTCTATCCTACCAGTCAGCAATTGGGTTAATTGGTTCATTATATTCTTTTGGGATTCTAGCATCTACTCCCTCATGTCTTGTTGAATTTTGGCCAATTATTCTTGTTTCTGTATTTGCAGTTGATCTTGCATTTCTCTTTGAATATGTTCTAGCCTTTCCAATCTTTAGTCTATTACTTGAGTTTTGGAGTGAGTACCATAACGATGCTTAGTTGATAGGCTTTTTTCGATTTCCAGATTAACTAAAATAATTTTTATTTAATTTGGGTCCTTTTGTAAAATTTAATGCATATGATGCGATGTAAAGCAAATGCATGAGATGAATGCAAAAAAGGCATCAACTCTGATTTAATTCCATTTAGAATTACTTTACTAGAAAATAAAATTCTTTATATAAAACGAATTAAATATATGGCTTCGCCCTGATGCTCAAAGTTTTAACTTTCCTAAGAAGCCAAGCTAGCTCTTGGCCACGGTCCGATTCTAATTCATATTTCACACTTAGCACGTCAGCCTGAACTGCTAAAGTCTATAAATGATCAGCTATCTTTCGTATCTGAGCTACAGCATCACCCATAATATAATCTCTGTCCTTAACTTGATCCTAAGAATGGTGGAGTTGCTCTTTCCAACGCTCTTCAATTGCTTCAAGAAGTTCAACCCGGAGTTCGTAGTTTTGTAACGCAGTCTCAAGTTCTTCTATCTTCCTTTTTAGCTCTTCAATCTTGTTTAAGCTCACCTTCAGCTCCATTGCAGAGTTTCGACTACGATACTAATGAAGCAACTTTTTAGTTTTGCTACCCTAGCCTTTAATTCTATTTTTTCACTTCAACTTTCTGAGAAACTCTTTTCTAGGGCCTCCTTTCGAACATGAGCATCTTGAAATTTTCTCTCCCATCGATTAGTTCTAGTTTTCTTTTCTTAAACCTCTTGTTGCCATTACTCTGATGTTTTTCCCAATCTAATGGTTCTCATCGATAAACGTAACTTCTTATAATCCGTTTTCAAGCTATCCAAATCTTCTTCGGCCTTATTAATTTTTTTTCTCAATTTCTTGGCCTCTAGTTTCTAAACATTGACATCTAATATTAAATGCATTTTTTCCTCCTCCAATTATTCTATTATTTTTTCAAGCTCCGAATTCCTCTTTTCAAAATCCTGTTTTATGATTTCTAGCTTGGAGGGGACTACTTGTAGGTATTCTTCCATCGGTCGAGTGCCTTCTTGACTTGGCCTAGAGATGTTGTCATTAATTCTTCTACTCCACCACCCATTATGTTTATGGGTTGTCATTGGACCTACAGCAAATCTTTTCATCCGGCGGGTCTGGTTCCCAACGTTAGACATTTCTTGAACCTTTTTCTTATAGTTATCACCCTTATATGAAAACTCGCACTGAGCTAGCCCCTGTGTTGCTGGTATGAATGTCTTGATCTGTACTGTCTGAATACGAGCAAATGAGCATATCTGACAGCTCCCCCAATCCCAAGCAGAGGGACCCAGTTAAAATCACCACATCGGTATAAAATCTTATCGGGGACCATCCAAGGGGCTCTCCACTCGATGTCTTCTTCTTGGAGATTTTAGAGGATCGTTATCTATTTTTCCTCGGAAATATCATCCCATCTCGGTGTAGCCACTATTTCTTTTAATGAAGAGTAGTTATCAGAGAATACCTAATAAGAAACTTTGTCTACTTTCTAGAAATGGCTGTGAAACCAAGCTAGCAATAGTTGCACACATCCAATGAATCTTCCTTCACCAGCCATCCGCCATGCATTCAAAGATCTGAATGTTTCAGCCAAAATTATGGGAACAGATGTGACGCTCTTATCAAGTCGGTCAAACAAATCAGAAACTGCCTTGTCTATGTGTCCTAGTGCTTTAGGGAAAACCATTAGCCCATAAATACTCAAAACAAAAACATCAATCCTTTTCTTCATATCTGGGTGTGCCAAAATCAGATCTCGCAAACTTTTCCAAGGAATACATTTGCTTTCTCTATTTTGCTTGATTCAAGCCACAACCCATTGTTCACCCATTCCCGTGACATTCAGTAACTTCTTTACAAAAGTTGAGACATTGACAGCTCCAGAATAGGCCTTGTCAACTTGAACCCTTGGATAACGAAGCAAGACTGTATACTCATCCACAGTAGGAACCAAATCTACATTCCCAAATGTAAAACAACTATAGGCGGGATTCCAAAACTAAGTCATAGCTCGAAACAAGGGCTTGTCCACCTTGATATCGAGTAGATAGGGCAGATCACCGTAATTACAGTAAAATAGCTGCTTGATTTCATCGTCGCATCAAACCCATATCTCTTTCAATTCTTGGAGATTGTTTTGTGTCATGCTGATACAGGTGAAGTCCTATAATTTCGATGCATACCCCTCAGCCAATCTATCACCTTTCTCTAATTGCATTTTCTCAGACCATATACGGACCGCCGCATTATCGTCCACTTTATCAAGAAATTTGTTCTCCATGGCAAGCTCTCTATTTAGTAATCGAACGTGAATAGACACCTTTTTTATGATGAAAATGTCATACAATCAAAGCAAAACAACATAAGTCAATACATTTTATACGAAACTAAAAAATTCAAAGCAAGTAAGAAACAATAACGCACATATTCAGGCAACCACAATGGTTCGGTGCGGCTCTACCTAGGATGGGCTCTTATGGATCACTATATGTGGTTTGGTTCTAAAGAAGGGGCACCTGAACTAGTAGATTCCTCGATCTTCACCCATTATAGGCTCATACAGACTGAGTTCACTTCAGGGGAATACATTTCTCTATGGCTATACAGAGATGAAAATCTCACGAAGACATAGGTAGGGATGTATCCCGTAAGCAATCCAATATCCTATATGGAGGTGAAAACCTCACGAAGGAATAGTTTCTCACTCCCACTTAAAAAGGAAAGATCAAACGGTCATGCAATGCAATATGCAAAAATATCTAAAGACTCGAACCAATAAAGCAAGTATATTTCGACCAAGATCACAAAAATGACGAATGAAATGCAATGAAAGGATTGTAATTTTAAATCAAATTTTCAATTTTCAACGAAAAGACAGAAAATAGTCAATTTGTGGCTTGACTCTCTTATTGTCCCTAGTGGAGTCACCAAGCTGTCGAAACCATTTTTTTAAAATAGACTTTTTAATTTAAAAATGAAAAATGGGGTCGACTTTTATTTTGAAGATGAAAACCAAAAAAGGGGAGTCGCCACCAATCTTTTTTTGAGCTGTGATAGGCCACCTTATAATTGATCATTTTAATAAGACGTTTTGATTTACTAAAACAATAATTTTGGTCTACGAAATTTGAGAAACCAGGTTCGGGAGTCGGTTACGTACGAGGAAGGATTAGCACCCTCGTAACGCCCAATATTGGTACCTAATTGATTAATTAATGTCTTAATGTCAAAAGTTGAAAACTCGAAAAGAATTTAAGATACGATCCCTTTTTTATTAATGTTGATTTAAAAACATGCTTGGATAAATTGAAATAAGCATTAAAGGTCCTCTTGTCTCGAGATAACAAAGTGTCACATCCCGTAAGTTACGTCATACATTTGATCCCCCGAAAATAAGCTTGCCTTTTAATTGTTTTATTTTAAAAGTTGTACTTTGATTTTTTTTAAAAAAGGGTATTCAATTGTTTAGATCCAACGAGAAAAATCGAAACCCTATAAGTGCAAAATATTACCTTTATTTTTATTTAAAATTCAGATATTTTAAAATTTAAAAGGATATTTGGCTATTTAGGTTCAACGAGAAAATTGAAACCCCGTAAGTTAAGGTACGATTTCTTGAATCTCCAAAATGCAAAATATTACTAATTTTTTTTAAAAAAATTTCCTTTTGGTGAAAGTTGATGAAATATTTAAAAAATGATATACATATAGTTTATTTGATTATGTTTAAAAGAAATTATTAAAAAGTAAAAAGGGTCATACTTAGCTAAGAATGATAGTGCAACATACATTTAAAATAACAATAACATAATATGCATAATAAAATATAACACATATAGTATTAATATTAACGAATCATAATGTTAACATGCATAAGCAGATAATAATAATGATACAAATGATAATATAAGTTATAATAATAATAATAATAATAATAATAATAATAATAATAATAATAATAATAATAATAATAATAATAATGAAATCTAAATTTTGCAATACATTGAAGATAGTGAGTAATTAAAATAAATAAATAAAAGGCACAATAAAATAAATAATAAACAAGTGAATATCAATTAAAACATTTGATTTTAAAAAAGGATTGAAACTAAATGAATAAATCAAACAAAATATACATGAAATAGTTTAAAATTATAATAGAGATAAAAAATAAAAAAGGTAAAAAAATTTTGAAGTTAAAACAGACTAAGGATTGATTTGAAATTAAAATGAGATTAAAGGGGATAAATCGTAAAATAATAAAAGCATAATAAAGGATCAAATGCGAACATACAGAAAGGAGTAGGGATCAAATGGGAAATTATCTCTAGAACCCCCTAAACGCATCGTTCCAAGGGGCTAAGTAATCGGAGGATCAAAATAAAAACAAAGTAAAATTCAGTGGTCAAATTAAAAAAAATAGAAAGGTGTTAAATTGAAGCAAGCTGAAAAGCAGAAGGACTAAAAGGGCAAATAGACCCTAGTCCAATACACGCGGATCCACTTAGAGCGGGTCGGGTCTCGCGTGGGTTGCCTTATACAGTGCCGTTTTGCGTCACCAGGTACCAGACCCATACGGTACCGTTTCGGGCCACTATTTAAACCAAATTCAAACTTTTTTTTTTACACCTTTTGAAAAAAAAAAAAAAAAAACAACACAAAAACCTCTCAACTCTCTCTCAACTCTCCACCTCCCCCGGCGATTCGGCCACTGTCCATCTGCCATTGCCGCCGGCGACGATGGCCACCGTATACGGTGGCCGGAATCCAAAAGAAATGTTTTTATTTTTATTTTTAAGTCCCGATTTAAGGCTAAAACACCCAAAAACCACCGATATTTACAAGAAAGGTTTGGTTATTTTAGGCTTGGGTTTTGGACTGTAAAATAGGTTAAGTGTATTTTGGGCTATTTGTAGTTGGGTTGAATGTTTTGGATTGGACTTGGACATTTTATTTGGTATTATTTGGTCTTGCTTGCTCTTTTTTTTTTAATTATGACGGGCCGGGCAAATTTGGCCCATTACAAAACTAAGAGTTTCAACGAGTTGTCTATAGTCATAAACCAAAAGAACATGTAAGAATTAAACAAAATAAAAATTAAAATGTAACAATTAAATTTAAAACAAAATTATTAAAATTAAAATAAAAAATGGCTAAATTAATAGAAATAAAGTTTTCCTAATATTCTAGTCCAGGCAACAACGCCAAAAACTTGATGTCCATGAAACTAATTAAAAATTCAACTAAGGTAAGTGCACCTATCAATTAATAGCATAGCTATGATAAGTAAAGATATCGTTCTCTCAAAGACTAAAAGTACTAGTAATTACCGTCTTTCTATTATTTAACTGAATAATTCAAGTAATTGATTAAAAACTAAAATTAACTAAATTAATTAACTAACAAACACAACAAAGAACAAAACATGAAAATAATAGATTAACGACCAATAAGAGAAATAATACCTAGGAAAGAATTCTCCTAGATTTTATCTGTTACTATCAATCTAAATTATGCAATTTCTTTACTTAGCAACTTGATCTGTAGAGAAATCCCTAAATTATGCAAATATCTCTTTCGAGAATGAGAGCAACTATTCTAGGTTGATTAATTGAAATTTCTTTCAAATTAAAAATTCTATTATCGCATTAACTCGTGTTATGAATTCCTTTATCAGATTTGACTCTAATTTGGTAGATTTATGCCATCCTATGTATAGGATTGTCTGCAACTCCACTTAATTACGCAAGATCTACTCTTAAATAGGGGCTATTCAACGTTTGATTTAGCACATCAAACATAGATAAAAAATTTAGAAATATCAAACCAAGAATTAAGCACACATAATTGAGAACAAGAAACTATAACGCCCCAAATTCTTGTTTCTGGCTTTTTATGATTTTGTGGCACCAAAAATATCTGAATATGTTTCTACATTAATTTGACACTGATATTTGTCTGCTTTAGTGGTTATATGCTCCGGGTGGGTTGGGAAGGTCCCAAGTTCAAGTCAATACTTGGGCTAAATTTTGGTTTTTAATTGAATAAAGCCTTATCCTTGGATAGTAGGCTTATAAGAATTTATGTGTAAAAGTATAACAGAATGGGCATACTGGTCTGGTGGTTAGGTGGAGAGGGATTATGCTTGGGGTCCTATGTTCGAATCCCAGTGTGGGCATTATTTTTGCTATCTGTTCGGCTAGAGTTTGTATTTGAGTTCAAATGAAAGACAAAGTAGTGGGTAAGTGGGAGTAAAGATAGGGGCAATCAGAATTTTGATTTGTTTGTTTTCTATCTCCCTAATTTCCTCTTGTCGTTTCTTGCTTTTTCTCCCTCTCTCTCATGCCGTTCTATCTTTATCCTGCTGTTTGCCTTCCCAATAACCCTTTATACTACCAAAATTCTTTAGATTTTCCTCTTATCTCGACCATTTTCCTTTTCACGCTTCTGATCGTTCTACTAATCATTTTTAAGAACGTGTGTGGTAAGTCTCTGTTTCACTAACTTGACTACGGGTTTTGTTAAGTGTTTAATGGTGGTTATGGTTGCTGTTAGGAGCCATTAAGGAGAATGGAATTAACGAGTTGTCAAGTTAACTCGAAGTGGTTACTATTTGGAAGCAGTAAGTCGATCTCTTGTTTCGAGATTGTTGTTTGAGGCTTGTTTTAGTAGTTCTAAAAGGCTAAATATCTTGATAATAGGTTTTGGAGTGCTCAGATTAGCGTTAACGTCAAAAACGAACTAGGTGTATACTCTAATTGCATAGAAAATGAGATTCGACAAAAGCCAACAAGCTTACTTTTGACGCTACACGAGCGTGTAAACTACCCGAAACACGGCCGTGTGATCGATGAACCAGGCCGTACGCACGTGACACAGGCACACGACACGACCGTGTGATGGTCGGCGAGGCCGTGTGCGAGACACGGGCTCGACTAATTGGGCCGCGTGGCCACACGGGCGTGTAGGGTTTTGGGCCAGGCTGTGTGATCCACATGGCTAAGGTCAATTTGGACCATGTGGGCCCACATGGGTAGGTCACATGGGTGTGTGAGCCCGTTTTTCTGATATGATCTGTAAGGTTGCACGGGTTGCCCAAGTCGACTATGACTTGATATAGCGTCGGTAAGAATATTTTAGACCTTTATTTCTCAGATTTGATAATTGTGATGTATGCACTTAACATGTATAACTGCTCTGTTCTGAATACATATGTATGATCTGTTTATCTGTATTATGGCATGCCATTTATGTATGTTGCATTGCTTTGAGGTGGGATTATTGATGAAGTGAAGGAAGTATCTGAAAGGCTTCTAAGCCTGTTATCTGGAAGCTATGCTGTATGTTTCTAATCTGTGTCATTTTATGGTACCTTATGGTATGCAGGGTTGGATGGATTGATCTTATCCCCATATTTGGTGTGTAGGGCTGGGTGGGTTGATTTTATCCCCACATGGTGTGTAGGGTTAGACGGAGATGGTTTGCAAGGTTGGTGGGCATGGTTCTGATATTCTAATATGATATGCATGCTTTATCTATATGGGCTAAGGCCCAACTGTATCTGATTCTGTTCTGAGTGGGCTAAGGCCCACACCATTTCTGTAAAGGCTTAGGCCCAAAATATGACTATATTCTGTTATCTGACTGTATGCATGCTGAACTGTAGGGATGTACACACTGAGTTTACGATAACTCACCCCTTTATTTATTTTATTTGTTAGGTAATCCCTAGCAGTAGATGGATCAGTGCAGAGGAGGACTTGACGGTGACTACTGCCACTCTCATTTTGGTTTTAGACGTTATTGCTTTACTGCTTTATTTACTACCTTTGGGTATTTTTAATGTAATTTTTCTAGACTTTGGGATTGTTTTGGTTTTAATTTGGGAATTTCTAAATTGTTATTATTGATTTATAAACTGCGACACATCAAAATACGTTTTTCTTAAACTTAACTAAAGGTTTTCATATGCATGAACGATTTAAAAGCATCCGCGTAAAAGAAATGTTTTCAAGCAAATCAATTTATACATATTTTCTAACTAAGAAAAAGATAATAAACTGAACAAGTTTTTTATATTTGAAACAATTTTTAAAAACACTCTCATGTGACATTGCCAGATTCGGCCCAAACGTCTAGGCCGGGTTTGGGGTGTTACAGAAACTAAGTATATATTTCGTAATTAAAAATCAAACAACAGAATCCATTATAAGGTTCATCTCTCTAGGTATTTAAAAAATTAGTTTATGCTTGAAAATAAAGACATCCTATAGATAATATAATGGAAAGAAATAAAGAAACTCATGATAATCTTTGAGAAATCAACTGAGAATCTTCAATTTTGATGAAAATCTGCTTCAGAATCGGCTTCGATGGTGTTTTTTCAAGTTTTCTTCTTGAATATTCTATTGCAACTCTCTCCCATTTTCTTATTTTTTTCATATATACGTCTTATAATGGTTGAAAAACTAAAAATCTTGATTTTTCACCGTTCAGAGTGCAAATTTATGCAAGCAACACGGCCTGTCGAATGGTCATGTGGGTCACACAGCTATGTGGAATAGGTCAGCTTATATGGCTCTTGTAGTTTGGTCTAATTTTTCAATTTTTGCTCCATTTGCTCTCAAGTGCTCTATTAAGAATCAAAACATGAATTTAAAAGATAAGAAGCATAAAATTCACAATTAACATAAAAAAAATCACCTAAAAATGCATTAAGAATGATGTTATGTAATGCCTCAAAATTTTAATTTTTGTTTTTGAGTATATGTGACACAAGTATCTATCTGCTTTAATGGTTAAGTGTTCTGGGTGTGTGTAACGCCCTAATTTTCGGGTTTTTCTTAGATTTATCTTTATCTGATAAAATGTGTAAATGCTAGTAATTAGGTGTGTAATGCATGTTTGGGATGTGTTAATGGGCCTATGGAAGGCCCATGATTTGGTTGGAAGCTCGGCAAAATTTTGAATTTTTGACTTGGGAGATAGGGGATCAGTGAAAATAAGGGTCTTAAGAAATTGTGTGCGAAATGTAGCACAATTGAACCAGTGGTAAAGTGGCAAGGGAGACGCCACTAGGCTCCTTAAAAGGTGGCGCCTAAGTGAGCTTAGAGGTCAAGGGTTCAAGCGCCAGAGGTTGCAAGGTAGTGTTTTATTTTTGAGCTTGAGCAGGTAAGAGTTTGAAGCCGAATTGAACTCTGCTTGGAAGGGATTTGAATCGGTCAAGGGGAGCAAATCGTGGAGGAGGTTGAGGAGCAAATCTAGGAATTTTGAATTTTGAAAGGAGGTAGCCGATTGTGGGACTTTGCAAGTGCAATTCGGCTAGGGGGAATAGAGTGTGAGCATTTCGGCAAATAGGTGTTGAGGGTGCCGAATTCTTCTTTAGTTTGTATGATTTTGGTGCTGATTTTTCTTAAGTAAGAAAAGCTTCCCTTTTTCTGTCAATTTTGCATAGTGTATTAGGAACCTTTCTTTTGCCATTTTGTTCTTCTCATCAACCTAATAGCCGAACCCTTAACCCACTCTTGAGCCGAATCTTCATTCGACTAAACACCTCCCTTGTTCTCTCTTCTACTCTCATCTTCTTCTCGTCTTGCTTTCTCAAAATCGAAACCTATCTTGTTACCTCTTTTCTGGCCGAAACGAATAAGCTTTCTCCTACTTCTTTTCTTCAAGCCCTAAACCGAGTGCTCATTTGATCAAAATCCCCATGGCCGAATACCTTCTATGACCGAAACCACATTTTTTTGTTACCGATTGATCGAAATCTTCTTCTTCTTCTTCTTCTTGATTCTTTAGCAAGCCGAACCCTATTCTTCTATCTCTTCTAGTTGCCGATTTACCCCACCTGCTTTGTTGATTAAAACAGCTAGAGCCCCATATCACTTCCTCAAAAGTCGAAAGCACCTCTTTCTAACCATTCTAAAGCCGAATACCTCTAGAGATATTCTTGTGATGCTAGCGTTAGATCTGTGGTGGATTTAGATTAGACCAGAGATAGTAAAAGCGTGGAAGTGATACTTTGCAAGTGGTGGTATTGGTAAGTGATCTAATCACTACGTATCTTTGTCTATTAAATATCTTAAAGGGAGACCGAAACCTATAGAGGGCATGTCGACATTTCATGTAAGATTCTAATTTATGGGTTGTTTCTTTTGAGCATGGTATAGCAAGGAGAGGTGGTCAAGCGAGGAGTTTTAGAGACTAACATCGAGATTTAGTCTCTAATCGACAAAAAGGGGTAAGACTTCGATGCTTAGGCCATGTAGGCCGATTTTGGTAAGGGGTTTATAACTCTTTGATTATCGATTATTAGGCTAATAGTTAGCGTTCGATTGTAGGTTTTGCGTACGTGGATTTCGTCAACGTTTCATCAGTAACAGGTGTGTAACGTATCTCCATCATAGACTAGGAAGGCTAAAAGCCGAAACAATCGAAACTGTGCTAAGTGACCGATCAAAAGTGACCGAAAAATCAGTCTTGGAAGGAAATAAGAGTAACCGAATACTCTGTTGTGGTCACATTGGGAATTGGCGATGGCGAAATTGCAGAAGGTGCAATTTCGAGCGTTTTGGTAAGTTGGGCTTCAATGGGCCAAAGCGGGCCCAATGGGCTTCCGAGCCCAAATTTGAATATGTTCATAAAAGACTTTCTGGTAACTTGAATAATAAAAACTTGGTTAAGGTGGTAAACTAGAACCTAAAATTGGGCTTAACGGACTTATCGACGATGTTGGACATAGTAAGGCCCATTAGGGGTTTTAGGCTAAAAAGGGCAAAATTGGAAATTTGGCTTAAGTGGACTTCCGTGGTTATTTAGGGACTGTTAATTTATCAGACTTGCATAAAGTTACTGAAAATATGAAAAAGGACTAAAATACCCTTAAATATGGAAAATTACCAAAATACCCCTAGGTGTAAAAAGACTATTATACCCCTAGGGTCAATTCTGTATGAAATGTATGATGTTATGTATCTGCATGAGTGAATTATTAATATGAATATATCTGATGCATGAGATGCTATATATTGCATGCTAGTATGATTATCTGTTGCATGGGGTATGGGTTTATGATGGAGGAAGCGTTCTGGCAGCCTCGCTGCAATCTGGTGGCCTCGCCACAATATGTATATCTGGGGACCTCGTCACAATATCTGGCAGCCTCGCTGCAAATATATCTGGCAGCCTCGCTGCAAATGTTATCTGGCAGTCTCACTGCAAATTATATCTGGCAGCCTCGCTGCAAATATCTGTGGTGTGTAGCAGTTGGGTGGGTCGAGTAGTCTCCCCACATGGTGTAAGGCTGGTACGGGGGTGTTAAGGATGGATCTGGGTTGGGTTTCTGTTTGCATAATGCTTATATCTGATCTGTTCCTGTTATGAGCCTTTTGGGTTTAACCTGATTCCTGTATTGGGCCAAGGCCCAATTAAATCTGTTTCTGAGGCTTGATCTGTCTTGGCCTATGGTTGAGATAATGTTGCACACTGAGTTGTCAAACTCACCCCTTTTAATTAATCTCTGCAGGTAACCCTCAACCATAGTGGGCTTGGTGCTGCGAGAGGTTCGGAGTGGCCACAGCGACTGCAATAAAATTGGTTTTCATTTATGTTTTAGTATTTTAATTTTATGTTAATTTTTGGGTTTTAATGTGTAATAAGGCTGCTATTAAATTTTCTTTTTGGGTTTTAACTTTCTAAAGGATTTGGTTCGTACTTTATCGAAACTGCTAGATACAGGCTGCGCGGGTTTTCAAAACCTTAATAACGTTTTCAAAATAACGTTTATAAAATTTAAACAATCTTGAATAATGACAACTTAAAGTAGTTTTAACAAGAACTTTTCTCACCTTGCTAGTTTTATAAAATATCACCTAAGTCTCAACGCGTATTAAAAGGTTACATTCGTAGTTTAGGATCATGTGACACACCAGATCTGGTCATAGCGTCCAGACCGGGTTTGAGGTGTTACATTTAGTGGTATCAGAGCCAAGTTGCAACAACTCGGCTGTGGAACGGGTCTAAAAATGGAGGTTTTCGAACAATCAAAATAATTATTTTCGAAAAATCATGTTTTTAACATTGTTTTCAAAAATTACTTAGAACTAGTTTTGATAAACTTCTTTTTGTACCTAAATGATTTATTTTCAAAGAATAAATTAAGTTTTCCTATGAAATCTTTCGAAAGAGTGGCACACCGAATCTCCGGCCCAAGCCTGTAAGTTCTCTAAACTTTTCTGATTATTTCCGAAAACTCTGATTGCATGCCTGACTAAAAACTTTATTATGATACTTTAGCTAGGGTATTACTGAAACTGTAGAGACTCTGATAGGTAGACTGAGACTATAGTTAGGCTACCGCGAAAGAAGATAAACTCTGAAACTCTACTTATTCATAAGACATCTGTAATAAACATTGAAATAGTAATCTGACTCATAAAACTTCTAAAACAGAAAATACGAAATGAGTACGCGAGCAGCTCGGGGTAGGGGCCGTGGACGTGGCCGAGGTAGTGCACGAGCTGAATCATCTTCTTCGGGTCATGCTCCAGCAGCTGAGATACCAGTATCACCAGCAACAGAGGTGGAATCTCATGATAGGGGTGTAGGGGATGATGCCCTATCACAAGCGATGCTTCGAGTTTTGGAAAGGGTTGCTGGGGCGAGTACTGGTAATGGATTTCGTGGTGCGATATCTGAGCGAATCCGAGCTAATGGAGGAGAATTCTTCAAGGGTGTGTCTGGTGTAGCCCCAAACGTGGCCGAGTATTGGTTGGAGGCCACAGAGCGAATTATGGACGATCTGGACTGTTCTGTGGAGCAGAAGCTGAAGGGAGCTGTATCGTTGCTTAGAGATGAAGCCTATCAGTGGTGGCTCACAGTAAGAGATGGAACTGCAGCTGGTGAGGTAACATGGGAGCTGTTTAAGACAGCCTTTAAAGGAAAGTACGTTGGAGCTAGCTATGTGGACGCTCGTCGGAAGGAATTTCTGAATTTGGTTCAGGGAGGTAAGACGGTATCTGAGTACGAGGCTGAGTTCTTGAGGCTGAGTCGATATGCTTCTGGGATAGTTGCCACTGAATACGAGCGTAGCGTGCGCTTCGAGGACGGTTTGAGGGATGAGCTAAGGGTGCTGATTGCTCCGCAGAGGGAGCGTAACTTTGCTGCGTTGGTTGAGAAAGCTAAGATAGCTGAGGAAGTAAAGCGTACTGAGAGGCAGAACCGCGAGAAGGATCGGAACCACTTCCAGAGGGATTCTGGACCATCAGGTGGGAATAATAGGAATGTTAAGAAAGCAAGGGTGGCAGAACCAGTACGAGCGGTGCCAATGAATGCTGTCAGACCACAGAGTTGCAGGAGTTGTGGTAGGATCCATATGGGCGAGTGTCGGAAACGTTCTGGAGCCTGTTTTCGATGTGGGTCGATGGAGCATAGAATTAAGGATTGTCCTCAGGAACCAGATCAGAATCAAGTTAGAGATCAGAGGGTTGTTCAGCCAGTGAGGGGTGGATCACCAGCTCCAAGAGGTCGTGGACAAGGCAGAGGTGGAAATGGAAATGGACGAGGACGAGGAGCACCTGGTAGGGGTGCCGGTTTTGCTGGGGCTCGTCAGCCAGCGTTAGTCTATGCGGCTCGTCGCCGAGAGGAGGGTGATGCTCCTGACGTCATAACCGGTACGTTCTTGATTTCTCGTATACCATTCACTGCGTTAATAGATGTTGGATCAACCCACTCTTATGTTGCATGTGCCATATCTGGGTCGCTGGGAGTGCGTTTTGAGGAGACAGTGAGTGGGGTAACTGTACTAAGTCCTTTGGGTCACTCGGTTAGGGTAGACAAACTGTATAGAGACGTGCCTATAGAGACCCAAGGAAAGACCTTTTCTGGAGATTTGATGGAGTTACCTTTTGGAGAATTCGATCTCATCTTAGGAATGGATTGGCTTGTAAAGCATAGGGCTACTTTGGATTATGCTGCAAAGCGGATGAGTTTAAAAACCGCAGAGGATGAGGAAGTTATGGTAATTGGTGAACGTAGAGATTATCTGTCTAATGTGGTGTCAGCATTAAGAGCTGAGAAATGGATTCGTAAAGGATGTGAGGCTTTTATGGCGTTCATTAGTCAAGCTGAATCTGAGGAGCTAACTGTGGATCAAGTTAGAACCGTTAAGAACTTTCAGGATGTATTTCCAGAGGAGATTCCAGGTTTGCCTCCGAATCGAGAGGTTAAGTTTGGGATCGATTTGTTGCCTGGTACGGCACCAGTGTCTATTGCACCGTATGGGATGGCGCCAAAGGAGTTGGTGGAGTTGAAAGCGCAGATTCAAGAACTATTGGATAGGGGCTTCATTAGGCCAAGTGTGTCTCCATGGGGAGCACCAGTGCTTTTCGTTAAAAAGAAAGATGGGTCAATGCGAATGTGCATTGATTATCGGCAGTTGAACAAACTGACGATTAAGAATAAGTACCCGTTGCCTAGAATCGAGGATCTGTTCGACCAGCTTAGAGGAGCTTCAGTATTTTTCAAGATTGACCTTCGATCTGGGTACCATCAATTAAGGGTGAAGGAAGTGGATATTCACAAGACGGCATTCAGAACTCGTTATGGTCACTATAAGTTCTTGGTTATGCCATTTGGGCTGACCAATGCACCTGCAGCTTTCATGGATTTGATGAATCGAGTGTTTCAGCCATACTTGGATCGATTCGTGGTCGTCTTTATCGACGATATTTTGGTCTATTCTGAATCTGAAGAGAAACATGACGAGCATCTCCGTGTTGTGCTGCAAGTGTTAAGGGAAAAGGAGCTTTATGCGAAATTTAGTAAGTGTGAGTTCTGGTTGAGGGAAGTGACGTTCTTGGGGCATGTTGTTTCTGCTGAGGGTATTAAGGTGGACCCTCGAAAGATTGAAGCGATTCTGGAATGGAAACCACCGAGGTCTGTGGCCGAAATTTGGAGTTTTCTAGGTTTAGCTGGATACTACAGAAGGTTTGTAGAAGGATTTTCTGTGATGGCAGCACCTTTAACGAAACTCATAAGGAAAGGCGTACCATTTGTCTGGACCCAGCAGCAGCAAGAAGCTTTTGAGAAGCTAAAGAAGGTTCTGACCGAGGCACCTGTGCTGATTCAACCAGAGTCTAGAAAAGATTTTACCGTGTACAGTGATGCATCGCATGTTGGGTTGGGCTGTGTGTTGATGCAAGAGGGAAAGGTGGTTGCTTACGCATCGCGACAGCTTAAACCTCATGAAGTGAACTATCCTACCCATGATCTGGAGTTGGCTGCAGTAATCTTTGCACTTAAGATTTGGAGACATTATCTGTATGGAGAAAGGTGTATTATATACACAGATCATAAGAGTCTTAAGTACTTGTTGACTCAGAAGGAGCTGAATCTTAGGCAATGGAGATGGATTGAGTTACTTAAGGATTATGATTGTGCGATTGAGTATCATCCAGGCAAAGCTAATGTGGTGGCTGATGCCCTAAGTCGTAGGGCTGTGTCTGATCTGAGAGCGATGTTTGCTCATTTAAGTCTGTATGATGATGGCAGTCTGTTAGCGGAACTGCAAGTAAGGCCAACCTGGATAGATGAGATTAAGGAAAAGCAGTTAAGGGATGAGTCTCTGGTTTCTCGACTTCAGCAGATTAAAGATGGGAGTACTTCTGAGTTTGGACTGAACAGTGAAGGAGTTCTATGTTTCCGCGGTAGAATCTGTATTCCTAAGGATTCCGATTTGAGGCAAACAATGCTGAATGAAGCTCATAAAGGGCTGTGTGCTATGCATCCTGGAGGTAATAAGATGTATCATGACTTAAAGGAGTTGTATTGGTGGCCTGGACTGAAGCGTGAGGTAACAGAATTTGTAGGAAAATGTCTGACTTGTCAGCAAGTGAAAGCTGAACACCAGCTACATTCTGGACTTCTGCAACCAGTGAAGGTACCACTTTGGAAGTGGGAGAGGGTGACCATGGATTTTGTAATTGGATTGCCCTTGACGCCGTCAAAGAAGGACTCGATTTGGGTGGTCGTGGATAGGTTGACTAAGTCTGCTCATTTCATCCCAGTACGTACTGATTATTCGCTTCAGAAGTTAGCTAAATTATATGTGGCAGAGACTGTACGACTGCATGGGGTGCCAGTGTCTATCATTTCTGATCGAGATCCTAGATTCACATCTCGGTTCTGGCAAAGGTTGCATGAAGCGTTGGGAACGCGATTGAACTTTAGCACGGCTTTTCATCCTCAGACTGATGGTCAGTCTGAAAGGGTTATTCAGATTCTGGAAGATATGTTGAGGGGTTGTGTTATCGATTTTCGAGGCAGTTGGGAGGATTATTTACCGTTGGCAGAGTTTGCGTACAATAACAGCTATCAGGCTAGTATCCGTATGGCACCTTATGAGGCACTGTATGGGCGTAAGTGTCGTTCACCTAGTTGTTGGACTGAATTGGGCGAACGGCAAGTCCTTGGACCTGAATTGGTAGCAGAGACTGAAGAGAAGGTCAAGGTGATAAGGGACCGTTTGAAAGAGGCATCTGATCGACAAAAGTCTTATGCAGATTTGAAGCGTAAAGAAATTGAGTATTCAGTAGGTGATATGGTTTTTCTGAAAGTTTCGCCTTGGAAGAAGATATTGAGATTTGGTAAGAAAGGCAAGCTGAGTCCGAGGTTTATTGGGCCTTATCGGGTTCTTAAGCGAGTGGGCCCGGTGGCGAATCAGTTAGAATTACCGCCAGAGTTAAATAGAATTCATGATGTGTTTCACGTATCCATGCTGAGACGATATCGTTCTGACCCTGCCCATATTCTACCAGTTGCAGAAGTGGAAGTTCAGCCTGACCTAACTTTCGAGGAAGAACCTGTGCAGATTCTGGATCGAGACGTGAAGGTTTTAAGAAGAAAATCAGTCCCATTGGTGAAGGTACTATGGCGTAATCATGGCAGAGAAGAAGCTACTTGGGAACCAGAGGAGGCAATGCGTCAGCAATATCCCCATTTGTTTGGATAAGGTAAATTTCGAGGACGAAATTTCTTTAAGGAGGGTAGAGTTGTAACGCCCTAATTTTCGGGTTTTTCTTAGATTTAACTTTATCTGATAAAATGTGTAAATGCTAGTAATTAGGTGTGTAATGCATGTTTGGGATGTGTTAATGGGCCTATGGAAGGCCCATGAGTTGGTTGGAAGCTCGGCAAAATTTTGAATTTTTGACTTGGGAGATAGGGGATCAGTGAAAATAAGGGTCTTAAGAAATTGTGTGCGAAATGTAGCACAATTGAACCAGTGGTAAAGTGGCAAGGGAGACGCCACTAGGCTCCTTAAAAGGTGGCGCCTAAATGAGCTTAGAGGTCAAGGGTTCAAGCGCCAGAGGTTGCAAGGTAGTGTTTTATTTTTGAGCTTGAGCAGGTAAGAGTTTGAAGCCGAATTGAACTCTGCTTGGAAGGGATTTGAATCGGTCAAGGGGAGCAAATCGTGGAGGAGGTTGAGGAGCAAATCTAGGAATTTTGAATTTTGAAAGGAGGTAGCCGATTGTGGGACTTTGCAAGTGCAATTCGGCTAGGGGGAATAGAGTGTGAGCATTTCGGCAAATAGGTGTTGAGGGTGCCGAATTCTTCTTTAGTTTGTATGATTTTGGTGCCGATTTTTCTTAAGTAAGAAAAGCTTCCCTTTTTCTGTCAATTTTGCATAGTGTATTAGGAACCTTTCTTTTGCCATTTTGTTCTTCTCATCAACCTAATAGCCGAACCCTTAACCCACTCTTGAGCCGAATCTTCATTCGACTAAACACCTCCCTTGTTCTCTCTCTACTCTCATCTTCTTCTCGTCTTGCTTTCTCAAAACCGAAACCTATCTTGTTACCTCTTTTCTGGCCAAAACGAATAAGCTTTCTCCTACTTCTTTTCTTCAAGCCCTAAACCGAGTGCTCATTTGATCAAAATCCCCATGGCCGAATACCTTCTATGACCGAAACCACATTTCTTTTGTTACCGATTGATCGAAATCTTCTTCTTCTTCTTCTTCTTGATTCTTTAGCAAGCCAAACCCTATTCTTCTATCTCTTCTATTTGCCGATTTACCCCACCTGCTTTGTTGATTAAAACAGTTAGAGCCCCATATCACTTCCTCAAAAGCCGAAAGCACCTCTTTCTAACCTTTCTAAAGCCGAATACCTCTAGAGATATTCTTGTGATGCTAGCGTTAGATCTGTGGTGGATTTAGATTAGACCAGAGATAGTAAAAGCGTGGAAGCGATACTTTGCAAGTGGTGGTATTGGTAAGTGATCTAATCACTGCGTATCTTTGTCTATTAAATATCTTAAAGGGAGACCGAAACCTATAGAGGGCATGTCGACATTTCGTGTAAGATTCTAATTTATGGGTTGTTTCTTTTGAGCATGGTATAGCAAGGAGAGGTGGTCAAGCGAGGAGTTTTAGAGACTAACATCGAGATTTAGTCTCTAATCGACAAAAAGGGGTAAGACTTCGATGCTTAGGCCATGTAGGCCGATTTTGGTAAGGGGTTTATAACTCTTTGATTATCGATTATTAGGCTAATAGTTAGCGTTCGATTGTAGGTTTTGCGTACGTGGATTTCGTCAACGTTTCATCAGTAACAGGTGTGTAACGTATCTCCATCATAGACTAGGAAGGCTAAAAGCCGAAACAATCGAAACTGTGCTAAGTGACCGATCAAAAGTGACCGAAAAATCAGTCTTGGAAGGAAATAAGAGTAACCGAATACTCTGTTGTGGTCACATTGGGAATTGGCGATGACGAAATTGCAGAAGGTACAATTTCGAGCGTTTTGGTAAGTTGGGCTTCAATGGGCCAAAGCGGGCCCAATGGGCTTCCGAGCCCAAATTTGAATATGTTCATAAAAGACTTTCTGGTAACTTGAATAATAAAAACTTGGTTAAGGTGGTAAACTAGAACCTAAAATTGGGCTTAACGGACTTATCGACGATGTTGGACATAGTAAGGCCCATTAGGGGTTTTAGGCTAAAAAGGGCAAAATTGGAAATTTGGCTTAAGTGGACTTCCGTGGTTATTTAGGGACTGTTAATTTATCAGACTTGCATAAAGTTACTGAAAATATGAAAAAGGACTAAAATACCCTTAAATATGGAAAATTACCAAAATACCCCTAGGTGTAAAAAGACTATTATACCCCTAGGGTCAATTCTGTATGAAATGTATGATGTTATGTATCTGCATGAGTGAATTATTAATATGAATATATCTGATGCATGAGATGCTATATATTGCATGCTAGTATGATTATCTGTTGCATGGGGTATGGGTTTATGATGGAGGAAGCGTTCTGGCAGCCTCGCTGCAATCTGGTGGCCTCGCCACAATATGTATATCTGGGGACCTCGTCACAATATCTGGCAGCCTCGCTGCAAATATATCTGGCAGCCTCGCTGCAAATGTTATCTGGCAGTCTCACTGCAAATTATATCTGGCAGCCTCGCTGCAAATATCTGTGGTGTGTAGCAGTTGGGTGGGTCGAGTAGTCTCCCCACATGGTGTAAGGCTGGTACGGGGGTGTTAAGGATGGATCTGGGTTGGGTTTCTGTTTGCATAATGCTTATATCTGATCTGTTCCTATTATGAGCCTTTTGGGCTTAACCTGATTCCTGTATTGGGCCAAGGCCCAATTAAATCTGTTTCTGAGGCTTGATTTGTCTTGGCCTATGGTTGAGATAATGTTGCACACTGAGTTGTCAAACTCACCCCTTTTAATTAATCTCTGCAGGTAACCCTCAACCATAGTGGGCTTGGTGCTGCGAGAGGTTCGGAGTGGCCACAGCGACTGCAATAAAACTGGTTTTCATTTATGTTTTAGTATTTTAATTTTATGTTAATTTTTGGGTTTTAATGTGTAATAAGGCCGCTATTAAATTTTCTTTTTGGGTTTTAACTTTCTAAAGGATTTGGTTCGTACTTTATCGAAACTGCTAGATACAGGCTGCGCGGGTTTTCAAAACCTTAATAACGTTTTCAAAATAACGTTTATAAAATTTAAACAATCTTGAATAATGACAACTTAAAGTAGTTTTAACAAGAACTTTTCTCACCTTGCTAGTTTTATAAAATATCACCTAAGTCTCAACGCGTATTAAAAGGTTACATTCGTAGTTTAGGATCATGTGACACACCAGATCTGGTCATAGCGTCCAGACCGGGTTTGGGGTGTTACAGTGTGTGATAAATCGTAAAATTATACATATTTTTACCTCATGCTTAGTCTAAATTTTGGACGAATTATCATTGAATTTGTGGAAATTGGTGCTCCAAATCCTTTTATTTCATGTTTTATACTTAAGTGAGCATAAGGGAGAAAAGAGCAAGGAACGGGCTGAAAACGGGCAAATTAGGCCCAGTTTAATAATCAACACGGCCTGGTGGTCAGCCACACGGCCGTGCCACTTTAACAGGCTCGAGGACAACCTGGTAGTCGATCCACACGGGCATAGCACACGGGCATGTCCCTGTCGTAAGGAAATGCAATTTCACTCAAAAAAGGCTGCTTAGGGGCTAAGAAAGCCATTCTAAACTCCATATGAAGACCCTAGGAGGCAACTTCAAAGACACACATTAGTTTCCCGCTAAGACGGGTAGTTAAAGGTAGGGAATTACTCGAAGGGAAGCCGATTGATCCATCTCAGAAGCCAGGATCTACATCAAGACAAAGGATCTCCCTTCAATCCTTTCAGGAGTTTTAGGTTTTCTTATGTTTTGCTATTTTATTTCTTCTGAGATGTTTTCTTTTATAATCATGAACTAAAACGCGAAATATCTAAGGGGGATGAAACCTAAGACAGTTCTTGTTATTGTTATCTGATCTGTGATAAATATTTGATTTGTTCTTAATTGTGTTTTTAACTCTTAAATTGATATTTCCAGGATATTGATTTAAGTCGAATGTGCTTATGTAGAGGAGCAAAAGTCCCTACATAGGAGTAGATCCAATGTAATTAAGCGGATTTGATCGCAATCCTAGACATAGGACGACAAAAATCTGTCAGATTAGAGTCAAATCAATATAGGGATCCATAGATCGAGTTAATGCAAGACTAAGGGTTTTAACTAGAAAGAGATTTCAGGTAATCAACCTAGGATTAGTTGTTCTTATCCTCAACGGAGGTATTAACATAATTTAGGGATCTCTACGGATCAAATCAAATGAAGAAATCACCTGGTTCAGAGTTAGATAACAAGTGAAGTCTAGGTTGATTCTTCCTTAGGTATTGCCTTAATCAATCAGTTTTTTCCCAAAAGCAACCTCTCTCTTTACTCCTTGTCGTTTCTTTTCAGTTTAGTTTAGATTAGTTAATTTAGAAACAAAACCTCCATTTACTTTTAGGCTAGATAATAGGAAGAAAGTTATTACTAGTACTCATAGTTCCTTGGATTCGATATTCCGATCTTACCACTAACTATACTACTATTCGATAGGTGCACTTGCCTTTCTATCGTGATATTAGTTAGTTTCTAGGTACGATTAGATTTTATTACTTTATCATCATCACTCGAGATCACGATCAATGTGTGTGGGAGGTCCCAAGTTCAAGCCATGACTTGGACAAATTTTGATAATTTTATGAATAAAATGCTATCTCTGGTCAGTAGGCTTTTATTTAAATAGTTGTAAATATGTATCAAAATGGGCTTGCTGGACTGGTGGATAAGTAGAGTGTTGGTGTGCTGGAGGTCCTATGTTAGAGTACTAGTCTGGGCATTATATATATTTTTTGTTTATCTGCCCAGGGGAGTTTGAGATGGACTAAAAATCTGAGTAGTGGAAGTGGAGGGAGATAATTAAGGGATTTGGGGATCCTATTAGATATTTTTGTTTAATTTCAGTTCATCAAAAATTCTTTTCTCTCTTCCCCAAAAATTTCCTCCATCATGCTGACATTATTCTCTCCAACTCTCTTGCTCTTTCATTTCTGTTTTCTGTTTCTTCTTCAACCGAAAATCCTTTGATCTTTTTCCCCACTTTTTCTTTTTGATTTTACATCCATTATCCCTTGGTGTGCAACATTGGTTTCATTCATTCGATAAGTTTTATGAATGCAGTTTCCGTGGTGGTTGTTGAAATCATTATATATTGGAGCCTTATTTCGTGTTTAGGAGGTCATTAAGTGGCTATGGATTTCCAATCGGTGCTGACGAGGTGCGAATTCGTCAGTGTTCGTTCAAAGGCAAGGATTACCGGTAAGATCTAGGATTGACTGTTCGTAATGATTTGACTTGGTATCGATTTAAGTAACTAACTTTGGGCTTTAGATTATCAATTATAGGTACAAGAGTGCTCAAAAGTTTTTAGGCATAAAAAACAATACAGGTGTGTACTTGATTACACAGAAAACGAGGCTTCAAAAAAGTTAAAAACCTCACTGTCGATGCCACACGGGCGTGTAGTCGCCCATGTGGTAGGTCGTGTGCCCTAACACAGGCATGTGATCGACAAGGCAAGGCTGTGCATGAAGGACACGGCCGTGTGATGGCCAAGCAGGTTGTGTGTAAGACACGGGTTAGACTATTTTGGGCCGTGTGGGCCACATGGGCATGTGGACCTACATGGGTAGTCCACACAAGCGTGTAGGATTTTGGAATAGGCCGTGTAGTCTACACGGCCAAGGCCAATATGGACCCATGGGCCACATGGCGTGTGGGCCCAACCAAGCAGGCCACATGGGCGTGTGAGCCCATTTCTATTGAAATGATTGCTAAGGTTGCACGGGTCACCCAAGTTGACTATGAACCTTCTGTAGGGTCGGTAAGCACTACTTAGACTCTTATCTATGTGAAGTTGATTATGTACTGAGCATGTTATTTATAAGCATGTATACTGAACTGTATGTGTATCTGATTGACCTGTGATAGCATGACATTTCATTGTATGTTGCATTAGGTTAGGCTGATATTATTTGGAGGAAGTGTACTGAAAGGCTCTTAAGCCTAATATCTAACAGCTCAGCTACAAATTACTATTTATGTGCCGCATTCGGTACAACTTAGAGAGTAGGGATGGGTGGGTGATAAATCCTCACATGGAGTGTAGGGTTTGGATGGAGATGGTGAGTAAAAGATGGTTGGGTAGGACTTTGCTACTGAATATTGTATGATTGATACTGTATTGAACGGACTATGGCCCAAACTGCTACTGATACTGAAAAGGGCTTAGGCCCGTACTGTTTTGACATTGCACTATGTTTACTGTTTGTTTGTTTTTTGTGGGATTGCACACTGAGTTTACGTAAACTCACCCCTCTTTGTTTAATGTGCACAGGTAATCCCCAAATCTAGACAGATTGGTGTGGCGGAGGACTCGACGTTGACCACAGTTTCTAGACGTCATGGTTTTAATTAATTACTTTTGGTTTTAATTTTACTATTGGGTTAGTTTGATGTAATTTGCAGACTTTTTGGGACTTTTGCTTAAGTTTGAGTTTTTATTTATTTACTTATTTTATGGATTTATAACTATTAGGCGTAGGAAATTCCATTTTCAAAAGATAAAATATTTTCTAAACTCACGATTACTTAGACTACTTTGTTTGAAAAGCTTCCGCAACGAGAAACGTTTTAAGGCAAATGATTTAAATAAGTAAAACGATTTCTTTTAGAACTAATAAGAGGTAAAGAAAGGTAATAACATGGAAATGATTTTATTATAATAACTTAGTTTTCAAACACAATATCATGTGACATTGCCAGATTCAGCCATAACGTCTAGGCCAGATTTGGGGTGTTACATGTTAAAACATATTACTTTTAGCACTCATCAGTATGACATTAATTTATTTGTTTGTGTCTTGATATCGCGTGATATGTAGTAATAAAATTTATAAAAACTGATCACACCAAAAACTAACTAATATCAATATTTTAAGGCAAGCGCACCTATCAAACAGTAGTATAGTTTAGCGGCAATACCGAGTTATCGTACCCAAGGGAACCAAAAGTACTAGTACTTACTTCCTTTCTATTATCTAACCTAAAAGTAAAAGAGGTTTGTATGAAGCTAATTCTAAAACTAAACTAAGAACACACAAAAAGTAAATTGGGGAAAAACTCTGGGGAAAGCTAATTGATATAGGCAATACTCAAGGGAGAATCCACCTAGACTTCACTTGTTATTAACTTCTTGAACTAGACGATTTCTTCACTTGACTTGATCCGTAGAGATCTCTAACCTATGTTAATACCTCCGTCGAGGATAAGAACAACTAATCCTAGGTTGTTTAACTAAGGTTTCTTTCTAGTTAACACCCTTAGTCTTGCATTAGCTCGATCTATGGATCCCCCTATTAGGTTTGACCCTAATCCGACAGATTTATGTCGCCCTATGTCTAGGGTTGCATGCAACTCCGCTTAATTATGGTAGATCTACTCTTAAAACAGGGACTTTTGCTCCTTTGCCTAAGCACATCAGTTTCTTGACTTAATACCTTAGATTATTAAACCAAGAATTAAGAACACATAATTAAGAACAATTCAAGTATTTATCATATAATTCAAGAATGAATAATAACAAGGTCTGTCTTAAGTTTCATCCCCCTCAAGTATTTAAGGGGTTTAGTTCAAAATTAATAAAGAAAAAATCTCAGAAGAAATAAGATAACAAAACATAAAAAACCTAAAAACCCCTGAAGGAATTTAGGGAGATCCTCTGTCTTGATATAGAATTTCGGCTTCTGGGATGAATCAATCGGCTTCCCTTAGAGTAATTCCTTGCTTTCCCTCCTTGTGTTGGCAGAAATATGGTGCTCCTTTTGGGAGAAAAGAGTACACCCTTAGAGTTGCCTTCTAGGGTCTTTATATAGAGCTTTGGGATGCCTTTCTTAGCCTCTAAGTATCCAAATCTGAGTGAAATTGCGCTTCCTCACGACAGGGACACGCCCGTGTACCACGCCCATGTGGATCGATAAGAGGCCGTGTGCGGGCCTGTTGATGGTGGCACGACCGTGTGGTCTGGCCGTGCTTGTCGAGGTTAGGCCGTGTTGGACTTTATGTGGCACGGTCGTGTGGTGAATCCTTGGGCCGTGTTTCATTCACACTTTGGCCTATTTTCTTCGTTTTTAGCCCGTTTTTCGTTCTTTTCTTTTCCCTGTGCTCTCCTGAGTATACAACATGAAATAGAAGGGTTAAGAGCACCAATTCTCACAAATTTAATGATAATTCATCCAAAATATAGGCTAAACATGAGGTAAAAATATGTATAATTCATCGTTTATCAAATACCCCCACAGTTAAGCCTTTGATTGTCCTTAAGCAAAATCTCAATCCCTAATTAAGAATCATTCCTCTCAACTTACAATCTTTACCAATAATGTTTCAAACTAATTCACAAGCAGTCATACAATGAAAATTCAATCAGAAGAACATTAAAGATTCTATTACTTTAAGTTGAGAATTTTATCATCGAAACATAAGTTTCCTCCCTTCTTCTAAGCACTCATCTTTCAATCGAAATCAACAAGATTTGACATTCTCACTAAGGATTCACTCTATCCACTCAAAATGTTTAGGGTTCAAGGATTAAGCACTCTCTAGTCTACCTGAAAAGTTATTACCATAGGCTTGCAAGAAAATCAAATCTCCACCACTATAGTTTGATATGATACATCGATCAAAAGGTTTTTCAATAGTTGTAATATGGCTTGGTTAAGGGTTTTGTCTCAAGCTGCAAAAGAGGGTTAGAATCGAGATTGAGCTAAAAAATTATCTAGCTAGAAAAATCTCTATCACTGAACATATTCCTCGAGCTAAGCCTTGTGATGACATCTTTTCTGCCTTGGTAGCCTTAAAATAGAAATATACAAAAAGAAATTTAAACTATTACAACTGGATTGTTTTTAAGAACAATTCAAATACAATACAATAAATTGAATATTTACACCTTTACATTCTGGAAAAGAGAATAAAGCTAGATAATAATTCAACTCAAATCTCGACAAAAATAGAGATCAAAGTAATTGAATGGAATTCAACAAAAATAGGTTATGGCTTAAAGTTAGAGGTAAGTCAAAAAATAGGTCGTTAGGCTCAATGGGGTTCACTAGGGGTTAATTTATGGAGGTACGCTTTTGTGTAGTAAGTGGGTTAAATCCTAGGTGCCTTTATCATTTGGGTATATCAAATCAATGATGTGGTCTCGACATGTTTAATTGAAGCAAGTTCTAGAATAACAATTCAGTATTGACTCATTCAAAGCAATAATAAAAGTGAGCACGAAAGGATGTATGCTCAAAAGGCTCAAAAATCTCACCAGAATTATGGCTTTTGATGTCAATCCTGCGAATTTCAAATCTCAAGATAACACTTAAAATTCAGGAAAATAACTTATGAAAAAATTGGGGTTCCCAAAAATTTCAACTTATCATGCTTGATTCCCTAATGTTTTAAAGTTTGAATAATCAAAGTACAAGCACCTATGTCTTAATTCTCATCATATCAATAGAAATTATAAGTCGATCAGAATTAATTCCTAATAGGTGATTGAAGATAATGCAAAGAGTGAAAGTGAGAATTTGAGAACAATGCAAAATGTTAGTAAAAAGTTCAGGGATTTCAAAGAGAGTGTAAAGATTGAAAGTAAATTTCCCCTCCACATTTAAGATGTACATTGCCATCAATGTACAAAGATAAAATTAGTAGCAATAGAAGCACAAGATCATAAGATAGGGAAATGAGTGAAACTCCCTGACTTTTGGATGAATTTGTGAGATGGAGATTGGACTTGGAAGAGTCGGTAGTTGTGGCATGGTTGTCTCATTTCCATATAGATATGAGCTGTAAGGCTCCTTTGAAACTGCGAAAGTATTTATTAGTCATGGGGAATTTGGATTAATGGAATATGTTTGTTAGGGGCTGGCCGATATGGAATAATTAAAAAAAAAACATAAATTAAATTCTAAAAATACTAAAATTCAAATAATGAAAAAGATAAAATGTACTAAAAATAAAAGTAAAAGGAAAAAGGAAAATAAAGTTAGAAGAAAAGGTGAAAATAGGGATCAGTGTTTAAATAAAAATTAAGATAAAAATAAAGTTAAGAGGAATAGAAGTCTCTAATCCTCAGGTGGATCACGCAGTGGCGGTGGTGAAGTGATGTAAAGGTGCTGGCATATCTGCTGTAATGTCACATCGATGTGATCGAAGCGCTGGAAGCATTGCTGCTCGAATCTAGATAGGCGCTCAGATATGTCAGCATAGATGGCTGCTGTATGAGATCGGCGGCGAGGGGGTGGCGGCTCGGTAGGTGCATCCTCTTCTGGTGGTGGTGGTGGGACATCATCAAGAATGTCCTCTGGATCCTCGGCCTCCTGGATGAGGTGGTACTGAAAAGGGTCGCCTCTTGGCCTCCGCTGGATCATCCTCATATGGTGCATAATCTGGATGTCTTGAGGGGACATCTGGCCGATGAGTGTGTATGAGGATGTCTGGGTCGCTATGTTGAGGAGCCCGAAGTGACGGGCCAAGCGTGTAATGTATGGGCCCATAGATATGACGCCCCTACGATGACGCTCGATCTAGTGCTGCATGGCATGCTTGATAAACTAGGCAAGGTTGATGGGGTGTGCGTTCGCCATGCTCCATAAAAAATAGGCGTCATGGGTGTTGACGACGCCTGTGCTCTCCCGTCTACCTGTCAAAGTATGCGCGAGAAGAGCGTGAAGGTACCTCAATGACGGGGGGAGGGTGGTCGCCTTTGTGCGACTAGGGTTGTAGGAGGGATAGCCTGGGGCGATGTTGCGCCAACAATCTATGGGTTTGAGGTGGGTGCGACGGGGAAGCGTAGAAAAGTATTCCTACTCCATGAACTGCTCTGTGTAGAGGCCGAGAGCTGAGCCGAACTCTGGTACGCTAAGGTGCCGTACATGACCTCCTAAGCGAAACTGGACTGTGCCGGGATTATCAAACTGGCTCATGACGGTCTGAAGATGAAAGTTGGAGCAGAACTTTAGAGTGAGTTCAAGGTACGTAAGCTCGATGATTCGGAAGAACTGCTTCTAAGGATCCATCATCAGTAGGGCCCGGACTGCGTTTGTGAGGTTGACTTGCTCTAGCGCATCCCAATCAATGCATCGGCCTGCGCTTAATGTACGTTCCCGTAGAATATGAAATAACTCCTCTTGGGAGGCTTGAGGAAATGTGATGAACGGATGGCGAGCCTCGGAGGTGGGCCTCAATGATGAGCCACCTGGCCCCTTTCATTTTTTAGAAGGCGGAGCAGCAGCTCTTTTGCCACGTGACGATGACATGATGCCTAAAAATAAAATAACAAACATTAGTCTTAAAAAAGAATTGGAATTTAAATCGAAAAATTATAAAAATAATATGACAATGTTCCTAAAAAGGGGACTAACCTAAATAGTATAAATTATTCATCCGAATGTGGTAGCAAAAGTAAGCAACATGAGTATGTATTTATACTAAATGCATGACATAACTGGCAATCAAATGTGATTTTAAGTGGCATGCAATCATGAAATGTTCTATAATATTCTAGATTATTCATCCTAGTGTAACTAATTCCATGCTTGAATCAATTCTAAATCTAAATATAAGCATAATATAAAAATAAAGAATAAATAAAATAGATTAGTAAAAATTAGAGAGAAAAATGAGAAAATAGAACCAAATGGGAGAGGTGCACGGTCGTGGGAGAGGAGTTGTGTAATGGCCTAAATTCAAGGTTATCGGAACAGTGGTTTCGTAACCACAAATCCGATTTAAAGAGAAATTTATTTTAATATTTTTGCTTAAATATTGATATGATAGGAAAATTTGTATGAAAATATCGAAAAAAAATTTTACGGATTTAGTGGTTAGTTAAGAAAAAGAAAATATTGAAGAAATTAGGTAAAGACAAGTTATCGAGATCTCGATCTCATAAAACCGAGTCAAAAATATTTTTATAAATATTTTTGAAATGTTAGTAATATTGTATTAAAATTTCGTTAGAAAATTTTAACGTTTGGGCAGTCAATTAAATGAAAAGGACTAAATTAGAAAAGGAGTAAAAGTTGTTAGGATGATTAAATAGCTTAAGTGTTTAATTAGAAAGGATTTAAAAAGCAAATAGACCCAAAATTTATTTGGGCTGGACGGCAAGGGCATAAAATTAGCAGAAAAATGGATGAATTAAGGGTAAAATTGGAATATTGCATTATTAACTAAATAAAACTAGGACTAATATGGAAATATCTAGATTTCTTGAGATTTCTCTTCATTCTCATCAGCAAAAACGCCATAGGAGGGGTTCTTTAAGCTGGTTGTTCATAATTTTTGCACCAAGTGAGTTAATCCTTGCCTTTTTCTTGTAATTTTTGTGTTTTTAAGACTTTTACAACTAGGTCCTACTATTAAATTCATTAGTTTTTGATTTTATGGATGAAATTGAAAGTCACCATGGTTGAGTGCTGTAAGTATATGAATATTTAGCATGGAATTTAAGCTTTAATATTATTATATTATGATTTTATGGAATAAAATGTAAAGAAAGTGGATATTTAGAACCTATTTGTAAAAGAGTGTGAAATTGAAGTTTGGTTCTGAAATTCTTATTCCCAAAGGTTATAAGGTAGTTTAAAATGATAGAATAAAGTATTAATTGAGAAAAATCAGCTCAATTGAGAGGTTTATTGAGTAGGGACGAAACTATCACTTATTAAAAGCTTGGGGGAAAAATGGTAATAAACCTCTTGCACTAAAACAGTTTTGGACAGCAGCAGTAGTCCAACTTTGAAAAATCACCATAAATTGTATAAATCGAATTAGAGGGTGAAAAAAATATGGAATTAAAGCTTATTGAGTCTAGTTTCACATAGAAGAAACGGAGTAAGCAATAGAATTGTAAATCTTGAGATATAATGCATTTTGTGAGACAAGGTCAGAATGATTTCGGGTTCCCCTGTTTTGACTTTGGAAAATCACCAAAAATTGTATAAAAATAATTAGGGACTTAAATTTATATGTTTAAAATCCTTAATGAGTATATTTTCGAGAGAAACAAGCGGGAACATCATCTGAGTTCCTTATGAGGAGATAATTAATTTTTAGTGAAGAAAGGTCGGAACTGTCATATAGCAGAACAGGGGTAAATTTAAAGAATAAACTGTACTAAATGGCTAAACTAAAAATTCTGAAAATTTTATGTTTAGAATATATGTGATTCTAGTTTCAGGGAAAATTTACGGATCTTAATTTGGAGTTCCGTAACTTAAGATAAAAATAATTTAGTGACTATGACGCAAGTAGACAGCCTTGGATGAACTATAAATAGTAGTGGAATTGTAGAAAATGGTACATATGAACATGAAATGTTAATTTGATGAATAAATTTATTTATTTAGATCCTGAAGACTCAAACATGAAGCTAGATCGAGGAAAGGAAAAAGTTTGGGATTAGTAGATTTTTATATACAAACAAGTATCGAGGTAAGTTCGTGTAACTTGAATTATATTCTTAAATCCTTGAAATGCATGTTATTGATGTGAATATGAATTGAATGTTCATTATATGAAAGTTGACAAAACATTGATATATTTGATAAAAATGGGAAGAAATCCCGGTTGAATGAAAGGAAAATTCGATGGATCTCTGAAAAGGAATTGACGGTAAAAGGGGATCTAGCCCGGACGGGTGATCCTATCCTGATATAGCCCTCCTGAAGAATATGTGGAAAATGGATTTAGCCCAGACGGGTAATCCAAATTAGGGTCTGAATTTAGCCTGGACTGGTAATTCAGATCCAAGCTCATTAGAGTAATTGTCGTTGCAGGAGATTTAGCCTGGACTGGTAATCCCGACAATACTCTATGAGTTTATATTACAGGGGATTTAGCCTGGACTGGTAATCCCGCTGTAAGGATGAGGTTCGTGGGAGTGTGCTCTCTGAAATGGAAATGTGCGCACATGAATATGAATTGACGGACCCAGATTTGTACACTAAAGTGTACCCCTGAAAATCCATCGAAATTCCGAGAAATTCAACGGGATAAATATGGGAAAATAATAATGGAATGGAAATCACGGTATTGATGAGCTCATCAATCTCAGTATATATTATTGATACATTGAAATTATTGTACTAACTTGAATGTTGAGTTTGTGCATGTTGAGGTAACAATGCATTGAATGGATGTATGTATGTTTATTGTATTGCATTGAAAATATTAGGTAAGTATAATTCTTGTTACATGAGCTTACTAAGCACAATGTGCTTACCCTGTTTTCTTTTTCCCTGTTTTGTAGTATTAAGAGCTCGGAGGTCGGATTCGGTCGGGGATACATCACACTATCAACCTCAATATTTTGGTATATCTAGAAACTTTATTTTGGAGATCAATGGCATGTATAAGTTAATAAAGTAAATGTTGATGCGAAATGAATGTAAAGTTAGCCATTGTTATGGCTAACAAACCTTGGTTTGGTATATGATGAGATTATCTTATGAATGTGAATGAATCTATTTTAAAAATATGTTGAATTGGATTGATTGATTTGGATTGGTCTCGGTTTAAGTTTTGCAGGGAAGGTTACATGTTTATAAAGGGGATATATTGAGTTTTTAAAAAAAAAAAACTATTGTTCAATAAACTTCGGTAATGCCTCGTACCCTATTTCGGCGACGAATATGGGTAGGGGGTGTTACAAGTTGAACGATCGTGGGGCACTTTCCATGAGCGTAGGATGGTCCTATACTAACGTGGTGGTGTTTTGAGGATCGGCGGTGGCATTTATGGTGGTTGGGGAAGAAAAATTTTAGGGTTTGAGCGAGGGAGAGAATGAATAGTGGCCCCTATTTATAGTTTTGGGGTCACACGAGTTCGAAGTACACGCCCGTGTTGGCCATCTCGTGTTGGCCATCTCGTACGGCCTTTTGCGATCTTGTTCTCTTTTCACACGGTCGTGTGATAGGTCACACGGTCGTTTGCGATGAGGTTTCGTTATTCACACGGTCGTGTAGGTAGTCACACTGTGACAGCCCTATTTTGACCCTAGTCGGAAAGTGGTTTCGGAACCACAAAACCGAGTCACTATATTAAATAAATGCTAAATTCCATGATTAATCTATGTGAAATTGATCGTGTGAATAATTGATTTATAATTTAGTGCCATTGAATGTGGAATTTATTGATTTGGACTTATGTGTAAAGTAGTGAAAAGGTGTGTGGTAAATTAAAAGAGGACCGAATTGGTGCATGGCTTAAAAGTTAGGAGTTGCATGTCAATTCTCCCAATTTTTGACTTAGTGGCCGGCCATGATGATTTCATGGCATAAAAATATATGTTTTATATTAATGATATTATAAAATAAAAGAGAAAATAACGAAAGTAAAGAAAAGAAATAAAATTCATTTTATTTTACCTTTCATTGCCGAATGTGGAAGTGAAGAAGAGGTTGGAGATTTAAGGAGTATTCGGCCATATTAGTCCCAAATTAAGCTCAAGAGCAAAGAGGTTCGAAGTCGGATAGGGGGAAGGAGAAAGTGATTGAGTAGCTGTTTCGCAACCGTTCAAATATAAGTAAGGTAAGTTTTTGAGTAATGAAAATTGCCATATGAGTTGCTAAAATCATGATGCAAAAGTATAATTGATAAATTATGACCTATTGATTTTTATTTAAATTAAGTTGGGGGACAAAATAAAAAAAATGTGTTTATGCTTTATAGCCGAATGGATATGGAAAAATTTAGTTGGATATGTGTTCTTAGAATGTGGCTATGAAATTGGAAGTTGAATGATGCTCATGATATGTGAATGAAACTTCTTGTGAATGAGTATGCTTGATGTTCCGTGAGAGTTGTGTCCGGACTCAAGGTCCGCAGACTAAATGCTAGAATTGTATTATCGAGCCAAAACTCGGCCCGTGCAATCTCACAATATCAGAAATGTAAAGCTCAGCTAACTTTTCAAGTGAGTAGTTAGATCGTACCGAAATAAAATGAGTAGACTTCGTCAATCGATCAACGACAATCCAAATTGAATCTTTCTTTTTCGGAGTTAGGGGTAAGCCAGAAACAAAATCCATAGTCACTCGGTCCCATTTTCATTCAGGAATCATAATCGGTTGTAGCAAACCTAAAGGCACCTGATGTTCCGCTTTTACTTGCTGACATATTAAGCATTTCAGAACAAAATTAGAGATATCTCTTTTCATTCCTGGCCACCAGTATAACCTTTTTTAATCATTCTACATTTTTGTGCTACCTGGATGTACAGAAAATTTGCTATTATGAGCTTCACTCAAAATCATCTGAATTAATTTAGAATTTCTAGGAACACAAATTCTATTTCTGAATCTCAAATAATCATCTACATCAATCCGAAACTCAGAATCAAAATCACACTGAGCTCGCTTCACTAGCAATTCATTATTTACTTTCTGAGCATCAATGATTTGTTGTAAAAACAAAGGTTTTGCTTTTAATTCAGCTGACACGAAATAATCAACATACGAATCAATATTAGCATTTAAAGCACATAATGCAGATAGTGATTTTCGACTTAAAGCATCAACTACCACATTTGCTTTACCCGGATGATAATCAATAACAAGTTCATAATCTTTTAACAGTTCCAACCATCTTCGCTGCCGCAGATTCAAATCTTTCTGAGTCATTAGATATTTCAGACTTTTGTGATCTGAAAATATGTGACATTTCTCACCGAACAAATAATGACGCCAAATTTTCAGTGCAAAAACAATACAGATAATGATGCCAAATTTTCAGTGCAAAAACAATGGCAGCTAACTCAAGATCATGTGTCCGATAGTTCTTCTTGTGTAGCTTTAATTGTCTAGAGGCATATGCTATAACCTTTCCTTCTTGCATTAAAACGCAACCCAGTTCATTCAACGAAGCATCACTGTATATAACAAATTCTTTACCCGTTTCAGGTTGCGCAAGTACAGGAGCTTTAGTTAACATAACTTTCAACTGATCAAAACTATTCTGACATTTATCAGACCATTCAAACTTTACATCTTTTTGTAGCAGTCTTGTCATCGAGTTGCAATTACCGAGAAACCCTTTACAAAGCGACGGTAATAACCAGCAAGTCCCAGAAAACTACGAAATTCAGAAACATTTCTCGGAGGTTTCCAATCCAAAATAGCTGAGATTTTGCTCGGATCAACCCGGATACCTGTTGCAGATACAATGTGACCCAGAAAACTAACTTCATGTAACCAGAATTCACATTTGCTGAATTTAGCATACAATTGCTTATCACGCAGTGTCTGAAGTACAATTCTTAAATGTTCAGCATGATCACTTTCATTCCTCGAGTAGATCAATATATCATCAATGAAGATAACAACAAATTGATCTAAATACGATCTGAAAATTCTGTTCATCAGATCCATAAACATAGTAGGAGCATTCGTTAATCCGAAAGGCATAACTAAAAATTCATAGTGCCCGTACCTCATTCGTAAACCTATCTTAGGAATGTCAGAGTCTTTCACACGTAACTGATAATAACCAGATCTCAGATCTATTTTTGAAAATACAGAAGCA
Source organism: Gossypium stocksii (assembly GCA_020496765.1). Taxonomy (NCBI): domain Eukaryota; kingdom Viridiplantae; phylum Streptophyta; class Magnoliopsida; order Malvales; family Malvaceae; genus Gossypium; species Gossypium stocksii. The sequence continues at coordinate 99,166,742 of CM035632.1, read as the reverse complement.
CCTTTTAGTTGATCAAAAAATCATCAATTCGGGGCAGAGGGTATTTATTCTTTCCAGTCACTTTATTGAGCTGACGGTAATCAATACACATTCTCATTGTGCCATCTTTCTTTTTCACGAACAGAACAGGAGCACCCCATGGTGAGAAACTCGATCTAGCAAAGCCTCGATCAGTCAATTCTTGAAACTGAGTCCTTAATTCTTTCAATTCGGTCGGTGCCATTCTGTACGGAGCTATTGAAATAAGAGTAGTTCCTGGAACCAGTTCAATCCCAAACTCAACTTTTCGAATTGGAGGCAAACCTGAAAGTTCTTCAGGAAAGACATCAGAGAATTCACATACAACAGGCACTAATTCCATCTTTTTATCAGACACTTTTGAGTCAATGACGTAAGCAAAGTAGGCTTCACAACCTTTTCTTACATATTTCTAAGCTTTTAATGCAGATATCATAGCCAGTAAACCATTCAATTCACTAGACTCGATTCTAACAATTTCACCATTCTTGCATCTCAAATCAATAACTTTTCGTTTGCAATTAACAATAGCATCATGCAAACTTAACCAGTCCATACCAAGAATTATATCAAATTCATCAAATGGCAATAGCATCAAATCAGCAGAGAAGTAGATATCTCGTAGCATTAACGGAAAATTCTTGTAAATCTTATCAACTAGGACACTCTTGCTTAAGGGGTTTGATACTTTAATTATAAATTTAGTAGACTCTACTGACAAAGTCTTACTCTATGCTAAATTCACACAGATATAAGAATGCATTGATTTAGGATCTATCAAAGCAATCATAAAGGTATCATAAAGACTAAAAATACTAGTAATCACATCAGGAGACAAAGCTTCTTCACGTGCCCGAATTGCATAGGCTCTAGCAGGCACTCGAACTTCAGATCGTGTAGTCGTATCTTTAGTAACTCTTTGACCAACACTAGCATTTCTTATGCTTCTAGAAGTTCAGCCTCTAGCAGAAGTATTACCCAATCGCGGATTTTGCACTATCTCTTGCTCAACAGATTCAGGACAGTCTCTAACAAAATGATCCAGAGATCCACATTGGAAACAAGCTCGATCTTTCAATCTACAACTTCTCGGATGTCTCTTGCCACAATGTACACATTCAGGTCTCTCAGATCTTATATTCTTGACACTAGCAATAGATGTAGTAGGAGTTTTAAAACTTGAATGCGATCTGTCACGATCTATGCCAGAATGTCCCATAGTAATCTTCGAACGGTTAGGGTCATCTCAAAATTTCTTTGACACAGACTGAAATGATTTACCCGAAGATTTTTTTCGAACCTCTTTAGCTTCAGAGTCAGCTTTCTTCTTTTCTGTACTAAGTTTTTCGGCTTTACAAGCCCTTTCAACTAACACCACAAACTCATTCAGATCAAGAATTCCAACCAGAAGTTTAATGTCTTCGTTCAGACCTTCGACGAATCTTTTACACATAGTGGCCTCTGAGGCTACGCACTCTCGTGCATACTAGCTCAATCTTATGAATTCTCGTTCATATTTCATAATAGATCTGTTGCCTTGTTTCAATTCAAGAAACTCTTTACGTTTCTGATCAATGAAGTGCTGATTGATATACTTCTTTCTAAACTTAGTTTGAAATTAATCCCAAGAGATACGTTCACTCGGAACTACAGATGTTAGTGTTTTCCACCAATGGTATGCAGAGTCTTGTCATAATGAAACTGCACACTTAACACTTTCCTTCGGAGTACACGACAGTTCATCAAAAACTCGAATTGTGTTTTCCAACTAAAATTTAGCCCTCTCGGCATCATCATCAGTAGTAGCTCGAAACTCTTTGGCCCCACACTTTCTAATCTTGTCTACCAGAGGCTTATTCAGACGAATCGGGTTAGACACAGATGGTACAACCGAAGGTTGTTAAGGAATAGTCGAGGGTGGGGATTGAACAGCCGTATTTGTTCGAACATACTGAGTGAACCACTCATTCATCATTTGGAAGAAAGCTTGCTTAGCTTATCCCTCATTACTACTTGTAACCGGTCTAGAATCAGATGGCGCTGTCCCTTGGGAGGGGGCACGCGCATTACTTTCAACATCGTCGCTACGGCTCTTTCTGAATCCATTTCTATATGAAAAACAAATTTCATTTGTAAGGATTCCTCACACTATCGAAATTCAAATATATGGCATGTATAGCTAGACTCAAACACGCTACGTTAGTACTAGAATCGACTAAACCGTAGCTCTAATACCAACCAAATGTAACACCCCTATCCCGTTACCGTCGCCAGAATAGGTAGGGGCATTATCAGATATTCAGAACATATCAGAACAGAATATTTAGAGATCATAACAATATTCAAACATAAAGTTCCTTTTTGAAAGTCCACTAGACCTCAAACATACATTTAGACAGGGTCGGGACTAAACTAAATACATTCATAAACTTCAGAACACATAAAAATTTTTCTAACTTTTGGAGGTCACATGCCCATGTGACCAGGCCGTGTTCCCCACATGAGACTCAGGCACGCTCGTGCACCCAAGCCGTGCCAAAATAGAGTAGGCATACTGACTTTTTTCCACGGCCACAAAACACGGCCGTGTGTCTTGGCCGTGTGGGTTTTATACCCAATACTGGAAAATCAACAAGGCCTTAAGGCACGGCCGTGTACCCTAACCGTGTGGCACAATGCAGGCTTGGTTTAAGCCATACATTACACCCAATAAGGGTCAAACTTACGAGCCAAATTCATGTCACAATAATGCCACAATTTCAACTCAATTCAATACCCTAAAACATACCTCAACATGATCAAACCATTCAAATACGTATTCATATTCAAATCTCACACAAACATGTCTTTATCACTAACAAAGTTTATGACCAAACACATAGTACATATCTATTTCATACCACATCCAAATCTTACCATTTCTTCACCTTGACATGTTTCAAGATGGCCAAAGCAAATTAGATCATAAGACCATCATAATCTTACATAATTTGACATCACAAACCATAGACCAAAATCAAACACAAACATACCATTTGCCATCCAATTCACATGGCATTACAAATCATCAAATTCAAGCTTTATACATAAACACTCTAGCCTATACGTGCCATACTTAAACTTTGTACATTCAAAAGGTACCAAAATTAAGCTCAATAGTGTGATGAAGATCCTTGACTATCCCCGAGCCCTCAGTAGCTACGATATCTATAAAACAATTAAAGGAATAAACAGAGTAAGCTACAATGAGCTTAGTAAGCCAAATACAAGCATATGCAATTCTTGAACAAAATGTGATAACCATTTCGTATAATTAACTTACAAATCAAATTTACTCATTTGTAACAGAATTCTATTTCACAATAGTATATCTTTCATACTCAGAAATTTAGTACAGAACAGATGTACTTGACATATAAAGTATGCCTATTTCCTTTCTCGAAATTTCTCTTTTTATCTTTCAGAAATGTTACAGAGATCATAAAGGCCTTATAAAATGACAACGTCCCTGACGTGGTCTTACATGTTATTCAATACCGATGCCACTGTCCCAGACAGGGTCTTACACGAAACATTTACGATGCCAGTGTCCCAGACACAGCCTTACATGCAATTCTCTAATCAATGCCTACGTCCCGAACGAGGTCTTACATGATATCATTTTACCATTTCTCATTCAGAATTGACTCAGAATACTAAGTCAGGCTCTCATGGCCATTCAAAAATAGTTTATAAAGAAAGAAATTTATAACAGACATCAATATGATGCATATTTGTATTTTGACTTACCTCGTACGGATTTAAACAGATTCGAGTTGACTATTCAACGACTTTGGACTTCCCTCGATCTAAGTCTGTTTTTCTTTACTCTTGATCTAAATCAATTAAAATTCAGCCATTCAATATTCCATTTCATTCAATTCAATCCATAAACACTCATTTCGGGCATTTTACATTTTAGCCCTCACATTTTCACATTTTGACACTTTGGTCCCTAATTCACAAAAACATCAAGTATGCACAATTTCATTACAAAATGGCCTAGCCGAATCTTCATGGGTCTCATATATGCCCATATACACATTTATTTCACAATTTAATCCTCCCAAAATGTCATTTTCACAAATTAGCCCTTATGGCTCAAATTCATCAAAATCTCATGGCAAAACATGTTTATTCAACACCTATTCATCATAATTCATTTAATTTCATCACAAAGCTTCAAATAACAACAATGGCACTATTTATAAACTTTATCAAAAATAGAAATTGAGACATGAGCATGGAAGAATACGAAGCAACGATTACAAAAACATAGAAATTATCAAAAACGGACGAAAACTCATTCCTTAATCAAGGATTTAACTTGCCGAAACCTAGGAAGCTTATTTCCTTCTCTTTTTCTTTTATTTCAGTTGAAGAACATGCATGAAATGCTTAATTTCATGTTTTTAATTCATTAAAACGTTATTAATAATCCAATTCCCATTTTACCCTTTATTCATAAACCCATAAAACACATTTTATAAGGCCATAAATGTCCGCTACCATTTAATAAGGTCTAATTACCTCATAAGGCCACCATTATTAAAAAGCCATTTCAATAGAACACTTGAACATTTAGCATACTAATTTTATCACATATACAATTCAGTCCTTTTTCACAATTTAGCACAGAGACAGATAAATTAAATCACAAAAATTTCACGATGCAGATTCATATACCATAGACACAGAAAATAATATCAGAACATTTTTCAGACTCAAATATGTGGTTCCGAAACCACTTTTTCGACTAGGGTCCAAACCGGGTTGTTACATTAGTCTTTCGGCCTTCTTCAAGTTTCCCTCCTATTTTGTTAAAGCCTAATACTCTCTCTCTATGCACTCGATTAAGGTAATTGGGTTTTAATATCACGTATTCAACTCTGGTGTTTTGCCTCATTTTCCTATCTTTGGTTTTGTGTTTTCGTAAGGTGGTGTGCGGTTGTTTCAAGTGATGTGTATGGATAATATTGATTGATAGAATTCGGTTGTATGCAGATTTTCACCAAGGAGCTTGAAATCAGTCTTTGTCAGTGATTTAGGTGGTTTAAACCACATTCGTTTTGTTAGGGTAAGTATTGGTGAATATTTTGTAATAAGAGTAAGAGGCGACATTAATCCTTTGTTAATGACTAATTGAAGATCTTGATTGAATGTAAGGTTTGGTGTTTTGGGATTATTTGTACGTTTTCGCAAACAGGTGTGTAATCACACTGTCTTAACCGTAAATTGGCAAAAGCCGAAAAATAGGACCGTTGATGCCACATGGGCTTGCGATCGCTTGTGTGGTAATCCAAATGCATAGACGTAGGTACTGGATCACAGAGGCCACCATAAGCGATTTCATGGGCTAAGGCCAGTTTGGGCCTTGTTAGGCCGAGATGGGTCGTGTGGGCCCAACGGGCTTGTGGGCCCCATACAGGTAAACCACACTGTTGTGTTAAGGATATTGGACCCAGCTGTGCCGTTCACACGATCAAGATCATTTTTGGGCTTCGTGGACCGTACGGGCATGTGGGCCCATTTGGGCCGCATAATGGGCATTCAGCCCATTTACACTGTTTGACTGTTAAGGGTTGCACGGGTCTCCCGAGATGACTATGGACCTACTGTTGGGGCGATAAGTATACCTTGACCCCAAACTGATTAAATGACTGATATTCCCCTAAGAGGTAAATGACTGTTTTGCCTTATTCTATGTGTGACTGTATTTGAGCATGCCACGTTATAGTTATGTTGCATCCGCGTATGATATTATGATACGATGCATGACATGCTGCATGGGGATGGGATTATTATTTGGAGGAAGTGTACTGTACTGATAAGGTTGCATGGGTCGCCTAAGACGACTATGAACCTACTGATGGCGTAATGCCGTTTATATTATTGGTAGCTTTGCTGCAATACTATTTAGGTGCTGCAACCGATGCTAAACTTGGTGTGTAGGGCTGGGTGGGTCTGAGTGATCGCACACGGCCTGGAGACACAACCATGTGATTATTAAAGAAAAGTTTTTTTAAAAAAATTCGTGACAAACACAGCCTGGTGACATGGCTGTGTGACCCACACACCCATGTACACGGCCATGGGAGAAGCAAACGAAAGCATCACACAATTTGGAAAAGACCACACGACCTTGACATACAGCGTGTCCCAGGCTATATGAATACTTTTTAAAGAATTCGTTTGACACATGGCCTTTGTAGACTTACACGGCTTTGAGATATGACCGTGTGGCCCAACACATGCCAATACACGACCGTGCCTGCCTTTAAAATCTAAAAACCTTAATTTTTTGTCCTTTCTCCTTTCATGCGTTTCACTATCACCGCTGATTGCTTCCCCCCATAGCCGTCGTCCACATCGCCTTCGTAGCTCATCCATTCATCTTTCAATCCCCACTTTCAATGCCATCAATGTAACGCCCCTAACCCAAATCCATCATCGAAAGAGAGTTACGGAGCATTACCGGAGTTACTGATTTATTTATCAAATATTTTATTTCATTTGGCATTCATATTTGGAACCAATTAAAATTAAACATATTAACCCTTAAACATACTTATATTTTTCTCAATATGTTTTACTTGAATTTATTATTTGTCTCCACATACTTAATTTCATTGTATCAACGTAACAAAGATAATCTCATATTTAATAACGAACATATGAAATAATACATCATATCGTTCATAATACTAACAATTAATCACTACAATTCAGTCATATAAACTTACTCAATTCAATTCACACAATTAGGTTACATGAACTTACCTGATTTAATCAGAAAAGTACCAAGATTCAAGGGCATTTTAGTAATTTTCTATTTTCCTTGATTTTTCAACCGGTCTTGATTTAAATTAATAATTTCATTAATTTTTCAATTTTAAATAAAAATAATCCATTTCATGCAAATTGGTTATTTCTAACATTTTTACAAAATTGCCCATAAAGTTTTACTTTTATTCAATTTAGTCTCTGAGCCTAAAATATGCAAATTAGCCATGCTAGCTGAATATTCATACATATTTTCTTCCTCCTCCTCCTCTCCATTCCACATCCTTAATTTATATAACATGCTATAAGTAACATTATCAATAATTTTACTATTTACTTATATGTATACTCAAAACTGTCCATTTGCGTCATCGACACTAAATTATTTATATCTTGAGCTACAGAACTCTAAATTAAGATAAGTAATTTTTTCTTGAAACTAGACTCACATATCTTCTTACCATAAAATTTTCAGAATTTTTGGTTTAGCCAATAAGTACAGTTTATTCTTTGAAGTCACCCCTATTCTGTTGTCTGATAGTTCCAACCCTTCCTCACTAAAATCAATTATCTCCTCGTACGGTATTCGGATGATGTTCCCATTTTTTTCTTGAAAATAGACCTATTCAGGAATCGAACCATATAAATTATGTCTCAAAATTATTTTTATACAATTTTTAATGATTTTTCCAAGTCAGAACAGGGGACCTCGAAATCATTCTGAACCAGTCTCACAAAAATATAAATATCTTAGAATACAGAATTCCTTTACTTTCTTTGTTTATTTTATGTGCAAATAGACTCAATAAGCTTTAATTCCATATCTCACTCAACTTCTAATTCAATTTCTACCATTTTTGGTGATTTTTCAAATTTAAGCTCCTGCTTTTGTCCAAAACTATTTCTTATAACTTATTTCTCAATTTAATCCTTTCATCAATTCTAACTTGAAATTCATTCAATTAAGTCCCTAATTCATCTTTTAGTTTAACATAAATCATACTTGAAAACCATAAACTTCCAATATGTCAACTTAGTTTCATCAAAACCTTATTTTAAAGCTTTCTAGGATATCAAAATTAAAAGAAAAGGACTTGATTGACTTACCTAATAAAGTTTTAAACCTTCAATCCATAGTTTTTCCTTTTTCTTTTCCTTCTCCATCTCTTTCCTTCTTTCACGTTTGCTCTCTGTTCTCCTTTTTCCTTCCTCTTTTTTTTTTTTTCTTTCATATCATATATATATATATATATACATATATGAGTTTATAATAATAATAATCTATTTAACAACAAATACCTACAATACATTTGTACACACATATATTTTACACTTGTCATCATTTAATTTGTTAATGATACAAAAATCTTATAATCTAATTAATTTACTTAATAAATATCTTTTATTTATTAATGATAAATAAATATCTACTCAATTACTAATATTTGTATTACAAATGTATTTATTTTAATTAATACACATGGATTTAATCTCAACCATACATTTGTCATAAATCTAATTTATTTATCAATTAAAAATCCCATAATTTATAATAAATATCTTTTACTAATTAATAATAAATAATACAAATGTACTCATTTGAATTAATACACTTATATTTTATTTTTATCATACACTTGTCTTTATTTCATTTATTTCATCATATGATATTTATAATTAATTTAATAATAATTATTATGATAAATATCTTTAGCTTAAAATATAAGAAATTATATATATTTATTTTACAATTGTACAAATATTTTTAATACACATGTACATATTTATTACCATACAATTGTCTTTAAATTAAATTATAATATTTTTAATAATTTTAACATTTATACATAAAAAAAAAACCTAAAAGAAAAAATCTAAGATTTTTCCTTTCAATTGCCGCCTCTTTTATACTAAATGGCCTAATTTCCATTTTAGTCCCTTTTACTTTCTTTTAATTTATAATTAGGCTTTTATCTCTTATTCAATTTAATTCTTTTTACTAATTACTCTTAAATTAGACTAAATTCACCTAATCAAAGTCTAATTAAACACATAACTAATTTCATAAATATTTTTAACAAATATCTAAAGATTCTATTTACTAAGACAAAGACTCTATAGCTCACTTTTTCGATGTTCGTAAATTTTAGGTCATTACAATCAAGCTCTCTCCGTCCATATCCTTTCCTTAAATTTTTCTCGTTGAAAACTCGAACACTACAGACACCCCCATTTTCTAGGCTCCTCAACCCTTCTCCTTTCCTACTCACTTAACCTTCTCTTTTCTTTCACAAACTCGTTAAATCCTTCTTCTCCTTCCCTTTTTCCCATTCCTCCTCTCCATGCTGCCGTCTTTATTTTCCCCCTTTCCTTTCCTCCTCCATCTCTCATCCCTCTTAATCGACCACTATTCTCACCCCATCACACACATCCACCACCATCCGATCTACCCATTTTTCACCGTCTATCGTTCTTCCCACTACTATAATACGAGCCGCTACCGTTGTCGTATACCCAAACCACTGTTTGTCGATGTTCATCTTCTTTTTGTTTTATTTTTATTTATTATTTATTATTAGTAGTAGTATTAATATTCCTAGTATTAGTGTTAAATAATTAGTTTAGTTCAGTTATTTTTTTCTAATAAGTATTAGTTTTAGTTTTCGTATGAGGAATAGATGTTAGTTATATTAGTTATGTGATCCGGCTTTTATCATGAGATGATATGTTTGTCGATTCTTCTAGTTATGTGATCGGACTTTTGTTATCTGCTAAATTAGTGGTGTTGTTGAATTTTTTGGTTATATGATATTTGGTTGTTATATTTTATTTCAGATACATAATGACAAACACTAGAGGTAAAACCAAGGCTGTCCTCACCTCTAAACAATGAAAGACACCGAGTGCCACTTCGTCTTCAGCCCAGACTACAACCACTAGACATTCGTGTCTCTGATTCTCTTCAGGTCCACATGAGGACCATTATCAACATCTTAGGGAGTGACTTTTGGGATTGGGTCGTTGCATTGATTAGGAAGCCTTGCAAGCAATCCATTTAGCTGTCAGACTTCGACTTTTGATCGACAGAACACCATAGGGTTAATTTTTGACCATTGTGGAGCCCATATATGCAGAACTCACAATAGAGTTCTGTTTGACGTTCTTTCTACAACTAGCGATTTCACATTAAGATGAGCCTTGTACCATTTCTTTCAAACTTGAGGTTAAGACACGTTACTTAAGCATTTCGGGCTTCGGAGTCGCTCTTGAACTTTATTCCAAAGAGTTCATGCATAACCTTGAGTTTCCAACACTGCCCAAACACATATATAGACCAGCTCCACTCTGTTGGTTTGAGATTGCCGAGGCTGAGGCATTGTACAACCCGAGCCATTCAAAGGCGACTTGTTTACCTCCAACCCTATGCTATATTCATCTCATTTAGGCCCAAACATTGACTAGTCAGAGGGAAAACACGAGGGTCATTAGTACATCGAAGGCTTATTTTCTGTGGAGTATGGAGACCCGTCATCCTATTGTTGTTGCTTACTTTGTGGCTCTAAGTTGTTGGCACTAGTCCGATCGGAGTAAGAAGGGCCTTATCGGTCCTTATGTGACTCGACTGGTGAGGTACTTTAGGTTGCTTGACATACTGGAGTAGACTTCCTCATTCACCTTAGTTGGACAGATGATCCGCAAGGATGATCTATTATGAGCCATGTGAGGATGATACAATGTCAGCACAAAGCGGGTCCCCACCAATATATATTGTTTCATCTGGACCCTCAGGATGAACATGAAGAGCTCATGGATGTTGGTTCTCCTCAACTTACAAACCCTACGAAACCCTCCCCTCCTCCTAATTACTCCACTACTGCACCTTCGGTCACACTCAATGACATCTATCATATACAACAACAACACTCTGATCAGATCGACCACTTTGAGCAGTGAAAAACATAGTGGATAGATCACCTTGAGTAGCTGCATTTGGAGCAATTCGACCAGCTTCAAAGCTATTAGGATCACCTTGAAGCATACCTACAACGAATGTGCCAGCATTTCCATATTTCTCCACTCGATTCTAAGCTCGTGACCTTGACACCTCGCACGATGCTGATCACTGACTTTATTTAGTTTTCAATTTTATTTATTTTTATTTTTAGTTGTACTGTTATAATTATTTTAGTTGTTTTTATTTTATTTTTAATACTTATATGTTTTTTTTTGTTTTTATTCCAAACTTTATTTTTATTATTTTTTAGGTTATTTTTCTATTTTGTTATCTCTTTATCTTATTTTTTTCTATCTTCTTATTAGTGTGCACGAAACATGTACTTCATTTAGAATCTCCTACGATTTTAAATTTCACGATTCCAATGAAATCATCCAAATTCAAAGCAGTTTAAGTTCTTTCCCTCCCGTATGATATTATGCTTATTCTATGATTATATTTGTTTGTACATTTAGGGCAATGTACATCTTAAGTGTGAGGAGGATTTTATATGTTATGTGATATAGTCCCAGAATTTGTTGTTTGTGTTTAAGTAATTTTCTCACACCTACCATTAGAGTTGATTTTTCTAAATTTGGAGTTTTTAGCGATTCTGTTTTGGAATTAATTTATGTATTTTTATGCATTGTGTGATTTATACTTAAAGACACGAGAGAATCAAGCATGATAAGTAGTGTTTCAGAAATTATTATTTTAGGTTGTCTCTTTGAATTGAAGCATTATCTTGAAATTTTAAATTTACAAATTTGACATCAAAACGATAATTTTTTTTGTGAGCTTTTGAGCTTTTAGATCATATATTCTATTTTGTGCTCATTTTATTTTTAGTTGTGAGTATGTCAACTTGATTTGTTATTCTAGATCTTGCTTCGATTATACATGTCGAGACCTCATTATTGATTTGATATACTGAGATGATTAAGACATTTAGGATTTAACCCACCTAACATTTAACTAGCTTACCTGTTGAATTAACCCTTAGTAAACCTCGTTGATCCTAACACATTTTTTTCTCACCTATTTATGTTAACCCCTAACCCATACTTATGTTGTAAAATTATCATTTTTACTGAGTCCTTTTTTGTTGAGATTTGATTTGGTCAGTTGCCTAACTATGTTTCATCATTTGAATTGTTGAATTTTATTTTGTTCTAAAAAAATAAAAAGAAAAAAAGAAAATGAAAAAAATTGAGCTTGAATCATTAATCTCATATTTTGTGTAAAAGCTCATTTATTCTCTTTATTTCTTGTTGATGTAAACTCTTATAATTTAGCAACTAAATTTCTTTTCTAGTTTGGTAACTTATCAACTCAATTCTTGATTTTAACCAACTTTTCTAACCATATCCATACTCTAAACCTAAGCCCCATTACAACCTTGTAACGAACTCTTTATTGGTGTGTCATCTCATTTATATAGTAGTGGAGATTTGATTTTCAAGCAAGCTTATGGTAATAACATTTATTGTTCAACTATTGAGTGCATATTACTTGAAACTTAAACACTTTGAGTGCTTTGAATGAATATTTGGTGATGATATTATTTCTTGTTGAGTTTGAATTCCAAGAAATTATTGAGATAGGGGAGATGTCTAATTGTTTTTAAGCCTTAAAAAACTCTGCTTGGATTGCTTGTATTCTTCAGTGTTATTTTAATGTGAATTTCCTATGCAAGATTATTTGTAGATTATCCCATTACATTGTTGGTGAAAACAATAAATTGAGGGCGGTTAACTTGAATGTGGGTTGAGAATTTTGCTTAAAGACAAGCAAGCGCTTAACTGTGGGGATATTTAATGAATGTTAAAATTAACATGTTTTAACATTATTCTTAATGCGTTTTTGGGTGATTATTCGATATTAATTGTGAATTTTATGCTCCTAATCCTTTAAATTCATGTTTTGATGCTTAATAAAGCACTTGGGAGCAAAAGGAGCAAAAAACGAGCGAAAACCAGAAAATCGAAACAAACTATAGGAGCCACATGGGTTGACCCATTCCACATGACTATGTAGATTGCGTAAATTTGCACTCTGAACAGTGGAAAATCATGATTTTCAGGTTTTTCAGGCATTCTAAGATATATATATATATATATATATATATATATGATAAAAATAAGAAGATGGGAGGAGCAGTCATGGAATATTCAAGAAAATAACTTGAAAAAACACCATAGAAGCTGATTTTGAAGTAGATTTTCGTCAATATATAAGATTCCCGGTTGATTTCTTAGGATATTATCATAAGTTTCTTTATTTCTTTTGGTTATATTGTTTACTGGATGTTTTCTTTGTCGTGTTTGTTAGTTAATTAATTTAGTTAATTTTAATTTTTAATTGATCACTTGAATTATTCGGTTAAAGAATAAAAAGACAATAATTATTAGTACTTTGTGTCTTCGTGGGAACGATATCTTTACTCACCGTAGCTATACTATTAATTGATAAATGTACTTGTCTTACTCAAATTTTTAGTTAATTTCGTAGACATCACATACATAAATATATAAATGATGTCATACAAACAAACATACATATTGTATTCACATAGAATTCTAACAAATATATTATAGTAAATACCAATAAATAAACAATAAACAAGATAAATTATATTTAATAGCCATACACAAAAGACAAAATCATTGTTATGTTTATTGTCAGTACTGTATTGACTTTATTTACTTTTTTGGACAAACATACACAAAAGATAACTTTGTAACAAAACCAAACAATAACAAGAAAAATGGGGGAGAAAATGTTATGTCAGAATTGTGTTGACTTTTATATTTATTGTTGTTTATGAAAAGGAATCTAGATTCTGACAAATACGCTCAAATAGATTTTTTTTAATATATACTATTCTATTGCACCAAATAGATTCCGATGCAAAATTACAAATTTGATCTAATTGTTGTTGCTTACCGAGCCACCCAAAACATGAGCCTTTCGTCAAAATTTTTACAATAAGCCCCTTCCTTTTTCAACCTAGAAAACATGTCAAGAAAAAGTTATTTTCTTATTATAAAGAAACTAGTCAAAAACCCAAATAAAAAAACTTAATCCAGAAATTTCACAAAAATTTATCTATTTAATGTCTCAATTAGCCTTTAAAGCACTCAAATTATGCATTTTGGTTCTTAAATTCAAGGAAAGCTTTTGGCTTTTTAAAATAAAATTGTCTTATTTGGGGTTTCGAGTAAGATAAAGATTTTTTTTATTAGGGTTAGCAATTGAACAAAGGTTCTTGAAGAATATGATTTTTTATTAGCTAAGGGGTTTTCGATTTAGCGGTATATTGTTGAAGATTTAGGGATTTAACAAAAGGGTTTTTGATTCAGTGAAAGGATTTTGATTTTCAATATGAGATTTCAACAAAAAAAAAGTTCTTCGCAAATGAGATTTCAATAATGATTCAAATGGAAAATAAAATTTCTTCCAACATTTGTGACGATAAAGAGAGGTTATTTTTTGGTGATTTTTTTGTTTTTTGTTTTTTGTTTTTTCTCTTAAAAAACTAAACGTGACAATTAAGTTTAAGGATTAGAATTTCTTTGTTTTTTGTTCAACTCATTATAAAAATTGTACATAAAATTAATTAAATTAATTTAGTTATAATAACAAATAAAAAAAAGATGATGTCATCAATAGTACAAGTCGCGTTTGAGGTAGAGTCTTAGTTGGCAAAAATGAAACAAAAAAGTCAAACTTAATAGCCATATCATCTTAACCATTAAAATTAATGGCCAACGTCAGTCAAGAGGTTATTTTACTGAGTTTTGGTAGTTCAAGTACTCAAATGAGCCCAAAAAAAATATAGTAGAGACTTAATTTTTTTTTTTGAAAAAGTTCGAGGACTTTTTTCACCCTTAAACCAATGGGGTAATGAAAGTTAAATTTATTATTTCTTTAAAATATTTTATTATATTATTAATTACTAAAATTTTAATTACATAAAATTATTAAATATATTTAACATAAAAGATAAAAGGATGATTTAATAAATTTTAAAAAAATAAAAAATTAATTTCAATATTTTTCTCAATAAAATGTCAACTAGCTTATTTCATTTGTGATTTTGATTTCGAAAAAATATTTGATACATTGTTATTGGAGTTTTTAAATTCCATAAGCAATGTTAATGGTTTGACAAATATCTTATAAAGATATAATAAAATATTAAAAAATAAATATTTAAAGAAACAAACACATGATCATTTTTTAAAACTATTTGTGGAATAATAAAAAAATACACTACTAGTGTACCAAATACCAATCCTTTAATTTCATTTTTAATGAATATTTTTAATTTCAAATTTCTTTTTCAATAAAATATAATTAATAAAATGTTGAAACTAAAATTTAAAAATAATTATAATTATTTTATCAATAATATCAACATAAAATTTCATAAAAATAATATTAATGAAACAATAAAAAAGTACATCAATTCGTGAATATTTTGTAAAAATATTATTATTATGGATATTAAAAGTATAACACCTAAAATCTAATTGTGCATGTAGTTTTCTACTCTCACTTCTTTTTCAATTAATATAATAAAATACTATTAATATAATAATTTTTAATAATATTAATTAATCATATTAAAAATTATTTTAGATATAATTCTACCGAAACAAAAATATTATTAAGCCACTTATAATATTAAATTAAATAAAAATATATCTTCGTCAAATAAAAAAATTATCTTGAGTAGATAACAAGTTTATAGATTCAACATTTTTATGAACCATTCTTAATATTAAAAGTAGAAAATATATAATCTAAACCATGTAGTTTCATGCTTTCATATTTTTTAGTAAATATGATAAAATAATATTAACATAAATTTTTTAATTTATAATTGTTTTATTAATAATATTAATTAAAATACCATATCTAAAATTACTTTAGATATAACTTCAGCAAAACAAAAGTATTATTCAACAATTACAATATACAAATTACTTATTTTAAAACTTAAAATAACATTATTATTTTATGCATTTATAAAACTAATTTATTTACGTCAGCTTTTCACAAAAATAAATAAATAAATACAAATTTTAGAAACATTTTATTTATCTTTTACCAATAACTTACATTAATTATAAAAAATAAAATATTTTAGTAAAAAACAATTGAATATATATTTATGCCAGTTAAATAATAGGTCAACTTTTCATTATTGTAACGAAAAATAATTTTCATGATTAATTTATTAATTTTTAAAAGATAAATGATTGAATTGAAATTAAAATAACTGTTTTGTGACTTACATCAAATTAACTGTAGACTCTTTTTATTATAAGAAAACTAATAGGATTGAAATAAGATAAGAGTAAGCACGTGTATAGGACTGATTACTTTTAATTTAAAAACTCCATACTGCAAATGACAAATCCCAAACCATCTGATCGATTGAAAGAGTAAAAATAGAACTGAGAACAGGGCAGGCACAACATAAATGTCCCCATTTTATTTAAAATCATAAACAAAGGCTGGAATTACTCAATTCCAAAATGTTTCTTCATCTGCAGGATAAAATCATAGACTTTTTGTTGGTCAGGAAGGGACTTGGCTACACTCTCCTTTTGCATGCACCTTTTAGCCCATGCTATCAGCTTGGGACACTCTGCTTCAATGCTGAAGTTCCCGCGCTTCTCATAAGCATAAAACCAGCTATAAAACGGAATGAATGCAACATCCACATATCCAAGACTCTCTCCTCCAAAGTAAGGCTTGTCCCCAAGCTCCTTTTCCAACAGCTTCAGGGTTTCTATGACTTCTTTTTTTTGCTGTTGCTTGCTTTTCTCCCTTTGTCTTCCATACTCTGCTCGCCAGGTCATATATCTGCATTTCATTTAACATTATTTCAGGCACAATACTTTGCTCTCCTATTTATGTATACAGTTCCAAAAAAAAAAAAACCTACCTTCTTGTCAACATAATCAGCCCAGAATCTAGCAGTAGCTTTTTGGTAAGGGTCAGAAAGGAGCAAAGGGGCTTTGGTATGCCATACCTCATCGATGTACTGAACCTGAATCAACGACTCAGGCTATTTTACCAAATTAATTTAAAAAATTTTAATATTTATAAAAATAACCTGGTTTAAAAACATTCACCAAAATAACTTAAAATGAATAGTAAAATTGAGTTATCGGAAATAGATGGCCAGTACCACTTTTTTTTCTATTAAAAAATAATTTTTAGGGTTTTAAACACTAGATAGCCAGCACCATGAATTTTTTTTCAAAAAAAATATTTAGGGTGCTAGTACACTGATGGCCAGCACCCCTATATCTGATTAAAAAGATAAACCAGCACCCCTATATCTGATTAAAAAGATAAATTTTTTTGGGATAGTGGTGTCGGCCAATAAAGGGCCAAAATCACCCAACAAAAAAAAATTAAAAATATTGCAACATAACCCCTCCTTGTTTTCCCATCTTTTTTATTTCCTTAAATTTAATTACATATTTTATATTTTAAAACAATATTAAACTACTTATCATATTTTTAATTATTATTACATCACTCACATTATTATTAAATTTAAAAATAATTTAAAATATATTTAACTGCATATTTTATAAATATATTACTTGTTATTTTTAAAAATAAAAAATAATTTAGTAATTTTTATTTGAATTATTAAAAAAGATGAAAATTATTAAAGTAAATTCTAATTTTACCAAAAGAATATAATTTTATTGTGCATATTAAATTTAAATTAATTTTAAATTAACTACTTTTAATTTGAAAATTAACTAATTTAGTATTAATTACTGCCATTTTGGATATCGTATTTAGCATTTTAATATATATTTTTTTACAATTATAAAATTCAATATTAAAATTAATAAATTAATTTTAAATTAACTACTTTTTATTTGAAAATTAACTAGTTTAGTATCAATTACTGTCATTTTGGATACTGTATTTAGCATTTTAATATATTTCTTTTACAACTATAAAATTCAATATTAAAATTAATAAATAGTTTTAAATAATATATTAAAATAAGATAACTTTAACAACTTTTCTATCAAAACCACCTCCAAAAAATTATCATTACATTTAAAATAAATATAATTTTTAGGCTTAATTTATTATTTATACTTGAATTTAACAACAATCAAGTTACATTTAACAAAATAAAAACAATTTTTTTTTAAAAATCGTGAAAATTTAAATATGTTGAGAAAATTCAATCATGAAAATTTTAAATTTTATAAAATATGTAGTTCAATATATTTTAAATTAATTTTTAAATTTAATAATAACGTGAATGATGCAATAATAATTAAAAAAATATGATAAGTAGTTCAATATTGTTTTAAAATATAAAATATATAATTAAATTTGAGAAATAAAAAAAAGAAAACAATGAGGGGTTATGTTGCAATATTTTTAAATTTTTTTGTTGGGTGATTTTGGCTCTTTATTGGCCGGCACCACTATCTCCAAAAAAATTTATTTTTTAATCATAGATGTTGGTTATCTAGTGTCTAAAACCTTAAAAATTATTTTTTTAATAAAAAAATGTGGTGTCGGCCATCTATTTCTCATAACCTAATTTTACTATTCATTCCAGATCATTTTAGTAAATGTTTTTGAATTAGGATTATTTTTATAAGTATCAAAATTTTTTAAATTAGATTTATAAAATAGCCAGCGACTCACAAAGAGGTTTACCGTTATGGATAAGAACACGGATATTCTTATGAACAGGGTTCATCTGCAGCAGTAAAGCACTCTTCTTCCTCAAGTCTTCTTCCTTGTATTCGTACTTTATCCCTTTCTCAGCCAAAGCAATCCTGGATCTCATCCCAAACGGACTTGGCCAGAAATCCAGCAATACTACTTCCTCTGCCATTCTTTTGATCTAAAGATTCAAATACGAAAACTAAAATCTTGGGTTTGTTCTTTTCTCTCTCTGATTCTGAACTGAAGGGGTATAAGTATGTATATTTATAGGCAAAAAAAGGGAAAGGGTTCTACGTCTTTCCTGACATAATCACATAAATCAAATGAACCTGGAGATAGAGAAAAGGAAATTCTCTCTCTCGAAACCTCCCGATATTTTCATCTTTCTAAAAGTTTATTTCCGGTCATAAACCTGTATTTTAATATATATCCATATTTATTGTAGTTACTATCCATATGGCTCATCCTTTTGAATAATGATAGTAAGAGAATAGTATCCCATTCCTTATGCCATTCCTTACGTTAGCAGTGTCTAGTAGTGATTGTTTTAATATAAAGTAGGGATTGCTCTTATGCAATTGCATGCGTCATCTACTTATGGAGTTCATAGTTTTTTACGGTTTTTTTAATCCAATAATATAAAAAAATTAATAACTCAAATGGTGGATCACATTATTTATTAAAATAGTACTTTTGATAAATATTCTATCGGTATTGCCGGACAATTTTACAGTATCAAATTAAAATGTGATAATTTAAAATATTCAAAAATATAATATGCAAGTTTTCCATTTTGATTGGCTACATAAAAAAAATTAGGGTGGCACCAAATTTTTAATAGGGTAAATTGTTTTATAAATCTTCCCTTTTTTTATCATTTTCTTTTATTCTCCTTCAACACCAAGAATAGAGAGGCCTTTAATCAATTAGTACAAAAAAATTTTCTACTAAAAAGCATTTTCCTAAAAAAGTTAATTCCAACTGGAAATAAATTTTATTTATTTTTTGAAAAATAAATTTTTGTTCAAATTATTTTATTCCAGTTGGAATAAATTTTCAAAAAATAATTTTACAAAAAATAAATCATTTGAACAAAAATTTTTATTTTTTGAAAAATAAATAAAATTTATTTCCAGTTGGAATAAATTTTTTTTACAAAAATACACATAAATTACTACATGAATTGTCACGCCAACATCGTTGGAAATGTAACACCCCCTAACCCTAAACCGTCGCCAGAACAGGGTTATGGAGCATTACCGAATATTTCCAATCAAATATGAATATTATACAAACAATTATATCATATATTTTTTTTAAATTAAACATATCGTTCCTTTAATAGGCCCTCGAGGCCTAAAATATACGTTAGAAACCAAGCGGGACTTATTTGGGTACTCCGGAAATTTTTCGTGAAATTCTAATTTTTTTTCCTAAGTGTAAGGCTCACATGTCCGTGTGACTAAAGGACACGCCCGTGTGGCCATAAGACAAACTTGTGTAGTCAGGCCGTGTGGCAGCACACACTCGTGTCCCTTACCCGTGTAACTTTCTGACTTGTAACTCTATTTATTACATGGGTCACACGCCCAAGTTACATGCCCGTGTGCTAGGCCATATATCTCACACGACTGAGACACACGCCCATGTCTCTGCCCGTGTACCTAAACCTGAGCATTTTGTTTCTAAGATTTAAGATGCAGGGGACATACAACCAGTTCACACGCCCATGTCCTAGCCATGTATCTCACACAGTCTGGTCACATGCTCATGTGCCAGCCCGTGTAGACTCAAAATGAGCCTTTTACATCAAGTTAACCAACCTTGCATGTGACACCCCTAACCCATATTCGTCGCCAGAATAGGGCCACAGAGCATTACCAGGGTTTACAGAACATTACAGATAATTCAAGTCAATTACTATTTATTTACCAAGACTAATCAAAACGTCCCTTAATTGGACCCTCGAGGGCCAAAACATACATTAGAATCGAGTTGGGACTAAATCAGGTGCTCAAGAAATTTTTTTTCAAAATTTCAAAATTTTCCTTATATAAAGGAGTCATACGCCCGTGTGGTGAGGGACACGCCCCGTGTCCCCAACTTGTGTAACTATCTGACTTGTAACCCATGAAAAAATTGAAGTCACATGGCCAAGTCACACACTCATATGCTAGACCTTATACCTTACACGGTTAAGACACACGTCCGTGTCTCTGCCCGTGTAACGCCCCAAATTTTGGGCCTAGAAGTTTTGGGTTATTGATCTTAGGGACAATGAGGAGGTTGCTTATAAGTGTTTAGTTGTGCGATTTAGAGTAAGAATGGGCCTGCTGGTCTAGTGGTTGAGTGAGTGTTAGTCTGTCTCTGGGTACTTGAGTTCGAATCCTTGTGTGAACAATTTTGGAGGAATACTTTTTAATAGTTTTATCCTAATATGAGAGTTGTTTTAATTTTTATTAATTTTATTTTTATGTGGATTTTATTTTATTTTATTATTATTTTTCTTTTACCTTTTTCACGTCCTCCTCTTCCTCTCCTCTTTTTTTTTTTTGGTTTTTGAAAATTAAAGTCCCAAAAATCATAGCTGGCTTATTGGTTTTGGGAATTTCGCTCCTCAATCATCTTTCTCGTCATCAAATTAGGTGTGAGATTAGAAACCTTATCTTCTCATTATTATTTAACAAAATTTTTATTTCGACATATTTTGATTGTGTGTTAACACGAAGATTTTGGGTTCTAGACATTGAAGTGAGGAGAAACCGCTACTTTCAGATATACTTTTGATAGGGCAAAGATTAGAGATAGTTCTGGTGGCTTAGACGGTGGTTTTAGGGCTGTTTTGGGGGTGGTTTCGTGACCTCCCCGATGACCACACGAGCGTGTGCTAAGACATACGATCGTGTGGATTTGGGAACTAGGGTTCTGGGCTAAATTGGGTGCCAGACGGCCATGTGACCGATTTGGGGATTTTGTCAGAATTCACACGGCCGTGTCCCTTGGGCACACGGGTGTGTGGGTTTGGGAATTAGGGATTTAGGATTTGGAATCACATGGCCTGGCCACACGTCTGTGTGGCTGATTTGGGGTTTTAAGGATCCCACACGAGCGTGTGTTTCGAAACACACGGCCGTGTCTGGTGGGCACACAGGCGTGTAAGACCCTCACACGGCCGTGTCTGCCCTACACTCTATTTTAGTGAAATTAGACAGTGAGTTACACGACCTGTTCACACGACCATATGCCTCTATCACACAGTCGTGTGCTACCCTTCACACAGGCGTTTGGACCCCCACAAGGCCTGGATTGCTCCACACGGTCAGAGCACACGGGCATATGGCCATCTCTCGCCAAAAATGTTTTTAGGTCGAGTTTAATTGTATTCGCAACTCTGTGTGTTCCAACCCTCGACTAAGCTTTACTAAAGGTAATTATGACTGATCTAGGCTTGATATGTATGTTATTGTGTTTTTTGTGGTTGGTTGTGTGATAAGCTTGATATTGAATTCAAATTTTGAGTGTCCACATGTCTGATACTGTAACTGACTTATTGGATGTGAGCAGCTTCTGATTAATTGTCTGAAATTGTTATCCTGATCGTGTACATCTGACTGCATACATACATATGCATATACTTTTTTTGGGTGGGATTTTCAAGATAAGGAAGATTGATTGAACTGGCAGTTTAACTGCATACTGTAGCCTCAATACCCAGAGGGTTATGGGCAGTCCCACCCCAGAGGGTCGTGGACTTTACTGATAACGGTATAGCAGATTACCGTATTGCATTGTATCGCATGTACGTTAGCTACGCTACGTACCATTGACTAAACTGGCAGCTTCACTGTAATCTATCAGTATAGCAGATTACTACATTGCACTATATCGCATGTACGTTAGCTACGCTACGTACCATTATCTAATCTTGCAGTTCATACTGTATGTTTATACCGCAGTTTATCGCATTGCACTATACAACTTATACGCTAGCTTTGTTGTGTAATATACGTTACTGGTAGTTTATCTACATACTGTTATCCCCAATACCCAGAAGGTCGAAGGCGGTCCCAATACCTTGAGGGTTGTAGACAATGCTGATGGCCATCGTTGTCGGGTAAACCGGGATGACATCATATGGAGTGCAGGGTTGGATTGGCTTTTCGAGGTCCTACATGGAGTGATTGGTTAGATGAGCTAAACAGCTCTATGAGGAGTGATCGAGGACAGAGAGGTGCGTTGGCTGGATAGGTGAGTTTTCTTTAACTGAACTATATTCATATGCATCTTATTGACTGTTCTATGATTGCGATTGTTTGATTGTACTGTTCGACTGAAAGGTATTTGTGCCTATGTGAAATTGTTAAACTCTGATTGTATCCGACTGACTGAATTGAATCTGATGACTATTGAGAATTATTACTACTATGCTTGAATGGTAGGTGAGACTGTGAGTGACTGATTTTCCTATATGATTGAAAAGTACTTATGGTGTGTTTGATTTTAGGAAAATATGTTCATCTGTTATCTGTTAGTAAGTTCATTTTTTATATTTCGACTGGTTCTGAATAATTTTGTAAGTATGTTCCATTTCTGGATCTTTAGTTAGTGGGTTTTGATCTCACACTGAGCTCGAGTAGCTCACCCCCTCTTTTGTTAACCTTTTCAGGTACCTTTCTAATTTCTAACGCTGGGATCGTACTCGAAAGTCTTGGATAGTTTTGACAGAGTAGATTATCAGTTTGTGATTTCCAGTTTTAATCTTATATTTAGTTTTCGAACTGTAAGATTTTATAATACTGTGGTGCAAATTCTGTTTTGGATTTTCATACGTACAATTATTCTGGTTATTTTCAAACTAAACTATAATTCTATTTGAGTTTTTAATTTCACTGTAATGGTTCGGGTTTTACTTAATAAGGTTTGAATGTTCTTAACTTATAAAGGGATTGTTTTTTTGTAAGATTTCTCACGATCACTTCGGTGATCAATGTAGCATTCCAAATTCGATCTAGACTTTTAGGCCGGGTTGGGGGTGTTACAGCCCGTGTGCTCAATTCTGGGCATTATGTTCCTAATTTTTAAGATGCAGCGGACACACGGCCAAGCTACATGCCCATGTACCAGGCCGTGTGTCACACACGGTGTGTCTACCCATGTGGACAAAATAAGGCCATTTTCCAAGCCTTATTTCTCACCCATTTGGTCTTTTATTTAAACCAACACTTAAAACACAGTTAAGAATTAATTGAAGACATTTTAACCAAGCCTTAACTAAATCTTGTATATAATTTAACAATTCATATGATTATGAATCCAAAGTTACCAATCAACCATTTATACACATATAGACAAACGCATAAGTTTTAAAACATCCTTAACTATCATCCTTATGCCTATACCATTTCATCATTTATTCATTTCAAACACATATCAAACATATTAAAACTATAATTATATGCAACTAAAAACCAAGACAAATACAAGCCATACCAATGGCTAATTACAATTAAAACATTTATAAGCCAACATTGGCTTATCAATCTATACATGCTATTATAACCATAATTAATTTACCTTATATAATAAAATGGGCTGGTGGATAGTGTGAGAGATCTCCGCCAAGCTTCCAATCTAACGAGCTTCTGAATCACTACTGAACAGGGGAAAATAAAATAGAGTAGGCATGTAATGCTTAGTAAGTTCGTATAACTTGGTAATTAACTTATCATTCATTTATATTCAATTATAAATATACAAAGCACATTCAATCATCTTGATCACGAGCCCTAACATATATCCTCAACACCATTTTTAGTCATATACTTCATTTAAATTTCAAGAAATATGTATGGGCTCAACAATCATTAGATTTCCCTATATATATACTTTTCATTCCCCATCATGTATATATATAGCGTATACAAATCACATATCTGTATTTGAAGTACATTTTCATTATAATTTGTCTCAAATACTGACTATTTCATGTCAGAACCTTTTCCATAAAGTCATTTAAATTATCAATGTCTTACGAGTAGTACACTCAAGGTGTACAATTGTATAACCAGAAATGAACATATTCATCCAATAATTTCCGTGTCCATATATCACCGTCTCATATTTTCATATACTTTGTATCATCATTTCCATGTATTTTTGACAGATGCATGTAACAATTCATTTCATGTTCATGTCTTCTCATATCAGGATTTTACCCGTTGAATCATTGAAAACATCGATGGATACACAGGTAGTACACTCAAAGTGTACAAATCAGAATCCGTCAATTTTTATTCAGAAGTACTTCTATTAACACTTAAACAGAAAGCTTATTCTCAAGCACTTTAACAGAATGCTCAGATAAGTATGAAACAGAAATCATATTTGAGTTTGGTAACAGAAAGCTCACAAAGAGCTTGAATCAGACAATTCACATAGAACTTTATTGGGAAAATCATGTAAAGCTTGTCCAGGCTCGATAACAAAAAGTTCACAAAGAACTTGAATCGAGTAGCTCCGAAGAGCACTTTACAGAAAGCACCAGATAGCACATAACAGAAAGCTTCGGATAGCTTGATAACAGTAAGTTCAAGAGAGCACTATCAGTAAGCTCCGAAGAGCCTTTAACAGAAAGTTCACAAAGAACTTATAAACAGAACATTCATAGAGCATGGGTGTGTCTACAACAAATACAGATCACGACCAAATCAGAATGTTCTGAAGAACATAAACAAAATACTCAAAAAAGTATGAACAATAAGCTCACAAGAACATCAAATCAGTATGCTTGAGAGGGCTTATGCTCTTTCGAGCCACAGATGTCCGCAACACATGCAGGACACTATTATTTCGGGTAACAGAACCCGGTATCCATTCGACTTTCATTCCTTTAAACGGGACTTGACATCTATCGAGTATTTTCGGATATATGATCATTTCACATATTATGATATTTACAGAATCGTTTAACATTTATCAGGTATTATTGGATATTCAATATATTTCTTATGCATAACAATTATACGATTCACATATACAACGCTTAATTCAAACATATGTTTATAACATTTTTCTTTTAAACGAGTTTTAACATTTATCAAGTATAGTCGGGCATGTGATCAATTAATACATAAGGTATTCATACAATTTACACATACAATATTTATTTCAAGCATAAAAATATATTCAATTTAGTTACATGAACTTACCTCAATAAATGTTCGTGAAATCTACTAATTCAACATTTTCTCTTTTCCTCATTCTAACCCTGAATTTGATCTATCCATATCTATACAATTGAATTTGACATCAATTTAATATAATTCATACTCAATTCAGCCCAACTCACATTTTAGGTAAAATTACCATTTGCCCCTAAACTTTTAATAAATGACAATTTAGTCCTTAGGCTCGAAAAATGAAATTCTTGCAATTTAATCCTTGTTCCAAGCCTAATTATTCTCATAAATATCAATAAAAGCCCATGAATTCCATGAAAATTTAGAATTTTCCATAAATTCAATACTTTTCAATTTAATCCCTAAAACATGATTTCATCCAAAATTATTTAATAAAACACCTTCAAACGTCCATTAACATCTCAATTTCATTATCAAATAACTAAAATCATACAAAATTATCAATGGTATCTTCCAAAACTTTCAACAAATTCAAAAACTAATGAAATAGTAAGTTGGACCTAATTGTAAAAGTCCAAAAACATAAAAATTTCAAGGAAAAGGCAAGAATTAAACTTACATGAAGCTAGAATAGGAAACTAGCCTTGAGAGCTCTTCCATGGTGTTTTTGGATAGAAAATTAAAAAAAAAATGGTCTAGAAACTATTAAAATCAATTTTGGCCATGCAACTTTTGTTTTAATTCCAATTTTGTCCTTATCACATAAAAATCCTTGATTTTTTTCACGCTATGCAGCCTCAACCATTTAAAATGGCCCATTTTCCATTTTAGTCCTTCCTTATTTAATTTTTAAGCTATTTAATCACTTCAGCAAGTTTTGTACCTTTTTCAATTTAGTCCTTTTTTATTTAATTGACTATCGAAATGTTAAAATTTTCTGACGAAACTTTAATACTACCTTATTGACACTCCATAAATAGTTATAAAAATATTTATGGCTTGGTTTATAACACTGAGATCTCGATACCTCTTTTTCTCAATTACTTGTCCTAATAAATCTTTATAAAACACAATTTACTATTTGAAAAATCTTTTAAAAGCTATATTTGGCTCGTAAATATTAAATAATATAATTTATAAGTTCATTTTTTGGATTTAGTGGTCTCAAACCACTATTTTCGACATCACTAAAATTTAGGCTATTACACTGCAATTCTTGAACAACAAGCAACACAAAACTAAACTTTCAACCAATCCAAAATATGTTTAGATACACATAATTCATATGAAAAAAGGTCAATCTAATGACCTATCCAATGTATAATCACAGACATTTTACTTATAATAACCAAACCAATTAAATTAACTTCATTTAAACCAAGTCAAGTTCCCATGCCAAAATTTACCATTTAATAACCTTAATGTGTCATATAGTAACATTACTTACAACCATTTCTCAAAAGACCTTTACAAATAACCTAGGTACATGCCATTTTACCAAAAGAAAACGTACTTCACCACTTTACTAAGTTCGAGATCGGCTTTGGATGCTGGACCAGAAATTTGACTTTACCTAACCTGCACATGGAAAGAAATCGTACGCTAAGTATTTACTCAGTGGTATTACAATAATCCAAATACTTAACAAAAATAATAAACATGCACATTTAACTTTACTATCATTTTACCTACAATAAATCATTCATACATTTAAACTTTAAAATTTCTTAATAATGTCTATCTTAAATAGCTTTTCATCATTTTGATTTACATATCATTTCACTATATCAATATCCATTTCATTCATTACATCATTATTTATTTCATTCAACCATTGTTTCATACTCTTCATTTTCATATCTCAATTCAATATCTCATTCCATTTCATATTCACAATCATTCAATATCATTCAATTTTCCAATCATTTATTTACCACTATTAACAGGACTCGGACTTTGGCGGATACATGGATCCAACCAAATGCACCAGTATGGCACCAAGTGCCTCATCGGATAGTTCGAAGCAATAGTTGACACCCAGTATATCATCAGCCAAGCCGAAGTAAATTAGTACCCAGTACCTCATCGAATCTATCCGAAGTAACAGTATGACACCCAGTGTCTCATCGACTCGAGGTCGAAGTATCCCTGACACTTTCAATCCTATGGCATGCCAACTATATCCGACTTAGCCCGACTAGTTAATAGGGAATTCAAATCACATTTCAACTTCACTCAATATTCATCACAATTTCTCATACTTTTAATTAAATCAATTTCCACTTTCCAATCAATATACATTTCAAATACTCATATATATTCATATTTCAATTCAATTTCATTCAATTGAATATCAATACTCACCTCAATTTTACCTACCATGCATATTAATTAAAATTCAACAATTGTTAATAACTAAATTAAATTTGCATTATAGTAATACAAACCGTAAGTTTCCTCGAGTTCATCCTCGTCAACCTTTTCTTTTTCTTTCTTAGCTGATGTCTCTGGCACGATATTAGCTACGAAAATTAAAATAATTTACAATCATCAATACAACAACAATTCCCATCAAATATTTAAATTTTCCATTCAACTTTTGCTTCAATTTCAATTTAATCCCTAATTAAAATTTGACTTCATTTTATCACAATTTATACTTTATTTTTACTTAAATTGTACTTATAACTAAACTTAACTCTCTAATTTTTCTCCATAAAACCCTAATTTCAAACTTCTCTCAATTTAATCCCTATTACACAAAACTTATAACTTATTTTACAATTTAATCCTTTACTCAATTCTAACTTGAATTCTATCAATTACACTCCAAATTCATCAATTTATTCCACATAAACCATATCTAATAATCCACTATTTTAAAAAATTTCAACATAATTCAAGTAATATTTTATTCTAGGATCATAAAAACTAAAAAATTTTAAGAAAAGGAATTAAATTGACTTATCAAATTAGCTTGGAACCTTAATTTTCTTTTTCTTTCTCCCCTGTTTCGTTTTGCTATTCTGTTTGTTTTTATTCTTTTTTATTCTTTCTTTTACTTATGGTTTTATAGTAATAATATAATATAATATAATATAATATAATATAATATAATATAATATACTTAATTATTAAGTTAATATATATTAATATATATAATATCTAAATAAAAATCTAAGATTTTTTTATAGTTATGTCGCCTCATCCATAATAAATGGCATAATGCCCTCTTTAGTCCCTTTAGTTTTTCTTTAATCTATAATTAAACTTTCACCCCTATTACAATTTAGTCTTTTTTTTCATGATTACTCCTAATTAAGTCAAATTCACCTAACCAAAACCTAATTGAACACATAACTAACTTCGTAAATATTTTTAATAAATATTTACAAATCCATTTTACGAAAACGGAGACCCGACAATACACTTTTTCGATGCCCGTAAATTTTAAGTCATTACAGGAAAGCAATATTTTAGCCAACATTTTTGTTAAAATTGATCTGATTTTTTTAAAAAAAATTCAAATTGAACTAAAAATAAAAAATCAAATTAATAAAATGAAAAAGTTGAAAGTGAAATTTATCATTACAACCACAAATATATTAATTAAGGTTGCGTTTGTTTCACTAAAAATGGCTTCCAAAATATGATTTCTAGAAAATGACTTATTTTTTTGGTGTTTGGATGAATCTGTGTAAAATATTTTCTGTTGTTTGGCAAATTTCCTGAAAATATTTCATAAAAGCCGTTTTCAATAAAACAAACATACATGTGAGATTTTATTATCTTTTCGTTGTTTAATTGAGTTTATTTCATAAAGCTTATTATGATTTAATTAATCATGTTTTAGTTTTAATCAATGTTAATTTACTTAATTAAGCTTAATTGTTAATTTCGTATATTACAGAATATAAATTTATATTAATTAAGTTAAAAGTTGTAAATATTTATTTTGAATATTATTTGGATGAGTAAGTTGAAAAATGATTTAATTTAATAAAAATTGAAGTAAGGAACAAATTGAAAAATTTTTGAATTCTAAGGGTTTGAGTAGTGAAATCTGAAATATTGATGTAGTGACTAAATTTTATGATTATGAAATATGAAAATTTTGAAAGTTGAGCATAAAATAGTAAAGTTTGAAACTATAAGGGTTAAATTGTAAAGATTTCAAAACTTGAGTTTTAGGACTAATTTACATAATTTGAGAATTTACAATTCTGAAAAATAGATTATGAAAGTTTAACTATTCAAAAATCAATGACTAATTTTTGAAAATTTTGACAGTTATAGTTGTAAGGACTAAATTATAAGACTTGGAAATTTTAGAAAATGGATTGTTTTGCGAAACTGTAAAAAAATGAGGTTTAAGACTGAACTGTAGCATAAGAAAATCTATTTTTGAGGAATTAAATTGTAGAGTAGTAAAAATTTTGATTTTAGGGGCTAAATCGTAACAAATATAAAATTAGAATATAAGGAACTGTTTTCTTCTACAGTGAAGTGAGCTTTCCCTTTTGTTGCTCTAAAAGCTTCCCCTTTTTGTTTCTTTGACAATGAAAACAGTGAGCAAAGCCTTATTAATTTGGAATATGTCTTACGGAAAAAAAAATTAGTAAGACATTTTCCTTAAAAAATTTTCTTGATTTTACCATTTTTTGAAGAATGATTTCCTTTGGTAATTCATTTTCCACCAAACAAACACAGTAAACCAATTAAAATATTTTACATGCAAACAAACGGACTCTAATATTAAAATTATCTTTTTAGGGTAAATTACACTAACAATCACTCTGTTTTCAATTTAGTCATTTAACTTTAAAAAAACAACAAATCAGTCACTGATAGCAAGCTAGTTTCGTGTGTTTACAACAAATCAGTCACTGATAGCAAGCTAGTTTCGTGTGTTTAATGTACCTATTTTTGGTAAATTTTTTAATAGAATGGTATTAAGCTTGTGATTTTTTGCTTAAATTTTATCAGTGACGCAATTGAGTGCTAAAGTTCAAAAACAAGAAAAATCGAGCTAAACTGAAACAAAAAACAAGACAATGAGTTGAATTGAAAATTTCAAGATTATTTTTGGGCTGATAAAAAATCTGATCTTTGACTTTTCAAATCCTATTTTTAGGAAAAAATTGATTTTGTGTTGGTTATTAAACATGATGTTGGTTATTAAACATGATTTTAGGAGAAAATCATGCTAAAATTAGCTCTTGAGAGGTGTATAAAAAACCTTGTATTTGTAGAATAAAGTTGGACCGGAAAACACTTGAATAAAAAAAACATTAGCTCATTCGTGAAAAGCAATTGAGCATTTTTCCATTTCTATTCTTTTCTATATTTTGGTGCAATTGCCATCTTAGTCCTTTCCCTTGTTCGTCTATTATCTTCCATTAAAATCTATTTTTAAATCCAATCGAGTATGATAATTTCATGCTCAACTAATCCTGATTTAGCCTTAGGCCGATTATCATTTTGTTCGAAAATCATGAGATATGAACATGTCCTAAAACCTTACAACATAGTATTCATTATCTCTCCAGAATATGAGATAATTACAATCATCCCTTAAAGTTAATTCTATTTCCACTCAAAAAGTACACGTTGGGTTGGAGTAGTTTGGCGTACAATTGGGAAAATGAGACAGCCGTTTGCTGCATTTAAGTTCCCGCGAACAAATTGGCGTATTTAGGTGGATAAGGTCCAATTCAACCTCTGTCAAAGGAGATAGCGACTAAATTTAAATGTCCCACGCAGTTGAGGTCGTTAATTCAAGTTGGGCTCTTCTAGATCGCAAGGCTGCCGAAATTTTAAATTGTGGATGTGTGTCACATGGTTATATAGTCGGTAAGGGTTGGTTTGCAAGTCGTATTGTAATCAACTACACAATGAGGAGTTGGCAGTTAAGGCGTCCTTG
This sequence comes from Gossypium stocksii, assembly GCA_020496765.1. Taxonomy (NCBI): domain Eukaryota; kingdom Viridiplantae; phylum Streptophyta; class Magnoliopsida; order Malvales; family Malvaceae; genus Gossypium; species Gossypium stocksii. Next base: position 99,135,112 of record CM035632.1, on the reverse strand, counting down.
GTTGCTATAACCAGCTTATCGATTGAAAGGAAAAATCTACTTTCAATGATCAACTCGAGATTGGAATTACCGACTCGAGATTGGAATTATCGATTCTAAGGTTAAGAATTCACAAATTTTATGACCCAGATTATCAGAACGCGCTTACCGCTCATTTTCACCCATATGGGCCCGTAAGCCCATTGGGCTTAAATTCACCAAGAAGCACGAAATTACGCACACATCAACTTTACCATTTATGATTACTGAATTTATCGAGTCAACTGACCCACGAGCGCTCGCACGCTCGCAAGCCCATGAAATGCTAAAATTTCAGCATTTCGGCTTTTCTGCTTTTCGGCTTTTACCGATTTAGTCTACAAGTGGGTGTTCTTTTACACACTTGATTTGCGAGACACTACGACAGGATCCCCCACGCGATTATCCTACAATCAACCACTTAAGATATTAGACTATGAATCGATAATAATTTATGCAACAACTACTTACCAAATTCGGCCAACCTTACTTTAGGCCCTTGAGTTCTTACCTTTGCCGAAATCAATGACTAGATCTAGATCTAGTCCTCCTCCACGCCCCTAGCCTCTACTGCTCCTTGCTAGATCACCCTTTTCGTGAACTAATCCACATAAAACTGAATAAAAAGACTAGCATTACTCTTTACCAAAATCGACAGCCTCCTTAATGTGTTTAGGGGTTTTTGGCTTTTCTTAGATCTCAAGATAACGAATGGAAAGTGATTTCGAAAACTTACCAAAGGTTTAATTGCCCAAAATCATTCCCAAATACCTTCTTATTCCAGATCTATTGTGGATCTAACTTAAAACGCGAGTAGAGAATAGATCTAGAGGTTCAATTCCTGAATTCGTAAGAATATGGAGGTTTGGCTTTGATGTGAGAAGAAGAAGACGATTCGAGAGGTATGAGTTGGAGAAGTGATGTCGATAGGGTTATGGTGTTGGGTTTCGACTTTTGAAGAGGTTGGATTGAAGAGAAGAATAGAGTTTCATCAAGGGAAAATGACAACACCACTTCGGTTTTGGCTTTTGGTGGTAGTCGACTAATAAACTAAAGAAGAAAGAAGAAAAGAAAGGAGTAGGTTCGGCTTAGGTGAAAATAGAACAGAAAGGAGATGAAAGAAGAGAGGTGAGGAAACAGATGATAGATTCGGTTTGAAGGAAAGAAAGAAGATGACAATTCGGTTCTTTGCACAAGTCGGCACAAAAGAAAGACAATGGTTGCATTTTCAGCTTTTTGGAACTAAGGGAGAAGAACAAAACGAGAGTAGAGAACCCTAAGTGGTACTACACTAGTTCGGTAAGAAAGAAGAGAGGTCAGAACAATTCCAAAAGGCCACACTCCAAGCAATCGGCACACTAAAGCCTCATTTGCCGAAAATGCTTTCCAAGACCCCTACAATCGGTCACCACTAGCTCCCATTCAAAATTCCTAAAATTTCTCTCCCTTATCCTACTTAATTCAATCCCATGAGCATCTCAAACTCTTTCCAACAGAGTTTCACTTGAAGTCCATTACATGACTTGCACATGCAGTAAAAATAAAATACCACACTGCTCACCTTGAGACTTGAACCTTGGCCCTTGCTTAGCTTCCACACGCCACTTTCTTAGGCTCTAAGTGGCGCCACATTGCCACTTTACCAAGGGCCCACTTGTGTCTTAAATTACTCACTTTTTCTTAAAAGCCCACCTACTCAAGTCCCCTTCTCATTAGGTCTAAAATTCGATAATTCTACCGATTTTAATTTAGGCTTGAGCCTTCTAAAAGCCCACTAACACACTCAATGCATAAATTATACAGCCAGACAACAAAATTTCATGTTCACACCAAAATCGTAAAAATCCCGAAAAATCCCAAAAATTAGGGTGTTACAATGCATATGAAAATGCCCAAATTTATAAAGACAAAACCAATGCATTTCATGATCAAAAGATATCCTGTAAATGATTTTTAGTAGGAAAAAAATTGTTGCTTTATGATCTCATACTAAGGATCTTTGCAGGTAAACTTCGAACCAAATGGCCAGGTCCTTTCATTATTACTCAATTATTTCCTTATGGTGCAGTTGAAATTAAGAGCGAGAAATCTGGGAAGTGCTTCAAGGTCAATATGCAAAGGTTGAAACCTTTTTATGAGAACTTCCAAGTGAACGTAGAGGAAGAGTTAATTCTCAAGAATCCAAAAGGATAAAATTTAGGTCATCAAGCTAACGGCATTAAACAAAAGTGCTTTTTGGGAGGCAATCCATAAATATTTTTTTAATTTATTTTAATTTTGAATTTGATTTAATTTACGTTGAAAATAAAAATAATAAGATCATCATTTAATCTATTTTAATGTGTTGTTTTCTAGGAACAATGGTGGAATCGACAAGCTAAAAATGACGAAAAATGCCTTCAGGACGTGCCTACATGATAAGTCAATTACGTGGTTAAGGTTTTAAAAATTAGAAATGAATTTCTTCTATGGTTTAGGCATGCCTTGTCAATTTCAATGCTGTCATTTCCTGAAACATACACCCAGGACCGAATTGGCTAGAACCAACTTGAACTACTGAAACCACCCTTCGTCAAATTAAACATGTAGGGGGTGTACACTTGACCTTTCTCTTTCTTCTCTTTTTATTATTGCACATTAAGGGTAATGTGGGCTAAATAGGGGGATTTGTAAGATATGCTATGCTATTATTTGCTTTTCATTGCATGTGTTAATTCTTATATTGAGATTATTCATTAGTTTGTTTGAAATTTAGCCTTTAATTCCTATACTTAGTTAATTCAAATGATTAGGTGATTCATGAATAATTACTTATTGCTTAGCTTGATTGACAAGTATTTTATAGAATTGAAAATATTGTGGTAAAATCAACATCTCATGAAAATTGTTAGTTCTTTAAACTTGCTTAATAAAAGTACCCGTATCTCGTTTTAGTCATTTTATTTTATCTTACTAAAAAGATAAAATAAAAAATATATAGAATAAAAAAAGTATATAAATAAAAACTGTAAGTATATACTACTCCGCTGATGGATTTGTTATGGTGAAGATTTCGAAAATGTAACCAACTTGAGTAACCAGGATGAGGTGTTTGGGTTGTCATCTCACCTCGCTTCAAAAAATTTGAATGACAAACCAAAACTTGCAAACACTTCGCTAACTGAGTTGCCTTGAGTAGGGAAATAATTTGTTTAGAGACATATTGAATTAAGTAATCTGGGTGAGGTGCTTGAGTTGTCATCTCATCTTGCATAAAAAAATTTAACTATGTCCCAAATTTGTTGAATAATTTGATCGAGAACAATTGCCTTGCAAGTTTGATTGAGCTTCATTTTAGTGAAATGGTTGATTTTACACATTGTTAAAATTTTGTAAATGCTTGTTGGTTAAACTACTTGTTGGTTAAACTAAGTAAGTACTTATTCATGCTAACACCTTAATTATTTGCATTATGCATAGCTGTTGGATGAGACTTAATTTTGGAACAAAGTTATTGAATGATTTCTAGTATGAGAATAACAAACATACTTGAGGACAAGCATCAACTAAGTAGGGAGAATTTGATAGAAAGCTAATTTCGTGTGTTTAATATACCTATTTTTGGTAAATTTTTTAATCAAATGCTACTAAGCTTATGATTTCTTACTTAAATTTTATCATAGATGAAATTAGAGTGTCGAAGTTAAAAAATAAGCGAAATCATGCTAAACTAGAACAAAAAGCAAGACAATGGCTTGGATTGAAAATTGTAAGATTATTTTTGGGCTGATAAAAAAAATGATTTTTGACTTTTTCAAATCCTATTTTTAGAAAAAAAAATTAATTTTGTGTTGGTTGTTGAACATGATTTTAGGAGAAAATCATCCTAAAAGTAGCTATTGAGAGGTCTATAAAAAGCCTTTTATTTCTGGCACAAAGATGTGCCAAAAAACACTTGAATAAAAAAAAATCATTAGCATATTCATGTGTGAAAAGAAATTGAGCATTTTTCCATTTCTATTCTTTTTTATTTTTTGGTGCAATTTCCCTCTTGGTCCTTTCCTTTCTTCACCTATTATCTTCCATTAAAATAAACTTTTAAACCCTAATTGAGTATGCTTATTTCATGCTAAACTAATCCCCATTTAGCCTTAAACTGGTTATCATTCCGATTGAAAATCGTGAGATATGAACTTGTGCTAAAACCTTACAACATGATATTCATTATATCTTTGGAATAAGAGATAGTCACAATTGTCCCTTAAAGTTAATTCTATTTTAACTCAAAAAGTGCACGTAGGGTTGGAGTAGTTTGGCGTACAACCAGAAAAACAAGATGGTCGACTGACGCGTTTGAGTTCCTGCGAACAAATTGGCATGTCTAGGTGGATAAGGGTCAGTTGGACCTCCGCCAAGAGAGATAGTGATCGAATTTAAATGACCCACGTTGTTGAGGCTGTTAATTTGAGTTGGGCTATTCTAGATGACAAGACTGTCGAGATCTTAAATTGCGTATGCATGTTATGTGGTTAGATAATCGACAAAGGTTAGTTTACAGGTCATACCGGAATTAGCTACACAATGAGTAGTTGGCGGTTGATGTGGCTTTGGTTGCTATAACCAACTTACCGTTTGGAAGGAAATATCCACTTTCAATGATCAATTCGAGACTAGAATTACTGATTCTAAGGCTAACAATTCACATATTTTATTTACCAATTTAATTTCAATTATTTAATTTTATATTGCAATTATGATTTTGTTATTATTTCATTCTATTCTTTTATTTACCTTTATCATCTAAAATCCCCATTTATTTTTTAGTTCAGCATGTGACAAGTTGTGGGCATGAAAACTGCCATGACTTTGGAATCTGGTCACGTAAAAACGATATTAGGAATCCCAGCTCCTGTGGGATTGACCCTACTTCTCTATACTATTGTTTAATTTAGTTTGAGCGTAGAAAATTTATATTTGGTGGTTTTGATACCCATGAGTCACTAATGTTATCAAAAAGTGATAAATCAGTCACCCACTAACATTATTCGTTACAAGCTTAATTGGATAGGTGACGTGGCAGTTAACTAGCTATGGGACTAGTCAACTTGCCATGTTGGACATTTCTCACATACAACCACAAAACAGAGGGTTTTTTCATCATTTTTCTTCATCCTTCTCGACTCCTTCACCTTTGCCATTTTTTTAACATCCCTCTAACATGCCACTATTAAATACCAAAAATAGAAAGAGAAAAGGAGGGAGGCTTTTTCACAAAATTTCTTCATCCTTCTAGACTTCCTCACCACCACTCTCAACGTTGGCCACCTCCACAAGCCCTCCATTATTTAATTACCATACCGACATCACTCATTGTCACTCATTTGCCAAGACACCACCACCGTAACCACCAAATCCCAACCCTTAAACAATCTAGACCCGTGCAATCCTAACCAAAAACAAAAATAACAAATAGTAAGCATCCAAAATCAAACCAACAAAAAAAAAGAACAAGAATCCCAAATTGGCCTACATCAAAAGAGAGAAGTAAAAAAGAAAACCTAAAAAGGAATGAGAATCAAAAGAGAAGAAACCCACACCCATATTGTAACACCCCTCACCCACATCCGTCACCAGATTAGGGTAAGAGGCATTACCGTACTTGTACTCACACAATCATTCGATCTCGACACATAGTTTTTACGTAAAATTTAAAAATTTTTCATATTTTGGCCGTGTGGTGACTTCTTGGGCCGTGCGTTTTCATATTTTGGCCCATTTTCTCTGATTTTTGGTCCATTTTCCATTCTTTTCTCTTCCCTATGCTCTCCTGAGTGTAAGATATGAAAAAGAAAGATTAAGAGCACCAATTCTCACAAATCTAATGATAATTCATCCAAAATATAGGCTAAACATGAGGTAAAAATATGTATAATTTATCGTTTATCAATATTTCATGCTAAATCTATGAATTACATTCCCTAAAACTAGTGCAAAAATGAAATAAAACATATTATAAACATAAAAAATAGATAAAAGCATTAAAAACTAAAGAGAAAATGAAGAAAATAGAACCAAATGGGTGATGAATGAGGACGGAGCACGGTCGTGGAGGCATTGCATGGTCGTGGAGGTGTCTTGGAAGGCTGTTGGCGGCGTTGGAGAAGGCTGGGATAGGTTTTCGGTGAGATGGTTTTCAAAATTTTAGGGTTTTAGTAGGATAAGATGATGAATAGTGGCCCCGTTATATAAATTTTGGGTCACACGGGCATGGCACACGCCCGTGTGGCTCGGGTTTTGCCCGTGTTGTACTAAATTTAGGGGTTTTGGCGCGCTTGGTTCGAGGCACACGCCTGTGTATCGAGGGCGTGTTGAGGCACACGGCCGTGTCGAACGGCCGGGTCGTACGATGTTCGCTTCTCCTACGGCCATGTATTAGATCACACGCTCGTGTCTAAATTGACAGTGTCGACCACGGTCTTGTGGCACGGGCATGTCACACGCCCGTGTTTGGGTCACACGGCCATTTCGCATGACCTGTCCTTCTGGTCTAAGCCCATGTCTCAATTAACAGTGTTGGCCACGGCCAGGTCGCACGGCTGTGTCACTTTGTCATAGCCCGTGTCTCAGGGAAAATTTCACCCTATTTGTACACGGCCGTGTTGCACGGTTGTGTCTCTGTTCAAAATGTTCACACGGCCTTAGGCACGCCCGTAGGGATGGCCGTATGGTCCGAAATTCTGCATTCGAAAGGGTTAATCGAGTTTTTAGAAGACTAAAGTAAAAAAGAGTTACTAAGTTAGTACTCGGGTTGCCTCCCGAGAAGCACTTATTCAGAGTCTAAGCTCGACTCTACCTGGATGTATCAAGAAGGCAATTCGTGGAGCTGAAGCTCCTCCCTATTATTCTTGAAATTCTCACCTCTATAATGTTTAAGCCGATGGCCATTTACCTTGAAAGTACCTTGGATTGGGTGAGTTACCTCAACTGCGCCGTATGGAGAGACAGTTTGAACAGTAAATGGACCTGACCCCCTTGATTTAAGTTTTCTAAGGAATAGTTTAAGCCTTGAGTTGTAGAGTAAGATGAGATTACCGGTTTTGAACTGTTTAGGTTGTCTCAGCCGATTGTCATGGCGTCGCTTCGTGGCTTCCTTATATAGTCGTGAGTTTTCGAAAGCATTGCAATGCCATTCATCTAGCTCATTCAATTACATTAGTCGTTTCTCACCTGCAAGCTTGTGAGCGGTTCTAGCTCTACTGTGGTGTCCTCCTGTTGGTCCCGAATGACAATGATCTAAAATTTGGTATGCTTTCATTTCAGTAACGCATCTTTAAATGACTTGATTTGCACAAATACGAAAACGAAAAGGATCTTCCCAAAAGTAGTTTTTCACATCAGCGAAGAATCGCTTCTTTTGCTGATGGGTCAACCTTTTTGGGGTGATGTTAGCTGCTAAATAATTTGCAAAATCGGCAAACTAAGGAACTGCTATGTCTACTAAGGCTAGGAGTTGTTCTTCAGGAAACAAGTCGTTTATTTTATCAAGGTCCTTGGGGAATCAATCTTCCAATCTTGACAGGTGATCTGCTGCCAAATTTTTAGCTCCTTTCTTATCTTTTATTTCTAAGTCGAATTCTTGTAACAATAGAATCCATCTTATCAATCGCGGTTTTGCATCAGTTTTAGTTAAAAGATAACGAATAGCAGAATGATCAGTATAAACGATGAATTTTGACAATATTAAATAAGATCTGCATTTATCAAATGCAAAAATAACAGCTAGCAATTCTTTTTCTATGGTCGTATAATTTGCTTGTGCGGCTGCTAAAGTTTTGCTCACATAATAGATCGGTTGAAAGTGCTTATCTCTTCGTTGTCCCAAAACTGCACCTACTGCAAAATCACTCGCATCACACATTAGTTCAAAGGGCAGATTCCAATCCGGTGAAATCATAATCGGAGCATTGACTAGCTTTTCTTTAAGAGTATTAAAAGATTCTAAGCATTCTTGGTCAAAGTTGAAAAGCACATCTTTTTCTAGTAATTTCGTTAAAGGCTTAGCTATTTTAGAAAAGTCTTTAATAAATCTGCGATAAAATCCAGCATGTCCTAAAAACTTCTTATAGCCTTAGCTGAATTAGGGGGAGGTAATTTTTCAATAGTTTCAATTTTTGCTTTATCTGCCTCTATCCCTTTACTAGAAATTTTATGCCCTAGTACAATACTTTCTTGAACCATAAAGTGACATTTTTCCCAATTAAGTACTAAATTTGTCTCTTCACATCTTATTAGAATGCGCTTTAAATTATTAAGATAGAGTTGAAAATAGTTACCGAAAATCAAAAAATTATCCATAAATACCTCCATGATGTCTTCCACAAGTTCATCGAAGATAGCTAGCATGCATCGCTGAAAAGTAGTAGGAGCATTACATAATCCAAAAGGCATTTTACGATAAGCAAACGTACCGTATGGACATGTGAACGTCATTTTCTCCTGATCTTCTGGAGTTATCGGGATTTGGAAGTAACCTGAGAGGCCATCTAGAAAACAGTAATACATGTGACCTGATAATCTTTCCAACATCTGATTGATAAACGGTAAGGGAAAATGATCTTTTCGAGTTGTAGCATTCAGCTTTCTGTAATCGATGCAAACTCTCCATCCAGTGACTGTCCTTGTAGGTATTGACTCCTTCTTGTCATTAGACACTACGGTCATGCCTCCTTTTTTAGGAACAGCCTGCACAGGACTTACCCAAGAACTGTCTGAAATAGGATAAATAATTCCTGCATCTAGAAGTTTAATTACCTCAGCTTTTACGACTTCCTTCATGTTGGGATTCAATCATCTCTGAGCTTGCACCGACGGCTTGTATTCACCTTCCATTAAAATTTTGTGGGTGCAAAAGGAAGGACTAATTCCTTTAATGTCAGAAATTTTTCAAGCTATAGCCTTCTTGTGTTCTTTTAATACTTGAAGTAATTCCTCTTTCTTTCTAATGCTCAAATCTGATGCGATAATTACTGGTAATGTAGAATCATCTCCTAAAAATGCATACTCTAAATGATCTAGCAATTGTTTTAGCTCCAATTTAGGAGGTTCCTCAACTGAGGGTTTTTGTCTCAGTTCATCATTCATCTTAATACTTTCATAACTTATGTGCTTTGTGATAGGTTCATGAAAGTTTAACTCCTTCATTACTTCTCTTACTTCAGTGGCGGCTTCATCTTCCCCCCACCTTGAACAAGACACAGTTCCAACGTGTCTACGAGAGAAATTTCCTGAAATTTATCTTGAACAAAATAATCAATAACATCAATAAAATAACAGGAATCATCTTGTTCTCTAGAAAATCTCATAGCATCATAGATTTTAAAAATGACTTCTTCTTCACCAACTCTAAGCACTAATTTACCATCCCCTACATCGATAACGACTCTAGCAGTAGCTAAAAATGGACGTCCCAAAATTAAAGGCACCTCAATATCTTCATCCATGTCAAGCACAACAAAATCAATGGGGAATATAAATTTATCAACTTTTACCAACACATCTTCAATAATTCCTCTAGGATATTTAACAGATCTATCAGCTAATTGAATACTCATCCTAATGGGTTTTGGTTCCTCTAGACCTAGTTGCTTGAACATTTTATAGGGCATTGGATTAATGCTGGACCTAAATCAGCTAAGGCTTTGTTAATAATTAAACTACCAATTAACCAAGGAATAGTAAAACTTCCTAGATCTTTCAGTTTGCCTGGCAGTTTATTTTGGAGGATAGCTGAGCATTCCTCATTGAGCTGCACTGTGGCTAGTTCTTCTAACTTCCTTTTATTTGTGAGAAGTTCTTTAATTACTTTGCGTACTTCGGCATCTGCGAGATCGCTTCAACAAAAGGTAAGTTAATATGTAACTATTTAAAAAGTTCAAGAAATTTATCGAATTGGGCGTCTGCGCGGTCTTTTTTTAACTTTTCCGGATATGGAATAGGCAGTTTATATTCTTTAAGTGCTGGTGTGATATTCTCCTTGGGTTTTTCTTCTTCTACCTTGTCTTTTGTGGATTGTTGAATAGGCTGCTTTTCTGGTTTAGCCAGTACTTTCCCATCTCTTAGAGTAATTGCTTTGACATGTTCTCTGGGATTTGGCTCAGTGTTACTTGGTAGTCCACCTTGTGGTCTTTTTGAGATCAACTTCGCATGTTGACCAATTTGATTCTCGAGCCCTTGAATGGATGCCTGCTGATTCTTTAGTGCCGTTTTAGTATTTTGAAAACGGGTTTCTAATGCAGCCATAAATTTGGTGAACATCTCTTCAAGGTTCGGTTTTTTCTCTTGTTGGAATGGTGGCTGCTGAAATCCCAGAAGAAGTGGTTGTCTTTGATTTCCTTGTCCTCCCCATGAAAAATTGGGATGGTTCCGCCAACCTGCATTGTAAGTGTTACTATAAGGATTATTTTAGGGTCTAGAATTGCTACCCATATAGTTGGCTTGCTCGGTTTCCATGCCATGTCCATAAGAAGAGCAATCTGAATTGGGCATATTTCCCAGGGTTGCATCACACTGCATCACTGGATGTGCCTGTGTAGAACCAACAAAATTATCAAACTTTTTATTTAAAAGTTCTACCTGATTAGTAAGCATGGTGACAGCATCAATATTATAAACTCCTGCAGCTTTTGTCGGCTTTGTCCTCAAACTTGCCACTGATAGTTGTTCAGTGACATCTCTTCTATAAATACATAAGCTGCTTCTGGTGTTTTATTGTTGATTGTTCCTCCTACGGCTGCATCGATCATTTTTCTTGTTGATGGATTCAAACCGTTGTGAAAAGTTTGAACTTGTAACCATAAAGGCAACTGATATCGCGTGATATGTAGTAATAAAATTTATAAACAACTGATCACACCAAAAACTAACTAATATCACGATTTTAAGGCAAGCGCACCTATCAAACAGTAGTATAGTTTAGTGGTAAGACTGAGTTATCGTACCCAAGGGAACCAAAAGTACTAGTACTTACTTTTTTTCTATTATCTAGCCTAAAAAATAAAGGGGGTTTGTGTGGAACTAATTCTAAACTAAGCTAAAAGTGCACAAAGAGTAAATTGGGGAAAACTTTCAGGAAAAGCTGATTGATATGGGCAAAACTCAAGGGAGAATCCACCTAGACTTCACTTGTTATTAACTTCTTGAACTAGACAATTTCTTCACTTGACTTGATCCGTAGAGATCCCTAACCTATGTTAATACCTCCATCGAGGATAAGAACAACTAATCCTAGGTGGTTAACTAAAGTTTCCTTATTAATTAACACCCCTAGGTTGCATTAATTCGATCTATGGATCCCCCTATTAGGTTTGACCCTAATCCGATAGATTGATGTCGCCCTATTTCTATGGTTGCATGCAACTCCGCTTAATTATGGTAGATCTACTCTTAAAACAAGGACTTTTGCTCCTTTGCCTAAGCACATCGATTTCTTGAAGTAATACCTAGGACTATTAAATCAAGAGTGAAGAACACCTAATTAAGAACAATTCAAGTATTTATCATATAATTCAAGAATAAATAATAATATCTGTCTTAGGTTTCATCCCCCTCAAGTATTTGAGGGGTTTAGTTCATAATTAATAAAGAAAACATCTTAGAAGAAATAAGATAACAAAACATAAAGAACCCAAAAACCCCTGAAGGAATTTATGGAGATTCTCTGTCTTGATGTAGAATTCTGGCTTCTGGGATGAATCAATTGGCTTCCCTTGGAGTAATTCTTTGCTTTCACTCCTTGTGTTGGTAGAAATATGGTGCTCCTTTTGGGAGAAAAGAGTACCCCCTTAGAGTTGCCTCCTAGGGTCTTTATATAGAGCTTTTGGATGCCTTTCTTAGCCTCTAAGTATCCAAATCTGAGTGAAATTACACTTCCTCACGATAGGGACACGCCCGTGTACCACGCCTGTGTGGATCGACAAGAGGCCGTGTGTGGGCCTGTTGAGGGTGGCACGGCCGTGTGGTCTGGCCATGCTTGTCAGGGTTTGGCCGTGTTAGACCTTATGTGGCACGGCCGTGTGCCACGGTCGTGTGGTGACTCCTTGGGCTGTGTTGTTTTCACACTTTGGCCTATTTTCTTCATTTTCGGTCTATTTTTCATTCTTTTCTATTCCCTATGCTCTCCTGAGTATACAACATGAAATAGAAGGGTTAAGAGCACCAATTCTTACAAAATTGATAATAATTCATCCAGAAATTAGGCTAAACATAAGGTAAAAATATGTATAATTTATCGTTTATCAAATATCCCCACACTTAAGCCTTTGCTTGTCCTCAAGCAAAATCTCAATCCCTAATTAAGAATCATTCCTCTCAACTTACAATCTTTATCAATAATGTTTGAAACTAATTCACAAGTAGTCATACAATGAAAATTCAATCAGAAGAACATTAAAGATTCAATTACTTAAAGTTGAGAATTTTATCATCGAAACATAAGTTTTCTTCCCTACTCCTAAGTACTCATCTTTCAATTGAAATCAAAAAGATTTGACATCCTTACTAAAGATTCACTCTATCCACTCAAGGTGTTTAGGGTTCAAGAATTAAGTACTCTCTAGTCAACCTGAGAAGTTATTACCATAAGCTTGCAAGAAGATCAAATCTCCACCACTATAGTTTGATATGATACATCGATCAAAAGGTCTTTCAACGGTTGTAATGGGGCTTGGTTAAGGGTGTTGTAACAAGCTGAAAAGAAAGGTTAGAATCGAGATTGAACTGAAAAATTATCTAGCAAGAAAAATCTCTATCACTAGAACATATTTCTCGAGCTAATTCTTATGATAACATCATTTCCGCCTTGGTAGACTTAAAATAGAAATATGCAAAAACTATTTGAACTATTTACAGATTACAACTGAATTAATACATACGTTTTTTTAAGAACAATTCAACTATAATACAATAAATTGAATATTTACAACTTTACAATCTGGAAAAGAGAATAAAGCTAGACGAAAATTTCAACTCAAATCTCGACAAAAATAGGGGTCAAAATAATTGAATGAAATTAAAAAAAAACGGGTTATTGGTTAATATTAGGGGTAAGTCAAAGAATAGGTTGTTAGGCTCAATGGGGTTCACTAGGGGTTAATTTATAGAGGTAGGCTTTTATGGAGTAAGTGGGTTAAATCCTAGGTGCCTTTATCATCTCAGTATATCAAATCAATGATGTGGTCTCGATGTGTATAATCAAAGCAAGTTCTAGAATAACAAATTAGTATTGACTCACTCAAAGCAATAATAAAAGTGAGCACGAAAGAATGTATGCTCAAAAGGCTAAAAAATCTCACCAGAATTATGGCTTTTGATGTCAATCCTGCGAATTTCAAATCTCAAGATAACACTTAGAATTAAGGAAAATAACTTATGAAAAAAAATGGGGTTCTCAAAAATTTCAACTTATCATGCTTGATTCCCTAATGTTTTAAAGTTTGAATAATCAAAGTACAAGCACCTATGTCTTAATTCTCACATATCAATAAAAATCATAAATCAATCAGAATATATTCCTAATAAGAGATTGAAGGTAATGCAATTGAGAACAATGCATCAGATTTTAGGGTTTTCACAAATAATGTAATGCTTGAAAGTAAATTTCCCCCCACACTTAAGGTGTACATTGCCCTCAATGTACAAAGATAACATTAGTAGCAATAGAAGTACAAGATCATAAGATAGGGAAAGACACGAAACTCCCTGAATTTTGGATGAATTTGTGAAATGGATATTGGAATTGGAAGAGCCGGCAGTTGTGGCATGGTGTTCCTATTTCCACATGGATTTGAGCTGTAGAGCTCCTTTAAAACTACGAATGTATTTATTAGTCATGGGGAATTTGGATCAAGAGAGATTACTTGTTAGGGGTTGGCCAATATGAAAAAGAAATAAAATAAAATAAAATAAAGTTATAAAAATACTAATACTCAAATAATGAAAAAGGATTAAAGATAATAAAATTCAAAATAAAAAGGAAACTAAAGTTAAAAATAAATGAAAAATAAAAATCAAAGTGAAAAATAAACATAAGAGGAATAGAAATATCTAATCCTCGGATGGATCACGTGGTGGTGGTGGTGGCGTGATGTGGAGATGCTGGCATATCTACTATAAAGTAGCATTGATGTGATCGAAGCGCTGGAAGCATTGCTGCTCGAATTGTGAAAAGCGCTCAGATAAGTCAGCATAGGAAGCTACCGCATGAACTGTCGGCGAGGGGGTGGTGGCGACTCGGTACATGCATCCTCCTCCAGTGGTGGTGGTGGGACATCATCAGGAATGTCCTTGGGATCCTCCTGATCGGCATCTCTATGTAGCTCCAGTGGCGCTGGATCATCCTTATGTGAAGCATGCTCTGGATGCCCTGTGGGAACATCTGGCCCACTAAAGTATATGAGGATGTCTGGGCTGCGGTGTTGAATAGGCCGAAATAGCAGCCTAATCTCGTGATGTATGGGCCTATGGAAATTACGCCTTTACGGTGCCTCTCTGTCTGATGCTGGATTGCATAAGCAATGAAGTAGGCTAAGTCGATAACATGCGCGTTTGCCATGCACCACAGGAAGTAGGCATCGTGGGTGTTTACGACACCCGTGCTTTCGCGTCATCCCGTCAATGTATGCGCGAGTAAAGAGTGAATGTACCTCAGAGTTGGGATAAGGGCGGTCGCTTCAGAGTGACTAGGGTCGTATGTTGATGATGCAGGGACTAAGGCCTCCCAACACCTAGATGGTGATAGGTGGATATGGCGATGAAGCTCAGAGAGATCCTCCTCTTCCATAAATTGCTCGGTGTAGAGACCAAGGGCTATGCCGAACTCTGGGACACTGAGATGGTGTACGAGACTTCCCAAACGGAACTGAACTGTTCCTGGATCATCGTATCTGTTCATCACGGTCTGAAGATGGAATGTTGAGTAAAACTCGAGGGTGAGTTCTAAGTATGTAGGCTCCACGATCTGGAAAAACTGCTCGCGGATCTCATCTGTTAGATGTATTTGCTCGAGGGCGACCCAATCTATGCATCGGCCAGCGGTTATAGGGCGAGCTCGGAGTATTTAAAATCGTTCTTCCTGGGAGGCTTGTGGAAATTGAAGGAATGGATGACGGCTTTCAGTAATGGGTCGTGAGGATGAACCACCGGGTCCCTTACATTTCTTTGAAGCGGGAACAGCAGCTTTCTTACCGCGCGATGACGACATAGTATCTAAAAATAAAATAACAAAAATTAGTCTTTAAAATTGAAATGAAATTGACTATATATGAAATACAATGAAGATTAAAATAATGATGTTCCTAAAAACATAGTGGGGGCTAACCTAAATAGTATAATTTATCCATGATATCAAAAATAAGTAACATGAGAATGTATTTATACTAAATGCATGAGAAAAATGGCAATCAAATTTGATTTTAAGTGGCATGCAATCATGAAGTGTTCTATACTATTCTAGATTACTCATCCTAGTGTAACTAATTTCATGCTTGAATCAATTCTAAATTTAAATATAATCATGATATAAAAATAAATAAAATAGATTAGTAAAAATTAGAGAGAAAAATGAGAAAATAGAACCAAATGGAGAGGTGCACGCTCATGAGAGAGGATTGACGATCGTGGGACGCTTTGCACAGGCATAGAATAGTCCTATACGAGCGTAGTTGTGTTTTGAGGATCGGCGGTGGCATTTATGGTGGTTGGGAGAGAAAAATTTTAGGGTTTGAAAAAAGGAGAGAATGAATAGTGGCCTCTATTTATAGTTTTTGGGTCACACGGGCATGGCACACGCCCATGTGACTCGGGTTTTGCTCGTGTGATTTGAAATTCGGTGGTTTTGGCACGCCTAGTTCGAAGTACACTCCCGTGTTAGCCATTTTGCACAGCCGTTTGCGTTCTCGTTTGCTTTTTACATAGTCGTGTGGTAGGTCACACGACCGTTTGCGATAAGTTTTTCGTTATTCACATGGTAGTGTAGGTAGTTACACGGTCATGTCTGAATCGACAGTGTTGGCCATGGTCTGGGGACACGGGCGTGTGGCTTTGTGTAAGCCCGTGTCTAAGTTGAAAGGTTGCCGCGGCCATGTTGCACGGCCGTGTCGATTTGTCAGTAGCCCGTGTTTTTGGGAAAATTGTGCTCTGTTTACACACGGCCTGGGTGCACGACCGTGTCTCTGCTTTAAGTGTTCACACGGCCTTGGACACGCCCGTGGGCATGGCCGTGTGGTTCTAAAATTCTGCATTTAAAAAGGGTTAGTTGATGCATAAAAAATACTAAAATTAAAATTAAAAAGAAAAGTTACTAAGTTAGTGCTGGGGTTGCCTCCCGAGAAGCGTTTATTTAGAGTCTAAGCTCGATTCTACCTGGATGTATCACGAAGGGATTTCGTGGAGCTGAAACCCCTCCTTGTTATCTTTAAAATTCTCACCTCTATAGTGTTTAAGCCTATGGCCGTTTACCTTGAACGTACCGTGGTCAGGGTGAGTTACCTCAATTGTGCCGTATGGAAAGACAGTTTGAACCGTGAATGGACCTGACCACCTTGACTTGAGTTTTCTAGGAAATAGTTTCAGCCTTGAGTTGTAAAGTAAGACAAGATCACCTATTTTGAACTACTTAGGTTGTTTCAGTCGTTTGTCATGACGTCGCTTCATGGCTTCCTTATATAGTCGTGAGCTTTCATAGGCATTGCAACACCATTCATCTAGCTTATTTAACTGCATTAATCTTTTCTCACCTGCAAGCTTAAAATCAAGGTTTAAAAATTTAATAGCCCAGAATGCTTTATGTTCAAGTTCAAATGGCAGATGACAACTTTTTCGTGGACAAGTTTATAGGGAGATGTACCTATTGGTGTTTTAAAAGTAGTTTTATAGGCCTATAAAGCATCGTCTATCTTTCTTGACCAATCTTTTCTATTTGTTTCTATTGTTTTCTCTAAGATGCATTTTAGTTCCCTATTTGTCACTTCGACTTGGCCACTGGTTTGCGGATGATAAGGGGTAGCTGTTCTATAGTGTACTCCATACCTTTTTAAAACTTTTTCAAATTGGGCATTGCAAAAATGGGTACCCCTACCACTAATAATTATTCTAGATGTTCCAAATAGAAAGAAAAGTTTCTTTAAAAATCGTACTACCATTCTAGCATCATTAGTAGGTAAGGCTTGGGCTTCCACCCATTTTGACATATAATCTACTACTACTAGGATGTACTTATTCCCAAATAAAGTAGGGAATAGACCCATGAAATCAATACCCCATACATAAAATATTTCGCATGAAAGTATATAGCTCTGAGGCATTTCATTATGTTGAGAAATATTACCTATTCTCTA
This sequence comes from Gossypium stocksii, assembly GCA_020496765.1. Classification (NCBI taxonomy): domain Eukaryota; kingdom Viridiplantae; phylum Streptophyta; class Magnoliopsida; order Malvales; family Malvaceae; genus Gossypium; species Gossypium stocksii. Next base: position 99,117,725 of record CM035632.1, on the reverse strand, counting down.
GCATTTATCACAAGAGGTCACATACCTGTTGGTATCCCTGAAAAGTGTAGGCCAGTAAAAGCCTGATTCGAGTACCTTATGAGCAGTTCTTGCTCTACTATGATGTCCTCATGTGGGTCCTGAATGGCAGTGATTTAAAATCTAGTATGCTTCTGTTTCAGCAACGCATCTTCGAATAACCTGATCTACACAAATTCAAAAAAGAAAAGGATCTTCCCAAAAGTAGTTTTTCACATCAGCGAAGAATCGTTTCTTTTGTTGATGGGTCAGCCCTTTTAGGGTTATGTTAGCTGCTAAATAATTTGCAAAATCAGCAAACCAAGGAACTGCTGCATCTGCTAAGGCTAGCACTTGTTCTTCAGGAAACAAGTCATTTATTTTATCGAGGTACTTGGGTTGGGTGTTTTCTAGTCTTGAGAGGTGATCTGCTGCTAAGTTTTCAGCTCCTTTCTTGTCCTTTATTTCTAAATTGAATTCCTGTAATAATAGAATCTATCTTATTAATCGAGGTTTTGCATCAGTTTTAGTTAAAAGGTAGCAAAGGGTAGAATAGTCAGTATAAACAATGACTTTTGACAAAATCAAATAAGATCTGAATTTGTCAAATGCAAAAATAACGGCTAGCAATTCTTTTTCTGTGGTAGTATAATTTGCTTGAGTGGTTGTCAAAGTTCTGCTACCATAATAAATCGGTTGGAAGTGCTTGTCTCTTCGCTGTCCCAAAACTACACCTACTGTAAAGTCACTTGCATCGCACATTAGTTTAAAAGGTAGATTCCAATCAGGTGAAATCATGATCGGGGCATTGACTAGCTTTTCCTTAAGAGTGTTAAAAGATTCTAAACATTCTTGGTCGAAATTGAAAAGCACGTCTTTTTCTAGTAATTTTGTTAAAGGCTTAGCTATTTTAGAAAAATCTTTAATAAACTTGCGATAAAAATCGGCATGTCCTAAAAAGCTTCTTATAGCCGTAACTGAATTAGGGGGAGGTAATTTTTCAATGGTTTCAATTTTTGCTTTATTTACCTCTATCCCTTTACTAGAAATTTTATGTCCTAATACAATACCCTCTTGAACCATAAAGTGGCATTTTTCCCAGTTTAGCACTAAATTTGTCTCTTCACATCTTATCAAAACACGTTTTAAATTATTAAGACAGAGTTGAAAAGAATTACCGAAAACTGAAAAATTATCCATAAATACCTCCATGATGTCTTCCACGAATTCGTTGAAGATAGTTAGCATGCATCGTTGAAAAGTAGCAGGAGCGTTACATAAACTAAAATGCATTCTACGATAAGCAAACGTACCGTATGGACATGTGAATGTCGTTTTCTCCTGGTCTTCTGGAGCTATCGGGATTTAGAAGTAACTAGAGATGCCATCTAGGAAACAATAATACATGTGACCTGATAATCATTCCAACATCTAATCAATAAAAGGTAAGAGAAAATGATCTTTTCGAGTTGTGTCATTCAGCTTTCTATAATCAATGCAAACTCTCCATCCAGTGTCTGTTCTTGTAGGTATTGACTCTTTTTTGTCATTAGACACCACGGTCATGCCTCTCTTTTTAGGAACAACCTCGGCTTTTATGACTTCCTTCATGTTGGGATTCAATCGTCTCTGAGCTTGCACCGATGGTTTCTATTCATCTTCCATTAAAATTTTGTGGGTGCAAAAAGAAGGATTAATTCCCTTAATATCTAAAATTTTCCAAGCTATAGCCTGCTTGTGCTCCCTTAGCATATGGAGTAGTTCCCGTTTTTCTGCAATGCTCAAATCTGATGCGATAATAACTGGTAAAGTTGAATCTTCCCTTAAAAAGGCATATTCTAAATGATCTGGCAGTTGCTTTAACTCTAATTTAGGGGGTTCATCAATGGAAGGTTTCTGTCTCAACTCATCATTCATCTTTATACTTTCATAACTTATGTGTCTCGTGATAATTTCATTAGAATCTAACTCCTTTCTTACTTCTTCAATTTTAGTGGTGGCTTTATCTTCCCCCGACCTTGAATATGACACAGTTCCAACGTGTCTGCGAGAGAAAGTTCTTATCTTGAACAAAGTAATCAATAATATCAACAAAATAATAGAAATCATCTTGTTCTTTAGAAAATCTCATGGCATCATAGATTTTAAAAATGACTTCTTCCTCACCAACTCTAAGTACTAATTTACCATCCCTTACATCGATAACAGCTGTAGCAGTGGCTAAGAATGGACGTCCCAAAATTAAAGGCACCTTAATATCCTCATCCATGTCAAGCACAACAAAATCAACAGGGAATATAAATTTATCTACCTTTACTAGCACATCTTCGATGATTCCCCTAGGATATTTAACAGATCTATCAGCTAGTTGAATACTCATCCTAGTCAGCTTTGGTTCCCCAAGACCTAGTTGCTTGAACATTTTGTAAGGCATTAGATTAATGCTAGCACCTAAATCAGCTAATGCTTTATTAATAATTAAACTACCAATTAAACAACGAATAGTAAAACTCCCTGGATCTTTCAGTTTTGTCGGTAGTTTATTTTGGAGAATAGCTGAGCATTCCTCATTGAGTTCTACTGTGGCTAATTCTTCCAACTTTCTTTTATTTGTTAGAAGTTCTTTAAGGAACTTCGCGTACTTCGGTATCTGCGAAATTGCTTCAACAAAAGGTAAGTTAATGTGTAATTGTTTAAAAAGTTCAAGAAATTTACTGAATTGAGCGTCTGTATGGTCTTTCTTCAACTTTTCCGGATATGGAATAGGCGGTTTGTATTCCTTGAGTGTTGGTGGAGTGTTTTCCTTGGGTTCCTCTACCTTGTCTCCTGGAGATTCTTGAACATACGTCTTTTCTAGTTCAGCTAGTACTTTCCCATCTCTTAAAGAAATTGCTTTGACATGTTCTTTGGGATTTGGCTCTGTGTTACTTGGTAGTCCATCTTGTGGTCTCTTTGAAATTAATTTTGCAAGTTGACCGATTTGATTCTCAAGCCCTTAAATTGATGCTTGTTGGGTTTTTAGTGCCGTTTCAGTGTTTTGAAAATGGGTTTCTAATGCAGCCATAAATTTGGTGAACATCTCTTCAAGATTCGGGTTTTTCTCTTGTTGTGGTGGTGGCTGTTGAAATCCCGAAGGAGGCTGTTGTCTTTGATTTCCTTGTCCTCCCCATGAAAAATTGGGGTGATTTCTCCAACATGCATTGTAAGTATTACTATAAGGGTTATTTTGAGGTCTAGAATTGTTACCCTTATAGTTGGCTTGCTCAGTTTCTATGCTGTGTCCAGAAGATGAGTAGTCTAGATTGAACATATTTCCTGGGGTTGCGTTGCACTGTATCACTGGCTGTGCCTACGTAGAACCAACAAAATTATCAAACTTTTTATTTAGAAGTTCTACTTGGTTAGTAAGCATAGTGACAGCATCAATATTATAAACTCCTGCGGCTTTTGTCGGCTTTGTCCTCATGACTTGCCACTGATAGTTATTCAGTGACATCTCTTCAATAAATTCATAAGCTGCTTCGGGTGTTTTATTGTTGATTGTTCCTCCTGCGGCTGCATCAATCATTTGCCTTGTTGAAGGATTCAAATCATTGTGAAAGGTTTGAACTTGTAGCCACAAAAGTAATCCATGATGAGGGCACCTTCTCAAAAGATCTTTGTATCTCTCCCAGGCATCGTAAAGTGTTTCGAAATCCATTTGCACAAAAGAAGAGATATCGTTTCGTAATTTAGCTATTTTAGCTGGAGGAAAATATTTAAGTAAAATATTTTCGGTCATCTGTTCCCATGTAGTGATTGAGCCTCGTGGTAAAGAATTTAACCACTGTTTGGCTTTATTTCTCAAAGAGAATGGGAATAGCCTTAGACGAATGGCATCATTAGAAATGCCATTAATTTTAAAAGTATCACAAAGTTCCAAAAAATTGGCTATGTGTGAATTTGGATCTTCATCCTGTAAACCATCAAACTGCACAAATTGCTGAATCATCTGAATAGTGTTATGTTTTAATTCAAAATTATTAGCAGCAATGGCAGGTCTAATAATGCTAGTTTGAGTACCAGCCGAACTAGGTTTAGCATAATCATACATAGTACGAGGAGCTTCATCTTGTTCTGCGGGTAGTGCTGGAGCTGGTTGAATGTTTTGATTTGCTTCCATCTCTTTTGTAAGTTCTGGCTCTTGTTCTTGATCTTGTTTTGGATAATGTAGGCTTCTTCTGATCTCTCTGCGAGTTCTGTGAACTGTCGCTTCTAAATCTTCGTCAAAAAGTAATGGCCCTGCTGGGTTGTTTCTAGTCATAAACTAGAAATATCTAGAAGGAAAAAACAAAGAAAATTAAATTAAATAAAATAAATAAAATAAATAAAAATAAAAATAAAAGCTGAAAATAAATAAAAAATAGTAATGGCTAAAGTAATAGAAATCGAGTTTTCGTAATATTTTAGTTCCCCGGCAACGGCGCAAAAAACTTGATATCGCGTGATATGTAGTAATAAAATTTATAAAAAATTGATCACACCAAAAAAAAACTAATATCACGATTTTAAGGCAAGCGCACCTATCGAACAGTAGTATAGTTTAGTGGTAAGACCGAGTTATCATACCCAAGGGAACCAAAAGTACTAGTACTTACTTCCTTTCTATTATCTAACCTAAAAAATAAAGGGGTTTGTGTGGAACTACTTCTAAACTAAGCTAAAATTGTACAAAGAGTAAATTGGGGAAAACTTTCGAGAAAAGCTGATTGATATGGGCAATACTCAAGGGAGAATCCACCTAGACTTCACTTGTTATTAACTTCTTGAACTAGACGATTTCTTCACTTGACTTGATCCGTAGAGATCCCTAACCTATGTTAACACCTCCGTCGAGGATAAGAATAACTAATCCTAGGTGGTTAACTAAAGTTTCTTTATTAATTAACACCCCTAGGTTGCATTAATTGGATTTATGGGTCCCCCTATTAGGTTTGACCCTAATCCGGCAGATTTATGTCACCCTATTTCTAGGGTTGCATGCAACTCCGCTTAATTATGGTAGATCTACTTTTAAAATAGAGACTTTTGCTCCTCTGCCTAAGCACATCGGTTTCTTGAAGTAATACCTAGGACTATTAAATCAAGAATGAAGAACACATAATTAAGAACAATTCAAGTATTTATCATATAATTCAAGAATAAATAATAACAAGATCTGTCTTAGGTTTCATCCCCCTCAAGTATTTGAGGGGTTTAGTTCATAATTAATAAAGAAAACATCTCAGAAGAAATAAGGTAACAAAACATAAAGAACCCAAAAACCCCTGAAAGAATTTAGGGAGATCCTCTGTCTTGATGTAGAATTCTGGCTTCTGGGATGAATCAATCGGCTTCCCTTGGAGTAATTCCTTGCTTTCACTCCTTGTGTTGGCAGAAATATGGCGCTCCTTTTGGGAGAAAAGAGTACCCCCTTAGAGTTGCCCCCTAGGGTCTTTATATAGAGCTTTTGGATGCCTTTATTAGCCTCTAAGTATCCAAATCCGAGTGAAATTGCACTTCCTTAAGACAGGGACACGCCCGTATGGATCGATAAGAGGCCGTGTATGGGCCTGTTGAGGGTGGCACGGTCGTGTGGTCTGGCCGTGCTTGTCGGGGCTAGGCCGTGTTGGACCTTATGTGGCACGGCCATGTGCCACGGCCATGTGGTGACTCCTTGGGCCGTGTTGTTTTCATATTTTGGCTCATTTTCTTCGTTTTTTATCCATTTTTCGTTCTTTTCTCTTTCCTATGCTCTCTTGAGTATACAACATGAAATAGAAGGGTTAAGAGCACCAATTTTCACAAAATTGATAATAATTCATCTAGAAATTAGGCTAAACATGAGGTAAAAATATGTATAATTTATCGTTTATCAGCAACCCATGGTGAGGGCACCTTCTCAAAAGATCTTTGTATCTCTCCTAGGCATCATAAAGTGTCTCTAAATCCATCTGCACAAAAGAAGAGATATCATTTCGTAATTTCTGTTTTAGCTGAAGGAAAATATTTAAGTAAAAATTTTTCAGTCATTTGTTCCCATGTAGTGATTGAACCTCATGGTAAAGAATCTAACCACTGTTTAGCCTTGTTTCTTAAGAACCTTGTTTCTTAAGAAAAATGGGAATAGCCTAAGACGAATGGCATCATCAGAAACGTCATTTATTTTAAAAGTATCGCAAAATTCCAAAAAATTGGATAAGTGTGAGTTGGGATCTTCATCCTGTAAACCATCAAACTGCACAAATTGCTAAATCATCTAAATAGTGTTAGGTTTTAATTCAAAATTATTTGCAGCAATAGCAAGTCTAATAATACTAGATTGAGTACCAGCCAAACTAGGTTTAGCATAATCATACATAGTACGAGGAGCATCGTTTTGGTTCCCCAGTTCTGCGGCTATTGTGGGAGGTGGTAAATTGTTGTGATTGACTTCCATCTCTTCAATAGGTTCAGGTTCTTGGTCCTGTTCTTGGTCTGGATAATGTAGGCTTCGTCTGATTTCTCTACGAGTTCTGCGAACTGTCGCTTCCAAGTCTTCGTCAAAAAGTAATGGTCTCTCTAAGTTTCTTCTAGTCATAAACTAGAGATACCTAGAAAGAAAAAAAAATCAAAGAGAATAAAAATAAATAAAAATAAAAATAAAAGCAGAAAATAAATAAAATTAGTAATGGCTAAAGTAATAGAAATCGAGTGTTCTTAATATTTTAGTTCCCCGGTAACGGCGCCAAAAACTTGATATGCATGATATGAAGTAATAAAATTTATACATAATCGATCACACCAAAACTAACTAATATCACGATTTTAAGGTAAGCGCACCTATCGAACAGTAGTATAGTTTAGTGGCAAGACCGAGATATCGTACCCATGGGAACCAAAAGTACTAGTACTAACTTTCTTTCTATTATTTAACCTAGAAATAAAAGGGGTTTTTATGAAACTATACTAATTCTAAAACTAAACTATGAATGCACAAAAAGTAAATTAGGGAAAAACTCTTGGGAAAGCTAATTGATTTGGGCAATACTCAAGGGAGAATCCACCTAGACTTCACTTGTTATTAACTCTTGAACTAGACGATTTATTCACTTGACTTGATCCATAGAAATCCCTAACTTATGTTAATATCTCTTTTAAGACTAAGAACAACTAACTCTAGGTTGATTAACTGAAATCTCTTTCTAATTAAACCCCTATTGTTGCATTAACTTGATCTATGGATTCCCTTATTAGGTTTCACCCTAATCCGGTAAAATCTCGTCGTCCTATCTCTAGGATTGCAATCAACTCCGCTTAATTATGTTGGATCTACTACTATGCAGGGACTTTTGCTCCTCATAAGCATATTCGACTTAAATTAATATCCCAGAAATATCAATTTAAGAATTAAAAACACAATTAAGAACAAATCAAGTATTTATCATATAATTCAAGAGAAAATAATAACAATATTAGTCTTAGGTTTCATCCCCCTCAAGTATTTGGGGGATTTAGTTCATAATTAATAAAGAAAACTTCTCAGAAGATATAAGATAATAAAATTTAAAGAACCCAAAAAACCCTTGAAGGATTGAAAGGAGATCCTAAGTCTTGATGTATAATTCGACTTCTAGGATGAATCAACCGGCTTCCCTTGGAGTAATCCCTTGCTTCCACTCTCTGTGTTGGCAGAAATAAGGCAATCTTTTATGGGAAAAAGAGTACACCCTTAGAGTTGCCTCCTAGGGTCTTTATATAGAGCTTTGGGATGCCTTTCTTAGCCTCTAAGTATCCAAATCCGAGTGAAATTACACTTCCTCACGACAGGGATACACCCGTGTGCTACGCCCGTATGCCATGACAAGAGGCCGTGTGCGAGACTATTGATAGTGGCACGGCCGTGTGATCTGGCCGTGCTTGTCGGGGTTGGGCCGTGTTGGATCTTATGTGGCACGGCCGTGTGCCACAGCCTTGAGGTGAATCCTTGGGCCGTGTTGTTTTTACACTTTGGCCCATTTTCTCCATTTTTGGCCCGTTTTTCATTCTTTTCTCTTCCCTGTGCTCTCCTGCGTATAAAACATGAAATAGAAGGATTAATAGCACCAATTTCTACAAATTCAATGATAATTCATCCAGAAATTAAGCTAAGTATGGGGTAAAAACATGTATAATTTATCATTTATCAATATGCCTATGATAGTCAACAATTATGTGCAAACTTATAGTGAGTTTGGGTGCAAATAATGCAAAACTTTACTATCATGCAATTAGTAATTGATATTGTGTGAATAAGATAAATTAAAAGTTAGTGTAACACAAATATGTGTGTTAATTTGATGAGGCCTATTGTATAATTGTGATATTATAGTGATAATGACCAATGCTGATTCAAATACATGGGTAAATTTGAGAGTCGAGTTAGCGACTTCACAACCTCACCCCTTATTCAATTTGGTCTCTTTTCAAAATGAAACTTCATGAGGGTTATGTTGGTTGAGCCCACAAGTGAGAGACTAAAGAGTATAGTAGTGATAAAATTTACGATGCAACTAGAGTGAAAATAGAATGGCTAATAAACACGGCTTTGAAAAGGGTACCGAGTTATTCTAAAAATTATTTGAGTTTTGATGATGTCATGATTATAAAGAAAAGCTAATCTCAGCAATTTGACCCCCTGGTATAATGTTTAAAATATGTAATTGCTCGAAGTCCTTCCAAATTAATTTCCGTTGGTGATGGGATAATATGGAAATTAGTGATAACAGAATTGAATAGCAAATAATGTTTAAATTGAAATGATAGCCGAGTATAGTGGTTATAGTCATTTTCAGATGAAACTCTTATCATATGAGAACGTTAGTAAAAATTTTATGTTATACTAGAGCATCGTTGGGTTGGTTGCATAATAATTGGCATCATTCCATTATAGTAATAGGAAGGCCAACAGTAAAATGTGCACGATACTAATGCTCTATTTCCATCGATTATTATTCTGCTATATACGAGAAGATTATATAGCCTTGAACACAACTGAATACCGTACAATAAATAATACCTTATTTCTGAGCATTCTCCGAGACATTGTGTATATACACAGTTGAAATGCCGACATCATATTAGCATTATGAACTTAACCTATGTACTAGTTACGGCTTCAGTGTGGTTCAAAACTTCGTTGTTTATAAATTGAAAGGTTATCATTTGACTGTCGGGATCGGTTCAGTTGCCTAGTTTGATTTTATCATTGCTAAAAGAGGTTATTTGAGTTAATTATGATTGAATTTATCCGCGGTGGAAAATAAACTTGAAATATTCTCGGGTAATTAGATGAATAGTCGGGATGCAAAATTCATACTCTAGCAGACGCGATACTAAATCGCATCTAACAAAGCGGTTTTATTGAGATGTGATTTTATAAATCAACGTTGTTTTAATCGGGAAATTATCACGTTCATGAAGACTCTGTGATGAAATACTTATAAATAAAGTGGTAAGAAATTAAAGACATTGTTAACTGAAGCGTTAGTTTTGGTTTAGCTTGAACCGAGTAAAGAGTTATAATTTTCGATTTTGCACTAATGAGTAGATTGAAGTGTCTCTAATGCAAGAATGTATAGCAATGGTGTATGTTTTTCACACAGTTAGGACTGCATAAAGAGATTTGTTCGACACGTGAATTGGAGATGGTCCACATTATAATTGTACTTAATAGTTAGCAACAGTCAATATATGGTGAGTAAAATGACCTCTTAATGATCATGAGAGTTAAAACGTTGATGTTTCGAAGAGATCTGAATTTGAGGCTGCAAAAGTGTCTTGAATAGTCGGAAGCTTTTGAGACAATGATTGATTACTCTCCAAAGGCAACGACTTCAGTCATAGAGGTTCTGGACAGGGAACTTATATGAGCATTGCAAGTAATGATTATACGATTGTTTTGACCGGATGACAGATGGTCGTTAACTGAATTAGAAATCTATTGAGGTGTATTCATCAAGTTGCGAAGCCCAAAAAGTAAGTTGACTTCTGACTCAGAATTTCAAATCGAAACTAACGATCATTCGTTATGTCAGGACAGATGTTCATGTACTAAGGGACCCCAAGATTTTTAGACAATATCTGGTTAAGTCGGGGAGTACTAAGAGATACAAAAATCTAAGATGATTGTCCTAGCAAATGAGTATGAAACGTGGTACTTTTAACTAGGTGTCCACATGTCTGAACGATGAATAGAATGAAATTTAGTATCAAGTGCCTTCAGGACTATTACAGTCTGTGTTATTGACAGAGTGGTGAGAAAATAAAAAATTCAAGGGATGATGTGAAAAAGGAACATGGTGTCTGAATTACTATTGATCAGGTAGAGCGGTGTGTACATTTTATCTCAATATGTATAGATCACTCTCTTGATAGATCAATCAAATTATTCATGTCGAAGGCTTTTAGATCGCTTAGTGAGATAAACTTTGTTATTTCAAATAATTAACCTGAAGGGGAATTTTAGATCCTCAAAGTAATGTTTCGTTATGGTACTTTAAGATATAAAGGCAAGTGATAAAGGCAATTTCCATTAATTGAGTTGCGCGTAATTATAATCTTTTAGTCATGCATAAAGACGGCATTGTATGAAGTGTGGATGGTAGCAATTCCCAAACTCAGTTGACATCTGATCGAGTTTTGTGAGGAAAGATCCCTAGGAACGATTTCATCTAAGAATTCGAACAGAAAAAAAAAAGTAATTTACAATAGTTAGAAGTAGATTCAGATTAACGGAATATCTATACAAACTGAATACGTAAAAGCATGGAGTTTCAATTAGTGAAACGGGTACCAGTGAAAACATTGTAGGGGAAATAGAATTTCTCGATTTAGTTATAGAGAGAAGTTGGAAATTTGCTTGATTTAATGAAAAGTAAGGAACAGATTAGACTCCTAACTTATGAGATCAAGGGATGGAGATTTCAAGGGTGTGTGAGGAATTATTAAGGCAAGGAGAAAAGCAAATCACAAATTATACCCTGGTAAGATTTTCAGGGACGAAAATCATTAAGGGGGAGAATTGTAACAACCAGATTTTGGGCCTAGTCAAAATAGTGATTCTAAAACTGCAAATCTGAGGTCAAGATATTATTTTTAATATTATTTTATATGTTATAGCCTAATTATATAAGTGCTTGAAAATATTGGTGAATTAATTTTAGCGATTGGAGGCTTAATTGCAAAAAATGACTAAATCGCATAAAGAGCAAAAGCTATGAATTGCTAGTAAATTGAGTTAAATAGCAAGAGAACTAAAATTGGAAGTTTTTAAAGTGCAATTAGGCCATTAAATCAGCCTTGGCAGAACATAGGGGACAAAGAAATGGAAAAGTAAAAAAGGTGGTGTGTTATGTGAATAAATGTGTAATAAAATAAAGAAAAAAGAGAAAAAAAATACCACCATATTTTCCTTCTTTTCTTCACCGCCGAAAATATCAGCAAGGAGAGGGTTTTGAAGCTTGAAAATTTTCAGCAACCTTAGACCCTCACAAGTAAGTGATTTTGATGTCCATTTTTTGATGATTTTTGTACTTTTGGAACCCCTAAAGCTTAATCTAGCTAATGAGGGGACTATTTTGTAAAATGGTTGAGAGTCTAGGGTTTTGCCATGAAAATTTTTATGTTGTTTGCTGGAATTTTATGGAAAAAAATGAATCTTGGTTGCTTAGTAAACAACTTTTGTGAAAGGATTTTTATGAAAAGTCACTAAATGGACTAGTTCGTAGAAATTGTAAAATAGATAGTAATATTGTGAAATTATGGAAATTTTGAGTTGCTATAAGAGTAAAAAGGGTTTGATTAGGCATAAGAAATGAAGAAATTTGATAAAAATCAATTTTCGAACATTGGGGCAAAATCATAATTTTGTGAAAGTTTAGGGGCCAAATTGCAAATCTGCCAAAGTATTTCTTATGGGCAGCTAGTGATGATTATGAAATTCGACTAAGCTTGGGTTGTGTTTAATGTCATGAATTTGCACTTTTATGCGATAGGGACTAAGTTACAAAAATGTGAAACATTAGGGCAAAAGTGTAAAGTTGCCCTAATGTGAATTTTGGACTAAATTGCATAAATTGACGGTTAAATAAGTAAAATTGGTTATTTTATAGATTGGAAGAAATGAGATTTGGACAGAGAACGAGGCAGAACAAAGTATCGGATTTTGTCGACTTAGTTCGTTGTTTGTATGAACAAGGTAAGTTCATATGAGTATCGTTACACAAATCAATTATTCAATTTGCATGAGATGCTATATTATTGAGTATATTTGTTATCTAACCATGATAACATGCAAGTATGAAATTGGATCGAAAGACCAAACATGAGTAATGCAGGATCAAGTACAATTGTACTATGACTCGTGATGAATTGACGGATAGAGGAGAGCCAGTATAAGACCATGTCTGGGACTAGGGGTAAGCGTTCGATCGAATCGAATCGAATCAAATGAAAAAATTTCAAGTTAATCGAGTTTTCGAATCATATTTTATCATCCTAATTTGATTTGAAATTTTCTCGAACCGAGTCGAGTGAGATAGAATTCGAATTGAATCGAATCGAATATATTTGTTTGAGTTAAATTTTAAAAAATAATTTTGGGTCCTTGTAACCACTATCATCCATCGTAATAAAATTTGTCCACCGTAATCAAATTTTTTATTCACTTTTTATTACCTCATAAATTATTTATTAATCTTTTAGATACAGGTTAGCTTCTTTGCTTGTTTAGTTGTTTCAATTATTTTCAGATTCTTGTCACTATGTATTTTGGAATTAAAAATTATATTAAATGTAAAAATGTAATTTTTTTAATAAAAGTTATTTTAAAGATAAAATGTGAAATTGATACCAATATAAAATTTTAACATGAATATTTTATGGCATCATTAATAATTTTGATTTTTTATTTGAAAGTAAAGGGTGAGAAGTAAAAGTTTTAGGGGGAAATAAAAAATTTTAGGGCGTAAAAGTTTGAGGGAAAGTAAATAGGGGGAGTAAAACTTTGGAGGGAAAGAATTAAAAAAAATTGGGAGGAAATTTTGGAGGGAAAGAATTAAAAAGAAAATTGGGAGGGGGGAGGGATGGGTTTGGGGTAGATGGGAGGTGAGATGGGAAGGTAGTAAAAGTTTTAGGGAAAAAGTGGGATGAAGTAAAAATTTTGAGGGAAAATAAAAATTTTTGAGGGTTTTTGGGAGTAAAATTTTGAGGAAAAGTAAATGGGAGAGTAAAATTTTGGTGGAAAATGGATTTTAGGTAGATGGGGGGTTGGGATGCGAAAGGAGTAAAAGTTATAGGGGAAAGTAGGAAGGAATAAAAGTTTTGAGGGAAAAATAAAAAGGTTTGGGAGTTTGGGGTAAAAATATAAAATATTATAGTTTGATATTCGATTTATTCGAATTATTCGAGTTATTCAAATTCGAAAACTCAACTCGATTCGAACTCGAAATTCGAAAAAAAAATTCCAGTTGACTCGAATAATTCGATTAACTTGAATAACTCGATTCGTTTAACTCGAAATTTGAATTTTGTTTCGATTTTTTTGAGTCGAATCAAGTTTTGCTCACCCCTATCTGGGACATGGCATCGACCTCTTTTGTGTCACTATAAGACCATGTCTAGGAGATGGCATCGACACCGAGATGAACTAGCCAGTGTAAGACCATGTCTGGGACATGGCGTCAGCATTGACACGAGTGTTAGTGTAAGACCATGTCTGGGACATGACGTCGGCCTCGACGAGCAAGCTAGTGTAAGACCATGTCTGGGACATGGCATCGGCTTGGATATGTGTCAATATAAGACCATGTCTGGGATATGGCATTGGCATAGATAGAGGAGAGCCAATGTAAGACCATGTTTGGGACATGGCATCGGCCTCGGCATGAGAGAGTCAGTGTAAGACCATGTTTGGGACATGGCATCGGCTCGATATGTGCGCTAGTGTAAGACCACGTCCAGGATATGGCATCAACGTTGATACGTGAACTAATGTAAGACCATGTTTGAGACATCGCATTAGCCTCGTTACGTGTCAGTGTAAGACCATGTCTGGGATATGGCATCGGCACGGATAGATGTGAGCCAGTTTAAGACCATGTCTGGGACAGGGCATCGCTAGACGACCTCACGTAAGACCACATTTGGGATGTGGCAATGTTACCGCAAATACGTGATTCTCGATGTATTCGATGGTGATCCGAATGACTCAACGGGTAAGATAGACATTGTGGAATTGATATCTGATTTTAAAAATGAGGTGCGAAAGATTTATGAGTTTATGTAATTTATTAATAATGACCTGAGATAACGTGTTGTTTATTAATGTTTAAGTGAATCAAAGGACAATGACAAGAAGACAGCGAAAATGTAATTGAATTAAGTAAGACAGGTACGTATGAAATTCATGTGAATACCGGATAGTAGTAACTTAAAGGTGTATAATAAATTCATATTGTAAATACGAGTAAGGTCATGGTTTGACATGCGTGATAATATTTTCAGCTTATGAAATGATCAAAGAATCGAATGTGAAATATTTCATATCGTTATGCATAAGTATAGTAAGTGATTTAAAAAATATGCAATCGTTTCATACGATAATCGAAATGAATAAGCTTTCAAAGGTCATGGTAAACCCTATAAGGGAGTAAATGATTGTACGGTGAGACCATATAAACTCTTTATGCTTGCGTAATTATTCAAAATGTATTTGATAGCTAACATGAGTCAAATGATCATATGAGCTTACTAAGCTTTATAACTTACCTCGTTTATTCTCTCATATTGTAGGACTTTGGAAGTCTGCTCGAGTTGGAAGGTAAGGGAGATCTCAACACACTATCTCGTCATTGTTTGGTATTTAAAGCTTTGCAAATTTTAGTTATATGGCATGTATAGGCTAGTTGTCATATTATGTGTAACGTGAGTTTAACCATGGATACTTTAGTGTTCAATGCATATATATAGCCACGGATTTGGCCTATTAACTATATAAAGATAATGTAGGGTTAAAGAAGCATATGATTGATGTATTGAGGTATTGATTATGAATGTTTAGGATGTATGGATATGCTAGAAAAATAGCTTTGTAATGTTGTGTAGGACGGTACAAGAAAAGGTGGCAAATAGGCTTGGTAGATAGCCATGTTTTTATCCACATGGGTAGACACACGGGTGTGTGTCAAGGCCGTGTGTGACACACGGCTTGCGTTATGGGCGTGTGGCTCAACTTTGTGTCCCCTACACCCTAAGTTGACAAAGTCAGTGTCAAACACGAGCGTGTGCTATGGCCGTATGACTGCTAACGTCAGAAACAGAATACCCAGGGGCTGCAAGACGGGCGTGTCATGGCCATATAAAAGACACGGGCTAGGAACACGGGTGTGTGCTAGGCCGTGTAAAAACCTCTGTAGGTTGAAGATGGAAAATAAATCCACACAGAGGTAGGGCGCCGGTGTGTCCCTAAGTGTGTAGGCAGTGTGAACCACACGGGCCATCAGCACGGCCATGTTTAGAGGCCACACGGGCGTGTTGCCCTACCACACGGGCGTGTGCCCTATTTTCAGTGGGTTTGCTTGAAAGCAGTCTGAGTATTCGGATTGATTCTGAATAGTTTTCTAAGCAAGTCTTGGGCTTCGTAGGTCTATATTAAGGACTGTAAGGCAGTGTTTGAAAAAGTTTGAAATTGGACAGATTTTGTTGACTCAAGTTTATATATTCGCATGAATTTTTAGTAAGGTAATGCCTCCTACCCCGTTCCAGCGACGGATACGGGTAAGGGATGTTACAAGCACACGCCCGTGTCATAGGCCGTGTCCTTCACACGGCCGGGCACACGCCTGTGTCTTAACCAGTGTGAAAAATCCTGGGTATTCTGTTTCTGACGGCATCACGAATTTTTTGTCACACGGCCAAGCTACACGCCCGTAGGCTAGGCCGTGTCCAACACACGGTCGAGACATACGGTCGTGTCTCCGTCCGTATGTTTACTATTGGGCATTTAATTTTCATAAATTCAGGTGCAGGGGACACACGGCCTATCAACGCGCCCATGGGGCTGGTCGTGTGTCACACACGACCTAGACACACGCCCATGTGTCTACCCGTATTGACAATTATAGGCTATTTTCCAAGCCAATTGCCACCTCGAAACACAAATCAATACCAGCTAATTTTGCCATTACACAACATGGCATGAAAACTCATCCAAACATACACATTATGCCATTCACACACTAACTTTCTAACATCATCAAGCATGCACATCCGCTCCCTGTTTTACATATACTTAGCAACTTGCACTAATATATATTACATCACTTTAACAAAATATAACTTGACCATTTATAGCTCATTTCAAATGGCCAAAATACCAAAATATCACTAACAACATTGGACCTAAAAGAACTATGACATATAACCAAAACATTAATCCACCTATACATGCCATAATTTCTAAGTTCAATTTCAAAATACCAAGTGATTGTTGATAGTGTTGATGGAATCCCACTTGATCACCGGACATCTGGTTAGCTTGACGAACCTATAAGGGAAGGGAAAAGAGAAGGGGTAAGCTATAAAGCTTAGTAAGTCCATATGCAAAAATAATGAGCATTTAAAACCAATAATACATATCTAATGAAGATGAGTTTCCCTATTATCACATTGAGTTTGAGGTTATCACTTACTCATATGGTCTTACCACATGATTCATTACATACATTAAACACTTAACACACATGATATATTTCACATAACCTGCATGTACACATTCTTAACACACAGTCAAATCTTTTTACATGCAATCACATTTTATCATATCGATTCAAATACCCGTTGAACCATGTGGAATGTTAAAGGATACACGGAAAAAGGCACAAAGTGCCATACATAATGTAGCCGAAGCTACCACTGGTATGTAGCTGATATGATTGATATGAAGTAATAAAATTTATAAATAATCGATCACACCAAAACTAACTAATATCACGACTTTAAGGCAAACGCACCTATCGAAGAGTAGTATAGCTTAGTGGCAAGACCGAGATATCATACCCAAGGGAACCAAAAGTACTAGTACTAACTTCCTTTCTATTATTTAACCTAACAATAAAAAGGGGTTTTTATGAAGACTGAACTAATTCTAAAACTAACCTAAGAATACACAAAAAGTAAATTGGGAAAAAACTCTTGTGAAAGCTAATTGATTTGGGCAATACTCAAGGGAGAATCCACCTAGACTTCACTTGTTATTAACTCTTGAACTAGACAATTTATTCACTTAACTTGATCCGTAGAAATCCCTAACTTATTAACTTGATCCGTAGAAATCCCTAACTTATGTTAATATCTCTCTCGAGACTAAGAACAACTAACTCTAGGTTGATTAATTGAAATCTCTTTCTAATTAAACCCCTATTGTTGAATTAACTTGATCTATGGATTCCCTTATTAGGTTTCACCCTAATTTGGCAAAATCTCGTCGTCCTATCTCTAGGATTGCAATCAACTCCGCTTAATTGTGTTGGATCTACTCCTATGCAGGGACTTTTGCTCCTCTACATAAGCATATTCGACTTAAATTAATATCCCGAAAATATCAATTTAAGAATTAAAAACACAATTAAGAACAAATCAAGTATTTATCATATAATTCAAGAGAAAATAATAACAAGATTAGTCTTAGGTTTCATCCCCCTCAAGTATTTGGGGGATTTAGTTCATAATTATAAAAGAAAACATCTCAGAAGAATAATGATAACAAAACATAAAGAACCCGAAAACCCCTGTAGGAATTTGAAGGGAGCTCTTTAGTCTTGAAGGAGAATTCGGCTTCTAAGATGGACCAATCGGCTTCCCTTCGAGTAATTCCCTGCCTTTAACTCCCCGTTTTGGTGGGAAAAAAAAGGTCTCTATTGAAGTTGCCTCCTAGGGTCTTTATATAGAGTTTAGAATGGCTTTCTTAGCCCTTAAGCAACCTTTTCTGAGTGAAATTGAACTTCTTCACGACAGGGACACGCCCGTGTGCCACGCTCGTGTGGATCGAAGCCCAGGCCATGCTCGGGCCTGTTAAGGTGGCACGGCCATGTGGTCTGGCCGTGTGAGTCGGGGTTGGGTCGTGTTTATGCTCAAAGTGGCACGGTCGTGTGACACGGCCGTGTGGTGAATCTCCGGGCCGTGTTGATTATTGAATTGGGCCTAATTTGCCCGTTTTTAGCCCATTTCTTGCTCTTTTCTCTTCCTTAAGCTTACATGGGCATAAAACATGAAATGGAAGGATTAAGAGCACCAATTTCCACAAATTCAATGATAATTCATCCATAAATTAGGGTAAGCATAAGGTAAAAACATGTATAATTTATCGTTTATCAAATACCCCCATACTTAAGCCTTTGCTTGTCCTCAAGCAAAATCTCAACTCACAATTAAGAATCATTCTTCGCAACTTATAATCATTATCAATAATGTTTCAAGCTAATCCACAAGTAATCATACAATGAGAATTCAACCAGAAGAACATTAGAGTTTCAAACACTCTAAGTTGAGAATTTTGTCATTGAAACATAGGTTTTCTCCCTTCTCCTAAGTAATTACCTTTCAATCAAAATCAACAAGAGTTGACATCCTCACTAAAGATTCACTGTATCCACTCAAAGTGTTTAGGTTTCAAAAATTAAGCACTCATTAGTCAACCTGAAAAGTTATTACCATAGGCTTGCAAGAAAATCAAATCTCCACCACTATAGATTGATATGACACATCGATCAAAAGGTCTTTTAATGGTTGTAATGGGGCTTTGGTCAGAGGTGTTGTCACAAGCTAAAAAAGATGGTTAGAATCAAGATTGAATTGAAAAATCACCTAGCTAGAAAAACATTTATCACTAGAACATATTCCTCGAGCTAAGCCTTATGATGACATCATTCTAGATTCGGTAGCTTATAATAGAAATATGAAAAAAAATATTAAAATATAACTAAAATATGAATTACAACTGAATTAATTGTATAAACACCTTTTTGTTTTTTTGTTTTTTTTGTTTTTTTTTTTAACAAACCAAATACAATACTTTGAATGTTTATAAACTGAACAAGAGAACAAAGCTAGATAATACTTTCAACTCAAATCTCGACAAAAATAGGGATCAAAATAATTGAATAAAATTCAACAAAAAACAGGTTATAGGTTAATATTAGAGGTAAGTCAAAGAATGGGTCGTTAGGCTCAATGAGGTTCACTAGGGGTTAATTTATGGAGGTAGGCTTTTATGGAGTAAGTGGGTTAAATCCTATGTACCTTTATCATCTCAGTGTATCAAATCAATGATGTGTCTCGACATGTATAATCGAAGCAAGTTCTAGAATAACAAATCAGTATTGACTCACTCAAAGCAACAATAAGAGTGAGCACGAATGAATGTATGCTCAAAACGCTCAAAAATCTCACCAGAATTATGGCTTTTGATGTCAATCCTGTGAATTTCAAATGTCAAGATAACACTTAAAATTAGGGAAAACAACTTAGAAAAAATTTTAAATTTTCAAAAATTTCAACTTATCATGCTTGATTCCCTAATGTCTTAAAGTTTGAATAATCAAAGCATAAGCGCTTATGTCTTAATTCTCAACATATCAATAAAAATCATAAATCAATCAAAATTAATTCCTAATAGGAGGTTGAGATTAATGCAGAGAATTCGAAATTTGAGAGCAATTTTCAAGGATTTCAAAGATAATATAAAGAATGAAAGTGAGTTTCCCCCCACACTTAAGATGTACATTGCCCTCAATGTACAAAGATAACATTAATAGCAATAGAAGCACAAGATCATAAGTTAGGGAGAGAAGTAAAACTCCCTGAGTATTGGATGGAACCCTTGAATTGTGAAAGCTGCCTTGGAGGAAGGAATACTTGAAGTTCATGATTTTGGGTGATTGGAGAAATTAATCATAACTGTGTAAAGTTCAAGTATTACTCGATAGGAATTTAATTGTAAAATAAAAGTAACAAGAGAAATAAAAAGTAAAGAAAATGAAAATTAAAAAAAATTTAAGTAACAGTGATTTGGCTCCACGGTCGTGTAAGGGATCACACGCCTGTGTCTGAATTAGCAGGTTCGACCATGGTCTTCGGGCACGAGCGTGTCACACGCCCATGTTGTCTTAACAGGTTTGGCCATGGCCACATCGCACGGCCGTGGTAAGTTATCGAAGCCCGTGTGTTAGGGACATCTTACCCTGCTCATACACGGCCATACCGCATGGTCGTGTCTTTACTTATGGTGTCCACAAGGCCTAAGGCACGCCCATGGGCATGGCTGTATGGCTCGAAAAACCTGCATTCAAAGGGTTAGTTGATGTATTAAAGAGCCTAAAAATAATTTACTAAGTCAGTGCTTGGGTTGCCTCCCGAGAAGCGCTTATTTATAGTCTAAACTCGACTTTGCTGAGCTTGTACGTTCACAGTGGTTTGAAGAGTTGGAACTCTTTTAACCTGTTTTCAGTTTCAATGTCAAAATAAAGTTTGAGTTGGGTTTGATTTACCTTGAAAGTGCCGAGTGACTCATGATTTATCTTGACTGTACCATAGGGAAAGATTTTCATTACCGTGAAGTAGGGTATGTCACTTGTATGTTCTTTTGAATTCAAGATTCAAGATTTTGAGGATCGTCTTGGTGATGCTCTGGGTTGGTGTGGCATATTTTAGGCTTTTCACGATAGTTTAGCCACACATCTAGTTCCTCAATCTGAAGTATTCACTTTCCAGGTTCGTCTCCCTTAGATGGACTTGTCTGTGGTTGGGTCACCTTTAGGTGGAGTGTATCCTACATAGAAGGTTGGGTGGTGAGTTCAGTGTTTTTACAAGGACTCGTGACTATATTATTATCAACAGCCTTAATCGAGTTTCGATCTTGTAAAGTAATTTTGTCATCACCTACACATAGTGTAAGTTCACTTGTTCCTAAATCAATTATTGTTCTGGCAATTGCTAAAAAGGGTCGCCCTAGAATTAAGGGTACATTGCTATCTTCATCAATGTCTAAAACAACAAAGTCAATTGGGAAAATAAATTTATCAATTTTGACAAGTACATCTTCAATTATTCCCTTAGGAAACCTAATAGTTTTATCAGCCAGTTGAATGCTCATCTTGGTTTGCTTAGGTTTTCCAAGACCTAGTTGTTTAAATAGTCTATAAGGCATGACATTTATACCAGCCCCTAGATCAGCTAAAGCATTTTTCGCATCTAGGCTACCAAGTAAACAAGGAATAGTAAAACTCTCTAGATCTTTTAGTTTGGTTGGCAGTTTATTTTGGAGAATAGCTGAGCATTCCTCGTTGAGTTCCACTGTGGACAGTTCTTCCAACTTCCTTTTATTTGTGAGAAGTTCCTTTAAAAATTTTGCGTACTTCGGCATCTGCGAAATTGCTTCAACAAATGGTAAGTTGATATGTAATTTCTTTAGGAGTTTAAGAAACTTACCGAATTGCTCATCTGGGTATGGGATACGAGGTTTATATTCCTCGATGACTGGCTTGTTATTACTTACCTCGACCTTTTCTTTGCTTACCATAGTCTCCGTACACGACTTGTAGTTGGTTTTCGGTAACCTTTCCTCATCTATTGTATCCACGGCATTGAGTTGCTCCTTAGGACTAATCTCAGTGCTACTTGGTAATCCACCTTGTGCTCTTTCAGAAATTAGCTTGGCGAGCTAGCCTATTTGAGTTTCAAGTCCTTGAATGAATGCTTACTGGTTCTTCAATGTCGTTTCGGTGTTTTAAAAATAGGTCTCTGATACGGCCATAAATTTTGTGAACATCTCCTCAAGGTTCGGCCTTTTCTCTTGTTGGAATGGTGGCTGTTGAAATCCTGGAAGAGGTGGTTGTCTTTAATTTCCTTGTCCTCCCCACGAAAAATTGGGGTGGTTCTGCCAACCTGCATTGTAAGTATTACTATAAGGGTTATTTTGAGATCTAGAATTGTTACCCTTATAGTTGGCTTGCTCGGTTTCTATGCCATGTCCATAGGAGGAGTAATCTGGATTGTACATGTGTCCCTGAATTACGTCACACTGCATCATTGGGTGTGCCTGCGTAGAACCAACAAAATTATCAAACTTTTTATTTAAAAGTTCTACCTGATTAGAAAGCATGGTGACAGCATCAATATTAAAAACTCCTGCAGCTTTTGTTGGCTTTATCCTCATGACTTGCCACTGATAGTTATTCGTGACATCTCTTCTATAAATTCATAAGCTGCTTCTGGTGTTTTATTGTTGATTGTTCCTCCGGCGGCGGCATCGATCATTTGCGTTGTTGATGGATTCAAACAGTTGTGAAAGGTTTGAACTTGTAACCATAAAGGCAACCCATGGTGAGGGCACATTCTCAAAAGATCTTTATATCTCTCCCAGGCATCATAAAGTGTCTCTAAATCCATCTGCACAAAAGAAGAGATATCGTTTCGTAATTTAGCTGTTTTAGCTGGAGGAAAATATTTAAGTAAAAACTTTTCAGTCATTTGTTCCCATGTAGTAATGGACCCTCGTAGTAAAGAATTTAACCACTGTTTAGCCTTGTTTCTTAAGGAAAATGGGAATAGTCTAAGATGAATGGCATCATCAGAAACGCCATTTATTTTGAAAGTGTCGCAAAATTCCAAGAAGTTGGCTATGTGTGAATTGGGATCCTAATCCTGTAAACCATCAAACTACACAAATTGCTGAATCATCTGAATAGTGTTAGGTTTTAGTTCAAAAGTATTTGCAGCTACAGTAGGCCAAACAATACTAGATTCAGTGTCTGCTAAACTAGGTCTAGCGTAATCATACATAGTACGAGGAGCATTATTGTGATTTACCGGTTCTGCGGCTATCACGGTAGGTGGTAGATTGTCTTGATTTGCTTCCATATCTTCAGTAGGTTCTGGTTCTTGCTCTTGTCCTTGTTCTAGATAATGTAGGCTTCTTCTGATCTCTCTACAAGTTCTATAAACTGTGGCTTCTAAATCCTCGTCAAAAAGTAATGGTCTTGCTGGGTTTCTTCTAGTCATAAACTAGAAATACCTAGAAAGGGAAAAGCAAAGAAAATTAAAATAAATAAAAACAAATAAAAATAATAAAAATTGAAAATAAATAAAAATAGTAATGGCTAAAGTAATAGAAATCGAGTGTTCTTAATATTTTAGTTCCCCGGCAACGGCGCCAAAAACATGATATGCGTGATATGAAGTAATAAAATTTATAAATAATCGATCACACCAAAAGTAACTAATATCACGAATTTAAGGCAAGTGCACCTATCGAACAGTAGTATAGCTTAGTAGCAAGACCGAGATATCGTACCCAAGAGAACCAAAAGTACTAGTACTAACTTCCTTTCTATTATTTAACCTAACAATAAAAAGGGGTTTTTATGAAGACTGAACTAATTCTAAAACTAACCTAAGAATGCACAAAAAGTAAATTGGGAAAAAACTCATGGGAAAGCTAATTGATTTGGGCAATACTTAAGGGAGAATCCACCTAGACTTCACTTGTTATTAACTCTTGAACTAGACAATTTATTCACTTGACTTGATCCGTAGAAATCCCTAACTTATGTTAATATCTCTCTCGAGACTAAGAACAACTAACTCTAGGTTGATTAATTGAAATCTCTTTCAAATTAAACCCCTATTGTTGCATTAACTTGATCTATGGATTCCCTTATTAGGTTTCACCCTAATTTGGCAAAATCTCGTCGTCCTATCTTTAGGATTGCAATCAACTCTACTTAATTGTGTTGGATCTACTCCTATGCAGGGACTTTTGCTCCTCTACATAATCACATTCGACTTAAATTAATATCCCGGAAATATCAATTTAAGAATTAAAAACACAATTAAGAACAAATCAAGTATTTATCATATAATTCAAGAGAAAATAATAACAAGATTAGTCTTCCTTAAGCTTACCTGGGCATAAAACATGAAATAGAAGGATTAAGAGCACCAATTTCCACAAATTCAATGATAATTCATCCATAAATTAGGCTAAACATGAGGTAAAAACATGTATAATTTATCGTTTATCAGTAGCCGAAGTTACCGATGGTTTGCAGCCGAGGCTACCACTTATCACATATCACATATCATATGAGGGCTCAATAATGAGCTATTCATGGGTCTGCTCACACAAGCTGACGGTATAGTAGAAGCTACTCAGTGCGGCTCACACAAGTTGACAGGTATCCGCAACAAATGCAGGATTACCTAGCCACTGGTAGTCGAACTAAATCAGCACCCGGAATCACATACACAATCGATCACAATCAATGGTTTCCTAGTGACATGTCACTCGTATCCTAAATGATTCCTAAGGTTCAATCGGAGCTTTTCTTCGCTTATCAGTTTTATCATAACACATATTAGACAATTCATTGTAAAATTTCATATTTCAAATAATTAAGATAATTAAACATAATGATTAAAATGACTCATTATTTACATATAAAACTTACCTCAATAATAATTGCTATTCTTTACGAATTAGTCCGTAACCTTGCCTTTCCCTCGGGCAAGGTTGATTTCCCGTCTTTCTTGATCTATAACACCAAATTTAACTTTTTTAACACATACACTACTCAATTTGGCATAAAATCATCATATGGTATATTTTACCATTTTACCCCTAACTTTTTCAATTTTTACATTTTAGTCCCTAGGCTCGTAAAATGAAATGTATCCACTTTTCTCAATTCCCAAGCCTAGCTGACTCTTTTTCTCTCTTATAGCAGCCCACATTTCTCAATATTTCACAATTTATGTACATGTTTTACAACTTTTACATTTTAGTCCCTAAATGCATTTTCATGAAAAATTACCTAGCAAAAGTAGTTTACTACGCATCAAACTTTCATTTTCTACCATTAAACATCAAAATGCTTTCATGTCACACATGGGTAAATTTTTAAACATGAACCCTAGCTTAAAATAGTGGTAGAAATAGCTAGGTCAAGTTACGAGGATTTCAAAAATACGAAGAATATGAAAACGGGGCTAGGAGATACTTACAATCAAGCTTGAAAAGATGAAAAACCCTAGCTATGGTGTTCCCCAAAGTTTCAGCCAAGGTAGGAGAAGATTGACACATTTTTTGCCTTATTTTCCCCTTTTTATTTCTTTTAACACTCAAATGACCAAAATGCCCTTAATGACCTTCTTTGAAAATTTTTCCTTCCATGGGTATTTTTGTCCATCATGCCATAAAATGGTCTAATTGCTAAATAAAGACCTCTAATTTATGAATTCAATTCAATTACACACTCATTGCTTTTAGAACTTACATTTTGAAGTTTTTACAATTTAGTCCTATTACTCAATCGGGCACTTCTTCGATAAAATTTATTTACTAAATTTTCACTTATGCAATCAATTACACAATAGACCTTAAAACTTTATCAGAATAAATTTTTCTATGTCAGATTCATGGTCCTAAAACCACCATTCTATTTAGGCCTTAAATTGGGCTGTTACACATATCGAGTTTTATGAGTTAGAGAACTTGAACCACTAGTTTGATGATCCGAGCAGTCAAGTCATGGCTGGTCGAAGAAGAATTATGGCCAAAATATGGTGATGGTTCGACGGTGGACGACGGAGATTTGTTTAAGCCTTGCTCGAAGCTTTAATGTCTTAATCTCAGGATTTTGAATGCCTATTGAGAAATTTAAAATAAGATTTGAAAGGACACAAAGATGAGCCATTTAATGAGATGATTGGCTGAAGAAGGCCGTGAAGGGCAACGACTAAAGAAAAAAAGAAAAAGAAATGAGAAGAAAAGAAGAAAAGAAAAAAAAAATCAACAAACTGAATGGTAGCTCCATCTTGGAGGAACAAAACGACCATAACTAGGGTATCTTTATTTCTTCTCTTCTTCTTCTTTTACATCAACAAACTGGATGGTAGCTCCATCTTGGAAGAACAAAACCACCATAACTAGGGCATCTTTATTTCTTCTCTTCTTCTTGTTTTCCTTGTTCTTATTTTTCTCTTCTCCTTTTACTACTCAACTAAGGTTCTTAAATTAAGGTCATTTAGAATGCCAACATGATCAGTTAAATAACATGTTAACTTTCCATTACGTCTGTAATGAAAATTAGTTAAAGATTGATTTTTTATTTTTCAAAATTAAATGATTAAATTGACATCAGAGTAATTGTCTTGTTCGCATCTTTATTATAAGAAAACTAATAAGATTGAAATACGATAAGAGTGAGTAAATTTATGGGACTGATTACTTTTAATTTAAAAACTCCATACTGCAAATGACAAATCCCAAACCATCTAAGCGATTGAAAGAGGAAAAATAGAAGAACTGTCAACAGGGCAGGCATAACATAAATGTCCCCATTTTATTTAAATCAACAGGGCAGGCATAACATAAACGTCCCCATTTTATTTAAAATCATAAACAAAGGCTGGAATTACTCAATTCCAAAATGTTTCTTCATCTGCAGGATAAAATCATAGACTTTTTGTTGGTCAGGAAGGGACTTGGCTACACTCTCCTTTTGCATGCACCTTTTAGCCCATGCTATCAGTTTGGGACACTCTGCTTCAATGCTGAAGTTCCCACACTTCTCATAAGCATAAAACCAGCTATAAAACGGAATGAATGCAACATCCACATATCCAAGACTTTCTCCTCCAAAGTAAGGCTTGTCCCCAAGCTCCTTTTCTATCAGCTTCAGGCTTTCTATGAATTCTTTCTTTGCTGTTGCTTGCTCTTCTCCCTTTGTCTTCCATACTCTGCTCCCC
Organism: Gossypium stocksii; assembly: GCA_020496765.1. Lineage (NCBI taxonomy): Eukaryota > Viridiplantae > Streptophyta > Magnoliopsida > Malvales > Malvaceae > Gossypium > Gossypium stocksii. The sequence goes on along the minus strand of CM035632.1, from coordinate 99,090,887 downwards.
AGGTCATATATCTGCATTTCATTTAACATTATTTCAGGCACAATACTTTGCCCTCCTATTTATGTATACAGTTCCGAAAGGGGAAAAAAAAGAACGTACCTTCTTGTCAACATAATCAGCCCAGAATCTAGCAGTAGCTTTTTGGTAAGGGTCAGAAGGGAGCAAAGGAGCTTTGTCATGCCATACCTCATCGATGTACTGAACCTGAATGAGCGACTCACAAACAGGTTTACCGTTATGGATAAGAACAGGGATTTTCTTATGAACAGGGTTCATCTGCAGCAGTAAAGCACTCTTGTTCCTCAAGTCTTCTTCCTTGTATTCGTACTTTATCCCTTTCTCAGCCAAACCAATCCTGGATCTCATCCCAAACGGACTTGGCCAGAAATCCAGCAATACTACTTCCTCTGCCATTCTTTTGATCTAAAGATTCAAATACTAAAACTAAAAAATCTTGGGTTTGATCTTTTATCTCTCTGATTCTGAACCGAAGGGGTATAAGTATGTATATTTATAGGCAAAAAAAGGGTGAGAGTCGGTAGCTTTTTCTACGTCTTTCCTGACATAATCACATAAATCAATGATCTGGAGATAGAAAAAAGGAAATTCTCTTTTCTCGAAAACTCCGGATATTTTCATTTTCCTAAAAGTTTATTTCCGGTGATAAACCTGTATTTTATAGTTTTTTCGTTGTAAGTATAAAAGATAAACCTGTATTTCCGGATCTTCTCTCTCGAAAACTCCGTATATTTTCGTTTTGCTGATATCAATATTTATCGTAGTTACTATGTACATTCCATGTAGGTTTGGGTCCTTTTGAATAATGATTATTATTATTCCAGGGCCTTCTAATCTACAAAGAGAATAGTATCCCATTCCTTACATCAGTGGTGATTGTTTTAATTTGAAGCAGGGGTTGCTCTTATGCGATTGCATGCGTCATCATCTACTTCTGGAGTTCATAGTTTTTGACCAAAAAGAAAAATAGAGCTCATAGTCCCAATAGGCCTTTTTACGAAAATAATATTGTAATGATAAATTATTATTCAAATAATATACATCATGACATATGTTTTGAATGTGGAGATTTTCGCTTTTTTACTTAAATAATAAAAAAATAAATTTAATAATTAAAATGGTATGTCAATAAGATTATTTATCAAAATGATATGATTTTATTGGTACCACTTGTTAAATTGGCAACACCAAACTAAAATGTAGTGATCTAAAGTATTCAGGAACTTGATATGCAAATTTTCTATTTTGAGTGGTTGTTGGAAAAAAAAGTGAAAGGGTGCCCTGATAATGTGGCAGCACCAAACCCTAAATATTGCTAATTGCCTTATAAGTCCTCCTTATTTATTTTTTTTTATTCTCTTTCAACTCAGTATATTGTATTTAAACAAGTCCTTAACCTATTTTTGTAGTTAAATAGACCCTTAACTTATAAATTTTACTGATAAAGTCCCTTTATTTTAATATTAAAGTAAATATATTTTACCAAAAGTAAAGCTATTTAAAAAAATATAAACTAATTCACATTTTATATTTATGTGAATTTGATGAGAATAGTTTATTAAATAAAAAATAAAATTTTAAAATTTCTTGAGAGTGCTTATATACATGATATTCTTAACTACTCTTTTGAAATTTTTTATTACTTTTTTAGATTTTATATTGATGTTAAAGTGTATATAATTTTTATCGCATCAAAAAAATTAAGATAAGAGCTTAAAATTTAAAATATATTTATTTTAATATTAAAATAACGGGCTTGTTTAAATAAAATATAATGAGTCGAAGGGGAATAAAAATAAAATAATAAATAAGGAAGGCTTGCAAAGAAATTAGCCACATTTAAGGTTTGGTGCTGCCACACTGTCAGGCGGCACCTTTTACTTTATTTTAGCAGCTACTCAAAATGAAAAATTTGCATATCAAGTCCTTGAATACTTTAAATCATTACATTTTAGTCCAGTGTCGCCAATTTGATAGGCAGCTCCAGTAAAACCATACATTTCGGTAAATATCTAATGGGTATGATATTTCAGTTATTAATTTTATTTTTTGTATTATTTAAGGAAAAAAAGAGGGATTTGACTATTGAGAAATTGATTTTTTTTTATATTTTAAATTTTTAAAAATTTTAGTTTTTAAAATAGAAAATTATGAAAAATATTTTTTTTAAATTCAAAATAAAAATATTTTAAAAACATAAAAAATTAAAAACTTAATGTTATTTAAATCGAATTAGACCAGTTGGACCAGAAATCTACTAGAGTATCAAATCTAACTAAAAAATCAATTGACAGTTAAATAGATTTCGAATTAGTTTGACCAGTTAGCTCCTAGAACGATTGGCCTGGCCAATTCAAAGTAAATAAATTATAAATAAAAATAAAAATCGGTTCAACTGAATTTTTTAACTTGGTTCAACCAATCCGTATCGGTTAACGAGTAAAGCGATTTTTAAACTTTTTTAACGCTCTACATTTAAAGTTTTTTTGGTCAATTTAGTCCATACCTTTTAAATGTACATAGAAATTTTTAAAAATCAAAATTTCCATATTTAAAAAAAATTAAGATTTCTAATTTTTCAAAATAAAAAATATGAAACGTTTAAAATTGAAAAAAAAAATATTTTTTAAAAATATAAAAAACTCTAAAATTCAATATTATCTAAACCGAATCAAATTAGACCAGTTAGACCAAAAATTAGATACAATGTTAATCTAGTAAGAGGAAAAAACTAGTTGACCCATCGATTTTGGTTCAATCGATCCGACTTAGATAACACTGAATTTTGGAAATTTTCTATTTTTAAAAATAATTTTTATTTTTAAATTTTAAAGAGTTTTTATTGTAACAATTATAATTTTTAAAATTTTTATGTTTTTTTTTTTAATATGAAAAAAGTTCTCGTTTTTAAAATGCCTAATTGGTTGTGCTGATTTAGGCCCTTCGGAAACTATTTTTTTATTGCTCAAAACATATCATTTCGGTTGATAAAAGTTGTTTATATTTTGGGTAATAAAGTATTATTTTAACTTTATTTTGGTAAAAGAAATCCCCGATATTATGTAATTTTTTTGGTTTTGACTAAATTCTTGTTTGAATTTAATGTAATAATATTTTGGTATAATCATACGTATCTTTATTTATTTTATGGTTTAAATTTAATTTTATTTGAGTCAAGGAAGGTATTCAAGTAACATTCTTTAATAATGATGACTCTAAGATTCAAAGAAAGTCCAAATACTTGGATAAAAAGTCTATTGACAAACTCATTACAAGAAAGTTGGTGTTGTGTTTAAATCCAATTGTTCAAAAAGCATGTGTCTTCCAAGCTCCGGTGCTTAAGACTTAGTTTGGATAGGTGTTGTATTTACCTTCAATGAGGTTAAAAATAGCAGTAGCAGTAAAATTAATTATTGTAATAATGAGATTGAATATTGTAGCAATGAGATTAGAAACAAAGGTAGGGTGTGTGTTTATATTCAAACACAATTGTAGCAGAGAGATAAAAATAGAAAATGACTATTAAGGACATTATATTATAATGATATATAATAGAAATTTTTAAAATTATTTTACTTTTACGAAATTATTAAAAATATGTAAATTTATAAATTCATTTAATAAAATATTAAAATGCATTATAGATAAAAGCTGATCCAAAGGAAGGCTAATCAATAATATGAAGTTTGAGACCCACATGTAGAGACACCATCAACGTCCATGAAGAGATGACCTTTCATATGTGAGTTGGACCATGACTAATGATTTGTACCCAGATGTTGCACCATCGACATCTGCTGGGACTCAGTATCTTATTTCTAATCTTCATGAAGGATTAGTTTACCAATCGATGATTTTTGAAGACATTTATTCCTACAACACACTTAATCTGTATCAATATGACAAGATACAACCTTGAGTATTTGGGTTTAGAATTCGGATTAGGTTGTTTCATTTATGGCGTCCTTTTTTTTTTTTTTGCTTCATTTAATTGTTTGTTTGTTGGGCTTTTATGTTTTAGCCGTTTAGGTTCTGTTTTTGGGCTTGCGAACTGCTGTCTAGTCTTTACACTACAGCAAAATAGTTTTTAGCGGTGTTTGGACCAAAAACGCCGCAAAATTGGTGGCATTAGTGGCATTTTTTGAAAAACGCCGCAATAGATCAAGCATTAGCGGCGCTTCTTAAAAAACGAAATAAATCAAGCATTAGCGGCGCTTCTTAAAAAACGCCACTATAGATCAAGCGTTAGCGGTGCTTTTTGAAAAATGACATAAAAGAGTTAAGTAAAACGCCATCACTTTATGTTGAGTAGTGGCATTAGTGACGCTTTTTGAAAAATGCCACTATAGATAGAGCATTAGTGGCGCTTCTTGAAAAACACCGTTATAGGTCAAGCATTAGCGGCACTTTCAAAAAACACTGCAAAAAATTAAGTAAAACGTCATCATTTTGTGTTCGAGCTCTAATGGTATTAGTGGCGGTTTTTCAAAAACGCCGCAATAGACCGAGAATTAGTGGTGCTTTTTGAAAAACGCTGCTATAGATCGAGCATTAGAGGCGCTTTTTGAAAAACGCTGCAAAAACAATTAAGCAAAGTGTCGTCCCTTTGTTTTGCCTAGATTAAAACACATAAATCCCTCCCCTAAATCCCCAATACTCGAAATCTCTATCTTTTATTCTTTATTTTATTTGCCCCAAATCTCTTTCCCTGAAATTCCCTTCCTCACGGCTGCTCTACCCCAGCCTCAGCTTTCTCTCCTTCCTCTCCCTCTCCTCCAGTCCCTGAACCAACTTTGTGCAACTTACCGGCACCCCTAGGAATTGAATAAGTTATTTTTTTAAACCCTAAACCTGAAGTTTTGTTTTCCTTCTTGAGTAATGAGATTTTGATAGTAATATTTGCAGTTTATCTTAAATTACAGTTTTTTTCTTTTCCTTTTAATTTGTGAAATTCAGGCCTAAGTTCAATGTTTTTCTTGTTAAGAATTGATATATTTCGATTTGCAAGGTAATTAATAAGTGTTTCTTTCGCTTTTCAACGATAGTATTTCAAGATTAGTGTCTGATTGCTAAAACATCGATGGCTAAACCTTTGAAGAAGTTGGTTTCATGTGTTGTTCTTGATCCGGATGGTACACTTCTTAACATTGGTAAGCTTAATTTCTTCATATTTCTTTGAAATTTTGTTCTTTTTTCTACTTGTTAACACGTTTTGGGTTGATAGCTTTTCTTCTCTTCCCCCCTTTTAAATGCATTTTCAGATCACCCGCTTTTAGTCTCAATTATATGAAATAAAAGAGTATATGTGCACATAGACATACTTTGGGTGCTCCGATTATGGACCCAATTTTAAAATATTTGAGAGTACTGCTTTCTTGATGTTTTGCAACTATTTTCTTCTGAGTATTGATTTATATAGTAATGATTTGTTTTACTTTCATGATAGATGGTGTAGTAAGTGAGGTTTTAAAAGGATTTTTGGCTAAGTATGGGAAACAATGGGATGGAAGAGAAGATCAAAGAACAGTAGGTAAAATACCATTAGAAGCTACTATAGCTGTAGTGGAAGAATATGGTCTTCCTTGTGGAAAGGAGGAATTTCTTGCAGAACTTCATCCAGTATTTTATGCATAGTAAGTCAGGATTTATGAGTTTGCTGTTAAGCGTGGAAATAACTTAAATTGGTACAATGTTGAGGCTCTCATTTATACACTTTGTAATTGTAGGTTGTGCAACATTAAACCTCTTCCAGGTGCCAGTTGGCTACTTAAACATTTGAGTGGTCATGGTGTGCCCCTGGCTTTAGCTTTAAACTCTCCAAGGGGAAGCATAGAATCCAAATTTCTTATCACTAAGTTTTTCTTCATAGGAACTTCTAGTGACTCTTGAATCTCTTATTGAAGCTGTCTACTTAACCTTTACTTTGCACGTTGGAAAGATTATTTCTTTGCCATTGTTGGTGGTAATGAAGTGACTGCAAGGAAGCCAAGTCCTGATATGTGAGTTGCATCGGTATACGGTCTGATCTTCTGTTAGATATATTTTCTCTAATGTGCAAATAAAATTCTAGCTTTTCTTTTTTGTTTTACCTTATAAAAGTTTAACACTCTCAATTTCCTATTAAAGATTCCTAGAAGCTACTAAAAGGCTAAATAGAGACCCTTCAAGCTACCTAGTCATTGAAGATTCTATGTGTAGAAACCAATTTTTGCCCAGGCCCACTAGGACCCAAGTCAATTCAGATCCAAACACAAAACCAAACAAAAGCATAAATAAATAAATAAAACTAAATTATAAACCCAAATTACATAACCCAAAACTAAACCCAAAAGCTAATCTTAATTACAAAAATAACCCAAATCAAACAGGTCCAAATACCTAACCCTAGCCCAACTAAACCCTAAACAGAAAAAACAAGTTTGCAAACCCTAGCCACCCTATCCTCCACTACCCACGTCCTCCACCACTTTGCACCCACGCACCACACCATCTATGTTTGCCCACGTACCTGCAAAAGTGGTGGAACGATCAATAGAAACTAATAGAAACTGTTATTTTCGGGCTATAAAAAAGCCACGAATTGATTTGTAAAGGTTCCGATTTTTTTATATACAATAAAAAAATATTCAAATACACACAAAAGATTCAATACAAAAGGAAAAGGCAGCTAATAGTTGAGAAAAATACAAGATTCACGAACGTACTTAGGGTATTTTCATTCAATTTTGCTTTTTTTTTCTTTCTTTATTGTTTTTTCTTCAAATTTGTTATACATACATATAAAAAAGGATTGTAAAACAAGAAAACTAACCTTTTTCTTTGACTTTGCTGGAAAATTGTGACTTTCAACCTTCTTGCCGCCGTAGACGGCGGCGTCGGCACCGGTGACCGGCGGCTTACGCGGCGGCAATTGACCGGAGGATGGCCGGATTGTGAGAGAGAGGTAGAGAGAGTTTGAGAGGACAACTTTAGTTTTTTTTTTTTTTTTAAAAATGAAAGAATGAAGTTTTTGTAAATTTTTTTTAACATTTATATCTTACCCAAAACGGCATTGTTTTGGTGTTTTTTGGGCCAAAGAATAAACGCCAAAACGGCGTCGTTTTATGCTTGACCCGCGCACACGACCCGACCCACCAGAGGATCCGCGTGATTTTAGTAAATGGTCTTATTGCGTTTTTGGTCCTTACGCGTTTTTAATTTTTTTTAAATTCAACTTTTTATTTTTTTTTAATTTGTCCTTTTAATTTTGTTTCGGTTTCATTTTAGTCCATATTGAACGGTGCCGTTTTGAAAAGCGGAGTATTTTCTATTTTGGTCCCTCTACGTGTTCGCGCGTTCCAATGCGATCCTTCACCTTGTTTTATTCCTGATTTGCCCCAAAATTTTTGTTTTAAGTTCAATTTGGTCCTTCTTGTTATTTTTTCTCCTTTATTTTCAAATTAATCAAATTTAAGATTATTATTATATTATTTATTATCATTTTTTTACTGTTACTATTATGTTATATATATATTTACTATTTTCCTTTATTATTATTTTTTTTTTTAGTAGCATAATATTTTTTTATATTTTACTATTGTTATCATTACTATTATTATTAACATATTATTATTTTACTAATATATATTATTGCTATCTATTATTATTATTATTATTATTATTATTATTATTATTATTATTATTATTAACGTTTTACTATTATTAATGTATTTATTATTATTATCTTCTATGTTGTCATTATTATTACAATTATTCTATATATATTATTATTACTGTTTTTTAGTAACATGTTATTATTTTTATTATTTTATTATCATTATTACTATGATATTTCTACTTGTATTTATTTACCTAACTTTTTTTTTATATACATTCATTTTATTATATTGTTTATTTATTTATTTATTCTTTTCTATTATATTTTTTTCCTTTCTTTTCTTTTTCTTTTATATTATTATTATTATTACTACTATCATTATTATTAATATTATTTTTAAACCATTTTACATAATAGTTTTTATTTATTTGATTATTATAAGTTTTTTAAAATTTTAAATTTTTAGTTTACTTATTGTTTTCTTTTATGTTAACTTGTTTATTGTATTCATCCATTCTTGTCCTTTTTGTTATCATTCATATCGTTGCATTCATTCTATTATATCTATAAATGTTGTAATTTATTGTTACGTGTCTTTGCAAATCATGTTACATTTCACTCGATTTATAAATCATTTAAAAAAAAGCATTACTTCGTATTTTGGGATTCGAAAAGTCGTATCCTAACTTATGGGGTTTCAATTTCCTTGTTAAATTTGAATAAACAAATATATTTTTTTTAAAATGCGAATTTTAAATAATCTCGAGAATTTAAAAGAAATTCTATTCTAAATTACGGAATATGATTTCTTTCTAAAAATCGAAAAAATCAATGTCTTTTTTAAAAAAACTAATAGATAAATAAATCTTTTCGGTGTTTATTCTTGTTTTTCGGAATTTAAGGCATCGTGTCCTAACTTATGGGATGTGATCCTTTCCTTCGATTAGCAAAATACACCATTTCCTCAGATTTTAATAAAGGATCGTAATTTTAAAATCTCTTCAGATTTTTAATTTTCGACACTAAGACAACTAATTAATCAATTAGGTACCAATTTTGGGCATTACGAGGGTGCTAATCCTTCCTCGTGCGTAACCGACTCCCGAACCTATTTTTCTGAACTTTGTAGACCAAAGTTGTTTTTTTAAATAAGTCAAATCGCTTATTAAAAGCAACTGCATTTCAAGGTGACCCAATCACACCTTATCAAAAAGGATTGGTGGCGACTCCATTTTTCGTTTTCATTTTCAAAAATCAAAGTCGACTATACCGCTTTTAAAAATAGTTTCGACAGCTTAGCGACTCCACTAGGGACAAAAAAAGAGAGTCGAGCTGCAAGTTGATTAACTTTTGTATTTCTGTCGAAAATTGAATTTGGTTTTAAATTTATGATCCTTTCATTGCATTTTACTCGGTTTGGTTATGGTTTTTCATCATTTTGTATTTGCTTTATTTGTTTGAATCTTTTGATATATCCATGCATATTGCATTGCATTATTGCTCGGTCTACCATTTTAAGTAGGAGTGAGAGACTACGCATTCGTGAGGTTTTCACCTCCGGATGGGATAGTGGATCGCTTCCGGGATACATCCATACCTATGTCTTCGTGAGTTTTTCATCTCTGCATGGCCATAGGGAAATGAATTCCCCTGAACTAAACTCGATCCATATGAGCCTATAATGGGTGAGGATTAAGGAATCTGCTGGTTTAGGTACCTTTACTCTAGAACCAAACCACATATAATGAGCCTTAGGAGCCTGCCTCAAGTAGAACTACGCCGAGCCCTAGTTGTTACCCCAGTATGTGCTTGGTTATTTCCTGATTGCTTTAAGTTCTATTCTTATGCTTAGTTCTGACTTGTTTTATTTTTCTTTAATTGTGATTGCATGACATTTCCATCATAAAAAAGAGGTGTCGATTCACGATTCGATTACTAATAAAGAGCTTGTCACGGAGAATGAATTTTTTGATAAAGTGGAGGATAATGCAGCTGTCCAAATATGGCCAAAGAAAATACAATTAGAGAAATGTGATAGTCTGGCAGAGGGGTACACATTGGAATTATGGGATTTCACTCGTATTAGCATGACACAAAATGATCTTCAGGAACTGAAAGAGATATAGGGCCATTGGGACGATGAAATCAAGCAGCTATTCTACCATAATTATGGTGATTTGTCTTATCTTCTCGATATTAAGGTGGACAAGCATTTGTTCTGAGCTCTGGCTCAATTTTGGAATCCCACCTATAGTTGTTTCACCTTCGAAAAGATGGACTTGGTGCCCACTGTCAAGGAATATACAGCATTGTTTCGTTATCTGAGGTTTCAAGTCGACAAGGTCTATTCTAAAGCTGCCAATGTCCCGACCTTCGTAAAGAGATTAATGAATATCACTGGGATGAACGAACAGTGGGTTACAATTCAAATCCAGCAAAAAGGTGATTGTAAGTGCATTCCTTGGGTAAATTTGAGAGATCTAATTCTAGCACATCCCGATGTAAAGAAAAGAGTTGACGTCTTTGCTTTGAGCATTTATGGATTGGTGATTTTTTACAAGGCTTTAAGGCATATAGATGAAGCAGTCACTGATTTATTTAACCAACTTAAAAAAGGGATCACACCTGTTCTTGTAATTTTGGTTGAGACATTCAGGTCTTTGAATGCGTGTCGTAGAGCGAGAAAAGGGGGATTTGTTGGTTGTGCGCAACTTTTGTTGGTTTGGTTTCACAACCATTTCTGGAAGGTAGACAAGGTTTCCTATTAGGTATTCTCTGAGAACTATTAGCCATTAAAAGAAATAGTGGCTACACTAAGGCGGGATGACATATCGGAGGAAAAATAGATGTCAATCCTCTAAAATCTTCAAGAGGAGGAGGTCGAATGGAGTGCTCCTTGGTTGGTTCCCGATAAAATACTATACCGATGTGGGAACTTTGATTGGGTCCCTTTACTTGGGATTTGGGGAGCTGCTGGATATGCTGCTTTATTGGTATCAAGGCAATACAGATCGAGACAGTTTATACCAGCAACCCAGGGGCTAGCTCAGTGCGAGTTTTCTTATAAGGGGGATAATTACAAGAAAAAGGTTCGAGAAATGTCTAATGCTTGGAACCAGACCCGCTAGATGAAAAGGGTTGCTGTAGGTCCAATGATGACCCCCGAATATAAGGGGTGGTGGAGTGGAAGAGTCAATGAAAATATCCCTGAGTCAAGTTAGGAGGGTGCTCAATCGATGGAAGAGTACCTGCAAATAGTCCCCTCCGAGTTAGAAATCATAAAGTTGGACTTTGAAAGGAGAAATTCTGAGTTAGGAAAGAAGATAGAGCAATTGGAGGAAGAAAAAATGTATTTGAGATTGGATGTCGATGTTCAGAAACTAGAGGTTGAGAAACTGAGAAAGGGAAAGAGGAAGGTCGAAAAGGATCTGGACAGTTTGAAGACTGATTACAAAAAGTTGCATTTATCGATAAGAACCGTTGGTTTGGGAAAAACATCTGAGCAGTGGCGGTAATAAATTCAAGAAGAGAAGGCCAAAGTTGATCAGTGGGGGAAGAGGTTTCATGATACTCGAGCACGAGAGGATGCTTTGAAAAAGAGCTTGTTTGAGAGCTACAGTGAAAATGAGAGGTTAATAGCTCGAGTAACAGAGTTAGAGAAGGCACTACATCAGCATTGTAGTCGCAACTCCATAATTGAATTAAAGGCTAGCTTAAGCAAGATCGAGGATTTGAAGGGAAAGATAGAAGGACTCGAGACTGCACTTCAGAGCCGTGAACTTCGAATTGAAATTTTTGAGTCGAATAATGAATAATGGAAGGAGCAGTTTCATTAATCTCAAGACCAAGTCAGGAATGGGATTACATCATAGGCAAAGCTGTGGCTCAGATACATGAGGTGGCGGACCATTTACAGACCTTAACAGTTCAGGCTAACGTGCTAAGTGTGAAATATGAGTTAGAGTCAAACCAGGGTTAAGAGTTAGCTTGGCTTCTTAGGAAGGTTAAAGCTTTGAGAATAAGGGCAAAGCCATATATGTAATCTATTTTATGTAAAGAATTTTGTTTTCTAATAAAGTTTTCTAAATGGGATTGAATCAGAATCGGCGTCTTCTTTTGCATTCATCTCACGCATTTGCATTACATCGCATCATATGTAATAAATTTCATAAAAGGGGCCTAATTAATTAAAATTTATTTTAGTTAACCTGAAAACTTACAAAAGTTCGCCAATCAAGCACCATTACGGTACACGAAGGAAAACAAAAGCCATGGATCAAAGATTGATGAAATTGGAACAGATGTAAAAAGAGATACAAGATCAACTGCAATTACAGATGCAAGAGCAGTTGGCCAAAATCCAACAGGATATGAGGGATCAGATGTTAGAATCCCAGAAAAATATGATAAGTCAATTTGCACAGTTGTTGGTTGGAGCCCCGGATAACGGAAAGAACCCTATGGTTAGTACCGGAACGACAACGAGGACTTTCTTTACCCAACAAACACCTAAACACCACCACCAAGGGTGTCTATTAATATTAGACCCCAATGTCAGGCCAGTATTTCAGCACTGATAAACTTCCCAATGGGTTCAAGCTCCAACCCTAGAGACAATCTGGCAAACCTCGTTGTCCCTGATCTCGATGATGTGGCAGAAATAGGAAAGGCAAAAGCGAAGCTCCCAAAGTAACTAGAGGATTGATACAAATGGCTTGAAGAGAAGTTCAAGGCATTGAAAGTGCCGAATACCATTGTGGAGTTGATGCTAAAGAATTGAGCCTAGTCTTGGACATGGTGCTCCTCCCAAAGTTCAAGATGCCAAAGTTTGAAAAATACAACGGAACCAGCTGCCCTGAGGCTCACATTACAATGTTCTATCAGAGGATGATAGGATATATCAATAATGATTAGTTATTGATCCACTGTTTCCAAGATAGCTTGACTGAGGTGGTGGCCAAATGGTATAATTAGTTGAATCGGGCTAAATTAGTTCATGGAAAGATTTGGCACAAGTTTTTATGAAGCAATATGGCAATGTAATGGATATAGCACCTGACAGAATTACCTTACAAAACATGGAGAAAAAGCCGAACGAGAGTTTCAGGTAGTATGTTCAGAGGTGGAGAGAAGTCGCCACAGAAGTCCAACCCCCGCTGCTAGAAAAGAAAATGACCATGTTATTCATTAATACCCTGAAAGCACCTTTCATCAATCACATGTTAGGAGGCACAACTAAAAGTTTCTCAGACATAGTGATGTCTGGCGAGATGATAAAGAACGCAATAAGGTGCGGAAAGATAGAGGCCGGGGAGAACACCAAGAGGTCGGCCCCGAGAAAGAGATAAAATAAAGTAAACAATGTGAGCAAAGGTTATACAAGAACAATCACTATGAACCAACCAAGAGCAGTAACCACAGGCCAGCAAGCCTCATCAAGGCAAGAGCCCAACACAAAGCCAAATACCGAGAAACTCCAGTTTACGCCCATTTTGATAACGTATAAGGAGTTGTACCAGAGTTTATTTGATGCACATGTTGTATCCGCCTTCTACCTAAAACCAATGCAACCTCTATACCCCAAGTGGTATGATGCAAACGCCCAATGCAAATACCATGCGAGAATTATGGGACACTCGATAGAAAACTGCACCGCTTTTAAAAAGTTAGACGAAAGTCTCATTAAAATGGGCATTGTAAAATTCGATGATCCATCAGGTGTGGAAAATCTGTTACCCAACTATGCTAAAAAAGGGGTAAATACGATAGTCGAGAATGCGGGAAAAAGAATCAAAATGAATGTTGCAGAAGTTAGAACCTCATTCAGAGGGGTTTGGAGGGAAATGGTAGAGAGAGGTTTAATCGTGCAAGACTCAGAGAACATATCCCGAGAAGCAAGGAATTATTGTGAGTTTCACGATGAGGAAGGGCATGAGATCTAAAGATGTAGTAAATTCAGGGCCTTAGTACAGGGTCTGATGGATAACAAGGAGTTAGAGTTCTTTGATTTTACCAAAGAAGAAGATGTGTGCACCTTAGAAGGAAGGTCGATAGAGAAGGTTTGTGAGGCTGATCGCCTGATAGTAATCATCTCACGATCGAAAGTTAATAAAGTCAGAGCGAAAATCACGTCAAGGGTCGTAATCCAGAAACCCGTTGCTTTCTCTTATAAGTATAGCAAAAGGGTACCTTGAAGCTACGACTACAATATGACAATCCCAGGAGAGGGCCTGGTTAGCACCCCAAATACAAAAGCTGAACTTGTAAAAGGAAAATCTTTAGTAATTGAGCAAAGGAAAGAGATGCCAGAACTACCTGTTAATGAACCAATAACTGAGAATGAAGCTAAGTAATTTTTTAAATTCCTAATAAACAGCGAGTACAGTGTCGTGGAACAACTGCACAAGCACTCGGCTCGTATATCGGTATTAACTCTGCTTTTAAGCTCAGAGATGCACCATAATGCTCTGATGAAGGTGTTGAACGAAACCTATGCCGCTGATGACATTTCGGTAAACAAGCTAGACCGTCTTGTCAACAACATAAGTGCTGATAATTTCATCTCTTTTAGTGATGACAAAATACTGCCAGGGGGCATGGGATCCGCCAAAGCTCTGCACATTACCACCCGCTACAAGGGGTACACATTACCGAGGGTACTGATTGACAACGGATAAACACTAAATGTCTTACCCTTGTCCACATTGAATAGATTGCCTATAGACATCTCTCATATGAAAACATGCCAAAACATAGTGAGAGCAATTGACAGCACCGAAAGGAAAGTAATGGGAAGGATTGCGGTGCCTCTTCTAATCGGCCCAAACACATACGAGGTAGATTTCCTAGTGATGGATATTAAGCCTTCTTATAATTGCCTATTGAGGAGGCCTTGGATTCACTCGGCAGGGGTAGTACCATCATCGTTGCACCAAAAGCTAAAATTGGTGATAGAGGGCCGACTAATAACCATAAATGCAAAAGAAGACATTATTGCATTCGTCACCAGTGACGCGCCATACATAGAGAATGATAATGAACCAATAGAGTGTTCCTTTCCGTCGTTGGAATTTGTGAATGCAACGTTCATCATCGTAGGAAGCAAGATCCCAATACCCAAAATATCCGAAGCTACGAGGATGAGCTTGCAATTGACAGTTGGAAAAGGAGCATTGCCTGGAAAGAGACTTGGGAAATATCTCTATGGACGGGTCAAAGTACCAATCTTAGCTAACAAATGGGATCTCTTTGGATTGGGGTACAAGCCAGACGCATAACAAAGAAGGAAGGAGTTAGAGAGGAAGCAAGAGAGACGAAGAGCAAGATTAAGTGGGGTAGAAGTCAAATGGGAACCGATGTGCTTTCCCCATATATCTAGAATATTCGTGTCAGGAGGAGTTATTCATCCTGAATAGAAGATGACAAGAGAAGAGATTGATGAAGATTTGATGGAAAATTTGAGCATTAACGCCATATTTAAAGAGGGAGCAATAGAAGAAAACATATCGAGCATTCGCCCTTACAAGCATAGAAGTGTCCTGAACAACTGGACTACAGAAGAAATTCCTGTAGTTTTTAGGGCTAACTCAGAGTAATGTTCAAAACACACTTGTTGTTTTAAAGCCTAGAGACAATAAGAATCCTTTCTGAAATAGGCTTATGTTCAAACATCGTTATTTCAATAAAGAAATGATTTTTATCACACTTTGAGCAAATATTCTGTATCCTTTCATTTCATTCATAGTTGTGCTATACAAATAAGCTATTCTTAGATTCATTTTATTTTTTGGATATTCTTTCGTACGTACGACAGGTCTCCAGATATCAACGACATGAGTGACACTGCTACTGACCTAAAATCTCCTTTTGAGCGAGACATGTGTTTTGAGAGATCTCAAGATTTTGAAGATGACGAAGACTGTAACTTATCACCAGATTTGTTAAGGATGGTAGAACGAGAGGAGAAACAAATTCTACTTTACACAGAGATAATAGAGAGTGATCTTGGAGGAAAGGAAAGAAGTGAAAATTGGAACTCGCTTAACCGAAGAAACAAGACGAGACCTCATTAAGCTACTACAAGAATTCAAAGATGTTTTCACGTAATTGTACCAAGATATGCCTGGGTTAAGCGCTGATATTGTGGTACATCGCCTCCCCATAAGGGAGGAGTACAAGCCAATTCAATAGAAGCTCCGAAGGATGAGACCTGATGTTACAGTAAAAATAAGGGAAGAGGTTAAGAAATAATTCGATGATGGGTTCTTACAAGTGGTTAAATACTCAGAATGGGTAGCCAATGTTGTCCCCATCCATAAGAAAGATGGAAAAGTGCGGATGTGTGTAGATTACAGACATCTAAACAAGGCTAGCCCAAAGGTCAATTTCTCATTGCCTCACATTGACACCCTAGTGGATAATACGGCGGGCAACTTACTGTTCTCTTTTATGGATGGGTTCTCTGGAAACAATCAGATTAAGATACATCCTAAAGACATAAAAAATACCACGTTCATAACCCCATGGGGAACGTTTTGCTATAAGGTGATGCCATTTGGGATAAAGAATGCGGGAGCAACGTATCAGAGAGCTATGGTAACCTTGTTTCATGACATGATGCACAAGGAAATCGAGGTTTACGTCAACGACATGATTGCAAAGTCTCAAACAGAAAAGGAGCACTTGCAAGTTTTAAGGAAGTTATTCTTAAGGTTGAGGAAATTTTAGCTCAAGCTCAATCCAACAAAATGTACTTTTAGAGCTAGGTTAGGGAAATTACTGGGTTTCGTAGTTAGTGAAAAGGGAATTGTGGTCGACCTGAACAAAGTCAAGGCTATACAAGAACTGCCTCCGCCCTGCACTCAAAAAGAAGTTCGAGGTTTCCTAGGAAGACTAAACTACATTGCCCAGTTCATTTCATAGCTAACGAAGAAATGTAACCCTATATTTTGTCTCCTCAAGAAACACAATTCAGGTGTATGGGATGATAAGTGCCAAAAAGCTTTCGACAAAGTTAAACATTACTTGTCCAACCCACCAGTGCTGACGCCACCTAGTTCTAATAAGCCATTGATATTGTATTTGATAGTATTTGACAATCCAATGGGATGTGTGCTTGGTCAACACGATGAGGCAGGAAGGAAGGAAAATGTGATATATTATCTCAGTAAGAAATTCATTGAGTATGAAATGAGATACTCACCAATTGAGAAATTATGTTGCACCTTGGATTGGACCACTCAGAGATTGAGGCAATACATGTTGTACCATACAACTTGGTTAATCTCGAAATTAGACCCTCTAAAGTACATGATGGAGTCAACCGCGTTGAGTGAAAGAATAGCTCGATGGCAAATTCTACTTTTCCAATTTGACATAGTCTATGTAAACCAGAAGGCCGTGAATGGGAGTGCCATATTAGACTTTCTAGCTAGTAGAGCTGTCGAGGATTACGAGCCTTTGAACTTTGATTTCCCTAATGAAGATCTAATGTATGTGGCAAATACTAAGGAAGACATTCTAGAAGATCGTCCTTGGAAATTAAATTTTGACGGAGCATCCAATGCTATTGGTAACGAAATTGGTGCAGTCCTGATATCCCCAAATGGAAATAATTATCCATTTACCTGCAAATTGGCCTTTGATTGTATGAATAATATAGCAGAATACGAAGCATGTATCATGGGAATCCGTGCAGCCTAATCGTGATGAGATGAAGTAATAAAATTGATCGTACCTGAAAACTAACTATTATCACGATAAAAAGGCAAGCGCACCTATCGAATAGTAGTATAGCTAGTGGCAAGACTGGAATATTGAATCCAAGGAACTAAAAGTACTAGTAATGACTTCATTTCTATTATCTAGCCTAAGAAATAAAAGGGGTTTGGTTGT
The DNA here is from genome assembly GCA_020496765.1 of Gossypium stocksii. Lineage (NCBI taxonomy): Eukaryota > Viridiplantae > Streptophyta > Magnoliopsida > Malvales > Malvaceae > Gossypium > Gossypium stocksii. Next base: position 99,073,378 of record CM035632.1, on the reverse strand, counting down.
AAACTATTCTAAACTAAACTAAAGAAACGACAAAGAGTAAATTGGGAAATTGCTTTTGGGAAAACTGATTGATGAGGGTAATACCTAAGGAAGAATCCACCTAGACTTCACTTGTTATCTAACTCTAAACCAGATGATTTCTTCATTTGATTTGATCCGTAGAGATCCCTAAATTATGTTAATACCTCCGTCGAGGATAAGAACAACTAATCCTAGGTTGATTAACCGAAATCTCTTTCTAATTAAAACTCCTAGTCTTGTATTAACTCGATCTATGGCTCCCCATATTAGATTTGATTCTAACCCGGCAGATTTTCATCGTCCTATGTCTAGGATTGCGATCAAATCCGCTTAATTGTGTTGGATCTACTCCTATGCAGGGACTTTTGCTCCTCTACATAAGCACATTCGACTTAAATCAATATCCCGGAAATATCAATTTAAGAATTAAAAACACAATTAAGAACATATCAAATATTTATCACACAGTTCAGATAACAATAACAAGATCTATCTTAGGTTTCATCCCTCTTAGATATTTAGGGTTTTAGTTCATAAATGTAAAAAGAAACATCTCAAAATATATAAAATAACAAAACATAAGAAAACTCAAAACTCCTAAAAGGATAGAAGGGAGATCATCTGTCTTTATGTAGATGCTGGCTTTTGAGATTGATCAATCAGCTTTCCTCCGAGTAATTCCCCGCCTTGAACTCTCCGTCTTGGCAGGAATAATGTTCCCTCTACTGTACACCCTTATAGTTGCCTCCTAGTGTCTTTATATAGAGTTTAGAATGTCTTTCTTAGCCCCTAAGTAGCCTTTCCCGATTAAAATTGAACTTCCTCACGACAGGGACACGCCTGTGTGCCACGCCCGTATGAGTCGACTTTGGGCCGTGCTCAAGCCTGTTAATGTGGCACGGCCGTGTGACACGTCCGTGTGGTGAACCTCCAGGCCATGTTGTTTCTACGCCTTGGCCCATTTTCTCTGTTTTCGGCCCGTTTCTTGCTCTTTTCACTATCCTATGCTCACCTAAGTATAAAACATGAAATTAAAGGATTAAGAGCATCAAATTCCACAAATTCAATGATAATTCATCCATAAATTAGGCTAACTATGAGGTAAAAATATGTATAATTTACGGTTTATCAATACCCCCATACTTAAGCCTTTGCTTGTCCTCAAGCAAAATCTCAACTCATAATTAAAAATCATTCTTCTCAACTTATAATCCTTATCAATTATGTTTCAAACTAATCCACAAGTAATTATACAATGAAAATTCAACTGAAAGAAAATTAAAGTTTCAAACACTTTAAGTTGAGAATCTGATCACAGAAATATAAGTTTTCTCCCCTGTCCTAAGTAATTACCTTGAATTTTGAAAAACCGTAAATTATACATATTTTTACCTCATGCTTAGCCTATTATGGATGAATTATCATTGAATTTGTGGAATTTGATGCTCCTAATCCTTTAATTTCATGTTTTATACTTAGGAGAGCCTAGGAGAGTGAAAATAGCAAGAAACGGGCTGAAAACGGAGAAAATGGGCCAAGGTGTGAAAACAACACAGCCTGAAGGTTCACCATACAAACGTGTCACATGGCCATGCCATATTAACAGGATCGAGCACGGCCTAAAGTCGACTCACACGGGCATGGTACACAGGCGTGTCCTGTCGTGAGGAAGTTCAATTTCACTCGGGAAAGGCTACTTAGGGGCTAAGAAAAACATTCTAAACTCTATATAACGACCCTAGGAGGCAACTACAAAGGTGTACAGTAGAGGGAACATTATTCCCACCAAGACGGGGAGTTAAAGGTAGGGAATTACTCGAAGGAAAGCTGATTGATCCATCTCAGAAGCCAGGATCTACATCAAGACAGAGGATTTCCTTTCTATCCTTTCAGGAGTTTTGGGTTTTCTTATGTTTTGTTATTTTATATATTTTGAGATGTTTCTTTTTACATTTATGAACTAAAACCCCAAATATCTAAAGGGGATGAAACCTAAGACAAATCTTGTTATTGTTATCTGAACTGTATGATAAATATTTGATTTTTTCTTAATTGTGTTTTTAATTCTTAAATTGATATTTTCGGGATATTGATTTAAGTCGAATGTGCTTATGTAGAGGAGCAAAAGTCCCTGCATAGGAGTAGATCCAACACAATTAAGCGAAGTTGATCGCAATCCTAAATATAGGACGACGAAAATCTGTTGGATTAGAGTCAAATCTAATATGGGGAGCTATAGATCGAGTTAATGTAAGATTAGGGGTTTTAATTAGAAAAAAATTTCAGTTAATCAACCTAGGATTAGTTGTTCTTATCCTCGATGGAGGTATTAACATAATTTAAGGATCTCTACGGATCAAATCAAATGAAGAAATCATCTGGTTTAGAGTTAGATAACAGGTGAAGTCTAGGTGGATTCTTTCTTAGATATTGCCCTCATCAATCAGTTTTCCCAAAAGCAATTTCCCAATTTACTCTTTGTCGTTTCTTTAGTTTAGTTTAGAATAGTTTACAACCAAACCCCTTTTATTTCTTAGGCTAGATAATAGGAAGGAAGTCATTACTAGTACTTTTAGTTCCTTGGATTCGATATTCCGGTTATGCCACTAGCAATACCACTATTCGATAGGTGTGCTTGCCTTTTTATTGTGATAATAGTTAGTTTTCAGGTACGACCGATTTTATTACTTTATCTCATCACAATCAAGTTTTTGCCGCCGTTGCCGGGGAACTGAAATATTAGGAACACTTGATTCCTATTACTTTAGCCATTTTCTATTTTTATTGCAATTTATTTCCTATTTTTATTTTAGGTTTTATTTACTAAAATTTTCTTTCTCTTTTTCCCTTCTAGGTGCCTCTAGTTTATGACTAGAAGAAATCCAGGAGGACCATTATTGTTTGACGACGATTTAGAAGCTACAGTCCGTCGAACTCATAGAGAGATAAGAAAAAGCTTGCAATATCCAGAAATAAGTCAAGAAGAAGAACCTGAACCTGCTGAAGAGATGGAGGCAAATCATGATAATCACCTACCTCTTGTAGTAGCCACAAATCCTATTGAGCAAAATCCTGCTCCGTGTACTATGTATGATTATGCTAAACCTAATTTGGCTGGTACTGAATCTAGTATTGTTAGGCTTACTATTGCTGCAAATAATTTTAAACTGAAACCTAACACTATTCAGATGATACAACAGTTTGTTCAGTTTGATGGTTTGCAGGATGAGGATCCTAACGCTCATTTAGCCAATTTCTTGAAATTCTGCGACAAATTTAAAATAATTACATTTCTGATGATGCCATTCGTCTTCGATTATTCCCATTCTCCTTGAGAAATAAAGCTAAACAGTGGTTAAATTCTTTACCACAAGGGTCTATCACTATATGGGAACAAATGACTGAAAAATTTTTGCTCAAATATTTTCCATCGGCTAAAACGGCTAAATTAAGGAATGATATCTCTTCTTTTGTGCAAATGGATTTAGAAATACTCTACGATGCTTGGGAGAGATACAAGGACTTATTGAGAAGGTGCCCTTACCATGGGTTACCTCTGTGGTTACAAGTTCAAACCTTTCACAACGGTCTGAATCCTTTGACGAGGCAAATGATCGATGCAGCAGCCGGTGGAATAATCAACAATAAAACACCAGAAGCAGCTTACGAGTTTATAAAAGAGATGTCACTGAATAACTATCAGTGGCAAGTCATGAGAACAAAGCCACAGAAAGCTGCCGGAGTTTTTAATATTGATGCAGTCACCATGCTTTGTAATCAGGTAGAACTACTTAATAAAAAGATTGATAATTTTGTTAGTTCTAGCAGATACACCCAGTGATGTAATGTGACTCAATCCAAGGAAACATGAGCAATTCTGATTACTCCTCCTATGGACATGGCATGGAAACTGAGCAAGCCAACTATATGGGTAATAATTCTAGATCCCAAAATAACCCTTATAGTAACACTTGCAATGCAGGTTGGAGGAACCACCCAAACTTCTAATGGGGAGGACAAGGAAATCAAAGGAAACCACCCTCTCCGAGATTTCAACAGCTACCGTTCCAATAAGAGAAAAAGTCAAACCTTGAAGAGATGCTCACAAAATTTATCGTCGTGTCAGAAACCCGTTTCTATAATACCGAAACGGCACTTAAGAACCAGCAAGCATCCATTCAACGAGGCTTATACTCTTTAATAACCCGTGTCATTTGTTCCCATGTAGTGATAGACCCTCGTGGTAAAGAATTTAACCATTGTTTAGCTTTATTTCTCAAGGAGAATGGGAATAACCGAAGACGAATGGCATCATCAGAAACGCCATTTATTTTAAATGTGTCGCAGAATTCCAAGAAATTGGCTAAATGACCGTTAGGATCCTCATCCTGCAAACCATCAAACTGAACAAACTATTGTATCATCTGAATAGTGTTAGGTTTCAGTTCAAAATTATTTGCAGCAATAGTAGGCCTAACAATACTAGATTCAGTACCAGCCAAATTAGGTTTAGCATAATCATACATAGTACACAGAGCAGGATTTTGCTCAACAGATTTGCGGCTACTACAGGAGGTAGCTGATTATCGTGATTTGCCTCCATCTCTTCAGCAGGTTCAGGTTCTTCTTCTTTACTTTGTTCTGGATATTGCAAGCTTCTTCTTATCTCTCTGTGAGTTGCCTCATAGGGTCTTTATATAGAGTTTAGAATGTCTTTCTTAGCTCCTAAGTAGCCTTTCCCGAGTGAAATTAAGCTTCCTCACGACAGGGACACACCCATGTGAGTCGACTTTGAGCTATGCTCAAACATGTTAATGTGGCACGACCGTGTGACACGCCCATATGGTGAACCTCCAAGCCGGGTTGTTTTCACACCTTGGCCCATTTTCTCCGTTTTTGGCCTGTTACTTGTTCTTTTCACTCTTCTATGCTCTCCTAAGTATAAAACATGAAATTAAAGGATTAGGAGCATCAAATTCCACAAATTCAATGATAATTCATCCATAAATTAGGCTAAGCATGAGGTAAAAATATGTATAATTTACGGTTTATCACAGCTGTAGAGCGCAAAGTCAAAGTGCTAAAGGTGTATGGAGATTCTGCGCTAGTGATTTATCAGTTCAAAGGAGAATGAGAAACAAAAGACTCCAAGCTAATTAGTTACTGAAAGCTGGTCCTAAAATTAATTGAGGGGTTTGATGATGTCACCTTCTGTTACCTCCCGCGAGACGAAAACCAGATAGTAGATGCTTTGGCTACCTTAGCTTCTATGATCAAGGTAAATAAACAAGAGGATATGAAGCCTATTCAAATGGGTGTTTATGAAGCTCCGGCTCACTGCTACAATATTGATGAGGAGGAGGGAAAATATGATCATCATTGGTATCACGATATACTGTGATACGTGAGAAACCGTGAATATCCTGATCAAGAAACTGAAAATGATAAGAGAACATTGAGAAGATTAGCCAGTGATTATGTTTTGGATGAGGAGATCCTATATAAGAAGAGAAAGGATCAAGTGTTGCTAAGATGTGTAGACGCTATTGAGGTTAAGAGGGTCTTAGAAGAAGTCCATGAGGGTTTCTGCGGGACACATGCCAATGGTTTCACGATGGCTAGGTAAATCATGAGATTTGGGTATTATTGGTCCACAATGGAAGGGGATTGCATCAATTACGCCAAGAAGTGCCATAACTGCCAAATTTATGGAGACAAGATTCATGTGCCTCATTCACCTCTTCATGTTATGACTTCCCCATGACCCTTCTCTATGTGGGGCATAGATGTCATTGGGCCGATCTCGCCAAAAGCTTTTAACGGTCATTAATTTATCTTTGTGGTCATTGATTATTTCACCAAATGGGTAAAGGTTGCTTTATACACCAATGTCACAAAGTCAGCGGTTAGCAGGTTCCTAAAGAAAGAGATCATAAGCCAATATGGAATGCCAGAAAGGATCATATCTGAAAATGCGCTTAATTTAAACAACAGCACGATAGCAGAGGTCTGTATTCAGTTCAAGATTAAACATCACAACTCATCACCATATTGCCCAAAAATGAATGGTACGATAGAAGCGGCCAATAAAAACTTCAAGAAGATTGTGGGGAAAATGACTGAGATTTACAAAGATTGGCATGAAAAGTTACCATTTGCCCTTTATGTCTATCGAACGTCTGTCAGAACTTCTACTAGGGCAACGCCTTTCTCATTGGTTTATAGAATTGAGGCAGTCTTACCCATTGAAGTTGAAATTCCTTCTCTCTGAGTATTGGCTAAGCTAAAGTTGGATGAAGCAGAATGGATCCAATCTCGATATGACCAATTGAACCTAATTGAGGAAAAGAGGTTAAAAGCTATCCGTCACGATCAAATGTATCAAAAACAAATAATGCGAGCTTACAACAAAAGGGTTCATCCTAGAAAATTCCATGAAGGAGACTTGGTGTTAAAGCAGATCCTACCTATACAAAAGGACTTCAAAGGAAAGTGGATGCCAAACTGGGAAGGACCTTATGTGGTAAAAAAGGCCTTTTCTGGAGGAGCGTTGATACTAACTGAGACAGATAGAAAGAGCCTACCTAATCCGGTAAATGCGGACTCAGTCAAGAAGTATTATTCTTTAAAAAAAAGAAAAAAAGAGAAAAGAAAAAGAAAAAGAAAAAGAAGAGGCCAAGGCAAAAACCCGAAAAGGACACCTTGAAACCAAAGGGGAATTGAAAACCTGTGAAAGGGCAATTCAAATTTTGATCGAAAGTGGGGCATGCGGTGGTCTTGCTATGCCTGAATTAACAAATGAGGAAGTATGCTACATTTTGGGGCATGGACGAAGTACTCTAGATCCCTTAAACACATGTTGAGCTCAAAATGGTCCTCAAGAAGGTCGTATAGAGAAGCTCAGACGTGATATCTAGGGTATTTATTGTTCCCCTCACATATTTTGTATTCCAGCAATGTTTGCTGTCTTTAATCCTTTCTTTTTGGATTTTGCTCCTGATAAGTCTCACTTTTATTCATCATTATAATCCTTTTCAAGCATTTTACATTGAAATAATGATTAATGGACGAATAATACTTTCACAAAAGAAGTTCTGTATATTACTCTGGAAGTTTCTAAATAGTGCAAGAACCTAAAACAGGACTAGTATTTAGAACTCACCAAGCCTAAAGGTTGAAAATATTAGAAAAAGAAGAGTCTAAATTATGACTATCTTCTTGGATTTTCTATCAAAAATATCAGTTGAGTAAGAAGGCAGGAAAACGCATCAGTGATAGAACCTTGATGAATAACAAGCAATGACAACCCAAATAAGAAAGGGATCATTCTCATGACATTCTACATTTCATGCAAATATCATTCATACACATCTAGGTAGGAGCATTTGACTCATTCTGATCATAGCATCTTAATCATTTGGTGTAAGCATAGGCCCATACAATCGATTCTACATGTCATGTCCCCCAGAGGAAGATGTAGCAACATCGGTGAATTTATAAATCTTATCTGCCTAAAGTAGTAGTGGAGCAGATTGAAGATTGTAGATCTTATCTCCCTAAAGTAGCAGTGGAGCAGATTGAAGCCACCAGCCTTATCTCCCTGAAGTTATGGCGGAGCAGGCTGAAGATAACGAATCTTATTTCCCTGGCGCTACAGTGGAACAGATTAAAGTTACAAGTTATGGCATTTCTTATTTTCCTGAAGTTGCAGTGGAGCAGATTGAAGCCACAAGCCTTATCTCCCTAAAGTTGCAGTGGAGCAGACTGAATACAACGGATCTTATGTCCTTAAAGTTGCAGTGGAACAGATTAAAGCTGCAAGTTATGAGCCTTATCTCCTTGAAGTTGTAGTGGAGCAAGAAAATACACAAACCTTATCTCCTTTAAGTTGCAGTAGAGCATATTGAAGCACTAATTCCTATACCACTGAAGATGTAGTGGGGTGGAATAAGACTACTTGAAGAAGACGAGCACTAAGGAGTCAGGATTTGGTGAGACCGAGCAAAATTGGTCTTTCTTGAAAGTCTTTGCTCTATTCTCATTACACGACAACGCGTAAAGAGGGGCAGCTGTAGAGCCCAATTTTTGCCTGGGCCCACTAGGACCCAAGCCAATTTAGATCCAAACACAAAACCAAATAAAAGCAAATAAATAAATAAATAAATGAATAAATAAAACTAAATTACAAACCCAAATTACATTAACCTAAAACTAAACCCAAAAGCTAATCCCAATTACAAAAATAGCCCAAATCAAACAGGTTCAAATACCTAACCCTAGCCCAACTAAACCCTAAATAGAAAAAAACAAGTTTGCAAACCCTAGCCACCCTATCCTCCACTACCCACGTCCTCCACCACCATGCACCCACGCACCACACCATCTATGTCTGCCCACGTATCTGCAAAAGTGGTGGAACGATCAATAGAAACTAATAGAAACTGTTATATTTTCGGGCTATAAAAAAGCCACGAATTGATTTGTAAAGGTTTAGATTTTTTTATATACAATAAAAAAAAGATTCAAACACACACAAAAGATTCAATACAAAAGGAAAAGGCAGCCAATAGTTGAGAAAAATACAGGATTCACAAACATACTTAGGGTATTTTCATTCAATTTTGCTTTTTTTTTTCTTTCTTTATTTTTTTCTTCAAATTTGTTATACATACATATAAAAAAGGATTGTAAAACAGGAATACTAACTTTTTTTCTTTGACTTCGTCGAAAAATTGCGACTTTCGGCCTTCCTGGCGCCGCAAACGGCGACCCCGGCGATAGGCGGCTAGCGCGGCTGCGATTGACCAGAGGATGGCCGGATTGTGAGAGAGAGGTAGAGAGAATTTGAGAGGAAAACTTTGTTTTTTCTTTTAAAAAAAATGAAAGAATGAAGTTTTTTGTAAAAAATTTTAGCATCTATAGCTTACCCAAAACGGCGCTGTTTTGGGCCAAAGAATAAACGCCAAAACGGCGTCGTTTTATGCTTGACCCGCACACACGACCCAACCCGCTAGAGGATTTGCGTGTTTTTAGTAAATGGTCTTATTGCGTTTTTGGTCCTTCCGCGTTTTTAATTTTTTTAAATTCAGCTTTTTATTTTTTTAATTTGTCCTTTTAATTTTGTTTCGGTTTCATTTTAGTCCATACTGAACGGTGCCATTTTGAAAAGCGGAGTATTTTCTATTTTGGTCCCTCTACGTGTTCCCGCGTTCCAATGCGATCCTTCACCTTGTTTGATTCCTGATTTGCCCTAAAATTTTTATTTTAAATTCAATTTGGTCCTTCTTGTTATTTTTTCTACTTTATTTTCAAATTAATCAATTTTAAGATTATTATTATATTATATATTATCATTTTTTTACTGTTACTATTATGTTATATATATTTACTGTTTTCCTTTATTATTATTATTATTTTTAGTAGCATAATATTATTTTATATTTTACTATTGTTATCATTACTATTATTATTAACATATTATTATTTTACTAATATATATTATTGCTATCTATTATTATTTTTATTTTTATTAACGTATTACTATTATTAATGTATTTATTATTATTATCTTCTATGTTGTCATTATTATTACAATTATTCTATATATATATATATTATTATTACTATTTTTTAGTAACATGTTATTATTTTTATTATTTTATTATCATTATTACTATGATATTTCTACTTGTATTTATTTACCTAACTTTTTTTTCATATACATTCATTTTATTATATTGTTTATTTATTTATTTAGCCTTTTTTATAATATTTTTTTTCCTTTCTTTTCTTTTTCTTTTATATTATTATTAATACTACTATCATTATTATTAATATTATTTTTAAACCGTTTTACATAATAGTTTTTATTTATTTCATCATTATAAGTTTTTTAAAATTTTAAATTTTTTAGTTTACTTATTGTTTTCTTTTATGTTAACTTGTTTATTGTATTCATCCATTTTTGTCCTTTTTGTTATCATTCATATCATTGCATTCATTCTATTATATCTATAAATGTTGTAATTTATTGTTACGTTTCTTTGCAAATCATGTTACATTTCACTCGATTTATAAATCTTTTTTTTTTAAAACATTACTTTGTATTTCGAGATTCGAAAAGTCGTACCCTAACTTACGGGGTTTCGATTTTCTTTTTAAATACGAATAAACAAATATTTTTTAAAAAATGTGAATTTTAAATAATCTCGAGAATTTAAAAGAAATTGTATTCTAACTTACGGAATATGATTTCTTTTTAACGATCGAGAAAATCAATGTTTTTTTTCAAAATAAATAAATAAATAAATCTTTTCGGTGTTTATTCTCGTTTTTCGAAATTTAAGGCATTGTGTCCTAACTTACGGGATGTGTTCATTTCCTTCGATTAGCGAAATACGCCATTTCCTCAAAAAAATTTCAATTAAACAAATATTTTAATAAAGAATCGTAATTTTAAAATCTCTTCAGATTTTTAATTTTCGACACTAAGACAACTAATTAATTAATTAGGTACCAATTTTGGGCGTTACGAGGGTGTTAATCCTTCCTCGTGCGTAACCGACTCCCGAACCTATTTTTTTGAACTTCGTAGACCAAAGTTGTTCTTTTTAAATAAGTCAAATCGCTTATTAAAAGCAACCACTTTTCGGGGTGATCCGATCACACCTTATCAAAAAGGATTAATGACGAATCCCCTTTTTTCGTTTTCATTTTTAAAAATCAAAGTCGACTATCCCGCTTTTAAAAATAGTTTCGACACTATGTAAGTGGCTTCCACATTTATTAAGGTTTCCTGGCTAATATGTTCTCTCTTTTGATAATGCTCTTGTAGTTATACTTTCCATTTTGAAATAATTTAAGTTAACTTTTTACCTAGAACATGCTCTGTATCTATTATTTTGTTCCTTAAAATAACTCCTTAATTTTTTATACTAATTGTTCCTTAAAATAATTCATCTCGTTATGTGCACAAGTATTTAAATGTTCATGATAGCAGCTGATATATTTTTTTTTTTTTGCAAGAGAAATTATAGCTCTAATTAATTTATATGGCAGACAAAATGAAATGAAAAAGGGAGAAAGAAAGGAACTCTAGCTGTCTCAAGTCCCTACTAAATTACAGTGCTCTAGCAATCCTTTTGGCAACTTAGGAGCCTTTAAGTACTGAAAGCATGCCTTATTTTTCGTGACTTATCGTCTTGCAACGTTTAGATGTTTTGTTGTTTTTATTAATTAGCACTAGCAACTCATAAGCATATGACATAGTTTTTTCTTTCACTGATACTGGGAACTTGCATTGCCAGGCCAGGTATTACAGGTGGTAAGGCTGCTGGAATGGAAGTGGTTGCTGTGCCATCTGTTCCAAAACGAGCGCATCTTTACACTTCTGCAGATGAAGTGATAAACTCTCTGCTTGATTTGCAACCTGAAAAGTGGGGCCTACCTCCATTTCAAGATTGTAAATCTTTTGACACCTACATCTTTGTATTACATCATGGTTAGTAACCTTTACTTGTAAACAATAATCATGAGAAAATGGTGTTGTGATTGCAGGGATAGAGGGAACTTTGCCAACAGAACCTTGGTATATCAGTGGTCCCGTCATTAAGGGATTTGGTCGTGGCTCATATTACATTATTGTTGCCTACTTCATATTACATCATTGTTGTCTGCTTAAAATAAGTTTATATTTCATTATATTAATATATTTAATACTTGTTCAAACTCAATTCAACTTAAAATATAAGTTTAAAATTTAACTTAAAAAATGTGTTTTAAAATATTATTATAAAATAATAAATGTCTATAATTAAATTTAAAACGATAATGCTTTATTGATTTAAACATTTTATTACTACATGATTACTAATTAAAAATTTTAAATTAGAATTGGTTAAAAGAAAATATCATAATTGTAGGAACTACCAGTGATATATTTTAATGTACTATGTATCTTTATTTTAAAATATTTTTTTTTTATTTTTCTTCCTTTTATATTATTTAAATGTTGTAAGGGGCTCGACGTGCTTTGACGATTAACTTGCAGAAAGCTTTCGATTCAGTGAATTGGAAAATTTTTGCTTGCTATTTTGTCAGCTATGGGGTTTCATCCTGTGTTCACTTCTTGGATTAAGGCATGTATCACCACTCCTAGATTTTCTTTTTTAGTAAATGGAGGACTAGTGGGGTGTCCATCAAGGAGATCCGCTTCCATCATATCTCTTTGTGATTGCAATGAACGTTTTGTTGAATTCATTAGTAGCTGCTGTCAATGCACTACAGCAAAACAGACTTTTAGCGGTTTTTTTTAGGCCTTTAGCAGCGCTTTTAAGCGCCTCTAAAACTATTTGTGGCGTTTTTACAAGCGCCGCAAAAAAGCCGCTATAGATAGTGCCGTTAATTTTTGCGGCGTTTATGTGAAAAAATGTAGCTAAAGATCATGACCGTTAGCGGCGCTTTCCCACAAAAGGCACTAAAAGTCATGACCTTTAGCGACACTTTCCCCACAAACGCCACTAAAGGTCATGGCCTTTAGCGGCGCTTTCCCCACAAACGCCACTAAAGGTCATGGCCTTTAGCGGCGCTTCCCCACAAACGCCCCTAAAGGTCATGGCCTTTAGCGGCGCTTCCCCACAAACACCGCTAAAGGTCATGACCTTTAGCGATGCTTTTCCCAAAAATGCCGCTAAAGGTCATAAAAAAATTATAATATTATATAAACGCCACAAATTCATTCCTATCCCTCTAGCCGCTTAAGCAAATCATTTAGAAATTTTTATCAGTACATAATTCATTTTATCCTTTAGAAAAGAGGTTTATAATAAAGTTCCAATGAAATCTCAGTAATAAAGTTCCAATGAAGTCTTAGGAACAATGAAATCTTACATCCAGAATTCATTATCAAAATATTGAGAAGAGGAAGAATATCCATGATATAAAAATATATCCTATCAAATAGAAAGTTGATCAATAACAAATAAACAAAATACTGCACTTATCATACTACACCTCAAATCTAACAAAATACAAACATAATAAAATAATGATAGAATGCACAATAATAATGTCTTAACATTTGAAAAACTATAACCTAATACAAGATATTTCTACACTTACACATTACATGTATTGTTTGGAAATTGTTGGATGGTACCAGCAGCAGTCCTAGACATGGATACTTTTAGAACTTTACCATATTGACCAAAATATTCTAGGCGTTGGAGAAGCTGCAAAAAAGGTATATTGGTTTAGTCTTCATACACATCAACCAAAATCAATTAATTCAACAAATGTATTTATCATCCAAGCACTTAGAGGTATAAGGATTCTTCAATTTCCAATGATTAATGGCAGGAAAATCAAATTACTCAAGAACATATTAACATAAACGGAAACAGATAAAAAGACAAGGCCAAAACACTAGCAAACCTGCATCTGAAAACTGATCCGACTAAACAATTTTCCTCATGTAGTGCTTAGCAGCATATAGCAACTCACTATCATCAAAATATATTAGCATATGCAAATCTCAAGAACTTATCATGATTCTTTAGAATATGAGATCAGATCCAAATTTATTCTTATCATCAAATGGTAATCATACACTTGAGCCTTTTTCTTTATTCAGGTCATTAACATAACTTACAATTCTCACATTATTGTAGATGAGAGATAAACATATTAATCTATAGTCTCCAATTAGGTGATGCTTGCATCCAAGCAGATTCTAAGAGTTGGTTGTAGCTAATGGAATAAATTATGTACAGATGGAAAGAAAACAATATCTTCCTCCTACTTAATAATACTCCCTATTGATTGCTTATCTTAATTTTGACATTGATTTAAGGGGAAATGAAGGGAATACAACTTCACAGCAATAGCTCAATGTGACAAACCTTATATAGAAAATTTTACTCCTAAAAAGGACCACCTCATATTTATTAAAAAGAAACAGGGCCTATAACTATCACAGTTAAGGAATATTGCACTGCTGAAACTAATAAACAAATAATTCAGCAAACTAAGTTTCACACGGAAAATATTTGACTACATGGGTCATACGTTCATAGTTCAATTTGTTGTTGAAAAACTCATTAAGCACAAAATAAATTTACAGTATAACTCACCATGAAGCCACTGAAAAGTTGATGACGCGGAAGTAGTAAGTATGGTAAAAGTGTGAAGTTGCTGAAAAACTCATTAAGCACAAATAATATATTTAATTTGTAAAATTTTATAATTGTGTACGAAATTAATTTTAAAAAAGAAATCAAACCCTAAATCGTAAACCCTAAAGCCTAAATATATATTACGAGGTACAAAAATAATTAAAAAAATCTTATTGCTTACTTAAACCCTAAAACAAATTTATTTCTTGTCATTTTTATCAAAATTCTAAAACCCTTAAACCATAATACCCTAACCCTTTAAAGTCATAAACACTAAGACCTTAACTATAAAACACTAAACCCCAAACCTAAAATAACAAACATTAACCCCTGGACTTAAAATACTAAACATTAAACCCTAAACTCTAAAACCATATAGTCTAACCCTAAACCATAAATATATATTACAAGGTACAAAAGTAATTAAAAAAGAATCTTATCGTTTGCTTAAACCTTAATATAAATTGATTTTTTTTGTCATTTTTATCAAAACCTCTAACCATTAAAACTATAATTAAACACTAAGACCCTAATTATAAAATACTAAACCCCAAACAGTAAACTTTAAAACAATAAATCCCAAACCCAATATAATAAACCCAAAACCATAAACTTAAAATACTAAACATTAAACACTAAACCATAAAACCTTAAACTATAAACCCCTAAAGTACCATAGGCCTTAAACCTTAAATCTTAAACCCTAAACTCAAAAATAATTTTAATTAATATTAAGTACTGCTTCCACAATTTTTTATAAACATAAGCTTTTAATATCTATGTATATACACATCAATATCCATATGAATTTTTGGGGGGGGTTTAAGGTTTTAAGGTTTAGGGTTTAGGGTTTATGTTTTTATAGTTACGGTTTAGGGGTTTGGAGAAAGCAAAACTTCTAAATAGTTTAGTTATCAATTTGTAACTTTTCATAATTAAGTAACTAAAATGAAACTTTCTCATAGATAAGTCAGCTTCAAATAGCAAAATAAAATCAAATTCAAAACAAAAATAAGAAAAAAAATGAAATTAAATCGAATCAAATCGAAATGAGTGTCGTTTACTCTAGACGAAAATGGAACTATTGATAAACTTTTAGCGGCGTTTTTAGCAAAAACGCCGCTATTGCTCTGTTTTTAGCGGCGTTTGTATCAAAAACGACACTATTGTTCTATTTTTAGCGGCATTTGTATCAAAAACGCTGCTATTGCTCTATTTTTAGCGGCGTTTGTACCGAAAACGTTACTATTGCTTTATTTTAGCGGCATTTGTGACAAAAATACCAGTATTGCTCTGTTTTTGGCGGCGTTTGTGAAAAAAACGCCGCTATTGCTCTGCTTTTAGCAGCGTTTGTACCAAAAACGCCGCTATTGCTCTGTTTTTAGCAGCGTTTGTTCAAAAATGCCGCTATTGTTCTATTTTTAACGACGTTTGTACCAAAAACGCCGCTATTGCTCTGTTTTTAGCGGTGTTTGTTCCAAAAATACCGTTATTGCTCAACTTTTTGCGGCGTTTTCTTACAAATGCCACTAATGTTTATTCTTTGCAGCATTTTTTGCCCAAAAGCCACTGAAAACGCCGCTAAAACCTAATTTTCCTGTAGTGATGGATTGTTTATTTATCATCCAAAATGTAAGAAAATCAGTCTTACTTATTCTTGTGAAAGGTATGGTAGATTCTATTGTGGGGGTTAAGTGCATTATAGAGCAATTTCACAAGTGTTCAAGATTGCAGTTAAATTCTTCGAAGAGTGAAGTGTTTTCGGCTGGAATAGTTGCTTTCCTATGCAGGTAGAAGCAACTCATTCAAGCTGTACTTTTTCATATACAGAACTTTTGGGCTAGGCTTTTCATCCTCCTCATAGCAATAATTAAGAAGATCAATCAGTTGTGTTTGAGATTCTTATGGAAGGCGAATGGAGAGTTAGTTATTGGAGCTTGTGTAAGTTGGGATATAGTTTGTAAACCGAAATATGAAGGAGGTCTTGGACTTAAGGACATTCAAAGTTGGAACCAAGCTTGTATTATTCAATACATTTGGACTATTCTGATGCAAGCAGGGTCTAGATAACGACATATGTTTTAAAGTATGTTGTTTAAATAGTAAGATTTTCTTTGCTTCTTTTGCTTGTTTATGTTTAAATTATTAAGCAAAAGTGTCACTTAGATAAGGCCAGACACAGGACCACCACCAATCCTTCCTGACAATAGTGATGCTGTATTTATTTGCCTCTTTTGCTTGTTTATGTTTAAATTATTTGATATATATATATTGCTTAGAGAATTTGAATGGTTATTTGTGTTATTATCTTGCTTGGACTGTGCTATTTCTTTTGTCTCTTGGCATTTGTTGTGTTTAACAGTTTCTTATGATGTTCTGTAGGTCCTATCTGTCCTTAACTGTACATATTTGTATTGATGATAGAAGCAGCAGGCAAAGCATAAGTTACTGGTTTATTGAAGTTGAGAACTTAAGGCTTCTCTTCTTGCTTGTAGTGTATTTCTTATCTTCGTATTAAGATAGCATCTCCATGTTACCAAGTTTAGCCTATTTACGTAGCTATTTGAGTAGTGGCCATACAGTTTTATTTTTAAATAATTACTACACATTCAGTAATTGTAGCTTTCTCCATCTTATCAGCAAACTACTAGCAATGTTATATGATTTAAACAATGAAATATGATTGTTGTTGCAATAAATGCTATTCTTATACCTCTCGGTCCCAAAACTCAAATCCTAGTCTATCAAAAGATTTAAGAGTTGTCCATTTTGGTTTGATATTTACTGTGTAAGCTATTGGAGTTACCATAATATAGCTTTTTTATGTATTGATTGGTGGCAAATGGAACAGGAAAAACTAGCTACACTAGATTGCAGTCCAAGAACAATTTGCAGAAGGCACATAATGACTGGCTCCTACCTCTACGAATGCTTGTAGGAGGCATTGCAGCAGTGAATAAGAATGATATTGATCAACATGCAGTTGACACCATATGTGCTCTGAATCTGAATTCAGGTGTGAGTTTCAGATATTTTATGTGCAAAAAAGTATTAGAGTGCCTTATGTTTGTATGTTAGTTAAGTAGATTATAGATAGAACCTGTAGTAGGATCAACTAATTAGTTGATAAAAAACTACACCCAATTTTGTAATCGTCTACTTGCATATTTGCATATACTTAATAATAATCTCATGTCAACTAATTATTCTATCTTTTTATTTAATTGTTTTGTTTTCAACATTTCATTTTTATTTGAGTTGAAAGAAGAAAAAAATACGAATTGCAATTTTGACTTAGAAAAGAGAATTTTCATTAGCAGCTTAATCAATTTAAATAATCAATGTTGATATTTCACATGGGAATGGATATTCAAATCTTATATTTTACATGGCTATGATTTAAGTCCTTATTTCATTTAAGTAACTTCATTATAATATCTTATTTTATTGATATCTTTATATTTAATCTAATTTTTATTATTTATTTTTGTTTTGATTCTAAATTTTTATTTTAATTTTAATATTTAAGATAATTTGAGTTCTAACTTTTAGATTTTAATTGTGTTATTAATTTATTATTTCAAATTCTAAATTTAAATTTATTAATTTTTATATTTAGTTTTAAAATTAAAATTTTAATAGAAAATTTAATTTAATGAATTTTTTTATTTATCCTTAAAAGTATATAGTTTAAAGTTCAAATTTCAAAAATAAAACACAATATAATATTTATCATAGAAATAAATAATATTTAATTAAAATATTTTTTTAAAGGTCATGTTTTTAGCATTGTTTGTGAGAAAAGCGCCACTAAAGGTCTATTATATAGTGGCGTTTGTGGCAAAAGTGCCACTAAAGGTCTGTTCTATAGTAGTGTTTTGGGAAAGTGCCGCTAAAGGTCATGTTCTATAGCGACATTTTTTTTTACATAAACGCCACAAAATGTTAGCAGCGTTGTCTTTAGCGACGCTTTTACAATTTTAGCACAAAACTCGATGATCCCGACTCTAATTGTGTATTTTGATAGTTTATGGTAGATTATACATGTCTATGATGAGAGGAACGAATTTTACTAGGTGGTTTTCAATGAAAACGTCCAAAAAGGACTAAATCGTAAAAGTAATAAAATGTGAAATAAAGTGTGTTTTAGTGAGAATTGTGGATTGCTGTAGTTATGAAAATGGTTTGGCTAGACCTAAAGTGCATGGAAGTGCATGGAAATTGAGTGAAAATCATTTTACGAGCCTAGGGTCAAAAGTGTAATTTTGACAAAGTTTAGGGGTAAAAATATAATTTTACAAAAATATGATTTTTGGATTGAATTGAACAATTTATTAATTAAATAAGCTAAATGTGATATTATAGATCACGAAAACAAGATTCGGGCTTAGATTGGGGAAGAACGAGGTTATGGACTAAGTCGGAAAAATTAGCCACTTTCGCGTCCGAGGTAAGTTGGTGTGATAATAATGCATGTTACTGTTGATTTTGTTTGAAACCTAAATTGTTACGTTAATTCGACTACGTTGGATTAAATATTTATGAAGAGTAGGGGTGAGCGTTCGATTGAATCGAATCGAATTGAATGAAAAATTTTCGAGTTAATTGAGTTGACGAATCATATTTTATCATCCTAATTTGATTTGAAATTTGCTCAAATCGAGTCGAGTGAGATGGAATTTGAATCGAATCGAATCGAATATATTTGTTCGAGTTAAATTTTAAAAAATAATTTTGGGTCCTTGTAACCACTGTCACACATAGTAATAAAATTTGTCTACCTTAACCAAATTTTTTATTAACTTTCATCGCCTAATAATTTATTTATTAATCCTTGCTTGCTTAGTTGTTTCAATTATCTTCAAATTCTTGTTACTATGTATTTTGTAATTAAAAAATATATTAAATATAAAAATGTGATTTTTTAATAAAATTTATTTTAAAGATAAAATGTGAAATTGATACCAATATAAAATTTTAATACGAATATTTTATGGTATAATTAATAATTAAATTTTAATATAAATATTCAATATGACTAAACAATTCAATATGACTAAAAAATTCAATAATATAAATAATATAAATAGTAAATATAAATAAAATTATTACTATTTATGTTTAGTGATTTTTTTGGATAATTTTGAATTTTTATTTGAAAGTAAAGGGTGAGAAGTAAAAGTTTAGGGGAAAATAAAAAGTTTTGGGGAATAAAAGTTTGAGGGAAAATAAATGGGGGAGTAAAATTTTAGAAGGAAAATATTAAAAAAAAAATTAGAGGGTAGATGGGTTTGGGTAGATGGGAGGTGGGATAGGAGGGGAGTAAAAGTTTTAGGGGAAAAGTGGGAGGGAGTAAAAATTTTAGGGGAAAATAAAAAGTTTTGAGGGTTTTTGGGAGTAAAATTTTGAGAAAAAGTAAATGGGAGAGTAAAATTTTGGTGAGAAATGAATTTTGGGTAGATTGGGGGGTTGGGATGGGAGGGGAGTAAAAGTTTTGGAGGGAAAGTGGGAAGGAGTAAAAGTTTTGATGGAAAAGTAAAAGGGTTTGGGAGTTTGAGGTAAAAATGTAAAATATTATAGTTTGATATTCGAATTATTCGAGTTATTCGAATTCGAAAACTCAACTCGATTTGAACTTGAAATTCGAAAAAGAAATTCGAGTTGACTCAAATAACTTGATTAACTCGAATAACTCGATTCGTTTAACTCGAAATTTGAAATTTTTTTCGATTTTTTTGAATCGAATCGAGTTTTGCTCACCCCTAATGAATAGATGTATGTGATATTGTCGTAGTCCAAGAAAGTCATATAGTATGCTATGCATATGAGATAATTTAGAACATGTCTAGGATACTTGACGACATTGTAATAAATTGAAGTACTGTGTTAGAAGTGCTTATCATGATTAATATCATTATGTGAAAGCATGAGCTTAGTTACCATTATAAGATATGTGATTAAATGTATGTTGACTAAGCTTCTACAAGTAAGAAAATCCCAGTTGAATTTCAAGAATACGAAGGATACCATTGTCATGACATGAGACTAAGGAGGTCCCGTATAAGGCCATGTCTGGGACATGGCATCGGCATCGAATTGAGATCTCATGTAAGACCATGTCTGGGACATGGCATTGGCATCGACATGTGGTCCCATGTAAGACCATGTCTGGGACATGGCGTTAGCATCTAAGAGTGATCCTCTATAAGACCATGTTTGGGACATGGCATCGGCATCAGATTACGATCCCGTATAAGACCATGTCTGGGACATGGCATCGGCATCAGATTATGATATCGTGTAAGACCATGTCTGGGACATGGCATCGGCATCGATATGAGATCCCGTGTAAGTTCATATCTGGGATATGGCTTCGACATCGACATGTGATCCCATGTAAGACCATATCTGGGATATAACATTGGCATCTCATCATGAAAATGACATTTCGAGTATCCTTCTGTATTCCAAGTAAGTTAACGGGAAAAGTATGTAAGTTATGTGTAATAAATCAGCATTATGTATTATGAAAATAATGTTATGATTTTATGTATGAAGTGTTATGAGACAGTACATGTATGTTCTCAAACTCATAAGCAATGTGCTCGATATGTGAACGAATTTTGGTGAGAATATAAACGAGTAAGAAATGCATATTGAGATGATCTTATGATGACCTTGTGATTATAGGTCAATACCTATGATGTATGAGAATGTGATAAATTCGATTGTGATATGTATGTTTAAAAAGGAAGTTAAAACAAAGAAATCATGAAACAGTGAAATTAGCAGTCAAACAATACTGGATAGTAGCAATTACGTGACTTTGAAAAATCACCAAAAATGGTGTAAATTTAATTAGAGGCTTAATGAGATATGAAATTAAAGCTTATTGAGACTATTTTCACATAAAAGAATCAGAGTAAGCAAAAGAATCTTATATCATGAGATATTTGTATTCTTGTGAGATAGGGTTAGATGGATTTTGGAATCCCTTATTCCAAATTTGGAAAATCACTAAAAATTTTATAAAAATAATTATTAGTTATAATTTATATTTTTAAAACCTTGAATAAGTCTACTTTCAAGAGAAACAAACAGAAACATCATTCGAATCCCGTATGAGGAGATAATAAATTTTTAGTGAAGAGGGGTCGGAATTACCAGACAGCAAAACAAGGGAAACTTTAAAGAATAAACTGTACTTATTGGAAAAACCAAAAATTCTAAAAATTATACAGAAAGAAGATATGTAACTCTAGTTTTATGGAAAATTTACAGAACTTAATTTGGAGTTCTTTAGCTTAAGATATAATTAATTTAGCGACTATGACTTAGGAAGACAGCCTAAGATGAACATGAGTAAAAAGTGGAAACATGTGAAATAATGATTTTATTTTCTTAAGAATACGTTGTGAGGACTAGAAAAATCATGTTAATTAATTTCTTATTATTATATGCCAACTTACTAAGCTATAAAGCTTACTCCCTCATTTCCATTTCTCTTAGTGTTGTCAGGTTGGCTCGGGGTTGGAGATCGTCGGAGGCAGCATCACACTATCAAATTCTCAATTCGGGGTAATGACAAACTTTAAATGCGTTTGAATGAGTGGCATGTAAAGATACTTAGCTATTAGTGATATGTATTCTTGTAATTTGGCCAAATGTATTGGCTTACATTACTTCACTATGTATAGTCATGAGATGTGGCTCATATTGGCTAAGAATATGTAAGCCTATTTATGTATGCATGTGGAAATGTTTTGATGTGATCACATCTGTTTATCATGGATGGTTAGTGTTATATTATATGTGTCTATGAAATGCACAAAAGTGTAAAGAATTAAGGGCAACATAAAGGGTTTGGAAAATAGCCTAAGTGTTGTCCACACGGGCAGAGACACGGCCGTGTGTCTCAACTGTGTAGAGGACACGGCCTAGCACGCTGGCGTGTGGCTTGGCCGTGTGCCCATAATTGTTTGCTGACGTTATAACAGAATGTTCTATGTTTTTGACATGGGCTAAGACACAGGTGTGTGTGACCGCATGGCCTGCCCCCACGGGTGTGTCCCAAGTCACACGGGCGTGTGACACTATTTTGAAGAAAATTTTTACAAGTGTTCCAAAAATCCCGGTTTAGTCCCGAACCATCCTTAAGGTGTGTTTTCGGCCTCGTAGGCCCATATAAAGGGACATTAAGAATGAGTATGAGTAGTTTTGAATAGAAAGAAAATTTATGGCCCGATTTTGAAAGATCAAATATGTCTAAGTCCGGTAACGCCTCAAACCCTATCCCGGCGTCGGATATGGGTAAAGGGTGTTACATGGGATTAGGTTTGCAAGGGAGTAGTGTAGAAGGTAGGTTCTCATATACCATAAAAGCAACATCTGTCTACATACAACTTTAGGTATCCGAGTTGGAATTTGTTATTAGACACATGAAGATGGGGAGTGTTGTTGAGCCGAATGAGGACACCATGTCATGCATATGGTGGTAGATTCATTAGTGAATCTAATGATGCTAACCAATGAACCTAATGTCGACATTGGTGATGAAGAAGGCGATAGTGAGTCCAACTGAGATGTCCCCACCAATATTGTAACCATCATCACTCATTTTAATGACTAGTATGAAGGGAAGATACCATCGGAGTGTACGATAGTGACAAACTTTTATTATTTATTTAAGAAATTAAACTTACTTTTAAAGATAAACTCAATTCACAAGTAAATCCCAATGTTGATTCATAAGGAGAGACCCGATTGTTTTGATCTATTTTTTTACATTAAAAATGAAAAAAAAAGATATATCCCACTAGGAACTTAGTATGAGGAGCAACATGTGAGATTCGAGAAGCTGGAAAGATAAAGCTAATAGAGCTTAAAACTACTAGAAGGAGAGTAGCTAATAGAGCTTAAAGTTGCTAGAAGGAGAGTTTGAGACAAGCCTTACCTAATTCTATGAAATGGAAACCTGTGGGGATTTCACCATTATGTCAAACTACCCAAAGTTGGTTGCATGGGCTAAAAGACACATGCAAAGGGGAAGTGTATCCAAGCCTTTGCTTGACCAATGTAAAGTTTACTACTTTTGTATGAAGCGTAAAAAGAAATTTGAAGCCAAACAAAACAATTTATTTAGTACCCATTTTTTGAACATAAGATAGTTTATTTATTACCCTTTTTCCTTATATAAAATGACTCTTAATCCTTTATATAAACCTAGCTTGCAAAATCAGAATGTTTGTTTTTCTTTCTTTTTTTTTTATGTTATCAGTAAAACTTCCCACTTTAAAAGTATTTTTGTTTAATAGTCTAATGAGATTTTGTCCTTGAAGTTCTAATTACATAACCAAAGTTGATATATTGTGATATAGTTACCTTTTTTTTCATTATATTGTTAAAAATACAAGTCACTTTACTAATTCATTAAAATTATAAAAGGTTCAACAGTTTTAGTCAAAAGATGCCAGCTAAAAATGGCAAGTTGCATTGGTATGCTAGATGCAAGCTAAGTTGCAACTGGAGTTGCATCAGGCGAATGTAACTAACACTAACAATCCCCTTTTGGAATTTTTGAACAAAAGTACAACAATACAACAAGCAAAGTAGATTGACAATATCGACTCGACAATCCCTTCAATCAATCCATTCAATTATGAATTAAAATTGTGGAATCACCATTAATGCAAGATAGTAAAATGACTAACAATTAGAACTTATACTATTATAATATCATAACAAAAACTAAAATAAGGACTATTCACCAAGTACATGTCCCAAATAAAAGTATCTAGTATAAAAAAAATGTATCATCTCCCCTTCATCTCCTCTTATTAACTCATTCTTCCCTTTCTTTGCTAAAAAAAATGCAAAAACATTAGATCCCCTAAGCAAGGAAATTAGTTTTGTAATGAAGAGTACAAGTCTTAATAGTGACAATACTTCAACTATAGCTCATAATACTAAAGGTTTTATTAAAATGAGTTAGTTCTTTGTCCATGTGTTTAATAAGTCTAGCTTGCTAAACACTTACACCACAAAATGTTAAGCTAGTTACGACTAGGGAAGTAATTGGTCTAGATTTATCATCTTCCTCAGCTTCAACAATTAGAGCATCTAAGTCATTATCAACAACATATTTACCTTTTTTTCTATTTTTGGAAATACTTCAACCATCCCAAATTAGCTTAATAAAATTCATCATTCTTCATTATATCTTTCTTTTGTTTCAAGAGAATTTGGAAATTGAATGATGGAAAAGGCAATGCATGTTGTAACACCCTTAACCTGTATCTATCGCCAGAATAGGGTTATGAGGCATTATCGGAGTTTACAGAACATTTACCTCTAAATCAAGTCAAATACTATTCAAATCCTGAAATTCATCATAACATCCTTTAGATGGGTCATGGAGGCCCAAAATATGAATTAGAAATGATTCGAGACTAAATCGAGATGATAGGGAATTTTTTGCAAAATCCCAAAATTTTTCTCAGTATTAAGGGTCACATGCCCATGTGCTAGACCGTGTGTCACACACGGCCTAGACCCACGCTCATGTGTCTATCCGTGTGGACAAAAACAAGGCTATATCCAAGCATCGTTTCTCACCTGTTTTCTTCCAATACATGCACCAAATCGTTCCAATACCAACCAAGTAATTTCAATATAATTTCAAACCATTTTAAACATTCAACAGTATGTGTTTATGCATAATCATAGTTCGACTTATCAACATTTCAAAACCAAGTTCATACTAGCCATACCAATAGCTAAGTTTACAACTATACACTTCAACATTAACATTAGTATTTTATTTTATTTTTTTAGCCTATACATGCCATTAACTCAAAATGAAACATTTTTATATACCAAAATATGGTGGTTGATAGTGTGATGTGGCCGACCTCCCGAGCTTCCGAACACTATAAAATAGGGAAAAATGAAACAGGTAAGCACTTAGTGCTTAGTAAGTTCATGTAACAAGAATTAAACTTACCATATATTTCCATAAAAATTAAATCAAGCATGCACATGTCCATAACAATAGAATATTTGCCTAACAAATACAAACTCAACCCATGAATTAGCCAAATAACATCATATAATTTCAATACATAGATGAATGATGAGCTCATCAATTTCATAATTTCAAGTATTTGCCATTTTCTATATTTATCCCGTTGAATTTCTCAGAATTTCAATGGATTTCTAATAGTACACTTATAGTGTACAAGTTCAAGTCCGTCAATTCATATTTATTCTTTTCAGAGAGCACACTCCTGAATCTCATTTCACACAGCGGGATTATTAGTCCAGGCTAAATCCCCTGTAACATATGCTCAAAGAGCATTTGTCAGGAGTACCAGTCTAGGCTAAATCCTTTCAGTGACAAATACTCTATTAAGGTCGATCTAGATTACCCGTCCAGGCTAAATCCATTCAATGGTACATATATTTTGGAAGGGCTATATTAGGATTACCCGTAAATCCTTTTATTTTCCCATGTAACATCCTTTTCTAGTGATCCATTGAATTTTTTTTCAACCGGGATTATTTTTCCTTTTCATCAAGTATGTTCAATCATTTCATCATTTACCATACATTAAACATTCAAATCACATTCATGTCACATAAACATACAATTCAAGCATTAAAGAATTCAATTCAAGTTACACGAACTTACCTCAATGTTCATTTGTTAATAAAGTCTACTAATCTGAGACTTTTTCCTTGCCTCGATCTAACCTCGTATTTGAGTCGTCTGGATCTATATAAATGAATTTAATCATAAATTTCATTCAATTTATATTCTATTGAGGTCAATTTATACTTTTAGGAAAAATTACCATTTTGCCCCTAAACTTTTCATTAATTCCAATTTCGTCTCTAGGCTAAAAAAAATGAAACTCATGCAATCGAATCCTTTAACCAATTCTAACTTGAAATTCTATCAATTCAACCCTTAATTCATCAATTAATTCAACATAAACCATGTCAAAAAATGTACTAACTTTCAAAATTTCAACATATACTAAGTAGTAATTTGTTTTAGAATCATAAAAGCTCAAAAATTACAAGAAAATGACTTAAATTGACTTCCCAATTAAGCTTGGAACCTTTAAAAACCCTAAATTCTATTTTCTTTTTTCTTCTCCCCTATTTCGTTTTGCTCCTATGTTCTTATTCTATCTTTTTGTTTTTCTTTAATGTGATATATATATATATATATATTATAATAAAATAACATAATATAATTAATATATTATTTACTTATCTATTAAGTAAATATAATAATATATATAATTTATACTTAAAAATCTCAATTTTTTTAAAAGGTTAAACTGCCTCAATTCATATTAATGGCATATTTCCCTATTTAGCCCCTTTGACTTT
This sequence comes from Gossypium stocksii, assembly GCA_020496765.1. NCBI lineage: Eukaryota > Viridiplantae > Streptophyta > Magnoliopsida > Malvales > Malvaceae > Gossypium > Gossypium stocksii. Next base: position 99,046,787 of record CM035632.1, on the reverse strand, counting down.
CCTTTAATCTATAATTAAGCTTTTATCTCTATTGCAATTTAATCCTTTTACCTAATTATTTTTAATTCAAGCAAATTCATTTAACTAAAACCTAATTAACTATACAACTAACTTCGAAAATATTTTTTAAAAATATTTATGAATCTGGTTTACCGAAACGGAGTCCTGGGAATGCATTTCTTTTAGTCCTTTCTCTAATTAACCACATAATCAATAAAATTTTCTTATCGAAATTTTCATGCAACCTTCCTATCATCATATATACCATGCCATAATATTAAAATAAAATTTTCTTTTTTAGCTCGAATTTGTGGTTACGAAACCACTTTTCGATTTTACTAAAATTAGGTTGTTACACATGTAACACCCCATACCCGACCTGATCATCAGGTCTAAATTACAGGATGTTACACTTGTTGTTGGAGCAATTACGAACATTTACATTCAATTTTAGTGCCATTAAACATTCATTTACGAGTATTATAAATATGTGATGCAATATACAATCATTTCTGGATCTTATACAAGCTTACGAAAGCTCTAATGCTAACCCAAGGTTAAAGTAAGACCAAATTGTAACAAATTCAAAATACTAGGTTGACATTGCAACTCCAAATGTTCCTTATTGCAACACATATCATTGACTAGGCTCAACACAAAATTAAGTATACTTTGTCGCAACGTAACTCTTTAGTTGATTTTGTCGTGATGTTAAGAGTATGTTGTTGTGACGTGACTCTTTGCTTCCAAACGGACCAACTTGGTACAAGCTTGGGATACTTGAAATAACACCTATACTTTCCAAATACAACCAATACAATAACATACCAATAACATTCTTGTCAAAATATGTCAAAATGGTAAAACTAGTTAACATTAACTAACAAATGTTCAAAATGGTCATTTGAGATACAAAATTGGTTTAAAGCTTAGGACATGCCTTAAATTAAACAAAAGAGGACTATATAAACATTGCTGAGTCGGGAATTGCTTCCTAGATACTGGAACTACTTCTTTTATTCTTGAGGATTACCAATACCTACGCATAGAGAAATCAAATTGTATGCTGAGCAATAAAACTAAGTGGTTTTTCCATTATTCAATATAATATATTACAAGTTAAACCAATGCATGCATCTATTTCAACTCAATTTACAATCAATTCACATACAAATTTCATGTCAAAAGTTTCCACCACCATATTTCTCACACTTATCATGCAATTTATCATTCAATCCACCTATTACATAGTCAAATCATATCAATATTTGTAAACATGTACTTTGACTGTACGTCAACCTCAGATGCTCGAACATTATGGCTAGGTATAGAACCAACACTAAAACAAATATAACTATCATGATTTTATTACAATTGTTACAAGTTAGCTGTAAAATTTATAATGTTCAAAGGAACAGTAAAGTCTTTCAAGGATCGAACCCATAAGAGTCAACAATTAAGCAAATTCCTAAACTAAGAGCATGCTAATCGAGCAGTGTAATTAACTACTCACTAAATACCATAGTACGACAAGCCATCCAAATGTTTGGTTATACTAAATAATTACTTAAATTAACAAAAGACTAAATTGTAAAGAAATTAAACTACACAACTATCAAATATGAGTAAATACGATAATATGAAGCGGTTGGTTGATTTCTATGTGGTTGGTTGACTTTCAAATTAGGGGTTTAAATTGCTATTACTCCTAAATTGGCTCCATTTTACCTTTTAGCCTCAACTTTATCAATTTCGACAAATTAGTTTAGTTTATCTCTCGACCTTACCAAACTAACTCGGGACTTATCAAATCGATGCTTAATAAGTTCTCCTCTCGGTCCCACATATCTTGATTTTCCCTTAGGGGCATCAATCTTAAGTTTTTAAGTCTATTTGATTTAGTTCAGTTTTGCAATTTAGTCCCTGAACTTAAAAATCAATTACCCAACATTTCCATCAACCAACCCCTAGATATTTAGCCACTAACAACAAGAAATCAAATAAAAACAACATTAACTTAAACCCTAAACAAATCAATAAAAACCTATGCTTTCTTGCAAAAGCTTGGCTAGTATAACAATAGAGGCAAGAACATTAGACAAAAAACACCAAAGAAATAATTTTAAACAAATGAGATTAAAGAAAATTGAATAACATTAACATGAGATTAAAATATAAATACAAAAAATGTAGAAGGTTTAACTAAGCAAATAAACCCTAACTATAGTGATAACTAACTTAACTACCAACTATGAAACTAAGAAAAGCAAAGAAAATGTGCTGGAAAAATAAAATCTAAGCTTTGAAGAAGAGAAGAGAAAACTAAAACTCTAAAAGATGAAGAGAACTTAAAAAAACTAAACTAAACTAAGGCTTGTATGTATTGTGTTTTTCTCAGCCAATTTTGGCTTCTTTTAGCAGTGTTCTGGCCTAGCTTCTTATGCTCAAAATGCCCATCAATGTGTGTTTTTGATTGGTGTTGGAGTTGGACAACGACTACACCTATAGTCATTTTTTTGTCTTCTCACAAACAATTGTATCGCGATACCCATGGTCTGGTATTGCGATACCCTTATTAGTCTTGAAGTGTGGGGTTGCCTTGGATGTTAGGTATCGCGATACCATTATAGATGGTCCAAATTCTTCTTATTTTGACGCTGTCAGGGTTATCACGACTTCCATGCTTCGATATCATGATACCACCCTCTAGGTGATATTTTCGTTCACGTTCAGGTCACCATTGACTCCCTACAACACTCAATCAACCATTAGGTTCCCTATGGTGTATTAGACTATTTTGGGTCTCAAAAGTAGCATAAAACACACTATTTCACTTATTAAAGCTAACAATAGAAATTAAGTAAAAATATAACAAAAACATATAAATTGCTCAGAAACAAGCTCATTAAGTGTACCGGGGAGCCTAATTTGACATATAAAATTACAAAAGATCATACTTATTCGCATACATTCATCAATTATATGCTTAATTACTCAATTTACATTTCATCCATTCCATTCAACTTCGAGTTTATTATCTCATTTATAATCAACCAACCCTCGGGGCTCATTTTAACTCATCTCATATATCAAATAGCAAATTCATGTTTTATAACCTTATTTACTAAACATAGACTTAGAACGGATACACAAATCCATCACCCCTAGTTGCCAGACAATGATAACGCTGAACATGTATATACTACCAACCCGGTTGCCCAGAAACGATGGTTTTCACAATCTAATTATTCTGTCACCCCGAGTTGCCCCGCAATGATGACTCTATATGTACAATCTACCACCTCGAGTTGTCAAAAAATGATGGTTTTCAATCAATATCCTGACTCTATGGCATGCCAACTATATCCAATTTAGTCTGAATAGCTAATAGGGTAACCAAATTTCCAATTTCCTTATATGATTCAATTCATAATTTATCATACTCAAATCATCATTTCATCATATAATGTAACATACTTCAATTCAATTTCATACCAATTATCATATATCAATTAAATCATATTATTTTCTATTCTATTCTATTTAGTCCCTGTCTCGATATTTAATCTCAATTATAGCAATTCAATTCAAATAACCATTGACAACTCACCTAAACATTAAATAATGAAAATTTTCATGAATATGTAGGAATTAAATTGATCTTAAATCATAGAAATACAAACCGAAAGCTTGTGTCACTCATTGTCGACTCTCGCCTTTCCTTTCCCTCTTGATGGCTCAGCGTCAACGTTAGCAATTTAATGGTCGAATATTGGATGAAATTAAAGTTCTACTACTAATAACCGTTATTAAGTTGGTTATAATAGTGGTACTTCTAACCACTAGAAAAAGAATAATAATGAAAAATAAGAAAATTGTGGTCAAAATATTTGAAGATTTTGGCATATTCCCTAAGTGAACATTGCAAATAATTGTTTGAAAATTATATTTCATTTATTGAGTTAATAACGTTATGGACTTGACATTGATGTACACATTTCTAGAAGTAAATATCACAATATTGCTTATATGTGAATACAAAATAAAAAGAATGATAATAAAATGATTAGTTGTCAAAATTTATATTTACATTATTAGTACAATTGAAAAACATGATTAAGTTAATCAGAAGTTGACTGATACAAATATGTTTACTATTTGGCATGACCAATTAGACCATCCTGGATTATATATGATGCGAAAATTAATTGAGAATTCATATAGACATTTATTAAAGAACCAAAAGATTCTTTAATTTAAAGAATTTTTATGTGTTGCTTGTTTTAAATGATAATTGATTATTACAAACTCATTGGTTAAAATTGAGATTTAATGTTTTACATTTTTTAAATGAATATGGGCCCATTCATCCACCATGTGGATGATTTTGACATTATATGATTTTTGTTCTAAATGATAATTGATTATTACAAACTCATTGGTTAAAGTTGAGATTTAATGTTTTACATTTTTAAAATGAATATGGGCCCATTCATCCACCATGTGGATGATTTTGACATTATATGATTTTCGTAGATGCATCTACAAAACAATCACATGCGTTATCAACTCGTAACCTGCTGTTTGCGAGATTGCTTGTTTAAATGATTAATTTTAGATTATGCAATTAAAACAATTCATCTTGCTTATGTTGGTGAGTTTATGTCCCAAGCTTTCAATAATTATTGTATGTCAATCGGGATAAAAGTTGAACATCCTTTAGCTCATGTTCACATATAAAATGATATAGCTGAATCATTTATCAAATACCTCCAACTAATAGCTAAACCATTACTTATGAGAATAAAACTTCCTATTTCAACATGAGATTGTATTGTTTTACATGTTGTACGCATCAAGCTAATAAATTATAAATACTCCCCATTACAATTAATTTTTGGTTAAGAGTCAAATATTTCCCATCTTATAATTTTTGGATGTGTGGTATATGTTACAACTGCTCTACCACAGCGCACAAAGATAGGACATCATAAGAAATTGAGAATGTATATTTATATAAGTCTCCTTATAATATTTTGAGCTATTAATTCGAGATTTAGTTATGACATGAGTTGTCGATTTTCCCAATATTAGGGGTAAAGAATAAAAAGCTGGATTAATAAAGTACTTGAAATGAATTATCAATTTCTAAGATCCTCATACAAGCAATGTGAACTAGAAGTTCAACAGATAATTCATTTTACAAATCATCTGCCAGATTCATTAAATCTCACATACCAGTTGAAAATGCTCTAATATTAATTGATGTCCTAATAGAGCAAACTGTTAGTGTAAAAGAAAGTAACCCATGCCCAAAGCGTGGAAGACCGATCGGTTTCAAAGATAAAAATCCTCGTAAAAGAAAATGAGCAAATATTCAAGATGCTCATATATTGGAGGCAGGGGTTCCTGAAGAGACTCATGGCATAACTAATTATAAAACTCAAGAAGAGATTCAGGTCCTTAAAAGTGAAAATGAAAATGATGAAAGTAAAGAGATCTCTACAAGTTATGTCAATACGAGAAAAAGATGAAATCGAAAAAGAATATTGTTGTCGACAACAATTTTGCTTATAATATTGCTATTGAAATAATAAAAGAAAATGAGGATCTTGAGCCTAAATCTATTGAGGAATGTAAAAATAGAAAAGATTGGCCAAAATGGAAAGATGCAATTCAAGCATAATTGAATTCACGTTCTAAACGTAAGTTTTTGGACCTGTAGTCCAAACACTTAAATGTGTAAAGTCGGAAGGATATAAATGGGTATTTTCGCAAAAATGAAATGAGAAAAAGAAGTCGTAAGATATAAAGCACGACATGTAGCACAAGGATTTTCGCAAAGGCTCGACATTAATTATAAAGAGACATATTCTTCTATGGTAGATGCAATCACATTTAGATATATTATTAGTCTGGCAGTATGTAAAAAACTTAATATGCATCTAATGGATGTTGTTACAGCCTATTTATATGGTACACTTGACAGTGAAATTTATATGAAAGAAGGATATAGAGTTTCTCGAGAAAATTACTTGATTAAATTAAAGAAAAGTTTATATGGATTAAAACAATCTAGACGTATGTGGTACAATTGTCTTAGTGAATAATTGTTAAAAGAAGGTTACAAAACAGATCCAATTTGTCCATGTGTCTTTATAAAAAGGTTTGGATCAAATTTTGTGATAATTGATGTTTATGTTGATGACCTAAATATTATTGGAACTCCTGAAGAGCTTTAAAATACAATAAATTGTTTAAAGAAAAAATTTTGAGATGAAAGATCTCAGAAAAATAAAGTTTTGTCTTGACTTACAAATCGAGCATTTAAAAGATGGAATTCATGTTCATTAATTAGCTTATATGGAAAAGATATTAAAGAAATTTTACATGGATAAAGCATACCCATTCAGTACTTCGATGATTGTATGATCATTAGATGTGAATAAAGATCAATTTCGGCCTTACGAGAATGATGAAGAGTTTCTTGATCCTAAAGTACCATATCTAAGTGCCATTGCGGCATTGATGTATCTTGCAAACAACACAAGACCTAATATAGCTTTCACTATAAACTTGTTAGCAACATTTAGTTCTTCTCCAACACGTAGACATTGGAATGAAATTGAACATGTATTAAGATATCTCAGAGGAACCATTGATATGGGGTTATTTTATTCAAATTATTTAAAATCCCTATTAGTCAACTATGCTAATGCTGGATACGCATCAAATCCACATAAAGGTTGATCTCAAACAGGATATTTATTTACATGTGGGGGTACTATCATATCATGGCATTCAACAAAGCAAACATTACCTATCATTTCTTCAAATCATGTAGAAATAATTGCAATACATGAGACAAGTCGAGAGTGTATTTGGCTAAGGTTACTGACCCAACATATCTAGAAAATATGTAATTTTTCTTTATAGAAAAAGATGCCAACTATCTTATATGAAGATAATGCAACATATATATCTCAATTAAAGGGTGGTTACATCAAAGGTGATAGAACGAAACACATTTCACCAAAATTATAGAATGTGTTACTATTAGGGAAAGTCTAAAATAAGTTGTACGCTTTTCCTTTAACCAAGGTTTTGTTCCAATGGGTTTTCCTGGTAAAGGTTTTTAATGAGGCAGCTTGTAATAGAAAATTGTGTACCATTTTTCCTTCAGTAGGTTTTTATCCCACAAAGTTTTTTCTAATAAGGTTTTAACGAGGCACATTATCTACCAATAGACATCTATGGGGGAGTGTTATAAATATCTTATTAGATGTCCATCATGATCAAGATAAAGTTTTGTTGTACTTTAAATTCTAATAGTTATTAAAATTAAATCTCTACTTCTTTTATACTTCTTATGCCTATAAATTGAGACTCTGATGTAAACATTGTAATCATCTTATTGATTAATAAAATACATTCTATATTGCTTCCTATATTTTCTTTGTTCTTTAATCTTTTTATCTCTTTTTATTTTATAACAATTCCAACTAATATAAATAGTTAGTTGAAATATCAAAACATACATTAACCCATCTTCAAATAGTCGATTTTTTTTCGTAAATAGTACAAAAAAATCTCCAAACTACGACTTATTCTTAATTATTTACCAAAATATTATGAAAAGAGAAGTATTGGTATTATATGATACTAACTCGCCATCAATAGAAGTGATTTTGGCTCTCTTTGTTTTTTTTTCTTTTTTTTTTTTTTGTCTTATACAAATATCAACAATATCATTATTATTAATATCATTATTATTCATTTTATATTATTTTGATAAATAATTATGGAATTTTTTTTGAAACATATTAAAATATTATAGTTTGGATTTTTTTATATTTTTTATGTTTATTTTATGATTTATGTTTAGAGTTTGTGACTGTCTCATCTGAATAATATCATTTTTAATGTTTAAATTTTATTCTCTCGTTAAAAAGATAATATGTCTTATTATTATATCTAAGTAAAAAATTAATTAATATATTAATGCTTGAAACAAAACAATCAATAATAGACACTGATGACGTCAGAAATGGTATTTACTAATGGCTTTATGAAATGTCTTAGGATAATTCTGATAATAAACTTTATATCATTATTCAAAGATTCTAAAAAATATATAAAGAGAGAATACACTTTGATACTATAAATGTGATATCCTCTTACCATGACAGTTGTCCTTTGTTTTTCCATTATTTTAACTATCTTTGTTGGAATTAGGAAAGTCGATTATTAATGAAAAGAAAAGAAAAAATAGGAAAGGGGAAGGAGGTGGAGATGAAAGAAATGAAAGAAAGAGGATAAATAAATAAATCCGTGTTAGATTTTCTTTTAGTGTTGTAATTTTGTGGTTATAAGTTTATTATGCACTAAATTTTTTTTTTATATTAGTTTTGTAAAATTTATTGATAAATGTATATGTTTGTGTTGTATTTATGCTATTTTATATTATATTTTAATTATTTTATTATGATACCACTAACATTTATTAATTAAATAATTAAAAATTTAAAGAAGATATTTTTAAACTTTTTTTTTTAAATTTAAATGATATATCACATAATTAATAAATGTTGAATACAGAGGAAAACTTGATTTATTGGTTTTTATTTTATTGTTAAATGATGAATTGAGAGGATTTGTTTGTATATACTCATAATTTGGATATTAGTTATTTTATGTTGGGTAAATTCCACCAACAGTCACTCAACTTTGGGGTAGCTAACAAAACAGTTACCTAGGTTTTATTTTAGTCACTCAACTTTTGAAAAATAACAAAACAGTCACTAACGTTATAAAAAAGTCCAAAATAGTCATTGATTAATAGTTTCCGTTAGTGTCTCAATGGGACCGCTGATGTGGCAATTTAACTTCTGATGTGACCAGTTAACTTGTCACGTGGGATGTCCACAGTGGAAACCCACCCGATTTAAAAGAAATTGAAAAAAAAAACCCTAAAAAAACCCCTTAATAACAGAAGAGAAGAAGAAGAAGAAGAGACTGTAAAAAAAAAGTCTTTTTTGCCTAATTTGGCGGGGTCTGATTCTTTGCCAATGAAATACCATGTCTTTGCTCTTCTTCTTCTTCTTTTTGACTCTCTTCCTCTATAACCTTCCACCATTGAAACACCATGTTTTTCCAAGATGTAATGTAACCACCAAATAGATAAGTCACAGCTTCACTAAAACACCTAAAAAACAAAGACAGATAAAATTTTTTTCAGACCTGAATCAATAAAAAAGAAAAAAAAGTTGACCCATCGATTAAACCAGCAAGGGAGTTGAATAAATTTGGAAAAGACCCAAAAAAGAAAATCTAGCAAAAAGTGGGTCATTTATTCAAAATTTGAAGATTTGAACATTACCTTCCATGCTTAGAAGTGAGGAGAAGCTTGGGTAAATTGCCTTCCCCTTGTGTTACCCTGACCCCCAAAGCAACAACATCTTGGTTTGAAACTGCAACTATGTAGCACCCCCACGCCCGAGACCATCGCCGGAGTCGAGCCTGAGGTGTTACCAAACATAATTTATCATTTAAACAACTTTACAAAATCTATTTTCATTTTCGGAATAAACTGTTTTCTGCATCATGGTCGCTCAAAAATTCATATCTCAAGTTACGAAACTCGAAATCAAGATCCGTAAATTTTCCCTAAAACTAGACTCATATGGCTATTTACTAATTTTTTTCTAGAATTTTTGGCTTGGCCAATTAGTACAGTTTATTAGTTAAAGTCTCCCCTGTTACACCGCTCAACTGCTCTGACCTCTGTTCACTACGAACTAATTTTCTCCCTGTACAAAATTCAAACAGGCATGCCATCTGTTTCATTAGAAACTAGACTCAATAAGGAATCTAGGCATATAAACTATAATACCTAATTATTTATATGCAATTTATAGTGAATTTTTGAAGTCAGAACAGGGGATCACAGAGTCAGTCTCACTCAACTGAAAATTTCTCATAATATACAACTCTTTTTCCTACTCTGTTTCTTCCAAATGAAAATAGACCCATTAAGTTTTAATTTCATACCTTATTCATCTTTTAATTCCATTCCTACTATTTTTAGTGATTTTTCAAATTCACGTCACTGCTGCTGTTTGCATCTGTTTTCAAGCTACTTTTATACTTTTCATAGTTTTCATGTGATAGTTACCATTTAAGCACACATACCATTAAACACATGCATGGTTAGTCATTTCATTAGCTACTCACTTCCAAGCATTTATACACCATATATTGAACATATCATTCCATAAAAGACTAAGTCCCTATACATGCCATACACAAAATGAAACGTCTAGTTATACCAAAATGATTCCTTTGATAGTGTGATCTGAACTCCGACGTTTCCTTCGATCCCCGAGTAAGCTTGGCAAGAACTATAATAAGAAAGAAAATAAAGGAGTAAGCACTAGGCTTAGTAAGCTTACAAGCAAATAAATTGCAACATTTAACATATTGAGCAATTATACATAATATCGTCTAGCATCATAAACTTTCTTTACTTCTCACTTACTACCTTCTTTCTTACCTGGCCTTTCGTTATTCATAAACATAATCTAACTTCCCTTTGCTGATAGTTCACTGAATTTAACTTGTACAATGACCCGTTGAACCACTCGGAATACTAAGGATACTCAGGTTATTCCTGTCTGATAAAATACTGCCAATGCCATGTCCTTGACATGGTCTTACATGAAATATTCCTGTATCCAAAGCCATATATACGATATGGACTTACATGGCTCAATACTGTCCTGTCTCCAAGGCCATATATACGATATGGGCTTACATGGTGCAATACTGTCCTGTCTCCAAAGCCATATGTTTAATATGAACTTACATGGCTCATTACTGTCTGTCTGTTAACCCAAATATCCTAGCATTCCTAAGGCTCAAACGGGGCTTTCTAATGCTTCTTCTCTGTCACTTCTCTTTAAATTCGACTTTGAATATTTCCATAAAATAAATATATAAATGCTGGAAATTGACAATATCAATGTAAAACAATGAAATATTGCATTTATTTACCGTAAACTTACCTCGATACAAATTGTGACTAAACTTTACAATTTAGTCCTTTACTTTTTCTTTTCCCCGATCTACTCTTGAATTCCGTTCTTCTTGATCTATAATAGCAAATTTAGCTTATTTAATACTCACATTTATCAAAACAGCCCTTTTTCAAATTTTGGCAAAATTACATTTTTGCCCCTAAACTTTTGCATATTTACACTTTTTCCCCAAGGCTCGGAAATCAAAACTTATCACAAATTCTTGTATTTTAAGACATGCTGATCATTTATTTACCAATATCATCTTCAAATTCCTACTATAACATACACTTATGTACAATAGGTATTTTTACCAATTAAGCCCTTTTACTCGTTTTTACCTAAAACCGAGTAGCTCAAGTTGTCTAACATAATTTAAAACCTCATATTCTATCATAAAACATCAAAATACACAAATTTCACCTATGGGTATTTTTCCAAATATGAACCCTAACTTAAAATATTGCTAACATAAGCTTTATCGAGCTACCGGGATCTCAAAAACGTAAAAATCATTAAAAACGGGGCTTGGAATCACTTACTATGGAGCTTGGAAGCTTGAAACAAACCCTAGCTATGGAGAACCCTTGAAATTTCGTGGTAATGAAGAAGATGATGATTTTTTTGTCATCTTTTCCCTTTTTATTCATGTTAATAACCAAATGACCAAAATGCCCCTCCTTACTAAACTTTCAAAAATTCCACCCATGTCCTATTTTGTCCATGAGCTAAGAAATTGGTCAAATTACTATTTAAACCCTCCTAATTAATATTCCAAAGCAATTTCATAATAAAAACTTCGAGAATGCAAGTTTTGCAATTTATTCGATTTAGTCCCTAACTCCAAGTTAAGCACTTTACGCGTAGAATTTCTTCACGAAATTTTCACACTATCATGCAATCATAATATAAACTTCAAAATATTTATAAAATAATTATTTCTATCTCGGATTTGTGGTTACGAAACCACTATTCCGATTAGGCCCTATTTCGGGATGTTACAAACTACCATGCCTAAGTAACTGCAAAAGAATATGAAGCAATTGGGTTAAAGCTTTGGCCTTAGATCATTACCTTTGAAGTTTGAAGGAATCACTTGCAGAGATGCAGTATCGGATTGATTTGAAAACTGGAGGCATCTCCATTTTTTCTCTTCTTCTTCTTCTTCTTCTTCTTTTTTTCTTTTTCTCTTCTTAAACCCTAAATTGGTATTGATAAGGCTATTAAATTGGTGGTAACCGGCCAGCTAGAGAGTTTTTTGACACAAAGCATGTCGTTATCTGCCATGTCACTTTGCCATGACATCAGTGACGGATAAAAAGGACTGTTTTGTCACTTTTCCAAAGTTGAGTGACTAAAATGAAACTAATGTGACTGTTTTGTCAGCTACCCCAAAATTGAGTGACTGTTGGTGTAATTTACCCTTTTATGTTTCTTATTTTTATTTTTACTGACAAAGTGATTTTTGACTTTATTATTTAAAAAACAATTTAATTAGAAATCGTGTATAGCATAAGGGGGAAATTAATACCAGTATTAAATAAAAGGATCATCCTATTTAAGGGCCTTCACATTCCATATTTAATGATATAAGCCCTTTAACTTTTAATTTCGTTTTAATTATATCTATACATTAATTGAATAATTCCAGACTAGTCTTTTCGTGTTTCTTAAGTACTTTCGCAATTTTAAATTACATCATTTTGTGTTAACCAGATTTCAAACCTTTGTATAACTTTTCTTCTGTTTTTTAAAATTTTAAAAAATTATACTTTTTAGAGATGTATTTCAATTTATTTTAACTTACATATTAGTAAATTCTTTACTACCATTTGAAAACCAATTTACACTCTTTAGATATATTAAAATTATTACAAACACCATAAAATTTAATTTAATAACACAAAGTTGACCTTTTATATTGATTTGTTATATATTTTTACTTCTTGAACGAAATTGATTCAAGCATATGTTTTCTGCAACTAAAAGATGCACCATTAAGATATTTCTCAAAATCGTTTTAAATTTTTAACATTATAAAAATAACTATATTTTGTATTATAGTTAAGCAGACCTATATTTAATTTTAATAAAAATATTAAAAAACTTTTTTAAAAATTAATATGATTTAAAACTACATTATAAAAAATAACAAATAATTATATATTTTAAATTGATGCTTACAACCATCTTGTTCATCCCACAAATATACAAGCTAGTTTATAATATAATAAAAATAACATAAGATTACAAATAAAAATTTTCAACTTACAATTGCAACAATTATTTTTTAAAAAATATTTATTTTTAATATTTTATTATACTTTTATAGGATATTTATCAACCCTAACTTTATTTCCAGAGTTTAAACATTTTACTGGTGCTATAGCAAATACTTTTCCTATATATTTTTTTATTTTTTAAAATTATTGTTAAAAAATTGTAAAAGTACTGAATTAAATATTTTAAATATAGTTAGGGGACAAATTAGATAGTAACAAAAATGTAATATTTGATAGCTAACTGAGTATTTGGAATTTACCCTCTTATTAGCACTCTACCGCCTACTAGAAGAGAAATTTAAGGAAGAAAAAGAGATATGAAGCGCATCTGAGTCGTCGTGGACCCTTGACTGAGACATGTGGCTTTAGTTTAGTACCAAGGCAGGAAAGCCCTGGAATTGTACCCCCGGAGACTTCTACAACATTCACTCCATGTTTCATTTGCCCTTTTATAGAAACACACATCTTCACTTGTACCACAGGCAAAAGATCGAAAGGATAAAAACAAGAAAATGGCAGATGAAATAATCCTGCTGGACTTATGGTCTAGTCCATTTGCAATGAGGGTGAGAATTGCATTGGCAGAGAAAGGAATAGAGTATGAAGCAAGGGAAGAGGATTTGAGCAACAAAAGTAGCCTACTTTTGAAGATGAATCCAGTTCACAAGCAAATCCCAGTGTTGATTCACAAGGGTAGACCCGTTTGTGAATCCCTCATCATTGTTCAATACATTGATGAGGTTTGGTCTCACAAATCTCCTCTGCTCCCTTCTCATCCTTATCACAGAGCCAATGCCAAGTTCTGGGCTGACTTTGTTGACAAAAAGGTTACACCTTACCCTACAACATCACTAAGATTTAACCAATTTTCTTCAATCTTGTATTTGTTTAGACATTGAATATGAAAATTGCAGATATATCCCACTGGGAAGTTAGTATGGGGTGCAACAGGTGAGGTCCAAGAAGCTGCAAAGAAAGAGCTAATTGAGAGCATGAAGGTGCTAGAAGGAGAGCTTGGAGACAAGCCTTACTTCGGGGGTGAGAGCTTTGGGTTTACAGATGTGGCATTGATTCCCTTCTACACTTGGTTTTACTCATTGGAAACCTGTGGGGATTTCAGCATTATTGCAAACTGTCCAAATTTGGTAGCATGGGCTAAAAGATGCATGCAGAGGGAAAGTGTATCCAAATCTCTGCCAGACCAATATAAAGTTTATTGCTTTCTCATGGAACTTAAGAAGAAGTTTGAAGCCAAATAAGATGGTTTATTTACTACCCACTTTTAGGCCTTTATATAAACTCAGCTTGTTAAATAAGAAGGCATGTTTTTTGGTGTAATCAGTATAACTTTCCACTTTGAATGTGTTTTTGTTTAATAACTCAACTAGTTTTGTTTTTTGGTGTAATCAGTATAACTTTCCACTTTGAATGTGTTTTTGTTTAATAACTCAACTAGTTTTTGTCTTTGAAGTTCTAAGTCCACTATCAAAATTGTTTTTTTTTTCTTTTAATTTACTTTTAAGAATACATGTCATTCTACTAGTTCCATTACAATTATTAAAAATTCTATTAGCTATGCCAATGGATGAAATATTTCCCTCTTTAATTATTAGTGCAATATACCGATCCATTGATAGTAGCATATCAATTGCTTCGTGTATCTTTGCGTAACACGGGGGAAAAATGTTTATAGATTTTGTTAACACAACATTTTGCCAACGATTTTAAATAGTAAACCTTGACTTGTTGCTTAAAAATGGTTTTATCAAAGTTTATTATGATTGTTACGCATTTTGGTGGATGAATATTCAGTTCCAACATGTTGTATGAACGAATTTTGCATTTATATGGTTGTCTTTTTATTTTATTTTATTTTATTTTTTTAATTTCTATGTTTAAAGATGCTTCGAAATGAGTTTAAAGTGTTTTAAACTAAAAAATTCCGTCCCTTACATCTTAGGTTGGATATTCATGGTATAGGTGTCGATTTTCAGCCTTGGTTAAAAATTCATCTCAGGTGTTTAGAGCCTAGTACCCTTGCCATGGATATTGATACTCAAAGTGTTTAGAGCCTAGTACCCTTGCCATGGATTGATACTCAAACTTGGCAGAATGTAATATTCCATGGTACAGGGACTAAGTTCCGGTACCTGAGGCCTTAAGTACTGATATCTAAACCCCCTGAACAATATCATTGTATCGTTTTAACATTTTTAAACCTTCTAAGGCTCGTATTCGATCCCAAATACCTCTGAACACCTACAAGTCACTTCTAAATGCTACTTTTGTTGCTCAATTTCTCTTCCTCCGTTCTCCGCCAATGCAATACTCACCCTCATTGCTGATGGGCTAGACCAAAAGTCCAGTAAGATAAGTTTCATTTGCTATTTTCTATTCTTTTTTCTCTTGATCTTCTGCATGCAGTACAAGTGAAATATTTGTTTAAATAAAAAGGAAAATAAAATATAAACGATTTTTGAAGTCAAAAGTGTTTTTGAACTTAAAATACAAAAGTTATAACTTTTAACTTTTACCTTTAGAAAAAAAAATATTTTTAGAATCAAATGATGTTTTCAATCATTATTTATAATCCGGTGTCTATTATGTAATATCTATCGTAGTGGAACATTTTTTAAAAATATTTATAATGTTCCAATAGTTACAAATAAAAAACTGCAAGTGATCTAAAAGTTATATCACTTGGTTATTAACAAAAAGTTGTTACTATTCATAGTGATAAAGTATTTCCCTTAAATACCAAAAGTTATGTCACTTGGCTAGTTAATAAAGAATTATAACTATTCAAGTATATATCTATTGGATAGTTAAGCTTACTGGTAATACATGTGACTATCCTAATAAGCAATTTGGATAGTTATGTCTATGTGAAGAGGTATGAGAACTCTTATAAATAAGAGTGAACTTTCATTTGCATGGACAACAAAAAAAAAACATAGAATTAAAATTCTATTCTCTAACCATTTTTTTTATGTTCAAATATTGGTGCATAAAGAATTACTGTAAAAGTTCTTTACAAAAATTGATATTCCTACTATGTTTCGCTCAATACTCAGTGGATCGTTTTCGTCAGTGTAAAATATAGACAATCATTAGGGTCATTCTATGCTCGAGGTTTATTTGCTTTTAACTCTTTTACACACTGAAATATAGGTGGAGGCCAATAGAACATTAAAGAAAGTGGTATTGCTACATACCGTGAAGCTTTTGTTAATTTCTCATAAGTTTATTTTATCTAAATACCAACATATACTAGATATATACTTATTTCTTTATTGAAATTTATTTCAAATCTATAACATTATATATTTGAATTTTTAATGATTTTACTTTAATGTTTAAAATATAGTTTATATATTTAAATTAAGCTTTACAAATGAATAATATTATTTATGTAAAAATATTTTAAAATTTATTATTTTATATATCAAAATATTAATGATAAGTTACAATAAATTATTTTTTAAGTTTTTTTATTAAAACATCATAATATTAATAAATTTAAATATTATTAAAATATATATTTTTTATTTTATAAAATTATGTTTAAAATAAACATTTATTCTTAAAAATGTTTCTTTTACAATAGTACTAAACACTTAAATTTTAAATTGAAAGTTTCAAAAACAAATAGTAAACTAGCACTTAATTATTAGAAATGAGTAAGGCTCTAGTACTCAACTTACCAAGGCCTATCAACAATGTGACATAGAGTGCATCATGACTCATGCTTTGTCTAGCATGGTCTTTTAAATTAATTTTTCAAGTCAAATTTATTTTATAAATTAATCAACTTTAAATTAGAATATAGTTAATAAAATGCATAATGAGCCAAGAATGGAAAAGTTAAGATAAAATTCATCAGTGAAAATTTTTTAATTGTAATCATTGAGTGAGGTCGATTTGTTTGAGAGAATTTTTTTGAAGTGGACAAAATCTCAAAATGGAGACAATATATTGAAATTTTTAGTAGTCCGATCAATTGCCTAATAGTCAACACTTCAAAAAGTTCTTCCAAAATTCTTAAAAATGCATTTAAACGGAAGTATTTTTTATTAGATGTCTAAAAAGCTGCTTTTTGAATAATCCTAATAGAATTTAATATAAACATTTTAAACTCCTCTCAACTCTTAACAATACTAAATATTTAAATGAAAATTATTTGGTACACTGCAATTGAAGATTTTAGGTTCCACAAATAAAATTAGGAGATTGAAAAGTGTCTTATATATGTATAGTAAAATAATAAAAAATAAATATTTTTAATAAAAAATACATGTTAATTTTTTAAATTTATTTGTGGAATAAAAAAATTAAAAATTTATTTATGGAATAAAAAATAAATCACTTAGATATCAAATATTCACCTATATTTAAAATACTAAAACACACTTTTTCTTGAAAAAGAACTTCCAAGCTAAACTTTTCAAAATTATTTTTTAACTGTAATTGTTAGAGATTAACTTTATTTTTGGAAGCGGAAGAAATCCTGACATAGTTATAATACTTCGAGATTATTAAAGTCTTGCTTGAAACGTGTTGGTTTGGATCCATTGTAATTGGCTTACTATCGTTTCTTAAATATTTCTACTTCCGTTTGGTTGTTAATTGGTCAGGCCCCAAGCTTTGGCCCAAATTAAAAAAAAAAGACCAAATCTATATGAAAATGCTGGCCTTCAGATTTCATAGTGATAGATTGAAGGAGAACCATTATTGTCATTTTCAGTTCTCAACAAGTTCTCATTTGTTATAAGCCTTCAACCTCCCAATCCGTTTATTTATTTATTCATAGGCAAGACATGATAATATTTAAGGAAAAGCTGTGAAACAAACAAAGGGTATGTGGATGAGAGTTTCTTGACCGACTGTGCACGTGCACATTAAAACATTGAATTTATATAATGATTTTTAAAGTTCGATTTTACTACAAATGTACAGGTCAATTGTAATATTTATAATGCTACAATGAAACACCGAATTATTCCAAGGATCAAACCTAAAGGAAGAGGCGATTGAGCAATAACTAGCATACACAATAGAGTTTAAGTGGCTACTAATATGATTTTATAGTACGGCAGACCATAAAAGATGATTTTTGCAAGAAAATTAAATATTCTATCATAATGACTAAATTGCAAGAAATACAAACTAAAATGACAATCTAGCAAATAACTATTGGGGATTTGTTGACTTCGGTATAGTTCACCAAATTTCGGACTCAGGACATAAATCACTTAAATTACTAAGTGGCTCCATTTTATCTTCCGATCTCAATTTTACCAACTTAGACGAATTAGATTTGGCTTACCTTCCAACCTCACCGATTAATCTGAGACTAACGAATGGGTGCACGACAAGATTACCTTCCGCTCTCAATTTATCTTAATATTCCCTTAGGGGCATCACTACCTAAGTTCTTAGTTCTGTTCAAATTAGTCCAATTTGTTACTGTTTAATCATTTGTCCAAAGAGTTTAGTTTATCTAGATCTCCATCAACCTACTTAAAGGTTTAGCTATACATGCTCAAAGTGAAGAAAATAAACATAGTAATGGAAAACAAGATAGTCATGAAAGTAAAGTTTGAGAAAAATATAAAGTTGAGATTTTTATGTAAGAAAACTTAAATAGCATGAAATTAGAAATATTTAACAGAGAAATCTAAAGCAAGAAACATAAAATCAACAAGTTTTGATAGATATAAAGTAAAATGTAATAGCCCATTTTTGCTTGGGCCCATACCAAAAACAAAAACCAAAAAATAAAATAAAAGTCCATGTGTTCTTTTACAATAAATGGGCATTAAAACCCCAAGTCCAAACAATAAGCCCAACTTTCTAAACCCACTACCGTGGCCTAACAACAACCCAAACAACCCATTTACACCCAAAGTCAAATCGGCCCAAACTAAAATCTAACCCAAACACAAAATTAACCTAAGCCCAATACCAAGCCCAAAACACTAAAAAAAATTCAGTAAACCCTAGCCCTAATCTCCTTGCCGCCGCAGCCTCCACGTAAAAAGACTTACGATTTTACGAATATTATACCAAAAAATCAAAGTTTACAGAAAAGTTGATTCAAATATCAAAGGTATTTATTTTGATTCCTTTTATCTTTTTTATTTTTTTCGAAAGTATATATAGATTTGAAAAGGAAAGTTTACCTTTTGAAATCGCTGGAAAAGGTGATTTTTTTGAGCTCCGACCTTCGCGCACAGGTCGCCAACGGTGGCCGGCGCGGCGGTGGCCATTGTTTGATCATCAGAAATTGGAAAGGGGGGAGAGCTCTTTTGAAAAGTTTTTCAGTTTTTTTTTTTTTTTTATGAAAAGGTTTAAATGATTTTTTTAAGCAAAAACTAACTTAAATACCCTATTTAAACGGCGTCGTTTTGAAGACCATTCTTAAGGCCAAAACGACGTCATTTCACTCCTTGACCCGTTCGACCCAATCCGCTCTGGCCTAGGATCCGTGTGTTTTCTAGCGGAAGGGTTATTTACGTTTCGGGCCCTTCCGCTTTTTCATAGATTTTCTATTTAATCCTACTATCAAAATTTTTTTTATTTTATAAATCTGGCCACATAATTTATCTTCGATTACATTTTGGTCCATGCTGAAACGTTGCGCATAAGGGCAGGGAATATTTCCCATCCAGTTCCTCATTGTATCAGCGCGATTCATTTCGATCCTTGACAGCATTTTTTGTTATTTACGATATTTACCCTAAATTTCAATTCGATTTCATCCTAGTCCTAGTCTGTTAATTAATTAATTCGGGTTTTATTATTATAGTCATTACTATATATTATTACTTTATTATTTTTACTATTATTATTAATATATTATTTTTTATATTATCAATATTAACTTATTATTTCTTTTTTTATTACGTTTATTATTATTATTATTATTATTATTATTATTATTATTATTATTTTATTACTACTATTATTATAGTATTATTAATATTATTAATATTTTATTATCATCGTTTTTAATATCATTATTATTATTATTTTTTAAAAAACCATTTCAATCAATATTTCATTAATTCATATGTTTATTTGTTCACTTTTAATTTAAATTAAATTTTTTCTAGATTTTTTTTGTTATTCCCTTTATTATTTTAATGCATTTTTATTTTATTTGTGTCTTCATTATTAATATGTTATTATATATTATTCTACTATATACTTATTCACTTACTTATGTCTTTATGTGTCTACAAGTTTATGTTATTTATTATTATTGTATTCGTATTATCATTTTATTTAGTTCTCGTTCCTCCTACGGTCATTCACATTAACGCATTCATCGTCTTGTTGCGCGTATTGGCTTTGTGATTTATTTCTATATTTTAATAATTTGTGCTATACTAGCTTTCATTCGATACATAAATTTTTGTTTTAAAATAAGGCAATATTGATTATTTGAAAGCTTTGAGAAAGTCGTGCATTAACTTACTGGGTTTTGATTTTCCTCATCGAGTCTAAATAGCCGAATACCTTTTTGAAATAAAAAATACATGAACTTCAAATATAAAAAAACTAATTCTTGAGTATTCGAAATATTGTGTCCTAACTCATTGGATGTAACGTTTTGTTGTCCCGAGGCAAGAATTTTTTTTTAAAATAAGGTAATATTTTGTGTTTGAAAATTCAAGAAATCGTGCCCTAACGTGCTGGGTTTCGATTTATCATTTGACCAAATAATCGGATATCCTTTTAAAAATGCATGAGTTTTAGAAATCATGTGACAATCTTGGTACCGAAGGTTTGGAGTGTTGTGTCCTAACGTGCTGGATATGATATTTCATTCCTTAGGAGTAAGAGAATCTTAGCATCCAATTCAAGTTATCTAATTTTTTTTAAAAAAGGGATTGTTTTTTAAAATCTTTTCAAATTTTTGACATTAGGACATTAATTAATCAATTAGGTACCAATTTTTGGGCGTTACGAGGGTGCTAATCCTTCCTTGTACGTAATCGACTCCCGAACCCATTTTCTTGAATGTCGTAGGCCAAAATCAATATTTTAAAACAAAACGTTTTATAAGATGATCCGATCACACCTAAGCAAAAATGATTGGTGGCGACTCTATTTTCGTTTTTTAAAATTCAACTCCGTTTTTCAAAATTAAAAAATGATTTCGACATAAAATAAACTGAAATATATTAAACTAAAGTTTAGTGAGTCTTGAAAAAGAAGTACATAGGCTGGAAATGTAAATAAACATTTGCTATAGTGTTAACCAATTTAACTAACATAAAGAACAATAAGAACAAGAGTTAAATGCAGAAATATAAACTCTAATCTACAGTAGAAGAGAAAAATAAAAATCCTAGAAAAAGTGCAGAGAAAACTAAACCTAAACTAAACTAATGTTGTGTCTCTCATCCTTAGCAATTTTTGGTTGTTTTGAAGTGTATTCTGATGACTTTTTGGTGCAAAAAATGCCTTTACACGGTCTTTGTGTGTTTGGTGGGCTAGGTAGACAAATGTTGCCCTCTTTGTCCAAGTTTGTCCCCTTGACGAATGTGATATCGCAATATCTCAACTAGTGTTGAAGCTTGGGGTTTTCTTTGGGAGGTGGATATCACGATACCCAAGGGGATATCGCAATACCACTGAAGGTAGTCATTGGTCTTCTATACTGTCAGAGGTATCGCTGTAACACCCCAAACCTGGCCTAGACGTTATGGCTGAATCTGATGATGTCACATGAGAGTGTTTTGAAAACCGATTCGAATATAAAAACTCGTTCAGATTATTAGCTTTTACTTAGTCAGAAAATACGTATTGGTTTATTTGCTTAAAAACATATCTTTTACGCGGAAGCTTTGAAAACCGTTCATACATACAAAAGCCTTTAGTTTAGTTAGGAAAAATGCAGTTGTTGTGTCGCAGTTTATAAATCAATAATAACAATTTAAAATCCCAATAAAAAACTAAAACAGTCCAACATCCAATATTTACCTATCCATACCCAGATTAAACGGTGTAGAATAAACTAAAATAGAAAAAAACTGTGAATAAATAATTCAGAAGTAATGGTCACTGTTGAGCCCTCCGCTGCATCGATCCATCTACAGCTGGGGATTACCTGACAGATAAAACAAATAAAGGGGTGAGTTTTCACAAACTCAGTGTGTACATCCCCACAGTATAGCATGCAAATAGCCAGACAATAGAATACAATCATATTTCGGGCCTGAACCCTTTACAGAAACGGTATGGGCCTCAGCCCACTCAGATCAGAATCAAATACAAACTTAAGGCCTTAGCCCATCATAAATATCGCATGCTGATCATGATTTCGATGAAGTAATAATGATCGTACCTAGAAACTAACTATTATCACGATAAAAGGCAAGTGCACCTATCGAGTAGTAGTATAGTTAGTGGCAAGACCGGAATATCGAATCCAAGGAACAAAAAGTACTAGTAATGACTTTCTTCCTATTATCTAGCTTAAAAATAAAGAGAGTTTTATTGGTAAACTAAAATTCTAGCTAACTAAAGACACGATAAAGAGTAACTTGGGCAATTACTTTAGGAAAACTTAATTGACAAAGGCAATACCTAAGGAAGAATCCACCTAGACTTCACTTGTTATTTAACCCTGAACTAGACGATTTTCTTCATTCGACTTGATCCGTAGGGATCCCTAAATTATGTTAATATCTCCATCTAAAATAAGAACAACTAACCTTAGGTTGATTAATTGAAATCTCTTTCTAATTAAAACCCCTAGTTTTTCATTAACTCGTTCTATGGATCCCTCTATTAGATTTGACTCTAATTCGGCAGATTTTCGTCGTCCTATGTCTAGGATTGCGATCAACTCCGCTTAATTGTGTTGGATCTACTCTTAAACAGGGACTTTTGCTCCTCTGAATAAGCACATTCGACTTGAATTAATATCCTAAAATATCAACTCAAGAATTAAAAACACAATTAAGAACAAATTAAATATTTATCATATAGTTCAGATAATAATAACAAGATTCGTCTTAGGTTTCATCCCCCTCAGGTATTTGGGGATTTAGTTCATGTTTATAAAAGAATACATCTCAGAGTAAAGAAAATAACAAAACATAAAGAAAACCCAAAACCCCTGAAAGGATTGAAGGGAGATCCTCAGTCTTGATATAGATCCTTGCTTCTGAGATGGATTAATCGGCTTTCTTCGAGTAATTCCCTATCCTTTACTCTGAGTCTTGGTGGGGACACCGTACACCCTTATAATCACCTCCTAGGGTCTTTATATAGAGTTTGGAGTGTCTTTCTTAGCCCCTAAGTAGCTTTTTCTACGTGAAATTGAAATTGGTTACGTCAGGGACACGCCTGTGTGGCATGCCCGTGTGAATCGAGCCCAGGCCATGTTCAAGCTTGTTAATTTGGCACGGGCGTGTGGTTCACCCATGTGAGGAAGTCCAGGCCATGTTGATATCTTAATTTGGCTCATTTTCTCCGTTTTTTGCCCGTTTCTCATTCTTTTCACTCTCCTATGCTCACCTAAGTATAAATATGAAATTAAAAGAATAGGAGCATCAAATTCCACAAATTCAACGATAATTCAGCCATAAATTTGCTAAATGTGGGATAAAAATATGTATAATTTACAGTTTATCAAATACCCCCACATTTAAGACTTTGCTTATCCTCAAGCAAAATCTCAACTCACAATTAAAAATCATTCTTCTCAACTTATAGTTCTTATTAATAATGTTTCAAACTAATCCACAAGTAATCATATATTGAGAATTCAACTGAAAGAACATTAAAGTGTCAAACAATCTAATGTTGAGAATTTTATCACAGAAACATAGGTTTTCTCCCCTCTTCTAAGTAATTACCTTGAATTCAAAATCAACAAGAGTTGACATCCTCACTAAAGATTCACTCTATCCACTCGAAGTGTTTAGGGTTCAGAAATTAAGTACTCATTAGTCAACATGAAAAGTTATTACCGTAAGGTTGCATGAAAATCAAATCTCCACCACTATAGATTGAGATGATACGTCGATCAAAAGGTCTTTAAAGGGTTGTAATGGCGCTTTGGTTAGGGGTGTGGTCACAAGCTGAAAAAGAAGGTTACAATCAAGATTGAACTGAAAAACCATCTAACTAGAAAAATCTCTATCACTGAAAGAAATTCATACATTTGAGCTTTTTCCTCATGACTAACATCGTTTAAGATCTATAGTACATAATTACAAAATAATATGCTAAACAACTGGTTTTTTTAAGAACAAGTCAAAAATTTTATGAACTTACAAACTAAAAAGGAGAACATAGCTAGATAATTATTCAATTCAAATCTCAAAAAAATAGGGATCAAAATAATTAGGGGGATTTCAACAGTAATGGTTAATGAGTTAATATTGAGGGTAAATCAATGGATGGTTTGTTAGGCTCAAAGGGGTTTGCTAAGGGTTAATTTACAGAGGTCGGCTTTTATGGAGTAAGTGGGTTAAAACCTAAGTGCCTTTATCATCTCGGTATATCAAATCAATGATGTGGTCTCGACATGTATAATCGAAGCAAGTTCTAGAATAACAAATCAACATTGACTCACTCACAGCAACAATAAAAGTGAGCATGAAAGGATGTACGCTCTAAAGGCTCAAAAATCTCACTAGAATTATAGCTTTTGATGTCAATCCTGTGAATTTCAAATTTCAAGATAATACCTAAATTTGGGGAAAATAACCTAGAAAAATTTTAGATTCTCAAAAATTTCAACTTATCATGCTTGATTCTCTAATGTCTTAAAGTTTGAATAATCAAAGCACAAATACCTATGTCTTAATCCTAAACATATCAATAAAAATCATAAATCAATCAGAATTCATTCTAATAGTGATATAAGAAAGTGACTTGAGGGACAAAGCAAAATTCAGGGATTTGAGAACAATTCAACTTATAATCCCCCCACACTTAAGATGTACATTCTCCTCAATGTATGAAGATAGGTAAAAATATAAGCATAGATCATAAGTGAGGGTTAGAAACGAGACTCCCTAAATTTTGGATGAATTCTTTAGAATAGTGAAAGCTGTATTAGGGAAATGACTACTTGATGTTCATGATTCTGGGCTGTTGAAGAGAATAAACACAACTGTGAGGAGAATTAAAGTATTACTCGATAGGAAATAAAGTGCAAAAATAAATTACAAGGAAAATGAAAAATATAAAGGAAAGAAACTTAAGAAGGCAGATAAAATAAAGTAAAAATAAATGAAACTTGACTCAAATATTCTTATCGGCAGATGAATCATGAGGTGGTGGTAGTGTGGTGATGAATAATGGTGGTTTAAGATAGGGGATTGGGCACACGGTTATGGCACACACCCGTGTGCTCTAAGTCTAGCACGTGTGTTTCGTGGATGTATGGTTTGGCCATGGGTGATAGGCACGGACGTGTCACATGCCCGTGTTAATTTCTCAGTTTCACCCATGGCCTGTTGGCACGGACGTGTTACACACCCGTGTTAATTTGGCAGGTTTGCCCACGCCCATATTACACGGTCGTGGCGTTTTGTCGAAGCCTGTGTCTAGGGAAAATTTTTCTCTATTTTCACACGGTCGTGTCGCACGGTCGTGTCTCCACCCGTGGTGTCTCCACGGCTTTAGGCATGCCTGTGTGCCTGGCCGGGTGACTCTAAAAAATCTGCATTTTAAGGACTAAGTTTAAGGAAATCAACAATGTTAGTGCTCGAGTTGCCTCCCGAGAAGCACTTATTTAGAGTCTAAGCTCGACTTACCTTGCTTGCACCTTTACGAGGGTTGGTGGAGCCTAAGCTCCTCTCTATCATTCTTAAAATCATCAACATTATAAAGTTTGAGTCGATGATCGTTTACCTTGAAAGTGCCATGAGTTGGATGTTTTACCTTAACTGTGCTGTAAGGAAAAACATTTTGAACTATGAATGGTCCTTACCATCTCGATTTTAGCTTTCCAGGAAATAATCTAAGCCTTGAGTTGTAAAGCAAGACAAGATCATCGGTTTTAAACTGTTTGGGTTGCTTTAGACGGGCGTCATGGCACCGCTTTGTGGCTTCCTTGTATAAGCGTGAGTTTTCATATGCATTATAGCGCCATTCATCCAACTCATTTAACTGCATGAGTCTCTTTTCACCTGCAAGATTAGGTTCGAGATTTAGAAATTTGATAGCCCAAAATGCCTTATGTTCTAGTTCAAATGGTAAATGACAGCTTTTCCCATAAACGAGTCTATAGGGAGATGTTCCTATGGGAGTTTTGAATACAGTTGTAACGCCCTGATTTTCGAGATTTTTTGGGATTTTTGTGATTTTGGTGAAATCTTGAAATTTTGGTGATTTGATTATTAAATTTGGGTTTAATATGTCAGTGGGCCTTTAGAAGGCCCAAGCCTAGGATAAAACCCAGCAAAAATATAAAATTTGGATTTTAAGTGAAGGGGACTTGGTTAAGTGGGCTTTTAAGAAAAAGTGGGGAAAATAAGACTCAAGTAAGCCCTTAGTAAAGTGGCAATGTGGTGCCACTTAGATGCCTAAAAAAGTGGCGTGTGGACTGAGTACTAGGGCTAAGGTTCTAGTTGCATGGTAAGCAATATAGTGTTTTTATTTTTGCTGCATGTGTTGGTCATGTGATGTTTTGCCCAAAAACCGAACCCTAGATCCTTACTTGCTCATTGTGCCGTTTTTCCCATACCAAAACTTTCTTCTCTTATCTTTCATCCCTTTTCTCTCCTAGTTATTCAAGCCGAATCTACCAATCTTTTCCTCTCCTTTTCTCTTCTCATCTTCTTCCCCATCATCTTTGCATTACTTATCATAAAATCTCTTCCATTCAATCTTCTTAGTAGATTTCTATAAAAGCCGAAATCCCGAAAGTTAAGCTTGGGTGTCGATTTCTTCATAGCAAACCCCTATTTTCTTCTTCATCTCTTCTAGCCGAATCTCACACTCTCAAAACCCCTAGTCTCTGTCGACAACAGCTCTTCAATCCATATCTTCAAATCACTTTCTTCTTCATCACATTAAAAGCCGAAACTACCATGTTTATAGGAACTTGGTAGCCGAATTCTTAAATCTCTTGGATCTACTCTCTGCTTGTGTGTAAAGGCTAGATCTGCGTTAGATCTGAGTTAAGTACAAGATTGGAATCGTTCTGGTTTAGTGATTCTACTAAGTTATCGGAATCTCTGTTTCATACTTTATTTCAGGATTTAAGAAAAACCGAAACCCCTATGTGCATAGGGAGGCTGTCGATTTGGGGCTTAAGGCTCTATAGGTTTTTAACAATCAATTTATTGTGTGCTAGCGTGATCTAAGGGCTACCGATTGAGGGTTTGGACAAGTGGAACGACTAGATCTAGATCTAGTCCCTATTCTCGACAAGGTAAGTGTTCTAAGGCCTTAAGGGTTGTTGGCCGAATATGGTAAGCATAGTTTCGATTAGTTATTGTTTAGATCTTGATCTAACGTGTTAAGTGATCAATTGCAGGAGAAATTGCATAGGGAATCTTGCTGTGGTAATAGCAAATCAGGTGTGTATCAAACACCCTCTTGTAGTTCAAATCGGCAAAAGTCGAAAAGCTGAAATGTCGAAATTTCGACATTTCGTGGACTAACGAGCGTGCGAGCGCTTGTGGGTTAGTTAGAAGTGATAAATCTGTAATTAGAATCGGTAAGGTTGGTGAGTGCTCGATTTCGTGCACTTCGGTAAGTTTGGGCTTCGATGGGCCGAATGTGGGCCCAATGGGCTTATGGGCCCATATGGGTAAAATAAGCGATAAGCGTGTTTTGGAGGATTGTAGGTCTAAAACAATAAAAAATTGGTAAATCGATCGTAAAATTTGGACTAGATGGGCTTAAGTAGCTAATAGACACTGTAGGGCCCATTAGGGGTTTTTAGGGCCCAATAACTAAAAACTGTTAAAATGAGTTAAATAAACTACTGAGACGAAAGTGGGATTATTAGTGACCGAAATATGCATAAAACCCTAAAAACTGATATAATTACTGAACTACCCCTTAAGGGTGAGAAATTACCGTTTTACCCCTAGGTGCAAAATGACCGTTATACCTCTAGGGCTAAATTTAACTGAAATGCATGATTTACTGTTTCTGTTCACTATATGCCATGTCATGATTATCTATTGTATGGGACTGGGATTGTTGATGGAGGAAGTGCAAGTGGCATTGCCACGATTACTGAAAGAGGCTTTGCCTCGTACTGATTACTGAAAGGGGCTTGGCCCCATACTGTTTACTGAAAGAGGCTTTGCCTCGTATTACTGTTAGTGGCTTGGCCACCTTATCTGAGCAGCGATGCTATGACTATGGAGTGTAGCGGTTGGGTGGGTTAAGTTGTTTCCCCACATGGAGTGTTTATGGTTGGTACGGGTGGAGTGTAGCGGATGGATTTAGGATGGGCTTTGGGCTTTGCATACATGCATGATAACTGTTCTATTACTGAAATGGGCCTATGGGCCATACTGTTACTGGAAAAGGGCTGAGGCCCAGTTGTACTGTTTACTGGATAGGGTTAATGCCTAGTTGACTGAAACTGAATAGGGCTTCGGTCCAGTGGTTACTGAGACTGGATAGGGCTTAGGCCCAATGGGCTTGAGCTGATTTAGGCTTTGGATGGGCGTTCTTTACACACTGAGTTTTCCAAACTCACCCTTTTTCTTTCATCCATGCAGGTAAGCCCTAGATTGGTGGACTTGGAGCTGGAGGGATTCGGAGTGGCCACGTGGATTACGTCTTGGGTTTAATTAAGTTATTTAATTTAATTTATTATCTACTTTAGTTATTTTTATTCTGATTTTTGGGTTTGTAATAAGGCCACTTTAATTATTTTAATTTGGGTTTTAAATTATATATTTTTACTTTATATTACAAATTGATTTAAATGGTTTAAACAAGGCTGCGCGGGTTTTCTCAAAATCAATCAATGTTTTCAAAACAAGGCACTCGTAACAAATGAATAACAAATCAACGAACAAGATAAATGTTAAACGGTTAGTGGATAGGACAATCTCAAACTAAACTTGGAATTTCTTCTCAAACTACAAGTACGGTTTTGCAAAGCTTACCCTAAACTTAGTAATTAGGTCACATGGTTAGTTCGTAGTTGATGCGACACACCAGACTTGGCCGTAACGTCTGGGCCGGGTTTGGGGTGTTACAGCAGTTCTATAAGCCCAGAAAGCTTCATCTACTTTCATTGCCCAATCTTTCCTATTTGCTTCTACGGTTTTCTCTAAGATGTGTTTTAGCTCTCTATTAGCTACTTCAACTTGTCCACTGGTTTAGGGGTGGTAAGGGGTTGCCGTTCTATGGTGCACTCCATATGTCTTTAGAACTTTTTCAAACTGAGCATTATAGAAATGAGTTCCCTTATCACTAATAATTGCTCTAGGTGTTCCAAATCGAGTAAAGAGTTTTTTTAAGGAATTTCACTACCATTCTAGCATCATTAGTAGGTAAAGCTTGGGCATCTACCCATTTAGACATGTAATCAACTGCTACTAAGATGTATTTATTTCCAAACGAACTAGGGAATGGACTTATGAAATCGATGCCCCATACATTGAATATTTCGCATTCAAGCATATATGTTTGAGGCATTTCGTCGCGTTTAGAGATATTACTTGTTCGTTGGCACTTGTCACAAGAAGTAACATACCTGTTGGTGTCCTTAAATATTGTGGGCCAATAAAACTTAATTCGAGTATTTTATGGGCAGTCTTAGTTTCACTGTAATGTCCTCCTGTTGGTCCTGAATGGTAGTGATCCAAGATTTTGTTTACTTCTGTCGTTGTAACACATCTTCGAATGACTTGATCTACATATATACGAAAAAGAAAAGGGTCTTCCCAAAAGTAGTTTTTCACATTAGTAAAGAATCGCTTCTTTTGTTGATGTGTCAAACCTTTTGGGGTTATGTTAGCAGCTAAGTAATTTACAATGTCAGCAAACCAAGGTACCTCAGAATCAGATACGACTAAGAGTTGTTCTTCAGGAAACGAGTCGTTTATCTCGGTCTCATTAAGTTCTTTGAGGTGTGGATTCTTAAGCCTGGAAAGGTGATCGGCTACCAAGTTTTTAGCTCCTTTTTTTATCTTGTATTTCCAAATCAAATTTTTTAGACAATATCAGATATGATCTAAATTTTTCAAACGCAAAAACCATAGCTAGCAATTCTTTTTCTGTGGTAGTATAGTTCTCTTGTGCAGCTGTTAGAGTTTTGCTAGCATAGTAGATTGGCTGAAAATACTTGTCTCTTCATTGTCCAAGAACTGCACCGACTGCAAAATCACTTGCATCACACATTAGCTCAAAAGGTAAATTCCAATCAGGTGCTATTATAACCAGAGCATTAGTAAGTTTCTCTTTGAGAGTGTTAAATGCCTCTAAACATTCCTGATCAAAATTAAAGGGTATATCTTTTTCTATTAATTTCGTTAAAGGTTTAGCTATTTTAGAAAAATTTTTAATGAATTTTCTATAGAAACCAGCATGTCCTAAAAAGCTTCTAATTGCCTTAACCGAACAAGGGGGAGGTAGTTTTTCAATAGTCTCAACTTTTACTTTATCAACTTCTATCCCTTTACTAGAAATCTTGTGTCCTAAAACAATACCTTATTGAACCATAAAATGACATTTTTCCTAACTGAGAACAAGATTTGTTTCCTCACACCTTATTAAAACTCATTCTAAATTCTTAAGGTAGAGATGGAAAGATTTACCGAATACTGAGAAGTCATCCATAAATACCTCCATGATGTCCTCCACGAGTTCGTCAAATATGGCTAGCATGCAACGGTGAAAAGTAGCAGGAGCATTACATAATCCAAAAGGCATTTTACGATAAGCAAACGTACCATATGGACACGTGAATATTGTTTTCTCATGATCTTCAGCAGCTATCGGGATTTGGAAATAACCCGAAAGTCCATCCAAGAAGCAATAATACATATGTCCTGATAGTCTTTCCAACATCTGATCAATGAAGGGCAATGGAAAGTAATCTTTTCTAGTGGCATTGTTCATTTCTGTAGTCGATGCACACTCTCCAACCTGTTACATGCACACTCTCTAACCTATTACCATTCTTGTAGGGATCAATTCGTTCTTTTTATTGGCAACAACAGTCATGCCACCTTTCTTAGGAACAACCTGCACAGGACTTACCCAAGCACTGTCAGAAATAGGATAAATAATTCCAGCATCTAGAAGTTTAATTACCTCAGTCTTGACCACTTCCTTCATGTTGGGGTTCAGTCTTCTTTAAGCTTGCACACATGGTTTATATTTATCCTCCATCAAAATTTTGTGGGTGCAAAAAGAAGGACTGATTCCTTTAATGTCAGAAAATTTCCAAGCTGTGGCTTTTTTTATGTTTTCTTAACACTTGGATTAATTCCTCCTTCTCCGTAGGTTGTAAGTTTGAAGCAATAATTACTGGTAGTGTAGAATTGTCTCCTAAGAATGTATATTTTAAGTGTTTGGGTAATTGTTTGAGATCTAGTCTGGGAGGTTCATCAACAGAGGGTTTTTGTCTTAGTTCATCTTTAATCTCAATGCCCACGTAAACTATTTGTCTTGGGGAAGGTTTGTTGGAGTTTAAATCAGTTATTACCTTTTTTATCTCAGTGGTAACTTCGTCCTCTCCCCCACCTTGAACGAGATACAATTTCAACGTGTCTTTAAGAGTGATTTCCTGAAAAGAATCTTGAACAGAATAATCAATGGAATCAATAAAATAACAGGAACCATCTTGTTCCCTAGAAAATCGCATCGCATCAGAAATTTTAAACACAATTTCTTCATCACCTACCTTAAGCACAAGTTTACCATCTCTTACATCAATAATAGCTTTAGCAGTAGCTAAAAATGGGCGTCCTAGGATTAAGGGTACCTCAACATCCTCATCCATGTCAAGCACAACAAAATCAACAAGAAATATAAATTTATCAACTTTAACTAATACATCTTCAATGATACCCCTAGGATATTTAACAGATCTATCGGCTAATTGAATACTCATCTTAGTGGGTTTTAGTTCCTCTAGATCTAGTTGCTTGAACATTTTATAAGACATTAAGTTGATACTAGCACCTAAATCTGCTAATGTTTTTTTAATATTTAAACTACCAATTAAGCAAGGAATAGTAAAACTTCTTGGATTTTTTTAATTTGGTTGGTAGTTTATTCTGGAGGATTGCTGAACATTCCTCGTTAAGTTCCACTGTAGATAGTTCTCTAAACTTCCTTTTATTTGTTAGAAGCTCCTTCAAAAATTTTGCATATGTGGGCATCTGCGAAATAGCTTCAACGAAGGGTAAGTTAATATGTAACTATTTAAAAAGCTCAAGAAATTTACTGAATCGAGCATCCATACGGTCTTTGTTCAACTTTACTATGTATGAGATGGGTGGATTGTATTCCTTAGGGGCCGATGGGGCTTTTTCTTTAGGTTCGGTCTCTTCGACGGTCTCCTTGTCAGGTTCTTGAACAGCTTTCTTCTCAGTTTCTACTAGTTTTTTTCCACTCCTTAATGTGACTACCTTAACATGCTCCCTAGGGTTGGGTTCAGTATTACTCAGCAAACCACCTTGTGGTTTTTCAGAGATTAGCTAGTGAGCTGGCCTATTTGAGTTTCGAGTCCTTGAATGGATGCTTGCTGATTTTTAAGTGTCGTCTCAGTGTTTTGGAAATGAGTTTCTAATACTGAGATAAATTTCGTAAGCATCTCCTCAAGGTTCGGCTTTTTCTCTTGCTGGTAAGGTGGTTGTTGAAATCCCGGAGAGGGTGGTGGTCTCTGATTTCCTTGATTCCCTTGTCCTTCCCATGAGAAATTAGGGTGGTTCCTCCAACCTGAATTGTAAGTGCTACTATAAGGATTGTTTTGAGGTCGAGGGTTATTACCCATATAGTTGACTTGCTCATTTTCCATGCCATGTCCATAAGAGGAGTACTTTGGGTTGCTCATGTTTCCTAGAGTTAAGTCACACTGCATCGCTGGATGTACTTGCGTAGAACCAACAAAACTATCAATCTTTTTATTAAAAAGTTCTACCTGATTAGAAAGTATAGTGACCGCGTCAACATTAAAAACTCCAGCAGCTTTTTGCGGCTTTGTTCTCATAACTTGCCACTGATAGTTACTCAGTGAAATCTCCACTATAAACTCGTAAGCTGCCTCTGGTGTTTTGTTATTGATTGTTCCACCGGCGGCTGCATCAATCATCTATCTCGTTGAGGGGTTCAAACCGTTGTGAAAATTTTGAACTTGTGACCATGGAGGTAACCCATGGTGAGGGCACCTTCTCAATAAATCCTTGTATCTCTCCCAAGCATTGTAGAGTGTTTCTAAATCCATCTACACAAAAGAAGATATATCATTCCTCAACTTTGCCGTTTTAGCCATTTGCTCCTTAATAAAATTTTCGGTCATTTGTTCTCAAGTAGTGATTGATCCTCTGGGTAGAGAATTTAACCACTATTTAGTTTTATTCCTCAAGGAAAAAAGGAATAATCGAAGATGAATGGCATCATAAAAAACTCCATTTATTTTGAATGTGTCGTAGAATTCCAAAAAATTAGCTAAATGTGAGTTAGGATCCTCATCCAGCAAACCATCAAACTGAACAAACTGTTGTATCATTTGAATAGTGTTAGGTTTCAGTTTAAAATTGTTTGCAGCAATAGCAGGCCTAACAATACTAGATTCAGTACCAGCTAGATTAGGATTAACATAATCATACATAGTACGAGGAACAGGGGTTTGATTCACAGGATCTACGGCTATCGCCGGAGGTGGTAGATTATCCTAATTTGCGTCTATCTCTTCAGTAGATTCGGTTTCATTCTCTTGTCCTTGTTTTGTGTACTGTAGACTTCACCTTATGTTTCTTCGGTTTCTACGAACTGTGGCTTCTAAGTCGTTATCAAACAATAGTGGTCCTGACTGGTTTCTTCTAGTTATAAACTAGAAACACCTGTCAGGGAAAGGAAAAAGAAAATTTAGTAAGAAAAAAATAGAAAATAAATTTCAAATAACGTAAAAATAGCAAAAGTAATAGGAATCGAGTGTTCCTAATATCTTAGTTCCCCAGCAACCGCACCAAAAACTTGATCGTGATTTCGATGAAGAAATAATGATCGTACCTGGAAACTAACTATTATCACGATAAAAGGCAAGCACACCTATCGATTAGTAGTATAGTTAGTGGCAAGACCAGAATATCAAATCTAAGGAACTAAAAGTACTAGTAATGACTTTCTTCCTATTATCTAGCCTAAAAATAAAGAGGGTTTTGTTGGTAAACTAAAATTCTAGCTAACTAAAGACACGACAAAGAGTAAATTGGGAAATTACTTTAGGAAAACTTAATTGACAAAGGCAATACCTAAGGAAGAATCCACCTAGACTTCGCTTGTTATTTAACCTTGAACTAGAAGATTTTCTTCATTTGACTTGATCTGTAGGGATCCCTAAATTATGTTAATATCTCCATCGAGAATAAGAACAACTAACCCTAGGGTGATTAATTGAAATCTCTTTCTAATTAAAACCCCTAGTTCTGCATTAACTCGCTCTATGGATCCTCCTATTAGATTTGACTCTAATCTGGCAGATTTTCATCGTCCTATGTCTAGGATTGTGATCAACTCCGCTTAATTGTGTTGGATCTACTTTTAAAAAGGGACTTTTGCTCCTCTGAATAAGCACATTCGACTTGAATTAATATCCTGAAATATCAACTCAAGAACTAAAAACAAAATTAAGAACAAATCAAATATTTATCATATAGTTCAGATAACAATAACAAGATTCGTCTTAGGTTTCATACCCTTCATGTATTTGGGGATTTAGTTTATGTTTATAAAAGAATACATCTCAGAATAAAGAAAATAACAAAACATAAAGAAAACCCAAAACCCTTGAAAGGATTGAAGGGAGATCCTCAGTCTTGATGTAAATCCTTACTTCAGAGATTGATCAATCGACTTTCTTCGAGTAATTCCCTGTCCTCTACTCTGAGTCTTGGCGGGGACACCGTACACCCTTATAATCGCCTCCTAGGGTATTTATCTAGAGTTTAGAGTGTCTTTCTTAGCCCCTAAGTAGCTTTTTCTATGTGAAATAGAAACTCGTTACGTCAGGGACACGCTCGTGTGGCACGCCAGTGTGAATCGAGCCCAGGACGTGTTCAAGCCTGTTAATTTGGCACGGGCGTGTGATTCACCGGTGTGAGGAAGTCCAGACCGTGTTGATCTCTTACTTTGGCCCATTTTATCCTTTTTTGGCCTGTTTCTCATTTTTTTCACTTTCCTATGCTCACCTAAGTATAAAACATGAAATTAAAGGATTAGGAGCATTAAATTCCATAAATTCAACGATAATTCATCCATAAATGTGCTAACTGTGGGATAGAAATATGTATAATTTACAGTTTATCACATACATAACAGATTAGAATACAGAATCATGCCTACTGACCTTACACACCACCTCCGTCCAACCTTATACACCATGTGGGGATAAAATCGACCCATCCAACCCTACACACCAAATATGGGGATAAAATCAACCCATCCAACACTACACACCATAAGGTGTCGTGATACGGCACATAGCAGAAATATGAAGCATAGCTGCCAAATAACAGGCTTAGAAGCCCTTCAGATACTTCCTTCACTTCATCAATAAACCTACCCCAATGCAATGCAATCATACATAATGGCATGCTGTAATACAGATAAACAGAACATATATCAAAATCTAGAATAGTACAGTACACATGCTAAGTATCACATGCTTAAATCATACATCATAATATTAGATCACAGATGAGAGGTCTAAGATATCTTTACCGACCTTACAACAGGTTACAGTTGACTTGGGCGACCCGTGTAACCTTACAGTACATTTTGGAAAAATGGGCTCACACGCTCATGTGGCCTGTCCGCGTGGGCCCACACGTTGGTGTGGCCCACACAGCCCAAATTGGCCTTAGCCGTGTAGATCACACGGCTTGACCCAGAATCCCACATGCTCGTGTGACCCACATGACCCAATTTGTCGAGCCCGTATCTTGCACACGGCCTTATTTGCCTCACATGGCTGTGTCCGTCACTCCTGTGTCGTGCACGCATGGCCTGGTTCGTTGCTCACACGACTGTGTCTCGCCACACGGGCTCCACACGCCCATGTGGTGTCAACAGTAAGCTTTTTAGCTTTCACTGAATTTCTATTTCTATGCAATCGGAGTACACACCTGGTTTGTTTTGGATGCCTGAACCCTTCCGAGCACTCCAGAACCTATATTTAACAATCCTAAGTCCAAAATTAGTCACTTGAAACGAGTTAACAAGAATCGATAAAACTTACATCTCAATGAAATCCCTACCTTTGAGCGAACACCAATAGAATGTGCTTAGTTGGCACCGTTCTGAGGACCACCGCCACTTACAGAACTCCTAAACACAAAAACACCCCATTAAGTAATCATTCATGAGGAACAGATAAGATTAATCTGAAACATAACTTACCATCCAAATCCCATGTTTTTCTTCCTCACTTTCCACAATAACCCTAACTCTCAGCATTTCACAACATCTCTAATAAACGATAAATTATACATGTTTTTACCTCATGCTTAGCCCAATTTATGGATGAATTATCATTGAATTTGTGGAAATTGGTGCCCTTAATCTTTCTATTTCATGTTCTATGCCCAGGTGAGCTTAAGGAAGAGAAAAGAGCAAGAAACGGACCAAAAACGGGTAAATTTAGCCAAATTCAATAATCAACACAGCCCAAAGATTCACCACACGGCTGTGCCACACGGCCGTGCCACCTTGGGCCCATACACGACCCAACCCTGACAAGCACGACCAGACCACACTGCTGTGCCACCATCAACAGGCCCGACCATGGCCTGGGCCTCGATCCACATGGGCATGGCACACGGGCGTGTCCCTGTCATGAGGAAGTTAGATTTCACTCGGAAAAGGCTACTTAGGGGCTAAGAAAGACACTCCAAAGCTCTATATAAAGACCATAAGAGGCAACTCCAAAGATATACTTTTCTCTCCTCAAAAGGGTACTTTTTCTCCCACAAAAGAGTGCCTTATTTCTGCCAACACAGAGAGTAGAAGCAAGGAATTACTCCAAGGGAAGCCGATTGATTCATCCCAGAAGCCAAATTCTTCCTCAAGACTGAAGATCTCCTTTCAAATTCTTAGAAGGGTTTTTGGGTTCTTTATGTTTTGTTATCTTTATTCTTCTGAGATGTTTTCTTTTATAATCATGAACTAAATCCCCCAAATACTTGAGGAGGATGAAACCTAAGACAGATCTTGTTATTATTTTCTCTTGAATTATATAATAAATACTTGATTTGTTCTTAGTTGTGTTTTTAACTCTTAAATTGATATTTCCGGGATATTGATTTAAGTCGAATGTGCTTATGTAGAGGAGCAAAAGTCCCTGCATAGGAGTAGATCTGACACAATTAAGTGGAGTTGATCGCAATCCTAGAGATAGGACGATAAAAATCTACCGGATTAGGGTCAAACCTAATAAAGGAATCCATAGATCGAGTTAATGCGATTCTAGGGGTTTTAATTAGAAAGAGATTTCAATTAATGAACCTAGGGTTAGTTGTTTTTAGTCTTGATAGAGATATTAACATAAGCTAGGGATTTCTATGGATCAAGTCAAGTAAATAAATCATCCAGTTCAAAAGTTGATAACAAGTGAAGTCTAGGTGGATTCTCCCTTGAGTATTGTCCAAATCATTCAGTTTTCCTAAGAGTTTTTCCCTAATTTACTTTTTTGTGCATTCTTAGTTTAGTTTTAGAATTAGTTTAGTTTCATAAAATCCCCTTTTATTTTTAGGTTAAATAATAAAAAGAAAGTTAGTACTAGTACTTTTGGTTCCCTTGGGTACGATATCTCGGTCTTGCCACTAAGCTATACCACTGTTCGATAGGTGCGCTTGCCTTAAAATCGTGATAATAGTTAGTTTCTGGTTTGATCATCATTATAAATCTTATTACTTCATATCACACATATCAACCTCAAATTCCTACACAACCACAATAACTAAATAATACTCGTACAGCAACTCGAACACAAGACCTCCCTTACTCCAACACATTTTAACCACCAGACCAGCAGACCCATTCTGACATAACTTTACCCGCATTTAATTATAAGCCTACTGAACAAAAGTAAGGCTTTATTCAAATAAAAAAAATTTAGCCCAAGTCTGGACTTGAACTTGGGACCTCTCCAACACACCCAGAGCACTTAACCACTTAAGTAGACAAATATTTTGTGTCAAATTAATACATAAACATATTCAGATATTTCCAAGCTACAAATTCATAAAAAGCCAGAATTAAGAAAATTTGGGGCGTTGCAACTCTACCCCCTAAAAGAAATTTTGGCCTCGAAATTTTACTTGATCCGAAAAGGTGAAGATATTACTATCGCGTTGAATCCTCTAGCTCCCAAGTGGCTTTTTCAGTGCTATGATTCCATCACAGCACCTTCACTAAGGGGATAGATTTCCTACGTAGAACCTTAATGTCACGATCCAGAATCTGAACTGACTCCTCCTCTAATGTTAGTTCTGGTCTAATCTCAATCTCCTCCAAAAGCACAATGTACGTGGGATCAGAATGGTAACATCTTATTATCGAGACATAGAACACATCGTGAATGCGATCTAACTCTAGAGGTAGCTCCAACTGATATGCCACTAGCCCTACTTGTCTCAAAATCCGGTATGGCCCAATAAACCGAAGGCTCAGCTTGCCCTTGCGACCGAACCTCAGAACCTTTTTTTATGGCGAGACCTTATAGAAAACTAAGTCCCTCACAAAATACTCAATGTCCTTCCTCTTCAAATCAGTATAGGACTTCTGCCTATCAGAAGCTACTTTTAAACGATCTCGAATCTGATGAACCTTATCCTTAGTCTCTGATACCAACTCCAAACCCATAATATGTCGCTCACCTAACTCAGTCTAGCACAAGGGAGTGCGACACTTATGACCATACAGTGCCTCGAAAGGTGCCATCTGTATAATGGACTGGTAACTGTTGTTGTAGGTGAACTCTGCTAAAGGCAAGTACTCATCCCAACTGCCTCGAAAATCAATCACACAGCTCCTTAACATGTCTTCCAGTATCTGAATCACCCTCTCTGACTGGCCATCTATCTGAGGATAGAAAGCAGTACTAAAGTCTAATCTTGAACCCAAAGCTTTGTGAAGCTTTTGCCAGAACTGTGACATGAAACGAGGATCTCTATCGAAGATGATCGAGATAGGAACCCGATGTAGCCCCACTATCTCTAAAATGTAGAGCTTAGCCAATTTCTATAGGGAGAAGTCTATCCTAACCGGAAAAAAGTGAGTAGACTTGGTCAATCAATCCACAATGACCCATACAGAATCCTTCTTAGTGGATGTTAGAGGAAACCCACTAATGAAGTCCATCATTACTCGCTCCCACTTCCATATCAGTATCTTTACTGGTTGTAGCAAACCCGAAGGTAACTGATGGTTAGCCTTAACCTCTGACAAGTCAAACAGAGAGCCACAAAGTCGGTCACCTCTCATTTCAACCCTGGCCACCAGTATAACTCTCGGAGATCTTTATACATCTTTTTCCCACTAAGATGCATAGCATAAGGGCTACTATACGCTTCCCTCAGAATCGACTATCTCAAGCCTTCATCATTAGGTACACAAATCCGTCCTCTGAAACACAAAACCCCATCACTGTTAATCTCAAAATCTCTAGTAGCACCAGTCTCAACCTGACGAAAACGTAACTCAAGAGACTTATCCCCCATTTGTTTATCTCTGATCTGATTAATCCATATAGGTTTCACTTGTAGCTCAGCCAATAGGCTCCCATCGTCAAAAAGACTTAGTCGAGTGAACATTGCCCTTAGGCCGGTCACAGCCCTACGGCTTAGCGCAACGGCCACTACATTAGCATTATCAAGATGATACCCTGATCATAGATCAATCTTGGAGAACACAGAAGCCCTTTTAAACTGGTCGAACAAGTTGTTTATCTTCGAAAGTGGGTATTTATTCTTAATCGTTAACTTATTCAATTGGCGGTAGTCGATACACATCCTCATCGTACTGTCCTTTTTCTTTACGAACAAAATAGGTGCTCCCTACGAAGACACACTGGGACGAATAAACCCATGATCTAACAACTCCTGTATCTGGGCCTTAAGCTCTGTAAGCTCTTTTGGTGCCATTCGGTAAGGGGCGATAGACACCGGAGCTGTATCAGGAATCAACTCAATCCTAAACTCTACCTCTCGGCTTGGAGGTATACTCAATAGGTCCTCTGGAAAAACATCTGGAAAGTCCTTCTAAATTCGGATGTCCTTAATCGAAGAGTCCATAGAATCCAAAACATTGGTGTAGGTAAAAAATGCCTCACATCCCTTCCTTACTAACTTTTTTGCCACCAATGCAGATACCATATTAGTCAAATAATTTTGTCATTCCCCAATCACGACTACCTCATTATCCTCCTCGGTTCTCAAAACAACCCTCTTTTTAATGCAATCCAGACTCACTTTATGTTTCACCAACTAGTCCATGCCTAGAATCAAATCAAACAACCCAAATGGAAGTTCCATCAGATCAGCTAGAAATACAGTCCCTTAGACCTCTAACGGTACATCACTAAACAGTTTACTAACTCCAGTAGATTGCCCTAACGGACTCACCACCGTTATCTCACTAGAAGTGCTCTCAAATGAAATCCTCAAAACCTCAGACAAAGTACTAGCTACATAAGAGTGTATAGAACCTATGTCTATCAATGCAAAGTAATGTACATTAAAAATTAAAAATGTACCGTGATGACATCTGGAGCATCTCCATCCTCACGGCGATGTGCAGTATAAACTAATGCAGGCTACCTCGCCTCAATCAGTCCAGCACCTATGTCCAGTACTTTCTTCCCTCGGCCCATACCATTACCACCTCTGGCCTGTCCTCGGCCTCTAGGTGGCTGTTGTACCACTCTCGGCGGCTGTGCAGTCTCAGTAGTCAGAGCTTGCATCTGATTAGTCCTCAATGGATAGTTCTTAACACGGTGTTTAGTAGACCCACACCTCAAACAAGATTTAGTAACCCTCTAACACTCCCCTGGATGGCGTCTATTACAGTACTGACAAATCGTCACTCTAGTAGATGCAACAGTAGGCCCAACACTTATGGGCCCATCAGTCCTGGCCTTTTTCGTACGCCTCATCCCAGTATTCGAAGGCTCTGGATCCCTC
The DNA here is from genome assembly GCA_020496765.1 of Gossypium stocksii. NCBI lineage: Eukaryota > Viridiplantae > Streptophyta > Magnoliopsida > Malvales > Malvaceae > Gossypium > Gossypium stocksii. The sequence goes on along the minus strand of CM035632.1, from coordinate 99,005,072 downwards.
TTAGCCTTCACTTTTTTTTTTGGTTTTGGCACTCCGAGCGCTTCACCTCTTCGACGATCTTCATCTTTTCTACCAGTGTTGAGAAATCCCGCTCCCTATGAGGAGATATCAGAACTCGTAAACTGTCCCGGAGACCATCTTCAAACCGGACATAGCGTTCGTACTCTGTCGCCACCATGCCTCGCACATAACGGCTCAGCCTAAGAAATTCAGTCTCATACTCGGCCACAGAACGGTCACTTTGAGTGAGATTTAGAAACTCACGTCTCCTAGTATCGACATAACTGGCCCTCACATATTTACTCTGGAAGGCCATTTTAAACAGATTCTATGATAGACAATCGGGCTGAATGCCCTTTTTAACTGTAAGTCACCACTGATATGCCTCGTCGCGAAGCAGTGAAACAACCCCTTTAAGCTTCTGCTCATCAATGAAATCCAAGTCGTCCATGATATGTTCCGTGGCCTCTATCCAATACTTGGCCACATTAGGAGCGACTCTAGGGATGCCCCTAAATAGCTCAACCACATTGGACCGGAGTCGTTCCGTAACTGACCCACAGTCCTCAGATCCAGTGTTGGGCCCAGCGACCCTCTCTAATATCCATAGCATGGCTTGGGACAGTGCGTCGTCCCTAGCCATTCGATCATAAGACCCTGACCCCGTCTTAGTAACGGGTGACACCGGTGTCTCGCTAGTGTCCATATTCAACAGCGTATCAGATGCTAAGGACTCAGCTCGAGCCCCTTTAAGGTCTCTACCTTGGCTTTTAGTATCCCGTCCACGAGTACCGCGTGTGCTCATCATAATTTCAAAATTATCTGTATCAACAGTTTTATGCAAATCAGTTTACAGTTTTAATAATTATTAACAGATATTTTATGTAATACAGTATCAGAGTTTCAAAGTCTGTTATCGCGATAAAAAGCCTCACTAAAGTTTTTAGTCTACACTACCTAGAGTGTTTTCAGTGTAATCCACTACCTAAGGTAATCTCAGAATAATTTCAGACAGATCAAACAGATTTTTAGTATATACTAAGCATGCTTTCAAATAGTATATATCAGAGTTTCAGAAACTTACAGGATCGGTGCCGAAGACTCGGTGTACCACTTATCTAGTATAAAAAACATTTCAAATCGTGTACAAATCATTCCTCAAAACCAAATTTAAAACCCAAAACCACAATTGAGTTTTGCAACCCTACTCTGATACCATTAAATGTAACACCCCAAACTCGGTATAGACATTATGGTTGAATCTGGTGATGTCACATGAGACTGTTTTGAAAATCAATTCAAATATAAAAACTCATTCAGATTATTATCTTTTACTTAGTCGAAAAATACGTATTGGTTGATTTGCTTGAAAACATATCTTTTACGTGGAAGCTTTGAAAACCGTTTATACATACAAAAACCTTTAGTTTAGTTAGGAAAAATGCAGTTGTTGTGTAGCAGTTTATAAATCAATAATAACAATTTAAAATCCCAATCAAAAACCAAAGCAGTCTAATGTCTAATATTTACCTATTCATACCCAGATTAAACTATGTATAATAAACTAAAATAGTAAAACCGTGAATAAATAGTTCAGAAGTAGTGGTTATTGTTGAGCCTTCCGCTGCATCGATCCGTCTACAGCTGGGGATTACTTGACAGATAAAACAAATAAAGGGGTGAGTTTTCGCAAACTCAGTGTGTACATCCCCATAGTACAACATGCAAACAGTCAGATAACAGAATACAGTCATATTTCGAGCCTGAACCCTTTACAGAAATGGTGTGGGCCTCAGCCCACTCAAATCAGAATTAGATACAGACTGAGGGCTTTAGCCCATCATAAATATCGCATGCATAATAGATCAGAATACAAAATCATGCCCACTGACCTTACACACCATCTCCGTCCAACCTTACACACCATGTGGGGATAAAATCGACCCACCCAGCCTTACACACCAAATATGGGGATAAAATTAACCCATCCAACCCTACACACCATAAGGTACCGTGATACGACACATAGCAGAAATATACAGCATAGCTGCCAGATAACAGGCTTAGAAGCCCTTCAGATACTTCCTTCACTTCATCAATAAACCTACCCCAATGCAATGCAATCATACATAGTGGCATGCTGTAATGCAAATAAACAAAACATATATCAAAATCCAGAACAGTACAGTACACATGCTAAGTATCACACGCTTAAATCATACATCATAACATCATATCACAGATGAGGGGTCTAAGATATCCTTACCGACCCTACAACAGGTCACAGTCGACTTGGGCAACCCGTGCAACCTTACAGTACATTTCAGAAAATGGGCTCACACGCCCATGTGGCTAGCCCGTGTGGGCTTACACGGCCCAAATTGGCCTTGGCCGTGTGGATCACATGGCCTGGCCCAAAATTCCACACGCCTGTGTGGGCCCGCATGACCTAATTTACCAAGCCCGTACCCGTACACGGCTTCGCCGGCCTCACATAGCCGTGTCCGTCGTGCCCTATCACTCGCACATGGCTTGGTTTATCGCTCACTCGGCTATGTCTCGCCACATGGCCTCTACACAGGCAGTCCACAAGCCCGTGTGGCGTCGATAGTAAGCTTTTTAGCTTTCATCGAATTTTAATTTTTGTGAAATCGAAGTACACACCTAGTTTATTTTGGATGCCTAAACCCTTCCGAGCACTCTAGAACCTATATTTAATAATTCTGAGTCCAAAATCAGTTACTGGAAATGGGTTATTAAGAACCGATAAAACTTACATCTTAACGAAATCCCTACCTTTGAATGAACAATGATAGAATGTGCTTAGTTGGCACCGTTATGAGGACCACCGCCACTGACAGAACTTCTAAACATGAAAACACCCCTTTAAGTAATCATTCGTGAGAAACAGATAAGATTAATCGGGAACATAACTTACCACCGCGCACTATCGTAGTGTGGAAAAGATGGAAAGAAAACGAAAATCAATAGCAACAGTGGAAAGAAGATGAAGAAATCAGCACAAAAGAGAGGGGAATTTTGATCAAAATTAAAAAAGAGAAAAATATTGAGAGGGGGAAAACTAAATATACCGATAACCACCCAAATCTCATATTTTTCTCCCTCAGTTCCCACAACAACCCTAACTCTCAGCATTTCACTACACCTCAAATTCCTACACAGCCACAATAGCAAAAATAATACTCATGCAGCAACTTGAATACAAGACCTCCCTTACTCTAACATACCTTAACCACCAGACCAGCAGACCCATTCTAACATTACTTTACCCACATTTAATTATAAGCCTACTGAATAAAAGTAAGGCTTTATTCAAATAAAGGCTAATTTGGGTAAAAATAATAGAAAAATTGAGACTTAAATAATTAATATTTACAGACTCACACGTCGAACTTGTGGTCCCGAAACCATTGTTTCCTACACTACTGGAAAACAGGTTGTTACATTAGTTAAAGGATATACCTAATAAATTCATTAATATATTTTTTGTTATGTTTGAAATGTTAATTTTGGGAAGTTGATGAATGTGTACATATTTTATGTATATACAAGTTGGTATGAAAGTATAGTATGAAAGGTTAAAACCTTGCTGTTAATAGCATATGTGGTAATGGTTGAAAGGTATATATATAACATATAAAGTAGTGTTTGGAAGATAGATTAATATGAATCATGCTTGAAAGTAGTTAATTGATTGGTGATAGTGTTATGTAATGAATGATTGAAGTAGGATAATGTTTAGATATTATACTCGTAGCAAGCTTATATGTATCTTGAGTAGGGATTGAGTTATGTAATTGAAATTGGAAAATAACATATATAGGGCTTGAGTTATGTAATTGAGATTGGAAAATATCATATATTGGTTATGTATGAATTGAACATAGGAGTTGGCATATGTTATATAGTTGATAGGAAAGGTTTGTCATTGATGTTGTTGTATGGATACATATGAGATAGGAAGTGTGAAAGATATTATATATAAATTAAAGTGTTGTTCATATGGTAAAAATTATAACCGGTATAAGGTTAGGCTTAATTTATATTGGAAATTGTAGGTTTGTGAATGAATTTTCACATGAATAGTTAATGACATTGCGATGTCATGCGAATGTCGTCAAGATGAGTAAATCACGTTGCGATGCCGAGGGTTGTCATCACGATGAGCTTTGGTTCCAAGCTAATGTGTGACGAGAAATTCCATTACCGCGATAAGGAGGCCAATTGGCCAAGTCAATATGTCACGTCATGACAAGGATCCCCTTTACATCATTGTGTTGACTTTGAATTTTGAAACTTTTCATTTTAGTCTTAATTTGACCTTAGTTTAGCTTTAGAGCTTTCGTAAGCTCGTATAAAGCCCATGAGTTAATGTATTTCATCTTGAATGTGTATTTCTTTGTGATATCGCGTGATATGTAGTAATAAAATTTATAAAAACTGATCACACCAAAAACTAACTAATATCACGATTTTAAGGCAAGCGCACCTATCGAACAGTAGTATAGTTTAGTGGCAAGACCGAGTTATCGTACCCAAGGGAACCAAAAGTACTAGTACTTACTTCCTTTTTATTATCTAACCTAAAAATAAAAGGGGTTTATGAAACTAATTCTAAAACTAAGCTAAGAATGCACAAAAAGTAAATTGGGGAAAAACTCTCGGGAAAGTTAATTGATATAGGCAATACTCAAGGGAGAATCCACCTAGCCTTCACTTGTTATTAACTTCTTGAACTAGACGATTTCTTCACTTGACTTGATCCGTAGAGATCCCTAACCTATGTTAATACCTCCGTCGAGGATAAGAACAACTAATCCTAGGTTGTTTAACTAAGGTTTCTTTCTAGTTAACACCCCTAGGTTGCATTAATTCGATCTATAGATCCCCCTATTAGGTTTGACCCTAATCCGACAGATTTATGTCACCCTATATCTAGGGTTGCATGCAACTCCGCTTAATTATGGTAGATCTACTCTTAAAACAGGGACTTTTGCTACTCTGCCTAAGCACATCAGTTTCTTGACTTAATACCTAAGATTATTAAACCAAGAATTAAGAACACATAATTAAGAACAATTCAAGTATTTATCATATAATTCAAGAATGAATAATAACAAGATCTATCTTAGATTTCATCCCCCTCAAATATTTGAGGGGTTTAGTTCATAATTACTAAAAAAAACATCTCAGAAGAAATAAGATAACAAAACATAAAGAACCCAAAAACCCCTGAAGGAATTCAGGGAGATCCTCTGTCTTGATGTAGAATTCCAGCTTCTGGGATGAATCAATCGGCTTCCCTTGGAGTAATTCCCTACTTTCACTCCTTGTGTTGACAGAAATATGGCGCTCCTTTTGGGAGAAAAGACTACACTCTTAGAGTTGCCTCCTAGGGTCTTTATATAGAGCTTTGGGATGCCTTTCTTAGCCTCTAAGTATCCAAATCCGAGTGAAATTGCACTTCCTCACGATAGGGACACGCCGGTGTGGTTTCAATAAGAGGCCGTATACAAGCTTGTTGAGGGTGGCACAGTCGTGTGGCTTGGCCGTACTTATCGGGGCTGGGCCGTGTTGGACCTTATGTGGCACGACCGTGTGCCACGGCCGTGAGGTGACTCCTTGGGCCATGTTATTTTCACACTTTGGCCTATTTTTTTCGTTTTCGGCCCGTTTTTCGTTCTTTTCTCTTCCTTATGCTCTCCTGAGTATACAACATGAAATAGAAGGGTTAAGAGCACCAATTCTCACAAAATTGATAATAATTCATCCAAAATATAGGCTAAACATGAGGTAAAAATATGTATAATTTGTCATTTATCAAATACCCCCACACTTAAGCCTTTGCTTGTCCTCAAGCAAAATCTCAATCCCTAATTAAGAATCATTCTTCTCAACTTACAATCTTTATCAATAATGTTTCAAACTAATTCACAAGTAATCATACAAAGAAAATTCAATCAGAAGAACATTAAAGATTCAATTACTCTAAGTTGAGAATTTTATCATCGAAACATAAGTTTTCTTCCCTGCTCCTAAGTAACTATCTCTTGATCAAAATTAACAAGATTTGACATCCTCACTAAAGATTCACTCTATCCACTCAAGGTGTTTAGGGTTCATGAATTAAGTACTCTCTAGTCAACCTAAAAAGTTATTACCATAGGCTTGCAAGAAAATCAAATCTCCACCACTATAGTTTGATATGATACATCGATCAAAAGGTCTTTCAATGGTTGTAATGGGGCTTGGTTAGGGGTGCTGTCACAAGCTGAAAAAGAAGGTTAAAATCAAGATTGAACTGAAAAATTATCTAGCTAGAAAAATCTCTATCACTGGAACATATTTCTCGAGCTAATTCTTATGATAATATCATTTTCGCCTTGGTAGCCTTAAAATAGAAATATGCAAAAACTATTTGAACTATTACAGATTACAACTGAATTAATACATACATTTTTTTAAGAACAATTCAAATACAATACAATAAATTGAATATTTACAACTTCGTAATTTGGAAAAGAGAATAAAGCTAGATAATAATTCAACTTGAATCTCGACAAAAATAGGGATCAAAGTAATTGAATGAAATTCAACAAAAAGGGGTTATTGGTTAATAGTAGGGGTAAGTCAAAGAATAGGTTTTTAGGCTCAATGGGGTTCACTAGGGGTTAATTTATGGAGGTAGGCTTTTGTGGAGTAAGTGGGTTAAATCCTAAGTGCCTTTATCATTTCGGTATATCAAATCAATGATGTGGTCTCGACATGTATAATCAAAGCAAGTTCTAGAATAACAAATCAGTATTGACTCACTCAAAGCAATAATAAAAGTGAGCACGAAAGAATGTATGCTCAAAAGGCTCAAAAAATCTCACCAGAATTATGGCTTTTGATGTCAATCCTATGAATTTCAAATCTCAAGATAACATTTAAAATTCAGGAAAATAACTTATGAAAAAAAAATTGGGGTTCTAAAAAATTTCAACTTATCATGCTTGATTCCCTAATGTTTTAAAGTTTGAATAATCAAAGTACAATCACCTATGTTTTAATTTTCAACTTATCAATAAAAATCATAAATCAATCAGAATTAATTCCTATTAGGAGACTGAGGATAATGCGGAATTAAGAACAATGCATCATATTTCAGGGTTTTCACAGATAATGTAATGCTTGAAAGTAAATTTCCCCCCACACTTAAGGTGTACATTGCCTTCAATGTACAAAGATAACATTAGTAGCAATAAAAGCACAAGATCATAAGATAGGGAAATGAATGAAAACTCCCTGCTTTGGATGGATTAGTGAGGTAGTGGTACCTACAGAGTGTCTGGGATAAAAGAAGATGCGGAGGTAGATACTCCAGTGATGGTAGTATTTGTTTGTCCACAGCTTTCATGTTGTGAGTGTAGGCTTTGGAGATGTCATCTTGGTGAGGATGTGGCAAGGTTCTCTTTAGAATTTAGATTTGAGCTGTAGAGCTCCTTTGAAAATGTGAAAGCACTTATCATTTTTAGGGAATTTCAGGATTAGAAAAATTAATCGTTAGGAGCTAGCCGATAGGAAATGATTGAAAATAAAATACACTATATCTAAGAATACTAATATTCAAATAATGAAAAAGGTAAAATGAAAGAAAATAAAAGTAAAAGTAAAAAGGAAAATAAAGTTAGAAGAAAATAAAAGGTAAAAATAGGGATCAGTGTTTAAATAAAAATTAAGATAAAAATAAAGTTAAGAGGAATAGAAATCTCTAATCCTCAAATGGATTACGCTGTGGCGGTGGTGAAGTGATGTGAAGGTGCTGGCATATCTGCTGCCGTGTCGCATCGATGTGATCAAAGCGCTAGAAGCATTGCTGCTCGAATCGTGATAGGCGATCAGATATGTCAGTGTATGAAGCTGCCGCATGAATTGGGCAGCGAGGGGGTGGTGGTTCTGTAGGTGCATCCTCCTCCACCGGTGGTGGTGGGACATCATCAGGAATGTCCTCGGGATCCTCCTGCTCGGCATCTCTAAGTAGCTGGTACTGTGGAGGATCAGTCTTACGTCGGCGCTAGATCATCCTCATGTGAAGCATGCTCTGGATGCCCTGTAGGGACATCTGGCCCACTAAAGTATATGAGGATGTCTGGGCTACAGTGTTGAATAGGCTGAAATAGCGGCCTAATCTCGTGATGTATGGGCCCATGGAAATTACGCCTTTACGGTGCATCTCTGTCTGATGCTGGATTGCGTAGGCAATGAAGTAGGCTAAATCGATAACATGCGCGTTTGGCATGCACCACAGGAAGTAGGCATCATGGGTGTTTACGACACTCATGCTCTCGCGTCGTCCCTTCAATGTATGCGAGAGTAAAGAGTGAAGGTACCTCATAGGTGGGACAAGGGCGGTCGCTTTGGAGTGACTAGGGTCGTATGTTGATGATGCAAGGACTAGGGCCTCCCAACACCTAGATGGTGATAGGTGGATATGGCGGTGAAGCTTGGAGAGACCCTCCTCTTCCATAAATTTCTCGGTGTAGAAACCGAGGGCTATACCGAACTCTGGGACACTGAGATGGTGTACGAGACCTCTTAAACAGAACTGGACTGTTCCTGGATCATCGTATCTGTTCATCACGGTCTGAAGATGGAATGTGGAATAGAACTCGAGAGTGAGTTCTAAGTATGTAGGCTCCATGATCTGGAAAAACTGCTCCCATGGATCGGTCATCATTAGGGCCCGGATCTCATCTGTTAGGTGTATTTACTCGAGGGTAGCCCAATCTATGCATCGGCCAGTGGTTACAGGGCGAGTTCGGAGTATCTAAAATTGTTCTTCCTGGGAGGCTTGCGAAAATTGGAGGAGTAGATGGCGGTTCTTAGTAATGGGTCGCGAGGATAAACCACCGGGTCCCTTGCGTTTCTTTGAAGCAGGGACGGTAGCTTTCTTACCGCTCGATGACGACATAGTACCTAAAAAAATTAAACATTAGTCTTAAAAATCAAAATTAAATTGACTAAAAAACTATATATGAAATACAATGAAGATTAAAATAATCATGTACCTAAAAACATAAAATGGGGACTAACCTAAATAGTATAATTTATCCATGATATAAAAAGTAAGCAACATGAGTATGTATTTATACTAAATGCAAGAGAAAAATGGCAATCAAATATGATTTTAAGTGGCATGCAATCATGAAATGTTCTATAATATTCTAGATTATTCATCCTAGTGTAACTAATTCCATGCTTGAATCAATTCTAAATCATGATATAAAGAATAAATAAAATAGATTAGTAAAAATTAGAGAGAAAAATGAGAAAATAGAACCAAATGGGAGAGGTGCACGGTCGTGAGGCACTTTCCACGGGTGTGGGATGGTCCTATACGAGCGTAGTGGTGTTTTGAGGATCGGTGGTGGCGTTTATGATGGTTGGGGAAGCAAAATTTTAGGGTTTGAGTGAGGGAGAGAATGAATAATGGCCCCTATTTATAGTTTTTGGGGTCACACGGGCATGGTACATGCCCATGTGACTCAAGTTTTGCCCGTGTGATTCGAAATTCAGTGGTTTTGGCGCGCCTGGTTCAAAGTACACGCCCGTGTTGGCCATCTCGCACTGCCGTTTGCGATTTTGTTCACTTTTCACATAGTCGTGTGAGAGGTCACACGGCCGTTGGCGATGAGGTTTCGTTATTCACACGGTCATGTAGGTAGTCACACGGCCGTGTCTAAATTGACAATGTTGGCCGCGGTCTGGAGGCACGGGCGTGTAGCTTTGTGTAAGCCCGTGTCTAAGTTGAAAGGTTGCCACGGCCATGTCGCACGGCTGTGGCGATTTGTCGGTGCCCGTGCTTTTGGGAAAATTGTGCTCTATTTACACACGGTCTGGGTGCACGACCGTGTCTCTGCTTTAAATGTTCACACGGCCTTAGGCACGCCCGTTGGCATGGCCGTGTGGTCCTAAATTTCTGCATTAAAAAGGGTTAGTTGATGCATAAAAATACTAAAATCAAAAATAAAAGAAAAGTTACTAAGTTAGTGCTCGGGTTGCCTCTCGAAAAGCGCTTATTTAAAGTCTAAGCTCGACTCTACCTGGATGTATCACAAAGGGATTTCGTGGAGCTAAAGCTCCTCCCTGTTATTTTTAAAATTCTCACCTTTATAGTGTTTAAGCCTATGGCCATTTACCTTGAAAGTACCGTGGTTAGGGTGAGTTACCTCAATTGTGCCGTATGGAAAGATAGTTTGAACAGTGAATGGACCTGACCACCTTGACTTGAGTTTTCCAAGAACTAGTTTCAACCTTGAGTTGTAGAGTAAGACAAGATCACTTGTTTTGAACTACTTAGGTTGTTTCAGTCGTTTGTCATGGCGTCGCTTCATGGCTTCCTTATATAGTCGTGAGCTCTCGTAGGCATTGCAACGCTATTCATTTAGCTCATTTAACTGCATTAATCATTTTTCACCTGCAAGCTTAAAATCAAGGTTTAAAAATTTAATAGCCCAGAATGCTTCATGTTCAAGTTCAAATGGCAGATAACAACTTTTTCCGTAGACAAGTTTATAAGGAGATGTTCCTATGGGTATTTTAAAAGTAGTTCTATAGGCCTATAAAGCATCGTATATCTTTCTTCACCAATCTTTTCTATTTGTTTCTATTGTTTTCCCTAAGATGCGTTTTAGTTCCCTATTTGTTACTTCCACTTGGCCACTGGTTTGTGGATGATAAGGGTAGCTATTCTATGGCATACTTCATACCTTTTTAAAACTTTTTCAAATTAGGCATTGCAAAAATGGGTACCCCTATCACTAATAATTATCCTCGGTGTTCCAAATCGAGAGAATAGTTTCTTCAAAAATCGTACTACCATTCTAGCATCATTAGTAGGTAAGGCTTGGGCTTCCACCCATTTTGACATATAATCTACTGCTACAAGGATGTACTTATTCCCAAATGAAATAGGGAATGGACCCATGAAATCAATACCCCATACATCAAATATTTCGCATGAGAGTATATAGTTCTGAGACATTTCATTGTGTTGAGAAATATTACCTGTTCGCTGGCATTTATCACAAGAGGTCACGTACCTGTTAGCATTTCTGAAAAGTGTAAGCCTGTAGAAACCTGATTCGAGTACGTTATAGGCAGTTCTGGCTCCACTATGGTGTCCTCCTGTGGGTCCTGAATGGTAGTGATTTAAAATTTGGTATGTTTCTGTCTCAGCTACACATCTTTGAATAACCTGATCTGCACAAATACGAAAAAGAAAAGGATCTTCTCAAAAGTAGTTTTTCACATCAGCGAAGAATCACTTCTTTTGCTGATGAGTCAACCCTTTTGGGGTTCTGTTAGCTACTAAATAATTTGCAAAATTGACAAACCAAGGAGCTACTTCGTCTGCTGAGGCGAGGAGTTGTTTTTTAGGAAACAAGTCATTTATTTTATCGAGGTACTTGGGTTGTGTGTTTTCTAGTCTTGAAAGGTGATCTGCTGCCAAGTTTTCAGCTCCTTTCTTGTCCTTTATTTCTAAATCAAATTCCTGTAACAATAGAATCCATCTTATTAATCGAGGTTTTGCATCAGTTTTAGTTAAAAGGTAACAAAGAGTAGAGTGGTCAGTATAAATAATGACTTTCGATAATATTAAATAAGATCTGAATTTGTCAAATGCAAAAATAACGGCTAGCAATTCTTTTTCTGTGGTAGTATAATTTGCTTGGGTGGCTGTCAAAGTTCTGCTAGCGTAATAAATCGGTTGAAAGTGCTTGTCTTTTCGTTGTCCCAAAACTGCACCTACTGCAAAATCACTCGCATCACACATTAGTTCAAAAGGCAGATTCCAATCAGATGAAATTATAATTGGGGCATTGACTAACTTTTCTTTGGGAGTGTTAAAAGATTCTAAGCATTCCTGATCAAAGTTGAAAAGCACGTCATTTTCTAGTAATTTCGTTAAAGGCTTAGCTATTTTAGAAAAATCCTTAATGAATCTGCGATAAAAACCGGCATGTTCTAAAAAACTTCTTATAGCCTTAACTGAATTAGGGGCAGGTAATTTTTCAATGGTTTCCATTTTTGCTTTATCTACCTCTATCCCTTTACTAGAAATTTTATGTCCTAATATAATACCCTCTTGAACCATAAAGTGACATTTTTCCCAGTTTAGCACTAAACTTGTCTCTTCACATCTTATCAAAACACGTTTTAAATTATTAAGACAAAGTTGGAAAGAATTAATAAAAACTGAAAAATCATCCATAAATACCTCCATGATGTCTTCCACGAATTCGTTGAAGATAGCTAGCATGCATCGCTGAAAAGTAGCAGGAGCATTACAAAAATCAAAAGGCATTCTACGATAAGCAAACGTACCGTATGGACATGTGAATGTCATTTTCTCCTGATCTTCTGGAGCTATCGGGATTTGGAAGTAACCAGAGAGGCCATCTAGGAAACAATAATACATGTGACTTGATAATCTTTCCAACATTTGATCAATAAAAGGTAAGGGAAAATGATCTTTTTGAGTTGCGTCATTCAGCTTTCTATAATCAATGCAAACTCTCCATCCAGTGACTGTTCTTGTAGGTATTGACTGTTTTTTGTCATTAGACACCACGGTCATGCCTCCCTTTTTAGGAACAACTTGCACAGGACTTACCCAAGAAATGTCAGAAATAGGATAAATAATGCCTGCATCTAGAAGTTTAATTACCTCGGCTTTTACGACTTCCTTCATGTTGGGATTCAATCGTCTCTGAGCTTGTACCGATGGTTTATATTCATCTTCCATTAAAATTTTGTGGGTGCAAAAAGAAGGATTAATTCCCTTAATATCTGAAATTTTCCAAGCTATAGCCTGCTTGTGCTCCCGTAACACATAGAGTAGTTTTTCTTTTTCTGCAATGCTCAAATATGATGCAATAATAACTGGTAAAGTTGAATCTTCCCCTAAAAAGGCATATTCTGAATGATCTGGTAGTTGTTTTAACTCTAATTTAGGGGGTTCATCAATAGAAGGTTTTTATCTCAACTCATCATTCATCTTTATACTTTCATAACTTATGTGTCTCGTGATAATTTCATTAGAATCTAACTCCTTTCTTACTTCTTCAATTTCAGTGGTAGCTTCACCTTCCCCCCCACCTTGAATAAGACACAGTTCCAATGTGTCTGCGAGAGAAAGTTCCTGAAAATTATCTTGAACAAAGTAATCGATAATATCAACAAAATAACAAGAATCATCTTGTTCTTTAGAAAATCTCATAGCATCATAGATTTTAAAAACAACTTCTTCCTCACCAACTCTAAGTACTAATTTACCATCCCCTACATCGATAACAGCTCTAGCAGTGGCTAAGAATGGACGTCCCAAAATTAAAGGCACCTCAATATCCTCATCCATGTCAAGCACAACAAAATCAACAAGGAATATAAATTTATCTACCTTTACTAGCACATCTTCGATGATTCCCCTAGGATATTTAACAGATCTATCAGCTAGTTGAATACTCATCCTAGTGGGCTTTGGTTCCCCTAGACCTAGTTGCTTGAACATTTTGTAAGGCATTAGATTAATGCTAGCACCTAAATCAGCTAAGGCTTTATCAATAATTAAACTACCAATTAAACAAGGAATAGTAAACTCCCTGGATCTTTTAGTTTTGTCGGCAGTTTATTTTGGAGAATAGCTGAGCATTCCTCGTTGAGTTCCACTGTGGCTAATTCTTCCAACTTCCTTTTATTTGTTAGAAGTTCTTTAAGAAACTTCGCGTACTTCAGCATCTGCGAAATTGCTTCAACAAAAGGTAAGTTAATATGTAATTGTTTAAAAAGTTCAATAAATTTACCGAATTGAGCATCTGCGTGGTCTTTCTTCAACTTTGCCGGATATGGAATAGGTGGTTTGTATTCCATAAGTGTTGGTGGAGTGTTTTCCTTGGGTTCCTCTACCTTGTCTCCTGGAGATTCTTGAACAAACTTCTTTTCTGGTTTAGCCAGTACTTTCCTATCTCTTAAAGTAATTGCTTTGACATGTTCTCTGGGATTTGGCTCAATGTTACTGGGTAGTCCACCTTGTGGTCTCTCTAAAATTAATTTCGCAAGTTGACTGATTTCATTCTCTAGCCTTTGAATTGATGCTTGCTGGTTTTTTTAGTGTCGTTTCAGTGTTTTGAAAATGGGTTTCTGATGCGGCCATAAATTTGATGAACATCTCTTCAAGATTCGGCTTTTTTTCTTGTTGTGGTGGTGGCTGTTGAAATCCCGGAGGAGGCTGTTGTCTTTGATTTCCTTGTCCTCCCCATGAAAAATTGGGGTGATTTCTCCAACCTGCATTGTAAGTATTACTATAAGGGTTATTTTGAGGTCTAGAATTATTACCCATATAGTTGGCTTGCTCAGTTTCTATGCTTTGTCCATAAGATGAGTAGTCTGGATTGAACATATTTCCTGAAGTTGCGTCGCACTGCGTTACTGGTTGTGCCTGCGTAGAACCAACAAAATTATCAAACTTTTTACTTAGAAGTTCTAGTTGGTTAGTCAGCATAGTGTCAGCATCAATATTATAAACTCCTGCAGCTTTTGTCGGCTTTTTCCTCATGACTTGCCACTGATAGTTATTCAGTGACATCTCTTTAATAAATTCATAAGCTACTTCGGGTGTGTTATTGTTGATTGTACCTCCTGCGGCTGCGTCGATCATTTGCCTTGTTGATAGGTTCAAACCATTGTGAAAGGTTTGAACTTGTAACCACAGGGGTAATCCATGATGAGGGCATCTTCTCAAAGGCATCGTAAAGTGTTTCTAAATCCATCTGCACAGAAGAAGAGATATCGTTTCGTAATTTAGCTGTTTTAGCTAGAGGAAAATATTTAAGTACAAATTTTTCTGTCATCTGTTCCCATGTAGTGATTGAGCCTCATGGTAAAGAATTTAACCACTGTTTGGCTTTATTTCTCAAAGAGAATGGAAATAGCCTTAGACGAATGGCATCATCAAAAACGCCATTAATTTTAAAAGTATCGCATAATTCCAAAAAGTTGGCTATGTGTGAATTTGGATCTTCATCCTGTAAACCATAAAACTGTACAAATTACTGTATCATCTGAATGGTGTTAGGTTTTAATTCAAAATTATTAGCAGCAATGGCAGGTCTAATAATGCTAGTTTGAGTACCAGCCAAACTAGGTTTAGCATAATCATACATAGTAACAGGAGCATTATCTTGATTCACTGGTTCGGCGGCTATTGTGGGAGGTGGTGGAATGTTTTGATTTGCTTCCATCTCTTTTGTAGGTTCTGGCTCTTATTCTTGTCCTTGTTCTGGATAATGTAGGCTTCTTCTAATCTCTCTAAGAGTTCTGCGAACTGTCGCTTATAAATCTTCGTCAAAAAGTAATGGTCCTACTGGGTTGTTTCTAGTCATAAACTAGAAATACCTAGAAGGAAAAAGCAAAGAAAATTAAAATAAAATAAAAAATAAAAATAAATAAAAATTAAAAATAAATAAATATAGTAATGGCTAAAGTAATAGAAATCGAGTTTTCATAATATTTTCGTTCCCCAGCAACGGCGCCAAAAACTTGATATCGCGTAATATGTAGTAATAAAATTTATAAAAACTGATCACACCAAAAACTAACAAATATTACGATTTTAAGGCAAGTGCACCTATCGAACAGTAGTATAGTTTAGTGGCAAGACCGAGTTATCGTACCCAAGGGAACCAAAAGTACTAGTACTTTCTTTCTATTATCTAACCTAAAAATAAAAGGGGTTTATGAAACTAATTCTAAAACTAAGCTAAGAATGCACAAAAAGTAAATTGGGGAAAAACTCTCGGGAAAGCTAATTGATATAGGCAATACTCAAGGGAGAATCCACCTAGACTTCACTTGTTATTAACTTCTTGAACTAGACGATTTCTTCACTTGACTTGATCCATAGAGATCCCTAACCTATGTTAATACCTCCGTCAAGGATAAGAACAACTAATCCTAGGTTGTTTAACTAAGGTTTCTTTCTAGTTAACACCCCTAGGTTGCATTAATTTGATCTATGGATCCCTCTATTAGGTTTGACCCTAATCCGACAGATTTATGTTGCCCTATGTCTAGGGTTGCATACAACTCCGCTTAATTATGGTAGATCTACTCTTAAAATAGGGACTTTTGCTACTCTGCCTAAGCACATCAGTTTCTTGACTTAATACCTAGGATTATTAAACCAAGAATTAAGAATACATAATTAAGAACAATTCAAGTATTTATCATATAATTCAAGAATGAATAATAACAAGATCTGTCTTAAGTTTTATCCCCCTCAAGTATTTGAGGGGTTTAGTTCATAATTAATAAAGAAAACATCTCAGAAGAAATAAGATAACAAAACATAAAGAACCCAAAAACCCCTGAAGGAATTTAGGGAGATCCTCTGTCTTGATGTAGAATTCCGGCTTTTGGGATGAATCAATCGGCTTCTCTTGGAGTAATTCATTGCTTTCACTCCTTGTGTTGGCAGAAATATGGCGCTCCTTTTGGGAGAAAAGAGTACACCCTTAGAGTTGCCTCCTAGGGTCTTTATATAGAGCTTTGGGATGCCTTTCTTAGCCTCTAAGTATCCAAATCTGAGTGAAATTTCCTCATGACAGGGACACGCCCGTGTGGTTTCGATAAGAGGCCGTGTACGGGCCTGTTGAGGGTGGCACGGCCGCGTGGCTTGGTCGTGCTTGTCAAGGCTGGGCCGTGTTGGACCTTATGTGGCACGATCGTGTGCCACGACCGTGTGGTGACTCCTTGGGCCGTGTTGTTTTCACACTTTGGCCTATTTTCTTCATTTTCAGCCCGTTTTTCGTTCTTTTCTCTTCCTTATGCTCTCCTGAGTATACAACATGAAATAGAAGGGTTAAGAGCACCAATTCTCACAAAATTGATAATAATTCATCAAAAATATAGGCTAAACATGAGGTAAAAATATGTATAATTTGTTGTTTATCACTTTGATTCAATCATTAAATTGTATGTTTTATTTGTGAATTGATTGTAGTTGCTTCGACAACAATTGTCACATCCTGTTACTCAGACCTGAAGATCGGGTTGGGTATTAGGGTGTTACATATAACCATTCAAACCAACTATTCTTTATCTTACAATCCAATCATTCAACATTTAGACATATTCAAACCCATTTTTATCTAGCCATACCAAAATCCTTCTATTACCAAGTTAAGCAAGTTTCATTATACCAATTGGTAAATAAACACTTTAAAGAGTTTGACATGAATCAATCAAAGCATATACTATGTTATATAACATGCTTAACATTTAACTTACCATTCCTAAGTCATTAATCAATCCACTATTTCAATTACTCTAATTGATAGCTTTAATGTGTCAAACCATTCAAAGGTAAAATCATCATTTGTATAGTATCAAACATAGCCAAATCATGTGCCAATTACCTTACAATTGATGCCAAACATTCAAATTTGAACATTACCATTAAACTATCAACTTAAAATGACCTTATGCATAACAAGGTACCCTAATATACATGCCATAACATTTAGACTCAAAATAGACATACTTATACTATCTAGTTGATAGTGTGTGTTTCATCGTTAATCCGGCTTGAAGTTTTGCAAGGTGACAATCTACAAGGAAAGGAAACAACTAGGGTAAGCATTAATAATGCTTAATAAGTTCAAATGAAATTTCTATACTTACCTTGATAGTTTTAAACAAAATAAACTAGCAATCATTTCGGCATTCAAAGTGACTATCTTTTACACATATTGGCACAACTAGATACATATCAACATTAACAACCAAATAGGTTAGACATACTTACATATCAAGAGCAATATCATGAACATTAGTAACATCATATAACACTTATCAAGTTAGATGCATATACCAATCCATTTTCAATTTACTTTCAAGTTTTCCATTTCAATTACTATGGTAAAATGAATTTGGATACACAGGAATAAGTTTCTAACACAAGCTGACATTGTATCAGGGTTGCTCTTACAAGCTAACATTAATTCAAGATTGCTCACACAAGATGAAATTATATCATTGAGATCCATCCAGGTTAAACCTATGATACTTATAACTCAAGAATCTTCAACAAATACTAAACCTCATTATAACCTGTAAAATCTCTAATCAAACAAGTATATAACCTTAATGGCATGTCATACGTATCCCAATTTATTACTCAGTTCAGATAGACAACATTTCCATATATATGTCATTATCAATCCTTATACATGATTACATGTTTCATTTACAAGTCCTGTAATCAATCAACTTTCACATTTTCACCCTGTATTATTTCATAATAGCTAATATTCACATGACCTTTCAATTCAGTCCATTTTAAGCCATACATGCCAAATTCACTAACTTCTAATTATATCTAAACATATAGATGAAATAAAAAAAAATCACACATTATATAAAAAAATAAGATAGTAAGTTCTTTATGAACTTACCTATTCAAAATGTGAAAAGAAAGGATACTTCAAGGACTAATCCGATATTTTAGCTTTTCCTCGATTAACTTCACTTCAATCCAATTCTTGATTTATACAATTATTTTATATCACTAAACAATACCAAACATTTCCATACTATACCATGATATGCATGATATCATATAATTCTATATTTTGGTTCCCTTATATTTTATTCAATTTAGTCCTTAAACTCATAATAAGCATAACTCTAAATTCTTAGCTTCGGATTAAAATCTGATTTCATATATTCTCATTGGAACCTTATAATTTATATTTCTAACATAATTTCATGTCAAGTTTTACATGTATTCAATTTGGTCCCTAATGTAACAAAGTTGACAAACAAGCTAAATTAACTTTACAATATAGTACTTTTCATAGTCTAAGCTTGATATCTATAACATCCTTCACCCATCTTCGTCATTGGAGTTGGGTTATGGGATGCTACAGTAACAAAAAAAAAATAAGAACACGTGAATTTAATTCAAAAAAATTCAAGAAAACATTCAACATATCTCAATCATTCAAACAAACATGCGTTTGCATACAATTTTGAGTTTAAATTGAGATTACAAAAGCTTTAAAACCAACCCAGAAACAATCAAGGACTAAATTGAAATATTTTTAAAAAAATAGGCAAAAGTGTAAAATAGGAGTCACACAACTGTAACCAGGCCGTGTAACAGGCTGAAACTGTGTGGTTCGGCTATGTAACTAACTGTGACCGAGTGATCTAAAAGTAACCAAAAATCAAATTGCACACAGCCGTGTCAACAACCCATGTATGACACGACTATGTGGTAAACCATGTGACCAAAAATGTACCCTACTATGCAAGTTAAGGGTGAGCTTTCGACTGAATCAAGTGAAAAAATTTCTAGTTAATCACATTGATGAGTATTATTTTATCATCCTAACTCGATTTGAAATGAAATTCGAGTTGAGTCGAGTGAAATGAAATTCGAGTCAAGTTGAATCTAGGAAAATTTTCTAGTTAAATTAAAAAAATTAAACATGTCAAATTAAAATCGTGTTACAGTATAACTAATTTCATATCAGAGGGCATAAATTTGAAACCATATATATTTGAAAAAAATTTCAAAGAAAAATAATAAAAAATACTTTAGTATGATAAACTTGAATAATTAATTAACTTATTTATGTCCCAAAATTATTATTTTAGAAAAAAATTAATTTTTGAAATTTCTTTATATATATTTTTAGAGTTTTTTGAAATTTTTATATATTTTTTAGAAAAATAAAATTTCGAATTTTTATAAATATTTTGAACTTTTGAAAATTATTTTGAAATTATTTTGTAATTTTTGTTGAAAGAGATCAATTACCTCATTTTCAAACCTGATAGAGACTAAAAAGGTACTTACACCAATCTGTTATTCGAATTATTCGAGTTATGAAAATTGTAAAATTCAACTCAATTTGAACTCGAAACTTGAATTACTTATTCGAGTTGACTTAAATAATTCGATAACTCAAACTTCGATTTTTTTTATTTTTTTGAATTGAATCGAGTTTTGCTTACCCTTAATGCAAGCTACCAACCCAAACCTTAATCTATGTCATGAACATGCATATAACTATTCTTTAAACTTGTCCAAAACACACAATAACCATGCCAGAACATAACATTTCCTATTTCTAACCAATATGCCTTAAGGCACCATCACATATATGAGTCAACTTCAAGATACTTTTCCATTTCATGGCAAACTAGAACATAACCATGCATATGCCTTATAAACAATCAAAATACCAAGTTTCTATCATCTAAAATTTGACCATATTTCCAAACCAACAACCTATAAGTTTGACATCAAAAACCATTTCACATATCTTGCTTTTAACATCCAATTCATTCATCAAAATGTTATACCATGATTGCCGACAAAATCTCACATGTTCAAACATTCTATATCATAATCAAACCTACCAAAACTTCATGTTATTCCATCACATTTCATATTTAATATTCACATTCAAGTTACCATATCAAAACCAAAATCAACATATCAAAATGTCAACAAGCAAACATTCTTTATATAACATCATGCACACCTTGCTATTACAAACATTTATATACAATTCACCCTTTATTACATGCCACATAACCGAATTGAACGTTAAAAAGTCTACCAAAATGGTGGCTGGATAGTATGATCTTTAAGATGATCTGATAGTCAAGTTCTGCAAAAAGATAACTACAGGAAACAAAAAAAACGAAACAGAGTAACCTTCAAGTAAGCTTAGTAAGTTCATAGATTCTAAACAATAAAATTTACCTTAAATCCCACAATTACAACAAAACATATTTAACTAAACAATTTTCTCTGCCACCATAATTCACATCATTAGGCGAGTGCATCGAGTATATAACACGTAAAACATTTCATTCAAAGCAATTTGATCTTGATCAAATCTATAACATTAAACCATTGAACATATGCACTTTTAGATTATAAAACTTACTTCATCTCATTATAATTCTTTCACCATTCATCTAATTCAATAACAATGCCAATTTAACTGATGAACTATAATAAACAGAAACAGATACACGGTTATCCACCAAAAACATGCCTGATTGCTCAAACTAGCTTTACCATCCAAGAACACCATTAGGCACTGAGTGCTAAGCTAGGCTAACTTCCCTCCAAAAACATGCCTAGGAACCAAGTGCGAAGCTCATAGGCTATACATCCTCCCCCACAAACACGACCGAATCATTCTGAATATAACTCGATAATCCGCAACAAATGTTGGATTCCGATACCATCAATGAATATATATATATGTATATATCAGACGTCAACATCTTATCTCAGTACAATGCTCAAATAACAATATTGTCATGCCAATTGTATCTTATCTCATGTTCATCTGGGCTCAATACATGTAATAGTATATCACTTTTCAATTCAATCATTTTTTTCACCTTTGTATCGATTGGCAACATTTAAGTATACTTTCAAACATTTCAAAATACATAGTTCAACATAAACATTAAAAAAATACATAGAACTATACCGTATGAACTTTCCAGTAAATAATAGCAATGGAAGAAGTGTTAGGGACTAACTTGTTATTTTCTCTTTTCCTTAGTTATTTATGGGTTAATTCGTTTCTTGATTTATACTATAATTCATTTTAATTTATCAACTCTAAATACCTTATAAAATCTTATTTAAAGCATATGACTTCTTATTTTCATTTTTCACAATTTTCCTAAAGTTTTGTATTTTATTCAATTTAGTTCCAAAAATCGTAACAAGTTATTTTTCATATTTAAACCCCAAAATCTAAAATCAAATTCGTACTCATCCCTATATAGCTCTGAAGCATCTAAATTTTTAATAATTTCTTTCTAATTTCAACATTTTCTCATTTTAGTCCCTAAACTTAAAACTAACAAAAATCACTTTACAAAATAGTCCTATTTCATGATAAAGCTTCAAAATTAACCATTTAACATCAAAAAACTTAAAAACCAACAATGGTAACTTTTCAAAACTATGACTGTATTACGAAACAGTCCCTGGGCTAGCTAGATTAAGCTACAATGATATCAAAAACTTAACATTTACGAAAAACAAGCTTTAGAAAGCTTACCATGCAAGGGTCAAATATTTTTGATAGTTTGAAGCTTTTTTCTTCACTTAAAAATTGTGTAATTCCGGTGGAAAGAAGAAAGTGGGAAGATGATAACTTTTATTTCTTTTGTTATTATTTTAACATTATCTAATTACCATTTTAACCTTAAGTCTAACTTATTGTTTCATTAATTTACATGCAATACCTGTCCACTATAGTCTAATATGGCCTAATTGGAATTTAAAACCATTTCATTATGCTTTTATGCTCATTTAGCACATATAAATTAATAGCGATTAAAATTTTCAATTTTTACGATTTAGTCATTGTACCTTAATTAACTATTCAAACATCAAAATTGTCAAACCAAACTTTAATACGACACCCTAATGACATTGTAAATATTAAATAAATAATATTTACAGCTTCACTCGTCAGAATTGTGGTCTCAAATCCACTATTTCCAACACTATTAAAAATGGGTTGTTACAAAATCTTTCAATTTCAAGCCTAATTCTTCAAAAAATTAAAAATAGAAACTTTTTAACACTTCCAAAATTTTGCAAATTGGTGCATGGGCTAGTTAAATCAAGCTCTCATGACTTTAAATCCATAAAAATTACAAGAAAAAGACTTGAATTTGCTTATCAATTAATGATCGAATGTTTTAGAAATTACAAGAAGAAGATGAATTTGCCATCCATTAATTTAGCTTATATAGTAGGATTAATATTTAACTAAATTGGTTTAATTAATTTAAACATAACTTAATTAAGTTAATCATTAAACTTATTTAGTGGAAAATGCCATCATCATCCACTAATTCTTATTAAAAAATGGTTTATTTACCATTTTAGGCCTTTGACTAATTTCTATTTTAAATCCCCAATCCTTTTGTCAATTAAAAATCTATATCAATTGGACTTTATGACTTAGTCCCTACGCTTTAATTAACTATTAATCTGACAAAATTATCGGACCAATCTTTAATATATTTTTGTGTTATCCTTGTAAGTATTCATATTTAATATTTGCGAACTTGATTTATGAAAATGGTGTTTTGAAACCGCATTTTCTATTGTCAATTAAAATCAAGTCGTTACAAACATCATATGTAACAGCCCTATTCTGACCCTAGTCGGAAAGTGGTTTCGGAACCATAAAACCAAATCAGAAAAGTGTTTTAATGCTATATACTGAGTTTAATATACGTGAATTAGCCTGTGTGATAAATTAATATGAAAACTTGATTATTGATATGCTTATTTCATTGAATTGGACTTAATTGTGAGACTTGGGAAAATGTGTGGGTAAAAACTTAAGTGGCCGAATAGTGTGGTTTGCAAATATAAGGTACTTGCATGGTTATTAAACCCTTTTTATTTATAGTGGACGGTAGTGGTGGTAGGTTTGACATTTTATGAATGATTAAATGGTGTCATAAAATAAATTATAGTTTTATATTATGAAAGATGGATATAATAAAAAAAAAGAGGGGTGATAAAAACAAAGTTCTTATCATGTTCGTTTCCCCATTTTCTTTTGCCGAAAATACAAGGGAAAGAAGCACAAGAGCATTCGGTCATCTTAAGGATAAATTAAGGTAGGAATTCATGTTAATTCTTTTAGATTTTGTGAAATTGAGTTGGTATTTAAGTTCTCAACATAGCCCATGTGAATTTTTTTTTGAGTTCATGGCATTGTTTGTAATCGGCCATGGATGATATGTGCTATTGGTTGGTATTTTGATGTTTTTAAACGGAAAGCAAGAGTCTGTATTTAGGAATAAAGCAAATGAAAGATTTATAAATGCTAAAGGAAAGATACGGCTTTGGCATGGTATTAGAAGAGAAGGTTCAAATATTGGCTTATATACATATATATGTTTACCGAAAATGATATTGAATAATGAGTTGAATAATTGCTTTGATGTTAAAATAGTTGTACAATGATCAAATGAGTTTATTGAAACAATCGACTTTAGCATGTAAATTGAAAGTAATGCTAGATTTTGATATTGTGACACTATAGGCATTCGGTCATGGATATATATGTTGGATTTTAAATGTTTTGATGTTTTGACTTAGTAATGAAAGGAAGAGGAGGTAGAAGCTAGTTAAATTCTACTATAAGTGGCTAAAATGAGTGAATTATATCTGATTATTATGGTGAAATGTTGGATTTGTGTTTAAAGTTAGAAATTAATAATTAAATTGTTATAGATGCCGAGTGTGGACTGGAATTAAGAGGTTAATAAATTGTTGTTTATTTGGATTTATACATACGATCACGGAGGGAATTGAAGTGAAATGTGAATATTATTTTAGTTAAAAAAAATGTTAGATGTTGAAAGTAAATTTGCTTGTGCTATTGTCGAATGAAATTGATATTAAGGCATGGTTTAGTTAAATGCATTTGTCATGAAAAGAATTGAATTTGCGGTGTATGCGATGGTAGGAATAGAAATTTATTTGTTTGTCTATGAATAAATGTATGTCCAATTGAGATTTTATATGCTGCTAATACAAAAATGTTAAGACAAGTAGGTTGAGTTTAGGAGCTATGTGCATTCGGTCACAATATGTGCTTAATGAATTGAAGATGAAAGTGCTGTATGCCTTTTGTGATTGGAGTTAATAAAATTTGGTTTATGATAAATTAATAAGATGATTGAACTAGTTAACTTGTGTAATTCAAGCTCAAGAGCAAAAGGGAACAAAGTCGGATTGTGGTAAAGCGAGGTTGGTCGAATAGTCGGAATTGACGTACATTAGTGATCGAGGTAAGTTTTAAGTGATTAAACGTTGAGTAAATTCAATCATAATATGACATGATGAGTTGATTTGATAAGATATGATGTGGCCATGATATGTTCTAAAGTCAAATGGTAAGTTCTTAAGTGTTTGAACTTTGGAAATTTAAGAGTAAATTTGTAATAAATCTGCTTAGGATAGCAGCAGTAACGTGATTTTAGAAAATCACCATAAATTATTGGAGTTGAATTAGAGGCTGAATAAATTATGTAATTAAAGCTTAATGAGTCTAGTTTCTTATAAAAGAAACCGTGTAAGCAAAGGGATTGCCGATAATGATATTTTTAAAGTGGTGTGGGACAAAGTCAAAAGGGCTTTGAAGGCCCCTGTTCTGTTTTTAGAAAATCATTATAAATTGTACAAAAATGATTATAAGATAAAATTTATATGCTTAGACTCCTTAATTAGTCTAGTTTCAAATGAAATAAACAAAACATATTTTGAGTTCTGTACAATGAGAAATTTGATTCGTAGTGAAGAGTGTTCAGAATAGACAAATAGTAAAATAGGGGAAACTTTAAGAAAAATCTGGTATTGATTGGCCAAACCAAAAATTCTGAAAATTTTGTGGATAGAATACATATGAGTCTATTTTTAGGGAAAATTAACAGCACTTGATTTGGAGTTTCGTAGCTCCAGGTACAAATAATTTAATATCTATTGCTCAGGAAGACAGCTTGTAGTGAATTTGTGATTATGTTGTAAACAATGATAAAACTATTTGAGTTGCTTATAAGCTATTGATTTAAATATTGGTAATTAAAGTACCGAATCCTTATTAAAGTAAGGCTATAAGTCGTAAATGACTGGTATACCTAGTCAACTTTGTTATGATGAAATTGATGTTCAAGATATGTATGTGTGGTGAGGCCAAAATGGCTAATATTAAAGGTGTGCAAGTTATCCGAATGGCCTTTATGAAAATGTAACACCCCAAACCCGGCCTGGACGTTATGGCCAGATCTGGTGTGTCACATGAGCCTATAACTAAATTTACGACCTTTTGCTTGTTGTGACTTAGATGATATCAAAATAGCAAGTTTGTGAAAAGTCATTTTGATAAGCCCTTAGATTATCCAGTCATTGAACTTGTTGAGTTTTGAAAACATTCTTAAGAATTTGAAAACCCGCGCAGCCTATAACTAGCAGTTTCAATGAAATATGAATTAAACCATAAAAGAAAATAAAACCAATAAAGAAATTTAAATAGCGGCCTTATTACAATTAAAACCCCAAAAATAGCATAATAAAATACTTAAAATGAAAAGAAAACCGAATTTATAGATGCTGTGGCCACTTCGAATCTCTCCCAGCTCCAAGCCCACTATGGTTGAGGGTTTCCTGCAAAGATGAAATTAAGGGGTGAGTTTGATAACTTAGTGTGTAACATAATCTCAACCATAGGCCAAAACAGATCAAGCCTCAAAATCAGATTAATTGGGCCTTGGCCCATTACAGAAATCAGGTTAAGCCCAAAGGCCCATAACAGATACAAATCAGATATGATATGCAAACAGAAAAACCCAATCCCAGTTCCATCCATAACACCCCCGTACCAGCCTTACACCGTGTGGGGAGACTACTCGACCCACTCAACCGCTACACACCACAGAAATTTGCAGCGAGGCTGCCAGATATTGTGACAAGGTCACCAGATACAGATATTGTGGCGAGGCCACTAGAACAGATATATATGTGGCGAGGCCACCAGAACAGATATATATGTGGCGAGGCCACCAGATTGCAGCGAGGCTGCCAGAACGCTTCCTCCATCATAAACCCAAACCCCATGCAAGAGATATCATGATATGGCATATAACATACAGAATCTCATGCATCAGACATACACATGTATTATGAGATGTGACATACAGAAACAGAAAATCATACGTTTCATACAGATTTTACCCTAGGGGTATAAAGGTCATTTTGCACCTAGGGGTAAAATGGTAATTTTTCATATTAAGGGTATTTTAGTCCTTTTCCATATTTTCAGAGATTTTACGCATGTTCAATTAATTAGCAGTCCCTAGATATCCCCAAAAGTCCATTTAAGCTCAATTTCCAGTTTTGCCCTTTTTAGCCTAAAAACCCCTAATGGCCTTACTAAATCCATTGAGTCCGTTAAACCTTAATTCTTATGCTCAGATTACCATTTAACCGAGTTATTAGTATTATTCCACCAGAATACCTTTAACGATACTTTTACCATTTTGGGCTCGGAAGCCCATTGGGCCCATCTTGGCCCATAGAAGCCCAACTTACCAAAACGTTCAGAATTGCACCTTCTGCAATTCCTCCACCACCGAATTCATGGTTAACCCTAACGGAGTAAACGATTACTCTTAAATATTGCACAAATGCGTTTTTGGTCACTTTCAACCAGTTGTCGATCACTTTACGGTCATTACGGCTTTTACCACTTCAGTCTAAAAGTTGGGATTAGTTACACACCTGTTAACTGTCGAAACCGTTGACGAAATCCACGAACGAAAACCTATCGTTAATCACCTTAATGTTAGTTTAATAATCTTCAACCATTAAACCAAAATCTCATTACTATAATCGGTTAACATGACTGAAGTCCCTAAAAGCCTTTACCTTTTTGTCGAAAAAATAGACTAAGTCTATGAGCCCAACCGTGCCAACCTTCAAGTCCTTGCAAAAAGTCCTCTTGCTCACCCTAACACAACACCAAAACAAGAGGCCACAATGCCTTAGTCCAAACGATAGCCTTCCCTAAAGGGGTTTCGGCTTTATACTTAAAACGTGATCATCTAACAAAGACAAGTTCCCGAATACTTACCAACCTAGCCTCGATATACAACGATTCCCCTTGCAACTACGAGAAGAGATAAAAGATGATCTAATATTCGGCTTTGAGCACTACAGGGTATGGAGGTTTCGGTTTCTCTCTTTGAAGAAGTAAATGAGGTTTAACACAAGAAGATTCGACTAAGGAGTTATGGGAGATGTCGACAAAAGGAGAGAAAGAAGGGAGTTATGTGACTGATGATAAATCGGCAATAGAACCACAAGGTTTCGGTCAAGGGGATAATCGGCAATGAAGTGTTTGCTTTCGGCTTTTTATGACTATCAACCAAAGAATAACGTCAGAAGAAGATATATGGATGATAGAAGAAGAAAATGGAAAAGAAGAAAATAAGAAAAGAGATTTGAGAGGGAAAGAAATGAGCAATCGGTTTAACAGAAGAAGAACGGCACAAGATGGTGTTTTGGAAGATCTATGTTCGGCAAATGAAAAGAAAAGAGGATTTGGCAATGGGGTGTATTAGGGTTCGGCTACTAGAACAAAAAGAAGAACGAAATGGCAAAACGAACCTAATATGCTATGCCAAACGAACAAAAGAAAAGGATTCACTAACCTAAGATAAAAATCGGCATAAGGACACAAGAAGACCTAAGGGAGAAATCGACACTTCTAGCACCTAATTGCCGAAAATGCACCACTAAGAGTCCCTTGGCCGGCCACTTTCATTCAAATTCAAAAGTCCATAATTTGCTCCTTGATTCACTCTTTATGACCGATTCAAACTTCTTCCAAGTAGAGTTTTACTCTGCTTCAAACTCTTACATGCTCTTTGCACAAAATAAAACGCCACACCTGCATATTCTGGGACTTGAACCTTGGCCCTCCTTCAAGCTCCACACGCCACATTTTTAGGAGACTAGTGGCATCACTTAGCCACTCCACCAAGGCTCCTTTTGTGCTGTATTCCATGCACAATTTCTTAAAACACCTACTTGCAAAAGCCCCCTATCCACTAAGCGAAAAATCTAAAATTTTCCCGAGTTTTTAACCAACACCTGGGCCTTCCACAGGCCCATTAACACTCCCCAAACATGCATTACACACCCAAATACCAGAGTTCCTACATTTCACTAGATGAACAATAATCTAAGAGAAACCCAAAAATTAGGGCGTTACAATTCTACCGTCCTTAAAGAAATTTTGTCCTCGAAATTTACCTGATCCAAACAAATGGGGATATTGTTGCCGCATTGCCTCCTCTGGTTCCCAAGTAGCTTCCTCTCTGCCATGATTACGCCAAAGTGCCTTTACTAATGGAACCGACTTTCTCCTTAGAACCTTCACGTCTCGATCCAGAATCTGCACAGGCTCCTCCTCGAAAGTCAAATCAAGCTGTACTTCCACTTCTGCAACTGGTAGGATATGAGTAGGGTCAGAACGATATCGTTTTAGCATGGATACGTGAAACACATCATGGATTCTATTTAGCTCTAGAAGTAATTCCAACTGATACGCTACCGGACCTACTCGCTTAAGAACTCGATAAGGCCCAATAAACCGCGGACTTAGCTTGCCTTTCCTAGCAAATCTTAGTATCTTCTTCCAAGGCGAAACCTTCAGAAAGACCATGTCACCCACTGAGTACTCAATCTCCTTAGGCTTCAAATCAGCGTAAGACTTCTGCCGATCGGATGCCTCTTTTAACCGATCCCTAATCACCTTGACCTTCTCTTCAGTCTCTGCTACCAATTCAGGTCCAAGAACTTACCGCTCGCCCAATTCGGTCCAACAG
Source organism: Gossypium stocksii (assembly GCA_020496765.1). Classification (NCBI taxonomy): domain Eukaryota; kingdom Viridiplantae; phylum Streptophyta; class Magnoliopsida; order Malvales; family Malvaceae; genus Gossypium; species Gossypium stocksii. The sequence continues at coordinate 98,975,543 of CM035632.1, read as the reverse complement.
CTAGGTGAATGACACTTACGCCCATACAGTGCCTCATAAGGTGCCATACGGATGCTAGCCTGATAACTGTTATTATACGCAAACTCTGCTAGTGGAAGATAATCCTTCCAACTGCCTCGAAAGTCGATAACACATCCCCTTAACATGTCTTCCAGAATCTGAATAACCCTTTCTGATTGACCATCAGTCTGAGGATGAAAAGCCGTGCTAAAGTTCAGTCGCGTTCCCAACGCCTCATGCAACTTTTGCCAGAATCGAGATGTGAATCTAGGATCTCGATCAGAAATAATAGACACTGGCACCCCATGCAGTCGCACAATCTCCACGACATATAATTTGGCTAACTTCTGAAGGGGATAATCAGTACGTACAGGGATGAAATGAGCAGATTTAGTCAACCTATCCACAATCACCCAAATCGAGTCCTTCTTCGATGGCGTCAAGGGCAACCCGCTTACAAAATCCATGGTCACCATCTCCCACTTCCAAAGTGGTACTTTCACTGGTTGCAGAAGTCTAGAAGGTAACTGATGTTCAGCTTTCACTTGCTGGCAGGTCAGACACTTTTCGACAAATTTCGTTACCTCACGCTTCAACCCGGGCCACCAATACAACTCTTTTAAGTCATGATACATCTTATTACCTCCAGGATGCATAGCACACAGTCCTTTATGAGCTTCATTCAGAATTACTTGCCTCAAAATAGAATCTCTCGGAACGCAAACTCTACCTCGGAAACAGAGAACTCCCTCACTGTTAAGTCTAAACTCGGAAGTATTCCCATCCTTAACCTACTGAAATCGAGAAACCAGAGACTCATCCCTCAACTGCTTTTCTTTAATCTCCTCCATCCAGGTTGGCCTTACTTGCAGTTCTGCTAACAGACTACCGTCATCATACAAACTCAATCGAGCAAACATCACTCTCAGATCAGATACAGTTCTACAACTTAGGGCATCAGCCACCACATTAGCTTTACCTGGATGATACTCGATCGCACAATCATAATCCTTAAGCAACTCTAACCATCTCCGTTGCCTAAGGTTCAGCTCCTTCTGAGTCAGCAAGTACTTAAGACTCTTATGATCTGTGTATATAATACACCTTTCTCCATACAGGTAATGTCTCCAAATCTTAAGGGCAAAGATTACTGCCGCCAACTCCAGATCATGGGTAGGATAGTTCACTTCATGAGGTTTAAGCTGCCGCGATGCATATGCAACTACTTTACCTTCTTGTATCAGCACACAGCCTAACCCAACATGTGATGCGTTACTGTACACGGTAAAATCCTTTCCAGACTCTGGCTGAATCAATACAAGTGCCTCGGTTAGAACCTTCTTCAGTTTCTCAAAAGCTTCCTACTGCTGCTCGGTCCAAATAAATGGTACTCCTTTCCTTATGAGTTTTGTCAACGGCGCTGCCATCACCGAAAATCCTTCCACAAACCTTCTATAGTACCCAGCTAAACCCAGAAAACTTCAAATTTTCGCCACTGATTTCGGTGGTTTCCATTCCAGAATTGCTTCAATCTTTCGAGGGTCCACCTTAATTCCCCCAGCAGAAACAACATGCTCCAAGAAAGTTACCTCCCTCAACCAGAACTCACACTTACTGAATTTCGCATAAAGCTCCTTTTCCCTTAACACTTACAGCACCACACGGAGGTGCTCATCATGCTTCTCCTCAGATTCAGAATAGACCAAAATATCATCGATAAATACGACTACAAAACGATCCAAGTATGGCTGAAACACTCGATTCATCAGATCCATAAATGTTGCAGGTGCATTGGTCAACCCAAATGGCATAACCAAGAACTCATAGTGACCATATCGAGTTCTGAATGCTGTCTTGTGGATATCCACCTCTTTTACCCTTAACTGATGATATCCAGATCGAAGGTCGATTTTAGAAAATACTGAAGCTCCTCTCAGCTGGTCAAATAAGTCATCGATCCTTGGCAACGGGTACTTATTCTTAATCGTCAATTTGTTCAACTACCGATAATCGATGCACATTCGCATTGACCCATCTTTCTTCTTCACGAACAACACTGGTGCTCCCCACGGAGACACACTTGGCCTAATAAAGCCTCTATCCAACAGTTCTTGAATTTGAGCTTTCAGCTCAACCAACTCCTTCGGTGCCATCCTATAAGGTGCAATGGACACCGGTGCTGTACCAGGCATCAAATCGATCCCAAACTCAACCTCTCGGTTCGGAGGTAATCCTGGAAGCTCTTCAGGAAACACATCTTGAAAATCCTTAACGGTTCTAACTCTATCCACAGTCAGTTCCTCTGTTTCTGCTTGACTTATGAATGCCAAATAAGCCTCGCATCCTTTTCGAATCCACTTATCGGCTCTCAAAGCCGACACCACATTAGACAGATAATCTCTACGCTCACCTATCACCATAACCTCCTCATCCTCTGCGGTCTTTAACCTCATTCGCTTTGCAGTACAATCCAGAGTAGCCCTATGCTTAACAAGCCAATCCATTCCTAAGATAAGATCAAATTCTCCAAAAGGTAGCTCCGTCAAGTCTCCAGAAAAGATTTTTCCTTGAGTCTCTACAGGCACGTCTCTATACAGTTTGTCTACCCTAACTGAGTGACCCAAAGGGCTTGGTACAGATACCCCACTCACTGTCTCTTCAGAGCGCACACCCAGCAACCCAGATATAGCACATGCAACATAAGAATGGGTGGATCCAACATCTATTAACGCAGTGTATGGCATACTAGAAATCAAAAACGTACCGGTTATGACATTAGGAGCATCACCCTCTTCTCGGCGACGAGCTGCATACACCAACACTGGCTGACAAGCCTCAGCAAAACCAGCACCCCTGCCAGGTGCTCCTCGTCCCCGACCATTACCATTTCTACCTCTACCTTGTCCACGGCCTCTCGGAGCTGGTAGTCCACCCCTCACTGGTTGAGCAACCCTCTGATCCATAACTTGAGCCTGATCTGGTTCTTAGGGACAATCTTTAATCCTATGCTCCATAGACCCACATCGGAAGCAAGCTCCAGAACATTTCCGACACTCGCCCATATGTATCTTACCACAACTCCTACAACCCTGCGGTCTAACAGTGTTCATGGGTGCTGCTCGTACTGGCTCCACCACTCTTGCCCTCTTGACATTCCTGTTGGCCCCACCTGATGGTCCAGAATCCCTCCGGAAGCGGTTCCTATCCTTTTCGCGATTCTGCCTTTCTGTCCGTTTCACTTCTTCAGCTATCTTAGCTTTCTCAACCAAAGCAGCAAAGTTACACTCCCTCTACGGAGTAATCAGCACCTTCAGGTCATCCCTCAGACCATCCTCAAAGCGTACGCTACGCTCATATTCAGTAGCAACTATCCCAGAAGCATATCGGCTCAGCCGCAGAAATTCAGCCTCATACTCAGATACTGTCCTACCTCCCTGAACCAAATTCAAGAATTCCTTCTGACGGGCGTCCACATAGCTAGCCCCAATATATTTCCCTTTAAAGGCTGTCTTAAACAGCTCCCAAGTTACCTCACCAGCTGAAGTTCTATCTCTCACTGTAAGCCACCACTGATAGGCTTCATCTCTGAGCAATGATACAGCTCCCTTCAGCTTCTGCTCCACGGAGCAGTCCAGATCATCCATGATTCGCTCTGTGGCCTCCAACCAATACTCGGCCACATTTGGGGCTACACTAGACACACCCCTAAAGAACTCTGCTCCATTAGCCCGGAGTCGCTCAGATATAGAACCCCAAAATCCATTACCAATACTAGCACCAGCAACCCTTTCCAGAACCCGAAGTATTGCTTGCGATAGGGCATCATCCCCTACACCTCGATCATGCGACTCCACCTCTGTTGCCGGTGGTATCGGTACATCAGCTGCTAGCGCATGACCCAAAGATAAAGATTCAGCTCGTGCACTACCTCGGCCACGTCCACGGCCCTTACCACGAGCTGCTCGCGTACTCATTTCGTATTATCTGTTTTAGAAATTTTATGAATCAGATTAATATTCCAGTATTTATTACAGATGTCTTATGAATAAGTAGAATTTCAGAGTTTGTTTTCTTTCGCAAACGCCTAGCTACAATCTCAATCTACTTATCAAAGTTTCTATAGTTTCAGTAATATCCTAACTAAAGTATCATAATAGAGTCTTAGTCAGGCATATAATCAGAATTTCAGAATAAATCAGAAAAGTTCAGAAAACTTACAGGCTTGGGCCGGAGATTCGGTGTGCCACTCTTTCGAAAGATTACAAAGGAAACTTAATTTATTGTTTGAAAATAAATCATTTATGCATGAAAGAAGTTCATCAAAATAAGTTCCAATAAATTTTGAAAACACTTATTAAAAACATGATCTTTCGAAAATCTTTGTTTTAATTGTTTGAAAAATTCCATTTTTTTAGACCCGATCCACAGCTGAGTTGTTGCAACTTAGCTCTAATACCACTAAATGTAACACCCCAAACCCGGCCTGGACGTTATGGCCAAATCTGGTGTGTCACATGAGCCTATAACTAAATTTACGACCTTTTGCTTGTTGTGACTTAGATGATATCAAAATAGCAAGTTTGTGAAAAGTCATTTTGATAAGCCCTTAGATTATCCAGTCATTGAACTTGTTGAGTTTTGAAAACGTTCTTAAGAATTTGAAAACCCGCGCAGCCTATAACTAGCAGTTTCAATGAAATATGAATTAAACCATAAAAGAAAATAAAACCAATAAAGAAATTTAAATAGCGGCCTTATTACAATTAAAACCCCAAAAATAGCATAATAAAATACTTAAAATGAAAAGAAAACCGAATTTACAGATGCTGTGGCCACTCCGAATCTCTCCCAGCTCCAAGCCCACTATGGTTGAGGGTTTCCTGTAGAGATGAAATTAAGGGGTGAGCTTGATAACTCAGTGTGTAACATAATCTCAACCATAGGCTAAAACAGATCAAGCCTCAGAATCAAATTAATTGGGCCTGGCCCATTACAGAAATCAAGTTAAGCCCAAAAGCCCATAACAGATACAAATCAGATATGATATGCAAATAGAAAAACCCAATCCCAGTTCCATCCATAACATCCCCGTACCAGCCTTACACCGTGTGGGGAGACGACTCGACCCACCCAACCGCTACACACCACAGAAATTTGCAGCGAGGCTGCTAGATATTGTGACAAGGTCACCAGATACAGATATTGTGGCGAGGCCACCAGAATAGATATATATGTGGCGAGGCCACCAGAACAGATATATATGTGGCGAGGCCACCAGATTGCAGCGAGGCTGCCAGAACGCTTCCTCCATCATAAACCCAAACCCCATGCAAGAGATATCATGATATGGCATATAACATACAGAATCTCATGCATCAGACATACACATGTATTATGAGATGTGACATACAGAAATAGGAAATCATACGTTTCATACAGATTTTACCCTAGGGGTATAAAGGTCATTTTGCACCTAGGGGTAAAATGGTAATTTTTCATATTAAGGGTATTTTAGTCCTTTTCCATATTTTCAGAGATTTTACGCATGTTCAATTAATTAGCAGCCCCTAGATATCCCCAAAAGTCCATTTAAGCTCAATTTCCAATTTTGCCCTTTTTAGCCTAAAAACCCCTAATGGCCTTACTAAATCCATTGAGTCCGTTAAACCTTAATTCTTATGCTCAGATTACCATTTAACCGAGTTATTAGTATTATTCCACCAGAATACCTTTAACGATACTTTTACCATTTTGAGCTCGGAAGCCCATTGGGCCCATCTTGGCCCATCAAAGCCCAACTTACCAAAACGTTTAGAATTGCACCTTCTGCAATTCCTCCACCACCGAATTCATGGTTAACCCTAACGGAGTAAACGATTACTCTTAAATATTGCACGAATGCGTTTTTGGTCACTTTCAACCAGTTGTCGATCACTTTACGGTCATTACGGCTTTTACCACTTCAGTCTAAAAGTTGGGATTAGTTACACACCTGTTAACTGTCGAAACCGTTGACGAAATCCACGAACGAAAACCTATCGTTAATCACCTTAATGTTAGTTTAATAATCTTCAACCATTAAACCAAAATCTTATTACTATAATGGGCTAACATGACTGAAGTCCCTAAAAGCCTTTACCTTTTTGTCGAAAAAATAGACTAAGTCTATGAGCCCAACCGTGCCAACCTTCAAGTCCTTGCAAAAAGTCCTCTTGCTCACCCTAACACAACACCAAAACAAGAGGCCACAATGCCTTAGTCCAAACGATAGCCTTCCCTAAAGGGGTTTCGGCTTTATACTTAAAACGTGATCATCTAACAAAGACAAGTTCCCGAATACTTACCAACCTAGCCTCGATATACAACGATTCCCCTTGCAACTACGAGAAGAGATAAAAGATGATCTAACGTTCGGCTTTGAGCACCACAGGGTATGGAGGTTTTGATTTCTTTCTTTGAAGAAGTAAATGAGGTTTAACACAAGAAGATTCGACTAAGGAGTTATGGGAGATGTCGACAAAAGGAGAGAAAGAAGGAAGTTATGTGACTGATGACAAATCGGCAATGGAACCACAAGGTTTCGGTCAAGGGGATAATCGGCAATAAAGTGTTTACTTTCGGCTTTTTGTGACTATTAACCAGAGAATAACGTCAGAAGAAGATATATGGATGATAGAAGAAGAAAATGGAAAAGAAGAAAATAAGAAAAGAGATTTGAGAGGGAAAGAAATGAGCAATCGGTTTAACAGAAGAAGAACGGCACAAGATGGTATTTTGGAAGATCTATGTTCGGCAAATGAAAAGAAAAGAGGATTCGGCAATGGGGTGTATTAGGGTTCGGCTACTAGAACAAAAAGAAGAACGAAATGGCAAAACGAACCTAATATGCTATGTCAAACGAACAAAAGAAAATGATTCACTAACCTAAGATAAAAATCGGCATAAGGACACAAGAAGACCTAAGGGAGAAATCGGCACTTCTAGCACCTAATTGCCGAAAATTCAACACTAAGAGTCCCTTGGCCGGCCACTTTCATTCAAATTCAAAAGTCCATAATTTGGTCCTTGATTCACTCTTTATGACCGATTCAAACTTCTTCCAAGTAGAGTTTTACTCTGCTTCAAACTCTTACATGCTCCTTGGACAAAATAAAACACCACACCTGCATATTCTGGGACTTGAACCTTGGCCCTCCTTCAAGCTCCACACGCCACATTTTTAGGAGACTAGTGGCGTCACTTAGCCACTCCACCAAGGCTCCTTTTGTGCTGTATTCCACGCACAATTTCTTAAAACACCTACTTGCAAAAGCCCCCTATCCACTAAGTGAAAAATCTAAAATTTTTCTGAGTTTTTAACCAACACCTGGGCCTTTCACAGGCCTATTAACACTCCCCAAACATGCATTACACACCCAAATACCAGAGTTCCTACATTTCACTAGATGAACAATAATCTAAGAGAAACCCAAAAATTAGGGCGTTACAGAAAATGTGTGCTATTTTTATTTGTATAGTGAGGCCGAATGGTTACTTAGATTTGTAATGTGGCTAAGTGGTTATTTAAATGAAAGTAAAGTATGTGATGTATTATCAAGTGATGATAAAAACATTATCTTATATATATGTGCTTGTGTATGTAGTGTGACTGAATGGGTAAATGTGAAATGTACATATGTTTATGTGTATACAATGTGGACGAATGACCGATTGTGAAAAGTGTGTATTATTTGATATTTGATAAGGCCAAAGTTAGTAAAAAGTATATAAAATGAATTGTGCAGGTAAAATGTCCGGGTTTGAAGACTCGCTGGCTTCATGCTGGGATTGTATCTGGGTTAGAGACCCGCAGGATTCGTGCTGGATCTGTATCCGTGTTTAAGAACCCATAGACTAGTGCTAATAATTTACCCGGGTTGATGGTCTCGCCAGTGATATAAGTAAAGTCTAAGCTTATGAGACTTCGTGGTAACAATTGCTAATAAATACGTGCAATGCAATAAGATGGCCAGGTATGTATCACGAACTTACATGCGAGCTTGATTTAAATTAAACTAAAAGTGTACGATGTGATGCTTATGTGAGTAAGTTATAAGATTATAGATATGTATAATAATGGTACATTCGGACAATGTGTGGTGTTATATGAAGATATTCAATTTATCTATGTTTAAATGAGTTTTGATTCAAGTAAAATCAATATATTATATGTGCATTATGTAGTTGTGTATATTTGGCCAAAAAGGTAGTACACCTAGAAAGAGGTTATATGAGAATTCATAAGATCGACCTATAATTGAGTTGGTCAGGTATGTGTTAAATACTTGTACATGTTAAATCTATCGGAATTAAATCATGAATGTAAAGTGAGAAGCATATATGAAAATGTCATATGAATATGCATGTATTTCACTTATGGAGAAAAATCATAGGATATTGTGAGATATACCATTTTGATTCGACCAATGGGGGTAACTATAGATATAAAATGGTACACTGATCGAAATTGATTGAATTGAAGTTGACATTGAAGTATATAAATGCTATGGCTATATGATTGCGAAATTTAAAAGAGATAATAAAACTATATGAGCTTATAAGTGAATATGCATGTTCGGCCAAGAAGGTAATAAATCGTGAATGAAATGAAATGTTATATGTGAATCAAATAAACAAATTGGTTATATTTGAGTTCAAGAGTTTTAAATTGCTTAAGACTTACTAAGCTTATGAAAGCTTACTTTGAATGTCATGTTTCTCTGTTTTGTAGATCGTTGACTCATACTTTTAGCTCGGGGATCATCAGTAGTCGTCACACTATCCACTGTTTAGTACTGCTACGTTTTGGATTATCTTATGGCATGTATAGAATAGACTAGTAGTGGAAGGATATTTTGGTTAATGTATATAAGCCATGCGAATATGGCATCTTTTAGATGTATACTTTTATAAGTTTTAAATTTTATCCCTGGTTGTGTCTAGCATTTATCTAAATGAATGATCTTAAATTCAAGAAAATGTTCAAAACTTTACTGTTCTGACATGAGTTACAAGTCCGGTAATGCCCCTTACCTGTTCCGGCGACGGTTACGGGATAGGGGTGTTACATCATAATTTAATTATTCATTCAGAATATGGATAACATTGTTCATAATGATATCGTGAATATTAGAAGGGTAATTAAAATCAAAAACTAAATGTTCATTACAATTAAGCTCCAACTAGGGTAAATGATGTGTAACTAGATTCCCTACTCAATCTATAAACTAGAATCAAACTTGCGTGGAACCTATTTGAAGGGCAGTCTTCTTTAAGAGATTTTGACCAAACATTGAAACATCTTGCCTTTCATGTTTTTGAAACCATTTTTTTGAAAACGAGGTCGACTATTATTTAAAAACAAAAAATGGAGTCGCCACCGATCCTTTTTGATGAGGTGTGATCGGGTCACCTCGAAAAGTGGTTGTTTTTAAAAAATGATTTTGGTTTACGAAATTTAAAAAAATGGGTTCGGGAGTCGATTACGCATGAGGAATGATTAGCACCCTCGTAACGCCCAAAATTGGTACCTAATTGATTAATTGGTGTCTTAGCGTCGAAAATTAAAAATTCAAAAAGAGTTTAAAATACGATCCCTCTTTTATTAATGTTTTTACTTAAAAATCGTTTAGACAAAATAAAGCATATGTCAAAGACCGTCTCATCTCAAGGTAAAATGTCATATCCAGTACGTTAGAACACAACAACTCGACCCTTGAGTACAAGCCTGCATTTTATTTTATTTAAAACTCATGTACTCTAATTTTAAAAGGATATTCAGCTATTTAGGTCAAACGAAAAAATCGAAACCCAATACGTTAGGGCGTGATTTTTCAAATCTCTAAATTTGGAATATTGCCTTAAAAAAAATCTCTTTTTATGAGTTTGGGTAAAAAGCAATGTAACACAAATTTGCAGTATATAAATCGCGATGATAATATGCGGAAATAGAATGATAATAATGATGACGATAATGCAAATACAATAATAATGAATAACATGACCTTGCAGGTATATAAAGACATAAATAAATAGATGAACAAGTACACAATAAGAAAATATATAATAAGATAATTATAATGAGAACAAAAATGAAATAAAAATGAAATGAGTAAAAATGACAAAGGAACAAATAAATGAAATAAGAAGAAAAATATGAATAAAGGCTTAATTTAAAATTGAGAGTAGTCATATAAATAAAGAAACATTAAGTAGAAAGTTTTTTTTAAATATAATAATAAAAATAAAAATAACAATACTACATTAATAAAGAAAAAAATAAAAATAAAATTAATAAATATAATGATAATAATAATATAAAATAATAAGAAAAATAATAGTAATCATAGTAGTAACGAAAATAATAATACTTATAATAATAATAGACATAGTGGTAATAATAATAACAGTAAATACAATGAAAGGAAGGTTAAAATAATAATAGTAATAACAGATTATTCAATTTAATAATAAAATATCAAAATAATTAAAAAAGGGACTAAATTGAATTTAGAACCGAATTCCAGGGGTGAAATCAGAAGTGAAAACATCGAAAAGGTTTAAAATGTAATGCACACAAAAGGAAGGGGACCAGAAAAAGAAATTTACCCCGACCTCCAAAACGCCCAGCTTAAGGAAGGATCAAATTCAAATCACAGTGAAATCGTGGGTGAAAATTAAAACAAATAAAAAACATGACTGCGAAATCACGAAAAATTGGAAGGGTCTGAATCGCAATTAACCCATCAAAGCAAAACACACGGATCCTCCCTTTGGAGCTGATCGGATCGGGTCGGGTAAGGGCAAAACGACGTCGTTTGGCCATGGGGTTTAAGGCTCAAAACGGCACCGTTTCAATCCTTTTATAAAAATAAATTTTTTTTCAAATTTTCATTCTGTTTCTTTTCTTTCAAAAAAAAAAAAAACATTTTCCTCTCAACTCTCTCTGTAGCCCTGTAGGCCTGGTGGGATTTCGGCCAGTCATCGTCACACTCCGCCGTCGGTGACCACCGTGTAGGCGGCTGGAAGGCTGAAGAGGTAATTTTTCTTCCCTTTGTTATTTCTTTTTTATATTTTAATATATATATTTTTAAAAAAGAACAAAATATAAAAAAGATATAGGTATGTAGTTTCAAAAAAATGAAGAAAAAATAAAAAACAAGTAAATACCCTTTGCACGTTTTAGAGTTCTTGGTTTCTCCTATTACAATTTGCTTGTTTTTATCGTATTTAGTACTCGAATTTGATTTTTTTATTTGAAAATGTCTCTATGTGTATTCGTCCTCTTCTTACATCGATTACATTCGATTTTTATAACTGAAAATAAATCTAGACAAAAAAATTTAAGATTTTTATTCGCTGTTAATTGCCTTTTTGCAAGAGTACGACGGCGATAGGGGCACGATTTGCACGCTGATGGCAGCGTGATGTTCGGCGATGAAGGCTAGTATGGAGGCTGCGGCGGCCTAGGGTTTTAGAAACCCTAGGGTTTCTAATTTGGTTTACATTTTGGGCGATTCGGGCCTGCTTTGTTTTTGGGCTAATAATTTTCATTATTTTGGGCTGTAATTTTGTATTTGTGTTTGGGTTAGAGTTTTGGGCCATGCTGAGCTTGGGGTTAATTTGGACTATGGACTGTGGACATTTTATTTTAATTTAAATTTGGTTTGTTATTTTTTTGTTTGGTTTTGGATTCTGATGGGCCCAACAAATTTGGCCAATTACACATGTTGTATCTTAGAGGTCAAAATATAGGTATACCTTCAATAATGATATTCAAATAGCCTTTAGTAATGTAGAATTTTCACATAGTATGAATGGCCTCAATTTTTTCTATAACCAAGGTTGAAGCACCTGTCAAGCTTTATGTGCTTCCACTTAAAAAGAACCTTTCATGATCCCTTACAAACACATCTATGAAAAGTGTTGGGACCTTAGTTGTCTTGTTCTTGAATTTTTATCCCATGTTCGAACAACCCCTCAAATTGCTTATTGATCATCATTGTAACGCCCCGAATTTTGGCCATAGAAGTTTTGAGTGTTGCACTTAGGGACAGTGAGGAGGTTGCACATATGTGTTTAGTTGTGCAATTTAATGTCAGAATGGGCTTGCTGGTCTGGTGGTTAAAAGGAGTGTTAGTTGTCTTAAGGTTCCGAGTTCGAGTCGTTTGGTGCGCATTTTTGGAGAGTCTCTTATTAGTTTATTATTTTGTTAATTTGTTTTATTTATATATTTTTATTTTTATTTTTGATTATGGTTTTTAGACGTTCCTTTTTCTTTCTCTCTTTGTGGTTCTCTTTTTGCTATCTTTTTGTGGGATATTTGTTTGGATTGCTTTAGAAGCAATTTGTCGGGGATTTTAGATTCTCGCTTCTCCATCGCCTTTGCCGGTCGCAAAAATAGGTGTGGGATTAGAAACCTTATCTTCTCATTATTATTTTTACAAAATTTCTGTTTCGACATATTTTGATTGTGTGTTAACCCGAAGATTTTGGTTCTAGACATTGGAAGTGAGAAGAAATTGCCACTTTTAGATATACTTTTGATAGGGCAAAGATTAGGGATGGTTCTGGTGGCTTCGATGGTGGTTTTGGGGCTGTTTTGGGGGTGGTTTTGTGACCTCCCCAATGGCCAGACTGGCATGTGGATTTGGGAACTAGGATTCCGGGCCAAATTGGGTTCCAAACGGTTTGGCCACACGGCCTGGCCACATGATGTGTGGCTGATTTAGGGATTTTGTCGATTTTCACACGGCCGTGTCCCATAGGCACACGGGCATGTGAATTTTGAAATTAGGGATTTAGTGATTTGGGGATTTAGGGATCCCACACGGGCGTGTGTTGTAACACCCCTTACCTGTATTTGAGCCGGAATAGGGTACGAGGCATTACTGGAACACATACACTTGTAAACGTATTAAACCGAGTCATAAAATTTCATCCAAATTAAAAACTTTTCAAATTTTTATCTTTGAGTCCCTAGATAGGGCCTATGAGGCTCAATACATACTTTGGAAGTGGTCCGAGACTAAACCGAGAACTTTTGAAAGCACTAAAAAATTTCTTAAAAATTAGGGGCACACGTCCGTTTCCAAGGCCATGTCATTCACACAGCCGAGATACACGCCTGTGTGGCGACAAGTAAGGCTATTTACCAAGCCCTTTGCCACCCCAAAACACTTATACACTTATACAATTTTATCATCACATAACATGGTATTATTAAGCATTCAAATATCCACACTGAGGCATCCACACACCATTTACAAACCACATTCATCATGCATAATCACACACAACCAATCACATTTACCACTCATAATTATCACACATTTACTTATCCAACCCAAACAAGCATACACATCCTTGAAAAGCATCATCATAGACTTATAACATAACAATTATTAGCCATATTAAATGGCCTTATACAACAATAGCCTTCAAATAGCATAGGCCAACATTCTAGGCCAACGCTAATAATAATATATACACACATAATCAAGTCCCTATACATGCCATAGACTTATAAATACTTGAAAATCATTGATACAATACCAGTTAATAACTTGTAAGTGTGACAGAATCTCCGACGACCTCTAACTCGAGCTAGCATATGTGACACTATAGGAAAAATGAAAGGAAGGGGGGTTAAGAATTATAGCTTAGTGAGTAGGTATGTAAATAATAAGTAATTTATTAACATGCTTTTATAAATCTTCACAATATGTTCTCAAGATAATACAATCATAATTGCACATAGTTCCACTATTTACTCATGTTCATATCAAGCTGTCTACTCGGGTCACAGTCACTAAATTATTTATATCTTGAGCTACGAAACTCCAAATTAAGATCTACAAATTTTCCTAAAACTAGACTCACATATCTTCTTACTATAAAATTTTCAGAATTTTTGGTTTAGCCAATAAGTACAGCTTATTCATTAAAGTCACTCCTATTTCGCTGTCTAACAGTTCCGACCCCTGTTCACTGAAAATTAATTATCTCCTCACACAGGATCCAGATGATGCTCCCATTTGCTTTTCTTTTGAAAATAGACTCATTAATTATTTTAATCATATAAATTATAACCCATAATTATTTTTTTATAATTTTTAATGATTTTCCAAAATCAGAACAGGGGATGTCAAAATTATTCTAACTATGTCTCACAAGAACTAAAATATCTCATAATATAAAATTCTTTTGCCTGCATCATTCCTTTTATATGAAAATGGACTCAATAAGATTTTACTTCATATTTTATTCAACCTCTAATTTGGTTTCCACCATTTTTTTGTGATTTTTCAAAGTCACACAACTGCTGCTGTCCAAAACTGTTTTATTTCTAAATTTCACTATTTCATGTTTACTTTATAGTAACTTTCATTATAACACTTACTCCATATCAGCCTTACCAAAGTTTGATCATATATCTAGCATATTGCTCATAAGTTTACACACGCATACTTGCACTTATTCATCACATAGTCATATTCATTTACACTTAGTCATTTCTCGTTGAACATATCAGAATAATAACGGATACCCGATGGCCTGCACATAGTACCACCCTTGTAGCCAAAGCTACCTTCTTCACAAAGTGGCCTTTATATAGTACTACACTTTTGACCAAAGTTATCTTTCTTCACAAAGTGGCCTTCACATAGTACCACACTTATAATCATAGCTAATAAATCATGCTAGATTGGTATGTTTTTGGATAGGATAATGGGAGTGAAATAAGTATGGAAATGGTTTGAATTGATATGGTATGAGTGTGCAAATGATGATGATGTTTGGCTGCCTAAATGTTATGAAAATGGTATCATTTAATTGTGTTGTAGATGTACATATTTGGGATGAGAAATGTGGCTTGTATCTAGCCTATTTTCATCCACACGGCTAAGCACACGGGCGTGTGGCTCGACCGTGTGTGACACATGGCCTTAGTACACGGTCGTGTGTCCCCTGAATCTTAATTAAAAACCAAGTCAGTGAGTTACACGGCCTAGGCACACGGGCGTGTGGTCGGTCGTCTGGCCAAGTCAATATACCCTCAAGTTTTCACACGGGTGTGCGATCGGCCGTGTGATGCAAGTCAGTATGTATGCTCTATTTCAACACGGCCTGTGACACAGGCGTGTCTATGACCGTTTAAGGCACACGACTTGTTCACATGGGCGTGTGACCCCTGTTTGAATGAAAATTTTCTAAGTTTCTAAAATTGTTTTGAGTTACCGATTTAGTCTCAAACCTCTTCTAAAGCATGTTTAAGGTCTTGTAGACCATTACAAGGGACAATGTGATTGTGTATGATTGCAATATGATAATAAATGCTTAATGTGTGAGATGTATATGTTAAATGATGTGATTTGATCGGTAATACCTTGTAACCCTATTTCAGCGACAGATACTGTAACACCCCAAACCCGACTTAGATGTTATGACTGAATCTGGTGGCGTCACATGAGAGTGTTCTTGGAAACCATTTCGAATATCAATATCTTGCACAATTTGTTACCTTTCATTTATCGCGGAAGCTTATAAATCTTTCATTAAACAAAAATACACTAAGTATAAAACAAAACAGTTCAAGAACCACAATACATAAACCTCTCGAATAATGATAAATACTAAAATAATGAAAAACCAGTAATAAAAGTAGGAAGTCTAGTATGTGTCCGTCATTGGTCACCCTCGAACCCACCGCTACACTGATCCATCTATTGTTGGGGATTCCCTGACAGAAGAATAATTAAAGGGGTGAGTTTTCTTAAACTTAGTGTGTATCCCCACAGTAAAGCAAGCAAACATGCATATAACAGAAACAGTCATGATTCGGGCCTGAGCCCTTAATAGATACGGTGTAGGCCTTGGTCCACTCAGATCAGTATCAGATACATTCGGGCGTTAGCCCATACAGATAAGCATGCATATCAATCAGTATAGTATATGCCCACCAACCCTGCACACCATCTCCAACCACCCTACACACCATGTGAGGACTAAGTCGACCCACCTAGCTCTACACACCAAGCATGGGGATAAAATCGACCCATCCAACTCTACACACCTCGAGGTACCATGAAATGACACAATATTAAATAAAGGCAGCGAGGCTACCAAATAACCGGCTAAATAGCCTTACAGTATTCCAAATAACCGGCTAAATAGCCTTACAGTATTCCTTCTCTCCAATAGCAACCCAACCCAATGCAAAGCAACATAAATATCATGGCATGCTTCAATGCAGAACAGTATATCATACAAATATATCAGAACAGATATAGTTCACATGCAAATCATAACATGCTATCACATACATTTTGTTTATCACATCACAAAACAGGGCCTAAGTAATGCTTACCGCCCATTTAAACCGGTCACAGTCGACTAAAGCGACCCGTGCAACCTTTTAGAACAGTTTAGATTAATGGGCTTACATGTCCATGTGGCCCGCCTGTGTAGGCCCACACGACCCACATTAGCCTTACTCGTATGAATCACACAGCCTGGCCTAAAATCCCACACACCTGTGTGGCCCACACGGCCTAATTAGCCTAGCCCGTACCTTACACACTGCTTAGCCAGCCTCATACGCTGGGGTCCATCACGCCCGTGTGGCGCGCGCATGGCCGACTTCGTCGACCACACGGTCGTGTCTTGCACATGGCCTCCACACAGGCAGCCCACACGCCCGTGTGGCGTCGACAGCTTTGTTTTCGGCTTTCGCCGAAATGCAATTTTAGAGTAATTGGAGTACACATTTGGTTTCTTTTTGACGTATAATCACTCTTAAGTACCTCCGAACCTATAATCAGAATACCAGTCATCGATTAGTGCTTAAATAACCCACTTAACGATAAAAACTTACAGAAACTCAACTTACCCTCGTGAACGGAACCACGTACTTATAATCCAAGAACTCACTTAAAGCCTTCGATCAGTACCTAAACGTGGATATAACGACCCTTTCGTTAATCTCTAAATCCAAAAAATATCACAAGCCTTAGGAAGGAACATTTACCGACGACCACCACGAGGAATACTAAACCCGAACGCAAGAAAAGGATCGGAATGGAAAGAAAAACAATAGAATTTTGACAATAGATAATGGGGAAAAGAAGCTGAAAATCAGTGGTGGTAGGGGAAAGAAAAGAGAATTTTGGCAGAGAGGAAATTTTAGAGAAAGTCAAAAAGTTTTTTGATAACCACCAAAACCCCCATTTTGCTCCTACTAACACTCAACTATTCAGTCACTAAGGTGTTTAATTAAAACTCAAATACTCACACGGTAATAGCAACAAAAATTAAATCATCCATGGCGACTCGAACACAAGACCTCCCACTCATTCACAAATCACTTAGCCACTAGACCAATAAGCCCATTCTGTCATTTTCTTAAACATAAATCCTTTTAAGTCCTTTATCAAAACATCAAGCTTTATTAAAAAAAAAAACCAAAATTTTTCCCAACTTAAGGCTCAAACTTAGGACCTCCCCAACACTCACCAAGGCACATATCCACTAAGACAGACAATTAATCGTAAAAACAATTTCAGAAATTTTTATGCTCATCAAAACCCAAAAGCCGAAATTTTAGGGCGTTACAGATACGAGTTAGGGGTGTTACAGTGTAGCTATATTCGAGAATCCTTCTACAAATCTTTAGTAATAGCCAGCTAATCCCAGAAAACTTCTGACTTTAGATATGTTTCTTGGCAGCTTTCAGTCAATAATTGCTGAAATGTTGCTCGGATTAACTCTGATGCCTTTTGTTGAAACAATGTGTCCCAAAAATCCAACTTTTTAGAGCCAAAACTCACATTTACTGAATTTAGCAAACAATTTTTTATCTCTCAACTCATCTTGGGAACAGATTAGAATGTCATCAACGAATACAATAATAAATTTGTCTAAATACAGTCTGAAAATTCTGTTCATCAAGTCCATAAATACTGCTGGAGCGTTAGTTAACCCAAATGGCATAACAAGAAATTCATAGTGCCCGTACCTGGTTCTAAATGCAGTTTCCGGCACATCTGAATCTTTAACTCTCAACTGATAATAACAAGATTGCAAATCAATATTAGAAAATACTATTGCTCCTTTCAATTGATCAAATAAATCATCAATTCTCAGTAGAGGATACTTGTTCTTAATCGTAACCTTGTTGAGCTGTCGATAGTCAATACACAATCTCATTGATCCATCTTTCTTCTTTACAAACAGAACTGGTACACCCTAGGGTAAAAAACTAGGTCGTACAAAACCTTTATCTGTCAACTCTTGCAGCTGAGCTTTCAACTCTTTTAACTCCGTAGGAGCCATTCTATACAGAGATATCGATACCAGTGATGTACGTGGTACTAATTCAATAGCAAACTCAACTTCCCTGACTAGTGGTAATCCAAGTAACTCTACTGAAAACATATCTGGATATTCACAAACAACTGGTATTGATTCAATCTTTGATTTAGACACTTTTGTATCCAATACATAAGCAAGATAAGTATTACAACCCTTTCTTACATACTTTTGAGCTAGCATAGACGATATCACAATAGGCAATCCACTCGAATCATCAGATTCAATACGAAGAATTTCATCAAACTCAATAGTCTTTCGTCTACAATTCACAATGCATCATGCAAAGTCAACCAATCCATACCCAATATCACATCAAACTCATCAAATGGTAAAAACATCAAATCAGACGAAAAATAATAACCCTATGTCATCAGAGGACAATTCTTGCAAACTTTATTAACAAGGACATATTGACATAAGAGGTTCGATACTTTAACCACAAATTTAGTGGACTCAACAGGTAAAATCTTACTAGACACTAGATTCATACAAACATATAAATGGGTCGATTCAAGATCAATCAAAGCAATTACATTAGTGTCATAAATAGAAAAAGTACCAGTGATAATATTTGGTGCTGATGCATCCTCGCGAGTTGAATAGCATAAGCTTTGGTTGGTGCTCGTGCCTCGGATCTCACAGTAGAATCCTTTGTTGCACCTCTACTACCAATCACATTTCTAGTATTTTGGGGTGGTCTCCCTTTCATAGTTGTATTACTCAATCGAGCAGTTGGAAGCTTGTCTTTCTCAGGTAATTTAGGGCAATCACGAATAAAATGCTCTTGTGAACCACATCTAAAACAGGCTTTAGTATTCATCCAACATTCTTTAAAATGTCGTCTACCACACTGTTGACACTCAGGTTTGTTGGCTTTGACACTACCAACACTTGATACTTAAGTGGGTTGAGCCTTCGAACTTGTATGTTGCTTCCCACAATCTCTATCTGAATACCCATTTGAAGCAGTTGAATAATTATAAGAATCCCTGGATTTCTTTGGTGATCAATAATATGATTTACCCGTTAACCTCTTTCTCGAATCTCTAGCCTTAGAATCGACTTTTCTCAGCTAAGCTCTTCGGCTTTGTGTACTCTATCAACTAACACAAAAAACTCTTTTAGTTCAAGAATACTAACTAAAAGCTTAATATCTTCATTCAATCCGTCTTTGAATAGTTTGCACATAATCTCTTCAGTTAGAACACATTCTCGGCCATACTTGCTCAGTTTCACAAATTCTCTTTCATATTCAGATACAGTCATACGACCCTGTTTCAGCTCTAAGAATTCCTTGTGCTTTTGATCAAGAAACTGTTGCCTTATATATTTCTTTCTAAATTCTGTCTGAAAGAATTCCCATGTGACCCGATCTCTCAGCACTACAGATATCAAAGTGCTTTACCACTGATATGTTGCATCTTTCAGAAGAGATATGGCGCATTTAACACATTCTACTAGTGTACAAGACAATTCATGAAAGACTCAAATTTTATTCTCAAGACAAAACTTGGCTCTCTCAGGATCATCATCAACTGTAGCTGTGAACTCTTCATCCCCGTACTTTCGAATTTTATCAACAGGCGGCTTATTCATTCACAAAGGTTTCAAATCGGTTAGGGAATAGATGGGGGTGGAGGTTGTTGAGCAGCCGGATTCGTTTGGACATACTAAAAAAACCATTCATTCATCATCTGGAAGAAGGCTTCTTTAGCCTCTCCTCTGCGACCCTCATATACAGGTCTCGATTAAGACAACGCTGCTCCTTCAACGGAGGCTGGTGCATTACTTTCTACATCATCAGAGTCAGCTCGGTTGGAATCCATTGACAATATGAAAACATGATTCAAAAACTGTCAGGAGATATCACACCGTCACAGGTTAAATATGGCATGTATAGCTAGACTCACATACACTGCGTTAATCCTAGAATCAACTAAACCGTACCTCTTATACCAAATCAAATGTAACACCCCTAACCTGTGTCCGTCGCCAGAGTAGGGTTACGGAGCATTACCAAACTTATCATATAATTAATCATACATTTTACAATCATTTCTCATTCCCAACAAAAACTATTCAATCTTAATCATATAGTCCCTAATACGAGCCCTCGAGGCCCAAAACAATCATTAAAATCAATTCGAGACTAAATCGATAACTCATGGAAATTTTAGGAAAACATTAAAAATTTTCAAAGTACAAGGGACATACGCTCGTGTGGCCAGGCCATGTGTCTCACACGGCCAAAAGACACGCCATGTCACAGCCATGTCCTACCCCGTGTAACTCTCTGACTTATGTCACACGGCCAACCACATACCCGTGTGACTAGCCCATATAACTCACTGACTTGATTTCATTACAAACTACAGGGGATGTACGGCCGTGTCACCTAACCGTGTGTCAGATACAGCTAAGATGCACGCCCGTGTCTTTGCCCGTGTAGATAAAAATAGGCTATGTTCCAAGGCACATTTCTCACCCAAACTTACATCAACCTAAACACTTCAATTGTCATATAACCATAACATAAATAGGCCTTCAAATCAACCAATATCAAGCTTGAATCATGCAAAATCAATACCAACAACCACAAGGCTTATAATAATTTAATTGACCGATTAAAAACATACCAACATTACTTCCAAAAGTTGCCTAAATGATCAATGACATATATACATCATCTTACCTAAAATATAGCATACATATACTATTTCTATCTCAACCATTTGATCCCCACCATACCAATTCATAACAAAGCATTCACATATCAATATATCAACACATTACATAAGGCTAATTACACTTATATAAACATATCAACACATATGCGAAAACAAGCCAAATCATATGGCTAATTACATAATAAAACATATAGGCTTCATTAGCAAAAATGACCTATACATGTCATATAACCAAAATATATAAAGTCCAAAAGTACCACAACAACTACTGGATAATATGATGAGATCTCCGTTGACTTTCAATCTGAGCAAGCTTTCGAATCACTATAAAACATGAAAAAGTAAACAAAATAAGCTATAAAGCCTAGTAAGCTCGTACGGCTAATAAGTACAATTTATCAATTCATTCACAATTTAAAGAAGCATAAGTAAACATAAACATGTTTCAATCAATCCAAACATTAGCACATTATCACAACCATGTAAGTCATGTATGAATTCATCAACTATCACTTACTTGTCTTACTTCTCATAAATACCTGAACTCATCCACATCATCTCTTATATTCTTGTACCAACATCTTTTCTTGTTAAACCATTTGGAATAATATCGGATACTCGGGTTCTCGCACACTGAGTGCTATATACATGGTTAAACCGCATTTATCCCATATCTTCTCATATAGATGTTCACTCTCGAGTCATCACTGGGTTTGCTCACACAAGCTGACGGTCAAGACGTAGCTATACGATGTTGCTCACACAAGCTAACAAGTAACCACAACACATGCCTCAAAACTCAGCCACTGATAGAACGTACAGGACCAGCGCCCAAATCACATAAATCAAGGTAACCCCTAATGACATGTCATTTGTATCCTATCTATTCCTAAGGTTCAACCAGGATCCATACTTTATTAATGCCTAGTCAATAATTTTCGTAGTGTCATTTGATTACAATCACATCAATTAAGTATTTAAACACATGCAACATAATACTTATTAAACATACGAACTTAACTCAAATTCAAACGACTGAAAACGATTGTTTACTCGATAACTTTGTCTTTTCCCCGATCTAGATCCGTACGTTGCTTTTCTTGATCTATATAATCAAATTTAATTATTTTAATCATCATTCTATTCAATTTAATCCAATTGCCATATTATGGTAAAATTACATTTTTAGCCCTAAAATTTTGACTTTTTTACAATCTAGTCCTTATCTCATAATAATGCAAATTCATGCAATTCAACATTAACCCATGCTAGCCGAATTTTATCCATGCTTATTACAGCCCATATTTTTCATTTATTCACACATTTTATCACAAATTTTCATATTTATCAATTTAACCCCTAATTGACATTTTCAGTGAAGATCACTCTACAGAACTTGTTTAACTATCACTAAACTTTCGTTTTCATCCATCAAACATAAAAAAACAACCAACACACATTCATGGAAAAACTCTAAACTTTTAAAAGTATTGCAAATTAGTCCCTGGGCTAGCTAGACTAAGCTACAGCAATGAGAAAACATAAAAATCATTAAAAACCTAGTCAAAAATCACTTACATGCACAAGGAGAAGTAGCTGAATGTTTTGAACCCTAAAAATGGTGTTCTAACCCTTAAATTTTTGGTGGAGGTTGAAGATGAATGAAATAAATTAGCTTTTTTTTTTAATTTTAACTTTAATTACCAATTACCAAAACTAACCTTTATTTTTAACATTTATAATTTCATAACCAATGTCCATATTTGTCCACTAACCATTATAATGGTCTAATTAACATTTTTAGTGCATTTAACTTATAGAACCCAAGTTTTACACTTTACGCGATTTAATCCTTTTTCACAAATTAAATACTCTAACGATAAAATTTCTTAACGAAATTTTCGTGCGATTATACTATCATGCTGTAGACCTAAAAATAATACTAAAATAAATATTTTGACCTTGAATTTGTGGTTCCGAAACCACTGTTCTGATTTCACTAAAAACGGGTTGTTACAAACTCTAACGGATATATGGATCCAACTAATCACACTAATTTGGCACACATTGCCTCATCGGACAAATCTGAAGTAACTAAAGTAAGATTTTGGTCAACACTCATCGACTTGTGGTTGAAGTAACCCATACTCAGTCTATCCTATAGCATGTCAACTATATTTGACTCTACCCAAACATTTAATAAGGTAACAATTACTCAATTCTGAACATAGCTAAATTTTAAATTCAATTTTATCATTTCATCAACCAATCATCAATTTATTTATGTATCAACAGAAATCATCTCAATACTAAGTCAATTTTACATTTACATCAAGATACAATATTTTTAATTATATTCAATTTAGTCATCTATCTCCAATAACAATCAAATCGTATCAATTCAACTTGATTCATGAATTTCAGCTCATCTTATAATCTTATCATGCAAAATAGAATATATATATATATATATATATATATGCAACAATTGAAGTGGTTCAAATTATAGAAATACAAACCAAGAGTTCCGAGTTATTCGTTGACAACTTTAGCTTTTCCTTTTCCTCTCGAGGAACCCCGTCGGCATTAGCTACAGATTAACATAAACATACAATATCATCAATAGTCAACCAAATTCACATTCAATTATCATTTTATAAAAAACTTGCATTTATTCAATTCATTTTCTAAAATCGGGACTACATAACTTTCAACCTAAAACTCCAATTTGAAATTTGATTTCACTAAAACCCATTAGTGACCTTCTATTTCTTATTTCTACAACCAATTTTAAAAATTATTGAATTTTATCTCTATTGTACGAAACTATCAATTAACTTTACAATTTAATTCTTTTTCACCTATATGCTTAAAATGTATCAATTTAACACCTAAAACTTCTATAAATCAACAATGGGAGCTTTCTAAAACTTGAAATAACCTATAAATTGATACATGAGTTAGCTAAATTAAGCTCTCATGATCTCAAAAATATAAAATTTACAAGAAAAGGG
The DNA here is from genome assembly GCA_020496765.1 of Gossypium stocksii. NCBI lineage: Eukaryota > Viridiplantae > Streptophyta > Magnoliopsida > Malvales > Malvaceae > Gossypium > Gossypium stocksii. Next base: position 98,951,431 of record CM035632.1, on the reverse strand, counting down.
TTAAATTGAACTAACCAATTTGGTGTTGAAAATTGAAACCGTTGAAGGCTGAAAGTTCTTTTCTTTTCTTTTTTTATTAATTTGGTTGCATAAGGAAGAAATAAGAAATGTATTATCTTTCCTTCCACCACAATTCTCATAATTTAATTACAAATTATAAATTTTATAAAAATTTCCTCATACAATTATAAAGCCACCATCCACTATAATTCCTAATATGGTATAATTACTACCTCAGTCCTTAGTCCATATTTCTAATTAAAAATTCTGTAACAATTGAGCTTTTACCATTTTTACAATTTAGTCCTTGTACGATTATTAATAACTAATTCAAAAAATTACCTATCCAAAATTCAATTCACTTATATTTACAAACTCAGTTTATAGAAACAGGATCTCGAAACCATATTTTTCGACATCACTAACTTTCTGGTCGTTACATTATATCCTTGAATTGATTGTCATTAGCATGGTTTAATGGCTTATTATTTGTTGAAAATTGAATACAAACATTTGGGTGAAGGTTTGAAATCAATTTATTAGGTACAAAATGTGAATTTTACCAAAATAGGGGCAACATCGCAACCATAAACCCTTGACATCGCAACATCGTCCAACAATGAGTGGCGTCGTGATGTGGATATACATGTCATCACGATATAACTTAATGAGTTGACAACGTCATGATGAGGATATTATGAAGTCGCGAAGTTAGCCCGAGATTTTTAAAATTTACATTTTGATCCTAATTCATACTCGAGTTAGTAAAAGAACTTTTATAAGCTCGTGTAGGACCCGAAAATGATTGTGTAACATGTTGTGAATGTGAATTATACTTATATACATGTTGAGTGATCAAATGGTATATAATTCTCTATAGTTGCTCTAGCAACAAATGTAGCATCTTGTAGCTCAAACCTAGTGATCGAGTCAAGCAAGGGGTGTTACAATATTTACCTCAAAAAAACTAGGTTATGTAATTCTTATTCTCTATACCTATAAATAGAATTTCTTAGATTTCATTTTGTAAGCATTAGAAACTTTTCTTACTGGGCAAACTTTCTCTCAAACTTTTTTTATAATTATTTCCTTAACCTTACCCTCTACCTCATTAAGTCTTTCTCTACCACTCTAACCACTATTGTAACAGCCCGAATTAGGGCCTAAATGGAATGGTGGTTTTGGGACCATGAATCCGACATAGAAAAATTTATTCCGATAAAGTTTTAAGATTTAGTAGGTGATTGATTGCATGAGTAAAAATTTGGTAAATAAATTTTATCAATAAGTGCCCGATTGAGAGATAGGACTAAATTGCAAAAATTTTAAAATATGAGTTCTAGAAGCATTTAGAGTGTAATTGAATTGCATTCATGAATTTGAGGTCCTTATTTCGAAAATAGACCATTTTATAGTATGATGGACAAAAATGCCCATGGAAGGAAAAATTTGCAAAGAAGGCCATTAAGGGCATTTTGGTCATTTGGTTATTAAATGAAATAAAAAGGGAAAAATAAGCCAAAAATGTGTCCATCTTCTTTCCCTAAGTGCCGAAATTCTCTAAGTCTCTATAGCTAGGGTTTTCAAATTTTTCAAGCTCCAAGTAAGTGCAATTTAGTTCCGTTTTTAATTTTCTTTGCATTTTTGAAATCCTTGAAGCTTGGACTACCTATTTCTACCATTAATTTGCATTAGGGTTCATGTTTGAAAATTTACCCATATGTGACATAAATGCATTTTGATGTTTAATTGTAGAAAAAAAGGTTTGATGTGTAGTAAGCAACTTTTACTAGGTGATTTTGCATGAAAATGCATTAAGGGACTAAAATGTAAAAGTTGTAAACATGTGCATAAGTTGTGGAAAATTGAAAATTATGGGCTGTTATAAAAGAGAAATAGGGTCGGCTAGGCTTGGGAATGAAGAAAAATAGGTATATTTTATTTTATGAGCCTAGGGACTAAATTGTAAAAATTGACAAGTTAGGGAATGGTAAAAATTACCATAGGATGATTTTGTGTCCAATTGAGTAATGTGTGTAATGAATGAGCTAATTTGGTTTTATAGATCAAGAATGACGAGGAAACGGCCTTGACTGGGGAAAAGGCAAGGTCTCAGATTAATTCGATAAAGGTTGCATTTTGACTCGAGGTAAGTTTATGTGTAAATAATGGGTTATATCGATATTTTGATTAATTTCCTTAATTATTCTAATATTTGTAATCTTATGATGGTATGTATATTATATGTGAGTATGTATATTGACAAATAAATCAATAAATGAGGAAAACCCGATTGAGCCTTAGGAATCGACTAAGATACAAGTGACATGTCACTAGAAAACTATTGTGTGCGATCGATCGTTTATGTGATTTTAAGTGTTGGTCTAGTTCGACTACCAGTGGCTAGGTAATCTTGTATTATTGCGGATACCTGTCAGCTTGTGTGAGCAGCACTCAACTTGTGTGAGCAGACCCGTGAATAGCTCATTATTGAGCTTCTATGTGATATGTGATATGTGGTAGCTTTGGCTATATTATGTGCAGCACTTGTGCCCTTTTTCGTGTATACTTTAGTATTCCGCATGGTTCAATGGGTATTTGATCCGAATCGATAAAATATGAATGTTTGTAGAAGATTTGACTATGTGTTAAGTGTGTGTATGTGCAGGTTATGTGAAATATGATATGTGTACTATGTGCTTAAGTATATATTGATTTATGTGGTAAGACCATTGAGTAAGTTTTAAGTTTAATTTCAATGCGGTAATAAGAGAACATACTTATTTTGAATTTGTACTATTGGTTAAAATTGCTCATTCATTTACATATAGACTTACTAAGCTATTTAGCTTACCCATTCCTTTTCCTTCCCCATATAGGTTCGTCAAGCTAACTCGAGGTTCGGAGATCAACGGGATTCCATCAACACTATCAACAAGCATTTTAGTATTTTGTTTAAACACTTAAGATTATGGCATGTATAGATGGTCTAATGATTTTTTATGTATCATAGTCTATGAGGTCAAATGTGGTCACAAATGTTTTGAGATTTGGCCATTTGCTATGGGCCATATATGAATGAGTATTTTCCAATTAAGTGTTGTAATTTCTTATTATACAAATTTATTAGTAGGTGTATTATATGTATGGACGTGTATGCTTGTGTGTGGTTGGTAAAATGTATTGTGTGGATGCCAAAATGGGGTTGTTTGAATGTGTTTTTGTGTTATAATGTGTATTGGCAAAAATTTGTTTGTGTTAGTTTGTGTTCAGGGTGGCAATTGGCTTGGAAAATAGCCTATAATTGTCCACACGGGTAGACACACGGGCGTGTGTCTAGGCCGTGTGTAACGCAAGGCTAGCCCATGGGCGTGTTGATAGGCCGTGTGTCCTCTGCACCTAAAATTATGGGAATTAAATGTTTTCTAGTAAACATAAGGGTTGGCGACATGGCCGTGTGTCTCGACCGTGTGATAGACACGGCCTAGCCCACGGGCGTGTGGCTTGGCCGTGTGATGAAAACTTCGCGATGACGTCATAAATAGAATACCCCAGTTTTTCATACGGGGTGAGGAAACGTGCGCGTTGAGGTTGTGTGAGGGACACGGGCTGGAGACACGGGCGTGTGCTCGGCCGTGTGAAAACCCATGTAGGTTCGAAATGAAAATTAATTCCGCACAGACTAGGGACATGGGCGTGTGCGACCATACGGCCTGCCCATACGGGCGTGTCCCTGTCCCATATGAGCGTGTGCCCTATTTTAAGTAGAATTTTTCTAAGTGATTGAAAAGTTCCAGTTTGGTTCTGGATTGTACCTAATGAGTCTCTTGGGCCTCGTAAGCCCATAATAAGAGGGTTTTTGAATATGATTGAAAAAGTTTTAAATCTTAGTGGAATTTGTAAATCGGGATTGAGTGATTGTGTGTTCGTAAGTCTGGTAATGCCTCGTACCCAGTCCCGGGATCGAACTTGGGTGAAGGGTGTTACAGCTACATTCCATAGTGCTTATTGATGCGGAGTATCAATAAGGGGGAGATACGAAGAGAAGGTCATGGTGGAAATGAGGTCGGTTCACCTAGATAGGCGGAGAGTCAGAGAAGGACAAAAGGAGGCAGAAGATTGTTGTAAAGGTTGAAAAGGCTAAGTACAAAGAGTAAGTGCTCAATGTTTCTAATGGGAAAGAATATCCTTTTTCCTTCATCTTGGAGGGTATTTAGACGAGATACTCCTTTGTCTGGTATGGTATCGTGGCAAGTTGTTAGCAATGAGTTGCTATCATGGAGTGTGGGGGGGGCGTACATGGTGGAACCCATTCTGTTATTCCCTTTGACGTAGTACAAGATTGTTATACTCAAGTGGACCCCAGTAGTCTTTGGAAGGAGTATTCATACTTGGAGGAGTGTTCATAGTGAAAAGCGGGTGGTTTGACCATAAAAATGTATGATCTGATGTAAGAGATGTTCCTGCTATCAGCAAGTAGTCCCATGGGAGGTGACTCCTCCTAGAGATTGAGGAGCTAGTGATGATTTAGAAGACAAGAGGTGGAGAACCATCCACATGTGTCTTTTTGGTGCTCTCTTGAAATGTCATATGTCAAGTCATAAAGTCATAATAAGAGTATAACAATTCTCAATAACTTTAAATCTATTCTGATCTTTTTATTTTTACCTCTCAACACATTCCGTTTCACTTGTATCAAACGCTTTCTCTTACTAAAGAACCATCCACAACTTTTCTCATAAACACACCTAAGACCACTTGCATGTTTTGCTAAGAAAACAGAAACATGTTATTATAAAAAGATAAAAGCACATCAACCAGTAAAACTAAAATAGGACCTTAACATATTTATCCTTAGCGCTTCACCTGATTTACAAATATCTATATAAAAAATATATATATATTTTTACTAACGTTACTTGTCAACTATTTTTGTTTGAATTATTTGCATTTCATGATATGACATGTATATGTAAGAGAAATTCAAGATGAATAGTACCGATTTATCTTTGCTATATAGACAGCTCCATCAGGATAAAGGCAAGAAAAGATGGCTATGGTTGTTATATGCAAGAAGCAAAATGGACAGAACCCATATGAAGCTGCTTATCTCCAATGTACTTTGTGCTTCTGTTCATGGCGATAATGAATGCTCTATTCTTAGTGGCGATTCTGAAAAGGAGAACCAAAATCTTAAAATAACAACCGTAAGATCGAGTTACTGTTACTATTTCAACCTAATTTCATATTGTAAAAACATCATACTGGATACATGGACCCTCCAAGCATTGCAGCACTAAGAATAATATGTGTAGATAAGCTTAAAGCGCTCTCCCCTCCCCCCCCCCCCCAATAATTGAGATTTATGCTCAAATTGGATCCCCAAACATTGCATGCTCTCAGCAAAGGATAGAGTTTCCAGAAAAGTTTAAAACTTCATCAGCAAATGGCATGGCGACAAGGTGCTAAACATTGTTGCAACAGTTTTACCTCATCATCTACAATGTTCATCAATAAAATATCATTGATATTTCTTAGTGTGACCAATATTTTAAAGAGTCCATTTCTTTTTGTAACATCAGTTTCTCCATCTATGACCGTTGAGTTATGATTTTTACATCTGAAGCACTCTGTCGGAAACCCTATTTTCACTATGGGAACCTAATTTCATTCACTTTTTCAAGTTCTTCAGAAGAAAAAAAGAAAGGGGGGGAGGGCTATCAAAGTTGACTTACAATAAAAGTCATCATCTCTCCAACTTAGAGGATTGGACAAGTTGAGTCAAATCACCCTTTATGTTCCCCATTTCAAATATCTGAGTCATTGTTCGATACTTTAGGTGTTTTAGCTCTTCCCACCATGATGTTTTTAGCTGTGATTGGGTAGCAAATTAACCTTACACTACCAACAGCATGCTGCCACTTATGTTACCTTGCTTTAAGAGAGACTGTTTCAATTTTTTCTAAGTTTTTTCATATATTTAAAGAATCTTTCGATATAAATGTTAAACACGAGATTTTGAGACCCCGGCACTATCAACTTCAGGATTGCAGTACATCAGTTAAAACCCGAAAACTAGTAAAAGGGTTATTAGGTATCAGATTTGATTACTTAAAATAGGGGGGTCCAATCTCCAGTCTGTCGTTTGAACCAATCCTTGAATGATTTAACATTAAACCGTGCTGCTTTCTCATTTGCCCATTGTTCTAAATTCCACAAATGTTCCTTTTTTAAAATAGACCAACAATCAGATATCTAAAAATTAACAACATTGACTGCCTGTCGGCTGTCTGAGCAAAAATAGTCTATGCACTGTAAATTTTAAGAGAATTAAAATGCTAAAATAGCAGCGGTAACTTAACAGTATATACTGACATGCATATATGTAGTGTAAAGTTGAAGTAGTTTTACAACAAAACAGAGAAATTAGACACTGCATATTTCCTTGTAATTAATGCACACAAGTGAAAGAATAAACAGGGATCAGCTGAGCTTCAATACTTCCTATACACAGAAAAGCTACAAGCCGGTCACATTAAAATATAAACCAAAGGACTAACCCAAAAAACAGGGTTATCAAAAGCTATGAAACAGAGAGAGATTCCGGGGACAGTATATGCAAACATCCCTCTGGTAAATCTCTCCTACTAACTTGTTAAACCATCTAGAAAAATTGATGATAACAAGGTTTTTGAAGCTGATTTAGGCTTGCTTCTCCAAGTCCTTGGAGCTTATGAATGTTCCATGGAAACCGTACGGAACTCGAGATGGAAGCTTTACTGTGGCTTCTACCTCTAAATTCATGGCATTCACAATCTGCACTTCTGATTTCCAGGTCCTCTCGTCATGAACGAAGGCCAGAATGTAACCGTCGTCTTCGTTCTCCGAATTGGGGTTTCTAGGGAAGAATAAAGGTTCACCCCCATACCTTTGGTATCCATAAATATACTTTTTTATTTCTCCGGTTGAGAGATCAACTTTGGCAAACCCTGACACTTTAGGCCAAGGCTCAGCAAGAGCTAAATATGCGTACCTGGTTTTTCTTCCGAGCAAGTTTCGGTTCACCATCCCTGCCTCCAAGTTAACTTGTTCGGAATCCGAAATGATGGGGCGGCGTGTCGACTTGCCGGTCCTCAAATTCAATCTGATTTCAGACAGGACACTCTTGAGACTCTCATCACATTCATTGAAAATGGAATCTGGGGGTGTCATGCAGGAGCCAATCACAACAACTTCATCAGTTTCTGGCTCTTCCCAAGCATTCCAAAGATGGAAACAAAAGCAATTAGGTGCCTCAACCCATGTAATCCCAGAAGTATCAGTGGCATTCTTGTCCAAAATCCCAAACCTTGACATCTTGTTCTTGTCATATACAACTGGTGAACCACCGTGAATCATTTCAGGCAATTTGAACACCACTTGCTGGTCAGGGATCACCACCAAGTTCTCGGTGATGGCGAAATCGTGCATCATTGTCGGACCGTTTACTGGGATTTCAACATCAGGTGATTTCTTACCATCGGGTGAAAAACGGAAGTACTTAAGATATGGCTTTTGGATGACATCATAGCTAAGAGCAAAGAATTCACCAGTTACAGGATCAACCTTGGGGTGAGCAATCATTGTAGATTTTAACTGACCATCAAAATCATATCTGCCAACGGTTTCCAAGTCCCCAGATGGAGTAACACGAACATGGTAAGGCAAATCATCTTCAGACATAGCAAGGAGATGACCATTAAAATAAACAAGTCCAGCGTTAGCAACTCCAGTGCCATTGCTTGGATCAACAAGCCCAAATAGGGCACGAGCATAGAAAAGCAACAGCCTAGCTATACCAGAGTGACCATGGAGTTCACCGATGGCCTTGGGGAAAACTGGACGCCCCAAATCTCGTTCTTGAACCAGACGGTTGGTTTCGGTGAACCTACAAGCATAACTAGCAGAGCCATTTTGGAACTGAACCGCATGAACCATACCGTCCCCGTCAAAGAAATGATGTCCGGCGACAGGTTCGTGAAGCGGGTTGGCTCCGTTTCGAACGTAGACTCCTTGTAAACAGTCTGGGATTGTTCCAATAACAGGGAGGTTATGCTTGACCGGTTGGTCTGGCACTGGAGCAAAGTTGCCAGATATTTGAACAGTGGGGTCAGCTGTTTTGGGAAGAGGATGGTAACGCTCGTGAGAAACCAAAGCGTTCTCCACCACATCTAAAGCCATAGCTGCAGCTCTTTGGAAAGGATTCCAGTGTTGGGGTTGAGGTTTCACTGCGTTTTTAGTGGTATAATCAGTGGATGATTGATTAGGCAAAAGAAGAATGGAAGGCGTTTGAAGAGAGCATGAAATGTTGGGCTTTCTACAAGTCCTTTTCAAAGGCATAGAACCCAAATTCAGAGACGAAGAGAAACAAGTTGAAACTGGAAGAAATTTACAGTTGGTAGCAGATGCTGCCTGTGATGCAGAGGAAGCCATTGTTGGTGATTGAAAATGTAAGAAATTAGAATGTGAGATTCAACTTCTTTTTTTTTTTATGAACGTATTTGTATGGGAATTCGGTTAAAAGAGTAGGACTAGGAGGGGACGGGGGAGGGGGAGGGGGAGGGGAAGTGCGACTATAACGGGAGTTCGAAAGAAGGTTTATATAGAAAAACGAAGTGGACATCAACTCCAAACTCCTAAAATACATATGGGAACACCACGTGTTGCATTTTTATAGCATAGACAAAAGGGCCAACTCAATACAAATTTATTTGTTTTCATGTCCAATTTTATTAACTTCACCTATGATTTTGTAAATTAATTTTAAGTGGGTGCGGTGCTAGGGGAAGGTACTGTTTGTGGGACACACCCCTACATAAAGTTGGTATCGATTTCCTATAATTAAATATAATCATTTTTTTTACCAAAATCAAAACCCCAAAAGTTGTTTAAATTAATCACGTAAACCCAAAAACAGACGAGTCATAATTAGGTATGCTATTTGACAGCATTATTATTATCATTATTGTGGTTTTATCCTCCTTCATTTTAAATTTGCAAATCTTCTTTTTACGAAAAAAGTAATGTAAAATTTATAAATAATTGGATTATCAACCAAGTTTTACTTAAAATGATAAATGCGAAAATTTTAAGTTTTAAGTATTTAATTAAAACATTTAGGTTTCCAAATTTCATAATAAATAATAAATACTGCTGTTATGCGTTAATTTTAATTCTATGGGTACATTGATTAAATTTTTGAGTTTATAGGTTATGGAGGTTGCTATCTAGTTTTCCTTTCCACCATGAACAAGAGAGTGGTAAACAATTATTGGAAGCATTCAACTTCCAATCGTGGGCTTTTCGTCAAATATGGTGTGTTATTTTTACTAAAGTTAGTATTATATATTTATATAATTACATAACATCAGATTTTATATCCAAAATACTCAACTTTAGCTAACAACCGTATCCTAACAAAATATTTATTTATAAAAGCATATGTGTTTTTGAGTGCATGAGTGACCCTAAAACCACTGAAAAGGTTAAATATTATAGTACTTTCACTTTATAATACACAATTAAATAAGCAAACACACGGTTGATTAACTTGCTGAAAGATAATCTTTTCATTATTTGCCTTTTTATCATCTCTATCATCTTAATTTATAACAAAATACATTTTTCTGGAACCTTTTCATGTGTCAATCCGCTAGTGGACGCTTGCTGAAAATAATTACATCGGGTAACTTTTTCATTAAATATTGGATTAATATATTATAAAATAAATTATATTGTCACTAAAGTATAAACACTTTTAACTCATTCAATATTTTATTTTACTATCATATGCAAATAAGATTAATTGAGTTTATCGATACACCTATCTGGGGCACCTTTTATCATTTCATTTGTTCATCAACTTTGTTTGAACCATACACATAAGAAGATAAATTGTATGTCAATCGTTAAAGCTTTCATATTCTTTTAGTTTTGTACGTTCAATAAAAGGAAGTAGTTTGATTACTAACTTTAAATTTTTAAATTTTTAATCATTAATATGTTGAAAGCTTTAAAAAAATAGAATTGCGTTGATATCGTTTTTCTATTTTTATAGCACTCTTTATTTTTTCTTCTTTTCTAGTTTTCCAATCATTTTGATCTCGTGTCATCGTCTAATATGAAGGAGTACCTCGCTGGACTTTTTTTTGGATGATGGGAGGATGAGCCTAATAATTTAGTGCGAGTGATAAAGTTGTTAAGAGCAAGTGAAAATTGTTTAATAGGTTGTTTTTATAATAGCAAGTATTGTTCATTTTCCAACCATGAAGAACATTTTAGTGAATATTGACATCTTATATAGGAGGTGTTACTATTGCGGATATGGGAGATAAAAGATACTTATTCATATTCTACTTTGAAATAGATGTAGATTGAGTGATTGATGGAGGGCATGGACATTTAATAACTATTTTGTTATTAACCTATTAGTCGGAGAAGGGGGAGGATCCAATGACAGTTCCAATTGTTTTGTGAATTGTTGGTTACAAATTCATGATTTAAAACCATGTTATTCAAACCACCATATATGCTTTCTCTCCAACTTGAATTAGCATTTGACAAAGCACCAATTTATACATATATATATATATATATATATATATGTATGTGCCACGAGACTAAAATTTTAGTCTCGCAATCTGTGTGCCTTAGGCGATTTCTTGGGTTGAAATCTACCTAAGTCAACCTAACTCTCGCAAAGTAAAAGTTCTCGATAGAAATTCCCCAAGGCACTGAAAATTAAAGCGAAAACAACTCAAAACAAAAGAGTAATGAAAGAACAGAGAATGCCACAAGAAAGCAAAACACGCCAAGTGTTTGAGTAAATGCTCTCATAGTATTCTATTACTCTAGAAAGAATAGAAAGAATGAGATTTAATGGGATGATTACAAATGAATGAGGAGGCCTCTATTTATAATTAAGCTCTCCAAAACCAACAATATAGATTAAGTTACATCGACAGTCAAGATTAGAGCCTATTTACAATTGAGAGTCCTAAGGGATTTAAACTTTATACATCTTTATCCCCTAGGATTTACATTAATTACCTTGGTAACTCTAGTTTTACTGAAGTATTTCACTAGGCCACCAAGGCTTCAAGTAGATGGGCTTCTCCATATGTTCCACGAATCAAGCTAGTTCAAGCAAGTCAAATAAGCGTCATTTAATCAATTGACCTCCATGTGATATTTTGTGCACAATGGTCATGGGATTTGATCCGCGGCCCCTGACATTTTCTCCACCGATTCTTGTGACACCCTCGTTGTAGCCTCAGAATGACACTAGTTTAACTTGTCTCAAAACTTTCTTGATACCTTAATCGTTTTCCAACCGGTCTCTCTATCAATTAGTTCCACCCTTAAAACCTTTGCCTCGGGTTCCATTGTCTCCTAACTTGAACTGTTTCTCCTCTCTTTGGTACATCACGTTCACAACAGTCTGTCACTCTTGCTCACATTGTGACTTACCTCGATCAGGATCCTCTTGATCTGTATAAATAGGCTTCGGCACATTCGCATTGAACACTAGGTTTACCTTGAGTATTACAGCTAACTCTGATTTGTAAGCCCTTGGCTTACCTGTTTCAGAACTCTAAATGAGCCATTGTCTCCTTTTCAAGCCAACGATAAGTCAAAATGAAAAACACTAAATAAGCATTTGTGATGTACCTCACTCATAGCATTTAATCGATTTAACTACCCAATTTGTATAAGTGTTTTATCCTCAAAGTTTGGTGCACAACCCACTTTTCTCAAATGTGGTAGCCCCAATAATAAATTAATAAGCTTTTTATTGGTTTGTCGCACCTTTAGAATTTCCAAAGGGGTCTCCTTAGCACTCTGATCTACTAAGTCAATGTTCTTCCCACAATGAACGTCTTTGCTAGTTGAGTTGTTAATAGTACCTTGGTTCCACCTTTCTCATCACAACCCACTGACACCATGCATTGTTATTTACGAGTATCTAATATACATATGCCATTGGAAAGAGGAACCAAAAGAGAATTAATCTGATCAAGGAAGTTCAAGCCAAGAATAAGGTTGTAATTATCTAAATGAATTACCTTAATGTCTTCCTTGCCTTTCTCATTATAGATATATAGATCAACTCATTGTGCTACTTCCACAGTTAGGACATCTTTAGAATTTACAATCTTGATCTTCTTGGTCGATTTGCTAACTGAGACCAAGTTTACACATGACTTTCTCTAATATGAACATGCCAGACGCCCCAGTATCAATAAGAGCACTCATTCAGCCTACGATGTCAATGTCCACAAACATCAAGCCTTTTTTGCTTGTGATCCCTCTTCACTTTTGCAGAATTGAATATCATTAACCCAAGCTTTAAAGCTTCACTCTCTGTATTCACTTCGTTTCCTTTACTATTTTTTAGATATCTTAGATCGCTCTAGATAGTCTCGCATCTTATGCAGACCATAATACAATAAGCATCACATTGACTTCTCTCACCCTCTTGGCCTCGACAGAACTCACGACCAAACCAAGTTTCATCGTTGCTTTGTTTGGCTCATCATCCCTTTTGATGGTAGAAAGCGCAGATTTATTTGGATAGCCCTTCACCATATGCAGACCATCACAAATAAAGCATTTCATTGGCCCCTTCAATTTATTGTTGGGTTTTCACTTCACATTATGTGGTTTCCTATTACCACCATTCTTATCATTGCCACTGTTACCATTTTTAACTTGTCTGTCATCCTCATAGTCTACCCCATCATTGTCTGTCTCTTTAGGCTTATGAGTTTCAAACTTATCTTTTTTTGGACCAAGCTCGATAAAAGACTCTGTTTCAACCATGGCTACGGTAAGTTCAATGATGCCCTATCAACACAACTATTGTTTTACACATGGCTTCAATCCATCTTGAAACCAATAGAATTATTCTTTCTTACTCAAGTTAGAGATTTGAAGCATCAATTCACTGAAGTCTTTGGCATACTTCCAAAAAGTGCTTTGTTGTATAAGTGAATGTAACTTAGCCCGAGCTTCCTTCTTAGCATATTATAGGTAAAATTGTTTCTTCAGTTCTTTTTAGAACTCTTCCCAACTCTAAATCGTGGTACCACCTCGTTTCTCATTTGTTAACCTATGATGCCATAAAAGAGAGTGACACCAATAAAATAAACAATAAAAATATTTACTTTAGTGGCATCATGCTGGATGTCCATTGCACAGAAGTGTTGTTTCATCCTCCAAAGAAAGTTGTCCATATCCCTTGTGGACCTCGTCCCCTTAAACTCTTTCAGTTTTTGGGATATTCATTTTACACTGCTTAAGGACTAAAGCCAGCATCTCTTTTCCCACAGCAACTCTGTACACAACGAGCTCTTCCTCAAGCTTCTTAATATTTTCCATCATAGCCTCAATTTCCTCCTTCAAAGCCACAACCATAACTTCAAGAGCATTATTCTTCTTAGTCAGCTTTTCGCTCTGATCATTCATAGAGGCATTGAGGGCCTTTTTCATCGCATCTTGATTGAAACTGAAAGCTTCTATCACAAACTCCCTGAGTTGCACTCTCATCAAGTTAACTCATCAGTGCGTCCTTCAACTACCTCAAGTGTTTCATTCACACCATCCATGGATTCCTCGAGATTGGTCACCCAACCTTCTAAAGTTGACAGCACATCCCTTGATGTGCTTTTTTTTCCTAGGCCTCCCACAGATTTCCATCGAGACATTTTGTTCATCTATTCTTTTGATCATCTCAATTGGCACTTTCGACACTAGCTCAGATGCCAACTAGCACGAGGCTAGAACTTTAGTCTCGCAATCCATGCGGCCTTAGGTAGTTTCTTAGGATCAAATCCACCAAAGCTAGCCTAACTCTCATAATGTGAGAATTCTCGATAGAAATTCTCCAAGACACAGAAAATTAAAGTGGAAGCAACTCAAAACGAAAGAACAGAAAATGTCACAAGAAAGCAAAGCAGGTTGAGTGTTTGAGTAAATGCTCTCAAATAAGCCCCATTTAATTAGTTGACCTCCATGGGATGTTTTATGTGCAATGGTCATAGGCTTTGATCCACGGCCCATGACATTCTCCCCCATGTTCATTTCTGTAATTTTGTGATTGTAAATGCATCATCATGCTATGCTCTGGAAAATATTTTGTAAAAATTTATTACTTTTTTTATTAAAAAAATTATTACCTATGTGTATATATTGGAGGAATATTTAAAAAATAGACAAAACCGATTTATTTTATAATTTTGAAAGAAATTATATTTATATTGTGAAATTAAACTCATACCATTTAATATAGTATGAATTATTAACAACAATGAAGTCATATGGTATGATTTAACTTGCTTATGCCATATTCATAAATGATGACATTCAGAAGAAGTTAGAATTTCCTTTCGCTTATTCCTAAATTTTAAGATAAAAAAAAAAAAAAAGGAAAAATCATACAAAGCAATTGAATATTTGTATTATGGAGTGATAGATTGAATAATGAATTATTTTCACATGCATAATGATGGAGGAAAAATATAGTTATATAGGAGTTAATCATAAGGACGGTCATGATCCATGATGGATGGGTAATTCACATGATTAAACTATCAAAAATGAATTTTAATATTTGTAATTTTTATATCTAAATTACACATTCAACACCTTAATCTATTCTTAATTGTAAGCTCAAAGGGTGGGATTTAAACTCTCTTACTTGCAAATGCAACCATTTGAGTCACACGTGTACACATGGTGACATGTGAATGATATCAACATAATTATTAGTCTTTTAATTAAACTGAAGAGAACAAAATTATATATAATCACGGGTAAATTAAAGTTTAAAAAATACACTAATATGCTTACCCATTAACAAAATTATTATATTTTTGCAATTATAAAATTCAAACTCGTTTATCATTAAACGATAAATAATAAAAATTTCAAATCAAATCATATTTCTAAATTTAAAATTTGGTTGAAATTATTTTTTTAATCATTTAACATTTTTTTACTTATTTTTTAACAATGATAAACACTATTAAATTTTTTAATTCAAAAATAAATTTACCCTAAATCTTTGGATTAAAAATCTATGAGTTCTATATAAGAAGTTGAGTCAACCAAGCCTTGTTGGATTATACAACAGCTTACTAAAGGTTGAACATGAATTTGAAAATTTTTGTTGAATATTTGTACCAAGTCAATTCAAGTAAAATATAAGGATCCAACCAAAAACACAACTTCTGTGTTCTTAGATTTAAATACTTATATTGATTTATCTAGCTTTTTCACTAATATTTGTTTAATTATATTAATTATATGCTTATTTTTTTCGACTAAAAATTGCTTCATTTATTTATACTAACTTCTATTTTTTTTTCAAAGACCCCACTAATGTTTTTATTTGATGGGATATTGATTAAATACAGACACAATAATAAATTTTTTTTACTTTAATTGGCACCCAAAACAGTGCAATGGAAAAATGAAAGCAGAAAAAATTGAAGAGCATAATAATTAAAAAGAAAACAAAAGACTTTAAACTAAAACAGAAAATGAAAACCTAGATCTGAAATCCCATTTTCTTTTCCCTATACCCATAATTCCTTTGTGCATCAGTCGCTTTAGAGACTCTTCTTTTATGCAACTATCATCATCTGGCTTTTCAATCTTCAGTCTCCGTAATTTTTGCGAGTTCATCGAATCGATCCTTCATTGCTATGTCTGTACTCGTCACTATCATTTCTTCCACCATTAGTGCAATTTCTGTCACGGTTCACCAGTTCTTCTACCGCGCGTGGTGCCTCTTTCATCCAATATTATGGACCATCATACTTCCGTCCTTCCATCACCAGTCCATGCGCTACTTTATTAGCTTCTCTTGGTACGTGTTTGAACTATACACTTCTAAATTTGTGTGATTTCCCCTTGATTTCTTGAATAAAGCTTCTAATGCATGATCTATCTTCTATTGCAAGGGTTAGTTTCCTAATAAGAGTCAACACATCTCCTTCAACACATATGTCTTGAAAACCCATTTCTTCCGCCATAGTAACAGCCTGTAAACACGCCCTTGCCTCAGCCCTTTTTGGATCTGCAATATTCTTCCATGGGTAAGTACACGATGCCATCACCAAACCTTCTTTATTGCACGCAATTATTCTTAATACTGATGTATGTTGGTTCTAATTAAAAGATGCATCAAAGTTGATTTTTATAACATCTCCCCTAGGTGGTTGCCACACGTTATTGTTATTCTCATTTCTTATCTTCAGCACTTTACCTATATGTTTTGTTTATGTATAATATGTGTTGATAAATCCCACAATTTCATGCACTAAGACCTTTTTGCCCTCATGAAACATTCTATTTCGGTTGTACCAAATAGCCCATAAAAAGATAGTTCGAATTTTGCAGTCCTCATCAGTGAGATGTTCATATTCAGTCGCTAACCATTTTTTTCCAATTTGTTTCTCTGTTGTATGTTGAATTAATAACTCCCAACTCTCGGAGAACTTGTCAATTGAAGTTGCAATCCCGAAAGAGATGACTCACTGTCTCTTCTTCTTAGCATACTGGACAAATCGTGTTAATCACCAGTTTGCGAAGTTTCAGATTATACAAGATCGGTACAAATTTATTAGCAACTTTCCACAAATGTATTCGAATCTTACTTGGTATCTTAAGATCCCAAATTGTTGTATAAAATTTAGATAGGAGATTATGTTGTATGTTGGTTCCCTCCGTTGTATTCATCCATTTGTAACCATTTTTAGTTGTGTAAATCCCTGTATTATCTCCCTTCCAAACTAGTACATCTTGTGGCTCACTGCTCGCCAACAGGATTGAGACTATTTTCTGCATTTGCTCCTCACCTAATAAAGAACGAACTTCCTCCTGCTACCAGGTAACAAAATCTCTTTCAATTAGACCTGACACCGTAGAATACCTAATATCGATCTGCTGACATTGAACTCTTCCATTTCTAACTCCTGATAACCATGCATCATTCCAGATATTGACGCTCTTGCCATTCCCGATTCTCCAACCAAGTCCCTCTCCAAAAAGGTGTCTAGCTCCCTATATGCTTCACCAAGTATGTGAAGGGTAAGATACAATTCTTGCACTCATAAACTCTACCCTAAGGAAATATTTCACTTTCATTACTCGTGCAAACAAACAATTAGGCTGCGTAATAATTTTCCATCCTTGTTTCACCAACAGAGCCATATTAAACATTGTTAAGTTCTTAAAACCCAACCCTCCCTTCGTTTTGAGGATGCACATGTCACTCTACTTACACCAATGTATGCCTTTGTTATTTTTAGAATTACGTCACCAGAATTTACATATAATATTCTCAAGCTCATGGCAAAAAGAAGGTGGTAACTTAAAACATTGCATCGCATATATTGGAATAGCTTGTAAAACAGATTTAAGAAATACCTCTTTACCCCCAACCAATAAGAATCTAACATTCCAATTGTTTATCAGTTTGTTGAAACATTCTTTAATCTCAATAAAAGCCTACTTTTTCCTTCGACCAACCATTGTAGGTAGCCCCAAATACTTCTCTAGATTATTAGAAATTTATACTCCTAAAATATTTCCCACCTATTCATGTATTTCTTTTTCAACATTGCCACTAAAGTAGATCAAAGATTTTTCAAAATTGACCTTTTGCCCCAATATTGCTTCATATTCATTTATTACACTTTTCATGATATTAGCACCCTTAGTCGATGTCTTTCCAAACAAAACACTATCATCAGCAAAAAATAAATGTGTTACTGAGATATGACTTCTTCACACCGTTGCCCCTAAAAGCCATCCTTCTCTCTTTGCCATTTTAATTAGACGTGAGAAACCCTCTGCACAAATAAGAAATAAGTACGGGCTTAGGGGATCTCCTTGCCTTAAACCTCTTGTAGGTCGAAATTCCTCCCATTTTTTCTATTGGTCACCACTATATACGTGACACTAGTTATACACCTTACTATAAGTGAAGTCCATTCATCACAAAATCCGATTCTTTGCATCAGTATTTCCATAAAACACCATTCAATTCTGTTGTATGTTTTACTCATGTCAAGTTTTAAAGCAAAGCCCTTGTTTAAATTCCCTCTTCTTTTCTTGAAAGAGTGTAAAATCTCGTAAGCCACAAAAATGTTATCTGTAATTTACCTTTCTGGTACGAATGCTCCTTGACTGTCATCAATACAATGATGCAAAACTTGGTGAAATCTGTTGACAATCACTTTTGAAATTATTTTATAAATCACATTACAAAGGGTAATGGGTCAAAACTGACTCATATTATTTGGTGAAATCACTTTAGAAATTAGGACTATGCTTGTATGATTCACCTCCTCCATATTTCGTCAACCATTAAGAACATTCAAACAGTACCCGGTGACTTCCTCCCCCACAATATTCCAATACTTTTAAAAAAAGATTGCAGGAAAGCCATCATTTCGTGATACTTTAAGAGGGTCTATAGATTTTATTGCTTCTAAAACCTCTTCTGCTTGAAATTCCTTTATCAGATTTTCATTGAGCTCTTCCTAATATATAGAGTTATTATCGAAATTAAATTGTCGCAACTACTTACCTCTTTTTGACGAAAATAGATCTTTGAAATATGTTGTTGCTATTTTAGAGATTTCGTTAGCCTTAGTAACCCATCTTCCAGAAACATTCTCTAACCCTTTGATCTTTTTTTTCTACCGATAAGAAGCCCACTTATAGAAAAATTTCGTATTTTTATCCCCTATTTGAAGCCAATTGACTCGCACCTGTTGTTTCTAGAAAAGTTCCTGCCTGTCAGCTTCAAGATTCATCTCCTTCTTTGCCCATTTGCTCAATTGTACCCCTAACTCGCTTAGTTTCATCAAAGTATCCTTCTCATTCAATAACCACCCCTATTTAACTTGCTCCTCTAAATCTTTGTTCATCATCCAGCCAGCATTAAAACAAAATTTCATATGTTGATCATTAGGCTATAATCTCTCATCCCCTTTCATATCTACTAACACCGGACAATGATCTAAGAAACCATGTTGTTAGTGATTCACCGAATATCTTGTGAAAAGATCCCACCATTCTTGATTAGCAACCCCTCTGTCCAGTCTTTCCATAATATTATTTCCAGCCAATCTACCTCTTTCCCAAGTGTACCACTGCCCAGAAAATCCCAAGTCATTTAAATTGCAATCTTTGAGTACCTCTCTAAAAGCATTCATTTGTCTTTCCCCCTTATTCTTCCCCATTTTTTTCATAAGAGAAAAAAATTTCATTGAAATCTCACAAGACTATCCATGGCTTGTTACTTCCACGCTTCAAATGCCGTAACAAATTCCATGACCCTTTTCAATCGTTTTTTGATGAGTGATTCAGAACTAACTAAAATCACGATAAAGGCAAGTGTACCTATCGAATAGTAGTATAGCTATGGTGAGTCGGGAATATCGTATCCATGAGGACTAAAAGTATAATTACTGTCTTTTTATTATCTAGCCGACAAATTAGGTGATGTTTTTAATCTAAATTTAACTAACTAATTATTAAAAGCGCAATAGAGAATCGAATGAAAAAATACTTGAATATAACCAAAGAGAAAGATAATACCTAGGAAAGAATCCATTTAGACTTCACTTATTATTCTGAAGCTAAATTAAATGATTTATTCACTTGCCTTGATCCGTAGAAATCCCTAAATTATGTTAATATCTCTTTCGAGAATAAGAACAATTGACTCTAGGTTGATTAATTGAAATCTCTTTCTAATTAAAACCTCTATTATCGCATTAGCTCGATCTATAGATTCTCCTATTAGATTTTACTCTAATCAGGTAGATTTATGTAGTCCTATTTCTAGGATTGCATGCAACTCCACTCAATTATGCCAGATCTACTCTTAAACAGAGACTTTTGCTCTACTGAAATAAGCATAGTAATCATGAATTAATAACCTAAGATCATCAAAACATGAACTAAGTATACATAATTGAGAACAATGAACGAGTATTTATCAGGTAATTTCAAAAAATCAAATAACAAGATCCATATGAGGTTTCATCTTCCCTAGGTATCTAAGTAATTTAGTTCATAATGTGGAAGGAAAACATCTTAGAATTTAAATAACAACAAGACAAAGAAAACCCAATAAAACTTTGAAGGAAATTTGACTAAAGATCTTCAGTCTTGAAGGAGATCTACTTCTGAGTTGATTCCAACAGCGTTCTTCTAGTAATTTTTACGTTCTACTCTACGTGCCACCTTAGGTCCTCTTCTGGTATGTATGTATAGACTTTAGAATGCTTAGAAACCTTAAAAATTGGCTTTTTTCGCATGTTAGGGAAATAGGGATCGAAATCAACACGGGCTGGTACATGGGCGTGTGGCCATCAGCCCGTGTGACCCACACGAGCGTATGGTCAGCCCGTGTGGTAGTGCCCAGGCT
The DNA here is from genome assembly GCA_020496765.1 of Gossypium stocksii. Lineage (NCBI taxonomy): Eukaryota > Viridiplantae > Streptophyta > Magnoliopsida > Malvales > Malvaceae > Gossypium > Gossypium stocksii. Next base: position 98,930,943 of record CM035632.1, on the reverse strand, counting down.
ATGTGGTTCTTGAAAACAGCTCCTTTTGTCTGATTCTAGCCTTTTTTTTTGCTCCTTTCACTTCCCTATGCTCACCTAAGTATAAAAACATGAATTTAAAGGATTAGGAGCACCAAATTCATTAATTTACATAATAAATCATCCAAAATCATGCTAAGCATGGGATAAAAATATGTTACTTTTATGGTTTATCAAATATCCCCACACTTAAGTGTTTGCTTGTCCTCAAGCAAAATCCTCAACTCACAATTAAAATCAATATTTCTCAACTTGCAATTCTCATCAATAATGTTTCGAAATAACTCACAAATAATCATACATTGAGAATTCAACTAAAAGAGCAGTAAAGATTCAAACAATCCAAGTTGAGTATTTTAAAGTATGAAAACATAGGTATTTCCCCTTATCTAAGTAATTACCTTTAATTCAAAATCGACAAGAGTTGACATCCTCACTAAAGATTCACTCAAATCACTCAAAGTGTTTAAGGTTTGAAAATAAGCACTCAATAGTCAATCATAAAGAATTATTACCATAGGCTTGCATGAAAATCAAACCTCCACCACTATAAATTGAGATGATGCATAAATCAAAAGGTCTTTAACAGCGTTGTAATGGGGCTTAGGTTAAATGTGTGGATAAAGGCTGAAAAAGAGGGTTAGAATCGAGATTGAATGGATAAATTAGTAAACTAGAAAAATAGACTAATGCTGACTAATTACATCAATTGATGACTAAGTATGAATAAAATGAGCTTCTCCTCAAAATTAAATTGTTCAAGCTCAAACATCATACAACTAAGTAATAATCAATATAATATTTTTTTTAGAACAAGAATCATAAGAAATACTTTAACAACTGAAACAAATGAACTTAGTTTGGCAATTAACCAAATCAAATCTCAACAAAAAAAGGGAGTCAATAAAATGGGAAAAATTCTCAATGAATAAAAAAAATAGGTTATGGGTTAACATTAATGGGTAAATCAAGAACGGTGTTTTTAAGCTCAAATGGGTTCACTAAAGGTTAATTATATAGGGAGGCTTTTTATGGTGTAAGTGGATTAAAACCTAAGTGCCTTTATCATCTCAGTATATCAAATCAAATGTGTGGTCTTGACATGTATAATTGAATCAAGTTTTAGAATAACAAATCAATTTTGACACACTCATAACCAATAATAGAAGTGAGCAAGAAAAATATATGCTCTAAAGGCTCAAAATCTCACAAAAATTTATGGTTTTTAATGTCAATCCTGTAAATTTCAAACTTCAAGATAATACCTCAATTTAGGGAAACCACCTAGAAATTTTAATTCTGAAAATCAACTTATCAAGCTTGATTCTCTCATGTCTTAAAGTTTAAACAATCAATGCACAAATACTTATGAATTTAATCCAAAACACATAAAAAAAATCAAAAATCGATAAAAATTCATCCTAATAGTAATATGAGAAAATTACTTGAAAACAAGACATAATTCAGTGTTTTACTAATAATCATATAAATAACCTTCCCATACTTAAGATGTACATTGTCCTCAATGTACAAACTTAGATAATGACAGTATAATTAGAATATCATAAGAGAGAGAGAGAATTGAAACTACCCTAAATATTGGATGAAATCCCCAGAATAGTGAAGGGCAGAATTGTAGACAAAGCTAACTCTAGTACATGATTCTGAGCAACTATTATGAAAATAAACACAACTGGTGGAGAAGGTTAAAGGATTACTCGATTAGGAACAACCATAATAAATAAAATATAGTTCAAAATATAATAAGCAAAAGAAGTCTTAGAAAATAAGGGAAACATAAAACTAAAAAGTAAAATAAGAAATAAAAAGAAAAATAAAAATAAAATCAATAGACTCAAAGGTCATTATCATTAGATGCATCGTGAGTCGTTGGCACCAAAGAAGAGATACGGAGATGCTAACATATCTACTGTAAGGTTGCATTGATACTGTTGAACCTCAGAAAGCACTGCTGCTCAAAGCGAGTGAAACACTCTGAGAGGTCCGTCAATGTAGCAGCAGAAGGGATAGTGCTAACGACTCTAGTGCTCTCTCTCCTACTAGTCAAGGTATAAGCCAAAAGGGCATGTATGTATCGCAGTGCTAGAGGGAGAGAAGTCGCCTTCGAGTGGCTCGCGTCATAGAGGATAGTACTCACTGTAAGATCTGTCCAACAATAAGAGGGCGAGTAGTGGATGTACCAGTGGAGGTGGAGGAAGTTCTTGTCACTCATAAACTCATTCGTGTAGAGGCCCAAAGAAGCACCAAACTCAAGTATGCTCATATGGCGCACTACTCCACCAAGTCAGAAGGTGATGATACCTTGCTTCTCATGCGATGCCATCACATACTAAAGATGAAACGTCGTACAAAACTCCAAGGTCAGCTCCATGTAAGTGGGCTCGACGATATCAAATAACCAATCCCAAGAGGTAGTGGTAAGTAGAGCTTGAACAAGGTCAGCGAGGTAGACCTGCTCCAAAGTGGCCCAATCGATGCAACGACCCACACCAAGCAGTCGCACTCGAAATAGCTGGAACAAGTAGTCCTGGGGGCCTACTAAAAATCTAAGAAGAGGATGGCGAATTTCAGAAGAGGCACTCAAGGAGGAGGTGGCACCGGTGCCCTTCCATTTTTCGAAGTAGGAACGGCGACCTTTCATTTTCCTCGTGTGTTTGTCATGATGTGCCTGAAATAAAACACTCAAATAAATCAAATTGACGAACTAACAAGATGGATATAAGCCAATATGAATTTGACATTGATGTGAAGCCTAATAATTAGACTGATAAGGGACTAGTAACATGATAAAACTAAATGCCAATACTAAACAAAAACATAGGAACTGATAAGAATAAATAATATCAAATGAACAGAATAAAACTAACAAGAATAAAATCAAACTGAAAAAAAATAGATGCATAGTACTGCTAAAATAAAATAAATTAATAGAGATATCCAGTAATAAAGTCAAGAAGAAACACAAAATCAATAAATAACCTAACTAACAAGAATGAACCAAGTAGTGAAGAAAAATTTTAGAAAAATCAATAATAATAAAATAATAATAAATAATTAAAATAAAAAATAATAATAATAGGATTAATAATAAAAAAAGAAGGGAAAGGGAGAAAAACTGACGGACGGTGGCTGGAGGTCGAAGGGTCGTGGGTTAGTTGACATCGGGCTTGGAGAAGAAAGGAGGAGAGGAGGGAAAGAAAAGGGAGGGAAGGGAAAAGGGAGGCACGGGCGTGGGTGTGGTGCGCAAGGGAGAGGGAAAAGATGGGGATGGGGAGAAAGAGGTGGGGGGAAGGCTATTCGTGGGGCGTCAACATGGTAAAAGGGGAAGAGATAGTGAGTGGTGCGAAGATGGCTGGAATGGGGAAGGCAAGGTTGTGGCGGCTAGTGTTTGGAAAGTTTGGGAAGAAGAAAAAAGAAGAAAGAAAGTAGGGCTAGGGGTTTTAAAGGGTGACACGATCGTGTGGAGTCCGTGTTGAACCATACGGCCGTGTCACATGCCCGTGTGACTCGTTTTCAGCCTATGTTCGCCGAGAAAGAAAACAACATCCCAGTTTTCACACGGCCTCGGACACACCCGTGTGTCCACATATTATATTAATTCATAACATAATTTATCATCAAATTCAATTTAAGAAAATATTTACATGCATGTGCTCATGTTTGTGATGTATTTGTAGTTTTTAATGTAAAATTTAAGGAAAATTATTAGATATATCGCTAGTGGAGTTTTTTAAACTCCACAAACGAGTTTACTACTAATAAATTATATTAAATATAAAAAATCCACTTGTGAAATCTAAGATATCCTATTGATAGTATATCAAATAATTACTAAGAAACTATTTAATATATTACTAATGGAGTTTTTAAAGTCTACAAACTCAGGAGTTAACAAATGTTATATAACAGTATAATAAATTATTAAATATATATATTTAAAAAAAACATGTCCATTTTTTAAAGTAGTTTGTAAATAACTATTAGTACACTGTTAGTTTGAGTCATATTTTTTTCCTTTTCTTTTTGTCTAACTGTACACTTTTCTAACCCATGAGATTTAGCTCTCCAATTTTAGTCTCAACAAGTTAGTTCATTTACTATTTTAATTTAGTAATTGAAATGCATTTGATAACACTGAATATTACACACATACAAAGTCAAATAAGTAAAAAAAAAAAAAAAGAATTTAGAGTGTAAGGTTTTCTAATTTTGATCCTAGAGTTGTAAAGTTCTTTATCACTATTAAAAAAAAAACAAAGTGAAAACCATTTTTTTACTTACATGGTTTTCATGTAGCTTTAAATTGACCTTGTAAGCAACATTTTTTTAAATGCCACATAATTCAAATTAACATAAGCATTCAAACTTTAATTATTAAAGAATTAATTTTTGAAATTAAAAGTAAAAAAATTAAATTTTTGAAAATAAAATTAAAAAAATATTTTTCAAATGTGCAAAAAGAATTAGGACTAAGAATAAAATTAAACATCTTTTTCTCATTTCTACCTTTTCTTCATTATTACATTATTTTTTTAATTTTTAAATTATATATTTGAAGGCTGAGTCAATTGGAATATGTATTAAATCCGTAGGTAAAATATAAAATATAATTTTATTAATTTTATTTACTATTTATAATAGATCATATTTTTAACTGTTTAAATTCTCTTGTATTTAAAGTAATTAATCACATGATAATTTGCAAGTAAATTTAAAATCTATATGTAACCTAACAAAGAGCAAAGTAAAAAAATAATGTTTTTAAAAAAGTAATTTTATTTTAACTCTAAAATGAGTATTTAAAATGATTAATTTGCATGTTAATTAAAATCGATATATAATATGCTTTAAAATATTTTTGAACTTTTGTTTCATTAATGTATGTTTTAAGGGAGTTAGTTCTAATGTTCATCTTAACCCTACGTTTGGATTGGAGTAACGGAGACAAAAGGAAATGAAAGGAAAGTTTTACCCTTTCTGTTTGGATAGACTTTTTAATTATTGAATATTTAAAAACCCCAACGAATTCAGGGTACATAATGAAAATATCTTACAAAAATGCCATACCATTCCAAGTAGAATCAATAGAACAGCCTTGATAGCATTTCGACAAAACAAAAACAAGTCTTTAGTCTAGGCAGTCAAATCCTATAAAATTAAAATCTACTTAAAAAATAAAATTGTTTTTAATTAATGCCTCGCAATAAGTAGGATTATATCAATGGAACGTGATAATTCTATTCCTCAAATAAAAATAAATAAATAAAATAAAAGGGTTTTAAAAAAATTAAATTTAAATAAAATCAACAAAGAAAACAATAATTAAAATTTTGAGAAAATCAATAGAAAAAACTCTAGTTAAAGAAAAAATCTTCATTTAATTCATAAAATCGATCATCAACACAAGTATATCTTCAATGCCTTTAATAAATTAATTCTAGCTGATGATTTAACGTCAGGCAACCAATCTCTCCTTACCTGTTCGTAACCAAGAGGCAACTCATTTAAAATTACTTCCCTTACTAATAAATAATCTTGTAACTCAACGCCCAAAATTGGACTTATGAGTAGCATTATGAATAAAATAGACCTAATTCTAACCAACAAACTCACTTCGACAAGGTTTATTTAAGCTAGATCACACATCCACAATACATAATCATAAACTACGACATAAACAATTATGCTATTTGTCACTAGTATATAATGAATTAGACAATTACAAATTTAACTATTCTAATTGACAAGACAATAATTCTAAGCTATCAAATATCGGTTGAATACAAACTTGAACAATTGTAATTATAACAAAATATATGAAAATACTAAAAAAAAAAAAAAAAAGAAGAATTAAGCACAAATTAAGTCTCATGATTTTTTTGAATAAAAAAGACCTTTGACTAGAAAAGGGAGTTTAGAAAACTATAGAGTTGAAAAACGCAATAAACAAAAAAAGTAACTATAATGCCCTAAAATAGCAAAAAATCTTAACTCCTTTTTAAAATTATCACATTTATATTGTCCAATTAACCTAAACTAGGTTACAAAAGCTTGCCTTAGGTCATAAAACTCTTAAAAAACCAAAATACCCCTAAAGCTTAGTCAAAACATGAACAAATGCACTGAGACGACAAGGCCGATGCTAGTTGTAACGCCCTAAAATATGAATTTATGTTTGTCAATTTTGCTAAGTATCTATATCAGTGGTGAATTGCTTTGATTGTGTGTTTGAGGACATGGGTTCAAATATTACTTTTAGGAAAATCCAATTATTTTTGCTCCTAGCATTATCCTTATTTGTTTGGTTTAAATAATATTTTTAGTTAACTTATATTAGAATGAGTTTACTGATTTAGTGGTAAGGTGTTAGCTTACCCTAAGGTTATGTGTTCAAATTTTTACGTGAGCAAGTAAGTTTATTTTTGCTAATTTTCCAACGGCTTCAGTGTTTGAAATTGAGTTTGACTCAATTACTTGAATAAACGGTTGAGTGGTTAGGGACTGTTTGGAGAGGATTTAGTGATTTATTAAAAATAGTTTTATTATTTTAAAATTTAAAATATTTGGTAAAATATTCCACTTTTTCCTCTCCCTTACTCTCCCACATTTCTATTTTTCCATTTATCGATTCCTTTTTTTTTTGTTTTTCCTTTTTATACAATCCCACTGGTTTATTTTTGCTAAATGTCCACGCTTGTACTTTTTTTGTGTTTGAAATTAAGTTTGATCCAATTACTTGGATAAATGGTTAAAGTGTCTAGAGGTTGTTTGGAGAGGATTTAGTGATTTATTAAAAAATAATTTTATTATTTTAAAATTTAAAATATTTGGTAAAAAAATTCCACTTTTTCCTCTTCCTTACTCTCCCACGTTTCTATTTTTCCATTTATTAGTTTCTTTTTGTTTTTCTTTCTTTTTGTTTTCTTGGTTGTTCCTTCTTGCTATTCTCCAAGCAAATTTTTATTCAAATTTTAGCCTCCAATGAATTAAGTTTGCATGTTGCTATCTACGTGTGAGGGTAAGAGTTTCATCATATTTTGGGGCTGTTGGGGCTTTGTGGTATTCGTTTGGGGGTTCGATTGGTATTGTTTTGGGGAAAAGTCTAGAACTTTTATGTTTAAATTGTTTGGTTTCGTTGTTGATTTGGTGTTCTAAATGATGTGTTTAGGTTCTGGAAGTCTCATGGATGGTTTCGCATAAGAATTAGTCAAGGTGTGTAACGAGAAACTCGAAAAATAAAAGAACGGCGAAAGCCAAAAAACTGCTCTATCGATGCCACACGGCTGTGTGCTAGACCGTCTATGACACAAGTCGTGTCCTAGACAGTGTGTAACACACGATCATGTGCTGGACCATGTGAGAGGGACGGTCTGAGCTATTTGGAACGTGTGGCCTACACGGGGGTATGTGAGACTATGTGGGCCACAACGGCTAGTCATTTAGGTCGTATGAGCTACACGGGTGTATGGGCCCAAAATTTTAATTTTTTTCCTAGGGTCGTAAACATAGTTTGGATCAATCATAAGCCTTCCGTAGGGCCGTTATGTTATTAATTAAGCAATAAAACACAACTTCTTATCATCTGTTAGCGTAAATTTGATATAAATACGCATGTTTGAAATAATATAAGATAGGTGAAATCTGTAATATGCTATTATGGTCTGGAAAATGTTACATATGTTCTGTATCTGTCATTATAGGCATGTACATTGTAAGCATATTTGATATCTGTTAGTTCTGCATTAGCATCTGGGATTGGTTTCGTTATATGGAGGAAGTGTGGATAGTTTAATTATCTGTCGTAATTAGTGGCAGAGCCATATCTATTTCTATACACGGCGATAATTCACCTATTGATTTGGTAGCTAAGTTGCAAATATTCTAAAAAGTGTCATGTCGACACTAAGTGGTGTGTAGGGTTGGATGATTGTTTCATACCCTATATTATGTGTTGGAATGGTTGGAGATAGTGTGTAGCGAATAGGGGTAATATTATATTTCTACATCTATTTTTTTATTTGATATGTTTCTAATATATCTGTTTGAAGGATTTCTGTTGATAATAAATAATGTGTTACACACAGAGTTTTGAAACTCACTTTCTATTTGTCTAATATTCTAGGCAACACTCAAACTTAAGCGGATCGGTGCAGCAAGAGCTCGGTTATAATTCTTTAGATTATTTAATTATTAAAAATTTTTTTGCATGGAATTGTTAAACGTTTTTATTGACGACGCTCATTTTTTTGCAACATAAAGGATTTTTAAACAATAAACTATGTTTTTTTAAAATTTAACGTTTTAAAGATTTCTGCTGGAAACATATATATTTTGGAAAGTGTAATAAAAAACCGTTGTCAATAAATCAGTTAAGTAAGATTTGCACTCAAATAAATTATATTTTTGTTTAAAATAGCTTATGATGTTTTTTTAGCAAACGAATTTTGGATTTTCAAACGTTTTGCGGTAACATCTTCATATCTAACAATAATGTCTAGGCCGGGTTTGGGGTGCTACATTTGGTGGTATCAGAGTGAAGTTGTAAAACTCGAGGTTTGAAATTTTGGGTTCAAAATTTTATAAAAATTATTTTTCGAACAAAACCCATTTCTGTTTTTATCTGAAAAATAAGTTTTCAGAATACTGAGTCTCCAGCGTCGATCTTGTAAGTATTTCTGTTTAGTTAAACTACTTAGTTAGAAACGAAACTGTAGTATTAGAATACTTATGCTTTATCTCAAAATTATATGAATTTGAAAAGTACTTTAATAAGACTTTTTGGCATAAAACATCTGATAAGAAAATTTTAACTAATATATAAAATTGTGTAATATAGACAATATACTATGAGTACACATAGAACTCATGGATGCGATACCCGTGAGCGAGGTGGACGTCGAAGAGGGGCTCAAGCTGAGCCATCCTGGATGGGCAGCATGCCCAATTTGGATACAAGTGGAACACCGGGGACCCCTGCTGCTGAGACTGGGCCTCAAACTCAAATAGATGGGGACAATGCATTGTCCTAAGCTATGCTGAGGGTTTTGGAGAGAGTCAATGAGCCCCATTCTAGATTTGAGAGTCGTGGGTTGGTAATTGAATGACTCTGGTCCAACAAAGTAGAACTCTTTAGGGGCATCACTAGAGTTGCTCCGACTATGGTCGGTATTAGTTGGAGACCACAGAAAGAATTATGAACGATATTGACTGCACCTCTGAGCAGAAATTGAATGGTGTAATATCTTTGCTTCATGATGAGGTATACCAATGGTGGTTCACAGTTGATGAGGGTACTTAGCTGGATAAGATATTTTGGGATTATTTTAAGAATGTCTTCTAGAGAAAATATATGGGAGCAAGTTATGTGGATACTAGTAGACATGAGTTTTTGAGCCTTACTCAATGAGATAGAATTGTGGCCAAGTGTGATGCCAAATTTATGAGACTGAGCAATATACTCATGGGCTAGTTTCAACTAATAACGACAAATGTATCCACTTCGAGGAAGGGTTGAGGTATGACCTCAAGGTTTTGATAGCTCCGCAGAAGGAGTGTGTTTTTTCTGTCTTGGTGGACAAGGCGAAGATGCTGGGGAGTTTAAGCGTACTGAGCACTATAAGAGGAATAGTGAGAGGGGTAAAAATAAGAAGGATTTAGAGCACTCTAGTTCTGTTCAGAGGCTTAAGAAGCGGGCTAGTTTTGATGGGCCTTCAAGAGTTAAGGCTCCTACTGCTTCCATTATGATTCATACATGAAGAGATTGTCGTAGGCACTATTCGAAAAATGTTGGAGGAGATTGGGAGCTTACTTAACATGTGGATCGATGGAACATTGTATTAGGGTTTGTCTATAGTACTCTGATTAGGTGCAAGCTCCAGTTCTGGGTTTAGTTCAACCTCAGCGAGTAGTTCAATAACCGTTTAGGGGTCGTGGTCCGACCAGGGGTGGTAACAGTATGGGTAAAGGTTAGAGAGCATCAGGCAGAGGTATTAATCAGACTGAGGCTAGACAGCCTACACTGGTTTATGCAGTGAGATGCCTTGAGGACAGAGGCGTCGCGGATGTTATCGCTGGTACGTTTTTCATTAATAATGCTCTATGTTTTGCATTGATAGACATAGAATCAATGTATTCCTATATAGCTAGTTCTACTTCTATGAGCTTGGGTATTGCTATTGAGAGCACTTCTGGTGAGATTATTGTAATCAATCTACTGGATCAGTCAGTACGGGTTAATAAGATCTATAGAAGAGTATCGCTGGGGATACAAGGGGGTTGTGTTTCCAGCTAATCTAATATAATTATTATTCGGGGAATTTGATCTAATTCTGAGAATGGACTAGTTCATGGAGCATCGAGTCAACTTGGATTGTGCTACTAAAAGGGTGGTTCTGATATCTGAAGATGGTGTGGAAGTTGTTATGATCAGCAAGCGGCGAGATTACCTCTCTAATGTGATCTCTGCTCTTATGGCTGAAAAGTTAGTTCGTAAAGGGTGTGAAACATTTTTGGCCCTTGTACATAATTCGGGTTCTGTGGATTCGCTTATTGGGAGTATTTGTAAGGTTAAAGGGTTTCCAGATAACTTTCTTAAGGAGTTGATGGGGTTGCCTCTAGACAGGGAGGTCAAATTTGGTATTGAAATTTTACCGGGTATAGCTTCGATAGCTATTGCTCTCTACTGCATGGCATCGAAGGAGCTTATAGAATTAAAGGCTCAACTTTAAAAACTTCTCAATCGAGGGTTCATTCAGCCGAGTGTGTCCATATGGGGAACAGTAGTTCTATTCGTAAAGAAGAAAAATGGTACTATAGGGATGTGTGTAGATTACTGTCAACTGAATAAATTGACGATAAAGAATAAATGATCAACGACTTGTTAGATTAGTTTCGTGGGGTTTCTATGTTCTCTAAGTTAGATCTTCGTTCTGTGTACCATTAGTTTAAGGTTAGGGGCTTATGTTCATAAGGTTGATGTTCATAATACTATTTTTAAGACTCATTATCGGCACTACGAATTCCTAGTCATGCCCTTCGGTTTGAAGAATGCTCCGGCTACATTTATAGACCTTATGAACTAGGTTTTCAGCCGTATTTGGATTAGTATGTCGTGATCTTCATTGACGACATTTTGATATACTCTAAGATTGAAGATGATCATGATGAGCATTTTAGAGTAGTTCTGCAGATACTTCGTGAGAAGAAGCTCTACATTAAATTGTGCAAGTGCGAATTCTAATTAAGGGAGGTAACTTTTTTGAGTCATGTGATTTTTGCCAAGGGGATCCAAGTTGATCCTAAGAAAATTAAGAATGTGCTTGAGTGGAAAAAAACCTAGGAATGTGTCTGAGATCCACAACTTCCTTGGGTTAGCGAGTTATTATCAGAGGTTTGTTGAGGGGTTTTCGCTTATCGCAACTCCTCTAACAAAATTGTTGCGTAAGAAAACACCATTTGTCTGGACCAATAAACAGTAATCGAGCTTTAAGAAGCTCAAATCTGTTTTAACTCAGGCTCCTGTTCTGGTACAGCTTGAATCCTATACAGAATTCGTCGTTTTTAATGATGCATAACATGTTGGATTGAGTTGTGTTCTAATGCAAGATGGTAAGGTAGTGGCTTACTCATCCCAACAACTTAAGTCACATGAAGACAACTATCTTACACATGATCTTGAGTTGGTTGCGGTTGTCTTCGCCTTAAAAATCTGGAGGTGTTATCTGTATAGTGAGAGGTGTATCATTTACATTGATCATAAGAGCCTCAAGTATCTCCTTACTCAAAAGGAGTTGAGCCTTAGGCAACGTAGATGTATGGAGTTGCTTAAGGACTACGACTGCACGATTGAGTATCATCCACGTGAGGCCAATGTGGTAGTCAATACTCTTAGTCGTAGAGTAATGTCTGATTTGAGGGTAATTTTTGCTTGTATAAGTTTGTTCGATGATAGGAGTCTGTTAGCCGAGTTACAAGTTAAGCTGACTTGGATTGATCAAATTCGAGTTAAACAGTTGGAGGATGACTCTTTGGTTTTGCGATTTTGTAAGGTTAAGGATGGTAGTACTTCTGATTTTGGGTTGAACAGTGATGGGGTTTTATATTTCTAAGGGTGGGTTTATGTGCTTAACGACTTTGATTTGAGGCAGTTTGTTCTAAGGGAAGCACATAGTAGTCCTTATGTTATGCATCTAAGTAGGAATAAGATGTCTTGGGATTTTCGAAAGTTGTACTAGTGGCCTAATTTGAAACAAGATGTGACAAATTTTGTCTCTCAATGTCTGTCGTGCTAGCAAGTTAAGGCTGAGCACCAACTGCCTTTGGGTTTGCTTCAACCTGCTAGGATTCCCATTTAGAAATGGAAATAAGTGACTATGGACTTCGTTAGTGGGTTGCTCTTGACACCCACTAAGAAGGATTTTGTTTGGGTCATTATGGATCGTTTGACCAAGTCTGCCCATTTTATTCCTATTAGGATAGATGACTCTCTTCAGAAACTAACTAAGTTACATGTTTTTGATATCGTTAAACTTCATGGAGTTTTAGTCTCAATAATTTCTGATAGAGATCCTCGCTTCACCCCTTGATTTTTAAAGAAGCTCCATGAGGCTTTGGGTATTCGGTTAAACTTTAGTACTATGTTTTATATTTAGTCAGATGGATAGTATGATAGGGTGATTCTGATACTAGAGGATATGTTACTGAGTTGCGTGATTAATTTTTGAGGTAGTTGGAAGGAGTTTTTGCCATTGGCTGAGTTCGAGTATAATAATAGCTTTTAGTCTAATATTCTAATGGCACCTTATGAGGCTTTGTATGGTCATAAGTGTTGTACTCTGTTGTGTTGGACTGAAGATAAAGTTAAACCGATTCAGGATTGTCTTAAGATGACTTCTGATAGATATAAGTCATATTTGGATCTGAAGAGGCGAGATATCGAGTATTTTGTAGGTGATTATGTGTTTCTTAAAGTACCTTCATGGAAGAAGGTCCTTCGATTTAGATGTAAGGGCAAGTTGAGCCCTAGTTTCATTAAGTCGTATTGGATTATGAAATGTGTGTGACTAGTCGCTTATCAATTAGAGCTATCTCCGTAATTAGATCATATACATGATGTGTTCCATATCTCTATGTTAAGGCGATTAGACGTGTGTGACCCGTCTTACATTATTTCTATTGAGGAGATTGAGGTTAGATTGGATTTAACTTTCGAGGAGGAGCAGGTTTAGATTTTGGATCGAGGTGTTAAGGTCTTGATGAAGAAGTTCGCCCCTTTAGTTAAGGTTCTGTGGTGGAATCATAGCATTGAGAAAGCCACTTGAGAACCTGAGGACTCGATTCGATAGTAGTATCCACATCTGTTTCAATCAGGTTAATTTTAAGGCTGAAATTTCTTTTAGGGGTAGAGTTGTAACGCTCCAAAAATAAGAATTCTTTTTTTTCAATTCTATCATAACTAAGTATCTGTATCAGTGGTTAACTGCCTTGATTGTGTGTTTGAGATCATGGGTTCGAATCTTATTTTTGAAAAAATTCAATTATTTTTGCTCTTAGCCTTATCCTTATCTGTTTGGTTTAAATAATATTTCTAGTTAACTCATGTAAAAATGAGACTACTGGTTTATTGGTAAGATGTTAGCTTACCCTAAGGTTATGTGTTTGAATCTATACGTGAGTGAAACAGGTTTATTCTGGCTAATTTTCTACCTTTGTACTGTTTTAGTGTTTGAAATTGAGTTTGATTCAATTACTTGGATAAGTGGTTGAGTGGTTTGGGGGTTGTTTGGAGAGGATTTAGTGATTTATGAAAATAGTTTTATTATTTTAAAATTTAAAATATTTGGTAAAATATTCCACTTTTTCCTCTCCCACATTTCTATTTTTCCATTTATCAGATTCTTTTTGTTTTTGTTTTTCTTTCTTTTATTCTTTCTTTTTGTTTTCTTAGACGTTCCTTCTTACTATTCTCCAAGCAAATTTTAATTCAAATTTCAGTTCTTTCTTAAGCTACTTGATCACCTAGTTTTATGTGTGACCTATAACACCCCTAACCTGTATTCATCATCAGAACAGGGTTATAAGGCATACCGAAGTTTACAGATCATTTACAGATAATTCAAGTTCTCTACTATTCATTTTTTGAGATTAATTATAACGACCCTTAAATGGACCCTCAAGGCCCAAAACATGCATTAGAATTTGGTCGAAATTAAATCGAGATCTTAAGAAATTTTTCACAAAATTTCAAATTTTTTCTCATATACATGAGTCACATGCCCGTGTGGTAAGGGACACGCCCGTGTGGATAGGTCGTGTGACTCACACGGCCTAGTGACATGCCCCTATCTCAGGCCATGTGGCTTCGCACGCCAGTGTCCCTAACCTGTGTAACTTTCTGACTTGTACAACATGAAATAATAGAAGTCACACTGCCAAGTCTCACACTCGTGTGTGGTTAATTCAATTTTTGAAAATTAGGTGCAGATTTCGCACGACCATGACAAATGCCTGTGTTCTAGGTCGTGCCTGTCACACGGCTGAGACACATGCCCGTGTCTCTTCCCGTGTGCTCAATTTTGAGCATTCTGTTTCAAAATTTTTGGAATGCAGGGGACACATGGTCGGGCTACACGCCCATGTACCAGGCCGTATGTCATACACGGTCAAGACACACGCCTATATGTCTACCCATGTGGACAAAATAAGACCATTTCCTAGCCTTATATCTCACCCATTCTCTCACTAACCTACACAAGCAATATAACACATCTAATAACCAACCTAAATATATAAAACATGCCATAACCAAACCTCATTCAACCCAAATTAAGTAATATACCAAAACACATTTATCTTAAGCCATCTCAATGACTATATATAGACAATCCAAAATGTCCAAATATCAATTTAGGTTGTCAAGCCTATACATGCCATTATATTTGAAATATAAGTTGCCATTAAATACCAAAACAAGTTGAAGATAGTGTGATGTTGCTCTAACCACGTCCAAGCTTCTCGAGCTTCTGAGTACCATAAGACAGGGAAAAGAAACTAAGTAAGCACTTAGTGCTTAGTAAGTTCATATAACTGAAAATTAACTTACCATATAATCATTCATTAAATAAACACACTCATGCAATCCAATTAATTTAGCCATAACCTAGGCACACAACTTCACCAAAATGTTAGTCCTTCATTTTGTATAATTAACTTTAACATGGATGAGCTCATCAATTCTTAAATCTTATATATTCTATGTAATTCCACATAATGATCTCATTTTGATTTATTTCTTTAACTTCATATCATGATTTCATTTTATCCTTTATTTGAAATCTCACTGGATACGAGGGTGGTATACTTGTAGTGTACTACACTATAATTCCGTCAACTCTTAGTCAGAAGTGCTTTTATTAGCTCTAAACAAAAAGCCTACTCTCAAGCACTTTAACAGAATGCTTAGATGAGCATGAAACAGAAAGCATATCCAAGCTTGCTAACAGAAAGTTCACAAAGAACTTATTTTGGGAAAGTCATGTAACAAAATGCTTGTCCGGGCCTGTTAACAGGAAGTTCGCAAAGAACTTAAATCAGGTGCCTCTGAAGAGCACTTTACAGAAAGCACCGGATAGCAAATAACAGAAAGTTTCAGATAGCTTGACAATAGTAAGTTCAAGCGAGCACTATCAGTATGCTCTAGAGAGCCTTTAACAGAAAGTTCACGAAGAACTTATAAACAGAACGCTCATAGAGTGTGAGTGTGTCCACAACAAATGCAGATCACGATCAAATCAGAATGTTCTGAAGAACATGAACAGAATACTCCGAAGAGTATAAATAGTAAGCTCGCAAGAACACCATATCAGTAAACTTCAAAGGGCTTCTATTTTTTTGAGCCACACATATCTAGAAGACATGAAGGACAATGTCATTTCGGTAACAGAACCCTGTATCCAGTCGAGTCTCATTCCTTCATTTTAGCAAACTTATTCATTTATCCAACATTTACATGATAAAATCAATTTACATACTTATAACCAACTCACCTATCACATACAACTCATTCAAGTCAATTCAAGCATATGAATAAACAATTAACTTATATGAACTTACCTTGATGCTTGTTCATTTATGAAATCTACTAATTCGAGACTTTTTCTTTCCCTCGATCTAGCTTTAAATTTGAGTTGTCTGGATCTATATAAATAAATTTAATCATCAATTTCATTCAATTTATATTCAATTGCATTCAATTTATTCCCTAGGCAAAATTACCATTTTTCCCCTAAGCTTTTCATTAATGACAATTATGTCCCTAGGCTCGGAAAATGACATTCATACAATTTAATCCTTGTTCCAAGCTTAACCAAAATTTCTATGTATCATTTAAAGCACTTATATTTCACAAAATTTAGAATTTTTTCCATGAATTTTACAAGTTTATAATTTAGTCTCTAAATCTCAATTTCATGAAAATTCACTTTGTAAAAGTTGTTTCTCTACTATCCATCTTTCATTTGCTTCTATGAATTTCAAATTTTTAGCATTTACATCCATGGCATAAACTTTACACTTTGATATCTTTTCAAATAAATCCCTAAATTAGATAGATTACACTATCCCAATCTCAAAAATCTAAAAATTACTGAAAGCGGGACTTGATTCTTACCTAATTAAGCAAAGAAAGTTTGTTTCCTCCCTCCTAGGGTTTCTATAGAAAATTTGGAGAAGATGATGATAATAAGATGATACTTTCTATTTAATTATAATATCATCTTTTAATTTCCCTAAATTCTAATTTAGTCTTTTTCTTTTTCTCAATTTCCATGGATGATTAATCCATAAATATCTACTAACTTTTCTTAATGGTATAAGTACGATATAAGGACCTCCAACTTTGAATTCCATAGCTATTTGATACCTATAGCTTCTAGAATCCAACTTGTGCATTTTATTCAATTTGGTCCTTTCCCTAATTAATCACATAATCGGTAAAATTTTCTTATCAGTATTTTCATATAACATTTCTATCATACTACGGACAATGCAATAATATTAAAATAAATTTCCTTTCTGGCTCATATTTGTGGTCTCGAAACCACTATTCCAATTTCACTAAAAATGGACGTTACAACTCTCCCCCTTAAGGATTTTTATCCTAAAAAATTTTACCAGTAAAAAGGTTTGGATATTGCTTTCTCATGGTATCCTCCGGTTCCCAATTAGCCTCTTCAATCCTGTGTTATTGCCAAAGAACTTTTACTAAGGCTACCTTTTTATTTCTTAACTCTTTTGTTTCTTGTGCCAGAATTCTGATAGGTTCTTTATTGTAAGTCATATCAAACTAAATCTCAACTACTGTTGGAGAAATAACATGTGAAAGATCTGATCGATCTTGTCGTAGCATGGACACATGAAAAACATTATGAATTTTATCAAGCTCCAGTGGTAATACTAACTGATAAGCAACAGGTTCGATTCGTTTTGTAACCTCATATGGTCCAATGAACCTTGGACTCAACTTGCCTTTACGATCGGACTGAAAGGCTTTCTTCTAAGGTGATACTTTCAAGAATACCCTATCGCCAACTTGAAATTTAATCTCTTTGCATTTAAGATAGGCATAGGACTTTTGACAATCAGAGGTTGCTTTCAAACTATCCCCAGTCTCTTTCACATTCTCTTCAGTTTCCCAGATTAAATCAACTCCATGTATCTTTTTCACACTGAGCTTTGTCAAATACAACGAAGTTTTACATTTACGACCATATAGAGCCTCATATGGTGCCATTTTAATGCTAGACTAATAGCTATTATTATATGCAAATTCAATCAAAGGTAAATACTTCTCCCAATTACCATCAAACTCTAGCACATAACATCGAAGCACGTCCTCTAAAATCTATATAACACGTTCGGATTGGCTATCAATTTGAGGATAGAATGCAGTACTGGCATGTAACTGTGTACCCAAAGCTTATTGCAACTTATTCCAAAATCCAGATGTAAACCGGGGGTCTCTGTTAGAAATAATTGAGACTGGGACTCCGTGTAATCTAACAATCTCGAACACATATATTTGAGCCAACCTATCCAAAGAGAAATCCATACGTACCGAAATAAAGTGTGCTGACTTTGTCAACCGGTCGACAATTACCCAGATAACATTTTTCTTTTTCGAAGACAACTGTAATCCTAATACAAAATCCATAGTAACTCTTTCCCATTTCCATTCCAGTATTGTAATTAGCTGTAATAATCCCGAAGGCACCTGATGTTCAACTTTAACTTGCTAACATATCAAACATCTCGATACAAATTCATAAATGTCACATTTCATTCCTAGCTACCAGTACATTTTCTTCAAATCATTATACATTTTATTACTTCCTAGATGTATAGACATCATACCATTACGAGCTTTATATAAAATCTTCCGTATAAGCTCTGAATCCCTTGGTACACATATTCTACCTCTGAATAATAAACAACCATCAGGTCCAATCTCAAAATTTGAATCAGAACCCAATTCACACCGTACTCGTTTAGCTTGCAATTCATCATCACCCTTCTGAGCTTTACAGATCTATTGTAAAAATGTTGGTTTAGCTCTCATTTCAGCTATAACCGATCCATCTTCAGATAATGACAACCAGGTATTCATTGATCGTAAAGCAAACAAAGCCTTTCTGCTCAAAGCATCCGCAACTACATTTGCCTTACCCGGATGATAATCAATAACTAGATCATAATCTTTTAATAGTTCAAGCGACCTGCGTTGTCTCAAATTTAGATCTTTTTATGTCATCAAATACTTCAAACTTTTGTGATCAGTAAAGATATGACATTTTTCACCAAACAGATACTGTCGCCATATATCTAGTGCAAAATGGCTACCAATTCAAGACCATGTATTGGGTAGTTCTTCTCATGTGGTTTTAGCTGTCTTGAAGTACAGGATATTACTTTACCTTTTTGCATCAAGACACAGCCTAAACCATTTAATGATGCATCACTATAAATAACAAATTCCTTACCCGATTTAGGCTGAATTAATACAGGTGCTTTCGTCAATATATCTTTCAATCTGTCAAAACTCTGCTGGCATTCATTAGTCCACTCAAATTTCACATTTTTTTATAACAAGCGAGTCATTAGAGAAGCTATCATAGAAAACCCTTTTACAAACCTCCTATAATAACCAGCTAATCCCAGAAAACTTCTGACTTCTGACACAGTTTTCAGTAGCTTCCAATTAATTATAGCTGAAATTTTATTCGGATCAACCCTGATACCTTCTGTAGATACAATATACCCAAGAAAACCAACTTCCCAAAGCCAAAATTCACATTTACTAAATTTTGCATACAACTGCTTTTTACGCAGGGTTTGCAGTACAATTCTCAAGTAATCAGCATGCTCATTTCCATCTCGGGAATAAACCAAAATATCATCAATAAATACTACAACAAACCTATCTAGATACGGTATGAAAATTCTATTTATTAGATCCATAAATACTACAGGTGCATTAGTCAACCTAAACGGTATCCCAAGGAACTCATAGTGCCCATACCTGGTTTTGAAAGCTATCTTTGGAACATCTGACTCTTTTACCCATAGCTGATAATAACCTGAGCAAATATCAATCTTTGAAAATTTAGTGGCACCTTTCAACTAATCAAACAAGTCATCAATTTCAAGCAATGGGTACTTATTCTTTACTGTAACTTTGTTGAGCTATTGGTAGTCAATACACAGTCTCAAATATCCATATTTCTTTTTCACAAATAGAACCGGTGCACCCCAAGGTGAATGACTAGGTCGAGCAAAGCCCCTACCAGTGAGTTCTTGAAACTGTGCTTTTAACTCTTTCAATTTAGTAGGAGTCATTCTGTATGGTGCTATAGATATCAAAGTTGTTCCCGGAACTAGATCTATTGAAAATTCTACCCTTTTTTCTGGTGGTAATCTAGGTAATTCTTCTGGAAACACATCAGAAAACTCACAAACAACAGGTACTGACTAAATCTTTGACTCAGATACTTTAGTATCCAGAACATTTGAAAGATAAGCATCACATCCTTTTCTGACATATCTCTGTGCTGATATATCTGAGATCACATTAGACAGCCTATCCTGTAACACCCTTAACCCGTATCATTCGCTGGACTAGGGTTAAGAGGTATTACCGGACATCTCAGAACATTTCATGATCATTTCAAAAATGTAAATTATACATCATCAATTCATAACAATTCACACACATATAGTTCCTTTAGAAGGTCTACAAGACTTTAAACATACTTTAGGAAGGGGTCAGGACTAAACTGAACACATACAAAATTTTTTGAAACTTAACAATGTTTCTAAGTTACAGAGGTCACACGCTCGTGTGAACAGGCCGTGTGCCTCACACGGCATTAGACACGCCCGTGTGTCTAGGTCGTGCCCAAACAGGGCATACCAACTGACTTAGGTCACACGGCCAAGGACACACCTGTGTCTTAGGTCGTATACAAACCTGGAGGATATACTGACTTGCGTCACATGGCCAACCACACGCCTGTGTGCCCTTTTGAAATGGCCCACACGCCCGTGCATCAGGCCGTATGCTTAGCCGTGTCAAAACCTATAGGGTATACTATCTTACACCACACGACCTACCACACGCCCATGTGTGAGGCTGTGTGGAGTGCGTAGGCTCAATTCAAATATGGCTTTGAACAACACAGTAGCCCGTGTGAGTAAAAATAGGCCAAATGCAAGGCCATAAAACCACCCATTTTTGGTTATCCCTACAAGCATCAATTGAAACATATTTCATAACCAAAATGCAGCCAAAACAATAACAAAACATAAACAACTCAAACTCCTAACAAACTTACCAAAAATAACCATTTCACTAGGCCATATATGAACATATGAAAACACCATAATCATCACATAACTTATACCAAATTCAACCATAGTCTCAAACATAATCAAGCCATATCACATGGCATGATATTTACATCTCAAAACATCTCACAACATAACTAACCTATGCATGCCATACATTATTATTTACAACAAAAAAGTACCAAATATTGGTTGATAGTGTGATCGCGATCCTTGATGATCCCCGAGCTCACGGTAGTTTCAATAATCTATAAAGCAAGTAAAAACACACAAAGTAAGCTTTCAAAGCTTAGTAAGCCATATACAAATAAACTTAGCACATAAGACAAATATAAGTCAATTTGCCCATGGAATTCATAGTGAAACACATATACAAGTTTCATAATTCACATCTAACTCATTTGTTCATAAATCACTTGCATATAATCATCATTCTTTCTCATGTAGTTCACAAATCATCATTTATATTCATACTTACCTTTTATCCTCAAATTTCATATGCCATTCATACGTACCTGAATCAGATACTCATTCAAATATTCATTCATTTCTCAATATTGCCTATTGAACCGTTCAGAATCAACAAGGATACTCGGATAGCTCGTAAAGCTCATACAATGTCATATCCTAGATATAGTCTTACATGTTATCAAATATCGATGCCACTGTCTCAAACAAGGTCTTACACAAAATCATATACGATGCCAATGTCCTAGACATGGTCTTACATGTAAATCTCAAATCGATGCCAATGTCCCAGACATGGTCTTACACGATATCACATCTCGAAACCCTAAGTCATGACATATGTATCCTATAATATTCTTATGGTTTGTATAGAGTTTTCAGATATCTCTACTCTGTCGAGACTTTCACATTTCCAAATATTCAACATTCATAGCATTTCAATATCAAATAAACATATATAATTCATATAAAACACATTTATTTGTATATGAACCTACCTCGTATTCGGTATAAACGAACTGAATCGACTATTCGTCAACTTTCGATTTTCCCTGATCTAAATCTATTTTCTTTCGTTCTTGATCTACATACAATCAAAATTAACCCTTTTATTCATCAATACATTCAATTTAGTCCACAAATTCATATTTGGGCATTTTTACACTTTAGCCCCTAAAGTTACACATTTATTCAATTTAGTCCCTATTTCATAAATTATAAAATTACACAATTTCTTTCAAAAACATGCTAGCCGAATTTTCCTAGTGCATATATCAACCCATATTTATCATTTATTCACACATTTAACCACATATTTTCAATTTTTCACAAATTAATCCTCAATATGCAAATTCATCAAAAATCACAATATAAAACATGTTCATCTATCATCTAATACTTATTTTTCATCATCAAACATCACAAAACTCATAAATTCATCAATGGCATATCACAAAATCATCAACAATTTCTGAAATTTGGGCATGGGCTAGCTAAAATACGAAATAACGATCTCAAAAATGTAAAAATCATCAAAAACTGAACGAATAACATACCTTAATTATAAAATTAAAGTTTCGAATGCTCAAGCTTCTCAATACCTATTCTTTTCTTCTTTTTTCGATGAATGCATAAAGAAAATAACACCAAAATTGATTTTTTTTCTTTAATTAACCTTATTTAATAACATTATACATCACTTAATGGTTGGTCATTAATGTCCATTAACCTTATCAAAGGTCTAATATCAACATAAGGACCCTTGATTTAATAAACCATATCAGCTAAACATCTTTAACAAATAGCATGTCACTTTTGCATTTTATGTGATTAGGTCCTTTTATCAAATTAATCATTTAATCGATAAAATTTTCACACGAAACTTTCACACATATCATGTATCATGCTGTAAACATGGAAAATAATATTAAAATATTTTTTTGACTCAGATTTGTGGTCCCGAAACCATTTTTCCAACTACGGTCTAAACCAGGCTATTACAACTTTCCTCCTTAGGGATTTTCGTCCCCGAAAATCTTACCAGAGAATAGGTATGGATATTGCTCTCTCATAGCATCTTTAAGCTCCCACGTAGCTTCTTCGACCCTATGTCGATGCCATAACACTTCCACTAACAAAATTTTCTTATTTCTTAATTCTTTAACCTCGCAAGCTAAAATACGGATCGGTTCTTCTTCATAAGTCATAGCAGACTGAATCTCTATCTCAGAAGGGGACATCACATGCAATGGGTCGGATCTATATCAATGAAGCACCAATATGTGAAACACATTGTGAATCTTTTCTAAATCAACTGGCAACTATAATCTATATGCAACTAGCCCGATACGCTCTATAATCTCATACGGCCCGATAAACCTCAAACTCAATTTGCCTTTTCTGTCGAACTAAAGTATTTTCTTCTATGGAGACACTTTCAAAAACACTTTATCACGATCTCGAATTCAAAATCTTTTCGTTTCAAGTCTGCGTATGATTTCTGACGATCTGGTGCTGCTTTCAAACTATCACGAATTACTTTCACTTTCTGCTCAGTCTGTTTTATCAAATCAATCCCATGAATCTTATTCTCACTAAACTCAATCCAGTATAACGATGTCCGGCATTTGTGACCGTATAAAGCTTCATACAGTGCCATTTTAATGCTCGATTGAAAACTATTATTGTATGCAAATTCAATCAATGGCAAGTACTGTTCCCACGTACCTTCAAACTCAAGAATGCAACATCTCAACATATCCTCGAGTATCTAAATGATCCGCTCGGATTGACCATCTGTCTACGGATGAAAAGTGGTACTGAAATGCAATTTCGCACCTAAAGGCTCTTGCAATTTCTTCCAGAACCGCGAAGTAAATCTCGGATCCCTATCCGAAACAATAGATAATGGCACCTCGTGCAATCTCACAATCTCTGAAACATATAAGTCAGCTAACTTATCAAGCGAATAGTCTATTCTCATCGGAATAAAATGAGTTGTCTTCGTCAGTCTATCAACCACAACCCAAATTGTATCTTTCTTTCTCGGAGATAGGGGCAAACTTGAAACAAAATCCATCATTACTCTATCCCATTTTCACTCGGGAATCATAATAAACTATAATAAACCTGATGTCACCTGATGCTCAGCTTTAACTTGCTGACAGATCAAACATTTTCAAATGAAATCTAAGATCTCTCTTTTCATACCCAGCCACCACTAAAACTGTTTCAAGTCGTTATACATTTTGTACTTCCCGGATGAACAGATAAGCAACTGCTATGAGCTTCACTAAAAATCATCCGAATCAACTCTGGATTTCTCAGAATACAAATTCTGTCTCAGAATCTCAAACAATCCTCATCATCAACTCGAAATTCTGAATCAGGATTCAAATCATATTGAGCTCGTTTCATCAGCATTTCATTATCAACTTTCTAAGCATCACAAATCTGTTGTAGGAACAACGGTCTAGTTTTCAGCTCAGTTAAAACCGAACCATCATCAGATAAATCAAACTGAACATTCATCGCACGTAGAGAAAATAAAGATTTACGACTCAAAGCATCAGCAACAACATGTGCTTTTCCCGATGATAATCAATAACTAGCTTGTAACACCCTGAATTTGGGCCTAGAAGTATTGGGCCTTGGGCCTGGGTGCGGGTGTGAGATAGTTCAAAATAAAATTATTGATGTGTTGAATTCTGTTATGGAAGGTTATTATTAATGGGTTAATGTGGTATTTTAGTGAACTGCGAAGGATTCATAGTGTGGGGAAAAGTCTTGGGCTAATTTCTGGGATTCCGGGATTTTTGTGATATTTGGTGTAATGTTGAAATTTTGATATATGGATGTGTAATTCGGGTTTGGAGTGTGTTATTGGGCCTATAGAAGGCCCAAGTATTGGTTAAAAACCCGGAGAATTCTTGGATTTTTGGACTTAAGGAATAGAGGACTTGGAAAAGAGGAGTTGTAAGGAATTATGTGTGTAATAAGACACAAAAAAGGAATATGGTGCAGTGGCAAAGTAGCGCCACTTAGGGGACAAGAAAGTAAAGGGTCCAAGGTTCAAGTCTTGGCTCTTGCAATTTATTTTGGTTTTTCTTTTAAATAAATCTGGAAGCAAGTAGGTGAGCTTTAAAGTTAAATGTGTTGGACTTATAACACAAAGGAGCTTGTGTCCGAGTGGTGATGGCTTGACAGGGTTACTGAGAGGACTTTGGTTCAAATCCCATTGCATGCAAAGGTTGATTATTTTGCTAACGCTTTAATTTTGGAAGGATTGATGGAGAATCCCACATCGGAAAGCTAACATGAGAGCAGGTAAGGAGCTAGCTTTAAATAGAGCAACCAGGAGGAGAGTAGGCACAGCCTTCTTGGCTGATCCCTTTCGCTTTATGGCGTGCCCATTTGGGTTGGGCATCGGCTAAGAGTGTTTGGAGCGCGGATTAACTTCAGTCTCCTATCAGGGTTAAAGGCTGCTGACTAAGGGCTTGGATCAGTGGAGCGTTCGGATCCAGATTTGGATATTAACTTCAGCAAAGGTAAGGATTTAGGGCCTTGTTCATGGATGCCCGAATATGGTAAGAGTATGTTAAATTTAGTTATCATTGATTCGTGGTCTAATGTTTTAGTAATCGAATATAGGATTGACTTGGATCGGATATAGTCATTGTTCGTTGCAAGCAGGTGTGTAATGAACCTCATAGTAGCTTAGATTAATATTTGCTGAAAAGCCAAAATGCCTAAACTTCGGCATTTCGAACTTGTGGTTTTGTGAATGGTTTGAGCCGTGATACATACGATAAGATCAATGATTGGATCGATAGAACAGGTAAGGGCACGATTTTGTGCACGATGGTAAGTTGGGCCTCGATAGGCTGAAATTGGGCCCAATGGGCTTACGGGCCCATATGGGTAAAAATGGGCAATAAACATTTCTTAATAGACTATAGGCTTAAAACTGGTTAAATTAGTAGTTAATTGTAGGATTTGGACCAAGTGGGCTTAGACGACTGAACTAGCTACATAGGGCCCATTAGGGGTTTTTGGCCCATAACTCGGTTGTACTAAAATAGGCTAAAATTGCTGTTTAAACATTTGGAATTGATGAATAAGCATGGAAAACCCTAATAAGTGTTAAAATTACGTAATTACCCTTATAGCTTAAAAATGACTATTTTACCCCTAGGTAGAAATGACCATTATACCCCTAGGGTTGTAAAATGATTATGTTGATTGTGATATTGATATTTTTCATGAAATGATATGATATGCACATGATATGCACATGATATGCTACGATATGTATACGTTATGCCATGTTATAATCATTACATGCATGGGTTGGGTTTATATGATTGGAGGAAGTGTTAAAGGGCTTTGCCCCAGTATACCGAAAAGAGCTTTTGCCCCAGTTTACCGAAAGGGCTTCTGCCCCAGTTATTAAAAGAGGCTAGGCCTCCAGCTATATGATAAAGCAGCTATGCTACCAGTGGAGAGTAGCGGCGGGGTGGGTTGAGTAGCATCCCCACATGGTGTGTTGGTTGGTACGGGTGGAGAGTAGCGGATGGTGGGTTGAGTAGTCTCTCTAAATGGGCTTTGCATACATACATTGACATTACATGTGATATTGAAATGGGCTTTGCCCACATACACTGATATTGTATGTGTTGTTAAAATGGGCCTTTGGGCCATACCGTTTACAGAAAAGGCTTCGGCCCAGTGAATTGATTTATGAAAAAGGGCTAAGGCCCAGCAACCGATATTTGAAAATGGCTTTGGCCCAGTTATATGTTGAGACTGATTTGGGGCTTAGGCCTAGTATGCTGATATTGATTTAGGCTCTGTAAGTGGCTTGTTGCACACTGAGTTTTCCAAACTCACCCTTTTTCCTTCCATCTTTGCAGGTGAGCCTTAGATTGGTGGACTTGGAGCTGGGAGGGATTCATAGTGGCCACATAGACTGGACTATTGGATTTCTAATTAAGTTACCTACTTGAATTTAGATTTAATTATTTATTTCTGGTTTTGGATTGTAAAAAGGGCCTCTTTAATTATTTTTATTTTGGGTTTTTATTCTTTACTTATTTAAATTGGTTTTAGCTTACGTAGGATATTATTTAAATCGAGTTGAAAATAAATGATTTTAAGACGTGATTTTTATAAAAGTTACTTGTTTTCAAAATAACACGATAACCAAGCAAAGCTTCCGCAATTTTTGAATGATCTTGTAGATAAATATTTCAAATAGTTAAAGTGTGGCAATGGTAGTGTGCATGTCTAGGAGTGGATCCAAGAAGAGCTTGGTACTTAAGCAGTCTATTCGACTCACCTCCTCTTTTCTGGAATCCTACCTGGTGCCCAGCTTCCATTCACTTTAAGTCTTAACGAAAAAGGTCAAATTTATTTGATACTTAAACAGTTTTCAAGATAACATGTTTTATAAAGGTTACAAATCTGATTTTTCGATATTTTATTTATTTTTAAAATAACATGTTTTTGCAAACTACAAGGGTTCATAAGCTTTCATAAAACTTTTACAAAGTTTTCAACGATGTTTGAAAAGGGATGATCATTTCAATAAATCCCGTTTTGGAAAAAATAAACACAAACTAAGGTTTTATACAAGTTTAACGGTAAGAGTTTTTAAACATTTAAGAAGGGTTTTCAATGAAAACACGGTTTTCGAAAAACACTTCAATGTGACACATCAGATTTGGCCGTAACGTCTAGGCTGGGTTTGGGGTGTTACATAGCTCATAGTCTTTTAACAGCTCTAACCATCTTCTCTGTCGCAAATTCAAATCTTTCTAATTCATCAGATATTTCAAACTCTTGTGATCTGAATACATATGACACTTTTCACCAAACAGATAGTGGCGCTAAATCTTTAATGCAAACACAATGGCTGCCAACTCTAAATCATGCATCGGGTAATTCTTTTCATGTGGCTTCAATTGTCTCGAGGCATAGGCTATGACTTTTCCTTCATGCATCAAAACACATCCCAAACCATTCAATGAAGCATCAC
This sequence comes from Gossypium stocksii, assembly GCA_020496765.1. NCBI lineage: Eukaryota > Viridiplantae > Streptophyta > Magnoliopsida > Malvales > Malvaceae > Gossypium > Gossypium stocksii. The sequence goes on along the minus strand of CM035632.1, from coordinate 98,903,003 downwards.
TATATATCATGAAATTTTTACCCAATTCTGGTTGTACTAACACTGGAGCTTCAGTTAATAGGGCTTTCAATTGATCAAAGCTTTTCTGACACTTCTCGGACGATTCGAACTTTACGTCTTTTTGAAGTAATCTTGTAAATGGAGTAGCAATCATAGAGAATTCTTTTACAAACTGTCTATAATAACCAGCAAGTCCTAGAAAGCTACAGACTTTAGACACATTTCTCAGAGGCTTCCAATTTAAAATCGTTGAAATCTTGCTCGGATCAACTCGTATTCCCAATGCTGATACAGTATAGCCCAAAAAACTAACTTCGCTTAACCAGAACTCACATTTACTGAACTTTACAAATAATTACTTATCACGCAGAGTCTGTAACACAATTCTCAAATGTTTTGCATGCTCGAATTCATCCCGAGAATAAATCAATATGTCATCAATGAATACGACAACAAATCGATCTAAAAACGGTTTGAATATATGCTTCATCAAATCCATAAAAACTGCAAGAGCATTCGTTAGTCTGAAAGGCATAACTAAAAACTCATAGTGCCCGTACCTCGTTCTGAAAGCAGTTTTCGGTATATCTAAGTCCTTTACTCGCAACTGATAGTATCTCGATCTCAAGTCTATCTTTGAAAACACAGTAGCCCCTTTCAACTGATCGAACAAAACATCAATTCTGGGCAAAGGATATTTGTTCTTGATAGTCACTTTGTTAAGCTGTCTATAGTCGATACACATTCTTATTGTACCATCTCTCTTTTTCACAAATAGTACGGGAGTACCCTAAGGTGAAAAACTCGGTCGTGCAAACCCTCTATCGATCAACTATTGTAATTGAGACTTCAATTCTTTTAACTCTATCAGAGACATTCTATACGATGCTATCGAGATAGGTGTGGTTCCTGGTACTAACTCAATGTCAATTTCAACCTCTCGGATCAGTGGTAATCCTAGTAATTCTTCAGAAAACACATCTGGATACTCATAAACAACAAGCACTGATTCAATCTTCTTTTCTGTCACTTTTGTATCGATCACATAAGCGAAACAAGCTTCGCCAACCCTTTTTCACATAATTCAAAGCTTTCATCGACGAAATCAAATCCGGTAACCCATTCAAATTGTTAGATTCAATCCAAATTATCTCATTGTTTTTGCATCTCAAATCAATCGTCTTTTGTTTGTAGTTCACAATAGCATCGTGTAATGTTAACCAATCCATACCCAGAATTATATCAAATTCGCCAAATGGCAACAACCTCAAATCGGCCAAAACATAGAAACCTCTAACCATCAATGGATAGTTCTTGCATACTTTATCAACCAAAACACATCGACCTAAGGGGCTCGATACTCTAATAAAAAATTCAGTAGACTCTACAGGCAAAGTCTTACTGGATACTAAAGTTTCACGTACATAAGAATGAGTCAATCTTAGATCTATTAATGTAATCGCAGAAGTATCTTAAAGAGTGAAAGTACTGGCAATAACATCTGGAGACAAATCTTCTTCGCAAGCGCGGATAGCATAAGCTCTGGCAGGTGCGCGAGCCTCAGATCTAGCAGCAGTGTCTTTAGTCATTTTTGGCTACCACTCACATTACCTGTGTTTCTGGGTAGTCTACCTCTAGCTGCAATGTTACTCGGCCTCGTATTCTGCACTGTATCTTGCTTAGCCAACTCAGGACAATCATGAATGAAATGATCTAATGATCCATATTTAAAACAAGCTCGATCATTCAATCTATAATTGCTGAGATATAGCTTACCATAATGTTTGGACTCAGGTTGATTTGGTCTGACATTTCCAACACTAGCTACTAAAGTATCTTTTGAACTCACAGGTGGCCTTTCTCGGTCTCGTCTAGAATAACTCGTAGTAGCTTTTGAATGGCTAAAATCATCTTGGAACTTCTTTGATGCCAACTGAAATGACTTACTCGATGATCTTTTTTACGAATCTCTAGCTTCAAAGTCAGCTTTTCTTTTCTCTTTCCCGAGCTCTTCAGCTTTGCATGCTCGCTCACTAGAACCACAAACTCTTTTATTTCCAGAATCCCGACTAACAGCTTAATGTCTTCATTTAACCTGTCTTCAAAAATATAGCTTCAATCGAAACACATTCCCAATCATATCTGTTGAGTCTCACAAATTTTCGCTCATACTCTGTTACGGTCATGCGACCCTGTTTCAAATCGAGGAACTCTTTGCGTTTCTGATCTATGAATCTCTGATTGATATATTTCTTTTGAAACTCTATTTGGAAGAAATCCAAGGTGACTCATTGTCTTGAAACCACAAATGTCAAAGTTTTCTACCACTGATATGTTGTATCTTTTAATAATGAAACAACACATTTAACACATTCTTCTAGAGTACACGACATTTCATCAAATACTCTGATCGTATTCTCGAGCGAAAACTCAGCTCTCTCAGCATCATCATCAGCAGTGGCTCTGAACTCTTCAGCCCTATATTTCCTTATTTTATCGACCAGAGGCTTATTCAATGAAATTAGATTTACCAATTGTGGCACAACAAGGACTTGTGCAGGGTTAGGCGGAGGTTGAGGTTGTTGAGTAGCCCGATTCATTCGAATGAATTCCATGAACCACTCATTCATCATTGGAATAAGGCCTACATTGCCTCTTCCTTGTGGTCATTAGTAGTCGGCCTAGATTCAGTCGACGTGGCCCCTTGAGCAGGAGCGGGCGCATTGCTCTCAATATCGGTCGCTAGACTAGGGTTAAGAGGTATTACCAAACATCTCAGAACATTTCACGATCATTTCACAAATATAAATTATACATTATCAATTCATAACAATTCACACACATATAGTCCGTTTAGAAGGTATACAAGACCTTAAACATAATTTAGGAAGGGATCAGGACTAAACTGAACACATCCAAAATTTATCGAAACTTAACAATTTTTCTAAGTTACAGAGGTCACAAACCCATGTGAACAGGCCGTATGCCTCACGCGGCATTAGACACGCCCGTGTGTATAGGTCGTGCGCAAACATGGCATACCTACTGAATTAGGTCACACAGTAAAGGACACACATGTGTGTCAGGCTATGTGCAAACCTGGAGGATATACTTACTTAGGTCACACGGCCAACTACACACCCGTGTGTCAGCCCGTATGCCCTTTCAAAATGGCCCACACGCTCGTCCATCAAGCAGTGTGCCCGACCGTGTCAAAACCTGTAGGGTATACTATCTTACGCCACACGGCCTGCCACACGCTCGTGTATGTGTCTACAATAAATTCAAATTACGATCAAATACGAATATTCCGAAGAACATGAATAGAATATTCTGAAGAGTATAAATAGTAAGCTCACAAGAACACCATATCAATAAGCTTGAGAGGGCTTATGCTCTTTTGAACCACAGATATCTACAACACATGCAGGACAATGTCATTTCGGTAACAGAACCATGTATCCAGTCGAGTCTCATTCCTTCATTTTAGCAGACTTATTCATTCATCCGACATTTACACGATAAAATCAATTTACATACTTATAACCAACTCACTCATCACATACAACTCATTCAAGTCAATTCAAGCATATGAATTCACAATTAAGTTATACGAACTTACCTCGATGCTTGTTCGTTTATGAAATTTACTAATCCGAAAATTTTTCTTTCTCTCGATCTATCTTTAAATTTGAGTTGTCCAGATCTATATAAATAAATTTAATCATCAATTTCATTCAATTTATATTCAATTGCATTTAATTTATTCCCTAGGAAAAATTACCGTTTTGCCCCTAAGCTTTTCATTAATGACAATTATGTCCTTAGGCTCGAAAAATAAAATTCATACAATTTAATCCTTGTTCCAAGTCTAACCGAAATTTCTATATATCATTTACAGCACTTATATTTTACAAAATTTAGAATTTTTCCATGAAATTTTACAAGTTTATAATTTAGTCCTTAAATCTCAATTTCATGAAAATTCACATTGTAAAAGTTGTTTCTCTACTATCCACCTTTCATTTTCTTCCATGAATTTCAAATTTTCAGCACTTACAACCATGGCATAAACTTTACACTTTGATATCTTTTCAAACAAATCCCTAAATTAGATAGATTACACTATCCCGATCTCAAAAATATAAAAATTACTAAAAACAGGACTTGATTATTTACCTAATTAAGCAAAGAAAGTTTGTTTCCTCTCTCCTAGGGTTTCCATATAAAATTTGGATATGATGATGATAATAAGATGATATTTTCTATTTAATTATAATATCATCTTTTAATTTCTCTAAATTCCAATTTAGTTATTTTCTTTTTCTCAATTTCCATGAATGATTTATCCATAAATATCTACTAACTTTTCTTAATGGTATAATTACCATATAAGGACCTCTAACTTTGAATTCCATAGCTATTTGATACCTACAGCTTCTAGAATCCAACTTTTGCATTTTACTCAATTTAGTCCTTTCCCTAATTAATCACATAATCGGTAAAATTTTCTTATCAGTATTTTCATATAACATCTCTACCATAATACGAAAAATGCAATAATATTAAAATAAATTTCCTTTCTGGCTCGAATTTGTGGTCTCGAAACCACTATTTCAATTTCACTGAAAATGGGTTGTTACATGACCTCTATTTTTTCTTCTTTAATTCCATCCTTATCATTTCAGTTCTGTAAGTATTTGAAGAAGGTGAGATTATTATTTTTTGATTGGTTGTTGTTCGAGTTGGGTTTCTTTAATTCGTTTTGTGAGGGTAATAATTGTGCATTTTGGTCAGTTTGTTGGATGCAATTAGGAGAAGAACGGGTATCACTTGGCGAGCCTCCAACAAATTGAGTTGGTGTGCTATTGTCTGCATGTGAGGGTAAAAGTTTGGTTATATTTTGGGGCCGTTGGGGCTTTGTGGTATTCGTTTAGTGGTTCGATTGGGTATTGTTTTGAGGAAAAGTTGAGAACTTTTATCTTTAAATTGTTTGGTTTCGTTACTGATTTGGTGTTCTAAATGATGCGTTTAGGTTCTGGAAGTCTCATGGGTGGTTTCATATAAGAATTAGTCAAGGTGTGTAACAAGAAACCCAAAAAATTGCTCTATCGATGCCACACGACCGTATGCCAAGCCGTATGTAACATACGACTGTGTGCCAAGCCGTGTGTGACACATGACCGTGTGTTGGACCGTGTGAGACACACAGTCAAGGCTATTTATTTGACAGCCCTAATTTGACCCTAGTCGGAAAGTGGTTTTGGGACCATAAAATCGAGTCATAAAAATAATTAAAGGTTATATTCTATGCTTATTATTTGTGAAAATGCATGTGTGAAAATTTCATGCTTTGATTTTGTTATCTGGATGTGAATTAATTAAAAATGACTTATGTGAGAAACTTTGAAAATGTGTTAGGTCAAATTGTAGTGACCAAATATTTCATGGATTAAAAATAAGGGGATTTGCATGACAAATTCCCCACTTTTAATCATAGTGGCTGGCCATGATGGTGTTTGGTGTGTAAAATATATATCTTTTATATATGTATAATAATGACTTAATGTTTTATATTATAATTTAGTGATAAATAAAATAAGAAAAGGTTGAAGAAAACAAAGTGCTCATCTTTGTTTCTTCTTAGCCGAAATTAAAGAAAGAAACTAAGTAAAGAGGGCTTTGGATAGTCGGCCATGGAGGTCTAAAATTCAAGGTAATTTCTTGATAATTTGAGCTTCATCTTGATGAATTGAGTTCCTTGCTTGATACCCTCCTTGACCCATGTTTCTATTTTTTTTTTATCTTTGAATTGGATGTCTTGGAACATTCGGTCATGAGGGGGAGGGGAGTTTTGAATGTTGAAAGTTATGTTAAAAATGGAATTAGGAGTGCTTAATGGACTCCATGATGCTAAAATTCACATGAATAGAAATTAGTAAGCTTAATTTGTAAGAATTTGAGTTGTATGGCTTAATTGTCAAAGATGCATTCAGAAATTGATTATAAATTGTTAAAGGGTGTAAAATATTGATAGTTTTAATTGGTACTTAGTTAAATGAAGATGGAAGCTTGATAAAATTTTATTAAGGATAAAAGTAGGAGGAATGTGTATTCGGCCATGTTTGTTATAAGTTGAATTTTGTGAATGGGAGCTCTGCGTGGCTCAACTATTTGAAATGAGCATTCGGCCTTGACATTAAAGTGTTGAATTATTGTTGTTTTATGTTGAGCATGGAGGAATAAATGTATGTGAGTATAGACTAGTGGAATTTTACTAATGTGGTAATTTGAGAAGCTAATACAAACTACAAGAATCGGATGCTTAATTATTAGCATTTTTGTGTATGTTAGCCGAATATGTTTTTAATTAGTAATTTGAGAGAATGATTGAGTATTAAAATGTTAAGTGGAAATCAGGTATATATGAATGAGCTTGTAAAACTTACTTTTGTGTTTAAAAATGAGTGCTTACATTCGGCCTTGGTATAATTCTTGGAGGATAGGTGCTCTATGTGTAAATGGTACAATTTTATATGTTAAGGCATTAATTTTGGTTTTGTAGTACTAAGGGCAAGTTTGTTATGTTAGTTGAATACTCCTGGATTGAATTGGAATGGGTTGGTTTAATGAGTATGAAAGTTTGATATGGTTTTTGTGTGATAGCCGAATAGAGAGATAAGAAATTTAATGAAAGGTCTAGGTGGTGTGTGAGGAATAGAATAAGGAAAAAGTCCTATAATAGTTAATAGGATATTCGGTTTTTGGTTTATTATTGGAGTGTTTAAATGTCAAAAGTGACATACGGGTATGGTTATTAAATAATGAAGGTTATGTTAGTTGATGGTAGTTAAGGTTTGATTTTTAAGCTAATTATTTTATGATGGCCGAATGAACTAATGGCAATGCATGGTTAGTTTGAGTGATTTAAGATAGAAAAGGGATTTAGGAGTGTTTAATGAACTTTGTGATGCCAAAAATGCATGTGAAATTGAGTTGAAAGTTTAATTCGTGAAAATTATGTTTGGTGTAGCTTAAATCCATAAGGGAGCATTTGACTTTGGTCTAATGGATAATGAATTTTTGTTCAATTGCCTCGAATGAAATATGTATAATCATGAAATGAATAATTACTTTCAGTTATGGTTTAAAAGGTTACGAAGTTGAGTTGTTAGATTATAACTTAATATTAGCTATGACTATAGCATAAATGCCGAATGTGATTTAAAATTGATAATAGTTTGGGTTGAGTTTATGTGATATTTGAATTAGTTAATATATTAATTTATTTTGCTTTTGATCATGAAACAAATAGATTGATTATAACCCAAGAATGTGAGAAGATCGTGAAATAATCATTGGAGAATCGAGGTAAGTTCTTAAGTTATGCTATGTACCTAATTTGCATCAAGGATAATTATACTATCCGAATTGAATCATTACAAATGGATATGATATTGCCGAACATGGAATTAAGAATTTAATGGTGTTATTTGATGTATATTGAAGTAATATAAAGTGAATAATATATGTGAAATGATATTAATGCAAAGGATAAGTGATAATGGGATTACTTATTGTGTCCCAGTTATGAGATTTAAATGTGACATGTGTGATTTTGAATAGTTGAAATGTGGTAACCATAATATCATTGAAAGTGCCAATTAAAATATAAAACGGAGAATTTATCAAATTGATATGTATATTGAATATGCTGAATGTGAATTTGTTTTGAAGGTTATTACCCCAAGTGTTGTAGTAAATCAGGCTTTACGCCTAGCAGGCTATGATGCCGGTGAGATACTATTCGGGCCTTCAAGCCTAGCAGGCGTAATGCCAGTGAAATGATGTCGGACTTAAAGGTTTAGCAGGCTTATTGCCGGTGATGAAATCAGGTTATTACCTAGCAGGCAAATTGCCGGTGAACTATTAAAAGTGTGGTGCTATAAGGCTATGTGCTAATACGATATGTAGATTCGTTCCATAAATTAAATCATTCAGGAGACCTTGTGTTAAATCGGCAATTGAATTTGTGCAATACATTAAGTTGGCCAGGAATGTGTTATATACTTTTATATGTTAGATTGATCGGAGTTGAATCATGAATGTGAAATGAGAAGCATATGTGAAAATGTCATATGTGTATGTGTGTATTCAGTCATGGTGAAAAGTTATATGAAATTGATTGGTGTTATACATGTTTAAATAATATGAATGCAAAGAATGTGTGAAAGATTAAATTTGTAATAAATTTGCTTGGGACAGCAGCAGTAATGTGATTTTGGAAAATCACCATAAATTGTGGGAGTTGAGTTAGAGGTTGAATAAATTATGTAATTAAAGCTTAATGAGTCTAGTTTCTTATAAAAGAAACCGTGTAAGCAAAAGAATTGCCAATAATGAGATATTTGAAGTGGTGTGGGACAGAGTCAAAATGACTTCGAGATCCGCTGTTCTATTTTTAGAAAATCATTATAAATTGTACAATAATGGTTATAAGATAAAATTTATATGCTTAGACTTCTTAATGAGTCTAGTTTCAAATGAAATAAACGAGAACATATCTTGAATTCTGTACAATGAGATATTAGATTCGTAGTGAAGAGTAGTCAAAATAGTCAAACAGTGAAACAGGGGAAACTTTAAGAAAAATCTGGTAGTGATTGGACAAATCAAAAATTCTAAAAATTTTTTTAATAGAGGATATATGAGTCTATTTTCAGGAAAAATTAACGGCACTTGATTTGGAGTTTTGTAGCCCCAGTTATAAATAATTTAGTGACTGTTGCTCAGGAAGACAGCTTATAGTGAATTTGTGATTATGTTGTAAACATTGATAAAACTTGATCAGATGTTATATGGTCCATGTGAAAATGAGACGTGATTAATGATAGGTGACTATAATCAAATAAAATATACGAGAACGGTGATATGGCAACTGTGTTCGTAAATATATGATATTTTTTTGTGTATGTGAACTGTATATGAACCTTAGAAGTGGATGGTGGTTATGTATCGAATGATGATATATGAAACATGTTACCATTAATGAAAGAAACATGCACAGATGAATATATGTTATATGTGCTTGATATGTGACCTTGTGGTTCCATGAATCGAACATGGAAAATATGACATGGTTTGGTTGGTTATGTAATGGATATGTGCAAGTTTGGTTTATACGATTGAATTGATGGCTGTTACACGAATTTAAAATCATAGTTATATGTTATTTATAAATTAAATAAGTGAAGCTATTTAATGAGATTATATGAACTTAAGAGTACAATGAATGTATATATGATTGAGATTATTTTTTTAAATTCAGTTTAGTGATATGGAATTACCATAATCATTGAAATGATTTATTTGCTTAAGGCTTACTAAGCTTTCAAAGCTTATTCTGTGTGTTTTTCCTATATCTATAGGGCTTCAGAGGAATTGCTCGGGTTGAAAGTCGGGGAGACATCTTCACACTATTTAGTTTTCGTTTTTCTTGAATAAATGTTTTGTGTTTTGGTTATGTGGCATGTATAGGCTAGTTTCGATATGATTCATTTTGATTTGTACATATATAAGCCATGCGAAAATGGCTTGTTTATTATGTCAAGTTAGTTTTGTAATTCGATTAAATGATGGTTATACATGTTAGGTGGAAAATGGTTTATGCAGCACCTTTGATTAAAAGAAAAAAAAAATGTGTTTCGTCTGGTAATACTTTGTAACCCCGTTTGGCGACGAATACGAGTTATGGGGTGTTACAATTTAGGTTGTGTGGGCCATACAGGCTTGTGTGAGATCGTGTGGGCCCAAAGTTCTAAATTTTTCCCTAGGATTATAAACATCATCTGGATCGACTGTAGGCCTTCTGTAGGGTCAATATGTTATTAATTAAGCTATAAAACATGACTTCTAACCATCTGTTAACATAAATTTGATATAAATATGCATGTTTGAAATGATATAAGATAGGTGAATCTATAATATGCTATTATGGTCTGGAAAATGTTATATATGTTCTGTATTTGTCATTATAAGCATGTACATCATAAGCATATCTGATATCTTTTAGTTCTGTATTAGCATCTAGAATGGGTTTTGTTATATGGAGGAAGTGTAGACAGTTTAATTATCTGTCGTAACTAGTGGCACAGCGACGTCTATTTTATGTACACGGCGATAATTCACCTATTGATTTGTCGGCTAAGCTGCAAATATTCTGAAAAGCGTCATGTCGACACTAAGTGGTTTGTAGGGCTGGATGGGTGTTTCATACCCCATATGGTGTGTTAGGATGGTTGGATATGGTGTGTAGCAGATGGTGGTAGATTATATTTGTGTATGTGTTTTTTTCTGATATGATATGCTTCTGATATATCTGCCTGAAGGATTTATGTTGATAATAATATGTTACACACTGAGTTTTGAAACTCACTTTCTATTTGTCTGATATTCCAGGTAACCCTTAAACTTAGGCAAATCGGTGCGACAGGAGCTTGGTTATAATTCTCTGGATCCTTTGATTTATTTAAAATTGGGTTTTAAGTTTTGTAAATTTTTGGACTGTTTGAACTTTTGGGGTTGTTTTGGTTTTGGATTTTATTTCTATTTTTCTGCATGGAATTGTTAAACATTTTTGTTGACGACGCTCTTTTTTTTTTTTTTTTGCAACACAAAGGATTTTCAAACAACAAGCTATGTTTTTCAAAATTCAACGTTCTAAAGATTTCCCCTGCAAACATATATATTTTGGAAAGTGTAATCAAACGCCATTTTCAATAAACCAGTTAAGTAAGATATGCACTCAAATAAATCAGATTGTTGTGTAAAATAGCTTGCGATGTTTTTTTTTTTAAACAAATGAATTCTGGATTTTTAAACATTTTGCGATAATGTCTCTAGATCTGGCCATAACATATAAGCTTGGTTTGGGGTGTTACAACTAGGGTGCCAAGGTCACGGCGTGGGTGATAGGGTGCTAGTGTAACACCCCTATGTCGGTTCGACCCAAGAACCTGATATAGGAATATTACATTTGGTGCCAAAGTGATTTTGGCCAATCACTAATATATTTGAACATTAAAAATAAATTTTAATAATTTATATTTTAGTCCCTACTACTTGAAACACATTTGATTTTCCTAAGTACATGCCATTCTATTCCAAAATTTTAAAACATACCCTCTTAACACTTGGAGATGTGATGAGATAGATGCCCATAACCTCAATGACAGCTCTTCAAAATTACTGTACCTGATCTACACACAAAAAATAAAACCGTACGCTGAGTAAAAACTCAATGGTATTTATATAATCCGAATATTTAAAAATAATATAATATAATATAATAGGCAAAATTAAATTATAAGGACATATTTATGTCTAGTATCATAACTATCATTTTTCATTTATTTTACAATATCTTAATTCACATAATTACTATATAAATGATCATTCACATATCAAACCATATTTATTCATATAATGGTATTAGTCATACAATACTCAATTCATGAATATATCATTATATACCATACTCAATTATCACTTAAATCACAATTTTACATACATTTATTTATAACATATTCAATCTTTATCATTTGCTATCCCAGATGGTTTTTCACAATATGAACACAAATCAGTTTAACAATGGCACTATCTATTCCATATTCAATTCATGAGTATTTAACTCATGTATCTCATGTATTTACAACACATATCACATTTTATTTTCAAGTCACTATATCAATATCCATTTCATTCATTGCATCAATATTTATTTCATTCAACCATTGTTTCATACTTTTCATTTTCATGTCTCAATTCAATATCTCATTCTATTTCATATTCACAATCATTCAATATCATTCAATTTGCCAATTCATTTATTTAGCCCTATTAACATGACTCGAACTCAAACGGATACACGGATCCAACCAAAAACACCAGTACGGCACCCAGTGCCTCATCGGATAGTTTGAAGCAATAGTTGACACCTAGTGTCTCATCGGCCAAGCCGAAGTAGTACCCAGTACCTTATCGAATCTATCCGAAGTAACAGTATGACACCTAGTGTCTCATCGACTCAAGGTCGAAGTATCCTTGAACACTTCCAATCCTATGTCATGCCAACTATATCCGACTAGCCCGACTAGTTAATAAGGTTTCCAATTCACTTTCTTAATTCAATTTCAATCAAATTCATACCAATCACAAATTCTCATATTTTCATTTCAATATCACAATAACTCATTTAATTCAATACAATCACTTTCAATTTCCAATCAATATATATATCTAACAATTTAGTCCATTTTAATCAATTATCAACTATCAATTACTCACCTCAACACTTACCATATACATTAAATAAAAATTATAACAATTAATAACTAGATTCGGATTATAGAAATACAAACCGTAATTTCCAAGCTACTCCTCGTTAACTTTATCTTTTCCTTTCTTAGCCGAGGTCTCTAGCACCACGTTAGCTATGGAAATTAAACAATTAAAAACCATCAATACAACACAATTTCACATTGAATATTTCAATTTTTATTTAACTTTTGTCTAATTTTCAATTTAGTCCTTAAACCGAGACTAACTTTATTTCTTCACAATTTATCTTATATTTTCATACAAATTCTACTTTAAACTAAATTTAACTCCCTAATTTCACTTAAATCCTAAATTTTGAAATTTTCACAATTGTTCCAGTTTTTACAACTTTTACAATTTAGTCTCTTAACTAGTTAATCAAATCAACTAATTTTTCTCAATTAATACTTTATCCAAATATTCTAGGCTATCATACAGCCCTTAATAAAACATAAATTTAATACCAAATCCTAATATTTTAACTATTTTCACAATTTGATACTAACATTAATATTACTTTATAATATCATCATACAACAAAATTAAAGCTCTAAACCCACTTGATATTAATAATTTCTTTCAATATTAATTTAAACAATAAAACGATTCATTTCATTCAATTTGGTCATTTTGACATTTTTACAAAATTGCCCCTAAAGTTTTACTTTTATTCAATTTAGTCCCTGAGCCTAAAACATGCTAATTAGCCATTGCTAATGTAACCCATGCTAACTAAATATTCATATATATATATATATATTCCTCCTCCTCCTCCTCTCCATTCCACATACTTAATATATATATATATATATATTTCTACTATTTACTTATATGTTCATTCAAAGCTGTCCACTTGAGTCACAGTCACTAAATTATTTATATCTTGAGCTACAGAATTCCAAATTAAGATCCGCTTGATGTTTTTGAAACTAGACTCAAATATATTTCAACCATAAAATTTTCATAATTTATAGTTTAGCCAATAAGTACAGTAAAATCTTCAAATTTATCCCTATTTTGTTGTTTGACAACTTCAACCCTTCCTTACTAAAAATTATTTATCTATTAGTACGGAATTTGGATGATGTTTCCATTTATTTCTCTTGAAAATAGACTCATTAAGAATTTAAAAATATAAATTTAATTCCCTAATTATTTTTAAATTTTTTTATTATTTTCCAAATTTAGAACATGGGAACCCAAAATCATTCTAACCTTGTCTCACAAAATTTATTATATCTCATGATTTACAATTTCATTTCTTACACCATTTCTTCTATGAGAAACTATACTCAATAAGCTTTAATTTCATATTTTATTCAACCTCTAATTTGATTTTCAAAATTTTTGGTGATTTTTCAAAGTTAGCCTATTGTTGCTGTCCAAAACTATTTTAGTGCAAGATATTAATTACCAAGTTTATAACACCTTTATTTCCTTTCTCTACAATATTTCCCATCACTTTCTCTTATTTCCCTTCATTAACATATTAAGAACATAGAATCGTATATAAGAAAACTTTACATTTGTAACAGCCCAATTTTGACCTAAATCGGAACGGTGGTTTTGGGACCACGAATCCGAATCAGAAAATATTTATTTATTATTTATCTATGTTTTGAATGCATGAATTTGGTTGGCGTGAAATTTCATTTTAAAATTTGTATCATTTGAATGTCGATTTATTGAATAGGGTCTAAATGCACAATATTAAAACTTAATGAATTATTTGGTGATAACCAAATTATAAGGATTATTTTAGTGGAGGGATTTCATAGGAAATTTTGCCATTTCCAAGTGTAGTGGACGGCACTTGTTAATTGTTATTAATTTTATATAATGAATATATGCATTTTACTTATTAGTATTATTATTATATTATAGGAAATGAAAGTAATAAAATAAAGAAAAGGAATAAAATAAAACCATTTGCTTTGTTCTTGCTGAAATAAAAAGAAGAAGAAAATAGAAAAGAAACAAGACATTCGGCTTTCTTTGATTCAAAATTAGGTATGTGTTTAGCTTTAATTTGAAAATTTCTTGTATTTTTGATATGTTAGTAGTCTTTTGATCATAACCCATGAATTTATTTTCTTAATTGTTGAACATTGAATGTTTGGTCATGAGGTTGATATGAAGAAATGCTTTAGTTCTTTGTTGAATGTGTTAGAAAATAAAAGTTGGTGTTTGATTATTGAGTTTTAAATTTGAATGTTAGGTGATTTTGTGTTTATGGTATGAAATTGAAATAAATGGTTAAATGGGAAGTTAATTGTGAAATCAAGATACATAAGGATTCATGTAGGCATATGGAGCATTCGATTATGGTACATTGAAATAAAGATTTGATGTTTTTTTTAATTATTAAATACTTTGGACTATTTAGCAAATGTTGAATACCATGAGAGGCGAATAAGTAAATTTATTAATTATATATTAAGAATTGATTTGTTTATAAATTAAATTGAATGAGTTGAAATTGAATTTTTAATTAGATCAAGAAATGAGGAGATCGGAAACGGATAAGGGAAAAGTGAAATTAATTGAATAGCCGAGAAACTTAATCCGTCGATAATCGAGGTAAGTTTTAAGCAATTGAGTTGATTGAATTAAATTATAATGTAGTTCATGAATTCAATGGAAGTATATAAATATATATGTATGGCTTGGCATAATCAAAGGTGGATATATATGTATAACTTGGTATAATCGAAGGTGAATGTATATGTATGACTTGGTATAGTTGAAGGTGTATATATAATGTGGTTTGATATAACCGAATGTGTTTATATTTATGGGATTGGATGTAGCAAAGTGTTATATATATATATATATATATATATATATACACACATTTATGTTATCTAGTCGATTGTGGTATAGGTATGTATATATATAAGCAAAAGATTAGTAAGCTTGAGATGAGTACTAATGTGCAAAATGAAATTTGTATCGAGTACTAAGTGTACGAAATTGGTCATTTGGCACTAAGTGAGCAAATTGAATTGATACCGAGTACTAAGTGTACGAAATCGGTCATTAGGCACTAAATGTGCAAATTGAATTTATACCGAGTACTAAGTGTACGAGATCGGTTAATGAGCACTAACTGTGCGAATTATCTTTAAGCTCCAAGATGGAGTTCGATAAATTTAGATATTATGAAATGTTTGTATTTGAGACATAAATTATATATGGTTGCTTATGAAGTATACGAAAATGTTAAGTGTGGAGTGATTATTTGGAATTTAGCATAAGTCGTATATTTGAATGGCTTGTACTTAGAATTGTGGTTATACATTAAAAATAAATTTACTTATTAGTTCGACATTGAGATTAGAAGTAGTATATGTTTATGATTGTGCAAGTAAGTTTTTAATTGGTGAAAATATGGCCAAATTGGTTTATTATGCAAATGTGCAAGGCTTATAATTTGATATGTTAGTTTCGGCCTTTGAGCTTGGAAATGGTTATAAATACTATGGTTTAGTGCGCATGAAATTGTCTTGTATCAAATTAATTACAATTTGATAGTGGAATGTCATAAATGAAATGCTCTCATAATTCGAGCAATGGATTTTAAAGTATGGGGGATATGATTTTGATGTATGTTAATTAACTTAAATTATTTTTGATTAGTTGATGAAATAGTTCAATTTATTTATTTTAATTTGAGCTCAAGACCTAAAGATACGAGACTCGGATCGTGGAAAAGAGGAATTAGCCAAATAGTTGATACTATCGCATGAAATTATCCAAGTAAGTTCTTAAGTGATTAAATTCAGATATTTGTCATGTCTCAATGTGAATGTCGAATGTGATTTATAAGGGTGAATAATATTGCGATGAGTTAAACGTGATGGCCCAATGTGATTTTATGTTGGAAAGGATAATTCAAAGACTTTGATAGTATTCTGTTAATGATTAGTAATGTAAGACATGTGATTGAAATATTCAGGCTCCAAGCCTAGCAAGCCTAGTGCCGGTGAATTCATTCAGGCTATAAGCCTAACAAGTTTTGTGCTGTTAAGTTTGTTTGGGATTCATGCCTAACAAGCTTATTGTCTCTGATTAAATATCAGACCTTGGGTCAATTTCAGGTGATAATCCTAGCAGGCATTATGCCGTTGTATTTAAATCAGGTTGTTAGCTAGCAGGCCTTGTGCCGGTGAATTAAATCAGGCTTTACGCCTAGCAGGCTTCGTGCCAGTGAATAAAACTTGGCTCCGAGGTTAGTAGGCCTTGAGCCGGTGAATTGTATTAAGATATAAGTTTAGAAGGTTATACACCGATGTGAGATCAAATGTGATAAATGAGCCCTAAAGGTTTGGAAAAAAATAAATTTGGATTATTAAATACCGAAATAAGGTACGTATGTGTTTCGATATCTATTGTTAAAATATGTATATTTGTGAAATAAGAATGTATACGAATTCAATTGCCAATGAATAGTTGGTACAAATTAGGAAAATATGTCATAAAAAGGGGTGCCTATTAGAATTAAAGTATTCGGTCTTGTGAGTTATACTTATGCATTTGAGATATTATATTATAAATTTTGGACCTAAGTATAAGTTCGATTGTATGTATTAGAGGGAATGAATCTGTGCATTTCGCATAAACGGCTCAATATGAACTAATTGATTGAATTGGTATAATTGATTATATGTGATTTTTTTAAGTGATTTGGCATATGTGATTTGGTATGAATTTATAATGAATTTACAGATTCAATTTTATATATATATACATGAGATTATACAGAAGTTGTATATTCGGCTTTGTGAAGTAATTTATTAAAGTGAATTAATAAATATCCTGTAATGATATATTAAATTCGTATATGTATACCTATTCATCAATTCGGGATATAAGCAATGTAGTGAATTTTATACATTTGACCTTATGAGTAAGTAATCATGTGATGTTGAAATTAGTTAAGCAGATTCGGCCATGTTTACTTAGCTAAGATAAGTAATGTTCCCAATAGTGTTATTCGGCTAACTAAGTGATGCTTGCTTATGCGAAGTTAAATCTAGAATTACAGTTGAAAGTATAATGACATTTTCATGAATTTGGTATCATCGGCCATGTAGGCTATGTATATATATGAGTGATATTATACTATGAATTATGGATTTGTTATATTCATAAATGTATTATTGATGTTATGATTATTTGGATTGAAAGTGGATATGATTATGATCCGATAATATAAGGTCTATGTGAAATTGAGATGTGATTAATGGCAAGTGACTATAATCAGATAAATTATATAAGAATTGTGATATAGTAACCGTGTTCGTAAATATATGATTCTGGTACATGTGCATTATCTTTGAAACTCGGAAATGTAAGGTGATTATGTATTGAATAATGATATGTGAAACAAGTTACCATGAATGAAAAAGAAATGTACAAAGATGATTATATATGATATATGTGCTTGCTATATGGCCTTGTGGTCCCATGATTTGAACATGGGAAATATGAAATAAGAAAATTGGTTTTGAGATATGGCTAGGTCTTAATTTGAAATCTGAACATGAAATGGATATTAAGACGGTGATATTATGATGCTTAGTTTTTATATCTATAAATCGGTTAGTGAAGCAATGACAATGGTTTGGTTGGTTACATAACTAATATGTACAAGTTTGATTTATATAATTGAGCTAACGACTATTATTCAATTTTAAAAGCATAGTTAAATGGTATGGATAAATAAAATAAGTGAAGCTATTTAATGAAGTTATATGAATTCAAGAGTACAATGGATGTACATGTGATTGAGATTGTTTAAAATTCAGTTTAGTGTTATGGAATTATAATTATCATTGAAATGATTTATTTGCTTATGGCTTACTAAGCTTTCAAAGCTTACTCTGTGTGTTTTTCTTATGTCTATAGAGCTTTGGAGATTTGCTCGGGTTGGAAATTTGGGAGACGTCTTCACACTATCCAGTTTTCGTTCTGGTAAATAAGTGTTTTGAGTTTTGGTTATATGGCATGTATAGGTTAGTTTCGATATGATTCATTTTGAATTGTATATATATAAGCCATGCGAAAATGGCTTGTTTATTATGTCAAATTAGTTTAATACTTTGATTAAATGATGGTTACACATGTTGAGAAATCAACCAAAGTATAATATAATTATGGACTATGCTTGATATGTTGTTTATGGTTTTGATGTTTTGGATAATTCAGGTAGTAATGTTCATGTGCCGAATAGAGTTAGATAAAGATGTTGCATATTCGATTATGTATGTTTTTATAAGATTCATTAATTAATGAGATCTTTGATTGATTTAAGAGTTTAAGAAAATGATTACTTATGATTAATATGAATATGTGTGTACTTCCGGTAATGCCTCATAATCCTTCCGGCGACAGATTCGGGTTAGGGGTGTTACAACATTAACATCATTTCCATACTTTTTCAATAATATCAACTTAAAAATATATTGAAATCTTGATGTTCTTACCTTGTCCTATTGATTTCAATGTTTAACTTGATTTTCTCTCTCCTCCATCTTCCATTTCTTGAATCTAACTTGATATTCTAGCTCCCCATAGTCTCCTTAATATTTTTCTCTCTTGGTAGCTATGGAAATTCTTTTGATTTCTAAGTGAAAATGGTGAATTTTTGGTTGAAGGACTAAATTGTAAAGAAAAGAAAGTTTCTTTCTTTCTTTTCTCTTCATACATTGGGTGGATGCATGGAAAGATTAAGAGAATTCTTCATCTTTCCTTCCTTATATACTAAATAAATAATAATAAAATAATAATAAATATCTTATTAAAATATTAATAAAATAATATTTATCTAATTAATTAATTTAAAATATCATCAACATAACCATTACATTCTAGAATTCTCTCTTACTAATTGACCATTTTGCCCTTCATGATCTTTTAAAATTCCATCCTTGAGTCATCACTTAATTTGGTAAAATTATGATTTAGTCCCTCATAATTCTTCACCCATTCAATTTGGTCCTAATTCATCCATTTTCCTTAGTTTCTAGATCATTCCACCCATAAAATGTTTGCACTATTGGTCCTTCAACTTTTTCATATTTACACTTTAAACCCCTTAATTTTGAGTATTTACTCTTAGGCAATAAAACTTTTGTCACTTTTGTGATTTAATCCCTTCTTGAATTAATATGTCATAATATACTTCTTAATGTTGGCATAACTCAAAATTTCTCCTTTTTGTCACTTTATTTCTTTATTTTACTATATCAAGATACTATCTTACTTTCTTATTGTAGAAAATTTCGGGATATTATAGCCAAGGTCACAAAGCAGGGACGTGTGGGCTGTGGGGGAAGGGCCATTAGATTGAGGCAAGGGTGTCGGGTGGTGTTGGGGCCCAGACTGGGTTCTTACGACCACACACTAGAGCGCCCAACTTCAGGTAAGGGCGCCCAGCTTGCCCAGGTTACTCAATTTCGACTACGCCTCGTCCTATTCATCTTGGCTTCTCGTTTTAGCTTCTAACAAGCCTCAAACCCAAACTTCAAGTTTCAATAAACCCGATTCAAGTCAGAAAACACCTAATAATAACACGTAACACGTGGTGTTATTATTAATAGTTTCAAATCTTGCATTTCATTATTCATTGCATGTTATTTTTAAATACACATATGTATTCTAAATATGTAATTTCCTTGGATAGATATTTTAGTATTTTTATATTGTTTTCAAGATTATTGAATATATCTTGTTTATACGTGTATTTCTGTAATATTTTAAGAAATGCCAAAAGTAATAAATATATCCTGCCTCCTCCAATAAATTCATTTTGCAAATGGTGGCAGAAGATAATGTGCTTCGTTTGACAAACGATTAAACCTAAAAGAAAATGACAGCTTCAACCATCTACTCCAGAATTGCAAAAGTTATGGATAGCTGCAACCATTGAAATTGCAACAATTTTATTTTGCAATTATTTATATTCGTATAAAAGAAACTAGTTTTATATGGTTTTTCATTTTAATAAACTAACCATTCAGCAATATAGTTGATGTAAAATAGACTGAATATTATTATGGAATTAAATAATATAAACAGAATAAGAAGTTTGTAAAGTTATTTTTAAAATAAAAAAAAGGAGCTGAAATAGCATAGCCTTTTTGTTAAAGAAGCACATCCCTCTCAAAAACAAATCAAATTAGAAGTAGTCGACCAACCGACTTTACCTAGAAAAACTGCCAACTGCCTAAACCCAACTAACCTCTCTCTTTTTCTTTTTTCTACCTTTAATATATGAAATAATTAAAATTTGTTTTATATGGCAACCAATGGTGAGGCTACAAGCTCCAAGGAAAAAAACATTTCTTGAATTCTTTTGGCCAAGTGCATGCACTTTAATCAAACTTGAATTATGAATAACCCCACCTTTATACTATAATGATTTCATATTAAAACCATATAGAGGATTCAAGTTCATGTAAGATTACAATAATATTTCTGGATTTTTAGTACATTTTATAAATTATTATTAGGTCTTCAAAAATATAATAACCTTAATATTTAGTATTATTAGGCATATGTTAAACCATCCAAAACCGAATATGATTAATAACAGCTGTTCAATTAGTTGACTATACATAATATTTTAGTAAGTATCAAACTGTAAGTCTTATAATGACATGCTATCTTTAACAAATTTATGGAATTTATTAATCAATTTTTCCTTTACTTGAATAATATTTTCTCTAATGCAAACCGTCAAACTATTTTAATTACTATATTATTTGACATTTTTAATACAATTATTACTATTATCTATAATCTTTCCGACCTTCAAATCGAGAGATAATACACATTTAAGTGTATTTAAACTCAAATCCTCAAAGGACTGGAACTAGCCTTGCCCTCCACCTTCAAAATGAAAATTTTTTCTTTTGGTCCCTTTATAATTTATAAAGTGTTAAATTATACTAATGATAAAAGTGCACTTTGCCCCCCTCAAATGATAAAAATTTGATTTAATTATTTAAAAATTATAAATGTATAGGCTATTAAAATGATGAAATTGTATTTTTACTATCGTAAAAATATACAACTTAGTTCTGCCCCCTTAAAAAAAATCTGGCTTCGTTCCTGTAAATCCTCATGATTATTGCAACAACAACGGTATCAACTGAATCAAAGCTCGATAGACTAATTGTGCCATTTCTAAGATATAATTAAGATTAAGTGTTATAATAATTAATGAAGAAAAAGAAAGGCTCCATGCTTCGTTAATAGGTGACTTGTATATGGCCCCATAAGACAATAGGTGTGGGGAATTAAGGCACATTGAATGGGACAAAATTGGGGTATCTCAAAACAGAAATGGTCGGCATTACCTTCTCCTATATTTTGCAGCATTCCATTGCATTGAAGATGAGACGATTTTAACGAAGAAAAAGCATTCATTGTTGATATTGCTGCATATATGTGCAACTTGCAACTCAAAAAATAAATGATCAATAATTAATAAGAGAGTGACGTTATTGGTTGTTTTGTGAAAAATTATAAATATTGACATGAACCACTTAGTCCAAGTCTTTTTGTTTTATAACTTAATGCAATTAGATACCATCCAAAACAAAAAAAGGAGGAAAAATAGTATTTGCCTACACTGACTTGAAGTACTTGATTGATCCCATTGGGTGTATGAAAACCGTCGAACGCCAAGTGCCAGAGCCATTTTGTTGCATGAATGTTATAAAAAAAAAAGTCAAGAAGTTGAAACATTAGATAAAATTGGTACCCTATACTTTGTCTAATGCATGAGGTGGAGCATCTAGAATGTACCAAAGTCAAGGCCACCGTGCAAAGTGTCAGAAAATTGTAGTAGACGAAGTTGCCGTGGTTGAGGTGAGGAACTCTCTCTCTCCTTCACTTAACATTATTACATTCAACTTTCCCACCTCTGCTAATAATGCATAACGTGTCTCCAATCACATGCTATTGTTTATGTAATTAACTTGATAAAAAATGGAATTTCAATGGGGGGATACAAAACAAAAGGGAAGGATGAGAAAATGCATATGAAAAAATGGAATATTTTAACAAGTAGACAAATGGGCTAAGGGGCAAAGTGGGTCCAAAATTTTGTCGGGGTGGCCCACCATAAAGAAAGACCCACTCTTTGTCAGGATGGGAAGGCGCGGTGCCACTTGTCATGGACATGTTTGGAAGTGTCAAATCAAGCACTGTATGGATAGAAAGCATGGCAGACTTAATTCACCGCTCAACTTTCACTTTTACCAAACATGCCGCTATTTATATTTGTACGTCCCATTGTCCAATTAACAAGCTTTTCATCATTTTTGTTTTTACCCAATTACTTTCCTCCTAATTTTTCATACATATCTTTTATCTTTTTACTTTGTTCAATTCTATTGGCACCTGTACTTTGATAAAGTTGTAAACTTTTGGATTTGGTCAATCTTAGCCTTTATACTTTATAATTTTAAAATTTTAGTTTTAACTTAAATAATAGCAGTTAAATCTATTTAGTTAGATTCAATTATTAGTTATATAATATGCATATAGTTGTAGATTTAGTTTATATTTTTCAATCAAATCTTTTTAAGTCTCTATATTTTTTTTTAAATTTCAAAATTTTAATTTTGACGTAAATAATAGTAATTAATCATTAGATTTTTAATGAGTAATATATGGAAATAAAAAGCTGGCATGATATCATTTGGGAATAATATAACTTAATAAATTTAACAAATATCATTTGAAGAGGACTGAAATTTTGAAATTTGATAAGTGCAAGACTAAAAAGGATCAAATTAAAGTACAAGGATTAAAACAACTTTCGTAAAAGAACAGGGATTAATAGCATAATTTAACCTTTTACTTTTAACCTTGATTATTATATATTTTGTTTACAGTTTAATTGAGTTAGTATTCATCAATCGAGTTTCAATTCAATTGTGAAATTATAAAAATTATTAATTTAGCTTTATCATTTCAACCAAAATCACATTTAATTTTATATCAAATTTTTAAAATTTTATTACATAATCTTTTTCAAAATGAGTACACCATCTTTAATTTTAAATTAAATTTATTGTGAATAATTTTCTATATCATCCTTTTTGTGTTTTATCTTTTCAACAATGTAACAGTGAAAAAAAATCTTGCAAACAAATTAGTTTAAAATTACAGTTATAGCATAAAGATAAGACAATAACACTTTGGTTTCTTAATTTTCTCGAAACATTTCCAGTTGAGATTTGATGTTGTACGAATCTATTAAAACAACCATTTTCAAATTATTGATAAGATGAGCAGTAGACAAGGTGGGCAATTTTTGTATGGAATTTTTTTTATTTATTCAAAATTATCAAGTTTTATTGATAATCAATGATTACATCAAATCATATATATATATATATATATATATTTCTATCATGCAACTATCCATTCTTTATCCGAAGGAAAAAAAAAGTTTCATCAACCAGTGCACTTGAAGTACTTTCAGTTGTTGGGATTAAGTTTTAGGAGTTAATTAAAATTTTTTAAATCTTTGAGAATTTAATAAGATTTTTTTTAAAAAAAATTGAGAGTCTAATTTTAAAAAATTAAAAGATATGATAAAAATGTGAGATTAATTAAATGTTTTCAAGACAGAATGGAAATTTATGAGTATTTGTATATATAGTAGGAGCATAGTAAAAGAACTTCGTGTAAGAAAAATAGTTTTTCTAGATTGTATAATGAAAACATAATTTAAAAATTCTAAGTTCAAAATATATAAAAGAAAAGCATATTTATAACTAATGCTGATATAAAAAAAATCTTTTTATCTTAATATAAATAAAGACTTGGTAAAATCCAAAGGCAATTTCAAGAATATCCCGTGGATGCCAATCTAATCTAAAAAAGGTAAGGACACGTGGTAACGTCGTGCTTCCAACACTTGTAACCTTGCTCCAGAACTCAACTGAATTCCTTGTTTTATAACAACTTTAATAAGTTTTAGATTATAACACATTAAATTGAAAATATATATTTCTTACACTTTATATAAAAATCAAATTAAGTTTTAACTAAATAGTAAAAGTAAATATTTAAAAGCTATACTATTTTGGACTCAAATTTTATTATATATAATTTTTATTAATTTTAAATTAAAAATATAAAAATATAAAACAAAACAACTTCATGACAAATTTTATTGATTTAATCCATTGCAACCATATCCGAGATGGATACGGTTGCCAGGACATTCAAGTTTCTAATACAAGAGAAGGGTTCTTGAAGATATAGGTGAAATTATAGGGAAGGTGGCCAAAATAGATTTCAATATAGATAATAAAACTAGAAGTAGATTCGCTCGAATGGTTGTTTATGTAAATCTCGACAAACCCTTGGTGTCACAAGTTTTGGCTAATAGAGCTCTTCAAAAAGTAGAATATGAATCATTACCCTCAATCTGTTTTAAATGTGGGAAGTATTGTCACACCAAAGACATTTGTTCTTTGTTCGAGTTAGGGGTGAGCAAAATTCGATTCGACTTGAAAAAATTGAAAAAAAATTCGAATTTCAAGTTAAACGAATCGAGTTATTTGAGTTAATCGAGTTATTTGAGCCAACTCGAATTTTTTTTGAATTTCGAGTTCGAATCGAGTTGAAATTTGAAATTCGAATAATTCGAATATCAAACTATAATATTTTACATTTTTACCACAAACTCTCAAACATTTTTACTTTTCCCTTAAAATTTTTACTCATTCCCACTTCCCCCCAAAACTTTTACTCCCCTTCCATCCCAACCCCTCATCTATTCAAAATTCATCTCCCATCAAAATTTTACTGTCCCATTTACTTTTTCTCCAAATTTTACTCTCAAAACCCTCAAAACTTTTTATTTTGCCCCTAAATTTTTATTCCCTCCCAATTTCCCCCTAAAATTTTTACTCCCTTCCCATCCCACCCCCATCTACCCCAAACCCATCCCCCCTAAATTTTTTTTTCATATTTTCCCTCCAAAATTGTACTCCCCCTATTTACTTTCTCTCAAACTTTTACTCCCCAAAACTTTTTATTTTTCCCCTAAACTTTTACTTCTCACCCTTTACTTCCAAATAAAAAATCAAAATTATCCAACAAAATCCTTAAACATAAATAGTAATAATTTTATTTATATCTACTATTTATATTATTAAATTAAATTTCACATTTTATATTATTTATATTATTGAATTATTTAGTTATATTGAATATTTATATCATAATTGAATTATTTATGATGCCATAAAATATTCGTGTTAAAATTTTATACTAGCATCAATTTCACATTTTATCTTTAAAATAACTTTTATTAAAAAATCACATTTTTACATTTAATATATTTTTTAATTCCAAAATACATAGTGACAAGAATTTGAAAATAATTGAAACAACTAATCAAGCAAAGAAGCTAACTCGTATATAAAACACTAATAAATAAATTATGAGGTGATGAAAGTTAATAAAAAAATTGATTACAGTGGACAATTATTACGGTGAGTGACAGTGGTTACAAGGACCCAAAATTATTTTTTAAAATTTAACTCGAAAAAATATATTCAATTCGATTTGATTCGAATTTCATTTCACTCGACTCGATTCGAGAAAATTTCAAATCAAATTAGGATGATAAAATATGATCCGTTAACTCGATTAACTCAAAAATTTTTCATTCAATTCGATTTAATTCGATCGAATGCTCACCCTTAGTTGGGGCATAGTTTGCGGTGGAAAATGAGCAAATGAAATTTGCTTTTGTTGAGACAGTAGGTGACGGATATGGTGTGGTTTTTGGGTCGTGGGTGGTGGTGGAGAAAAAAGCTAGGCAAAATTCTCAGGATTTTAAAAACTCATTTTTCAGGGAAAGAAGAGTCGAGATCCAAATTTGATGCATTGTCTAGATCTCAAATATTGAAGGGCCTAGAGGGTGAGACGATTAAGGCAGGAGATGGAGAAGCTGCGAGGAATAAGAGGAAATCTAAAGAAAGGGTTGAACCGAGGGTTGGTTTATTGTTGCAGGGGGCATTAAGTTATTGAATGGAGAATGTTCAGCTAGTAATAAAATGAATGAGGTGAATACGGGGCCCTTGAGCCCGACCGAAAATGTGAAGGAGGTATTAGATAAATTGGCCTTGGAAGTGACTGGGTCGATTTCTAAGTCTTATGGGAATAATCTAGTTGGGCCCTCCTCCATATGCAGCAGGCTAGTTGAAGTTTATAGTGTAGGCATGGAACACATTGAGAAACCACATGTCACATGTCCCTCTCGCAAAAATTTGGTGGTGGTAAGGGATAAAAGGAGGCCCGAATTCCAGTGGTTATTTTTCAAAATGACAATCTAGAAGGTTTTATAAATGCCGCAAATTCCAATTTCAATAAATCCTGGGAAGTTTCTAGAATTTTTAATGCACCTTATAATTTTTTTAATTCCTTCTTAATCACTGTTTTGTGTCTTAATCCCATTTTTTAATGAATGAGATAAAGTGTGATTAAGTTAAATGATAAGGTACTGAATGCTAGAAAACATTTAGTAGTTACCTTTAAAGAAAATAATGACCCAAATGGGGGAAGATTAAGGAGTGGTGAAGATCATATCCGAGGCTGTGGTACGATTATCGTTTCTAAAGGATATG
Organism: Gossypium stocksii; assembly: GCA_020496765.1. Classification (NCBI taxonomy): domain Eukaryota; kingdom Viridiplantae; phylum Streptophyta; class Magnoliopsida; order Malvales; family Malvaceae; genus Gossypium; species Gossypium stocksii. Next base: position 98,875,959 of record CM035632.1, on the reverse strand, counting down.
GTCAGGGAGAGATGGTCAAATAGGCAGTGGAAGGAGACTTAATTGGACAATTTGAGGCTGTAGGGAACGGTTTAAATTAGCCGAAAATTACAAAGTGTCACTAACAGAATCGATGAATTCGATAATTAAGCTAATTAGTGCACAATTTAACATGGAAGCTGGGAAGGTGTTTGGAAACACTAATTCAATGAGTCCCAAGTAGTAATGGTTGGTTTGCACTCTCATCTATTTCTTATGAATTTAATATTTTTTCTTGAAATTGTCAAGGTTGTACAAGTGTTAAATTCTCGCAAATTTTTTGAGAATATAACAAGGAATGTAATATAGATATTGTGAGTCTACTTGAGACAATGGTCAATTATGATAAGGCAGATATAGTTATTGTGAAGCTAGGGTTTCAACACTCTCATCGAGTGGAGGCGATTGATTTTTCTGGTGGTATTTGGGTTGGTTGGAAGGGTACGGTCCAAGTTGAGATAATATGCAATCATCCACAATTTATTTTGATATGGGTTCTCGAAGGTATAATTTCTCAACCCATTCTCATTACTTTCGTTTATGGGAGTCCAGATATATAGAAAATTAAGACCCTATGGGAGGATTTCAGATTGATTATTCTAGAAAGTTCTATTCCATGGCTTGCAATAATGCTATCTTATCTCCTAATGAAAAGAAAGGAGGTCGATAGGAAGGGAGAAGATATTCATTTTTTTGGTAATTTTCTTAAAAAGGCTAATCTACAATATCTGGGTTTCAAAGGTCCTAATTTTTCCTGGCATAGAAGGCATTTTTTAGCGTTTGGATAGAGCTATTGTTAATTCTGCTTAGGGTAATGCTTTTCCTCACTGTTCGGTCACTCATTCTCCTTGATTGAAGTCTAATCACAGACCTTTATTACTCCCTCTAAGGCCGAAAGTTAATATGCCTAAGGGGCACCCATCTAGGTTTTTGGCTGTTAGGTAAAGCATCTTAGCTTTACTAATTTTGTCTGAGATAATTGGAATTTTAATAGAAATATGGCAGAGACTATCTCTCGGTTCATCATGTCTATAAAAAATTGGAATAAGTTGATGTATGGGCATTTGGATGGTCGTAAAAAATTGTTGGTTCAAAAACTTGCCTAGATCAAGAAAGCTCTCGAAAGATCAAATTTAGATTATTTGGTTTAATAAAAAATTCAGGTACGTGGGGAGATTAAAAATGTCCTTCATCATGAATATTTGTGGAGACAAAAAGATAAATGCGATTGGATGCACCTAGATGATCGCAATAGCAAGTTCCTTCATGTCGGCATGTTGCAAAGAAGGAAGCATAACCGAATCACGTGTCTTAAAAATGAAAACAAAGAATGGATATATAATGAGGATGAACTTCAAGTCAAGGGTGTTAAGCTCTTTCAGAGATTGTACGGAGAAAGACAAGGTCAGATGCCAATATTACCAGTCAATTCCTTTTTGAGGTTGGACCATAGTGATATTGTGTTTCTAGGGAAAGAGGTATCAAAGGAAGAGATTAAGGTCGCACTGTTTGACATGACCCCTTTAAAAGCTCTAGGAAGTGATGGGTTTCATTTATTTTTCTTCCAAAATTAGTGGGACTTCGTGGTGCAGTTTGCGAATGGGTTCAAAAGGTCTTTTCAGAACATATTATTAACCCAGAGCTCAATAATTCTCTAATTGTTCTTTTACCAAAGGTTCTTAATCCTAAGAGTTATTCTTAATTTAGGTCGATAAGCTTATGTTTAGTTCTCTATAAACTGGTCATAAAGATCATCACCAATCAATTCACAGTGGTTTTCCCTAAAATCATCGCACCGGAGTAGGTAGGAATATAACAAATAACATCATTTTGGCTCAAGAAGTAATTCATTCGATGAGAAACAAACAAAAGAGCAGAAGGTGGATGGCCATCAAAACAGACTTGGAAAAAGCTTACGATCAGGTTAGGTAGGACTTTATTGATGTTTCACTCTAAGCTATAGGTATTCTTGAATTTATTGAAAATGTTATTATGTCAGCAATTACAAGCTCTTATTTGCAGATACTGTAGAATAGGGTTCCTACGCAGAAGATCCATTTGACAATGGGAGTTAAGTAAGGGTGTCCTCTTTCACCATACATGTTTGTCATACTCTAGGCAATGGCACCCTATACGCTTGTCCTAATCTGGTCTGACGCTTTCTCATATTTTTTTTGTAGTTGATCTGGTCATTTTTATCAAGCGGACATGCAGTAGGTCAGTTTAATTAAAAAAGTCTTATATGAATTTTGTACTTTTAGGGCATCGGATTAATGCGTCTAAGACCAATGTGGTTTTCTCTAATAGGGTGGATGAACAATTTGGAAGGAAGTTGTGAGAGAATCTTAGAGTTTGAATGACTGAGAATCTAGGAAAATATCTTAGAGTTCCCTTATTTCATGAAAGGGTAACGAATAGTTCCTTTTGGTTTATAGTGGACAAGGTTCGAAATCAGTTACAAATTTGGGATGCTAGAAAATTATTTATTACCGGTAGGGTTTCTCTAGCCCAACTTGTTCTCTTATCTATCCCCAAATTTTTTCATGCAGTCCTTAATTATTCCTCAAGGGCTAAGTGAAGAAATCGAATGTTTGGTGTGGAAGTTCATTTGGGGGACGAATGGAGTAAGCAAGAAGGTATCACTAGTTAGTTGGTAGGCAATTTGTCAACCAAAAGCTTATGGTGGGCTTGGATTTTGCCAACTTAAATACCAAAATAATTCATTTATGCTGAAATTTGGTTTTAGTATGGTATCTAACAACGAATCCTTGTGGGTTCGAGTTCTCAGATCTAAGTATGGCGTTAAAAAAGGCATTCCAAAGACACTTCTCGTAGTAAGTGTTCCTTTATTTGGAGGTCTTTTTCTAGAATTTGGCCTTTGCTTCGAGACAATTTATTTTTGTCAGTAGGTAATGGCGAAAGTATTATATACTGGAAGGATAATTGGATATCAACGGTTGGCCCTTTGGTTAATCATATCCCTTCTTATTCCAACCTTGATTTAGACTGTTCCCTCAAAGAGTTGGTCACTGAGAATAGATTGTGGAATATGGATGTGTTTCAGGTTTGGTTACCTAGTAAGATCACCAAATGCATCACTAGTATTCCTCCCTCATAGCCTTTTGTGAGAGTAGATAGAATTACTTGGGTTGGGTCTGTTTCTAGAGCCTTTTGGTGCAGAGAGCGTATCGAATGCTTAGAGAGGGTTGATAAATGCTAAATTATACATATTTTTACCCCATGTTTAACCTATATTTTGGATGAATTATTATCAATTTAGTGAGAATTGGTGCTCTTAATCTTTCTTTTTCATATCTTATACTCAGGAGAGCATAGGGAAGAAAAAAGAACAGAAAATGGACCAAAAACTGGAGAAAATGGGCCAAAATATGCAAACGCACGGCCCAAGAAGTCACTACACGGCCGTGGCACACGACCGTGCCATACAAAAATCACACAGTCCAACCCCGACAAGCACGGCCAGGCCACACGGCCGTGCCCCAATCAACAGACTCTCACACGGCCTCTTGCCGTGGCACACGGGCGTGTTCTAGTCGTGAGGAAAAGGAATTTCACTCGGATTTGGATGCTTAGAGGCTTAGAAAGGCTCCCCAAAGCTCTATATAAAGACCCTAGGAGGCAACTCTAAGGGTGTACTCTTTTTCTCCCAATAGGAGCGTCATTTTTCTGCCAACACGAGGAGTGAAAGCAAGGAATTACTCCAAGGGAAGCCGATTGATTCATCCCAGAAGCCAGAATTCTACATCAAGACAGAGGATCTCCCTAAATTCCTTCAGGAGTTTTTGGTTTCTTTATGTTTTGTTATTTATTATCTTCTGAGATGTCTCTTTTCTTAATTATGAACTAAACCCCTCAAATACTTAAGGGGGATGAAACCTAAGACAGATCTTGTTATTATTTATTGAGTTATATGATAATTGCTTGAATTGTTCTTAATTATGTATTCTTCATTCTTGATTTAATAATCCTAGGTATTACTTCAAGAAATTGATGTGCTTAGAGCAGAGGAGCAAAAGTCTCTGTGATAAGAGTAGATCTACCATAATTAAGCGGAGTTGCATGCAACCCTAGACATAGGGCGACATAAATCTGCCGGATTAGGGTCAAACCTAATATAGGGATCCATAAATCGAATTAATGCAACCTAGGGAGTTAATTAATAAAGGAACTTTAATTAACAACTTAGTTGCTCTATGCCTCGATAGAGGGTTTAGCATAAGTTAGGGATCTCTACGGATCAAAGCAAGTAATCAATTATATAGTTCAAGAAGTAAATAACAAGTGAAGTCTAGGTGGATTCTCCCTTGAGTATTGCTCATATCAATCAGTTTTCCCAAAAGTTTTTCCTCAATTTACTTTTTATGCACTTTTAGTCAGTTTTAGAATTAGTTTAAATCAACTCTCTTTATTTTTAGGCTAGATAATAGAAATGAAGTAAGTACTAGTTCTTTTGGTTCCCTTGGGTACGATAACTCGGTCTTGCCACTAAACTATACTATTATTCAACAGGTGCGCTTGCCTTTAAGGTCGTGATATTAGTTAGTTTTGGTGTGATCAGTTTTATAAATTTTATTACTTAATATCGCGAGTCGTTATCAAGTTTTTGGCGCCGTTGCCGGGGAACTAAAATATTAAGAAAACTCGATTTCTATTACTTTAGCCATTACTATATTTATTTATTTTCAGTTTTTATTTATTTTTATTTTTCTTTTATTTTTTATTTTGTTATTTATCTTTATTTTATTCTATTTTTCTTTGCTTTTTCTTTGTAGGTATTTTTAGTTTATGACTAGAAACAACCCAACAGGACCACTACTTTTTGACGAAGATCTAGAAGCGACAGTTCGCAGAAATCGCAGAGAAATTAGACGCAGTTTACATTATCCAGAACAAGAACCTGAGCAAGAGCCAGAACCTACAGAAGAGATGGACGCGAATCAAAACGTTCCACCACCTCCAGCACTACCAGCAGAACCAGTAAACCAGGATGCAGCTCCTCGTACTATGTATGATTATGCTCAACCTAGTTTGATTGGTACCCAAAAGAGCATTATTCGACCTGCTATTGCTACCAATAATTTTGAATTGAAACCTAACACTATTCAGATGATTCAGCAGTTTGTGTAGTTTGATGGTTTGCAGGACGAAGATCCAAATTCACATTTAGCGAATTTCTTGGAATTTTGTGATACTTTTAAAATAAATGGCGTTTCTGACGATGCCATTCACTTGAGGCTATTTCTATTCTCTTTGAGAAATAAAGCCAAACAGTGGTTAAATTCCTTATCACGAGGCTCAATCACTACATGGGAACAAATGACCAAAAAATTTTTACTCAAATATTTTCCTCCAGCTAAAACAGCCAAATTACGAAACGATATTTCTTCTTTTGTGCAGATGGATTTAAAAACACTTTACGATACATGGGAGAGATACAAAGATCTTTTGAGAAGGTGTCCTCATCATGGTCTACCTTTGTGGCTACAAGTTCAAACCTTCCACAACGGTTTAAATCTGTCAACCAGACAAATGATCGATGCAGCCGCAGGAGGGACGATCAATAATAAAACACCTGAAGCAGCTTATGAATTTATTGAAGAGATGTCATTGAATAATTATCAGTGGCAAGTCATGAGGACAAAGCCGACGAAAGCTGCAGGAGTCTATAATATTGATGCTGTTACTATGCTTACTAACCAAGTAGAACTCTTAAATAAAAAGTTTGATAATTTTGTTGGTTCTACGCAGGCACAGCCAGTGATGCAGTGTGACGCAACTCCAGTATCCATGTTCAATCTAGATTTCTCACCATACGGACATAATATGGAAACTGAACAAGCCTCTAGATCTCAAAATAACTCTTATAGTAACACTTACAATGCAGGTTGGAGAAATCACCCAAACTTTTCATAGGGAGGACAAGGAAATCAAAGATAACAACCCCCTCCAGGATTTCAGCAGCCACCACCACAACAAGAGAAGAAGCCGAATCTTGAAGAGATGTTTACCAAATTTATGGCCGCATTAGAAACCCGTTTTCAAAGCACTGAAACGGCACTGAAAAATCAGCAAGCATCAATTCAAGGGCTTGAAAACCAAATCGGTCAACTTGCAAAATCGATTTCAGAAAGACCGCAAGGAGGATTACCAAGTAACACTAAGCAAATCCCAGAGAACATGTCAAAGCGATTACTTTAAGAGATGGAAAGGTCCTAGCCGAGCCAGAAAAGAAGACTATTCCAGAACCTTTAGAAGAAAAGGTAGAGGAACCCAAGGAAAACACTCTACCACCACTCAAGGAATACAAACCGCGCATCCCATATCCGACAAAATTGAAGAAAGACCATACCAACGCTCAATTCGGTAAGTTCTTTGAACTTTTTAAATAATTACACATTAACTTACCTTTTGTTGAAGTGATTTCACAGATGTCGAAGTATGCGAAGTTCCTTAAAGAACTTTTGACAAATAAAAGGAAGTTGGAAGAATTGGCCACAATAGAACTCAACGAGGAATGCTCAGATATTCTCCAAAATAAACTGCCAGCAAAACTAAAAGATCCAACGAGTTTTACTATTCCTTGTTTGATTGGTAGTTTACTTATTAATAAAGCATTAGCTGATTTAGGTGCTAGCATTAATCTTATGCCTTACAAAATGTTCAAACAACTAGGTCTAGGGGAACCCAAGCCCACTAGGATGAGTATTCAATTAGCCGATAGATCTATTAAATATCCTAGGGGAATCATTGAAGATGTGCTAGTAATGGTAGATAAATTTATATTCCCTGTTGACTTTGTTGTACTCGACATGGATGAGGGTATTGAAGTATCTTTAATTTTGGGACGTCCATTCTTAAACACTGCTAGAGCTGTTATTGATGTAGGAGATGGTAAATTAGTGCTTAGAGTTGGTGATAAAGAAGTTGTTTTCAAAATCTATGATGCCATAAGATTTTCTAAAGAACAAGATGATTCATGTTATTTCGTTGATATTATTGATCATCTTGTTCAAGATAAATTTCAGGAACTTTCTCTCGCAGACACGTTGCAACTGTGTCTTGTTCAAGGTGGGGGGAAAGATGAAACCACCACTGAAATTGATGAAGTAAGGAAGGAGTTGGATTCTAATGAAATCATCACTAGGCATATAAGTTATGAAAATATAAAGATGAATGATGAGTTGAGACAGAAACCTTCCATTACTGAACCCCCTAAATTAGAACTAAAACAGCTGCCAGATCATTTAGAGTATGCCTTTTTATAGGAAGAATCAACTTTACCAGTCATTATCGCATCAGATTTAAGCATTGCAGAAAAAGGAGAAACTACTTCATGTGTTAAGAGAACACAGATGTGCTATAGCTTGGAAAATTTCAGATATCAAAGGAATAAATCCTTCTTTCTTCACCCATAAAATTTTAATGGAGGACGAATTCAAACCATCAGTGCAAGCCCAAAGACGATTGAATCCCAACATGAAGGAAGTTGTAAAGGCCGAGGTAATTAAACTTCTAGATGCAGGTATTATTTATCCTATTTCTGACAGTTCTTAGGTAAGCCCTGTGCAGGTTATTCCTAAGAAAGATGGATTGACCATGATGTCTCATGATAAGGAAGAGTTAATACCTACAAGAATAGTCACAGAATGGAGAGTTTGCATTGATTACAGGAAGCTGAATGACGCCACTCGGAAAGATCATTTTCCATTGCCTTTTATTAATCAGATGTTGGAAAGATTGTCAGGTCATATGTATTATTGTTTCCTAGATGGCCTCTCTGGTTACTTCCAAATCCCGATAGCTCCAGAAGATCAGGAGAAAACAACGTTCACATGTCCATATAGCACGTTTGCTTATCACAGAATGCCTTTTGGTTTATGTAATGCTCCTGCTACTTTTCAGTGATGCATGCTAGCTATCTTCAATGAATTCGTGGAAGACATCATTGAGGTATTTATGGATGATTTCTCAGTTTTCGGTAATTCTTTCCAACTTTGTCTTAATAATCTAAAACGTGTTTTGATAAGATGTGAAGAGACAAACTTAGTGCTAAACTGGGAAAAATGCCACTTTATGGTTCAAGATGGTATTGTTTTAGGACATAAAATTTCTAGTAAAGGGATAGAGGTAGATAAAGTAAAAATTGAAACTCTTGAAAAATTACCTCCCCCTAACTCAGTTAAGGCTATACGAAGCTTTTTAGGACATGTCGGTTTTTATCACAGATTTATTAAAGATTTTTCTAAAATAGCCAAGCCTTTAACAAAATTATTAGAAAAAGACGTGCCTTTCAATTTTGACCAAGAATGCTTAGAATCCTTCAATACTCTTAAGGAAAAATTAATCAATGCACCAATCATGATTTCACCCAATTGGAACTTACCTTTTGAGCTAATGTGCGATGCAAGTGATTTTGCAGTAGGTGCAGTTTTGGGACAGCGAAGAGACAAGCACTTTCAACCGATCTATTATGCTAACAGAACTCTAACAACTACCCAAGCAAATTATACTACCACAGAAAAAGAGTTGCTAGCTGTTATTTTTGCATTTGATAAATTTAGATCCTATCTGATTTTGTCAAAAGTCATTGTTTATACTGACCATTCTGCTCTTCGCTATCTTTTAGCCAAAACAGATGCAAAACCTCGACTAATAAGATGGATTCTATAGCTACAGGAATTTGATTTAGAGATAAAGGACAAGAAAGGAGCTGAAAATTTAGTAACAGATCACCTTTCAAGATTGGAAAACATGCAGGCAACGTATCTCGATAAGATAAACAACTTGGTCCTGAAGAACAACTCCTATCCTTAGTAGATACAACAGTGCCTTGGTTTGCCGATTTTGCAAATTATTTAGCAGCTAACATTATCCTAAAAGGGTTGACACATCAGCAGAAGAAGCGATTCTTCGCTAATGTGAAAAACTACTTTTGGGAGGATCTTTTTCTTTTTCAAATTTGTGCAGACCAGGTTATTCGGAGATGCGTTACTGAAACAGAAGCATACCAGATTCTAAATCACTGCCATTCAGGACCCATAAGAGGACATCACAGTGGAGCTAGAACTGCTCATAAGGTACTCAAACCCGGCTTTTACTGGCCTACAATTTTCTGAGATGCCAACAGGTATGTGACCTCTTGTGATAAATGTCAACGAACAGGCAACATCTCTCGACATAATGAAATGCCTCAGAACTATATACTTTCATGTGAAATATTTGATGTATGGGGTATTGATTTCATGGGTCCATTCCCTACTTCATTTGGGAATAAGTACATATTAGTAGTAGTAGATTACATGTCAAAATGGGTGGAAGACCAAGCCTTGCCTACTAATGATGCTAGAATGGTATTACGATTTTTAAAGAAACTTTTCTCTCGATTTGGAACACCTAGGATAATTATTAGTGATAGGGGTACTCATTTTTACAATGCGCAGTTTGAAAAAGTTTTAAAAAGGTATTGAGTGCACCATAGGACAGCTACCCCTTATCACCCACAAACCAGTGGTCAAGTCGAAGTAACAAACAGGGAATCAAAACGTATTCTAGAGAAAACAATAGACACAAGTAGAAAAGATTGGTCAAGAAAAATAGACGATGTATTATTAGCTTATAGAACTGCTTTTAAAACACCCATAGGTACATCTCCCTATAAACTCGTCTACGGAAAAAGTTGTCATCTACCATTTGAACTCGAACACAAAGCATTCTGGGCTATAAAATTTTTAAACCTTGATTTCAAGCTTGTAGGTGAGAAAAGATTAATGTAGTTAAATGAACTAGACGAATGGCACTACAATGCTTACGAGAACTCACGACTGTATAAAGAAGCCATGAAGCGACATCATGATAAAAGGCTGAAACAACCTAAGCAGTTCAAAACAGGAGATCTCGTCTTACTCTACAACTCAAGGCCGAAACTATTCCCTGGAAAACTCAAATCAAGGTGGTTAGGTCCATTCACTGTTCTAAATGTTTTCCCATACGGCACCATTGAGGTAACTCACCCTAACCATGGTACGTTCAAGGTAAACGGCCATAGGCTTAAACATTATAGAGGTGAGAATTTTACAGAAAACAGAGAGGGGCTTCGGCTCCACAAAATCCCTTCGTGATACATCCAGGTAGAGTCGAGCTTAGACTCTAAATAAGCACTTCTCGGGAGGTAACCTGAGCACTAACTTAGTAATTTTTCATTTATCTTGTTTTTAGTATTTTTTCATGCATCAAACTAACCTTTTTATGCAGAGATTTAGGACCACATGGCCATTCCCACTAGCGTGTCCCGGGCCATATGAACCCTTTAAACAGAGACACGGTCGTGGACCGAGGCCGTGTATAAACAGAGCAAAAATTTTCCCAAAACACGGGCCACCAATATCACCCTACTGCCTTGCGAGATGGCCGTGGCAACCTTTCGACCTCAACACGGACTACCAACAACCCCCACGGTCGTACGACACGGTCGTGGCAACCCTGCAGTATCAACACGGGCTCACACAATTCCACACGCCCGTGTTCCCAGACCGTGGAAGACACTGTCAAATTTCACACGGCCGTGGAACCTATCACACGACCGTGGAACCTATCACACGACCGTGTAAAACACGAACAGGATCGCATACGGCCGTGTATACCATCACACGATCGTGTGAGTAACGAAGACCTGATCTCCCACGGCCATGCGAATCAAGTACACAGGCGTGCTCATCGACACCAGGTGCGCCATAACCATCGATTTTCGAAAGACACGGGCAAAACATGACTCATACGGGCGTGTGACATGCCCGTGTGACCCAAAAACTATAAATAAGAGGCCACTATTCACCTTCCCTTTCACTCAAACCCTAAACTCTCTCATCCAAACTCCTCTCCAAACCACCACTAGCGCCGCCACAGCCCTCAAAACACTACCATACCCGAACTCAGCCAACCCACGCCCATGTAAACTCATCCCACGACCGTGCACCCTTAATTTTGGTTCTATTCTCTTAATTTTAGTCATTTATTTGTTATATCTCATTTTCATTATATATATTTTTAATTTTGCTTTATTCTTTATGATAATTCAAGCATGGAATTAGAAAAAATAGGATGAATAATCTAGAATAGTATAGAATATATTAGGATTGTATGCCACTTAATCTCATTTTTACTTGCCATTTAGATTTCATTTTCTTTGCCATTTAAACTCATATTTGCATGTCATTTTGTTATAATTTTAGTATATATACATACCCATAGTTCTTCATTTTGTTGCAAGTCAATATGATTAGATTCTACTATTTAGGTTAATCCTCATTTTTATTTTTTAGCACATTGTCATTTTAATCTATATTTTACTATCTAGTTTAATTTCAATATTTAGGACTAATGCTTATTTTATTTTATTTCAGATACGATGTCATCATCACGCAGTAGGAAAACCACCGTCCCCGTCTCCAAAAAATGAAAGGGACCAGGAAGTTCTTCATCCAGGCCCATATCCGAGGAGCGCCACCCGTTCATCACCTTCTCTCAAGCCTCCCAGGAGGAACGCTATCAACTACTCCAGACCCGCACTATCTTTACGGGCCGCCACATAGACTGGGACGCCCTTGCGCAGATACAGTTAGTAGATGACATCTGGGCCTTACTGATGACAGAGTCATAGGAGCAGTTCTTCCAGATCATAGAGCCGACATATTTAGAACTCACCCTCGAGTTCTGCTCCACATTTCACCTACAGACCGTGATGAGTAGATTCGACGATCCAAGCACGGTCTAGTTCTGTCTAGGAGGTCTCGTGCGACAGCTGAGTGTCCCAGAGTTTGGCACGGCTCTCGGTCTTTATACCGAGCAATTTATGATGGATGAGGACTTCCCCACCCTTTTTCGTCGCATCCACATTCGGCCCGTTGACTGCTGGAATAAGATCGCCGCAGGACGTCAAACTTATAACCCTAGCGTCAGCAAGGCAATCGCCCTCGTGTCATCTCTGAGGTATATTCATGCTCTTCTTGCTCATACTCTTACAGGTAGACGAGAGAGCACCGGCGTCGTCAACACTCACGACGTCTACTTCCTCTGGTGCATGGCCAATGGACACACTGTCGACCTTGCACACTTCATCGCGCTTGCCATGCAGCACCAAACAGAGAGGCACCGCAGAGGCATCTTATCGATGGGACTCTACATCACACGCCTAGCTTGTCATTTCGGGCTCCTCAACACTATAGCCCAGACATCCTCCTATACCCTACTCGGCCAGATGTCCTCGGAGGGCATCCAGAGCATGCTGCACATAAGGATGGTAGAGCGACGGCCAGGCGACCACTTCCACTTCCGCCTTGTACAGGAGGGCGAGGACTTAGAGGACATTGTTGATGATGCCCCACCACCACCACCGGAGGAGGATGAGCCCGACGAGCCACCACGCCCCAGACGACCCACCTAAACGGCAGCCGCACATGCTGACATACACGAGCGCCTAGATCAATTTGAGCAGTAATACTTCCGGTGCCTCGATTATATTGACGTCACTTTGGCGCAGATATGTCAGTACTTGAGCATCACCCCACCACCGCGTGATCCATCCAAGGACTAGATCCTCTTATGTTTATTTTATTTCTTATTATTTTTTTCTTCACTTAGATTTGAACACTAATATTTATTTTTATCTTTTCTACTAACTTTGTTTTTCTTTTTCAGTATTTATATTTTCTTTCATTTCATCTTTTTCATTTTTTGCATATTAGTATTTTTAATATTTTGTTTTGTTTTATTTATTTTTCATAACAGCCAACCCCTAACAAGTAATTTCTATTGATCCAAATTCCCCACGACTAATAAAGCCATTCGCAGTTCCAAATGAGCTCTCCAGCTCCAATCTCTACGACCATGGGAACACCGTGCCACAACAGCCGGCTCTTCCAAGCCCAATCTCTTTCTCACATATTCATCCAAAATTCAGGGAGTTTCATACCCTTCCCTACCTTATGATCTAATGCTTATATTGCTACTAATATTATCTTTGTACATTGAGGGCAATGTACATCTTAAGTGTGGGGAGGGAACTTACTTTCAAGTCATTACATTCTTTTTGAAATCCCTAAAATTTTTCTAACTAATTGCACTGTTCTCAATAGCATCATCTTCAGTCTCCTATCAGGAATTAATTTTGATTAATTTATGATTTTTATTGATATGTAAGAATTAAGAAATAGGTGATTGTACTTTGAATATTCAAACTCTAAAACATTAGGGAATCAAGCATGATAAGTTGAAATTTTTGAGAACTCCAATTTTTGCATAAGTTCTTCTCTCTAATTCTAAGTATTATCTTGAGATTTGAAATGTACAGGATTGACATCAAAAGCCATAATTCTGGTGAGATTTTTGAGTCTTTTGAGCATACATTCTTTCGTGCTCACTTTTATTATTGCTGTGAGTGAGTTAATACTGATTTGTTATTCTAGAACTTGCTTTGATTATACATGTCGAGACCACATCATTGATTTGATATACCGAGATGATATAGGCACCTAGGAATTACCTACTTCCTCCACAAAAACCTACCTCTATAAATTAACCCCTAGTGAACCCCATTGAGCCTAACAACCTTTTCTTTAACTTACCCCTAATTATTAACCAATAACCCATTTTTTGTTGAATGCCATTCAATTATTTTAACCCCTATTTTGTCAAGATTTGAGTTGAAAACTTTATCTAGCTTTATTCTCTTTTCAGATTATAAAGTTTTGTTCAAAGTATTGTATCATATTTGAATTGTTCTTAAAAAAAAAAACATATATATTCAGTTGTAATCTATAGTAGCTCAAATAGTTTTTACATATTTCTACCGAAGCAAAATTTATATTATCATGAGAATTAGCTCGAGAAATATGTTCCAGTGATAGAGATTTTTCTAGCTAGATAATTTTTTTAATTCGATCTCGATTCTAACCCTCTTCTGCAGCCTATGACAACACCCTAACCAAGCCCCATTACAATATTTAAAAGACCTTTTGATCGATGTATCATATCAATCTACAGTGGTGGAGACTTGATTTTCTAGCAAGCCTATGGTAATAACTTTTCAGGTTGACTAGAGAGTGCTTAATTTTTGAACCCTAAACACTTCGAGTAGATAGAGTGAATCCTTAGTAAGGATGTCAACTCCTGTTAATTAAGATGGAGAGATAACTACTTAGGAGAAAGAAGAAAACTTATATTTCAATGATAAAATTCTCAACTTAAAGTAATTGGGTGTTTAATGTTCTTTTGATTGAATTTTCATTGTATGCTTACCTGTGGATTAATTTGAAACATTATTGATAAAGATTGTAAGTTGAGAAGAATGATTCTTATTTAGGGATTGTGATTTTGCTTGAAGACAAGCAAAGGCTTAAGTGTGGGGGTATTTGATAAACGCTAAATTATACATATTTTTACCACATGTTTAACCTATATTTTGGATGAATTATTATCAATTTAGTGAGAATTAGTGCTCTTAATCTTTCTTTTTCATATCTTATACTCAGGAGAGCATATGGAAGAGAAAAGAACAGAAAATGGACCAAAAACTAGAGAAAATGGGCCAAAATGTGCAAACGCACGGCCCAAGAAGTCACTACATGGCCGTGGCACATGGTCGTGCCACACAAAGATCACATGGTCCAACCCCGACAAGCACGGCCAGGCCACACGGCCGTGCCTCAATCAACAGACTCTCACACGGCCTCTTGCCGTGGCACACGGGCGTGTTTTAGTCGTGAGGAAGAGGAATTTCACTCGGATTTAGATGCTTAGAGGCTAAGAAAGGCTCCCCAAAGCTCTATATAAAGACCCTAGGAGGCAACTCTAAGGGTGTACTCTTTTTCTCCCAATAGGAGCGCCATCTTTCTGCCAACACGAGGAGTGAAAGCAACGAATTACTCCAAGAGAAGCCGATTAATTCATCTCAGAAGCCAGAATTCTACATCAAGACAGAGGATCTCCCTAAATTCCTTCAGGAGTTTTTGGTTTCTTTATGTTTTGTTATTTATTATCTTCTGAGATGTCTCTTTTCTTAATTATAAACTAAACCCCTCAAATACTTGAGGGGGATGAAACCTATGATAGATCTTGTTAGTATTTATTGAGTTATATGATAATAGTTTGAATTGTTCTTAATTATGTGTTCTTCATTCTTGATTTAATAATCCTAGGTATTACTTCAAGAAATTGATGTGCTTAGAGTAGAGGAGCAAAAGTCCCTATGATAAGAGTAGATCTACCATAATTAAGCGGAGTTGCATGCAACCTTAGACATAGGGCGACATAAATCTACCAGATTAGGGTCAAACCTAATATGGGGATCCATAGATCGAATTAATGCAACCTAGGGAGCTAATTAATAAAGGAACTTTAATTAACAACTTAGGCCTAGTTGCTCTATGCCTCGACAGAGGGTTTAGCATAAGTTAGGGATCTCTACGGATCAAAGTAAGTAATCAATTATATAGTTCAAGAAGTAAATAACAAGTGAAGTCTAGGTGGATTCTCCCTTGAGTATTGCTCATATCAATCAGTTTTCCCGAAAGTTTTTCTTTAATTTACTTTTTATGCACTTTTAGTTAGTTTTAGAAATAGTTTAAATCAACTCTATTTATTTTTAGGCTAGATAATAGAAAGGAAGTAAGTACTAGTACTTTTGGTTCCCTTGGGTACGATAACTCGGTCTTGCCACTAAACTATACTATTGTTCGACAGGTGCGCTTGCCTTTAAGGTCGTGATATTAGTTAGTTTTGGTGTGATCAGTTTTATAAATTTTATTACTTAATATCGCGAGTTGTTATCAAGGGTTCATGAAATTCGAGAGATGATATTTGGAGAATAATGTGGAAATTTCTAGGACCATAAAGGATTCGATTGTTTCTTTAACTTTCTTTTAAAGAGAGGTTAATGACACAGGTGGAACAAGTAAGGCAAGGCTTAGGGGAATAAGAGTGTTCACAGTGTGTAGGAAGCACTTGAAGATGTTGTTCATGCCTTTAGAGATTGTTCCATGGCTAAAGAAGTATGGTTTCGACTTATACCAGTGGAAAAGCAAGACAATTTCTTTTCAGGGAACCTACAAGAATGGCTTGAATCCAATTTGGGGAATTAATATGGATTTTCCTTAAGAGATGTGTATTGGTGGTGCTTCTTTGGCCTAATAGTGTGGCGTATTTGGAAGAACCAAAAGCTTCTCATATTTCAAGGAATTCAGTAGAGCGTTGATAAAATGATTAAAACTTCATACAGTTGGGCCTTGTAATATACCTCTTCTCAAACGGCATTGCATTTTATGGGATTGACTACTGAGATATCAATCACTAATCAAGGTAATTGGCTTTGTCTAAATACTGATAACACTGTGAAGTTAAATTTCGAGTTGGCCACTATTGAAGAGATATTGAAGGATCGTAATGGGGGTTGGATCCTTAGGTTTAATAGGAGTTTGGGTCATTGTTCAGGATTTAATAGGTAATTATGAGGCATTCTTGATGGCTTAAAGATTTTCAAAAGACGAAAGTATGATGAAGTGTTGATGGTCAGTAAATTAACTATAAATATGGTAAAGGCAAGCACACCTATCGAACAATAGTATAGCTATGGTGAGTAGAGAATATCATATCCACGAGGACTAAAAGTGTTAGTAATTAATGTTTTTCAAGTATCTAGTAGATAATTTGGAGTGATGTGTTTTAATCTAAATGTACTAAACTAATCTAACTAAGAACGCAATAGAGAATGAATTAAGGAAATAATCAAATATTAACCAGTGACAGAGACAATACCCAAGAAAGAATCTACCTAGACTTCATCTTTTTATTAAGAATCTAAATTAAACGATTTATTCACTTGTGTTTTGATCAGTAGAAATCCCTAAATTATGTTAATATCTCTTTCGAGAGTAAGAACAACTGACTCTAGGTTGATTAATCGAAATATCTTTTTAATTTAAATCCCTATTTTCACATTAACTCGATCTATGGATTCTCCTATTAGATTTTACTCTAATCTGGTAGATTTATGTAGTCATATTTCTGGAATTGCATGCAACTCCACTAAATTATGCTAGATCTACTCTTAAACTTTCGCTCCACTAATTTAAGAACATTAAACATGAATTAATATCCCAAAAATATTAAAACAAGAAATAAGCATACATAATTGAGAATAAGAATCAAGTATTTATCGGGTAAAAACAGAAATTAAATAAAATGATTCATCATAGGTTTCATCCTCCCTAGGTATCTAGGGAATTAGTTCATAATCCTGAATGAAAACATCTCAAAGTTAGAATAACCACAAGACATAAAGAAACTTAATAAAACTTCGAAAGAAATTAAAAGGAGATCTTCGATCTTAATGGGGATCCACTTTTAAGTTGATTCCAATGGTGTTCTTCGAGTGTTTTCTTCGATCTTCTCTTATTGCTCCTTTATATCTTCTTCTAAATGGTATTAATAGAATTTAGAATTATCCTAAAGCCTAAAAATTAATTTTTTCTGTGTATTTGGGAAGCAGGGTGTGAAACCGACACGGGCTAGCATATAGGTGTGTGTCCAGCTCATGTGTCTCACACGAGGCTATGCCCAGCCTGTGTTGTAACACCCTAAATTATGTTTCTATGCTTCTGATTAAATGAGACACAAATATCTGTCCGCTTCAGTGGTTATGTGTTCTGGCTGTGTGTAAGGTCCCAAGTTCAAGCCATGCCTTTGGCAAATTTTGGATTTTTTTATTAAAGCCTCACCTTTGTTCAATAGGCTTAAGTTTAATTGATGGTAAGACTATATCAGAATAGGCCTGGTAGTCTAATGGTTAAGTTGAGTGTTGGTGTGTTAGAGGTCTTATGTTCAATTCTCTTAGATGGCAAGGGGTGGCATTTTTGCTCCAAGTTTCGATTAGAGGTGTGCTGAATTGGGTTTTTGAGTAGTTGGATGTTAGTGGGGTTAATGAAGTGATTTGGAGGATTGAGAAGTTATCAACAAAATTAGTTTTCTCTCTTTCCCTAAATTCTGACGTCTTTCTCTCCCTTTTCTGTTTTCCCTTTCTTTTTTCCATTTTTTCCTCTCCTTTGCTAAAACTCTACTTTTCCCTCACCCTCTCTTTCCATTTTCTTTTCCAAATCATTTTTTTGTGTGCAGCTGTTGGTTTCCGTCTATTCGGTAAGTTATATGTGGTTTTGATTTTAGTGTTCGCGGTTAGTGTTTTAATGGGGGCTGGTTAGTGTTTTAATGGGGGCTTTGTATTTTTTGATTAAGGTTAAAGGGTTGGAGTTTTTTTAATTGGAGTCATAGTGGGGTAGAAACTTCGTTGCTCAATCAAAGGTAAGGTTTTTGAAGGTTTATCAATTGACTCTCTCATTATGGTTTCGATTGAGTATCATTTTAAGTGACTAAATTGGGAAATTACTGGTCAATTATAGGTGTTGGATATCTTGGGAGTGTTTCCACATCAAAATCGTACCAGGTGTGTACCCGAAACATAGAAAAACAGGATTCGATGAAAGCCAAAAACATAATTTGTTGATGCCACACTGGCGTGTGGTTACCCGTGTGATGGGCCGTGTGCGATGACACGGCCGTGTGATTAAAAAAAGCTTGGCTATGCGCTAGACACGGCTGTATGGTGGCTGAGTGTGGTCATGTGCGACACACAGACTAGACCAAATTGGGCCGTGTGGGCCACATGGGTATGTAAGTCCACAAGGGCATATGGGTCTCTTGGCTAGGCCTTGTGAACCATAGGGGCTAGACCAAATTAGGCCGCGTGGGCCACACGAGCATGTGAGTGTACACCAGCGTGTGGGTTTCTTGGCCAGGCCATGTGATCTACACGTGCCAAGGCTAATCTGGACATGTAGGCCATATGGGCAAGCCACATGGGCGTGTAGGTCCATTTTACTGAAATGTTCCCTAAGGTTGCATAGGTTGTCCCAAATGACTGTGAGCCTACCATAGGATCGGTAAGGGGTAATTAGACCCTAATTTGTATGATCTATATGGCTGTTACTGTATTTTTGAGCATGTTATTACCATGTTTATTTGATTGATCTGATTCATATAGTTGTATCTAATTCATATACGTAAGCATGTGAGCATGATATTCTAATTATATGCATTTGCATATACTATTTCTGGTTTTAAGGTTGTAATGATGATTATCTGAGGAAGTGTTTTAAAAGGTGTTTACGTTTATTATCTAGTAGCTCAGCTACAATATATCTGATATGTGCCGCATTCGGTACAACATGGTGTGTAGGGATGGGTGGGTGTTTTAAACCCCACATGGTATGGAGAGATGGTCAAAAATGGTGTGTAGAAGCTGGGGGTAAGATTCTGATTTTTGTTCTATATGCATATCTATGTCTGAGATGGGCTAATGCCCTAATTTACATCTGTATTTGTATCTGGGATGGGCTAAGGCCCATATCTACATCTATTTTTGTAATGGGCTTAGGCCCAAATCTATATCCGTAATGAGCTTAGGCCCAAATCTAAGACTGTCTGATTCTGATATTCTGATTGTTATGTACATGCTATTTCTGTAGGGATTACACATTGAGTTTACATAAACTCACCTTTTTCTGTTTAATATATACAAGTAATCCCCAGAATTAGATGGATTGGTGCAGCGGAGGACTCGAAGGTGACCACATATCTATATATATATTTAACTGCTTCTTGTTGACTTTTGGTTAATTTAAATTGTTGGGTTATTTCTGTAATTTAGAGTTAGGGACTATTTTTGGTTTAATTTTGGACTTAATCTGGTTTTATGGATTTATTACTGTAAAGCTCAACAAAAATACGGTTTTTCTATAAACAAAGGTTTTCCTAAAAACGAACGGTTTTACTTAGATATCATGGTTTTCTGAAAGCTTTCGCTTTTAAACACTTTTAAGGCCAGTTAGTTAAACGGAATAAATGCTTGGAAATAATGCTACGCAATAAGATTTGGCAAATCTGAAAGAGTTTTATCATGTTAGTTGTAGTCAGAACCCTTTTTCATGTGACTTCACCAGATTCGGCCATAACGTCTAGGCCGAGTTTGGGGTGTTACATTTATTGTGAAAGCTAGGTTGAAAAACTCAGTTGTGAAATTTTCGGTTCCAACATTTTGGATTTTAAAAGGAATAGTTTTCAAACGATTTAAAATTTTTTGGATTAAGTATGTGGTACATAGAGTTTCCAGCGCTGATCCTGTAATTTTTTTGTATTCTGATAAACTGTTAGATAGTTTATTTTGAAACATTGTAGCTAGCCTACTTTTGAAAACATTTTAGTTAGTGTACTCTGAAACTATATTAAAACTGATAGAGACTGAAATTTACGAAAACAACTCTGAACTACTGAAACTGCTTACATAAAACATCTACTAATAAATACTGAAACTGTAACTGGTGCATAAAATTCTTAATGTAGATACAATGTTGAAATTATGATGAGCGTGAGGTATCCGTGGACGTGGTACTCGAGGCCATGGTAGAGGCCGTAGGGGGCTCGTGCCGAGTCTTCTTCTTCGAGTAGCATGCCAAACTTGGATACTTGTGAGACATCAATATCGCCTGCCACTGAGACTAGGTCTCAAAATCGAGCGGTTGAGCATGACGCACTGTCCCAAGCCATGTTAAGGATATCAGAGAGGGTTGCTGGGCCCAACATTGGATCTAGGGACCGAGGGCCGGTCACGAAACAACTCCAGTCCAATGGATCTGAGTTATTTAGGGGTGTCACTAGAGTCGCCCCTAATGTAGTCGAGTACTGGATAGAGGCCGCCAAGCAGATTATAGATGACTTGGATTGCACCCCTGAGCAGAAACTAAAGGGTGTAATCTCATTGCTTCGCGATGAAGCATATTAGTGGTGGCTGACTTTTAAGGGGGCACTTAGCCCGATCGTCTGACTTGGGAGTTCTTCAAGACTGCGCTCTAAGGAAAATATGTGGGAGCTAGCTATATTGATGCTTGTAAGCGTGAGTTTCTAAGTCTTACATAGGGAGACCGATCTATGGTCGAGTATAAGGCCAAATTTCTGAGACTGAGCCGCTATGCTCGAGGTATGGTGGCATCTAAATATGAGAGGTGTTTCCATTTTAAGGATGGTCTTAGGGATAATTTGAGGGTATTGATAGCTCCGCAGAGGGAGCGAGAGTTCTTTGTTCTGGTGGAGAAAGCGAAGATCGCTGGGGACACCAAGCGCGTTGAGTGCCAAAATAGAGATAGAGAGAGAGATAAGAACAATAAGGATTCGAAGCCCTCGAGTTCAATACAGAGGCCTAAGAAAAAAGCCAGATCTGATAGGCTGGTGAGAGTTGGGCCCTCTGTTGCTCTTACTGAGATTCTGCCCTGTGGTGATTGTCGTAAACGCCATCTGAGTGAGGGCTAGAGGAGGACTGGGTATGTTTGAGATGTGGGTCTTCTGAGCACCGTATTCGAGAGTATCCGTTGAGGGCTGATCAGGTGCAAGCTTCTAGTTCTGGTACTGTACAACCATAGAGAGTGGTTAATCAGCCACCAAAGGGCTGTGGTTAAGCTAGGGGTGGTAACAGTATAGGCCGTGGACAGAGGGCACCAGGCAGAGGTGTTGGACAGACTGAGGTGAGGCAGGCTACTCTTGTTTACAGTGCACGTCATCGAGAGGATGGAGACGCTCCTGACATCATCACTAGTACGACCTTAATTTTTTATGTACTATACATTGGTAGATATAGGATCTACACATTCCTATGTTGCCTACTCAATTTCTGGGAATTTAGGGTTATCAATTGAGAGTACTTCTAGTGAGGTCACGGTATTAAGTCCGTTAGGATAATCTATTCGGGTTAGCAAGTTATATTTGTTAGAGGTTCAAGGGGCAGTCTTTCTGGCTGATTTAATAGAGCTTTCGTTTGGGGAGTTCGATTTGATATTGGGTATGGACTGGTTGGTCAAGCACCGAGTAAGTCTGAACTGTACGACTAAGAGGGTTGTTTTGAGAATTGAGGAGGATATTGAGGTGGTTATGATTGGAGAGCATTGGTATTATCTGTCAAACGTAATTTCTACACTAGTGGTAGAAAAGTTGGTTCGGAAGGGATGTGAGGCATTCTTGGCCTACATCAATGTTTATGTTTCTAGGGACTTTGATATCGGAGATATCCAAACTGTAAGGGATTTTTCGGATGTTTTTCTTGAGGAGCTACTGGGATTACCTCCGAATTAGGAAGTAGAGTTTGGAATTGAACCTTTTTCGGGTACAGCTCTAGTGTCTATAACTCTCTATTGCATAGCACTGAAGGAGCTTACAGAGCTTAAGGCTCAGATTCAGGAGTTATTGGATCATGGTTTCATTCGTCCCAGTGTGTCTCCATGGGGAGCACCAGTGTTGTTTGTTAAGAAGAAGGATGGGACCATGAGGATGTGTATCGACTACCGGTAACTGAATAAGCTTTCAGTGAAGAATAAGTATCTGCTTCTAAAGATTGACAACCTCTTGGATCAGTTTCGAGGTGTTTCGATATTCTCTAAGATTGACCACCATTCTGGGTATTATCAGTTGAGGGTTAAGGAAGCTAATGTACATAAGACGACATTTAGGACTCGTTATGGACACTACGAGTTCCTAGTAATGCCTTTTGGCCTGACAAACACTCTAGTGGCATTTATGGATCTGATGAACTGTGTGTTTCAACCCTATCTAGATCAATTCGTCGTGGTCTTTATCGATGATATTTTGGTATATTCTAAGATAGAGGATAAGCATGACAAGCACCTTAGAGTGGTTCTTTAGACTTTGAGGGAAAATAGTTCTATGCTAAATTCAGCAAGTGCGAATTCTAGTTACGAGAGGTCACATTTCTGGGGGACATAGTTTCTGCGAGAGGATCTGAGTCGATCCTCGAAAGATTGAGGCTATATTGGATTGGAAACAGCCAAGGAATGTGTCTGTAATCCACTATTTTCTGGGTCTGACGGGATATTATCGGCGATTTATGGAAAGATTCTCCTTGATCGCATCTTTATTAACTAAGCGCTACGCAAGGGTGTTTCGTTTGTTTAGACCGATGTGCGGCAAGAGATCTTTGAGAAACTCAAGTTCGTTTGACATAGGCTCTCATTTTGATACAGCCTAAACTTGGAAAGGAGTTTGTAGCTTATAGTGGTGCATCACATGCGGGTCTAGGTCGCGTACTGATGCAGGATGGTAAGGTTGTAGCTTATGTGTCTCGTCAGCTTAAGATGCCTAAGGCAAATTATCCGAAGCATGACCTCAAGCTGGCTGCTGTGGTCTTTGCACTGAAAATATGGATGCACTATCTATATGCTGAGAAGTGTGCCATCCACACTAATCACAAGAGTCTCAAGTATCTTCTTACACAGAAGAAGTTAAATCTTAGGCAACATAGATGGATTGAGCTACTTAAGGACTATGACTATACCATTGAGTACTATCTTGGCAAGGCCAATGTGGTGACCGATGCATTGAGCCGTAGGACGATGACTGATCTGAGGGCGATGTTTACTTTCCTTAGTCTGTTTGATGATGGGAGTTTATTGGCTGAGCTGCAAGTCAAACTAACTTGGGTTGAGTAAATTCGAGTTAAATAGTTGGAAGATGAGTCACTTGGGTTACGATTTTGTCAGGTTAAGAGTGGCAGCACTACAGATTTTAGCTTGAACAGTGATGGGGTACTCTGTTTTCGTGGTCAGATTTGTGTACCAAACGATGGGGATTTGAGACAGTCTATATTGAATGAAGCGCATAGTAGTCCTTATACTATTCATCCCGCTGGGAATAAGTTGTACCGAGATCTCCGTGAGTTGTACTAGTGGCCAAGGTTGAAGCGAGGGGTTACTGCTTTTGTTGCTCGTTGTCTGACATGTCAGCAGGTTAAGGCTGAGCATCAATTACCTTCAGGTTTGCTGCAGCCGGTTAAGATTCCTTTATGGAAATAGGAGTGAGTGAAGATGGACTTTGTTAGTAGGTTGCTTTTGACACTTTGTGTCATCATGGATCAATTAACCAAGTCTGCACACTTCATCCCAGTTCGGACAAACTATTCTCTTCAAAAGTTGGCAAAGCTTTACGTAACTGAGATAGTGAGATTGCATGGGGGACCTGTCTCGATTAATTCTGATAAGGATCCCAACTTCACGTCTCGGTTCTGGAAAAATTTACACGAGGCTCCGCATTAAAGGTTGGTCTTCAGTATTGCATTCCATCCTCAGATCAATGGTCAATCTTAGAGGGTGATTTAGATACTGGAGGATAAGTTATGGAGTTGTGTTTTTAATTTTTAAGGCAATTGGGAGGATTACCCTCCGCTAGCGGAGTTCGCATATAATAACAGCTTTCAGTTTACCATTTAGGTGGAACCTTACGAAGCTCTGTATGGACGTAAGTATCGTACTCCCCTATGTTGGACTGAGTTGGGTGAACGTCAGATTTTGGGTCCTGAGTTGGTTTCTGAGACTGAGGATAAAGTCAGAATGATTCGGGATCATCTGAAAGCTACATCTGATAGATAGAAATCATAAGTGGATCTCAAGAGATGTGAGATTGAGTATTCTTTGGGGGACTTCATATTTCTCAAGGTCTTGTCATGGAAAAATGTTTTGAGGTTCGGTCAAAAGGGCAAGCTGAGCACTAGGTTCATTGGGCCGTACCAAAATTTGAAACTAGTGAGATTGGTTGCTTATCAGTTGGAGCTACCTCTGGAGTTGGATTGTAATCAAGATGTGTTTCATGTCTAGATGTTAGGGCTTTACCACTCTGATCCTTCTCATATTGTCCCCATTGAGGAGACTGAGGTTAGGCCAAACTTGACCTTTAAGAAGGAGTCAGTTCAGATTCTGGATCATGATGTAAAGGTTTTCCGAAATAAGTCCATCCCGTTAGTGAAGGTGCTCTGGCAGAATTATAGCATTGAAGAGGCCACGTAGGAACTTGAGGACTTGATGCGTCAGAAGTATCCTCATCTGTTCTGATCAGGTAAATTTCGAGGACGAAATTTTCTTTTTAAGGGGTAGAATTGTAACGCCCCAAATTATGTTTCTATGCTTCTGATTAAATGAGACACAAATATCTGTCCACTTTAGTGGTTAAGTGTTCTGGGTATGTGTGAGAGGTTCCAAGTTCACACCATGCCTTTGGCAAATTTTAGAATTTTTCTGATTAAAGCCTCACCTTTGTTCAGTAGACTTAAGTTTAATTGATGGTAAGACCATATTAGAATAGGCCTGCTAGTCCAGTGGTTATGTTGAGTGTTGGTGTGTGGAAGGTCTTATGTTCGATTCTCTTATATGGTAAGGGGTAGCATTTTTGCTCCAAGTTTTGACTAAAGGTGTGCTGAACTAAGTTTTTGAGTAGTTGGATGTTAGTGGGCTTAGTGCAGTGATTTGGGGGATTGAGGAGTTATAAAAAAAGTTAGTTTTCTCTCTTTCCCTAAATTCTAACGTCTCTCTCTCCCTTTTCTGTTTTCCCTTTCTTTTTTCCATTTTTTTCCTTTCCATTACTGAAACTCTGCTTTTCCTTTACCCTTTCTTTCCGTTTTTCTTTTCCAAATCATTTTTTTGTGTGCAGCTTTTGGTTTCCATCTGTTCGGTAAGTTATATGTGGTTTTGATTTTAGTGTTTGTGGCTAGTGTTTTAATAGGGTTTTGTATTTTTCGATTAAGGTTAAAGGGTTGGAGTTTTTCCAATTGGAGTCATAGTGGTGTAGAAACTTCATCGCTCAATCAAAGGTAAGGTTCTTAAAGGTCTATCGATTGACTGTCTTGTTATGGTTTCGATTGAGTATCATTTTAAGTGACTAAATTGGGAAATTACTAGTCAAATGTAGGTGTTGGATATCTCGGGAGTGTTTTCGTCTCGAAATTGTACCAGCTATGTACCTGAAAAGCAAAAATTTAGGATTCGGCGAAAGCAGAAAACACAAATTTGTGGACGCCACACGGGCAACCAGGCTTGGCTGTGTGCTAGACACGGCCGTGTGGTGGCTGAGTGTGACCGTGTGTGACACACTGGATTAACCAAATTGGGCCGTATGGGCCACACGAGCATTTGAGTCCACACGGGTAATCCACATGGGCATGTGGGTTTCTAGGCCAGGCCGTGTGTTCCACACAGGCCAAGGCTAACGTGGGCATGTGGATGACATAGGCGTGTGTGCCCACACGGACAAGCCACATAGGCGTATGGGCCCATTTAACTGAAATGTTCCCTAGGGTTGCACGGGTCGTCCCAAATGATTGTGAGCCCACTGTAGGATCGGTAAGGGGTAATTAGACCCTAATTTGTATGATTTGTATGACTATTATTGTATTTCTAAGCATGTTATTACCATGCATATCTGACTGATCTGATTCATATAGTTGTATCTGATTCATATACGTAAGCATGTGAGCATGATATTCTAATTATATGCATTTGCAAATACTATTTATGTTTTTGAGGTTGGGATGTTGATTATCGGAGAAAGTGTTGTGAAAGGTATTTAC
Source organism: Gossypium stocksii (assembly GCA_020496765.1). Classification (NCBI taxonomy): domain Eukaryota; kingdom Viridiplantae; phylum Streptophyta; class Magnoliopsida; order Malvales; family Malvaceae; genus Gossypium; species Gossypium stocksii. The sequence continues at coordinate 98,849,423 of CM035632.1, read as the reverse complement.
GCCTATTATCTAGCAGCTCAGCTGCAATGTATCTGATATGTGCTGCATTCGGTACAGCATGGTGTGTAGGGATGGGTGGGTGTTTTAAACCCCACATGGTGTGTAAGGATGGTTGGAGATGGTGTGTAGAGGCTGGGGGTAGGATTCTGATTTTTACTTTATATGCATATCTGTATCTGAGATGGGCTAAGACCTTAATTTACATCTGTATTTGTATCTAGGATTGGCTAAGGCACAAATCTGCATATGTTTCTGTAATAGGCTTAGGCCCAAATCTATATCCGTAATGGGCTTAGGCCCAAATCTGAGACTGTCTGATTCTGATATTCTGATTGTTATGTACATGCTATTTCTGTGGAGATTGCACATTAAGTTTACGTAAACTCACCCTTTTCTGTTTAATATGTACAGGTAATCCCCAGAGTTAGATTGGTGTAGCAGAGGACTCGACAGTGACCACATATATATTTAACTGTTTCCTGTTGATTTTTGTTAATTTAAATTGTTGGGTTATTTTTGTAATTTGGACTTCGGTTTTTGCTTTAATTTTGGACTTAATCTGCTTTTATGGATTTATTACTGCAAAGCTTAAGAAAAACATGATTTTTCCATAAAGAAAGGTTTTCCTAAAAACGAACTGTTTTACTTATATATCACGGTTTTTCGAAAGCTTCCTCTTTTAAACACTTTTAAGGTAAGTTAGTTAAACGGAATGAACGCTTGGAAATAATTCTACGCAATAAGATTTGGCAAATCTGAAATAGTTTTATCGTGTTGGTTGTAGTCAAAACCCTTTCATGTGACATCGCTATATTCGGCCATAACGTCTAGGCTGGGTCTGGGGTGTTACACGTTTGGTAATGTCCAGGCCGTGTGGCTCCTAAAAATAGCTCTATTTGTCCTATTTTAGCTCATTTTTTGCTCCTTCCTCTCCCAAATGCTTTCTTAAGTATAGAAACATGAATTTAAAGGATTAGGAGCATCAAATTCACTAATTTGCATAATTAATCATCCAAAAAAGCATTAATAATGGGATTAAAATATGTTATTTTTATAGCTTATCGAGTGTTGAATAGAATAGATAGTCAGGAAGCTCTTCGGTCTATTTAGGAATCCTTCTCCAAGATATCTTCTTCAGCACTTAAGCGTATTCAACAGAACTTGTCAATGGAAGCTCGAGTATATACCTCGTGAAATGAACTTTGAAGTTGATTATATTACTAAGATGTCTGAAAATAGTGTTCAGAACCAATTAATACACTACAAGTTTGTAGTGGTGCTTTTTGGATTAACTAATGCCCTACAACATTTATGGGTTGATGAATCGGGCTTTTCAGTTACATTCTGATAGGTTCATTGTTGTTTTTATTGATGATATATTGATCTGTTATAAAATTTATTTAGAGCATGCTCTGAATTTAAAAATTTGTAATACAAACAATTTATTAAGAATTTCTCGTTAATTGTATGTCGATGATGAAGTTATTATAAGGACACATTTAATCCGTTTAGTCAGTTAAGTGCCAACAGAGTTTTGATCAGTTGAAAACTTTATTGGTAGAAGCTATGGTACTAATTTAGCCTAAATCCAAAATGTATTCATTGTTTACAATAATGCTTCACTCAAATGACCTTGAATCATGCTAGTTCGATTATTACTGAGCTGAGAGTTAAACCGCTATTTCTTCAGTGAATTTGTGAGTTGTAAAGAAAATATCTGAATTTGTTAGCTAAACGGGAAAATATTCAAAATGATCAGATTACCAATTTTAGAATTGATTGTGATGATAGTCATTTTTTTAAATGAATTTGTGTGTTGAACAATTCTGAAAAATTATATAAGACATCTTACATGAGGTTCTTAGCAGCGTCTATTTGTTTTAAACCAGACAAAGACAAAATGTGTAATGACTTAAGATAAAGTTATTGGTGGTTGGGAATAAAACGTGAAAGTTTAGAGTTTGTACCGAGATGTCTGGAATGTCAATAGGTTAGAACTGATTATTAAGTTCTGGCTGAATTATTATGGTCTATTATGATTTTTGAGTAGGAATGAGAGCGAGTCACAATGGATTTCGTATATGGACTACCTTTGATGTCAAGGAAGAAAGATTTTATCAGAATCGTTATTATCAAAATGATGAAATTAGATCATTCTATTTCGGTCAAAATGGTTTATTCGCTTGAAAGGTTGGTTGAGTTGTTTGTATCTAATATTCACCTTTAGGTTCTGGAGTAAACTTCATGAAGCTATGGCGTAAACAGACAGATAGTAGGAATGAATACTTTAGATTTTGGAGGACATATTATGGTGTTGTATCATCAAGTTCAATCCCGTGAGAACAAGCTTTTTATCACGTGAGAAATTTCGAGGACAAAATTTTCTAAGAGCGGAGAGTTGTAACAACCCATTTGTTAGTAGTGTTGGAAATAGTAGTTTTGAGACCACAAATCCGACGAGTGAGTTCACAAATAATTTAATATTTACGAGTCAAATATAATATTATATTATATTTTAATTTGATCATTTTTTCTAATTGAACGAACAGTGGTTTGTCCCTAAAGTCAAGTGGTTTTAGAAAATAAGGTTTCAAGATGTCGTTTCTGTAAACTGAGCCCGTAAATATATTTATTAAATTTTTATGGAGTGGCTATATAGGTGTATTGAAGTTTGATTCAGAAATTTTAGTGATTGAATTGTTAATTAAGGAAAAGGACTAAATCGTAACAACCGTAAAAACTTGATTTCCATTGAATTTAATTGTCTAGTGACTTAATTAAATTTTATTAAGGGATTTAAGTGGTAATTTAGCCACTAATTATATTATAATATTATTTTAAAATTTAAATTAAATAAAGGTTAGTTTAATAAAACAAAACTAGGGTCATCTTCCCCAAGTTTGTTTTATTCCACCCGAAACCATAAAAGAACAAGAAGCCATAACCATTTTCTTGAAGCATAATCGACATTTGCATTTCAAGAAATGAATCAACTGGACAATAATCATTGAAAAGTAAAGTTAGCGGAGTAAACATTGGTGTCACGTTCATAATCGTTTTTTATTAGGTAAGTTCGTAAATTGGTTAAACTAATTAGTTGCTAATTTTGTGATTTAATATCTAATTATATATGTTGTGATTGAGTTCAATTACTAGTTAAATGGTAAGGATGAAATGGGCTAAGTTGTAATGTTAATTAAATTATAAGTTATGTTTGAAAATGGAAAACTACATGGATGAATTCTTGTGATGAAATAATATGTATATAACTAAATGTTATAATATATGAAACACGGCCCGTATGAACCTCATGAATGCTTAGGATACAGATGACATGTCATTAGGTGATGTCCACGAAACCAACTAAAAATTTGACTAAGGCAAGTGCACCTATCAATTAATAGTATAGCTACGGTGAGCAAAGATATCATTCCCACTAGGACTAAAACTACTAGTAATTACTCTCTTTCTATTATTTAACTAAATAATTGGAGAAATTAATTGATAACTAAAATTAACTAAATTAATTAACTATGAACACAACAAAGAATAAATTAAGAAAATAAACGAGTAAAGAACCAATAACTGAAATAATACTCGAGACAGAATTCACCTAAATTTCATTTGTCATTATCAATCTAAATTACGTAATTTTTTCACTTAATATCTTGATCCGTAGAAATCCCTAAATTATGCTAATATCTCTATTCAAGAATAAGAGCAATTTACTCTAAGTTGATTAATTGAAATTTCTTGCTAATTAAAACCCCTAGTATCATATTAACTCGATATATAGATTCCCCTATTTGATTTGACTTCAATATGGTAGATTTATGTTATCATTTTTCTTGGATTGCATGCAACTCCATTCAATTATGCTAGATTTACTCTTAAGCAGGTTCTATTCCTCTTCTGATTTAAGCACATCAAACATGAATCAATAGTCTAGAAATATTCAACCAAGAATTAAGCACACATAATTAAGAACAAGATCTAAGTCTTTATTATGTAAAATAAAAATCAAATGACAAAATCCATCATAGGGTTCATCTGTAACGCCCTAATTTTCTTAATTCTGGCTTTTGTAAATTTGATGCACAAATATCTGTCTACTTCAGTGGTTATGTGTTCTGGAAATGTCTGAGAAGTCTTGGATTCAAGCCTTGACTTGAGCAAAATTTTTGTTTTTAAATGAATAAAGCCTTACTCTTGTTCAGTAGGCTTAAGTTTATGTGTAGGTAAGTTTATATCAAAATGGGCCTGCTGGTCTGGTGGATAAGTAGGGTGTTGGTATGATGGAGGTCATGTGTTTGAATCTTTTCAGTGGCGAGGGTATTTTTAAAATACTGAGCAGTGGAGTGGTGGAGAGAATCAGGGGTTGTCTGGTTAGTTTTTCAGTTTTCCCAAAAATCATTCTCTTCCACTGATGTATTTGCTTTATTTTTCCTCTCCAAAATTTCGGTTTCGACACCTTTGTTTCTTCTTTTTGCTGCCAAAAATCCCATTGTTTCCCCTTCCCCTGCCATTTCATCTTCTTTTTTCAATTGATTCTTTGTTGTTCAATAGTGTATCACGCGAATTCGGTAAGTGGTTTTGATGCTTTGAAGTGTTGGTTTTTAGGATAATAATTGAGATTTTTGTTAACTATTTTGACAGCCGAAAATCTTGTGGTTGTTCTAGTGTCGGATCGTAGTGGGAAGCGTTCGTGGTTCGCAAGGTAAGGGTTTTACGCTTAGAAAGTGTCTTACCCGTTTTTGGGTTTTGCTTCACTTTTTCGTTTATGTGATTAACGGAGTGAAACATGTGCAATTGTAGGTTTGGGGTCGCTCGGGAGTGTTTTCGTGTCAAAAATAAACTAGGTGTGTACTCGATAGCGTAGAAATCATGATTCGACAAAAGCCAAAAAAGCCCTCTGTTGATGCCACATGGGCTTGTGGTAGCCCGTGTGGTAGGCCGTGTGATGATACACAGGCGTGCGATCGACGAGCCAGGCCGTACGCGCCTGACACGTGCGAATGACACAGCCGTGTGACGTTTAGTGAGGCCGTGTGCGAGACACGGGCTCGACCAATTGGGACATGTGGGCCACACAGACGTGGGGATTCTGGGCCAGGCCATGTGATCTACACGGCCAAGGCCAATTTGGGTCCTATGGGCTACACGGGCAACCCAACACGGGCGTGTGAGCCCATTTTACTAATTTGTTTGTTAAGGTTGCACTAGTCGCCTGAGACGACTGTGGACCTACTGTAGGGTCGGTAAGCCATACGTAGACCCCTGCCTGTATGATATGACTGTATGATTGAGATGTGTTATTGAGTATGAGTTTATTCTGTTAAATGATACTGTATGTACTGATACCACGACATGGCATGATATACTGTATGTTGCATTGCGTGGGTTTGGGTTGATATATATGAAGGAAGTATACTGAAAGGCTTAATGCCTGTTATATTAGCAGCTACGATGCAATTCATTGATGGCTTTTAGCCTATTATATTACTGGCAGCTCTGTTGCAAATACTGTTTAGTGCCGCAATCGGTGCTAATTTGTAAGTGTAGGGATGGGTGGGTGATTTATTCCTCACATGAGTACAGGGTTGGACAGGAGATAGTGTATAGTGGTTGGTTGGTTAGGAATTGCATACTGTACACTACATTTTTCGCATACTAATACTGTGATGTGCTAAGGCCCTACTGCTACTGTTACTGATACGGATACTGTAATGGGCCAAGGCCTTAGGAATTTCTGATATGGTGGTGGGCTAAGGCCCCAAACTGATACTGTTATTGAGAAATGGCTTAAGCCAAGACTGTTATTGTTTGTATTTTGTCTGTATGTTTGCATGGGGATTACACACTGAGTTTTCGTAAACTCACACCTTTTGTTTTACTGTACAGGTAATCCTAGACCTAGGCGGACCTGTAATATCTGAATTAGGGCCTAATCGAAATAGTGGCTTTGTGACCACAAATTCGAGATAGAAATAGTCATTTTATAATTATTTTGAGGTCTATGATATGATTGCATGATTGTGTGAAAATTTCGTGAAGAAATTCTATGCATAAGTGCTTAATTTGAAATTAGGGACTAAATCAAATAAGTTGCAAAACTTGCATTCTAGAAGCTTTTAGTATGAAATTGCTTTGGAATATTAATTAGGAGGTCTTAAATAGCAATTTGACCAATTTCTAAAATTTTGGACAAAAATGGGCTTGTACATGAAAAATTACAAAGAAAGGCATTAAGGGCATTTTTGTCAAATGGTAAAGGTGTTAAATTGAAATGTGTTTTATTTATATTTTTATGGTTTAAATTTTTATGAAATCATTTTGTAAAAAAATTTCGTACGAAAATTTTGACGTTTGGGCACTCAATTTAGTCAAAAGGACTAAATTGTAAAAAGTGCAAAAGTTGAGTTCTATATGTTAGAGGTGTCCAATTGTTGTGAAAATTTAAATTGTAGGTTCTTAAATGGCAATTAGACCATTTAGTAATTTATTGGACAAAAATGGACATGAAATGGGTGGAAAAAAAATATTTTTAAGTTAGGGGCATTTTGGTCATTTAGTGATTAAATGAATTAAAAATCAAATTAAAAGGCAATTTTTGCTCATCTTCTACCTCAAGGCTGAAAATAGCATGGAGAAACCATGGCTAGGGTTTTTCAAGCTTCCAAGCTCGATTATAAGCCCGTTCTAGCCCTGTTTTTAATATTTTTACGTTTTTGAAATCCCGGTAACATGATTTCTCTATTTCTACCATTTATTTGAGCTAGGGTTTGATTTCAAAAATTGACCCATGTTGAATAATTGTGTATTTTGATGTTTTATGATAGAATATGAGGTTTTAAATTATGTTAAACAACTTGTGCTACTCGGTTTTAAGTAAAAACGAGTAAAACGGCTTAATTGGTAAAAATACCTATTGTTCATAAGTACATGTTATAGTGGGAATTTGAGGTTGGTATTAGTAAATAAATGATCAGCATGTCCTAAAACATAAGAATTTGGGATAAAGTTTAATTTTCGAGCTTTGGGACAAAAGCGTAAATATGCAAAAGTTTAGGGGCAAAATTGTAATTTTTCCAAAGTTAGAGTTAAGGACTATTTTGATAAATGTGAGTATTAAATAAGCTAAATGTGTTATTTTAGATCAAGAAAGACGTGGAATCGACCTTAATCGAGGAAAAGAAAAGATTGTGGACTAAATTGCAAAATTTCTATATTTTGTACCGAGGTAAGTTCATGTGTAAATAATGTAACATAATTGCTATTTTAAGTGATTTAATGCCATTTATATGATATGATACTTGATATTATGAATATTATGCTTTGTGAAATATTATGTATTGGTATGAAAAGTATGTGATTAAATTGATAAGTATGAGATGCAAGCAACATATTGGTTCCGATATTCCGAGGAGAACGACTGGGAAATGTGTGATTGAGGAAAATCCCGTTTGAACCTTGGGAATAGATTAGGATACAAGTGACATGTCACTAGGATGGTTAGGCATCCGAACTCATTGAGTTGAGTCCGAGTTCACTTATGGATGCAAATGTCCGAACTCGTTGAGTTGAGTCCGAGTTCGTGAGATGTAACTAGGCATCCGAGCTCGTTGAGTTGAGTCCGAGTTCACTTATGGATGCGAACGCCCGAGCTCGTTGAGTTGAGTCCGAGTTCGCTTATGGGCGGGTTACATGGTTACTTGATTATATATGTGGCACTTATGTGTAAATTATCCATGTATCCGAGTTATATTCCGAGGTGTTCAACGGGTAAAATTCTAGCGAAATGGAAGAACACTCAAGAGGCAAGTATCATTTTAATAAGTGTTGTGAAATGGACACTTTGGACAGGTATGTACTTAACCCTCGGGTTGAAACTTGATACAACAACAATACTGTGGTAAGATGATGAATGGTGATTAGAAATGTGATAAATGTTTTGGTGATACCATGCTAGTGCTATTTGGAAGAATTGCTTTGTTATGTTACTTGTTATTTGCACGTGAACTTACTAAGCATTTATGCTTACTCCCTCCTTTCCATTCATTGTATCTTTGGACAAGCCGGCTTGGGAATCGGGATACGTCGAAGGCTCGTTCACACTATCCGAAGAACTAGTTTGGTAAAATGGCTTGTATAACTCAAATATGGCATGTATAGCAATATACTTGTTTTGTGTAATTAATCTTGTGATATGGTTGTGGTTTGGTTGAGAAAATGCCTGAAAATGATTAGTCCTTGGAATGGTTAATTTAGATCATGTATGAGACCATGTATGTTCAAAGTGTTAATAGTTCATGAATTTCCATAGAAAAGTGAAAATTTGTCATAAAATAGAATGTTGTAAAAGCAGTGATGTGAGTTTGAAAAATCACTAAAAATAGTAGGAACCGAATTAGGTGATGAATTAAATATGAAATTGAAGCTTAATGTGTTTACTTTCATATGGAAGAAGCAAAACAGGTAAAGGAGTTATATGTTATGAGATATTTGAGTTTTAGTGAAACAGGACCAGAGCAATTTCTGGATCCCCTGTTCCAACTTTGGAAATTCACTAAAAATTTTACAAAAATAATTAGGAGTCATGCTATATATGTACAGGTTCCTTATTGAGTCTAGTTTTAAGATAAATAAATGGCATAGCCTTTTGAATTCTGTATATAGAGAAAAGTGGTTCGTAGTGAACATAGGTCAGAGCAGTTGAACACTGAAACAGGGGAAAATTTAACTAATAAACTGTACTAATTGGCCTGACCAAAAATTCTAGAAAAAAATTAGTAGATAGATATATGAGTCTAGTTTCAGGGAAAATTTATGGATCTTAATTTTGAGTTTTGTAACTCAAGATATGATTTTTTTGAGAGACCATGATGTAGAAAGACAGCTTATTCCGAAAGTTAAAATAAATGGTTTAAAGTTGTTTAAATGGTAAATTAAGTTTAGTAACACCTCAAGCTCGACTCCGGTGACGGTCTCGGGTAAGAGGGCGTTATAGGATCAGTGCGGCGGGAACTTAGTGGTGGTCTCACGACTAGTTTTTACAAAATTTCGTATTTTTCTTCTCATTTTAGATTTTAATTGGGGTATTTTTATGTAATAATGACCACTTCTAAATTTTCAATTTTAAATTGGGTTTTATATTGTTTATGCTTTATAATTGCTAGTGGTAGGTAAAACTCAGATTTTCAAAAGAGATGCATATTTCACCAAAACACTACGAATAAGCAAACCATTTTAAGAAGCTTCCGTAGAGAATAATGTTTTCAAATCTAATAATGAATTGTAATCAAACCACGTTTTGGAAAAGTTGAATGATGTTTTTAAACCAGTGCCATGATTTTTAATTAACATGGGATAATGAGAAGTTGTTAAACGAAGAAATGCTTTTTAGTAATCGACTTTGTTTCAAAATTACCTACATGTGACATCGCTAGATTCGGCCATAACGTCCAGGCTGGATTTGGGTGTTACATCATCTCCCTAAGTATTTAAAAAATTAGTTCATGCCTACGCATAAAAACATCCCAAAGACAGTATATCCGAAAAATAAACTCATTATAATCTCTTAAGAAATCAACTGGGAGTCTTCAATCTTGACAGAAATCTGCTTCAAAATAAGCTTAATGGCATTTTTCAAGTTGTTTTCTTGAGTATTCTATGACGGCTCTCTCATATCTTTTTTATTTTGTCATATATATGTCTTGGAATGCTTGAAAAATCCTAAAAATCATGTTTTTTCTGCCGTTTGGGGTGCAATTCGCAAAATCGACACGATCTGCCACATGGCCATGTGGAATGGTCCAACCTGTGTAGCTCTTGTAACTTGCTCCAATTTTTGCTTGTTTTTCACTCATTTTGCTCCCAAATGCTCTTCTAAGTATAAAAACATGAATTTAAAGGATTAGGAGCATAAAATTCACAATTAAAATCAAATAATCATCCAAAAATGCATTAACAATGAAACTCGAACATGTTACTTTTAACACCTATCAAATATCCCTACACTTAAGCATTTCCTCAAGCAAAATCTTAAACCCACAATCAAGTTAATTTCTCTTAATTTATTGTTTACATCGATAATGTCTGAGTATAATTTACAGATAATTATACATTGGAAATTCACACTAAAATGACACTAAATAGTACAAGCAATCCAAGCAGAGAATTTTAACCTTTAAATTCATTAGGCATCTTCTCTATCTAAAAGATTACTTGAAATTCAAACTCAACAAGAAATAACATCCTTACTAAAGATTCATTCAAAGCACTCAAAGTGTTTAAGATTCAAATAATGTGTACTCAACAGTCAAACGAGAACTGTTATTACCATAGGCTTGCTTGAAAATCAAATTTGCACCACTATAAATGAGATGACACATCAATCAAGAGGTTTTTACAAGGCTATAATGGGGCTTAGGTTAAAGGTATGGAAAAGGTTAAAAAAGTTTGTTATAATCGAGGGTCGAATTGATAAGTTACCAAACTAGAAAAAAATCAGTTGTTGAATTAAAAGAATTCACATCAACAAGAAATAAATAATAAAAATGAGCTTTTTAACAGAATATGAGACTAACAATTCAAGCTCAATCAATTTTTTTCTTTTTTTTATTTCTTGATTTATTTCTACTTTTTATTTCTTTTTCTATTTTTTTAGAACAAAGTAGAATTTAGCAACACATATGATGAAATATAGTCAGACAACTAGCCAAATCAAATCTCAACAAAAATGGAGTCAATAAAAGGGAGAATTCACAACATAGATATGGGTTACAGGTTAACATTAATGGGTTATAGAAAAAAAATGTGTTAGGATCAATGGGGTTTACTAGGGAATAATATAATACTACAATGTTTAAAGATTAAACGAGTTAAATCCTAAGTGCCTTTATCATCTCAGTATTTCAAATCAATAATGTGGTCTCGACATGCATAACCAAACAAGTTCTAGAATAACAAATCAAGTTGGCATACTCACAACCAAAAATAAAATGAGCAGGGAAAATATATGCTCTATAGGCTCAAAAGCTCACAAAAAATTATGGTTTTAATGTCAAGCTTGTAATTTTAAAATTCCAAAATAATATTTCTATTTAGGGAGACAACTTAAAATAATAATTGATGCAAAATAACTTATTATGCTTGACTCTCTCGTGCCTTAAAGTATAAATCACACAATTTACAAAAATTCACAAATAAATCCCAAAATAGAATTAATACAAACTCTAAATTAAAAAAATTAATTTCAATGATAGGTGTGAGGAAATTACTCAAACACAAACAATAATTCAGGGATTTTAAAATATCAAAATATAAATAACTTCCCCACACATAAGATGTACACTGTCTTTAATGTACAAACAGATAGAAACAGATTATGCAAAATATCATAAGGGAGGGAGAGAACTGAAATTGTCCTAAATTTGGATGAATTTGCTGGAATAGTGAAAATCGAAATCATAGGCAATTCTAAGTGAAGTACATGTTTTCAAGCAAACTAATAACAAAATAGACAAAAAAAAGATAGAGAGATAACAAAATAGAAAAACAATAGACAAAACAATAAAAATACAATGCATAATAAAATAAATAAAAATAAATAAAAAATAAAACTAAATGCAATCATTTTGGTTGGGGTAGGAAGGACACAAAAGAAGAAAAAATAACTTTAAAAAGGAAAAAAAAAAGGTACATGGCCATATGCTAGGCTATGTGAGCCACATGGTCGTGTGCGCCACACGACCTTGTGGAATTGCCCAGACCGTGCGTGATAAAAATATAGGTACAAATAAGCCTAGTATCCACACGACTTAGGCCATGTGCGGTGATCCTTTGCTTCTCCTACGCTCATGTGCAAGGCCATGTGTTTTACACGGCCTACCACACGTATGTGAGACAGGTCGTGTGTCTCATACGATCATGTCTTCAACCCTTATAACTTTCTATGCCTATGTGCGTTAGATTAAAATTGAAAAAAACTAGCTCCAGTATGCACACGGCCTAAGACACGCTTATGTGTCTAGGCCATGTGCCGCACACGATCGTGTGTCTAGGTCGTGCCAATCACCCTAGATCGTATGGCCCTTTTTTTAAATTTTTTTCAAAATTTTTTTCTTTTTTTTTCAATTACGGTGAAGTTTTTTTTGAATTTGCTTTCTTTTTTTGAATTTCTTTTTCTTTTTTTTTCAATTTTTAAAATTTTTTAAATAAAATGAATAATAAGTAAAATAAAAATACTTGGGTTGCCTCTCGAGAAGCGTTTATTTAGAGTCTAAGCTTGACTTCTTTTTTTAAGCTAATGGTTAAGTTGGATCTTAGAGCCAAAGCTCTTCTCTCTCGCTGTCAGTATTGCCACCAAAATAAAGTTTGAGATGAAGATTGTTTACCTTGAATGTGTCGTAATGAGGGCGAGTTACCTTAATGGTTCCGCATGGATATATGTTTTCTACCATAAATGGGTTCGATCCTCTTGACTTATGATCTAAAGGGAACATTCGTGGATCTGATTTGTCTAGCAGCACTTTGTCCCTAATTATGAATTGGTTCATCCCTAAGTTTTGACCGTTCTTAGGTTCTCATTAGCAATTCATCTAATTCATCGAGTTGGACCATTCGTTCTCCATTCATCCCTTGATTTTTATCACCTTAAGATGAATACTATTCGAACATGTATTCATTAGTAAATTCCTACAAAGAATGTCAAGTGACATGATTACTAACATTATTAGAATAATGAGTATCATCTCGCTCTTTATAAACTCTAACAAAATCACGTGCTTGATGAGTAACCTTTTCATCACCTACACTACGCACAAGTTCACCACTACCCACATCAATAACAATTCTAGCAGTGGCTAAAAAATGGTCAACCTGAGATCATGGGTACCTCAATATCCTCATCCATGTCCAATATAACAAAATCAATAGGGAATATAAATTTATCGACTTTAATAAATACATCTTCATTAATACCCCTATGATACCTAATTGATCTATCAGCTAATTGACTATTGATCCTATTGGGTTTTTGTTCCCCGAGAGCAAGTTGTTTGGACATTTTATAAGGGATAACATTTATACTAGCCCCCCAATCAGTTAAAGCTTTTTCAACATTTAAACTACCAATAAGACAATGAATAGTAAAACTCCATGGATTTTTAAGCTTGTTGGGTAGTTTGGATGGTTCCTCCATCCTGGATTATAATTATTGCTATAAAGGTTATTTTGAGGTTTAAAATTGTTACCCATAAAGTTGACTTGCCCATCTCCATGTTAGACTTGAAGGGTGAATTTTTTGAATTAATCATCCCCGCTCCATTAGCATCACATTTCATCATCGGATTCACTTACTTAGAAAAATTCAAACCATCAATTTTCTTACCAAGAGCTTCTACCTAATTTGCTAACATAGAAACTACATCAATATCAAACACTCTGGCTATCTTGGTAGGTTTACTTTCGTAACTTCCCACTAATAGTTATTCAATGTCATCTCTTCAATAAACTCTTGAGCTACTTTAGGAATTTTGTTATCCAATGTTCCGCCAGCTACTACATCAATTATTTGTCTAGTCAAGGGGTTCAAATCATTATAAAAAGTTTGAACTTGGAGCCACAAATATAGTTCATAGTGAGGACACCTTCTCAAAAAATCCTTAAATGTCTCTCATGGATCGTAAAGAGTCTCAATATCAAAATGAAAAAAAGAAGAGATATCATTCTTCAACTTAATTGTTTTAGTTTGTGGAAAATATTTTAATAAAAAATTCTCAGAAATTTGATCCCAAGTCGTGATAGAACCCCATGGAAGTGAATTCAACCATTGCTTTGCCTTGCTCCTCAAAGAGAATAGGAATAACCGTAAGTGTATGGCATCATCAGTAACACCATTGATTTTGAAAATGTCACAAATCTCTAGAAAGTTAGCCAAATGAGCATTCAGATCTTCATCTTGCAACCCTTCAAACTGAACATAATGCTGTACCATCTGAATTTTGTTCAGCTTTAGCTCAAAATTGTTGGCAGTAATAGTCGATTTGACGATACTCAATTCAGCCTTAATAAGAGTAGGCTTAGCATAATCAAACATAGTATGATGAGTAGAGGTGCAAAAGGCTGCTAATTATATTGATTATCATCCATCTCTACAGAAATATCCTTTTCCTCTTGATTGTCTACTAAAAATTGTTGACCTTGCTTTGTTTCTCTAACCTCTCTACGATTTCTATAAGCAGTTCTTTCAATCTCAATGTAAAAAATTATTAGTTCTAATGGGTTGCCTCTAGTCATAAACCAAAAGAACCTATTAGAACCAAACAAACAAAAAAACACAGAAACAATTAGTAGTATAGCTACGGTGAGTGTAACACCCTAAACCCGTTTTCCATTGCTAGACTAGGGTTACAGAGTATTACCATATAAAACAAAACATTCAACTTTAAAATAGAAACAATTATGCAATTTAAATATTACCATTTAATATCTCATTTTAATTATAGTAAAAATACAATAATGGGCTTTAAATCGAGCCTACAAGGCCCTAAAAACAACTTGGGAACATTTAAAGGTCAATTTGACACAAAACAACCAATTTTAGGAAAACTTGAAAATTTTAGAAACAATGTCACACGGCCGTGTGACATTGCCTAGTCCATGTGGACATTCGAAGTATGGACACACGGTCGTGTCTTAGCCCATATGTCCTCCCGTATGTGTATTCAAAATAAGGGCAGACCACCGTATCGCAGGTCGTGTTCCAAGTCATGTGCATATTTAAAATATAGCTATATGGCCGTGTCTCAAACCATGTTACATACTGACTTGAAACACACGGCTGTGTGAGGTGACTGTGTGGTTGCCTGTGCCCCAGGCCGTGTGCTTCAAAAGTTACCCCTAAAACAAGCCAAATCAAGCACCAAATCTTACACACCAAAACACCCCATACCTAGCTTATTTCACATGACTTATAGCACATTCAAGGACACTAAAAACATGTCAAAATCATCTATCCTAAGTCTAATCAATATGCCATCAAAAGGTACCACAATCACTGTAACACCCTGAAATTTGGGCCTAGAAGTATTGGGCCTTGAGCAAGGGAACTGTTAGGAAACTGTGCATAAATGCATGTTTTCTTAAGTGGTTAAGTGTCGTGAGAGGTGTTGGAAAAGTCCTGGGTTTAAACCTGGGATTTGGCAAAAATTTTGATTTTAAGTGAATTTAACCTTGGATGTGTGGAAGTAGGCCTTTTAAATTATTGTGTTAAAAAAATGACACAAGGAAGCATGTGGTCTAGTGGTTGTGGCGTCATTAAGGTTGCAAGGGAGCCTAGGTTCAAGTCTTGGCTCTTGCAATTTATTTTGTTTTTCTTTTAAAGGAACCTAGACTTTAGCCTATAGACTTTATAAGTAATTGTGGACAAAATGGGACACAAAGAGAGCTTGTGGCTTGGTGGCAAGGTGGCATGCAGCTTCTGCTAGGGGACTGGTGTTTGAATCCTATTGCAAGCAAAAAAGGGTATTTTTTTTTTTTTACATGTACCATGTAAATGGTTGTAATTGTTTAAAACTCTACTTGGTGGAGGTTTGAAGTGGTCTTGGAATTTGAATGTGTGGTGAGAATTGGTTAAGGAGTGATTTATGGAGAAATTTAAGGAGATAATTGTGTGTTTGAATAGGTAGGGGTTGTAACTGAGTTGGACTTTATGAATGTGACAAATTCAGTATAGAGTGGTGAGTGCCGTTTGTGGTCATTGTAGTGGTATTGCTGTATAATGTTGAGCTTTCTTTTTGGAATTTTCGTGCTGTCCCTTGTGCCAGATATTGGTTCTTTTCTCTACTAAACTGTGATTATTTTTTTCTTCTTACTCAAAAGCCGACTCTCTCCTTTTGGCTCATAACTGGAAAACACCTTTCTTTTCATCCATCTCACTTATCAACCTTAAGTTTTTCCTAAGCCTTGTTTAAGCTGAATAGTAAGCTTCTTCTCTTCTAATTCTTGTCTTTCCTGATTAACAAATCATAGCCGAATGCTTATTCTCTCTATTTCTCTTTCTTTATTTTTCATCTCTAGCAACCTTGGTTGTTGTCTTTTAATCTATGATTAGGCCGAATTTTAATTATTTTTTTCCTTCTTCTTCTTTTCTTCTTCGGTCGACTCTTGATAACTGTTATTGACTGATTATCTCCCTCCCCATCTGCTTCTTTTTGCATTGATAAGGTTTGTGGTTCATTGGCCAAATGTTGTGACCGAACTTCTCTTCTCTCCTAACGCTCTTTCTTTTGATTTGAAGGAGGGTGTAAACCGAATGCTAATCTGTTCCTTTCTTCATCTGCTTCTTCAGCCTCTAAAGTGCCGAATATGCTCTTCTGTTGAGGGCTGACGGAGTTCGATCTATCTGTTAGCCGATTGTTAGGGGTAAGTGGTGTGTGTTTTCAAATATGGCAGAATGTCTAGTTCCCTTGTTGGCCGTGTGTTTTCTTAGGATATTATTTGTTTAACTTGGTTTTGATACTGATGTTTTGTAGATAACGTTTGTGATACAGATAAACCACAAGGAGGTGGGACCAATTCATAATCAAACGACTTAGGAAGTATAGGCCGATTCAGTCAATGTAGGTTTTAGTCTTGGGTTTGGTTTCTAGATTGGAAAGGCATGTTAACTCTTATGGAATGGTTAATCGAGTACTTTAATCAAATATAGGTTCTATGCTCATGGGTTATTATGTTTCTCTCCATCAAGGTGTGTATCTCTACCCTGTCTCTGACAGTCGGCTGAAAAGCTGAAGGTGTGTATTCATACCATTGTTTAACTGCGAATCGGCAAAAGCCGAAAAGTCGAAACGCCAAAACCTCAGCATTCGAAGCCTCACGAGGGTGTGAACACATGTGGGGAGAACCGAGCCCACAAAATATGGGCGATAGGCTGAAGCGGCCACCGTGAGCGTTCTCGTGGACTTGGGCTGTTATGGGCCTTATTGGGCCGAAATGGGTCGTGTGGGCCTAATGGGCTCGTGGGCTCTATAAGGACAAAATCTCTGGTAATTGACAAATTATGAATTGGGCTAGGTGAGCCAGATGAGTGTGTGGGCCCATTTGGGCTGAGTAGTGAGCCTAAGGCCCATTTACACTATTGTGACCACTTAGGTCATCTGAGTCGTTCGTGACAACTATTGACCTTCTGAAGGGTCATTATCTGTACCGAGACCCCATTATTGGTAAAATAACCAAAATACCCCTGGGAAATAAAATTATCGTTTTACCCCTAACTGACGAAATGACCGTTACAACCCTAGTGGTAGGTTGACTGATGTATGTATGATATTTATATGATTGATACCGAGCATGACATCCTGCATTTCACGTATGTTATTATGACATGTCATCCTACATGGGGTTGGGTTAATATTGACGGTGGAAGTGTATGGCTTATAGCCGTTCTGTTCAAGGCTTACAGCTTTTCTGTTTATGACTTGTAGCCATTATGTTAATTGGTAGCATTGTTGTGATACTTATGGCTTTTACCTATTCTGTCTATGGCATTAAGCCATTCTGTTGACTTAGTGCTGCAATCGGTGCTAAGCTTGGTGTGTTGGCCAGGTGGGTCAATTTATTCCCCACATGGTGTATTGGTTGGTACGGGCGGTGTATTGGTTGCATTGGGCTAGATTGCTGTCTGCATATCTGCATCTGATACTGATTCTGTATTGGGCCTAGGCCCACCTGCTTCTGTTAATGGCCTAAGGCCCACCTGATAGTGTTTCTGTGATGGGCTCAGGCCCAGTCTGTTTCTGCATACTGTATATATGACTGTCTGTATTATAAAGGATTACACACTGAGTTTTCGCAAACTCACCCTTCTGTCTAACTGTACAGGTAATCCCCAGCCTTAGGCGATTTGGAGCCACAAGGGACTCGGAGGTGGCCACACGACCGTTGATGCTCTGCTATAGACTTTTTATTTGAATTTTATATTTTGGGTTTTAATTCTGTAATAAGGCCTTTGAGGGTATAAATTTTTAATTGGGCTTTTGATTTTTTTTAAATTGCCAAACGAATCTTCAAAATTAATAACTGTTTTCAAAAACACTAAAAAACACACGTTTTTATATTTCAAACTTTAGTAGCTTCTGTGATTTGAAATAACCTAAAGTTTCAATGCTAGACATTAAGTAAACGTTTTTGAGGAGATGATTTGCTAAATACGAGCAAAAGGATTTAAACATAGAAATGAACTTTTAACAACCAACGCAGTTTGTGAACAACGCTTTGATGTGACATGCCAAATTTGATCATAACGTCTGGGCCGGTTTGGGGTGTTACAATCACACACTAAAATCTATCAAATCAAAAACTCAAGTTCTTTCATTAAACACAAATAAACATACCAAAACCATTTCACATATATTTATATATGATTCATCCATGATTTACCTATATTCATATGGCATGCATAAGTGTTCAATAACACAACTATTTACACCATTATTTACAAACTTTCGAGTAAGAACATTAAAACATAATTAAGCTTGGCATAACTCAAAACATGCCAAATGGTCACATTAACATCAATCCCTATTACATTTAAGCTCTATACATGCCATTTATAACTATTAGCCAAAATAACCAAAACTACCAAAATGGTCGACGGATTGTGTGATAGAGCTACGACAAGACTCAAACCGATCAAGTTTGCCGATAATCTACAAGACAGAGAAAAACAACTACGTAAGCAACCAATGCTTAGTATGCTCGTATAAAGTAAACTTAAGCTTATTGGATAGAAAACGATAAACCATTCAACGTTGCTCACTAGATCATATGAATATTTTACTTTCCTATTCACAACACTTCACAGAGTTAGTAGATATACTTAAAAATATATCAACCTATGAAACATGACACATATTATGAAATAAATTTCAATATACAAACAATTCATCACATATTCAATTAGTTCCCTTTTCAATCCAATTACACGTACCATATTTTTCCATTTCATAAGATCATTAACATAAACCAATGCATACATATACCTTTCCATAACCAATAAAAATGGTTGTAAAAACAAAACCAATGACTAATCTGACACTTTAGCTTTTCCTCGATTTAAGTTTGGTTGATTCGTATCTTGATCTGAATAGTAATTTAACTTAATTAAACAATTCAAATAGTTTAAAACAACTAATTCCAACCTACAACCCATTTTAATGTGAATTTATGAAATTAACCCTAACATTTTAACTTTTATGCAATTTAGTCCCTAAATTTAAAACTTGCAAATTCACCATTTTTAAAGAAAAACCCTATTAGCCGAGTTTCCTAGGGTTCATAACAGTCCATAATTTCCACTATTATACATTTTTATCATTAAATTTTACAATTTTTTCAAATAAGCCCTTAGACCTTAAAATCATCAAAAATCACATAAAAAATACATTTATTTAGCAACCAAGCTTAATAATCTATTAATTAAATTCATAAACACTAAAAAATCATTCATGACAAGTCCCTAGACTTTTAACAACTGTAAAAAATTAACCTTCAGGCTAGCTATATTAAGCTAATACGAGCTTAAAACATAAAAATCACTAAAAATGGGCATCAAACACATACCATGCACAAGAATTTGGCTTGGCCGAAAGTTCCCCCCTTCAAAAAGGTGATTCAATTTTGAAAAGAAAAATGAGGAAATTGATATTAATTTTACACTTTTGTTTTGTTTAACCTTTTATCTAATTATTAAATTACAAAATTAACCTTTAAAAACTATTAAAATTACACCAAAACCAACCAATATCATCCACTAACTATAGGTATGGCATAATTACCATCCAAGTCTATTAATTTACTATTTCAAAGCTATTAGACCCTTTTAACTAATGGAAATCAACTTTTGTTACTTTCACGATTTAATCTTTTTTACTAAATTAACTAATTAAACATTAAAATTTCTTAACCAAATTTTAATACGACCCTAATAATTCTCGTAAAAATTAAAAAAATATTATAATACTAACTCGGTCGTCGAAATTGTGGTCCCAAAACCACTATTTCTGACACCACTGAAAATGGGTTGTTACAGTGAGAAAAGATATTGTTTCTATGAAGACTAAAAGTACAAGTAATTATCTTTTTTCTATTATTTAATTGGATAATTAGAGCGATTTATTGATAACTAAAATTAACTAAATTAATTAACTACAAATGCGACAAAGAATAAATTAGAAAAATAATCAAGTAAAACAATACCCAGGACAAAATTCACCTAAATTTCATTTGTCATTATCAATCTAAATTACACAATTTCTTTCACTTAGTATCTTGATCCATAGAAATCTCTAAATTATGCTAATATCTCTCTTCAATAATAAGAGCAACTGACTCTAGGTTGATTAATTGAAATTTCTTTCTAATTAAAACCACTATTATCGTATTAACTCGATATTTGGATTCCCCTATCAGATTTGACTCTAATTCGATAGATTTATGTCATCATACTTCTAGGATTGCATGCAACTCTACTCAATTACGCTAGATCTACTCTTAAATAGGTTTTATTCCTCCTCTGATTTAAGGGCATCAAACATGGATCAATAGTCTAAAAATATTAAACCAAGAATTAAACACATATAATTGAGAACGAGATTTTAAGTCTTTATTGCATAAAATAAAAATCAAACGATAAGATCCACACTAAGCTTCATCTCCCTAGGTATTTAGAAAATTAGTTTATGCTTGTAACGAAAAATATCCCAAAGATAGTATATCCAAAAGAAATAAAGAAACTCATTATAATCTCCTAAGAAATCAGCTGAGAGTCTTCACTCTTGATGGAAATCTTCTTTAAACTACTTCAATAGTGTTTTTCAAGTTGTTTTCTTGAGTATTCTATGACAGCTCTCTTTTATCTTCTTATTTTTGTCATATATAGGTCTAAGAATGCCTAAAAAACTCTACAAATTGTGTTTTTCCGCAGTTTGGAGTGCGATTCATGAAATTAAAATAGCCTGCCACATGGTTGTATGGTAGACCGTGTTGATTGGTCCAGCCCATGTGGCTCCTGTAACTTGCTTCAATTTTTTTATTTTCACTCATTTTGCTCCCAAATGCTCTCCTAAGTATAAAAACATGAATTTAAAGGATTAGGAGCATAAAATTCACAATTAAAATTGAATAATCATCCAAAAATGCATTAAGAATGAGACTAAAACATGTTACTTTTAGCACCTATCATTAGGGTATTTACAGTTTCAAGTGTTGCTCTTGGATATCCTACCGATGGCTGAGGTCCTGCATATGTTGCAGATTCTCCACAGCTCGTGTGAGCAACATCATGTAGCATAACATCCTGACCCACAACTCATCTGAGTAGGCCCATTTCACAGTTCATGTGAGCATTTATAGTCACACTTCATTTAAGCATTTACTGTCACAACTTGTGTGAGCATTGTTCTCGTGTAACGCCCGCTTAATTTGTTTCCGTTTCTATAAACATCTAACAAAAATAAGCATCTGCTTCAGTGGCTAAGTGTTCTGGGTGTGTGTGAGAGGTCTTGGGTTCAAGTCCTACCTTTAACAAATTTTGGTTAATTTTGGTTCGGTTGATTGTGAGAGTTTGGATGGAGTTAGAAGTCTGTATAAGTGGGTAGTTATTAGTTGGTTAGTGGGGAATTTAGTGGGATATTAGGGAGATTTTTAAATCCTTTATCTTTATCTTTATTTTATTTTTTATTTTCTCCCCAAAAATTTTTTACGGTAAATTTCTTCTGTTTTTTCCCCTTTCTGACATTTCTTTTCTCCTTCTTTGCAAACCTCTGCTTTGTTCTTCTTCATTTCGGTTCGTGAAATCTATTGTTCAATAGTGCTGTTGGAATTTTCCAGTTCTCCTTTTGGTTCGGTAAGTATAACTCTATTTGCCATTAATAGTAGGTGTTGAGATATTAGCGTTGTTAATTGGCAACCATTATTTAGTGATTAATCGACGAATTCTGTGTTTAGGTGAAGGTTGTGAGGTGGAAAATTTCTCTACAACAGCATGATTCGAGGTCGTGGTGGTTTTTGTTAGCGGTGAGTCAGTTTTTGTGTAATTGGTTAAATCGGGTTAGACTCGTAAATTGGTTGCTAAATGTATTGAGTACTCTATTTTTAGGTGCTGGTGGTTTTGGAAGTGGTTTCATGGTGAAAATGTTCCAGGTGTATTCTTAAAATACAGAAAATCGAGTTTTGGCGAAAGCCGAAAAACCATTCTGTCGACGCCACATGAGCGTGTGCCTGGCCTTCTGGTTGGCTGTGTGTGAGACACGACTGTGTGTTTGATGAAGGAAAGGCTGTGCACATGACACGACTGTGTGATAGTGTGGGTGTGACTGTGTGGGCTTACACAGGCATTCCACACGGACGTGTGGGATATGGGCCAGGCCGTTTGGGCCTACACGAGTATGTAAGCCGAAAATTTCAAAATTTTCCCTAAGGTCATACAATTCGTTCCGATCGACTGTATGCCTACTGTAGGGTTGGTAAGGACTAACCAAACCCTAAACTATGTGATTAGATATTCTGATAGGCTGGCTTGTGTAGGATATTGATGAGTATATTTGTTCCGATTGAGTGTATGTATATGATATTTGTTTATGAGCAAGTTATACATGTTATTATTGTATCTGTTATTTCTGTATCTGTGATTGGGAAAGCACTGTATATGTAGAGTAAGTGTTTTGCATGGCGATCATCACCTATATTCTAGCAACCTGGCTGCAAATTATCTGATATGTGTCATAATGACATGATGTGGTGTGTAGGGATCTGTGGGGGTTTTTTTAACCCCATATGGTGTGATAGGATGGTTGGAGATAGTGTGTAGAGGATGGGGATATGATTCAACTTATCTGTTTTGCATATCTGCTTCCATTATCTGTATCTATAAAGGACTTAAGTCCGAATCTAAATCTGAACCTGAGAGTGTGTATATATCTATATGTATGGCATGTCTAATTTGTTGGGTTATACACTGAGTTTACAAAAACTCACGTCTGTCTGTCTGATCTGTTTATTAATCCATAGACTTAGACGGATCGGTGCTGCGGAGCCTCTCGGTGACCACAAGTTTGTAAACGGTTAAAGATTATGGTTTATTTTAATTTAAGGTTTATTCTGGTAGTTTTGTAATAATTGGACTATTTAGACTGTTGATTAAATTTTGGGATTTGGATTTTCATTTTAACTCATTACTTGCTACAGTTATCTAAAAATGTGGTTTTTACTAAACAGATTTTCTGACAATACAAACAGGGTTTTCAAATATAACATTTTTTATGACTTTAATAAAATAATTAAATAAACGCTGTCAATAATGGTTATAAATGAACCTGTTTTTTTTTTAAATTGAAAACTTTGCCGAAATGACTCTGTTTTCAACACCCTTCTTTGTGACATCTTTGGATTCGGTCATAACGTTTAGGCCGGGTCAGGGGTGTTACATTTAGTGGTATTAGAGCTAGGTTACAAAACTCAGGTTGTGAATTTTGGGTTTCAAAATTGTGTTTTAAAAAGAATAGATTTTCAAATAATTTGGATAGTTTGTGAAAGTATATGGTACATCGAGTCTCCGGCCTCGATCTTGTATGTTTTTCTGAACTTAGATAAAACTTTTTAAAAACACTGTAGTTAGCATTTTTGAAATTATACTGAGTTAAGTTAGAGACTAAAAGCTCTGAAAAACTTCTGAACTTTTGATAATTTAAGCATAAAATATATGCTAATAAATACTGGAATTGATGCATAAAATTTTATAATGTAGACAAATTTGAAATATACGATTAGTGCTCGTGGAACTCGCAGTCGTAGCATTCTTGGTCAAGGTAGAGGCCGTAGGGGGCTCTAGCTGTATCTTCCTCTCTGAGTAGTATGCCTAATTTAAACACGAGTGATACACCGGTTTCACCTGCTACTGAGACTGGGTCTCAAAGTCACTTGGCTGGGGACAACGCACTATCCTAAGCCATGCTGACGGTGCTGGAGAGGGTCGTTGGACACTATTCTGGATCTAAGGACCATGGGTCGGTAATTGAACGACTCCAGTCCAATGGAGCTGAGCTATTTAGGGGTGTCACTGGAGTCGTCCCTATAGTGGCCGAGTATTGGTTAAAGGCCACCGAGAGGATTATGAACGACATCAACTGTACTTCTGAGCAAAAACTAAAGGGAGTAATTTCTTTGCTTCGAGATAAGGCATATCCGTTGTGGTTTTTGGTTGAGGAGGGTACTCAACGAGACTGTCTGAACTGGGATTATTTCAAGACTGCTTTCCAAGGGAAGTATGACGGTGCGAGATATTTGGATGCTCGTAGGCTTGAGTTCATGAATCTCACGCAAGGTGATAAATCAGTGGCCGAGTATGAGGCCGAGTTTCTAAGGTTGAGCCCCTACGCTCGACGCATAGTGGCGTCTGAGTATGAAAAATGTGTTCATTTTAAAGACGGTTTGAGGGTTTTGATAGCTCCACAGAGAGAGCGTGAGTTTTCTATTTTAGTGGATAAGGCGAAGATCACCGAGGAGGTTAAGCACGTGGAGCGCCAAAATAGGGACCATGTGCGAGGCAAGAATAAGAGGGATTCAGAGACCTCTAGTTCTGTTCAAAGGCCTAAAAAATGGGCCAGACCTGATGGGCCTATTAGAGTAGGGGTTCTTGTCCCTCCTTCGGGGATTCAGCATTATGGTGATTATGGTAGGCGCCATCCAGACTAGTGTTGGAGAAGGTTAGGGGCTTGTTTGAGGTGTGGATCATTGGAGCATCGTATTTGAGAGTGTCTACAGCGGGCTGATAAAATGCAAGTTTCAGGACCGAGTTCTATACAGCTTCAAAGGGCAGTTCAGCAACCACCTCAGGGCTGTGGACTGCCTAGGGGTGGTAAGGGTCTAAGCTGAAGGTAGAGAGCACCGGGCAGCGGTGCTAGTCAAATTGAGGCAAGACAGCCTGCACTGGTTTATTGCATGACGCCGATAAGATAGAGATGCTCCTAATGTTAGCATGGGTACATTCTTTATTTTTGATGTACCTTATACTGCTCTGATAGACATAGGTTCTACACACTCCTATGTAGCTAGTAATGTTTCTGAAAACTTAGGGATTTCTGTGGAGAGCACTTCTACTGAGATTACTGTACTGAGTCCATTGGGGCAGTCTATTCGGGTTAATAGACTTTATAAGAATATACCATTAGAAGTACAATGGGCAGTATTTTTGACAAATCTGATGGAGCTACCGTTTGAGGAGTTTGATCTAATTCTGGGTATGGACTGGTTGGTTACACACTGAGTTAGCTTGGATTGTACGACTAGGAGGGTTGTTCCGAGGATAGCAGATGATAAAGAAGTCGTTGTGATCGGTGAGCATCGATATTACTTGTCTAATGTGATATTCGCTCTAGTGGTAGAGAAATTAGTTCGAAAAGGGTGTGAGGCGTATTTGGCTTACATCAGTGTTCCTGTTTTTACGGACTCTTCTGTAGGGGATATCAGAATAGTGAGAAAATTTTCAGATGTCTTTCCTGAGGAGTTACTGGGTTTACCTCTGAATCGAGAAGTTGAGTTTGGCATTGAGCTTCTACCGGGTACAGCTCCAGTGTCCATCGCTCTATACCGTATGGCACCGAAAAAGCTTACGAAGCTTAAGGCTCAACTTCAAGAACTTCTGGATCGTGGTTTCATTCGTCCTAGTGTGTTTTTATGGGGGCACTAGTTCTTTTTGTAAAGAAAAAGGATGGTACCATGAGGATGTGTATTGAATACTGGCAGTTAAATAAGCTAACAATGAAGAATAAGTATCCACTTCTGAAGATCGACAACTTGTTTGATTAGTTCTAAGGGGC
This sequence comes from Gossypium stocksii, assembly GCA_020496765.1. Taxonomy (NCBI): domain Eukaryota; kingdom Viridiplantae; phylum Streptophyta; class Magnoliopsida; order Malvales; family Malvaceae; genus Gossypium; species Gossypium stocksii. The sequence continues at coordinate 98,823,546 of CM035632.1, read as the reverse complement.
TACAGTATTTTCAAAAATTGATATCTGCTCTGGGTATCATCAGCTTAGTGTTCAAGAAGGGGATGTTCATTAGACGATATTTAGGACTCGTTATGGGCATTATGAGTTCCTAGTTATACCCTTTGGACTAATGAATGCTCCGGCTGCATTCATAGATTAAATAAACTAAGTTTTTTTTAGCCATTTCTAGATTATTTCATTGTGGTCTTCATCGATGATATTCTTGTTTACTCTAAGACTGAGGATGAGCATTATAAGCATATTAGAGTAGTGCTTCAGATGCTCCGAGAGAAACAACTCTACGCTAAATTGAGCAAATATGAGTTTTGGTTGCGTGATGTAACTTTTCTGGGGCACGTAGTTTCTGTCAAGTTGATCTGAGTCGATCCTAAAAAGATTCAGGCAGTACTTGATTGGAAACAGCCTAAGAATGTATATAAGGCCTGTACCTCTCTGGGTCTTGTGGGATATTATCAGCAATTTGTCGGGGGGTGCTCGCTGATTATAGCATCTTTGACTAAGCTTCTATGTAAGGGTGTTCCTTTTGTCCGGACTGATGCAGAGCAATCGAGTTTCGAGAAGCTCAAGTATGTTCTCACTCAGGCCCTATTCTGATATAGCCTGAACTTGGTAAAGAACTTGGGGTGCGTACTGATGCAGGATGGTAAGGTTGTGGCTTATGCGTTCTGTCAACTTAAGTCACATGAAGGGAATTATCTGACGCATGATCTCGAGTTAGCTATTGTGGTTTTTACGTTAAAAATCTAGAGGGATTATCTGTATGGTGAGAGGTGTATCATCTACACTGATCATAAGAGCCTCAAGTACCTCCTTACTCAAAAGGAGTTGAATCTTTGACAGCGTCGATGGATTAAGCTACTCAAAAAATTATGACTGCACAATTGAGTATCATCTCGGTAAGGCCAATACGGTGGTCGATGCTCTTAATCATAGAACGATGACTAATTTGAGAGCGATGTTTGCTTGTATTAGTCTATTCGATGATGGAGGTCTATTAGCTGAGTTACAAGTTAAGCCGACTTGGATTGATCATATTCGGGTTAAGTAGTTCGGGGATGAGTGTTTGGTTCAACGATTTCATCAAATTGAGAATGGTGGTACTTTTGATTTTGGTTTGAATAAGGATGGAGTTTTGTGTTTTTGAGGTCGGGTTTGTGTACTGAATGATTCTGATATGAGGCAATCGATCTTGGGGGAGGAGCATAGTAGCCTTCATGCTATGCATCCCAGTAGTAATAAAATGTATCGCGATCTTTGTAAATTGTACTGGTGGTCGGGTTTGAAGCATGAGGTTATAGATTTTGTTACTCGTTGTCTGACGTACAAGCAAGTTAAGGCCGAGCACCAATTGCCTGCGAGTTTGCTATAACCCGTTAAGATTCTTTTATGGAAATAGAAGCGAGTGATGATGGACTTCATTAACGGGTTGCCCTTGATACCCACCAAAAAGGATTTTGTTTGGGTTATCGTGGATCGATTGACCAAGTCTATTCATTTTATTTCGGTTCAGACTGGCTACTCACTATAGAAGCTAACGAAGCTCTATATCTCTGAAATTGTAAGACTGCATGGGGTTCCAATTTTGATAATTTTTTATAGGGATCCTTGTTTCACTTTCGGGTTCTGGAAGAAACTGCATGAGGCTCTGGGTTTGAGAATGGACTTCAGTATTACGTTCCATCCTCAAACCAATAGTCAACCTGAGAAGGTGATTCAGATACTAGAGGATATGCTTCAGAGTTCTGTGATTGATTTCTGAGGTAGTTAGAAGGATTTTTTACCATTAGTTGAGTTTCCCTACAGCAACAGTTTCCAGTCTAGCATTCAGATGGCACCTTACGAGGCCTTGTATGGTCATAAGTGTTACTATGTTAGACTAAGTTAGGTGAGTGACTGATTCTGGGTCCTGAGTTGGTTTTTGAGACCGAAGTCCTATGTAGATTTGAAAAAGAGAGATATAAAATACTCTGTAGGTGACTCCGTCTTTCTTAAGGTTTTTTCATTAAAGAAACTTATGAAATTCGATTGTAAGGGCAAGTTGAGCCCTAGGTTCATTAGGCCGTATCGAATTCTGAAGCGTGTGGGACCGGTCGCTTATTAGTTGGAACTACCTCCAGAGTTGGACCATATCCACGATGTATTCCACATCTCGATGTTGAGTTGATACCAATCTGATTCATCTCATGTTGTTACTGTTGAGGAGATCGACGTTAGACCAGATTTGACTTTTGAGGAGGAGCCAGTTCAGATTTTGGATCGAGATGTTAAGGTTCTGAGGAGGAAATCCATACCGTTAGTGAAGGTTTTGTGGCGGAATAATGACACTGATAAAGCCACATGGGAACCTGAGGACTCGATGCGCCAACAGTATCCTCATCTGTTCAGTTCAGGTAAATTTTGAGGTCAAAATTTCTTTTAGGGGGCAGAGTTGTAATGTCCCACTTAATTTGTTTCCATTTCTGTAAGTATCTGACACAAATGAGTATCTGCTTTAGTGGCTAAGTGTTGTAGGTGTGTATGAGAGATCTTGGGTTCAAGTCCCACCTTTAACAAATTCTGGTTATTTTTTTTATCCAAGCCTTACCCTTTTTAAGTGGGCTTATATAAAATTGTCTGTTAATCCATATCAGAATGAGCCTGCTGGTTCAGGTCGTAAAGAGTTAGTGTGTTGAAGGTTTGGTATTCGAATCTCTATGTGAGCAAGGGCGTTAATTTTTGCTTCAGTTGACTGTGAGAGTTTGGATGGAGTTCGAAATCTATATAAGTGGGTAGTTATCAGTTGGTTAGTTGTGGATTTAGTGGGATATTGGGGGATTTTTAAATCCTTTATCTTTATTTTTATTTTATTTTTTATTTTCTCCCCAAAAATTTCTGACGGTAAATTTCTTCTGTTTTTCGGCCTTTCATACATTTCTTTTCCCCTTCTCTGCAAACCTCTGCTTTGTTCTTCTTCATTTTGGTTCGTGAAATTTGTTGTTCAATCGTGCTATTGGAATTGTTGGGTTTTCCTTTTGGTTCAGTAAGTAGAACTCTATTTATTGTTAACGTTAGGTGTTGAGATTTAGCGGTGTTAATTGGCAACCATTATTTGGTGATTAATCCATGAAATCTGTGTTTAGGTAAATGTTGTGAGGCAAAAAATTTCACTGCAATGGCTTAATTCAAGGTCGTAGCTGTTTTTGTTAGCGATGAGTAAGTTTTTGTGTAATTGGTTAAATCAGGTTATACTCATAAATTGGTTGCTAAAGGTATTGGGTACTCTATTTGTAGGTGTTGGTGATGTCGAAAGTGGTTTCGTGGCGAAAACGTTCCAAGTGTATTCCCAAAATGCAGAAAATTGAGTTTTGGCAAAAGACAAAAAACCATTCTATTGACACCACATGACAATGTGCCTGGCCATGTGGTTAGCCGTGTGCAAGACACGACCGTGTGTTTGACGAAGGTAAGGCCATGTGCATGACATGACCGTATGATGGTGTAGCTGTGGTCGTGTGAGCCACACGAGCTAGGCCGAGTTGGGCGTGTGGGCCCACACGGACATCCCACACGAGCGTGTGGGATCTAGGCCAGCCCGTGTGGGCCATACATGTGAGGCCAATCTGGGCGTATGGCCCTAAAATTTAAAATTTCCCTTCCGGTCGTACGGTTCATTCCGATTGATTGTGTGCCTACTGTAGGGTAGGTAAGGGCTAACCAAACCCTAAACTATGTGATTGCCTATTCTAATAGGCTGCTTTGTGTAGGATATTGATGAGTATATCTATTCTGATTGAGTGTATGTATATGATATTTGTTTATGAGCATGCTATGCATGATATTATTATATCTATAACTGGGGCGGAACTGTATATGTGGACAAGTGTTCTGTATGGTGATCATCGCCTGTATTCTGGTAGCTTGGCTACAAATTTTTTGATATGTGTCATAATGACACGATGTGGTGTGTACAGATAGGTGGGTGTTTTTAACCCCACATGGTGTGATGGGATGGTCAGAGATGGTGTGTAGAGGATGGGGTTAGGATTCTGCTTATCTGTTTTGCATATCTACTTCCATTATCTGTATCTGTAAAGGACTTAAGTTCGAATCTGAATCTGAACCTGAGAGTGTGTATGTGATATTTGTATGTATGGCATGTCTAATTCTATTGGATTACACACTGAGTTTATGAAAACTCACGTCTGTTTATCTGATCTATTCAGGTAATCCACAGACTTAGGTGGATTGGTGCTGTGGAGCCTCTCAGTGACCACGAGTTCGTAAACAATTAAAGATTATGGTTTATTTTAATTTTGAGGTTTATTTTGGGAGTTTTGTAATAATTGGACTCTTTGGACTGTTGGTTAAATTTTTGGATTTGGATTTTTGTTCTAACTCATTACTTGCGACGGTTATCTAAAAACATGGTTTTTACTAAACAAGATTTTCCGACAATATGAACGAGGTTTTCAAATATAACGTTTTCTATGACTTTCGCTATAAAATTATGTTTTGGGAAAATAAAATAATTAAATAAACGCTTTCAATAATGGTTATAAATGAACTTGTTTTTTTTTTAAGTTGAAAACTTTGCCGAAATGACTCTGTTTTCAAAACCCTTCTTTGTGACATCTTCGAATTCGGCCATAACATCTAGGCCGGGTTAGGGGTGTTACATCTCGCGTATCCAACTTTATTTCATTATGGTTCATCAGGTGAAAAATAAGTAAACAGAAGTGGTAATATGAAATTGATATATGAAATGTTTATATGTTAATAGATATATGAAACGATTATATGAAGTGTTTATACGAAATATTTATATGAATATAAACATGTGAAAAGGGACATTTGAAATGAAAACTTGAAATAAAGATGTTAAATATTAAATGACTATGTGATGGTTGGTTTATGTACCAATTGTGTTTTTTGGTATATGCTTGGTAACATGATAAAGTTACATGTTTTATATATAAACTCACTAACCTTTTGAGACTTGTGATGTGTATAAGTAATTAATGAACTCATGATCAGGATATTGAATTATCTTGTAAAATGTTTAAATTACATCATTTATGGTAAGTTAAAGTTTAAGTTTATTATGAAGCTACTAAGCTTTACACAAGTTTACCTCGTTTTGGTTTTTCTTCTTTGTAGATCGTCGAATTCGAGCTATCGATTGGATTGCTTTTCAAGATCACACTATCTGTCAACACTTTTGGTAGTTATATACTTAATTTGACCATGTTATAAGTGGCATGTAGATAAGATTTTGGTATTAATTTATGCGATAAGTATTTGGTTATGTTTTGAGTCTTTTGGTATATGAATCAATATATAAATAACAAGTTTTAATGGTTTGGTATAAATGGTTGATTATGACAAATGCTATTTAGGACTTATTTGATGATTGAATAATGTTGACATGTTGAGTTTGTTTTGCTTTGGATAGTTGTTGTTTCATGTTTGATTATGAAATGTTGTGGTTGTATTTTCTTGGCACTTTTGGTATATCATGACCATATGTTCATATGAGAATATTGAGCTATGTTTGGTAAGTTGGTTGTGAATGAAATAGATGGAATGGCATGTTTTATAAGCTTTTGAATTAGGAACTGTGAATGTTGTGTAATGCCCCAAAAGTTTTATTTATGTTTCTGTTTAAATATGAAAATTATCTGTTATGTGCCGCATTCGGTACGACCTGGTGTGGAGGGCTAGATGGGTGTTTTAAACCCCACATGGTATGTAGGGATGGTCAGAGATGGTGTGCAGAGGCTGGTGGGTAGGATACTGATTTTTGTTGCTATATGCATACTGTGACTGAGATATATTTGAACTGTTTCTGAATGGGCTAAGACCTAAACTGTAACTGAATCTGTAATGGGCTTAGGCCCAGACTGCATTTGACTAATAATTGTTGTTTGACTATATGCGTGTTTTCTGTGGGGATTACACACTGAGTTTATGAAAACTCACCCTTCTCTGTTTAATCTGTACAGGTAATCCCCAGACATAGACGGATCGGTGCAGCGGAGGACTCAACGGTGACCACCATCATTTGCTTTATTTCTACTTTTGATTTAGTTTTATTATCTTTCTATTATTTTTGGGGTATTTTGATGTACTTTGGAACTTTTGGACTGTTTGCTTTTATTTTGGATTTTAACTGTTTTATAGACTTTTAAACTGCAAAACTCAATGAATACTCAGTTTAATTAAAAATAATGTTTTTCCTAAACGTGAAAGGTTTTCTTTCAATATCATGGTTCTAAAAGCTTCCGCTACAGAATATGTTTTTAAATGAATCAAATTAATGAGAAAATGATTTTGAAATTGACGAGAGATAAAAAGAAGCTAATAAACAAAAATGGTTTTAATTTGACAAATTTGATTTCAAATCCCATTCCATGTGATATAGCCAGATTCGGCCGTTACTTCTAGGCCATAACGTCTAGGCCATAATATCTAAATAAATAAATTTAACCATCAATTTAACATGTCATGTTCATATGTACCATTCTCTATAATTCACTATTATTTATAGTTTATTCAAAGCTGTCTACTTGAGTTGTAGTCACTAAATTATTTTTATCTTGAGCTACAGAGCTCCAAATTAAGATCTGCTAATTTTCCTTAAAACAAGACTCACATATCTTCTTACCATAAAATTTTAAGAATTTTTAGTTTAGCCAATAAGTACAGTTTATTCTTTAAAGTCACCCTTATTCTGCTGTATGATAGTTCTAACCCTTCTTCACTAAAAATTAATTATCTCCTCGTACGGGATTCGGATAATGTTCCTGTTTATTTATCATGAAAATAGACTCAATCAAGATTTCAAAAATATAAATTTAAGCCCGTAATTATTTTTCTCCAATTTTTGGCTATTTTTCAAATTTTGAATAGGGAACTCAAAATCATTCTGACCTTATCTCACAAAATTTATTATATCTCATGATTTACAATTCCATTACTTTCATTGTTTCTTTTATGAGAAACTAGACTCAATGAGATTTAATTAAATATTTTTTCATCCTCTAATTCGATTTCCACAATTTATGTTGATTTTTCAAAGTTAGCCTACTACTGTTGTCCAAAACTATTTTAGTGCAAGAGGTTTATTACCATTTTCCCTCTAAGCTTTTAATAAATGATAATTTTGTCCCTACTCAATTAACCTCTCAATTGAGCTTATTTTTCTCAATTAATACTTTATCCTATCAACTTAAACTATTTTAGTGCAAATCAGAATTTCAGCACTAGACTTCAATTTCACACTCTTTTACAAATAGGTCATAAATATCTACTTTCTATTCATTTCATTCAATAAATTCATCATATAATAAGATTAAAGCTTCAATTCCATGCTAAATCATCATATACTTATAGCACTCAACCATGGATACTTTCAATTTCATCCATGAAATAAAAAATTAATGAGTTTAATAGTAGGACCTAGTTGTAAAAGTCTTAAAACACAAAAATTACAAGAAAAAGGCAAGGATTAACTCACTTGGTGCAAAAATTATGAAATACCAGCTTGAATAAACCCTTAGTACATTTTTGGCTGATGAAAATGGAGAAAATATGAAGAGACTTCTAGTTATTCCAATTTAGTCCCATTTTTATTTTAGTCAATTTTGTTATTTTCCCATTTTGCCCTTATTTCATTAATTCTCCTGATTTTTCTCTGTTTATGCCACCCAAAATATCTCCTTTGGCCTTATTTGCACTTTATGTCCCTCCTCATTTGACAACTGAGCTATTTAATCCTGCTAGTAACTTTTACACCCTTTTCAGTTTAGTCTTTTTTATTTAATTAACTACCCAAACGATAAAATTTTCTAACGAAATTTTAATACCGTATTAATAACATTTCATAAATATTTATAAAAATATTTTTGATTCGGTTTTATGAGATCGAGGCCTCGATACCTTATTTTTACACAAGTTCTTCAATAATTTTTTTTCTAACTAACAACTAAATCGATAAAATTTTTCTATCAATATTTTCATACTATTTTCCTATCATATCAATATTCATGCAAAAAGATTAAAATAAATTTCTCGTTAAATCAGATTTGTAGTTATGAAACCATTGTTCCGATAACCTTGAATTTAGGCTATTACAACTCTCTCCCTTTAAGGATTTTCGTCCTCGAAAATCTTACCTGTAAAGAAGTTCGGGTATTGTTTCCTCATTGCCTCCTCCAGTTCCCATGTCGCTTCCTCAGTCTTGTGCTTTTGCCATAATACTTTCACCAAATTTATCTTTTTATTTCTGAGCTCCTTTGTCTGCCATGCCAAAATTTTAACTAGTTCTTCACTGTAATTCATATCCGGTTGAATCTCCACTTCTGTCAGAGAAATAACTTGTGACTGATTCGATCGATACCGTCGTAGCATAGACACATAAAAAAACATTATGGATTCTATCAAGTTCCGGTGGTAATGCCAATCGATAAGCGACCGGTCCAATTCTTTCTATAATTTCATATGGCCCGATAAACTTGGACTCAATTTACCCTTTCGACTGAATTGGAGAACTTTCTTCCAAGGAGACACTTTTACCTTGTCACCAACCTGAAATTCAATCTCTTTTCGTTTAACATTAGCATATGACTTCTGACGATCGGAAGCTGCTTTTAGACTATTCCGAATCACCTTTACTTTTTCTTTTGTTTCCCGGATTAAATCAACCCCATGTATCTTTTTTTCACTGAGCTATATCCAATATAACGGTGTTCTACATTTTCTACCATACAAAGCTTCATACGGAGTCATTTTAATACTAGACTGATAACTGTTATTGTAAGCAAATTCAATCAAAGGTAGATACCTCTCCCAATTACCTTCAAACTCTAGTATACAACATTGGAGCATATCTTCCAATACCTGAATTACACGTTCAGATTGGCCATTTGTCTGAGGATGAAATGCATTGCTGAAATACAACTGAGTACCTTAGGCTTCTTGCAATTTGTCCCAGAAACGAGACATAAATCGGGGATCGCTATCTAATATAATAGAGACAGGCACTCCATGTAGCCTGACAATCTCAGATATGTACAATTCAGCCAGTTTATCTAAAGAATAATCCATAGTACTGGAATAAAGTGCATCGACTTTGTCAATCGATCAACAAACACCCAAAAGGCCTCTTTTTTCCTTAGAGACAACGGTAACCTAGATACAAAATCCATAATAATTCTTTCCCATTTCCATTCCGGTATAGTGATTGGCTGAAGTAACCCCGAAGGTACCTGATGTTTAGCTTTAACCTGCTGACATACCAAACACTTTAATACATACTTAGAGATATCACGTTTCATGCCTGGCCACCAGTACATGTTTTTCAGATCATTATACATTTTATTACTCCCTGGATGTACAGACATAGTACCACTGTGAGCCTTGTATAGAATCTTCTGTAGAAGCTCTGAATTCTGAGGTACACATACCCTGTCTCTGAATAACAAACAACCATCAATCCCAACCTGAAATTTAAAATTAGTACCCGACTCACATTGTGCTCGTTTAGCTTGTAAATTTTCATTATTTTTCTGAGCCTCACAGATCTACTGTAGAAACACTGGTCTAGCTTTCATTTCAGCTATAATTGAACAATCATCAGATAATGATAACCGGGTATTCTTAGCTCGCAAAGCAAATAAAGATTTCTGACTCAAAGCATCAGCTACAACATTAGCCTTACCCGGATGGTAATCAATAATCAAATCATAATCCTTTATCAGTTCAAGCCACCTGCGCTGTCTCAAATTCAAATCTTTCTAAGTCCTCAAATATTTCAGGCTTTTATGATCAGTATAGATATGAAATATCTCATCATACAAGTAATGCCGCCATATCTTCAGCGCAAATACAATAGCAGCTAATTCAAGATCATGTACTAGGTAATTTCTTTCATGTGGTTTAAGTTGTCTTGAAGCATAGGCTATTACTTTACATTCTTGCATCAAGACACAACCTAAACCATTTAATGAGGCATCACTGTAAATAACAAATTCCTTACCCGATTCAGGCTGTACTAGTACAGGTGCTTTCGTTAACAAATCTTTCAATCGGTCGAAACGCTGCTAGCATTGATCAGTCCACTCGAATTTAACATCTTTCTGCAATAAACGGGTCATCAGAGAAGCTATCATAGAGAACCCCTGTACAAATCTCCGATAAGAACCAGCTGAACCCAAGAAACTTCTAACTTCAGATACATTCTTCGGTGGACTCCAATTTACAATAGCTGAGATTTTACTCAAGTCTACCCTAATGCCTTTAGCACATACAATATGTCCAAGAAAACCCACTTCTTGGAGCCAGAATTCACATTTACTAAATTTAGCATAAACTTGCTTTTCACGCAGAATTTGCAACACTGTTCTCAAATGTTCTGCATGCTCATTTTCATCTCGAGAATAGACTAACATAACATCAATGAAAACTACTACATACCTGTCTAAATACGGTCTGAATATCCGATTCATCAGGTCCATAAATATTACAGGCGTATTAATCAGCCCAAACAGCATAACTAGAAACTCATAATGCCCGTACCTGGTTCTGAAAGTTGTCTTTGGCACCTTTGACTCCTTTACCCGTAACTGATAATAACCCAATTAGAGATCAATCTTTGAAAATACTGTAGCACCTTTCTGCTGATCAAATAAATCATCAATCTGGGGTAACGGGTACTTATTCTTTATGGTTACCTTATTAAGCTGTCGGTAGTCAATACACAGTCTCAAAGACCCGTTTTTATTTTTCACAAACAAAACTGGAGAACCCCAATATGAATGACTCAGTCAAACAAAACCCTTATCAATAAGTTCCTATAACTGTATTTTTAATTCCTTTAATTTTGTAGGAGCCATCTAGTACGGAGCTATGGAAATCGGAGTAGTTCCCGGAACCAAATCTATAGAGAATTCCACTTCTCTTTCTGGTGGCAACCCTAGTAATTCCTCTGGAAACACATCAGAAAATTCACATACCATTGGCACTGCCTGAATCTTTGACTCAGATACCTTGGTGTCTAATACATAAGCATCATACCCCTTTTTGACATACCTCTAAGCAGTAATAACTGAAATCACATCAGATAACCCCTCTGTCTGATCAGATTTAACCCAGAGCAACTCACCATTCTGACATTTTAACAAAATATATTTCTTTCTACAGTTTACTACTGCATCATGCTGGGTTAACCAGTCAATACCCAATATTACATCGAACTCATCAAAAGGAAGTAACATCAAGTCAGCCGAGAAACAATAACCTCTTACCATCAGTGGACAATTTTTTACAAATTTTATCCACCAAAACAGATTGGCCCAGAGGCTTCGAGACTTTAACCACAAATTCAATAGGTTCAATAGATAAATTTTTAACACATGCAAGCTTTATACATATATATATGAATGCATAGAACCGGGATCAATTAATGCAGTAATATTAGTGTCAAGTAAAGAAAATGTACCAATAATAACATTGGGTGCTGAGGTATCTTCTTTGGCACGGATGACATATGTTCTAGCTGGTGCTCATGTCTCAAACCTACCTATAGTATCTTTCGTAGCTCCTCGACTACCACTGACATTACCGAATGGTCGAGGTGGTCTGCCCCTCGAAGTTGGATTACTCGACTTCGATATCTGTTCAGCTTTTTTTTCACCCCCTTTTAGACAATCTCTAAGGAAATGATCAAATGAACCACATCGGTAACAAGCCTCACTTTTCAGCCAGCATTCTCCAAAATGAGCTTTATTACAGTACTGGCATCTCAGCTTAGGAGTACCGACACTGCCACACTGGTCATTGATAGAACAGATGGTCTTGGATTAGAACGTTGAGAACCTCGTTCTCTACTCAAATACCTAGTGACTGAAGTGAAACGATCTTGATACTTTTTCAATTTCTTTGAAGCAGAAAACTGTGATTTGCTCACCGGTCTCTTACAGAAATCCGAGCTTCCCTTTCAGCTTATTTCTTTTCTGTACTTAGCTCTTCTGCTTTATAAGCTCTCTTTGTCAGTGTAGCAAATCATAGATTTCAAGAATTCCGATCAACAATTTAATGTCTTCATTCAGCCCTTCTTCAAATCGTTTACACGTTTTGGCTTCTGATTGTACCCATTCCCGAGCATATTTACTCAACTGAACAAATTCTCTTTCATACTCAGATACTGATCTGTTATCCTGTTTCAACTCAAGAAATTCTTTTCTTTTTTGATCAAGAAACCTCTGGTTAATATCTTTCTTTTTAAATTTGTTCTGAAGGAACTCCAGGTAATCTCTTCTTTCAGAACCACCAAAGCCTTAGTGTTCCACCAATGATAAGCTGTGTCTTTTAGTAGTGAGACGACACATTTCAGATATTCTTCTGGTGTGCATGATAATTCCTCCAAAACCCGAGTAGTATTCTTTAACCAAAACTCAGCCCTTTCAGAATCATCATCAACCGCAGCTCAGAATTCTTTAGCCCCATACTTTCTAATTTTATCAACCAGAGCTTTCCCTTTTTTAATAGATTCGGTACCTATACCCTGTGAAATATCAGAAACTGGTGGAGGAGGAGGAGGGGGAGCTTGAGTTTGCTGCACTACAGGGTTAGTTCTTATATCCTGAGTAAACCATTTATTCATCATTTGATAAAAGACCATTTTAGTCTCTTCACTTTGGTCCCTTGTCTCGGGCCTTCTACTACTAGTAGCTTCAACTTCTCTTTGTTTCTTTTTAGGGGCCGAAGCATGACTACCAGCTTTCTCGAATTGAGTTCGGTTCATATGCATTTACTATAAGAAAAACACATTTAAATGGTCAGGAGATATCACACTATCAATAATAATTTAAATGGCATGTATAGCTAATCCCGTATTTGCTACATCGGTCTGAGAATCAACTAAACTATAGCTTTGATACCAACAAATGTAACACCCCCTACCAGTATTCGTTGCTGGAATAGGGTACGAGGCATTGTCGAAGTTTACCGAATTAATTTTTCAGTTATTACGAGTTAAATACTATTTATTTACTGAAACATGTTATGACATCCCTTAGATGGGCCTCCAAAGCCCAAAAACATACATCGGGACCAAACCGGAATTTAATCGAAACCATAGAGAATTTTTCGCAAAACCCCAAATTTTTTTGGGACTTAATATAACCCCTTTATAGATATCTAACCTTCCCTGCAATATTAAACCGAGACCAATCTAAATAAACCAATCCAATTCAATATATTTTCAAGATAGATTCATGCATATCCATAAGATAATCTCATTACATACTAAAACCGAGATTTGTTAGCCACACCAATGGCTAACTTTACATTCATTTCACATTAACATTTACTTTATTAACTTATACATGCCATTGATTTCCAAAATAAAGTTTCTTGATATACCAAAATGTTGAGGTTGATACTGTGATGTGTCTCCGACTGAATCCTACCTCCGAGCTCTTAATACTACAAAACAGGGAAAAAGAAAATAGGGTAAGCACATTGTGCTTAGTAAGCTCATGTAACAAGAGTTACACTTACCTAATATTTTCAATACAATACAATAAACATTCATACATCCATTCAATGCATTGTTACCCTAACATGCACAAACTCAACATTCAAGTTAGTCCAATAATTTTAATCTATCAATAATATATACAATGATTGATGAGCTCATCAATACCATGATTTCCATTCCATTATTATTTTCCCATATTTATCCCGTTGAATTTCTCAGAATTTCGATAGATTTTTAGGGGTGCACTTTAGTGTACAAATCCGGGTCCGTCAATTCATATTCATGTGCCCACATTTTCATTTCAGAGAGCACACTCCCGCAAACCACATCCGTATAGTGGGATTACCAGTCCAGGCTAAATCCCCTGTAATATAACACATAGAGTATTGCCAGGATTACTAGTCCAGGCCAAATCCCCTGCAAGGAAAATTACTCTAATGAGCTTGGATCTGAATTACCAGTCCAGGCTAAATTCAGACCCTAACTCGGATTACCCGTCTAGGCTAAATCCATTTTACACAAACTCTTTGGGAGGGCTATATCAGGATAGGATCACCCGTCCAGGCTAGATCCTTTTTATCTTCAATTCCTTTTCAGAGACCCATCGAATTTTCCTTTCATTCAATTGGGATTTTTCCCCTTTTTATCAAATATATCAATGTTTCATCGGTTATCATACACTGAACATTCAAACCATATTCACATCAATAACATACATTTCAAGCATTTAAGAATATAATTCAAGTTACACGAACTTACCTCGATACTTGTTCGTACACAAAAATCTACTAATCCCAAACTTTTTCCTTTCCTTGATCTAGCTTCGTAATTGAGTCTTTGAGATCCAAATAAACAAATTTATTCATCAATTTAACATTTCATGTTCATATGTACAATTCTCTACAATTCCACTATTATTTATAGTTCATTCAAAGTTGTCTACTTGAGTTGTAGTTACTAAATTATTTTTATCTTGAGCTACAAAGCTCCAAATTAAGATCCGTTAATTTTCATTGAAACTAGACTCACATATCTTCTTACCATAAAATTTTCAGAATCTTCTTCACTAAAAATTAATTATCTCCTCGTACCAGATTTGGATGATGTTCCCGTTTGTTTCTCTTGAAAATAGACTTATTCAAAATTTTAAAAATATAAATTTAAGCCCCTAATTATTTTTCTCCAATTTTTGGTGATTTTTTAAAGTCAGAACAAGGGAACCCAAAATCACTCTGACCTTATCTCACAAAATTTATTATATCTCATGATTTACAATTCCATTGCTTTCAGCGTTTCTTCTATGAGAAACTAGACTCAATAAGCTTTAATTCCATATTTTTTTCATCCTCTAATTTGATTTCTACAATTTATGTTGATTTTGCAAATTTAGCCTACTGTTGTCGTCCAAAACTATTTTAGTGCAAGAGGTTTATTACCATTTTTCCCCTAAGTTTTTAATAAATGATAATTTCATCCCTACTCAATTAACCTCTCAATTGAGCTGATTTTTCTCAATTAATACTTTATTCTATCAATTTAAACTACTTTATAGCCTTTTCAAATTAGAATTTCAGCACTAGACTTCAATTTCACACTCTTTTACAAATAGGTCCTAAATATCCACTTTCTATTCATTTCATTCAATAAAATCATCATATAACAAGATTAAAGCTTCAACTCCATGCTAAATCATCATATACTTACATCACTCAATCATGGTGACTTTCAATTTCATCCATGAAATAAAAAACTAATGAATTTAATAGTAGGACCTAGTTGTAAAAGTCTTAAAACACAAAAATTACAAGAAAAAGCCAAGGATTAACTCACTTGGTGCAAAAATCATGAAATTCCAGCTTGAATAAACCCTTAGGACGTTTTTGGCTAATGAAAATGGAGAAAATATGAAGAGAATTCTAGTTATCCCAATTTAGTCCCGTTTTTATTTTAGTAAATTTTGTTATTTTCCCATTTTGCCCTTATTTCATCAATTCTCCTAATTTTTCTCAGCTTATGCCACCTAAAATATCTCTTTTGGGCTTATTTGCACTTTAAATCCCTTTTCATTTGAAAATTAAGCTATTTAATCCTTCTAGTAACTTTTACACTTTTTTCAATTTAGTCCTGTTTATTTAATTAACTACCCAAACGATAAAATTTTCTAACGAAATTTTAATACCATATTACATTATTTTTACCCAATTTCTTTAATAATTTCTTTTTTCTAACTAACCACTAAATCGGTAAAATTTTTCTATCGATATTTTCATACGATTTTCCTATCATATCAATATTCATACAAAAATATTAAAATAAATTTCTCTTTAAATTAGATTTGTGGTTACGAAACCACTGTTCTGATAATCTTGAATTTAGGCCATTACATAGGGGCCGAGAGTTAGTTACGGAACTACTCCAGTCCAATGGTATAGAACTTTGTTGGGGTGTTACTGGAGTCACCCCTAATGTGGCTGAGTACTTGATGGAGGCCACCGAATGTATTATGGATGACCTGGATTGCACCCTTGAGCAGAAATTGAAAGGTGCAGTCTTGTTGCTTCGCGATGAGGCCTATCAATGGTGGATAGTTAAGAAGGTCACTCATCCCGAACGTTTGTCATGGAAGTTACTTAAGACTACATTTCAGGGTAAGTATGGAGAAGCTAGTTACATTGATCCTCGTAGGCGTGAGTTTCTGAGCCTCACTCAAGGAGAACGATTAGTTACTGAGTATGAGGCTAAATTCTTAAGATTGAGTCGCTATGCGCGAGGTATGTTGCCATTCGAGTATGAGAGGTTTGTTCGGTTCGAGGATAGGCTGAGGGATAATCTGAGGGTATTGATAGCTCTGTGGAAGGAGTGAGAGTTCTCCGTACTAGTGGAGAAGGCGAAGATCACCAAAGAGGTTAAGCGCACTGAGCGCCAAAACAGAGATCGTGAGAGGGGTAAGAATAAGAGGGATTCATAGCCCTCGAGTTCTGTACAGAGGCCTAAGAAAAATGCCAGATTTGATGGGCCAGTTAGAGCTGGGCCCCCTATTGCTCCTACTGTATTATAGCCATGTAGAGATTGCGGTAGACACCATCAGAGTGTATGTTGGGGAATGATTGAGGCTTGTTTGATGTGTAGGTCATTAGAGCACCGAATTTGGGAGTGTTCACTGACGGCTAATCAGGTGCAAGCTCTAGGTTCTGGTATTGTGCAAGCGCAGAGAGTAGTTCAACAGCCACCTAGGTGTCATGGTCAGGCTAGGGGTAGTAACGGTATGGGCCGTGGACAGAGAGCATCGGACAAAGGTACTGGATAGACTGAGGTGAGGCAGCCTGCTCTGGTATATGCTGCACTCATCGAGAGGACAGAGATGCTCTAGACGTTATCACGAGTACATTCTTTATCTATGATGTACCCTACCTTGCTTTGATAGACATAGGTTCTACACATTCCTATGTAGCTAGCACTATGTCTGAAAACTTAGGGATTTCAGTTGAGAACATTACAAGTGAGGTTACTGTACTGAGTCCACTGGGGCAATCGATTCGGGTTAGCAAACTATATAGGGATGTTCCACTAGAGGTTCAAGGGATAGTTTTTCTGGCTAATCTGATAGAGTTCTGTTTGGGGAGTTCGACCTAATTCTGGGAATAGACTGGTTGGTCAAACACCAAGCAAGTTTGAACTGTGCGACTAAGAAAGTCATTCTGAGAACTGAGGAGGATATTAAGGTGGTTGTGATTGGGGAGCATCGAAATTATTTGGCTAACGTGGTTTCTGCACTGCTGGCTGAGAAATTGGTTCGTAAGGGATGTGAGGCATACTTGGCCTATGTTAGTGTTTTCACTTCTGGGGATTCCACTGTAAAGGACATCAGAACTGTAAGGGAGTTTTTGAACGTCTTTCCTGATGAGCTACCGGGCTTACCTCTGAATTGGGAAGTGGAAATTAGGATTGAGTTTCTTCCTGGTACAATTTCGATGTCTATTGCTCCCTACCGAATGGCACCTAAGGAGCTTAAAAAGCTTAAGGCTTAGATTCAAGAATTGTTAGATCGTGGGTTCATCCGTCCCAGTGTGTCTCCGTAGATAGCACCTGTACTGTTTGTTAAGAAGAAGAATGGATTCATGAGGATGTGTATTGACTACCAGTAACTAAACAAGTTGACTATTAAGAACAAGCATCCACTTCTGAGGATTGATGATCTGTTTGACCAGTTCCATGGGGCTTCTATGTTCTCCAAGATTGATTTGCGTCCTGGGTATCATTAGTTAAGGGTTAAGGAAGCTGATGTAGATAAGACGACATTTAGGACTCGTTATGGTCACTACAAGTTTTTAGTGTGCCTTTCGGTCTGATAAATGCACCAGCAGCGTTTATGGATCTGATGAACCCAGTGTTTCAGGCCTACCTGGATCAGTTTGTGGTGGTGTTCATTAACGACATATTGGTTTATTCTAAGATTGATGATGAGTATGATGAGCACCTTAGAATGGTTCTTCAAACTTTAAGGGAAAAGTAGATCTATGCTAAATTTAGCAAGTGCGAGTTTTAGTTACGTGAGGTAACATTTCTGGGACACGTAGTTTCTGCTAAGGGGATTCGAGTTGATCCTTGAAAGATTGAGGCTGTATTGGATTAGAAATAGCTTAAGAGTGTGTTTGAGATTCGCAGTTTTCTAGGGCTGGCGGGTTATTATCGGTATTTTGTGGAAGGGTTATCCTTAATTGTAGCTCTATTGACTAAGCTTTTGCGTAAGGGAGTACCTTTTGTCTGGACTGATGGACAATAAACGAGCTTAGAGAAGCTCAAGACTGTACTAACTGAGGCACCTGTTCTGATACAGCCTGAACTTGGAAAGAAGTTTACGGTTTATAGTGATGCATCATATGTCGGTTTGGAATGTATGTTGATGTAGGATGGTAAGGTTATGGCATATGTGTCTCGTCAGCTTAAGACACACGAGGCGAACTATCCGACGTATGATTTGGAATTAGCCGCCGTATCATTTGCTCTGAAAATAAGGAGGCACTATCTGTACGGTGAGAAGTGTATTATCTACACTGATCACAAAAACATCAAGTATCTCCTCACTTAGAAAGAGTTGAATCTTAGGCAGCGTAGATGGATTGAAATGCTTAATGATTACGACTGTACCATTGAGTATCATCCTGGCAAAACCAATATGGTGGCCGATGCATTAAGCCGTAGGGCATGACCGATTTGAGAGTAATGTTTGGTCGTCTTAGTCTATTTGATAATGGTAGTCTATTAACTGAGCTTTAGGTTAAATCGACTTAGACTGGGTAGATTCGAGATAAACAATTGGAAGATGAGCCACTTGGGGTACAGTTTCGTCAGCTTGAGAGTGGCAGTACTATAAATTTTGGACTGAATAGTGATAGGGTACTCTATTTCTATGGGTAGATCTATGTTCCAAATGATACTAATTTGAGACAGTTTATTCTGAGATAGGTGCATAGTAGCCCTTATGCTAGGCATACCGGTGGGAATAAGATGTACCGAGATTTTCGGAAACTATACTAATGGCCAAGATTAAAACTAAAGGTTACTAATTTTGTGGCAAGATATCTGACATGCTAGCAGGTTAAGGCTGAGTATCAGTTACCTTTGAGTTTGCTTCAGCCGGTTAAGATTCCGCTATAGAAATAGGAGCGACTAACAATAGACTTTGTTAGTGGGTTGTCTCTAACACCCATTAAGAAGGATTCCTTTTGGGTTATCGTGGACTGATTGACCAAGTCTACACACTTCATTCCAGTTAGGACTGATTATTTTCTACAGAAGCTAGCGAAGCTCTACATTTCAGAGATAGTGAGATTGCATAGGGTACCTGTCTCGATAATTTTTTATAGGGATCCTCGCTTCATGTCTCAATTTTGAAAGAAAGTTACATAAGGCTCTGGGTTCGAGATTGGACTTCAATACTGTGTTCCATCTTAGACCAATAGTCAATCTGAGAGGGTGATTCAAATACTAGAGGATATATTATGGAGTTATGTTATCGAATTTTGAGGCAGTTGAGAGGATTATCTGCCGCTAACGGAGTTCACCTATAAGAATAGCATTCAGATGGAACATTACGAAGCTCTGTATGGGCGTAAGTATCGCACTCCTCTATGTTGGAGTAAGTTAGGTTCTGGGTCCTGAGTTGGTTTCTGAGGCCGATGATAAGGTCAGATTGATTCGGGATCGTCTAAAGGCAGCTTCTGATAGGCAGAAGTCGTATGCGGATCTGAAAAGAAGTGAGATTGAATATTTTGTGGGGGACTTTATATTTCTGAAGGTCTCTCCATGGAAGAAGGTTTTGAGGTTCGATCAAAAGGGCAAGTTGAGCCCTAGGTTCATTGGGCCGTACCGAATTTTGAAACGAGTGGGACCGATCGCTTATCAGTTGGAGCTACCTCCAGAGTTAGATAGTATTCATGATGTGTTCCACGTCTTGATGTTAAGGCGCTACCGCTCTAATCCTTCTCACATTGTCCCTGTTGAGGAGATTGAAGTTAGGCCAGACTTGACTTTTGAAGAAGAATCGGTTCAGATTCTGGATTATGATGTAAAGGTTATGCAGAAAAAGTCTATCCCATTGGTGAAGGTGCTGTGGCGGAATCATAGCACTGAAGAGGCCACGTTGGAACCTAAGGATGCGATGCGTCAACAATATCCTTATCTGTTCTGATCAGGTAAATTTCGAGGACGAAATTTTCTTTTAAGAGGGTAGAATTGTAATGCCTCAAAAGTTTTATTTATGTTTCTATTTAAATATGACAATTATCTGTCTGCTTTAGTGGTTAAGTGTTCTGGGTGTATGTGTGAGGTCCCAAGTTCAAGCCTTGGCTTGGAAAAAAATTTTGATATTTTTCTGAATAAAGCCTTAACCTTATTCAGTGGGCTTAAGATTAATTATTTGTAAGAACATATCAGAATGGGCCTGCTGGTCTAGTGGTTAAATTGAGGGTTAGTGTGTTAGATATCTTAGGTTCGATTCTTTGTGACGGTAATGGGTAGTATTTTTACTCCGAATTTCGGCTAGAGTTGTGTAAAACTGGGTTTCTGGGTAGTTGGATGTTGGTGGGGTTAATGGAGAGGTTTAGGAGAGCAAATCAAGGGATTAGGGGGTGATCAAATTAGTTTTTATTTTTTTTTCAAAATTTTGGTTTTTTTCCCTTCCTCTAAAATTTTGATGTAGGTTTCCTTGCCATCTTCTTCTCCCCTTTGTTTTCTTTTTCAATTCTTCGCAATTTTCCTTGCTTTTTGTTAGACTGTTTAGTTAATCCTTATTATTGTCCTTGTGGAGTTTTCATCTGGTAAGGGATTTATTTCAACC
The DNA here is from genome assembly GCA_020496765.1 of Gossypium stocksii. Taxonomy (NCBI): domain Eukaryota; kingdom Viridiplantae; phylum Streptophyta; class Magnoliopsida; order Malvales; family Malvaceae; genus Gossypium; species Gossypium stocksii. The sequence goes on along the minus strand of CM035632.1, from coordinate 98,802,667 downwards.
TTTTCTTATGGTTTAGGGTTTAGTAATATTAGTTATTGATGAGTTATCGATGAACTCTGTGTTAAGTGAAGATCAAGGTGCTGGGGCTTTCCAATCGGCACTTTAAACACTTAAGTTGTTGTTGCTCGTCTTAAGGTAAAGGATTAGTTAATTTAAGAGGGTTTCTCATTACTTTTGATATAGGTTAATTTTGTTTTAAACGATTAATCTGGGGTTTGTTTGGTCAATTTTAGGTGTCGACAGTCTCGGGGGTGTTTTTGCAGCGAAAAGAGACAGGATATGTACCCGAAAACACAGAAAACGGGATTCGGTAAAAGTTAAAATTGCAATCTGTTGACGCTACACGGGCGTGTAGTTGCCCGTGTGGTAGGCTATGTGTGAAGAACATAGTCATGTGACAGACGAAGGCCAAGCCGTGTGCTAGACATGGCCATGTGATGGTCAAGTAAGCCGTGTGCAACACACGGGCTAGACCGATTTGGGCGGTGTGGGCTACACGAGCGTGTGGGTTTACACGAGTAGTCTATACGGGCGTGTAGGAATTTGGGCCAGGCCATGTAATCCACAAGACTAAGGCAATCTGAGTGTGTAAGCCACACGGACGTGTGGGCCCACACGGGTAAGCCACATGATCGTGTGGGCCCATTTATCTGAAATGATTCCCAAGGTTACACGAGTCATCCAAATCAACTTTGAACCTACTATAGGGTCGGTAAGGGCTACTTAAACCTTAAATGATATGATTTGAACATATAATTTATGTATTGAACATGACTAATATATGCACGTTACTGATCTATATGTATAATTGAATACTAGCATGTGAGCAAGTATTTCTGTATGTCTACATTGGGCATGTATATTTGCATCTACATTGGGGTGGGATGTTGATTATTGGAGGAAGTGTACTGAAAGTCATTTATGCCTATTATTTGGCAGCTCAACTACATTATATTATTATGTGCCGTATTCGGTACGACTTGGTGTGGAGGGCTGGGTGGGTGTTTTAAACCCCACATGGTGTGTAGGAATTTTTAGAGATGGTGTGTAGAGGCCGGTGGGTAGGATACTGATTTCTGTTACTGTATGCATAGTGTGACTGAGACGGTCTAAGGCTCTAATTTATATATGAACTATTTCTGAATGGGCTAAGACCTAAACTGTATCTAAATCTATAATGGGCTTAGGCCTAGACTGCATTTAACTGATAACTGTTGTTTGACTATATGTGTGTTTTCTGTGGGGATTACACACTGAGTTTACGAAAACTCACCCCTCTCAGTTTAATCTGTACAGGTAATCCCCAGACATAGACGATCGGTGCAGCGGAGGACTCAGCGGTGACCACCATCATTTGCTTTATTTCTACTTTTGATTTAGTTTTATTATCTTTCTATTATTTTTACTTTATTTTTACTTTTGATGTACTGTGTAACTTTTGGACTATTTACTTTTATTTTGGATTTTAACTATTTAATAGACTTTTAAACTACAAAACTCAACGAATACTCAGTTTAATTAAAAATAATAGTTTTCCTAAACGCGAACGGTTTTCTTTCAATATCACGGTTTCTAAAAGCATCCGTTACAGAATATGTTTTTAAACGAATCAAATTAACGAGAAAATGATTTTGAAATTGACGAGAGATAAAAAGAAGCTAATAAATGAAAACGGTTTTAACTTGATAAATTTAATTTCAAATCCTATTCCATGTGATATCGCCAGATTTGGCCATAACGTCTAGGTCGGGTTTGGGTTTTACATGTTGAATGTGAATTAGTTTGATGTTTTAATTGTGGTGCCATTGAGGGCATATTGGTTAGGCACTTAGATTGAATATTAATTGGTAAGTTTTGGCATGTTTTGGTGTATTTTGAATAGGTATAAATGGATGTAAATGGTTTGGTTTGGAAACTAAGAAATGGTAGCTGAAATAGCTTGGTTTTGAAGTTATTTTAGGTGCACACGGCCTAGGACAAGTTTTACCACATGGTTGTGTGCCACACAAGGTCTCCCCACACGGTGATGTGGGCTATTTGATTTTTAGTGTAGGTTGGACCACACAGTCTCAGAGAGTTACATGGCCGTGTGACCCTAAATTACACTGTCAGAGTTGTTACACTATTTGTGTAATAGCCTGTTTTTCAATGGTGTCAGAAATAGTGGTTTTGGGGCCGCAAATCCAATGAGTGAGTCCATAAATATTTTTATTTAATATTTACGAGTTAAATATAGAATTTTGTTGAAATTTAATTTAATGATTTTTGTTAATTGAAAGAATAATTAGATTCAAGTGGTATGTCCCTAAATTCAAGTAGTTTTAGAAAATGAGGTATTAGGACCTCATTTCTATAAATTGAGCCTGTAAATATTTTATTAAATATTTACGAAGTGTTATTGGGCTCATATTATAATTTGGTTAAGAAATTTTAATGTTTAAAAGGTTAATTAAATAAAATGGACTTAAGTGAATAAAGTGTAAAAATTGATTTCTAATAGTTAAAAGGGTCAAATGGTTATGGAATCTTAAATTAATGGCCTTATATAGTAATTGTGCCATGTTATAAACTAATGGATGGTAATAGGTTTATTAGAATACATTATTAAAGGGCAAATTGGTAATTAAGTAATTAAAACTTTAACAAAAATAAAATAATGGCATCATAATCTTCCAAAAGCTTTGGTTGCTGAAATTGAAATTGAAGAACACCATTTTTGATGTTTGAGGTTCGCTCAAGTATTGGATGCATGCAAGTAGGCAATTTTATACCTGTTTCTTGTAATTTTTATGTTTTTGATATCGTTGCAACTAGGTTCAGTTAACCCATATCTCCATTTTTGAAACTGTTAAGGATTTTGGTTTTTACCATTAATGAATCTTAGTTAATTTTGATGTTAAATGATAAATTTATAGTTTTGGTTGTTGATTAGAACTAATTTGTGAAGTGATTTTGTTAGTTTTTAGTTAAATTATCAATTTGATTAAATGTTAAAATTTAATGGAATTTGTGTGAATTTTGAATAGATATGGATTGTACTAGTATAGGAATATATTCGGCTAGCATGGATATTTGAAAATCCTTATTAAATCTTGAGTTTCGGGTTTAAGGACTAATTCTTGATAAATGTAAAAGTTCAGGGAAAATGTCTAAATAATGAGAACTTAAGGGTCATAAGCATAAAAGTGAGTTTGAATATGTATTTGAATTTGATAAAGGTTAATTTAATTTTTATAGATCAAGATTTGATTCGTATGGAGGATAACCAAGGAAAAGAAAAAATTACCAAATAGTTCCTAAGAGTCAACCATTGGTATATAATAGGTAAGTTCATTGTGTAAGTATGTGTATATGAATATTACTTTATATTTATATTATTGCTTGTTGGATAATTGTATTTAATATAAAATTTCTTTATTTACCTATAAATTATTAAATGTTATGATTGAGTACAAATGGTAAATGAATATTCTGAAGTTATGAATTTTGTAGTTGCACAAAATTGAAATGAATATAAAGAACTTATGGTATGTGTATAAAAATAAGAAGTGCCTCTGAATGATTGATTGATTAATATTGTGAATTTGATTATAATACCCGGTTGAACGTAGTAAACGATTAGGATACAATTGACATGCCAATATGGTCAGTAAGCACATTTGTACGAGATTGCACTTCGATGCCTTTGTTTGCACTTCAGTGCCTCTGTATACACTTCGGCTTCTCTTTTTGCACTTCGGTGCTTCTGCCTCTGTTTGCACTACAGTGCCTCTTATTATACATTTGTGCCTCTATCTGCACCTCAATACCTCTTTTACACATCTATGATGCCTCTGGTTTGGTGTAGTTACCCAAGTATCCAAGTCAAGTTAGTTAGTTCATCGGGCTATGTATTCATTGAATTAAAACTTATTTATGTGCTTAAATGATATTGCATATTCTTGGTAGTAATAAGTGAAAAATGATTCAATGAATTTCATGTTTACATGTGTGCTTAGCTAAATTGGAGGAAATGTGGTTTATGATAATTGTAAGTCTTTTGAGAAGGGGTTATTATGATATGTTTAGATATGTGAAAAAAATAATGTGGTGAGTTTAAAGAATTAAATGGTTTATGAGTATTTTTTTAGTATTCAAGGTTGTTCCATTTTGTTCAACGGGTAAATAAAACTTTAAAAGGGTATTTGATTACATGAAATGAACTATAATTTTTGAGTAATGATATGAATTATGATGATATGTGTAATTGAAAGGAAAAGATGGTTTAGTATATATATGTTTGTGGTGAATTATGAAAGTGAAATGTTAGATATGTTCTATGCCATGTTTTGATTGGAAATATATATGTAATGATACACAAACTAACCTTGTGTGATAGTGTGTATAGGAAAGGAAAGTTGGCTTATGACATAATGAAAATTATGCTTGGTTGTTTAACTTAAAATGTTCGGTAAGTTAAGTTTCCTTATATGAGCTTACTAAGAATTAGTTGCTTATATAGTTGTTGTTCTTTTCTCTGTTTTGTATATCATCAAAAGCTTGATCGGTTAGAATCATATAGGAGCATAGTCACATTATCCATTTTCCATATTGGTAGTTTTTATTGTTTTTGATTTCAGTTATAAATGGCATGTACTAGGTGTTTTTTATGTTATTTATCAATGTCATGTTGTTTAAGTTTATTTGTCTATATGCGTTGATGTTGGTTTATATTTGTAAATATGTAAGTATATGTTTTAGTCACTTGTGAATACATTGAGATTTAGATGGCTTTTGGTTTATTTAAGTGCAAATGAAGTGGTTAAATGGCATATGTGTGATATAAATTTAAAGTCTGAATTTATAACATTGGATTTTAAATGATTACGATGTTAAAATTGTGGTACCAATAAGGGTATATTGGATAGACATTTAGATTAAATGATATGAGTGTGTTTTAACATGTAATAAGGCTTGAATGTTATTTGATAATTTGGTTTGTTTTGAGTTTATGTCAAGCTTATATGTGTCTTAATGTCCTTAGTTGATAGATTGCAAATGGATGTGTAAAAATATGGTGTGTGATATTTATGTATGCTCATATGAAAGTAGGTAAAATATGGTTGAATATCATGCTTTGAAATGGTTATCTTATATATATGAATTATGCTTAATGAATGAACTTGAAATGTTGAATTGAGTCAAGTTGATGTGTTGAATTATGGTGTCAATTGTTGGCATATTGGTTAGGCACCTAAGTTGGTTGGTTTTAGTATGTTTTAAAGTTTTTTGGTTATTTGAATGTTTGTGGAAATGGTGTGTTTTGGTGTACAAGATTTGAGATTGAAATGGCTTGATTTAGAAGCAACTTATGTTGCACACGACTTGAGACATGGGCTATCACACGGCTATGTGTCATTATTGTTTTAGGTGCAAGTTTCACACAGTTTGAGACACGGCCCGCGACATGGGCGTGTGTCACAAATCAGTATGTAACACGATTTGGCACATAGCCCGCAACACAATTGTGTAGCCCTATTTCGATTACTTACACAAGTGGACACATGGGCTGGGATACGGCCGTGTGTCCAAAAGTTTTAAATTGAGCCTAAAAATATTGTTTAGCTTTTGCTAAAAAGTACTTTTCGGCTAAAAATATTTCTAAGTAATGCTAAATTGAGCCTAAATTTGAACTACATTAGCAACTCTTCGTGCTTCGTTCTTCTATCATCTCTTCGTTTACCTGATTGATATATTATTAATATTTTGAGAACTCAATTAAAAAATTTAAAATTTTAAGAACTAATTTAGAATAGTAGCGATATCTTATTCATCAAAAGTTAAAGAAATAAAGGACATTGTTAAGTAATTATTAGTTTCCACTTTAAAATCAAATAATTAATTATAATACTACTTTATGGTGTACCCATAACGTGGAGGAAGAATTTTATGTAAAAAACCAATAAAGTTTCTTGTTCAAATGGTAAAATTAAGGGTTTAGATACTAATATGTGTTAGGCTCAAATTTTAAGATGCATGGAATTTTTTAGATTTATTTTAATTTTAAATTGTTTTAAGTAGATATTATATAAAAATACATTCATTATTTTTTAAAATGTTTAGATTAATCATATTATGTACTTATTAGTGGTATAGAAATGGTGTACTTACCCTAATTCCCTCCAAACTGACGAAGTTAATAGTTAGCATTGGAGAAGGTGTGGAGGGAATATTAGGTCCGTACAATCCAGCATTTCCCACAAACTCTATCTCCCCTAATATAGCTTTGTTATTAATAATCCATTCAGATGGATTAAATATAAAAAGCATGAAATCAATACCTAACCTTAATGACAATTTACATTTATACAATGAAATCAATAGTATAAGTTTTGTTATTTCACATCAACTTTCTAAATTAATGGACCTCATCTTTGATACATCAACTTTGCAGACTTACAAACTTTTGGGTTTTGAATAATCAACACGTTTTGTTATATTAATTAATTAACTAACTAATTCGTTAATGCCTTTGTGTACGTTAATTGGATTAGAAGATAAAGATGGTACAAGTTTTAATAACTTGAAACCTACGTAATCAATGACCACATCTCATGTCTTTACATTTTTCTTCATTTTAGACGCAATCACCCAATCTATCCTTCCTATTCCCACTTTCAATTTAGTTTTATACCTAATCATGTAGGATAATGTATTCAAACTCTATAATCATAATCTATTTTTAAGTGCTTACAACTTTATATTCTTACCATGCTATTCTTTTATTGTCTATAAATTGTATGGCTCCTTGGTCTCCTATGATGTGGGCAATTCTTTTTAAATTTCTCAACAACCCAAATTGAAATCTATGATAATTTCAAAATTGATTATATAAATATCAATAAATTCAAATTACATTTATCTCTCTTCTTACCAACATAAATTAGTCGTTTTTTTTTCTAAATTATAATATCTTTCGCCTCAGAACCTATGTGATGGCCTGATGATTAAGGGTGTTCACCGCCTCAGATTTGGTCTGGTTTTGAGTTGTGCTAGTCGCATTTGTTGTTCGAACTTTACATTGTTTTTGTAATTCACAAAAAAAAAAAAATCTTCCAACTTACTATTTTTTATTTTTAAGAATTTAATTTTTCTATTTATCAGAGCTAAAATGTAAGTTGAATCATTTAAAGAAAAAAATTAATGATATTAATAATTAAATTTAAAATATAAAAAAACTAAAATTTTAAAAATAAATGTACTTCGTATTTTTTTTTTTTAAATTCTCACCGAGGAGTTTAATCATAACTCAAAATTAAATCACAAAAGTACAGCCATCAAAGTTGTTTTCATTGTCTTTTTAAGTTAGTAGATCCTCGCTATGCATCGGTAAATTAATAAATTTATTATAATGAATTATACAAATACATGCAATAAATTAATAAATGACCCTAAAATAATATGATATTTTAGATAAGCCATGTATAATTTTTACATGAGATCATTTTGGCCCCAACAAATTTTAAAATAAAAAACAATATATATATATACATATATATATATATATATATCTAATTTGGTCATTACCATAATTGCCCCTCTTGAAATATTTAAAGAGATTTCTGATTTCACTAAATATCAAACCATCTTCGATGTTGAATTAATTCTATCCCATATAATGGGATAGCTTTTACAGTGGTTATAGTTTTGATTTAAAATAAAACAAGAAAATTATGGGTAAATGTATTAAGGAAGCCCCTATATTTAAGAGTGGATTGTATTTCAACCTATTTACTAAAAATATGAATAAATTAATCTTTCTACATTTCAAGACGTGCAAATTAGTTCTTCCGTTAATTTTTTTTGTTAAATGATGATGTGGAACATGCTGAAAATTATTTTTTTATAGGTGAACTATAAAAATAGTCATCCAATTATTTCTTTCATTCTATTTTAGTCACTCGACTATTAATTTTTTCGATTTAATCACTAAACTTTTTTAAATTAAATATTTTAAACATTGTGAGTTGATGTAGGCTTTTTTATTGGTCTAATAATAAAATTAGCCCCCTAGTGTTTACACATTCTACTAATATTTTTAACCCTTTATAACTCATCGACTAACTTATGTGAGATATTAAAATAGGAAAAAAATACCCTCTTTAAAGTCACATGTATTAATTTCTTTTATTATAATTTAGACAGTATACTAGACCAAACTAATTGATTTAAAATCTATCTGAAATAACTATTTCAACAGATAATGTTTTTAATTTTTTTTTTTTTGTTTTGAATCTAATTTTATTATCACATAATTTTGTTTTATCTCAAATTATGTGATGATGTTTTGTTGGATAGGTTATATCGTGGAAGATGATTGGTCGTTTTTATTTATTATTGGCTAACCCCAAACATCCAATCATGCATGCCGATTTGATTGTCACGTTTTGATGCAAACAAAATTAATAAAAAGACAACCTTAGTTAGATGTTTGGATCAATCCAACGTGTGTGTGTCTCAACATTTTTAAAAGTTGGCGTGAAGGGTACTATAACCCCATAATCTATTGCTACGTAAAGATTTTCCGACAAGATATTTCACCTGATGCGTGTCGGGCTTAATCATACATCTTATGGCAGATTTTGGAAACGTGTAAGTCGCCGTGTTTTTGGCTTGGTTTAACCGAGTATTTTACCAAGTCAAGTGAGGGTGACTCACAGTTACTAAAATTTGTGCTTTCTTTGTTGCATGCAAAGGTTGTTGATTATGACATTTAATAATACCGTTTTTATAAGGGAAAAGAGAAATCCTAGTTTGATCTATTAGTTAGTGTCTTTAAAATAGTATATCTGTTTCACTTTCCAAAAAATAAAAAATAAAAAAGTTTATCTGCTTCTAGAATTGACTTGTTATATTATTTATATATGTGAGAATTAATAAGAAATATTAATTAGATGCCTTTTGAAGTGATATATTAGAAGGAGATTACAATTGATGCATTATTTTTTTAAAGAAAAAAAAAAGTAGTGAAAGTAAATGCAAATAAGTTTATTGGTTTATTAACGAAAAGTTGGGGAAAAATTTTAGATTAATCATAATTTATCATTTTACTCGAATATGACCTATAAAATAGACATGAAAAATATAAAAAATATAAAGTGATAAATTAAAAAATTAAATCTTTTGGAATTCTTTTATAAAAAAAACTATATTCTTTATCTCTAATTAAATTAATACGAGATAAATAATAAATAAAAGAGTTTAATTCTTATCTGATACTCGAACTCGAACGAAGAAGTTAAATTCTACAAAAAAATAAAAAAAGATCACTCCTGGATCATTTTACACAAGTTTAGAAATTTCATGCAAAAATCACTCATACTTTTGCCTTCTCTATTGAAATTCTTAAATAGAAATTTATATTCTCAAAATTCTACATCGAAACAATTAGGCACAAGTCTCCATTTGAAGACTCAAAGAGCTGCTTAAAGAGCAAAAAGGAGAAAAATTAATAGTTTATTATTTACTGAAAATGGAGACTAAAAATAATTAGATTGGAAAATAATAACTGGACTCTAAGTCTATGGTATTTTCCATGAACCAGTTATTATTTACATGTGATCAAGGAACAACATTTTTTCTCTTTAAGCAGGTCCTTTGATCCCATCATCTTCAAGTGGAGACTTTAGTCTAATTATTTCAATGGAGAATTTTAAGAATTTCAAAGGAGAAGGTAGAAGCGAGAGGATTAGAAGAGGGAAGAACACGTAGCGAATTAGTCTAATTATTTATCTTTTTAAATAATTTAATTAAATTTAAATTGAGTTAAAGAGAAGATAGTATATGGATGTCCGTATATCAATATTTTCTTTATTGATCTCTTCTTACATTCTTCGACTACCGATTTCTCTGCTTGCATTTTTGATAGTCAAAATGAGTCTTTTGTTGCCCCTTTTGTATTGAGGAATTTCGTGATGCAATTATGAGTATGCACCCCAATAAAGCACTTGGTCCTGATGGTATGAATTCCGGATTCTTTCAACGGTGTTGGTCTGTTTTGGGTACTGATGTTTTCAATCAATATTGTTCGTGGTTGAATAATGGTGCTTTTCTTGATTTGATTAACGAAACTTTTGAGTATTTTAATTCCCGAGAAGGATAGACTAGATAGCTTAAAGTATTTGAGGCCTACTGCGCTTTGTGACATTCTCTACAAGATAGTGGCAAAAGTTCTTGATTCTGCCTTCCATCATTTCTCCCATGCAATATGTTTTTTTTTCCAGGACGTCTGATCATTAATAACGTTTTGATCACTCTTGAGCTTATCCACTATATGAATAATAAAGGTCACGGTAAGTTGGGTGAGATTGCTTTGAAGTTAGATGTTAGCAAAGCGTATGACCGTATCGATTGGAATTTTCTTCAATTTATTATGCAAAAAATGAGTTTTTCTATGCTGGGTGAATTGGATGTATGGTTAATTTTCCATCTATTTGAATAGCCATGAGGTGGGTCCTATTCCTCCACGTCGAGGTTTGTGTCAAGGAGATCTTTTGTTGCTTTACCTCTTTTATCTTGTGTACTGATGGGCTGAATTATTTACTCTCTAAGGTAGAAGCAAGGGGTGACCTTAATGGTATTTTTGTGTGTCGTGGAGGATCCTCGATTTCTCATTTGCTTTTTGCTGATGACAACTTCCATTTCTTTTCTAAGCGACTGGGGTTGAGTGCTCTACAGTTAAAGAATTATTTGTTGACTACGAGGAAGCATTGGGTCATGCTATTAATTTTTAGAAATCAAGGATTATGTTCAGTTCAAACACGAAGCTTCATGATAGAAATGTGGGGTACTCGTTGTTCGGTGTTTCGACTCCTTTAGAGCACGACAAATATCTTGAACTTCTTTCTTTGATTGGGAGAAATAAGAAGCATGTTTTTTTTTTTTATTCGGGACAGGTTGAACAAACGTATCAATAGTTGGAAGAACTGTCTTTTGTCGAAACTATTAAAGGAAGTTGTTATTAAGACGGTTGCATAGGTTTTACCCATTTTTTGCATGAGTATCTTCATGATCCCTCTCTATACTTGTGACACCTTGCCAAAAATGATGAACTCGTATTGGTGGGGCTCTAGGGGCGATGATCGTAAGGAATTACATTGGTCATCTTGGGACAAGCTTTGTGTTCCAAAAAGGGTAGGTGGCTTGGGCTTCTGTGACCTCTATTGCTTCAACTTGACAATGCCCGGTAAGCAGGTAGCGAGGTTTATTACATAGCCAGAGTCACTTCTAAGTCGATTCTTCAAAGCTAAATATCTTCCACAATGTGGATTTTTCGATGGCGATGAAGGTTGTAATCCTTCTTTTTTTTGGAGGAGTATTTATGCTGCTATGCATCTCTTTGAGAAAGGCTTTAGGTGGCGAATGGGTGTTGGAGATTTGAAGCATGTATTACCTATGGAGGTAATCTTTGTTTTGACAGCAAGTCTCTGCTGGTGTGAATATTGGTGACAAGATGAAGTATTACCTATGTAGGTAATTGGTTTTGAGTTTGAGAACAAGTATTACCTATGTTGGTAATCTATACTTCAACAGCAGCTTGTACTGGAATGAACCTTGGTGAAGAGAAGGCTAATTACCGATAATGGTAATTCTTGTATTGGACAGCAAACTTCAGAACAGCCAAGAGGCAAACGGGAATGAGAGCGAAAAGAAAGAAAGAAAAGCAAAGGAAGTTTGAGAAGTATTGAAGAAATTCTATATGATTTCATTCAACTAGAACATTGGCATTCAGCCATTACATATATATCAAAATAAACAAAGTTAACAAGTCAACAAACTTTTACCTAAACATATACCTACTACCACTTAACATAGCAAAGAAGTTGATTTAACTTGTACACAAAAACAAAGCTGGTTAACAGCTCTATCAACATCAAATTACATCAATCATAAAACCAAAAAAAGAACTAGACTTCAAAAGCAACTAGAACAAGTTAAGATTGAAGGCTTCATGGTTTCTAGTTGCTGCCACAAAAATAGTTCATGTGCATGAGCTTTGCACAGCCACCTTTGCTGCTGCATGGAAGCTAATCTCAACACTCCTCCTTAGCTTTCATGCTGCTGACACCCAATTTATTTCTTAAATGAAGAAATTGAGTTACACTAAGAGGTTTTGTGAAAATGTCAGCGAGTTGCTCTTCTGAACTGCAATGAATCAGTTTCACTTCATGTGCTTCTTCCATTTCTCTTACAACATGAAGTTTAATACTGAAATGTTTTGTCCTTCCATGAAAAACTGGATTCTTTGCAATTGCAACAGCAGATTGATTGTCACAATAAATCACTGTTGCTCCCTCTTGGTGTAAATTTAAATCTGTTAAGATTTTTCTTAGCCATATGGCTTGATTCACAGCCCCAGCAGCTGCTACATATTCTGCTTCAGCAGTCGATTGTGCTACCAAGGTCTGTTTCTTTGAACTCCAGCAGAAAATACCTGAGCCTAGGGTGAAAGCATACCCTGAAGTGCTCTTCATGTCATCCTTCGATCCTGCCCAATCACTATCGGTAAACCCAACTAGCCTTAGTTTCTCAGCCTTGCTATACAACAAGCCATGACTCAAGGTACCTTTAATGTACCTGAGTACCCTTTTTGCTGCTCGAAAGTGCTCCTCACTACAGCAGTGCATGAATCTTGAGAGTAATCCCACAGCAAACATAATATCCGGTCTAGTGGCAGTCAAATACAGCAAGCATCTCACTAGACTCCTATAGGTTGTTTCACAAACCTTGTTGGAATTACTTTGGCTTGTTAATTTTACTCCAATAGCAACTGGAGTATTTGTTGCTTTGCAGTTCTGCATAGAGAACTTATTTAGAATCTTCATAGCAAATCTTCTTTGACTTAAAAAGAAGCCTTCATCCGATTGTGTTACTTCCATCCCTAGGAAATAAGTCATTTTCCCGAGGTTGGTCATTTCAAACATTGTTTGCATTTTTGCTTTGAAATCTCCAAGCAAAGCTTGATCTCCTCCTGTAACGAGCAGGTCATCAACATACACAGACACAATCAGCTGTGTTTCTTCATTTTCTTTCTTAACATACAAGGTAGGCTCACTGGAGCTTCTTTGAAATCCCAAGCTCAGCAAATAACTATCGATTCTGCTGTACCAGGCTCTTGGTGCCTGTTTTAAGCCATATAAGGCTTTCTTGAGTCTATAAACCATGTCTTCTTTACCTTGTACTATGAAGCCTTGAGGTTGCTCGACATATATATCTTCTTCAAGATAGCCATTGAGGAAAGCTGATTTTACATCGAGCTGGTAGATTTTCCACTCCATTTGAGCTGCTAAGGCAATCAGTAGTCTGATGGTATCTAACCTGGCCACTGGTGCAAATGTTTCCAGGTAGTCAAGGCCATATTTTTGACTAAAGCCTTTTACAACTAGCCTGGCTTTGAGTTTGTTTAAACTTCCATCTGCATTCTGCTTAACTCGATAGACCTACTTTACTCCGATGATTTTTCTGTTGGGTGGCTTTTCAACCAATTCCCAAGTTTGGTTTTTTTTAATCATAGCAATCTCATCGGCCATTGCTTGCCTCCAGCCTTCATTTGCTTCAGCATCTTCAAAGCAGCTTTGTTCTTCCTGTGCAACATGTGCCCTTTCATAGATTTCAGTTAAGGGTCTAGTGCCCCTAACAGGCTCATCATCAATGTCTTCCTCTGGACCAGCTTGCTCAAATTGAGTTTCACTAGCTGTTAGCTCTTCGGTTACACCATCTGGTTCACTCTTATCCCAATTCCAACATGCCTTCTCGTTAAACACAACATCCCTGCTGACTTGAATTTTATTTGTGAGTGGATTCAAGATTCTATAGCCCTTTTTAGTCATACTATAACCAACAAGAATACTAGGCTGGGCTTTCTCAGATAATTTATCTCTTTTAACAGCAGGTATAAGACTATAGCAAAGACTACCAAAAATTTTTAGATGTGCTAATGAAGGTTTGAATCCATACCAGGCTTCAAAAGCAGTCATATTAGCTATGGCCTTTGTTGGAAGTCTGTTTTGCAAGTAGACAGCAGTGTTAGCTGCTTCAGCCCATATGAATTTAGGCATGTTTTTCTCAAATAGAAGACATCTAGCCATGTCCATTATGCTTCGATTCTTCCTCTCACTGACTCCATTCTGCTGAGGAGTATAAATGGTGGTCATTTGATGCTTGATGCCTGATTCATCACAAATGGTTTGGAACTGAGTTGAAGTGTATTCAGATCCATTGTCTGACCTGATGGCTTTGAGCTTGCATCCAGATTCAGTTTCAGCTGCTGTTTTAAACTTTGAAAACACTTGAGGCACCTCAGACTTATGCTTTAAGAAGAAAATCCAGCAGTATCTAGTGTAATCATCAATAAAAAGAATGAAGTACCTGTTTCCACTGAGAGATTCAGTCTTCATAGGTCCACACACATCAGTGTGTACTAACTGGAGCTTTTCTGAGGCTCTTCAGGCTTCATTTGTGGGAAATGGCTTTTTAGCCTGCTTTCCTAGCTGGCATATCTCACAAACTTCATCATTCTTTACTGAATTTGTGAAATTTTCTACCAAGCCCTTGTTGACCATGTGTATCATTGATTTGAAATTGGCATGTCCAAGTCTTTGGTGCCAAAGCTTGGAGTCTTCTGTGGAAGCAGAGTAGACCTTATTTAGGCCTTTATCCCAATCCACAACAAAGCTTTTATCAGTCATGGCTACTATCATAAACATGGATCCTCTTGGATCAAAAATTTGACATTTTCTGCCTTTGAACTCGACTGAGTACCCTCTCTCAAGCAGCTGACCAATGCTCAAAAGGTTCCTGTCTATTTCTGGAACCAGTAGCACATTTGAAATAATTTTGTTGCCTACAGGAGTATGTATCAAAACATCTCCTATTCCTTCAGCCCTTATAAATTGGCCATTACCAATTTTTACTTTGGATTTGCAGCTCCTATCCAAAGTCTTGAAGATGGTTGGGTCTGAAGTCATATGATTGGTACATCCACTGTCCAAAAGCCATCCTTGTGAGCCTTCTTTCTGACTCGTTGAACATGTTACAGCAAAGACCTGTTCTTCACAGTCATTGCTGTCTTCAGCCACTCGAGCTAGAGCTTGCTGTTGCTGTTGGTTTTGGCCAGGTCTGCCTTTTTCTTTGCAAACTTTTTCAACATGGCCTCTCTTCTTGCAATGCTTACATGTAGCATCTGGCCTGAACCAGCATCTATTTTCAGGATGACCTGGTTTCTTGCAATGCCTGCAAGGTTTGTCTCCTTTTCTTGTAGCATCAGACTTGGGTCTGTTTTTCCAGGCCTTTTTACCTTTGTAGGTAAATGAGCTTGTGGCAGGTTTGGCATTAGCTTGAAATGCACCCTCCTGATGCTCCTCTTGTCTGTTGGCCCTCCTTTGCTCTTGAGCATATAGGGCATTGATAAGCTCTGTCAAGGTGATGCTTGTCAGATCCCTTGAATCCTCTAGGGAGGATATTTTCGCTTCATATCTCTCTGGTAAAGTAGAGAGAACCTTTTCAACTATCCTTGCTTCATCAAATTGCTCACCAAGGAGCCTTATGCTGTTTACAACAGCCATTATCCTGTCAGAATATTGTTTGACAGTTTCATCTTCTTTCATTTTCAGATTCTCGAAATCCCTTCTAAGGTTAAGAAGCTGCTGCAGCCTCATTCTTTCAGAGCCTTGAAACTCCTCCTTTAATTTATCCCAGGCCTGCTTTGGTGTCTCACAGGCCATGATCCTTGTAAAGATCAGATCTGAGACACTATTCTGAATACAGGACATGGCTTTATGCCTTTTAGTCCTTTCATCAGCATGTTGTCTGATTGGTGCCACCGTGGGGTTGGCTCTAAGTGGAGCTGGCTCAGCATCGGTGTTGACAACCTCCCATAAGTCAAAAGCTTGTAGGTAGGTTCTCATTTTGACTGCCCATATGTGGAAACCTTCACCATTGAAAATCGGTGGTGCTGCTGGAGAAAAGCCTGATGAAGCCATTCAATCTACTACAACAGGTCCTCTAAGATGACAGCTCTGATACCAATTGTTGGAGATTTGAAGCATGTATTACCTATGGAGGTAATCTTTGTTTTGACAGCAAGTCTCTGCTGGTGTGAATATTGGTGACAAGATGAAGTATTACCTATGTAGGTAATTGGTTTTGAGTTTGAGAACAAGTATTACCTATGTTGGTAATCTATACTTCAACAGCAGCTTGTACTGGAATGAACCTTGGTGAAGAAAAGGCTAATTACCGATAATGGTAATTCTTGTATTGGACAGCAAACTTCAGAACAGCCAAGAGGCAAACGGGAATGAGAGCGAAAAGAAAGAAAGAAAAGCAAAGGAAGTTTGAGAAGTATTGAAGAAATTCTATATGATTTCATTCAACTAGAACATTGGCATTCAGCCATTACATATATATCAAAATAAACAAAGTTAACAAGTCAACAAACTTTTACCTAAACATATACCTACTACCACTTAACATAGCAAAGAAGTTGATTTAACTTGTACACAAAAACAAAGCTGGTTAACAGCTCTATCAACATCAAATTACATCAATCATAAAACCAAAAAAAGAACTAGACTTCAAAAGCAACTAGAACAAGTTAAGATTGAAGGCTTCATGGTTTCTAGTTGCTGCCACAAAAATAGTTCATGTGCATGAGCTTTGCACAGCCACCTTTGCTGCTGCATGGAAGCTAATCTCAACAATGGGAAATGGTAAGACTATTCGTGTTTTTCAGGACCCATGCTTGGAAATAACAAAAATTTCTACATTGATTCGAGCCCTTTGCCGGGTATGAAAGAGTTGAAGGTGCGTGACTTGCTTAATGAAAATGTATGATTTCGCCAGGTATGGAAGAGTTGGTGGAAAGCATCTTGACCCCTTATAATGTGAGTCAAATGTACAAGATCCCTCTAAGGTTGCAGAAGGGTCCAGATCAATTAATATGGCACTGGTCTAGTAATGGTTTATACATGGTAAAATCAGGGCACGAGTTAGCCTTTGATTTGTATTCTAATTCTGATTCGTTTGAAGTCGATGGACCTTGGTTGAGAATTTGGAATGGTCAATTCCCTCTGAAGATCAAAGACTTTAAATAGAGGTGTCAAAAAAATTTTATTCCTACTAGTGCAAGGTAGCAAATAAAGGGGTAAATATGCTATGACTTGTGTTTGGTGTGGAGAGGAGGAAACTTGTGATCATCTTTTTTGTTTCTTGTGATTCTAGTTGGGTGGTCTGGCATCAGTTTTTCTTTACCTGAGTCAAATGGTATTAATAGATTTCATCGGATTCTCACCATCATGTAGAGTATTTGGTTCCATCATAACCTGCTTGTTTGGAAAGGTGCGCAGCATGTTATTGACATTGCAGACAACTTTCTTACGCGATGGTTGGAGGCTCAATCGGTTTATGGTATTGCAAAACCAGTAGCTCATTAGTTTGATTCGACGATTCCTGGGTGAAAGAGGCCAATTATCGGCACACTCAAATGTAATGTGGATGGAGCTTTGTTTCGCGACGAGTAGTGTTCAAATTATGCAGCAATTGGTGTCTTTGTTAAAGGGATGGTTGACCATGTCAAGACAACTTGGGACCCTCAATTTGTTGAGGTTTTTGCAATTAAAGGAGAGTTATCCTGGCTTGGTGCTTAGATGCTAGATAACATTGTGATTGTCAATGTGTGATTAATGTTTTGATTCAAGAAAAAATTGATGTGCCTGAATTCGATATCCTTGTTCAAGATTGTATTCATCTAAGTTCGATTTTCTCTGATTTGTCCTTTAATTGGGCAAGGCTGATAAGACTGCTCATAACATTACTATGGTAGCATTATCTTATGCTTATTTTCATGTTTTTGTAATTCCTTAGAGTGTTTTTTTTTTGCCTTTTCTCAATAGAGATGTTATTTCTAATGTTTACGAGGATGAGATGCATAGGTTTGAGTGTACGGAAAAAGTTTGTTAGCCCAGGTTTAGCTTGTTTTCCTCTTATGTTTGATTTTTGTTCAATTTTTTTTTTTTATTATATGAAATGCGCTTTTACCCTAAAAAGTAGGTGAAAATAATATGAGATGTTATGATCTCTAAATATTTTGTCAAATAAAACAATTATAAATGATATTGAAAGCATTAATTAATAATAACCTTATTCTCATTTTCAAGATATTTATTGTGTGTATACGATTGAGGTATTAGAAGAGAAATGGCATGGGATTACTATTGATTTATTTTCTTGTTTAGTGAAATAGAGATTAGAACAGCATGGTTGTGGGAATTTCTAAAAAAAGGTGGAAATTAGTATCCAATTTCATTCCAACTTCTTGTTGTGGATTTCGTGTTTTAAAAAGTTTTGCAAACATGTCGTCCATTTGTTCAATTTGGTTGTCCACTGTAGTGACCAAAAAATCTATGTTAATTTCACATAAAATCTAGAATTCTAGACTTAAACAACTATCCCGTTCCAAAGGATAAGAAAACTGAGCCCTCACTTCAATTCGTAAGCCCATTCAATTATATGCATCACATTAGCATATGCAAAATTAGTCCTTGATGAAAAATCATGTATTTTACTTTGAAGTTACAATTGCAAATAATATAATTATAATCAAAATTACATATTAATCGACTGGAATTAAATTATTACAAATTAAAATATATTAGGATGGATTTAAATTTAGGTGATCAATCTATTAACAAAATGTAGGCCCAAACACTATGGGTTGCTCGTTGTTTGGACTTTTTCATGTCTTCATTATCAAAAGGCCCAATAATTAATAAATGTGAATTTTGTTTATTATCTATGTTTGAATTCATTAGATGGTAAAATATGCTAAATATCTAAATTTAGTAACTCAATAAAATTAAATAAAATTTTAAAAAAATAATTGAATTCGAGTAAGTTATCCACAAAAATAAAACAAATTAAGATAACTGATATCTAATTCAAATATGTTATCTAAAAGAATAATGTGGATTCAAATATCTAAGAGTGAATATCTACACTCCAAAATCACTGTCAACAGTAATTAGAATATCCAAATAAGAAAAACAAATTAATCTACACCGCGTATTACCATACCTACCTACAAATATTTACAAAACATTTTATTCCTCTGTTATTAGGGTAAGATTTTAAATTTTTTTGTAAAAAAAAAGGACATTTTTAATTTTAAATGAAAATTATATACCCTATGTGGAGACTTTTAGGTTTAGGATGTTGACTCTCCAAAATTCTTTCCACATCATATGCAATTCCTACTTAACTGAATTGGGAAACTTTGAAATATGAAGAGTTTTTATGTACTAAATGGTCTGTAGAAGTCCGCTTTTTTATGGTTAAACTGTGACAACCAAATATCAAATTTAGCTCAAGGATGTTCTCTTAAGTCTCTGTTTGGATGCAAATCTAAAATTTATCACTGGGTATCAAAATTTCATTTGTGCAAGTAGTTGGGGAAGTTGAAAAAATTGACTGGGAGAATGTGGCACCACGAAACGTTGGTTTTATGAGAGTAAGGGTTAAGATGTGTCCCTTAGTTCTTGGTTGTGCAATCTAATTGGACAATGGAAATATTGCATGGATTGAGCTTCAATATGATAGAATTTGCAAGGTATGTATAAGTGTGGTGGAACTGGTCATACAAACAAGTGCATGAGATGGAGGAAATGCTTACTATTAAGATGGACAGGCTGTTCACTCACTTTGGGTATGACACTCAGGAATCACACTATCGATTTTCTATGAGAGCGTCCAGTAACAGGGGCCAAGAGTATTCGAACTACATAAAGCATCAGCCGAGGTATCAGGCTTGCACGTGCTCATCGATTCCTTTTATAGATCAAATATATATATTTGAGGATTATGATGGAATGCTGTGAGCCAGGGACCATGACATTTATCCGTAAGATGATTCAGAGGCTACGTTATCTCCAAAAGTAAACGTCCAAGAAGGGCAAGCTAGTCAACACATTGTAGAGCTAGTCACACGACCTGTGGAATGTAACCAAATCGATGATGTACTGCTCCAACAAATTCAGCAAGTTATGCTTAATTTTTAGGAAGGTATTACTCCTAATGAAAGTTGCTATACCAGCATCCTATTTCGTAATGCTAGTGTGCAACCAGATAACAACATTCCAAGGTGGATTGGGCTGCCGAAGGGAGTCATCACTTTCACTAATGCTGGATTCTGTCCACCTAATACGGAGGTTCCTAAAAGTAATGACTACCCCGAGTCAAGTATGATGGGTTCTAGAAGAGGAAGCCTGCTAATTAAATCTTCAAGTTAAAAAAAAAAAAAAAAAATACATGTTTGGTTAACTTTAACAGTTCTAAATTAAAAGTTTCAAGTTAATCGAGTTGACAAGTCTTGTTTTATCATCCTAACTTAATTTGAAATTTTTTCAAATCGAGTTCAGTGAAATTGTTCGAGTTAAATTATAAATTAAACATGTTAAATTAAAATCTTGTTACAGTATAATCAATTTCATGTTATAGCATATACCATATATATTTGAAAATTTTTTAAAAGTAAAATAAGAAAAAAATTTAATATAATAAACTTGAACCATTAATATACTTATTTAGGTCCCATAAGTTATTATTTTAGAAAATTTTTAAATTTTTAACTTTCTTTATATGTTCTTTAAATTTTTTTAAATTTTTAAAAATATATATTTTGAAATTTTTATAAATATTTTGAATTTTAAAAATTATATATCTTTTTTTGTAATTTTTGTTGAGAGATAGACCAATTTGCTCATTTTCAAAATTGACAAGGACTAAAAGAGTATTTATATCAATCTATTATTCAAATTATTTAAGTTATTCAAATTGTAAAATTCAAATCGGCTCGAATTTGAAACTCGAATTACTTATTCGAGTTGATTCGAAAAATCAAATAACTCGATTTGATTAACTCAAAATTTAAATTTTTTTTTCGATTTTTTCGAATTAAATCGAGTTTTGTTTACCCTAGATTGAAGGTTGTTTACTCTATTACGATGAAAACTAAATTTATATTACAGAATATTTCTGGAAAACATACATAGATTAATACATTAGTTTGAAGTGCATATTAATGTAATTAAGCAAAAAATAATATTAGCTTTAAATTTATATTGTGTGAATCGTTTTGGGTTGTTTATTTCTCCATCTACGTTAGCATTGTATCCGCAAAATGTAGTAGAGTTATTGAAGATGATAATCATAATAATAATATTACCTTCAAAGTTTATTATTTCAAAAAGATTGCTGCAAAGTTTTTATTTGGGTTTTAGGAATCAACATATTTATAGACAACATTAACCCTTAAAGTATTGCTATTAATTACAATATTTACTCTCATTCATTTTGTATAAGTTTATGGTAACATATACATTTGTACTCCACGCGCATTATTTTATGTATTTAATTCACTAATTAACCCACCTACCCATTTTATCTTATTTTACTCTTTTCATTTTTAATCAAATTATCACCAAAATCTCTAATTTTAATAAATTAATTACCAGATTCAAAATTTTTTTGCTTGAATTTCTCAAATTAAGTGATTTGTTGTAATTATTTATCTTTTTATGTATTCTTAATTTTATTGTTTAATTAGAAATAAATAAATAGAAATTATTTGTTACATTGTCAGTGAAATTTTTAAGTTCCACGAATAGAGTTAATAGTTTGACAAATATCATATATGGGTATAGTAAAATATTAGGGAGAAAAAGGCACACTATAATTTTTTAAGACTACTTATGAAATAAAAATATATACTTTCAATGTATCAAATATTAATTCATAAATAAATAAGAGGAGAAAATTTTTATAAATTTTTAACACTTAGGTAATTTAAGAGTACAAGTGGCATTTAAATGGCGTAACAAATGTTGACTAATAATCTATGACAACAGCGAGTTTTCCTCCTTTTTTTTTTTTTTTTACATTAGATGTCTTACTTCATACGTTAGTTGATCTTAATATTGCTAAGGTTATGATATTTTTTCTTATATTTAGGAAAGATTCAAAATTATTAATTTTTAATATTTACGTTCAAAATATACAACTTGAGTATTGAATTGGAATCTTCAAATATAAATATTATTTGTCATGGACGATTCTTCAGATATTTCTACTGAATTAGGAATGGACAAAGCCACTAAAAAAGTTTGTTTTAGAGAAGATAGTGAGAATGGAGATGAGGCGATGATAGTTGATTTCCTTACAACTTGATTAGATGTGAATAGAGGATCATTCAAGAATGCATTGATTGGTAAAAAAAGAGGTGAAAATAAAGATTCAATCACCCTCAAGGATGATGATGACTTCGAATTGCTTGATGGAGATATCATCACGGGAAAGGAGGATGATATGCCATCGATTCAGTTTTCTAATCATGTTCATCATATCTTGAGGAAAAGCATGGCTTTATCAGTTATCATGAAGTTATTGGGAAGGAAGATAGGGTTTAATACGCTTTCTAGCAAACCATTTTCCCTATGGAAACCTTCTCAACCTCTGAAATTGATGGATTTAGAGTGATTATTTCTTAATGAAGTTTCAATCAATAGAAGACTATATTGAAGCTCTAACCGAGGGTTTATGGGTGATCTTTGGACAATATCTGACGATACAACTATGGACATAAAATTTTTCAATAATACAACTGTATCCAAATAATGTTGTTGCTTGGATACGCCTTTTGTGTCTCCTAGGATATATTTATAAGAAGAAATTGGTTAAAGCCATTGGTGAGAGGATTGGTCCAATCATTCAACTAGATGATAATACAAATAACAGTTTTTGGAGTCAGTTTTCTAGGATGGCAGTGTTTTGAAATATCAATAAGCCTATTATTTCCAAGATCAAAATTGTGGATAGAGTTCAATGGATTGAATACGAGTCTCTTCCTAATATTTTTTTTCTAGTGGTTTGTATGGGTATAATAAAGAAGCATGTCTTGTCATGAAGGTTGCAATTGATCGACAAGAGAATTCTGAGAATGTCTCTGTACCAAGTCTTTCTCATCCTAATATGGATTATTAAGCAACTAAGGAGGAATATGGATCATGGATGATTATTGAGCGCCGAAAAGGAGGAGATGGCCAGATTGTTGAAACAACGAAAGGAGGGTGGCAACCGACGAATCAACATGCGTCTAGGTTCAATGTATTGCATGATTTACGAGATAATGAAGCTGAAATCTTGGAAAATCATATTCTAAGTCTCACGAAATGTAACACCCCTTACCCGTATTCAACGCCGGAACAAGGTATGAGGCATTACCGGACTTATCACACAAATAAGCATACAATTTCGAGACATAAATTCGCGTCCAAATTAAAACTATTCACATTCGATCATAACGTCCCTAAAACGAGCCTACGAGGCCCAAAACATACGTTGGGAGGAGTTCAGGACTAAATCGAGAACTTTAGAAAATTTTACAAAAACTTAAAAAATTTCCACTTTATAGGGGTCACACGCCCGTGTGGTTATGGGACACGCTCGTGTGGGCAGGCCGTGTGGTCTTATACGCCCGTGTCCCTACCCTGTGTAACTTTCTGTTTATGACATCATCAACATTTGAAGGTCACACGGTCAAGGCACACACCCGTGTCACTAGGCCATGTGGAAAATTAATTTCACAAAAATAGGTGCAGACTTCACACGGCCAGGGCACACGCTCGTGTTCAAGGCCGTGTCGTCCACACGGTTGAGGCACACGCCTGTGTCTTTGCCCGTGTGCTCCATAATGAGCATTCCATTTCTCAAAATTAAGGTGCAGGGGACACACGACCTATTCACACGCCCATGGGGCTGACCGTGTGTCACACATGGCCTAGACACACGCTCGTATGTCTACCCGTGTGGAAAATATATAGGCTATTTACCAAGCCATTTGCCACCCTGTTACAAAAACACACTCAATACCAATTCAAGGCACGTAACATAACATACTTAGGCAACTCTAATGTCTACAACCAAGACATCAACACATTGTTATCATGCCATATCTATCTTACATAACATTACACACTTATCAACCCAAGTCATGCAAATTTGTACTTCTATGAAATGCATCATCATGTGATTATATATATATAACCAATATTAGCCAATTTCACATGGCTTTATACAAAAATAAACTATCAACCAATAAGCCAACATATTTGGCTAAATCAAATATGACACATAACAAAATGACCAAGTTCCCAATACATGCCATACTTTTAAGTGCTAAAATCATTAATACCCAAAATAAAGCCTTGATAGTATGATGCGAAACTCTGATGATTCTCGATCCTCGAGCTAGCTTGGTGACACTATAAAATAAAGGAAGGAAAAGAGGGGTAAGCTATATAGCTTAGTAAATTTATATGCAAATAATAAACATCATATTTATAACTTAATCATACAAATTCTATAATGGAAGTTGGTATAAACATTACTAAACTCTCATAGCCATTTCTTACCCAATCATAACCTTACCATAAGAGCATTACAAAACATCACGTTTTAACTCATCATTATTCTTCTATCCAATAGTCCTATGGACTTCGTATGTACCTATATTACTTACTTGACATGTACTTTCGTTATCGTTTAAACTACACCCGTTGAACCATTTAGAATCATTAAGGATACTCGAGAGTCATACATAGGTCGTACAATGCTATATCCCATATATGATCTTACATGTAATCCAACATCGATGCCAATAGCCCAGCTATGGTCTTACATGAAAACTCATATCGATGCCAAGTTCCAAACATGGTCTTACACGAAATCTTGTACCAATGTCATGTCCTAGACATGGTCTTTCACGTACAACCATACTGATGCTATATCCCAAATATGATCTTACACGGAATCACATCTCGATAACCTCAATGTTGTGACCCTTGTATCCCGTAATGTTCCTAGGGTTCGTATGGGACTTCCACACTTACCGAATCATTATCGAACTCACGCATGCAATTAAACTTATCCACATGGTTAATTATACAATTCAAGAAACAATTAAACTTTTAAACATAATATAACGATGTATTATTTACACATAAACTTACCTCAATACAGAAATAGCTAATAGTTCGATTTCATCCACAATCTTGTTTTTTCCTCGATCTAAGACAGAACCTCGTCTTTCTTGATCTATAATAACAAATTTAGCTCATTTAATTATAACATTACTTAATTTAGTCCAAAAATCATATGATGGAAAAATTATATTTTTGCCCCTAACCTTTCACTTATTTACACTTTAGTCCCTAGGCTCGTAAAATGAAATGTATTTATTTTTCTCAAAATCCAAGCCTAACCAAACCTTATACATACACATACAAGCCTATATTTTCATTTATTCACATATTTCTACAAACATTTTATAACTTTTGCAAGTAGGTCCTTTTTTTACATATTTACCGAAAATAACCTAGCAAAAGTCGTTTATTACACAATTAACATTCATATTCTACCATTAAACATTAAAATACATGCATGTCTAATATGGGTGAAATTTTAAACATGAACCCTACTTCAAAATAATGTTAGAAATAGGTAAACGGGTGATAACGAATTCAAAAAACGTAAAGAACATTAAAAACGAGGCTAGGATGCACTTACTATCAAGCTTGAAAATTGAAGAAACCCTAGCTATGGTGACCTTTGAAATTTCGTCTATGAGGGACTAAATTGGAGAAGATGAAACTTTTGTTTGTGTTATTTTGTCTTTATTTTCCAAATGACCAAAATGCCCTTAATGACTAACTTTGAAAATTTACCCTTCCATGTCCATTTTTGTTCATCATGAGATATAATGGTCTAATTACCTTTTAAGGACCCCTAATTTAAAATTTCATTGCAATTAAGCACCCAAAGCTTCTAGAACACATATTTTACACTTTTTGCAATTTAATCCTACTAATAAAATTGGACCCTCTATCAATAAAATTTCTTAACGAAATTTTCATATGCATTCAATCGTACTATAGACCTTAAAATAATATCACAATAAATTTTTCTACTTTAGATTCGTGGTCTCGAAACCACTTTTTTAACTTGGCCCTAAATTGGGCTGTTACCACTCCCTGCTTGTTTAGGGATTTTCGTCTCCGAAAATCTTACTGGAAAAGAGGTTTGGGTATTGTTTTCTCATGGTTTCCTCAGGTTCCCATGTAGCCTCTTCTACCCCATGTCTTAGCCATAGAACTTTTATTAAGGCTATACTTTTATTTCTTAGCTGTTTAACTTTTTGAGCCAAGATCTTGATCGGTTCTTCATCATACGTCATATCCAGTCGAATCTTAATCTCTGTTGGAGAAATTACATGCGAAGGATCAAAACGATATCATTGCAACATCGACACATGAAACACATCATGAATCTTTTCCAACTCTGTTGGTAAAGCTAATCGATATGCCACTGGTCCTATTCTTTCAATAACCTCATATGACCCGATGAAACGTGGACTCAACTTGCCTTTTCGGCCAAATCTCCAGACCTTCTTCCACGAAGACACTTTCAGAAATACTTTATCACATATCCAAAATTCAATCTCTTTTCTTTTCAAATTCGCGTACGACTTTTGTCGATCTGAAGCGGCTTTCAAACAGTCACGGATTGTTTTCACTTTTTCTTCGGTTTCTCTAACCAAATCAACTCCATGAATCTGTCTCTCACTGAGCTCGATCTAATATAAAGGAGTCCGACATTTATGGTCATACAATGCCTCATACTGTGCCATCTTTATACATGACTTAAAGCTGCTGTTGTAAGCAAACTCGACTAAAGGTAAATATTTCTCCCAACTACCTTCGAATTCTAGAACACAACATTAGAGCATATCTTCGAGAATTTGAATTACTCTTTTAGATTGACCATCCATTTACGGATAAAACGTGGTACTAAAACTTAATTTTGCACCCAAAGCTTCTTGCAACTTTTTTCAAAACCTCGAAATAAACCTCAAATCTTTATCCGAAATAATAGAAATAGGCACTCCGTGCAATCTCACAATCTCGACTATGTACAATTTAGCTAGCTTATCAAGTGAATAGTCAGTACGTATTGGAATAAAATGTTCCAATTTTGTCAATCGATCAACAATAACCCAAACAGCATCTTTCTTCCTCGGGGTCAAAGGCAAACTCGTCATGAAGTACATCATAATCCTATCCCATTTCCACTCGGGTACCATCACGGGTTGAAGCAAACCCGAAGGCACTTGATGTTCTGCCTTTACTTGTTGACAAATCAAACATTTCGATACGAATTCAGAAATATCTCTTTCCATACCTGGCCACCAATACAATTTTTTAAATCATTGTACATTTTGGTACTACCCGGATGAATTGACAACCAACCACTATGTGCCTCGTGCAAAATTTTCTGAATCAACTCGGCATCTTTTAGAACACAAACTCTACCTTGAAACATCAAACAATCATCAGCCCCAATTTGAAACTCTGAATCACTAGTCGATTTGTACTGAACTCTTTTAGCTTGCAAATCACTGTCATTCTTTTGAGCTTCACGAATTTGCTGAAGAAACATCGGTCTAACTCTCATTTCAGACAACATAAAACCATTATTAGACAAGGTTAGTCTCGTATTCATAGCCCTCAGAGCAAGTAAGAACTTTCTGCTCAAAGCATCGACAACTACATTCGCCTTTCCCGGATGATAGTAAATCACTAACTCATAATCTTTTAGCAACTTGAGCCATCTTCGTTGTCGCAAGTTCAAATCCTTTTGAGTTATCAAATATTTCAGACTCTTATGATCGGTGTAGATGTGACACCTCTTACCG
This sequence comes from Gossypium stocksii, assembly GCA_020496765.1. Lineage (NCBI taxonomy): Eukaryota > Viridiplantae > Streptophyta > Magnoliopsida > Malvales > Malvaceae > Gossypium > Gossypium stocksii. The sequence goes on along the minus strand of CM035632.1, from coordinate 98,774,829 downwards.
AATAAATAGTGTCACCAAATCTTTAGGGCAAACACTATACCAACTAATTCTAAGTCGTGGGTCGGATAGTTCTTCTCATGCGGTTTCAATTGTCTCGAGGCATAAGCTATCACTTTGCCTTCTTGTATCAATACACATCCAAGACCATTCAATGGCGCATCATTATAAATTACAAATTTTTTTCCGGACTCAGTTTTTACTAACACCGGTGCCTCAATCAATAAAGCTTTCAACTGCTCAAAACTCTTTTGGCATTTCTCTGACCATTCGAATTTCATCTTTCTGTAACAACTTTGTCATCGGAGTAGCAATCACTGAGAATCCTTTAACAAAACGTTGGTAATACCCAGCCAAGCCCAAAAAGCTTCTAACTTCGAATACATTCTTCAGCAATTTCCAATGAACAATTATCGAAATCTTACTCGGATCAACCCTTATACCTTCTGCAGAGACAATATGTCCAAAAAATCTGACTTCTCGGAGCCAAAACTCACTTTGACTAAACTTAGCAAACAATTTCTTATCTCTCAAAATCTGCAACACAGTCCTCAAATGCTCGGCATGTTCGAACTCATCCCGAGAATAAATCAAAATGTCATCTATAAACACAACTACACCAAATATGGTCGGAAGATTCGATTCATCAAATCCATAAATATGGCAGGAGCATTAGTTAACTCAAAAGGAAAAACAAGAAATTCATAAGGCCCATACATTGTCCTGAAAGTGGTCTTTGGCACATCTGAGTCTTTAACTCTCAACTAATAGTAGCCGGATCTCAAATCGATTTTCGAAAACACTGTAGCTCCTTTCAACTGGTCAAACAAGTCGTCAATCCTCAACAAAAGATACTTATTCTTTATGGTCACCTTGTTGATTTGTCGGTAATCTATACATAGTCTCATGGATCCATCTTTCTTCTTTACAAATAACACTGGAGTACCCCAAGGAGAAAAACTCGGTCTCGCGAAACCCTTATCTGCCAACTCTTGCAATTGAGTCTTTAATTCTTTTAATTTAGTGAGAGCCATTTTATATGGAGTTATAGATATCAGTGTAGTTAACGATAACAAATCAATAGCGAACTTTAACTCTTTGACCGGTGGTAATCCTGACAGCTCTTTTGGAAACACATCCGAAAATTCATAGATTACTGGTACCGATTCAATTTTCAAGTCAGATACTTTTGTATTCAACACATACACAAGAAATTTTTCATATCCTTTTCTTATATACCTCTGAGCAGACATTGACAAAATCACAACAGGCAATTCACTCGATTCATCTATTTCAACCTGAATTACCTTACCATTTTCACATTTCAATTTAATAATTTTCTACCTACCATTTACTTTGGCATCATGCAATGTCAACCAATCCATACCCAAAATAACATCAAACTCATCAAATGGCAATAACATTAAGTCAGCCGAAAAACAGTGACTTCGAATCATCAAAGGACAATTCTTACAAACTTTATCCATTAGCACATACTTGCCTATAGGGTTTGACACTTTAATCACAAACTCAGTAAACTCAACAGGTAAATTCTTACTAGTTACCAAATTCATGCAAATATAAGAATGCATCGATCCAGGATCAATTAATGCAACTACATTAGTATCATAAAGAGAAAATGTACCAGTGATCACATTAGTGGATGATGCATCTTCCCGAGTAGGATGGCATAAGCTCTCGCAGGTGCTCTAGCTTCTGATCTCACAACTAAATCCTTGGTCAAACCTTTACTTCTAGCTATAATCCCGGTGTTCTTCTATGGCCTACCTCTATTGGTAGTATTACTTAGCCTTGCACTCTGAAACTTTTCTTCTTCATCACTTTCAAGGCAATCTCGGATAAAATCCTCTAAAGAACTACACTTGAAACAAGCTTGGCTATTTGTCCTACACTCGCTGGGATGTTACCTACCACAATGCTAACATTCAAGTCTATTAGACTTAATATTACCCACACTTGCCATTGAAGTAGCTTGAGCTTTAGAACCCAAATATGGCTTATCGCGGTCTCTACGTGATTACCCAGCTGAAACGTTTGAACGAGAATACATTTCTCTAGATTTCTTTGACTGAGATGGATATGGCTTATTAGCCTTTTTCTTGCATCTCTAGCCTCACTCTCGGCTTTTCTCTTCTCTTTGCTTAATTCTTCAGCTTTGCAAGTCCGCTCAACCAATACAACAAATTCTTTAATTTCCAAGATCCCAACTAACAGCTTAATATTCTTATTCAAACCTTTTACACATAACAGCCTTGGACGAAATACACTCCCGAGCGTACTTACTGATCCTGACAAATTCTCGCTCATATTTTGTTATTGACATTCACCCTGTTTCAGGTTAAGAAATTCCTTACGCTTTTGATCAATGAACCGTTGGCTAATGTATTTCTTTCAGAACTCCTCTTGAAAGAATTCCCATGTAACCCTCTCTCTCAGAACCACAAATACTAGTTTATTCCACCAGTGATATGCTGTGTCCCTCAGCAAGGATATAGCACATTTTAATCATTCATCGGGTGTGCATGACAATTCCTCAAAGACCTTAATAGAATTTTCAAGCCAAAACTCGCCTCTATCAGGATCATCATCTATATTTGCCCAAAACTCTTCAGCCCCTTGCTTTCGAATCTTATCAACTGGAGGCTTATTCAATCTTACCAAATCCACGCCTTGGGGAGCTACGGGAATTGGTTGAGGGTAAAAAAGGGGTAGAGGAGGTTGAGCCATAGTGTTTACTCGAACAAACTCAGTATACCATTCATTCATCATATGGAGGAAGGCATCTCTAGCACACTCTCCCTAACTAATCGTACGAGGACTACTATCAGATGGCACTGCCCCTTGAGCGGCAGTCGGCGCATTACTTTCTACCTCATCAGCTACAGCTTGTTCGGGATTTATTTACTATATGAAAAACACAATTTAAATTGTTAGGAGTTGTCGCACTATCACAATTTATGTGTGGCATGTATAGCTAGACTCTTACACATGCTAGGTTAGTCTGAGAATTGACTAAACCATAGCTCTAATACCACTAAATGTAATACCTCTTACCCGTATTCAATGCCGGAACAGGGTACGAGGCATTACTGGACTTATCACATGAATAAGCATACACTTTCAAGACATAAATTCGAGTCTAAATTAAAATAATTCACATTCAATTGTAACGTCCATAAAACGAGCCTAAGAGGCCCAAAACATACGTTGGGAGCAGTTCGAGACTAAACCGAGAACTTTAAAAAATTTTACAAAAACTTAGAAAACTTCCACTTTATATGGGTCACACGCCCGTGTGGTTATGGGACATGCCCGTGTGGGCAGGCCTTGTGGTCTTACACGCCCGTGTCCCTACCCTATGTAACTCTATGTTTATAACATCATCAACATTTGAAGGTCACACGGCCAAGGCACACGCCTGTGTCACTAGGTCGTGTGGAAAATTAATTTCACAAAAATAGGTGCAGACTTCACACGGCCAGGGCAATGCCCTTATTCAAGGCCGTGTCTTCTACACGGTTGAGACACACGCCCATGTCTTTGCCCGTGTACTCCATACTAAGCATTCTGTTTCTCAAAATTAAGGTGTAGGAGACACATGGCCTATTTACACGCCCATAAGGCTGACCGTGTGTCGCATACGGCCTAGACATACACTCGTGTGTCTACCTGTGTAGACAATATATAGGCTATTTACCAAGCCACTTTCCACCCTATTACAAAAACACACTCAATACCAATTCAAGGCACGTAACATAACATACTTAGGTAACCATAATGTCCACAACCAAGACATCAACACATCGTTATCATGCCATATCTATCTTACATAACATTACATACGTATCAACCCAAGTCATGCAAAATTGTACTTCTATGAAATGCCTCATCATCTGATTTTATATATATATATATATATAACTAATATTAACCAATTTCCCATGGCCTTATACAAAAATAAACTATCAATCAATAAGCCAACATATTTGGCCAAATCAAATATGACACATAACAAAATGACCAAGTCCCCTATACATGCCATACTTTTAAGTGCTAAAATCATTAATACCCAAAATAAAACCTTGACAGTGCGATGCGAACTCCAACGATTCTTGATCCTCAAGCTGGCTTGGTGACACTATAAAACAAAGGAAGGAAAAGAGGAGTAAGCTATATAGCTTAGTAAGTTTATATGCTAATAATAAACATCATATTTATAACTTAATCATACAAATTCCATAATGGAAGTTGGTATAAGCATTATTAAACTCTCATAGCCATTTCTTATCCAATCATAACCTTACCATAATAGCATTACAAAACATCATGTTTTAACTCATCATTATTCTTCCATCCAATAGTTATATGGCTTCGTACGTACCTATATTACTTACTTGATATGTACTTTCGTTCTCGTTTAAACTACACTCGTTGAACCATTCAGAACATTAAGGATACTTGGAAGTCATACATAGGTCGTACA